>CM062926.1:60477890-61915390 GCA_031878705.1 Tapirus indicus
TGACTGCGAATTTCCTTTGCTTTTGTCAAACTGTGTCACAACCGTAAAGTTATTTTAACAGAGTTTATTTGCCTAGGCATTTCCTTTCTCTTGTAGTAGTATAAGAGAAAGAGAAACAACAATTTAAAATGTAAGTACAGTTGAGTGGATATGAGTGACTCTTCCAGCTCCTATCATAAGCAGACAGTTCAATGATAAGTATGTGGGCTTTTTTAAAGCTTTTAACAAGTATTCATAAATCTTTTTGACTTCTTTCATTTCAATCTTCCTCAAGTAACTGCAGTGGGAATTAGACAGGTTTGAAAGTTCTAATTCCTTTCTTTTTTGGACCAGTCCTGATTACTTCTATCATGGTTAATACTGACTCAAATGGGGGAACTTTTGCAGATTCTTCAATATAGTGTATATTTGGTGTAAAAAAAATCATTACACAAAATACAACAATTGATGCCATTAATGTGTTTGGTGGGATTATCCAATAGACTTCCTTGAAGTAACTCGAATAAATCCTCCTCCCTTGGTTGAAAAAACCCCTTGGTCTTAGATCCTGCTCTTGCACAGTCATTTGTACAGTGGCCAGGGCTTAAGCTCCAGTACTGTATGAGAATGCAAACAGCAGATTTCACAATCAGATGACACTGAGACTTACACTCACCATGCCAGATTCTCTTTACTGACTGCTCTCTCATCTTGGGCCAGCCTAGGGATCTGAGAACCTGTTGCAGTTAGTTAGAAAGAAGTCACCTGACTGCTAAGTTTCCCTCCTGTCTATTCTCAATCACTCCAGTTTCTCAGTTACCACCAGCCAAGGTTCCCAGTCAATGTGCTGGCCAGAGAGGCATCCCCCAAAGGGGTACATTTACCTCTCCCAGGAGAAATGCTGTAGAAGAAAATGCACTATCAGTCCCTGTAGGCTTTCTATAATATCTCCATTTCCAGTCTCATGTATGCCTTAAAAACTCTTTTCTTCTCCTAAGTTTAGGGGGACAGGTTGATTATGTAATACCTGGCATTTACGCACTAATCTACTGACAACAGAGCTCATTCATGGATATTTTTCACTTGATCCTCATAACAATCCTTTGAAGGGAGAGGGGGTAATTATTATTAATATCATGATTTTATAGATGAGTAAACTGAGACTCAGAAATTTTAACTGACTTTCCCCTGAATCACCTAATGTCAGAATCTGGATTTGATTCCTGCCTCCAGATCCTATCTGACTCCAGCTTCTGTCTGGGCTCTTTTCATCACCTCTGGGATACAAATCTAAGTCAGGATTTCTAACTATTCAGCAGAGTATGATAGTGTAAGTATACCATCCTTGTTCATCTGATTTGGTGGATACATCTGTGCCTGGGCAGGAGAAGGAAGGGAAGAGGAGGAGGGAACTAAGTCAAGGTCAAGAACTACTGAACTAGAAGTTGTAGGAAAAGCAAGTTAGTTATAAGGAAGAGCACGTAGTCTGTAATATGTTCAACATGTATGAATTGGATAAGTGATGTCCATCATTTTGGGATGGAATAGCGTTTATCTTGCTTGGAGGGTTTTTTTATTTTTGCATTTTTTTATGATAACTCACCAAAGTGATATACTGATCTTCTATCACATTCACGCTCTTCTTCTAATTTATTTGAACATAAAATTCAAGTGGATTTCACAAATGAACAGAGAGCTGTGTACTAAATAACTCATATAAATACTTTTTTGGTTGACTTTTTTTGCTGTCCCAATTAATTCTTCTTTTAGGATTTGAAGTTAAGTATCAATTAAAAGTACTATTCTTCCCTTGGTGGTGAGAATGTCGTTGGAGTATTAATGATGAGACTAATTTAGAGGACTGATATGTAATGTCACAGATTCTGTAATATACCTGGGAAACTGAGTCCTTTACTCTATAGGACTTGAAATTGGCCCCCTATTGCCCATATTTATTGGCTATTTTCATTGCTTCTTTAATGTTATCTATGTTGTACACACACACACACAAACACACACTTCACCACCACACACTACTTCACACTTTTCAGGCATTTTTATTTACTAGAGTTAAAATATTTTTAAAAAGCAAATTTAAAATATCAACCAAGTTTTAATAACATTTTAAAATTACCTTACTTTATATTTTTATGACTGAAATATAAACTCTGGATGAATAGGAATTGAACTGGAAATGCTCACCAGCATTTATGTTAGGATCAGGGAGAGACTTGTCACAAGTTACCTGACTTTTATAAGGATGAATTCAGAAAGGTTTACCAGTTCTTGCCAGCTGGACGGGTCTTACTGATATTGATTCATACTGCACTATTCACCTTGGGCATGATATAGATATACCGGATATTATGAGGCTTGGACTTAAAAGTCATCATTTTCTAATTTTTTCACATTTCAACTGATAGAGGACACAGAGGATACTTACATTTCCTAAGAGAAAGAAAAAAAAAAATCCTGCCCATTCTTCTGAAATTTAAGTAGGCAGCCCTTGAAAGATCACTGGGAAAAGTCTGTATTTTCTCAGGTTTAACTAAATAATTTATGCATACTTTCACTTTGGCATGATGAAGCAATTTTAGCCTTTAAAACCCACAACTACTCAGGAGGGAAAAGGTCTGGTTCCTGCAACTTAAATAATTTAAACATCCAGGTGGAAATGCTTTCAGCAGTTTCCCTTTTTGAGACAAAGGAAGAAGACTTCAGAATTTTGAGATACCAAGAATAAAGAATTGATAAAAGATGTAACCTCGGGTGTATTTAATTTAGAATGGAAATCCTGCAATATTTTTTGAATGATGTGGACCAGAGTGAGGGATGAGGTGAGCTGTGTGCTTGCCTGCTGTTTATAATAAATGAACACATAGAAAATAATATGTCAGCAGAGCCCTAAGTCACACATACATGTCTATACATATACAAATATATACATATACAAATAGAAATATCTATAAAAGCTAATATAACCCTCTGGCCCATGTCAGCCCAAGCCTGAAGCATTGGGTAGCTATCAGAGATCTTAGAAAAAGCTGTGTTAAGATACATTGGGCATTTAATCCCTGGCTTCTTGGGTTCTATAAATGTGTATATCTTTTGATATATAACTAAGTAGATTAGGATGAATGAGAATGGGACCAAATGTCACTTCTCTAGGACATAGGGCTACAAAAAAGAAGGAACTACTGAAATACTAGGGGAGATTTTAAAATGAAGGTGTCCAGTATAATCGGCCGTTGGAGTCCCTGGCCTCTCAGCCTTACGTCACATTTCAGAACTGCCATGGGGAAGTTTGCCTTCTCACTTGCAGGTCTGTAAGTGACATACTTGTAAAAGAGTGTGGGATTGAAACAGCCTCTGTAGACTTAGAGCACAGTTTATAATCTGAAAGTTTTGAGGGTAAAAATTTTCTGCTGTCTTATAAACATACCAAAAAATGTATATGGTACTTAATGTTGTAATTTCTCGCGGGAGAGAAAAACACCCAACAAGTCATACATGAAGCACTGTTGTTTTTTTCAGTCTTTGTCATATCCAGACTTGATGGCCCATGTAAAGATGAAAATCAGCTCAGGTACAAAATAAGGTAACAGAGCTAAAGAGTTGGTTTCCTTTAGAGTTGAGTGTGATAAAAATTAGACAGGAAGGGGACAAAGAAATCTTGCTAAGTGTGCATTCTTTAAAATGAACGGAGGCTTCATTCCTTTATCGAGGAAAACAGGTCTTCAATGTTCATGAATTTTAACTCTCCAGAAGTTTTGGCCCTGTGCATCACAGGCATGCAACACACTGGGTCCCCTAAAGAGAGATCCTGAAGAAAATGTGAAGAAAAGTTAACCTCAGAGCCAACAGGAAATGTTAAGCTTGGCCAGGGCCGCATAAAAGAGGGTTGCTGAAAGCAAACATCACGTCCAGAACAAGGTCGCTATGTTATGATGATTTCATTCTGAATGCAATGCTGGATTTGTCTTTGTTGTGGTGGTTCGGGGTGAGGGCCACCTAAGTGACGTAGGTTAGAGACGTGGAATGAGGAAGAGTGATATTAAACCATGGACTCATCAGTGCTGTTAAGGGATTTGAGAAATATTATTCTTGATATATTTAAAGAGCTTACACATCCACGGCTAAGGTATGGAACGTGCATGGTGGGCGAAAGAGATTGCAGTGGGGGGGGGGGGGTTGTTTTTTCTTTCATTTTCTTCTCTTTCCTTTTCATTTTTCCTTTTCCTTTTTCTTTTTGGTCATCCACTGATTTTAATTAAGCCCAGCCAGCCTCTTAAGCATGGGAAACTTGGAGAACTTTTTTGTTTAAAGTGACCTTGTTCCCAGGGTTTTCCTACAATTTCTCTCAGCTCTGTTGCAAGGATGAATATTCACACTCCTGCTCTGAATCTTAGAACAGAGCACCTGGCATAAACAGAAAATTTTAACTCATCTGAACTATAATACTATGAGCACTTTTTTTTAAAGGAAAAAGAAACCTTTCTCCATAATCCTGCTAGTTATACTTCTTAACTGTATTATTTTAAGTCAATTAATTCGAATTTTAAAACAATGAAATTACTAGCAGAGCCTCTAAACTTCTTTTAGTATATTAAATTGGGCAGATTGCTTCTCTCCTTCTAATTATGAATGTTGCAGTTACAAAAGAAACTGTCATTTTGATAGAGCAAAAGACAATCTGTCTGCCAAAAATGTCCAACCATAATTCTAAAAAAAAGTCATCGGCATCAAGAACATGCTACTTTGTTTGATGTACTGTCTTATTGGAAACCTAATTTGCTTTCAACCTCTGAGACAACACATAACATAAGTTTGTGTGACTAATTTTTCTTGGAAATATGAGTAATTAGAATTAGGGGCCATTTTCATAGCAGGAGTGGACAGGTTTTTAAAAAATTCAAAGTAAGTGCTAGAGTTATTTTCTTTGCTTTTTTTATAGCACTCCTAAAACCAAGTAGAGGGGGGGATGCTGAGCTTTGTACTGGATAATGTGAGTCCCCATGTAAATTGTGAGCGATTGCGAAGTACAGAAAGGTTTATTACCTAAGGTGAGCCCTCCCAGAGCTCTTGGAGTATAAAAGCATTAAGCGTATGTTCTAACAAAGTCATAAAAATCAATAAACAGGAACCCCCCACCTGTGCAATGGCCCCAGTGTTAAGTTTTATACATGTAGTAATAGTGCATATCAATTTTCACCACCCTTCCTACGCTAGCTATTACAGGGCCTACCACCACCGGAGGGACGGCAAGAGCCGCACCATTCATCCATCCCACGGAGTTGTCTACATGCCAGGCCCATTGCATCATTGTCAGTTTTATTCTATCTACAACTGGACAAGGCTGCAGCCCTAGCTTCTATACACCCACTCAGTACCGCAACAATTGCAAACTGTGTGCCTCTGTTTAAAGAGTTTACAAGTCCTCCTGAAAGAAAAACAGAACCGTTGCATATTAATGCCCCAGACCCTGCAGGATCACACAATGGAAATGGGAAGGACACGTCGCTGCCACCGATATGTGACCTTGTCCAACCGCTGCAGTCTCGGGTTTATCCACCAAGGTTTAAAAAATAATCCTGCATTCTCGATAAGCATCCAGATGACCAGGTTTCTACAGCAACTAGTTATAATCTGCAAGCTCCTTAATAGCCAAAAGATTCAGAAAGCGCAGGTCACCGTTTTATTACAACCATGGTAACATATGCTAAAAATTAGGCCCTAAGTATGCAGTATTTTCCCCAGGTTACAGAAATAACTACCAGCATCACACTTAGTTCATAATTAAAGGAAATCCACCCACCCCACCTCCCCATTTTTACCAATAAGGCAGAAAATATCACTGAATGTGTAACCTTTGTACCCCATCCACCACCCTGTATGGGACTGAGGGGACAGGCTTATTAAAGTCCCAGCCACTTGTCAGTGAAGAGGTCTGATAACTTTGGTGGAAATACTTCACTTGGGGCATTCTGGGAAAAGAAAGAATAAAAGAAAAAGATCCTCATTTTAATTATAATCCAAAGATAACTGCTTTGTAGTAATGAGGAACATATGAGAAGAGAGACTTCATTCAGACACAGGACTTGGGTAAATTTTTTTCTATCTTGTAAATGGTTCTATTGGCCATAGTTTTAATAGGCCTGAAAAACAAAAGGCTGCCCTTGGTGATGACTCCTCTTCTCCTTTCACCAGCAAAAAACAAAACGAAACCAAAAAAACCAGGAGTTTTATCTGTCTAAGGTTGCCTTTGATAGTGCTCGCTCACAGCACGGAAGTGCCACTCACGGGTACTTAAAGCTGCGTCATTTAGGAGCATAAAAATAGAATAAAGTTGTGCGGCAAATGAGAAATTATGATATAGCTCAAGTGCTGTGGCATGAAACAGGCAAAATGAGCCATCTAAACATTTTCCAGAACCAAAAAAATAAAAGTAAAGAAAATGGAAAATGCAACTCCAGTGTGATTTCCCTAAAGGTGTGCTAGAAGTCTTACTAACTAACTTCAACGCCATCCACAAGAAGAGTTGCTATGGATATTATGAGAAAATTCGACGTTTCTAGCAATGCAAAGAAAGTGAAGCACTGCAGTTGTGAACAGCTGGCATACAATAGATAATTTAAGGGAAAGTGACCCTCATGTATAATTTTTAACTGAAGAACTGTCAGGCCCCATTAGTTCCAATAGGGCCTGCCAGGACCAAGATCGGTTCATAGGAGTATTATATTAGCATAGTTTCTAAAAGAGCAGCGTGAAAACATAATATGGGGATTCAGTAAATTCAGAGTTTTTAAAAATTGTACACATTATTTGTTATACTGACATCAATGCCTTCCACCTCTGTGTTCAGAATGAAAAGCCCAATAGGGTAGGAACTGCCAGGGTAAACAATTTGTGAAAAAAACCCTTCTGAGCAGTTGTACTACATTCAAAAGTAACCCCCAAAAAGTTAAAAGGGAAAACCAAATGGTGGCTATCATACTGATTATTCACTGTCATACTGAATGTTTATGACTCAAAGGCCTTGAAGGAAATAGGGCAAGGGGCAGAAAAACTATACACACCAATTCAACTGAAGTTCTTGTTAGGAAGTATGGAAATTCCCAGACAGTGTGTGAAGGAGGTGACACGATCTTATTGGGGAATATAACATGTATGTTTCAAAAGTAATGGCCAAAGTAAATCACAGAGAAAAAAAAGAGGTCACCTCTTCCCCTTCAAGTTGGCCATTCAACTAAGTAAATATGTATTAAAGCTTTCTTGGCTCCAGGGTTATCTAACTTCAACACATGTGAGAATGACAATGATATACAAGTGGCATGCTACGGTTTCAAGGAGTGCCATCTTTATTGAAAGCATGGATTCATGGCAGAGTAAAGGAAAGAGTGACTCGTCAGGGAAGGCCTCATGGAGAAAGGGGTAATGGAAATGATGTATATACAACAGACTTAACCTAGTGCCTTGGAGCTCAGTTAATGGTGGCTATGTTTAGCATCTGGTGGAAAGCACCGTACTTAATTTTGTTGTGTGATGTTGTGCAGTTTAAAATCATGTTTGTCTTACCTCTCTATCCTTAGGGAGAACTGCTTGACATTGTCTTGTTGGTATTCTTTGGTGTAAATGTTTCGAGGAAATTTCAGGCACTTATAATATCCCAAATTAATGGGATTCTTGGCATCCTCTCTCTCTTTTAATGTTGCACTGATGTGGAATTAATCTCTCTGTTTAGGTGGTTTGTCTTTGCTACAAATATTAAATAATCAAGTCAACATCTTTATATATTTAAATCTACCATTTTGTTATTTAGAGAGGCAACTATTCACTTCCATAATTATAGCCACTTAAGTCAAAGTCTACTAATTAGTTAACATAGCTGGGCTTTACAGGTATTATAGAATATTCTTTACTTGACACTATATTATAAGCAATCATTAGCTCAGCTATAAAAGGGTTTAAATAGTAATGTATTTTTTAATTTGCTTTATAACCTAAACAAGCAATCAATGTACATTAATAAGCATAATTGTTTTCTTGGCATCTATCCATTCATTTGGTCCACCTTGACAGCTCCAGCAAACACATCAGCAAAACTCAGTAACCACAACACACAAGGAGGAATCATCAGTGACATCTTCTCAAATGCATATTATGTGTTCAATTATTTTGATACTGAGAGATTAAAACCTCTCTAGCTTGCCATAATGCCCCCCTTACATATGTTCCAGACAAGGAGTTTGACAGATATTTCCACCTCAAACACCACTTTCAAGTGGCCATAAAACAAGCCTTAATGAGGTGATAAATGTGTTTACCTTTGATTAGGTGAGCTGCTCGATAAGATAACATGGAGGACCACTTTCCAAAAGTAAATATGTACAGAAACTGCTGGCCACTACCATTCTGTTGGGATTCTCTCCTCCAACACACCTTTCCATTGGCTAATTTGATTTTGCCAGTGGAAAGAATAACACATATAAGAAATTTTTACATCACCTGTGGACCCCAACAGTTTTTAGAAAACCCATTCCTGGATCTAAGACTCTGTGTTGTTACCCAACTTGACCACAGCTCTTCCCGAGTTATAGGACAACCATTTTCTTGTTCGTCTGTTTCCCAATAAACTGTGAGGGCTGAGATTTTGTTTTCTCCATCTTTGGATTCTCTGAGGCTAGTGCTGTGCCTCACCCGTGGTTGACAGTACCTAGTATGTTTTGAATGCATGAATTTTGTTGTTGTTGTTGTTTCTAGAGACACTGGAGCAATGTTTTGTAATTCTAGAGATCTTCTTTATGTGGTAGAAGTCTTCTATCTAGTCTTATATATATAAATTTACGCCTTTTGCTAAATAGAGCAATAAGCGCCCACCAAGAGCCCTGTCCAGTAGTACACTCTCTGCTGGTTCAGTTGATCTTTGTGCAGGGTGACTTTGGCATATTCACCACAAAGGTATGGTGGTTTGATTTCACATGGGGAGACGGTTATCATTTGGTCCTTGACAACTTCCGAAAACAGTTACTTTTAGCCTAACAAGCAAATATGTAACTGATAAAACTGGAAGAAAAATAAGGCCAAAATGGCAGCCTCACCACACAACTTGCATGTGTTCTAAAATAAAGGAAATATGAATAAAAGGTAACTTATTCAGTGTCACTCGTACATATTTATAGTTTAAAAATTAGTCAAAGTTTATGTCCTGAGGTTGCACCTACAGGAAGCCAGATGTGCCTTCTGCATATGACCTAAGACAGGCCTAGAGCAACAACTAGATAATTTCTCGCTCATCCTCTACACCGTCGATTGCGGCGGCTTTCTGAGGTGAGAGAAACTGACAGCACTAACTCTCCAGGGCAGAACTTTCCAGTCAAGTGGATCAACGGACTGAAAATCTCTTATGAATAGTCATTAGGCCTTCATTACAAACCCCTCAAAACCCAGTTCTCTTTTCGCAACCAAATGCCTTTTGTCATCTTCACAAGGTGCATCATTTAATTACCAATTGATTTCTTTATATATGACAACATGTCAGATAGCAAAATACAGTGTATCTCCCTTAGGGGGAGAAGTCTGTTAACTATCAGTATGCCAGATTACAGAATTATCTGAAAAACAGGCACACTGCACACTGTTTCTTCAATTTAACTACTTTTTCTAACATCTGAGTTCCTTTCTTTTTGTTGTAAAAAGCCAATAAAAGAAAAAAAAGAAGAAAGCTAATGAGAATCATGATGGAGTCCTCCCATACTCTGAAACACTTTCAAATCAGTGAGAATACATTTTAAGCTCTCTCTACATGAAAAATGAATACTCAACAACATATAGGGAATATACAGTGAATTCCAAAATACAACTATATAGAGAACTACCACAGCCCATCTTTCTACGTTAAAAAAATGTCAAACAATTGTTCTCATTATACCAAGAATTTAGTCAGCTTCTGACTTAGCTAATGCACTGAATCTTCGCTGCGCAACTGCTGCCTGATAATCAACTGAGTACTGTATTAATAAGCTGAATAATAAGGGAATTTCAAAAATGTACAGGACTATTATACCGTAACAATAAAACCTCAAACGGAGTAAACCAGGGCAGTGCTGAAGGTAGGCGTCAGAAAATAATGAAACCAGTGTTGCAGCAATGCACTCCATTGTGTGGTAGTGTAAATGCTTGCTTCTTTCATACACAGAAGCCACATTACATGAGTCCGAAATGTTCTCAGAGCGTCACTGTGACTGGTTGTGCTAGAACCTGGCACCGACGGGCACTGAAAGCTGACATTATACTGTAGGATGTGCTGCAGGTGTGCAGGCCTGGGAATGTGCTCTAATTACATATTTTCCTGCCTCGCAACAATTAAGGTCGCCAAAATAATTGCCAGTTTCTTAATCCCTCTCTAACAAGACTGACATAAGGAATGGTTTATTTTCCTCTGGTTGTTTTGAAAGTGTTCCTCAAGATTTTGGTTTTCTATGGAACTGCATAAAACTAATTCTTATGTTCAGATGTGTGATTATACCCATTGTTAAAAAAAAAAAAAGAGGCCTGTCTTTGAATTGTAGTAAAACTAAAATAATAAAAATAAGTGTGAATTGTATAACCTGGTAGGTGGTTTAAACACTTTTCCTCTTAAAGAAGGTAAATTTTTCTTTTAAAACCCTATGTTTCTACTTTCTGAACTGCTCAAATCACATGAAATGTTAAAATGTGCTGGGGAAAAAAGAGCAGAACACAGGAAAACAGACAAAATAAGTGTCTTCACTTATTTAGCGGTGGTTCTTAACCTTTTGGGAGGTCATAGAGCCTTTTAAGAATCTGATTAAATGTATGGACCCACTGCCCAGGAAAATGTACATGCAATTTCTGGTAGTTCACAGATCCCTGAAAAATCCATTAATGAATCGCAGGGAAAGAACCCCAGTCAACTAACAAATATTGCAATTGTTTACACACCTCCCTTCATTCATCCATCCTTGCATCCTCTGAGCAATCCAACCACCACATGAAGGATAAAGGCTCTACCATGGGCATCAGAAACTAAGTGTGGGATTTATATTCTTAACTAAAACCCATTTCTTCCATTACCATTAGTTGTCTATTTCCCATTTTAGCTGGGCTAATTGGGCAGAGCTGAATCATTTAGCGAATTTTGAGCCAGCTTACTTGCTCTGGCCTCTTTTCCTACAAATCAGAAGATAGCAGTGCGTGCTGATTGAGTACTTAGCAGACAAACTGAAGTTATGTCAAGCGCATTACGGTTTAACACAGGCTGAATGGTAGGGGCAGCAGATGTAACTAATGGGGTTAGGGACAGAAGCAGCTCCAGTGGAGAGAGAGGGGATGGAAGGGAAACAAAAGTGATTGTATCGGTAATAGAGACTTCAAAGGGAAGTAGTTTGGAAGATTTGGGGAGGGGGCATCTGGCAAATGGAAAAAGAGGCAGATCTGCCTATGTAGTGGCTGATACAGGACAGAGGAAAGACCTGCCAGGAGAGAAAGCAAAGGAGGAGAACTGAAGGCGAGGAAATGTAGAGCTACAGAAGAAAGGAAGCCTGAATCTACTTACGGAGGTCACCACACAGGGCCCCATACAGTTGGAACTGTCCCAAACTGTCCTGTTTTGAGTGTCCCGTCCATGAGACATCTTGGTAAGTTGGGACAAAAAGTAACTGTAATAATTTCATCTTGATGTTTGAAAATAAAACAAATTCATCGTGATCTTTGGAAAATCCTTGCATTACAAGACTAGTGTGTGGTTTCAATATTAACTGCTCCCCCACTTCCTTTCTTTCTTATGTGTAGGATGTTTAAAAACGGTGTTTGGTCAAAAATGAGCTGTCTTAATGGACAACTAAAATTTGAATTTTATGGATAAAAGGGAGGAACAGGCATGCATTTCTCTTTTTTCAGGAGACGAATGAGATACTCTGGTTTTCACTTGAGGAAGTGGACTCTTGAATCCCAATGGTGGAGAGAGAGAGAGAGAGAGAGTGTGTGTGTGTGTCTGTGTGTGCACGTGTGTGTGTATTACTGACAGTGCAACAGGGAGTGGGGACAGAAGGGCAAGGATCAAAGGCTGAAAGGAGCATCAAGGAGGAGTGCAGGGGCCAGAACTGGGCTGTGCCGCTAAAAATCATACCATATTCTGGGTGCTATTTCCACATCAGTGGGCAATTCCTGTCCTTACTCACATGGTGAATGCCACTCACTTTTTTTTTTAAGGCCAACTCAAGCATGTCCTATCTTACAGCTGTGCTGACCTCTCCAAGGAGAGGGAATCTCAGTCCCTTCCTGTACATACATCAAATCAAGAACTTACCTTGATCATGATTCGATTCATTCCATCAGTCACTCAACAAACATTTATGGCTTTCCTGAATATTTCTTGGCTATTGAATTTTTCAATATTTGCAGTGCGTCAGGCTCTGACCCCACCAAGCTGTTCTTTCTGACACTGATCCATGTGGCTCTGAGAGGACTCACCTTTGGACCCTCAATGCTAGAGCAGCACCTGGCACCTGGTGAGTAGCTACTATTTGTCAAATACAATAATGAATTGACTGAATATGAAATAACTTTCTTGTTGGCAGGTTTATCATAAAATACTTCCAATAGCTGTAAACTTAAAAAAAAAAGATTTTCTCATATAGAAGTATACTCATTAGCAAAGTAAGTTTTCAAAATGTTGCAGTTCAGTTCCTGGTTTAATCACAATCATCGTACAGGTAGCTTTTTCCTGGGCACAGCCCCGACACCAACTAACACACAGCCTTTCACAGAACACGCTAAGTAGATGTCTGTGGATTCATTTTTGATTGATACAAATGCCATCAGTCAGTACCGAGCATTTCACAAACACTTCCGAAACTCTAGTCTGCTGATCTCGTGCGGGCCTACAGACTCCCTATTAGACACTATTCATACGATTCTGCACCTACCCCGTAACAGGCTTTTTTTCTAACCCAATTTCCTTGACCTGTGTTTTCCTTCTAACCAGACTTCAGAGACAAAGGCAGAGCAGTAAATCATTTTCTTCGAAAAACACCATCAGGCTATTTTGGTCATTTGGGCTGTTATTTATACGCTGTACCTGAAAAGTTATTTTGAGATAGTGTAGCTCACTAAATTATATTTTCCTCGTTATCATTATTACTTCAAAATGATCATCAATTTGCTCTTTGGCTTTCTAAGTGGGAAAACATCAAAGAAACGAAAGTTCCCCCTAATTTCACTTTTCTTGAAAGGTAACTGATTTACAAACAAATTACTTGTGCCTTGTAAGGAAGAGCCGAACGTGTCTGCTCATTTGATACATTTTCAAGGGCTACAGTGTGGAAATGAAGCTCAAAGAAGCTCCTGTGTGATCCACAAACAACTTCACGCTGTATTACATGTGCATCAGATACAGGGACCAGACCCTATGAGTTGCAAACAACCTGCCCTGCAGAATGCTTGCTTGGCAATGCCTTGAACAGCTTATTTAAATTGCAAAGTTTCCAGCCACCACTTACAGGTGATTTTGAAAGTTCATTATATAAACTAAACAGCTTAATCTCCATACTTTGTTTCTTAACTCATCCATACATCATCTTTGAAAGGTGCTATTTAATCTCTCTCTCAAAAGCTCATCAACTTTGTTAAGAAATTGCCTTATGAAGTAAAAATGTCTCTAGAACATGCATGCAGCTTAAACAAATATTCCAACTTGAGGGCAAATCACATTAAGAGACGTGGATAAGAATTTCCAGGATGAAGTTTTGCCTTGAATAGAGATCACATGAGAAGCATTTTGAAGTCATAACTTTATAGTGTAAGATGATCAAAGCCAAGTATTAATACTTTTTTATCAGCTCACCTTCCAAACAATATTTCAGTAGATTTCCTTTCACACAGTGATATTTGTAATAAATGTTCTGTCTTTGTTTTAAAGTCAGTCTGTAGAAAGATGACATCAGCTTAGCAAACAATAAAGTGCCTGTAATATTGTCTCCAGAGGGCTGTTACATTTACTTTGTAGCAGTAAAATTCAATTTTCAAAAAACACTACATGAATGATATTAGGTTATTAACCCTATCACCGCCATAAAAATATCATCATTGTGTGCAGAATGTAGGTCACTATCTAGAAGCCATAAGTTGCTTTTTTGTTAAATAATCCATTTAAGCTTCATTTCTCTCCCATAGCCTGGGTTGTGCCCCTTCCTTTGGGGAAAAAATATTCCAGCATTTAGTCAGCAGCCTGGAACAAGACCCCTCCACTTTTCATTCTGAGGCTCTTTTCCATTGTCACCATCTATTTTTATTTACCCTTCCCAGTTTTGAAGTAACTCTTTGCATTTACTTTTTCCCAAAGCCTGTTGTTCGTGAATTAAAAATTAGTACATCTTGTCAGGTTTTTCCAATGACAGAGTCATACCTCTCACATGTTTCAGTTCTAGAACAAAACGAAAATAAGGATGTGTCCTGTTTCAAAGCCTGACTCACTCTCGCATTTCAAGACCTTGAACACAAACACTTTATTTCTGGATCTGAATGTGTCTCACTTGCTATGCATGAGTAAAAACAGTACATACCTGATAAAAGCCATGAGAATACTTCATGTTTCAAAAGAAGATTTATCAACAGGACATCAGCATCCAAAGAGTTAACTAGTTAAACTTCTACAAACCCCCACAGTAACTTTCCAAAAGCTGACAATAAGTAAAAGAAGTACTGGTTATCCATTTTTTAAAGGGATGGGATTGGTTTTAGAAGAAAGGGAAAGAGGATCAAACACCTCAGTGCAACAAAAGGTTGTGTCAGAAGGCCCTCAATCACAAACCTCCTTCAACAACAGATATTCCAACCTTCCAACGCAGTTACCCCGGCAGCACAGCTAAAAAGTTCCACGACATGAAAAGAACAAAACCGAAGGGACAGAGGTAGCTATTGTCATGCACACTCCTCTCCCTCTCTCTCTCTCTCTTTCTTTCGCTCCTTTTTTTTTTGGTTGGGGGAGGCTTGGGCTTTTCCCTCCCCCACGAAACTTTTGCATAAGCTGTTAGAGAAAAGTGGTAGTGTGGCTGGCTGAAAAGAAATCCCCTATTTGTAAGCCACCTCCTAGGTGGTGAGGTAGACCTCGTGGATTTTCTGTAAGAAACACCTGATAATTGGAGAGATCATCTATGTGAATACTTCAAAAGAGTCATCTGAAATTATAAGTATAATTATAGCCCTGTAAATATGGTCAATATTCTCTTGAAAACTCTTGGGTTTTTTTTTTTTTAATTGATGATGGTTTCTTCTCAGACAAAGTCTGTCTTCATTGCAAAGTGGATGTAAGTTATTTGCATTTTCTGTGTTGAGTCTTAGAGGTATCTTAACAGCATGTACAAATTTTCCACTAAAATGTAAATTATTAACAAGTCAGAATTTTCATTTGTTTTATCTCCTGATGTGAGATCTAAATAAGTATGTAGAACACTTAAAATTCTTACCATTTCTCTGCTTTCTGAGAAATAAATCTCATGCATACAGCACAATATATTTTCTTACACATAAGATGCTTTCACTTAAAGGGAAAAAAACTAATTTGAGAGAGAATACTACATGTTTCCTGGAGATTTAGCTGTATAAACAAAGAGTATTAACCCAAAAGGGAATCTGGTCATGTTTTCATCATCACCATCACCATCATCGTCATCTTTAACGTTATCTTCTTCATATTGTCCTAAAAAGCATCATTCAAGTCTTCATCATTACCTGGCTTGATACTAGACATGTTCAATTAACTTTGTCCTTGATTTCTAAGACATAAGCTACTGTTGGAACAGGATTAAAGAAACCCAGTTGTGTTATCAAAATTTACATGTAAAGATAAAAGAGCACACAGTGTGAGGGTGATGATGGAGGTGAGATATGCTAACAATAATAACAAACACTTAAATGGTGCTTACCATGTGCCAGCAGTTTTCTACTTAAATTGTCTCTTTTATTTTTCACAATAATCCATTTTACAGATGAGGAAACCGAGGCACTGGATGTTAGGTAACTTGCCCAATGTCATTGGTAGCAAGTGGTAGAGCCAGATGTTTTGGACCTGGGCATGCTCTCAATGACCACACTTTCCTACCGCAGAATGGAAGGAAGGACTAATGAAAGGTACAAAGTTTCAGGCTCTGCCAAGTAGGGGGGTGTGTCAGGAATTTGTACAGCATAGAAGGGTTCCTGAAGAAAGGAGAGAATGACTGAATAAAGAATAGATGAGCTTACCTTGGAAAAGGAAGAAAAAGAATGAAGCAATTAGAAGACAGTTGGATGAAGAGGTGAGATAGAAAAAGAACATTAGGGAGCAGTCAGCAGTCTCCACGGAGCCCAAAGAAAATGACGGGCCGGTTACAGACACAGACAGAATAAAGAAAGTTCATCAGTGGTGGTCAATTAAGCTGGGGCTTGATAATTGCATGTGGATGGAGAGAGGGAAGAAGGCTGCAAATTCCCAGTGGGCCAAGGCCAAAGCCTAGACTAAGACCACAACTATGAGGATGAAAAGGAAGGGGGTGGATTTAGGAAATGTTGGCAAAAATAAAAAAGTGGCAACGGTTAGTAACAGACTGGATGTGGGGAGTGAGAAAGACAGTGGTGAGACAAAAATAACTCTGGGGTTCCCGGTTGGGAGGTCCATGATAGGGTGGTATTTCCCACTGCAATGGAACACTTGGCAGATAGGGATGATGAATAGCTTTTTGCCATCTTATTTAATTTGCCGATGCCAGTGTCAGTAAGTTTTGAGGTCTCTCGTGGGAAGAGTGCTATGTGGTCCTAAAGCATGGCTGGTTCACTGGTGAATACCTTGACCCTTTTAATAGAGGTCAGTAGTCTAGTAGCTGGAATATCAAGAGAGAGTCTGTCAGGTGTGTAGGAATCTGATGGGGGAGGCATGGATATTGGATTGCTAGAGAACAGCATGTGCACATGAGGAATGCCAGGAAAATGATCTAGAAGCAGAGGTGTAGGGTTGTTACAGAGGTGTAGGGAAACTTAACATTATTTCTTTTAGCGTGGAGCAGAGGGAAATGGCGTAAGAAAATACTTCAAGCTAAGTCATGGCCAACACCTCATGCTCTGGCTCTGTCTGCTCCAGGTATAACAGCACAAAAGTTCATAGTTTACAGTCAGGCAAAGAAAGTTGCATTTTTTTTAAAAAAATTAGGATGTATGTACATATACAAAATGGTGTAGCATCATTTTTTCACTTACTGGGGTCAAATGTGTCTCTAATGATTCACTCCGTTTTCTCAAATATTGTTTCTAGGAGAGCAGAGTTTATCTGTAAAATACCCATGTTTAAAAAAAAATTCTCCCCAATGCCCCCCCCCCCCACCGAGTTCACCAATGTTTACAAACATGTGGTCTTGTGAATAGTCTTGCTGGGGCAGTTGTGAACAGGGACCCTCCTTAATGCAGAGCACTGGGAAAGGAGGGTATTATTTCAGCTGGGAGGGGAGCAGAGCCCTGGGATGAGACTGATTGATTCAGACCAGATGGGTGGCCACACATAGGTGTGACAAAAATAGAAACACATTGCAGACATTCCAGGCACTGTCCTACTCCCATGGCCAAGAGGTGGGTCCCTGTGCTGCTCCCTTATCTACCTCCTAATGTGCTCTCCAATCAAAGAATGTTAACGATGCAACTCCTCTCCTTCATGTTAGCAGCCTAGTCATATGGCATCAGACCTAAAGTTCCATTTAAAAAGTAAAGTGACTATTGTCCAGGCTTCCCTATAAGTAAAGCCAAAGCAAAGTATTTCATCTAGTGTCTAAATATGCTGTTATTATTTTAATTTCCTCTTCCACATGAAAATTAGCATGTTAGAAACTTTCTCTGCCTCTTACCTCCCAGGAAAGAAGACTATATTTATAAATGATACCAGTGTTGTAATCACTGATGAGAATTTAATTCATAGGGCCTATTAGAGTACTATACAATAACTGAAGATTCTAACCCAGTTAGGTACTTTAAACATGGTTTCCTGAGCCCCAGGACTCTATTAGAAAAAGGTAGGACCTTACATTAGATAACCTTAACTATCCATTTCTTTTAAGTCACCATTTGATGTTTAAGATTTCTCTTGGACTATTTTGGTTCTCATTTCAATAAATTAGTGAATTTTGAATTTGTAAACTAATGTAAGGGTTTATTATCTTGACAATATTGAGAAAAAGAAATGCAACTTCTTATTACAAGAATTACTTTCTTACTTGAAAGGAAACTCAACAAACATGGGAAATTTTCTATCATTCAAAACTGAAGTGTAGAAATTATGCACCAATTTGAATATTTATCAAAATTAAAGGAAACTCCCAAAGCTTTTTGTAAAATAATATAAAACCTAGAGAAACGGTGAGCATTCACTAACAGCCCATTGGCATTTAAACAAGTATGGAAGACGCTTTGTCATAATAAGAAGAAGGTTTTCTCACCCTCTGCCTCAAATGTCCTGCCCTGTTTTGTCCCAGCATGAAGTTTGAGTTTATACGTTCTCACAGAGGCCTGAAACTATTACCTACTTGTTATAAACCCTCTCAGATTTCACTGCTGTGGGTTAATCTGTAGTTCTGATTGACATCCCTGGCTGTCCTCAAACACACTACAAAGTTCACGTGGACCCACCTGAAAGGCAAGGCAGACCATTATTTTCACTTTGACCTCTATTTGCAACTAAAAAAAGTAATTCTTTAAACATAATTTAATTACATATAGAGAGAATTATTTTAGGTTAAAAGCTATATGTATGGGTTGTTTTTCTTTCCACAAATTGCTGGCCTGTCGCTGTCATGACACCTATCTGGAATTAAGATTCTTTGGAAGACTTTTCTCATAAAAGTATTTATTCGTCTTTTGGGTCATAACAATTCCTAGAAGTAATGTACTAAGTGATAGACAGCTCTTGAATTTACTCTGCCAGTAGGCTGCCTCCTCACAAAAAAAAAAAAAAAATTCCTGTGGAGGTGGAGATTAGCATATGAAAAATGCTTTTAATTTTGTCCACTCTTGGACTTACCTATCTGTCAAACCCGTACATGTGACAGCAGTTGGGTTCAACTTATCTCTCCTTTACCACCTCAGTAGCAGGTTTTAAATAGTCCACGGGCTGTTAGTTATTTGTAAGCTGAGTTCATTTAACTCCCTGTCTCAAAACAAACCCAATAAAACGCAAAGACATCAAATCACCAGTTCAGTTTCTGATTATTAGAAATAAAAATGATTGTGTCCAAGAATATGTGAAAATAACTTCCTTTTGACATAAGGAAATAAAAATAGCTCGAGCAAACGGTCTCTTGACAGCTACTTCATGAGATCCCTGTGGGTCCTTCAACGTAGAACTTCGTTTACATATTGCCGCTCTGTGGTAATATTTTATATTGACTATTTTTTCTACTGCTTATCTTTTTTCTCTCAAAATCGAACCTGAGTAATTCTGCAGTTCTCATTTGCACCATTTGGTTTGTGCAAACCACAGCTCCAAAGTCTTCACAGAATTAAATGAAATGAGATGCCCCAATGTTGGCATCACTGTGGATCTATTTTGGCTTTATGCTCCACTAAATGTCAGGATTCCCACAGGGCAATACCTGTCGTGAAGTGGGCTTCAAGGGGTTAATGTGGGCTGAATCTCAAAATAGACTTGCAGTTCAGCACACCTACTCACTTATAAAGAATGAGCAGCAAATATGTGCATGCAAATTATATTTCTATTAAAGGACACTTAAGGTATGGAGGGAAAGTAGACTGCTTTTTCCCATCATTCAGACTAGAGGAAGATTAAGAACTCCGGGCACCTTGAACTCTTCAAAGGGACGGAGCTGAGGGTAGCACCTGAAACAACTTTTCCCTCCCACCTACAGCCCTGGGCCTGAAACAGGAAGAAAGTTCTCATATGAAAATAAACTAGCTCAGTCTTCTCTCAATTAGCTTACTTCTCTATATTTTACTAGTTTTATTGTTTTACTAAGTTCCTGGGTATTCAGCTGTTACAATTCAGATGATACTCTCAAAATGATTTCATATATTGAAAATAAAAATTCTTCACTGTATTAATCAGATGTCTTAATGAATGGGCAGCCACTGGCGGGTTCAGTATTTCATACATTGCCTACTCATTTCACACTGCCTTTACATAATCAAAATTCTCCTGTTTGGGACAGTAAGAGGTGAGTAGACAACAGCCAAATGCAACTTTCAAACTTAATCTACTCTGGTCATTTAAAACTGTTCATGGGGCAATGAAACAAAATTTATATATTATCTACTATCTCGGGTAAATATTGGTCTTAATAATAAACTGTCTGGTAGATGTATGAAATCTGTTCACTCTCCTATTGATGTTTTACTGGCCACAAGAGCTAAGGCCCTACTCTATTTTAAATTTAACTCTATGAAAATGGGCAGTACCCAAGAAAATGCTAGCACAATTCCAGATAAAATATACTGTTGTGAGGCTGAAAAGTGCACGCAAAGCAAGCTGCATTATTAGAATGTTTAAATATTAATTATACTGCTGTGTAGTAAAGATGATCAAGTACGAGTGTCAACTAATTTTCTAAAAGCTGCAACATTTACTTTCATCTAAACTTCCTTTGTTAAACCAAAACTAAAAGCCCAGCAAGTTTAGTCTACTTGAGTGTGTTTATTTTTATTGGTTTCTGCATAATTTTTTTTCTACCATAAACCAACTTTAACCCCTTTTCTGTAATCTCCGCCCATATAACTCCAATAGCACATAATAAAATTCCTATAATTCTTCAAAGCCACAGAGTTGGAAAGGAAAGACTTGGGCATTTTGTAACAAATGCCAGCTACAAGCTTCAGCCAATTACATTTAACTCTTACAAACCTTTTTTGTGCGTGTGGATAAACTTATAGATTTATGCTGTGTGGTCACTTTCATTTCCATCGTAAGCATTCTTCAGTTACTTTTGAGCGTGCAGTCAGTTCCATTTCGTGAAGAATATTGTGGTGGAGGGAGAAGCTAGCTCTAATAGCTGAGGAGTCTAGGCGGACAGATGGGGAGACAGATGTACAGAGCCACGTAAAATCAGAGACTTCTTACCTTATGGAGAAGCCTTTGCTGATGGAGATGAGATGGCCTGAAAAGTGGACATTTAAATGAACTCTGATGATGGGGGAGTTAAACAGAATCACTGCCACTTTCCCCCTTGTTTCTTTTCCTAGCATCTATTGCTCTCTTAGATTCTAAAACGGCTCCTAGAATCAGGCAGGAGAATCACTTTGAGATTCTTAAGAGACAAAGGAAGAGTATGCGTGTGGAGAGAGACGCTCGGGTTTCATCCCGTCACCCATGGATGCCCAGCCAGGGTTTCCCACCTGAGACAGATTGCGACGCATGTTCGGCTCACTCATGCACAAGAAGCAATACACAAGTTCAGTGTAAAGCCACTTTAAAAGCTCATCGGGTGCATACTTTACTTGTACAAAATACCTTATTCATGATGGAGCAGTGAGGGCCTAGGTAATTACTTGAATCAAGGTGGCCTCAGAAGTGTTTAAATCTAGAAGGACACTTAGAGCATGAATAATGCAAAATAATTTGCATCTAAATTTTTTAAGTGTTCTTTATTCAAAAACTAAAATGCAGTTCCGATTAAAGTTTGATGAGTGAAAGCTGAGCACTTCGTACCCACTGTGAAACGTCTCCTATATGTAGAAATTATTTCAGACAGTGGTGAAGGGACAAAAGAGGTTTTTTTTTTTTTAAATTTAAGTTGTGATTAAGTTGTGCTTCTTTTAAGCCTAAGTTTCTTTATGTTTTGTGGTGGCTACCAAGGTAATTCCTGAGCTTGCTTATCAGAGACAAGTCCAAATTTCAATCCAGCCCCTTAGGAAACAAGATGAAAACACTTACTTTCTTACAGTAATTTGCCAAACAAAATAACATTTGCATTCAAAGCTAATGCAATGCAACTCTCTTTCTTTTCCTCTCACCTAAAATTTTTTATTCAAATTATTCTTTTTTGAATCACTAGACATAAAATGTCTCTGCTATTGCAAAAGATTAGAATACCCCATTCTGTTTCCTTGCTATTATATTTATACTGCTGTGTGAATATACATTATTTAATACATCACTGGCAAATTTTCAGTGAAAAGCCTTAAAGTGTCAACTTTAACCCATTTTTTTTAGTGAAACAAGATCGAAAAGCTGAAAATCAATTAAGAATCCAAAGACAGGGGCCGGCCCGGTGGTGCAGCGGTTTAGTTCGCGCTTGGCAACCTGAGGTTCGCAAGTTCGGATCCTGGGCACCCACGGACGCACTGCCTGTCAGCCACGCTGTGGCGGCGTCCCATATAAAGTAGAGAAAGATGGGCACAGATGTTAGCCCAGGGCCAGTCTTCCTCAGCAAAAAGAGGAAGATTAGCAATGGATGTTAGCTCAAGGCTGGTCTTCCTCACAAAAAACAAAACAAAAAAAAGAACCCAAAGACAACTTTGTCACAATAACATCAAAATGTTTATTACCTTAGAATAGCTTTCTTCATCTAGCTTTCTAAAGTTGAACATTTTGAAGATTATTTCAAAGGATAGTAAGATTGAATTACATTTCCCATGTATAAATGTTTTTGTCAGGGGTTAAAAAAAAGAGAAGTAAATCATCATTTAAAAATAATTTTTACCTTTATTTTGCTAAATTTCTACAATCTATTATCACTTGGGCTGCATAACCAGTCCTGGAATTTCCCAACGTTTGCATTTCATTTAATTTTGTGAACATTTGAGAAACCACAATTCAAGAAACTGCCATTGCTTCCTGGATCCTTTTGCCATGTTGTGGGAAACTCTCCTGGCCCTTCTTTTCTACCTGAGATAAAAATAAAGCTCAATTAGAAAACAGGCCCTTCTTATCTAGTTCACAGGCACCATTTATGGCTGTGTGGAGGTGAACAGCTGGAATGCAGGTAGAAAAGGCGGTGCAAGTCCTACCAGGCTAGCTGCAGACCTGACCTTCCAAGTGAATTTTCAAGGTAGGCCACTCTGCAATCCGCAGCACCTAAACTTTAATGGCCCTTGCACAGGGAAATTATTTTCCTGCTGTCTCCCTTATAAAGTATAAAGACTCCCAATTTATTGCATGCTCCAAAGCAGGCTTCTACTTTATTGGAATTTTAGATGAGTGTGTTTGCCACGCTCTTGGTGAGTGGGTATGCTGGTTTTTTTTTTTTTTTTTGAATTTTGAACAATGAAAACATTTTTAAACTCATTGAACAAAGATTTCCCCAGCAACAGACCCCCTGCTCAGCAGGTCACCTATCTTTGCCACAGTTTTTCTTTTCCCACGCTAACCCCAGGGCTCATTTGCATAAGGTCTCTGTTGTGACAATTAGTTTCAGGTGAGCTGATTTCTATGCAGCTAGCCCAAGACGATGCGCAAGCCCTGGGCCTCCCTGATCCTGGTCCTAATTGCGACTGACTGGCACCAGACACAATCATCCTCTTGATTCAGCAAATTGTCCTGCTAGTAGCTTGTTGTGACCCCGCAAAGCACAAATCATATCATGTCAGTCCAGTCTAGTAAACAACGAATAAAATACACTCTGAAGGAGCATAATAGTGTCTTTTCCATATTTTAGGCATAGTTGACTAAATGAATGCAAATGAAAACAATAGCATTTTAATTTTCTTTTCTTTTCTTTTTTTAGTTGGGAATGGCATTGTGGCTCCCCATAAAAACTTTTTGGAAAATGAGAACTTGCCCCCATATTTAAATTCCACGGCTCTATAACCCTGTCACCTGGGAGAAAGTCCTCAGGTAAAATAACTGGCTGCTTTCAAATTTCTCTTAGCTTTGTTGTTGTGGAAATCAGTAACATGCTCTTTCATCATCTCTGAAGCTACAGGGAACACCAAAATGCACATTAGCAGGGTTCCCAGTAGTCCCTACTAGACAGAAAAGCATTCGGAGCCAATGAAATTTCACATCTCCACATAGCAACCCAAGTTAAGGAAGAACTTTTCTTAATTCTAGGAAGCAAGGGGGGAAAAAGATGAGTGACTTCACATTAAGAGAATGTTTAAGGACAATAATTGTTCTTGAAATATTGCCTCCTCCTCACTCTGTCTGCAATTCTGAACCTAACTGTATTATGTTCCACATCTTATGAATTCCTTCTGCCCTGATAACCAGGAATTCTGTCTGCCATCCTGTCATCTTTCCCAGCCACCTACTTGTCATCTCTATTTTCTCTATCTGCTAAAGGTGAAAAATAAATAATAAGTCCAAAAAATGTTCCAAAAGCCACTCAGCTATTTTTCCTGCTCCTATAAAATAGTTACTGCCATCACTATGGCCTTGCTTTACTGGTTTTCAGGTGGTTGTATATAAGCATTTGTTTTTATGATATGAAAGATGTATCCATTCATATCCTGTCTAGATCAAAAAAAGTTTTTCAAACAGATCGCATCTTTTGAGAATTTTGGATCTTATTTCAAACTGGTTTCTAACAAATACAGGATTACTCGTTAGCTCTACAACACGTTGACTTTGTTTTTCTTTTCAGGCACTTACTGAGGTGAAGATCTTGGAAGGGGGTCAGGGATTATGGAGGGAAACAGAAGAAAGAAGAGAAAGGAAGAGGAAAGAAGGAAAGGACAAAGGATAAAGAGATAAAATTAAATTTGGTATTGAAGAGAATTGCTTTAGGTTCTTA
Organism: Tapirus indicus; assembly: GCA_031878705.1. NCBI lineage: Eukaryota > Metazoa > Chordata > Mammalia > Perissodactyla > Tapiridae > Tapirus > Tapirus indicus. The sequence goes on from CM062926.1 coordinate 60,502,583, forward strand.
TGAAAAGATTTATGGCAGAGGGATTGTCCACCTACCCCCAGGATGGGCTAATCCTCTGTGTGGCCCTTACTTCCTCTGTTCTCCAGGGTTACACAGTCCACTCTCAAGGGGCGCATAATGCACATGGCCTGAGCACACAGTCCAGGGTGTGACTGGAAGGACTTAGTGCTAATTTCCTCCTGTTTCTTATGTCTGTTATGATTTTTAACCCCATTTTTACAGTGACATGGAAATTGTATTACCAAAGGCTTTGCATTAATTCAATTAAAGAGGGAGACTAGAAATAGTTGGGGGAGAGGAGGCTTCTAAATTCTAGAGCCCCATGGGGTACACTTTTAGACCATTCTGAGCAAGAAATTATTCGAATCCAGATAAATGAGTATATAGTTTCAAGGTAAGGAACTGTTGAGAGATTTACATAATTTGATTATAAAATATAATCTACAAAAAGACCTTTGACATGAAAAATCTGTAAATCAAACTAAAAACTCAAGAGATCTTCAATATAAGCAATGTAAATTAATATTTAGAGTATGTCTTGCCATAAATGTTTGGACATAATTCCCACTTTATATGAATTATGAATTTATTGAAAGCACAGCTTTAAAAATGGTTATGACCTCTGGCCCCATCCTCATACCTGCCTGCAGCACTCGCATCCTTAGGATAGAGAAATAACAAGCAGGGTAACCTCACCTTTTGGGAAACTTTAAAAAGTAACAAAATTGCTCATTCTTGTAAAGTCCATTTCCATGTGAATTGGTTATAATAGTATGATAGTGTCATATGAATATGTGAAAGAAGGTTGGGTACCCAGTTATGGAAAAGAGACACCAATTCCCATATGTTTAAATGAATAATTTAAACACAATGCCTCATTTCTACTTTCAATACTTTTAGCTCCATGACTTTGATTCACTGTTTTCTCTTTTCCCCTTTTCCCACTTTCTCCTTGTTCATCTTCTCTTTTTGCAGAGCTGAGCCTCTTTCTCTGTCACTTTGGGGGCTCAGTCCCCTCCCAACACAGCTTGAAGTTCCTTTCTCTCTCTCTCTCTTTTTTTGCAGGATCCTTCAGGAATAGCTTCCTTTTCTACATCATTGCAGTTTGCTGTCGTCCCAGTCATGTCTTTCCTGACTCATTTCATTTTCCACCTCCACCTACCATGGGTTCTCACCTCATTCTACTTTCCATACTGGCTTTTTTTCCCTTTAGTATCATTTCTCTTCCTACCTCTTGAAATCCAAAGATTTCTCTAATTTCTATTCTTTCCTTCTAACCATGTTAATTGCCTCTCTTGTAATCTAAACTTGTTGATCTAAACCTGTCTTCACAGAGTGTTGTGATTAAAATTTATTTTCCTTTCAGCTTCTGATCCTAAAAACATCCCTTTCTATGTTTCCATATTTACCACCTTCCCCTCTCCTCAAGCCTGCTCAGATTTCTGGCTTAGAGGTTTTTCTTCCACACTTTCTAATTGTTGCTTCCTCTCAAGTATTTCCCATTTCTCTCTTACCTCTGTCCTAAAGGGTTTCACTTCTTAAATTACTATGCAGTCTTCTTATCTTTTATTTCTCCTTATATTTCTTCTCGTGTCTCTATAATCTCTTTTTTTAGGGGTTCTATGTTCCACTTCATTACTTTACAGTTAAACTCTCCACCCTGACCTTATTTTTCCATAGACTTCTACTTGCCTAGTTTATGATCTTTTTGCCCATTCTCTATCTCACTATAGCATTATTTCATTGTAAAACTTTAATCTTAAATTATTCCCTACACGATCCATGAATTGTGATTTTATACATGTGTTAGCTTCCCTTAACAAAAATACAGCATTCATTTAAGAATAGCTACCAAAAAAGATTCTTCATTAAACTTTGAAAACATTGAGGCAATTCTGCTTGTTCAAGAGAGAAAAAAAAATCTTTGTTTAGGTGAGATCGATCGATCGATCTATCTAATCTATCTACCTACCTACCTACCTACCTATCTGTCTATCTTGTAAGACCCGGGAAATATAGCTGTACCATGGAAAGCAGTGAATGTGAAGTCAGAAGCTGTAGATGTGAATCCTGGCTTTTTCACGTGTTAAGTAAGTAGGCCAATTTTCCAGTAGTTATCCAATTTTTCTGAGTCTCAAACTCCTTGTTTGTGTTAAATACCTTCTCTATCTACCTCCTAGAATTATTGTGAAGATCAAATGAGATATTTCTGCCAAATCACTTTGTACAATATTAAACACTCTATAACCATTAGTTAGAAATGTTATCCTTTGTATTTAAACTGGACATATCTGGCAATAGGGTTTATAAAAGTATAACTTTCTAAATCAGTGTAATTTCTTTACTTTTGAAGAAGACCAAATAGATCCTAGGCCAACATAATTTGCTTGCAATTATATGAAGAGAAAAAGTTCATGAACCCAATATTCAAATAGAAGATCAGAGATGTTAGTTTAGCGGGAGATGTGAAAAAATGGTATGTTAACTGAAGGGGCCTATATTATTTGCTTTGGGTTTTAAAAAATCTATTTTGGGATAATTTAGAAAATACTTATATAGCTTGCTGGGTAGACGATAGTCAGAGGCCAAAACTTTCCTGTGACTACCTTAAAGGCCACTTTTACTAAGCTACTTGCCTCCCATCATCAGATTTCAAAGTAAGTGTTTGTTCCAAATGGGGCTGATTTATTTGACCTAAAATATTTCCAACCTTTATGTGATGCTTATTGTATACACAAATACCTTAATATTCTGCTGTGGATGTAAAGACCATCATATAAGGATTCAATATTTTGTGTAGTAAAGCAAATCAGATTTGGAATTATAGAACTAGAGGTGGGAAGGAGCTTGGAGAGGATCAGGGTGACATATTCAAATGTCTACTTAGACCAAGCAGGTGAAGGAGGTCGGCTGATCCTTCTAAAGGAGATCCAGAGCAATTCCCTCATGGTCTTTCCATGTAGTTGTGTGGGCCAGAGACGTCAGATCTTCTGAATTCTCCAGAGGAGCTAGAAATCTCGATTTTTGAGTGAAATTGTCCAATTTTTAAATATTGGCAACCAATTCGAATGTTTTTAAAATATTTTGTGAGCCAAACCAAACACATCTGTCAGCTACCAGTTTGCAACCTCTGTCCAATCCCTGCATTTTACAACTAGGGACATGAGACCCAGAGAGGTTAAGGGATGTGCCATGGCCATGCTGAGATTGGATTGCAGGGCTGGGAGGGCCAGAAGTCCAAGTTTCCTGAACTAAGTGCAGGACTCTTTTCGTTGTACCAGGCTGTGATAAAGTGACTTGCTGGAATGGAAACTAGTTGAAGACATGTGGCCTAATCAGGAATGGCTCCTTCCGTACCTTTCCTACCCCAAACTCTTCCTGATTGCCATTGCTACTGCTTGCAAAGCTAAATGTGGTGAAGGTAGATATTGACAAGGGGGCCAGGAACGTAGCCCTTTTAATTCCTTCCTGGCAACTCCCCTATCATTTTCTCCAGACTCTCTGCCACTGACTCTTCCTTCTCACCACCCTCCCTACCATGCCAAGATAGGCTTACCTCTGGAATGGGAATGGAGGCTAATGTCAATACCAGGTGAAGAATTTTCTGAGCTCTCTGCCCAGACCATACAGGAATTGTGAAAACACCTCACCTAAAAAGCAACTGTCCAATCTTTCTGAAAACCACAGAAGCAGTAAAACCAGAGTCTTGAGTGCAGAACACATGGCTCAACAGTCCAATAACTCATCACATAGGCACATTGGATTTTCTGATTCTAGCCCATTTTACTCTTGGCATATACAACAACTGTAACCTGACACTTCAGAGTAGAGAATCATTTAGCCTAAAAATAAGATGTCGTCTCAGATTGGATCTTGGGAGAAAACTATTAACAACAACAAAAGAATTAACATTCAAAACTGCATCCTATCCCTAATTTGTAGTCAGAAGACTGGCGTTCGAATCCTGGTTCTGCCAGCTCTGTTTCAAATTCTACTCAATGAGGGAAACCTAACGGTGAGAATAGTTGAACGCTCTGGATTCTTCCAAGTTCTAAAAATATATGAATGCTTTCTAGGGAAAATATTTTGGAAAATTAAATATAAGTGTCAGATTATGCAATGATTTTAAAATAGAAAAGGACGTATAGATAAATGCTAATTAGTATTATCATTTAATTCTAAATATTTGAAAATTGGGTTGGGGCATTTTCAGAACCAAATAATTTGCTAGGATCCTTTTCGTTATTTTTTTCTTTTTTTGAAATAGATTTGGACTATATGAATATGTATCCTCACTTACCTATGCCAGCGTTTGGATAAATAGAAAAAATTTAAATAGTTAGAAGACTAATCAGTTGGGGGTATTCCTTTACGATGTAAACTGTTTCAAGAAACCACAAAATCAGCTATCTCACACTGCCTTCTCTCTTCTTTTCCTTTTTTCTTAGGTTAAGAAAGTAAAAAGAAATCAATTTAAATCTTCTCCTCCAAAAAAAAGGAAAAAACTATTTTTGAGTCAGACTTATTTTCCAAAACCTCTGTGTTTTTTAGACTTTAATTTGTCTTTTATCCTCACTGACATATATCTTCACCTTAAGATATAAGTGGGATTCCAGATGAACCTGGAAGCTTGAGGTACCCTACCTGAGTTTACAAAACCTTTATAGTTGGCTCAAAAGGACTCTTGGTGAAAAAACCCCACAAACACAAATAATAAAAAAATACTTTTTCTTGAAAAGATTCCTTTATTGTATTTATATCTCTCCTCCAACTAAACCTTTCACACTGACCACAAAAATGTAGATTTTTACCTTTTTTGGTCTACATGAAAAATAGGCATTTCAATAAGCATGGAGAAAGAAAATGTCAAATAAGATACTAAAAGTTTTTTTTGAAAGAAAGAATATAATGTATTTTTCTCAATTGAATTTTTATAAACTAAAACGATGGCCATTCTAGTGGAACTTGGCAATTAATTTTATCCACTCATTTCCATGTGTATTCTTTTTAAAACTAAAACTACCTTGATCATGGTTTTGATTACAAATCCCCAAAACAATTATGGAAATGATCTTTAATATAATAATATATTTTACTGAACGTCTCAGCTTTTTCACTCCAACAACTGAAACAGAGACAATTCTTTGCATGTTGAAATGTGTAATTATCATGTATCCAAAAGGGAGGGTGTAATTTTCACATCTGATTACAAGGGAAGGGTGTAAGGGAAGCTGCCTTTGGAAACTTACACTTGTTTACAAAGAGCACTACCTTTGATATTAAAAACTCAAAACATGCAAAATACTGAGAAAAATCAAGATTAACATGCACAAAACTAAACAAAAACCTAAGTATTTTTCTTGGCCCTACTACAAAAATAAAGTCAGTTCTTCCGAACTTGTATTGGTCGACCTATTTCTGGTGATTTACAGACTCCAACATTGTTTTGTAGGCTTGCTGGTGACTGTGCTATTAAAGATTAGGAAGCCCAAGTACTAGATTTAATTTAAAAGGAAACTTCAAATTCTTATTATGCTTCTAAACCTACGTGGTCAGTTTAAACTAGAGAATGATTTTCATCTCAACAGAACACACTTTCCTAAATATAATCATTGCTTGCAAGATATGTATTTTTGATGTTTTTATCTCCCTGCTTTTTTTTTTAACTTCTGATTTACCTTTGATAAGATTAACTTCTGCTCATGTGAACTTATGTTTTGGACATGTAGGAAGAGATAATATCAAAGAAAGTCAGAGCTGTGATGGCAGCTATCACTTAGCAAGAAGATTAAAGATAGATACAAGATCACACTACAGGTAGAAAAAAGAAACTGCCCCAACAGCCAACACATTCTAGGAACAATTTTGTGTGACATATATTATGATTGCCAAGTGATTGTGGTAGATTTTTGAATAGCTTTGAAAGATTGACCCCGAATATTAAGTATACTTAATATCCCTATTGCATCTCATAAAACAAGCAAGACAGGAAAATAAAAAGGAAAAAAAGGAAAAGTTAAGAAATCGATTTAGAAATACAAGAAAATAATTTTCATATTAAAAGAAATCCACTATAACATATTTAGTTATCTATTTCGCTTTACAGTGATATAGAAAGCAATGAATTTGTTAGAAAGCTAGTAAGTTATATAGGTTTTCAAATGTGGTACTAATAGAAGGCTGATTTTTGGTATACTTTAGAAATTAAGGTATTTTTTTCGGTCATTTGCCAAATCAAACTTGACAAGCAAGAAGTTTGAAAAAGCATACAAACTACCAAATGATTAAGATTTAAGAATAATTACAATTAAACAAAAAGTTATTCTGTGAAAAAGAACTAGGCTGTTCATTCCTAAATTGACATTGCCTAAAAGATTTCAGTGACCGTCGGAGCTTAACTTTTATTATAAGATCTTAGCTTTTTTTTCTTTATATAGGATTTCACTGTGAGTCTTACATTCTGTTTTCCATTAAATCAAAAAGCAAAACACCTGACATAAATCTCCCTCCTCTTCCACTTCAGTCGGCGTGCCTGCATCCTTGCCTGAATGTATGGGTGGGAGATGACGTGGGTGTGTCAGATTTACAGAACTGCAGTTTCGAGGTAGTTTCGAGGCTCACCCACCACAACACATCCACAGCATACCAATCAATGCTTAGTGCACAGCACATTTTTCACTGTGTTGTTAGAGTACATTTGCTTATATTTTGCACAATTTTAATTTAACCATATTGATCAAACTGAACACTCAATAAGACCCTAGGCACCTTAGGCTTATTAAAATTAGTCAACATGAAGCAAGGAAGTAATGGAAACTGTTTGGAGGTTTAAATACAGTGGAACCCACTTAAATAAATACCTGTTAATGAAATAAATCTATTCAATGAATTTATTTTGTCTGAACCAAATCAAAACACATAGAGTAATACTCAAGGGGATCTTTAAATGAATACTGCTTAAATGAATAAGCATCTTAAATGGACATGCTTCTCTTGAAAGGCAAATAGCACTTTCATGTTCTCTAAGGTTAATTAAAGCAAGAAAATCCATGTTGACTTTTTTTGGGGATGTATTGTCATTCTTTGGAATTAAGAAAAAACTGCTTAAATAACACTATTTAAACATTATAAACATTATTTTCCTTAAGGCTAATTGCCTGTGTGTTATGTGTGCGTCTGTGTCTGTCGTGGGCACTGGGTTCCTGGAGGACAAACCCTAGAAACAACTGACCGTGTCCATTGGTCTGAGAACTTACCCATGGCAAGTTAAAACAGAAAATTATTTTAAATTTTTAACTGCCTTCCACAATCCTATGTCACAGAGAAATGGACTGGCTACTTTTAATATATAATTTATTTGCCTCTTTGGAAAGGTCTATTATTTCTCCAGCATGGTTGAAAGGCGTGATTAAAAGAATCAACTCCCTTACTCTAATGATGATTTGTAATAAGAGGCTCACTGGCACATTCAGGGTGCTCAAAATAATGTTTTGTAAAAGATATACCTGCTTTTTTTTGGTGATAAAAAACACACAACATGTAATCTACTCTATTAACAAATTTTTCAGTGTCCGGTGCAGTCTGCACTGTTGTACAGCAGAGTCCTAGAACTTACAGCTTTTCAACATCAAGTTGACTTTGGACCACATCTTTAACTGATCATGTCTCTCTTTTCTCAGAGGGGTTGACCTATGGTGGTATGTTATTATAATGAAAGAAAAAAAGCAAGACACATTGAAGTCTTAAAGTAATAATTCCTTTTTCAAATACAGTGGGCACAAGATCCACGGAGCTATTTTTCAGACCCCCTTTATCTAGTATTGCCTTTAGAGGGCCTTGTTTATTCATTTTTTTCCCCTGGCCTAATAAAAGATATTAGCTCTTTTCCCTAAGCAAAAACATTCCTCTCATGAATCAGGCAACTAGTGGGAGACTGCTGGCCAGGTTTCACCCCACTAAAATTCTAATCTATACTTTGTCTTTTAGAATTAAGGAGAAAATGCATATCAGCAGAATCTCCTCTCTACTTTATTTCATTTATAAATTACGAGAATGATGCTATTATATATTATTAATTTCTGCTGTTCTCCAACTCTGCTGCAGCAGTGAGCTGCGGATGTTGGAACGGTGTAATTATGTTCTAGGAGGGTAGCCATCCGTTTCCTTTCAAAAATTTACAGGATTCTTAATCACGCTGCTCATTTGGGTGCGCAGCAGCGAGGATGGCGAAACACAAACAGGGCACGTTCGTTTACATAGGAACACCTGCTTAGCATGAGAGCAGATGTCAGTCAGTAAGCAGAACACAAAAGGAAAAAATATCAACAACAGCAAACTAGCACCATTTTGATTTGGTGGGGGGAAATCTTTTCAGGAGTGATGGCAACAGTGGACATTCCTTCGAAAACACAAACAGAGGCTCTGAAATTCCCAGGTCTTGTTTGTGGTTAACATGTCATCAGAGAGAAAGCACGTTTGTGCTCTTGTTGCATTCTGGGGTTGACTCTGACTCTCTTTATTATTTGGGGGAATTACTGCAACTACCCTGCCTCAGTTTCCTGATCAGTAAGCAGACAAGGAGTTGGATATTCTAAATAAAAACCTACTTCCCCGAACATGTTCATTGTTAGAAGCAATGTAATGGTAAGAGTGTGGCTCTCACCAGACTCGGTTCGAATCCCATCACTGTCATTTAGCAGTTAGATGACATCAGTCAAGTTATTTAACCTTGCTAAGCCTCAGTTTCCTGATTTGTAATGTCTGTTGAGAAAATTAAATGAGATAATGTGTACAAAGTGCCTGCCACATAGTGAGGATACAATAAATGGTGGCTGTATTATTATTATTGCTATCATCATCATTATCATTATTTTATTGTGATCCCTGCATAACCTTTCCTACTCAACATGTTATTTATTGAAAGTCTGGAATGACAACCAACTGAAATCTCATGCAGAGATCATCATAAAACATGATATTTTTGATGTGTGTAGTTCTGTAAGATTATTATAATGATACCTACTACTGTTATTTTAGAGTTAGAGAGCCTGTCATCATTTCCACTACATTTTCTGGGATTTATGTCTAAACTATAAAAAAGGTTTTCTGGGCTGTACCCTGCCTGAAAAAGAGCTTCAATGAAAGTGAAGTGCTTTCTAGAACTTTGACACAATAAAATGAGGCTATGGAAAGGAAAAAATTAGAAGTTCATCATCTTTGCGTGCCCACCCCACCCGTACAACTTTTGCAGCAGGTTTTTAAGGACTGTTAAGACTACTCTTGTATTTTCCCTTCTTGCTCTTTCCCCAAAATGGTTAAAATTCAAAATGGAAAACAGCTATCACACATGGGCAATGACTAATTTTCCTAAGGAATTTTAGTATTCGGAATGTGTCTGCTTGTGCAGGCCTGTGCATTAAAGGCTCCCTGAGTATGCATTGACTTGATACCCAATAATGGCTGCTAAGGAGCCGTTATGTAGTGCCGTGTCAATGATCCGTGCATTGAGGACTCCCTGAGTACGCATTGACACGATAGACCGGAACGGCTCAGAAGAAGCTGTTATGGTCTATCATGCCAATGATGTGCAGATATTGGCAGGGCCTCTGGCCCTTCCATGGAAATTATGGAGTCTCTGAAGGAACTGGTGTGGGCGCCATGTGGGCGCCATCAGTGAGCTAACAACAACTCCATTTTCCCTTCTCCTTGGGTTTACTTCAGAAGAGTCAGCTTGGAAAAGTTGTCCAATAACTTCAGTGGTCCCATGCTACATCACTCAACCATAAACAAGAGTTAAAGATATTCTTGCCATTTTGTCTTAAGGGGAAGAAACTGATACTGTTCATATTAAAAGGAAGGGAAAAGTTAAGGTAAATGTTTTCATGTTTTTCTAAGTTTTTGATGATAAATATCTCTTTTCTGCTTTGTGAATTTCATGTAATACATATATATGGTACTGGACAGACTCTTTGTTGTGGTGGTGGTGATTTCCTTTGATTGAAACATTTAATTCATGCAAAGAAAAATACCTTCTTTATATGTCCTCAGCAGTTGAATAGGTACTCAGAACTCGGCATATAGCAAATGGTTCAAAAAACCTTGGGAAGAGAAGTGCAAGTTCAAGAATAAAGTTTGGATTCACACATGCTTTACCAACTTAAGGCAGTAATTAATTCACTTATGGTATTTACATGCCCCTCTTCAGATACTTATGGAGAACATGGGAATTTTAAATTCACAATTCAGTGCAAAATTTAAAATGATCTTCATTAGAATTTGAAGCTATACTCTAAACTGCTTTATATACTACCAACAGGGAGCCTCATTATGTAGTACTATATTTGGACTACCTTCTTTACATTTTGTAGCTGTAGATTTTGAATGTATTTCTGGTATGCTTAAGCAGAATCTAACAAAGTGTTTTAATCTGCTCTATTAACCAGCCAATCCACACAGTCGCAGGGCAAACATATAAAGTCAAGAGACCTTAGTGCACCTTCTTTTCTGCTATCTTCAAAGGATTAGAGAAGAAGATCTGAGATACCCAAGTACAGAACAGCGGCAAAGCCTTGCAGAAATACCAACATTGCTCACTAAGAAGGATGGTGGGAACAAAGAAACAGTCAGATTAAGCAGAAAATAGCTAGAATGATTGTAATTCTAAGTGCGGAAGGTAATTCTGCATACTCATTTCCTTGAGGAGAAAATAGTCCAATTCTCATAATGAAATTTGGAACTGGGGTAAGACATTCACCGCTGGTGTGTATTAAATGTTGACTGACTTAATGATTGACGGAAGGAGCTAGGGGGGAACTCACTAAATGCCAACCCAAAGTAAACACTCAATAAACACTGAAGCGTGGAGGGAGGGAACATAACATTCAATACCTAGCATGCGCTTAATACTTTACCCACTACCAATGTTTCTCTACTACACCCCTGTAGCATAGGGATTATGAGAAATGGAGAACACAGTTATGTTAAGCAACTTGTTCCTGGTCACATGGCTGGTATGAAGCAGAAACCAGATTGGAGCCCAGGTGTCCAAATCCCAGGCTCTTTTGAGACCAACACTGCCTCTCTGTCTGCCTCTCTGAATCACAGGTCTTAAAGGTGTCATCGAGAAAGGTGGAAAGCCAGTTGGCTTAAATACAAAGTGGAGAAAAAAAAAAAAGGAAAAAAAATCCCAAGTATTCAAAACGGCATAGCTGTCAATAAGTGGAGTTCAAGAAATTGTTAATAGGGTGGTAGGGAGTCTAACGTAAGTTATCAAAAGCTTTTTTCTAGATATTATAATATATGCTAAATCTTTAATGTACCTGCCGTATTCATTTTCAGAAGACAGTTGAGTAGAATGGATTTGTCTTCATATTAAGTACAGCCTCGCCTTAACAAAATGATTTTTGTGTTCCATGCTCTGAGCTAGTCACCGATGACAGAGAGATGGACAAGACTGTCCTCAGGGCATTTACACATTTGTGAAGAGACAAATAGGAATCAGACATTGTAAGTGCTGCGATAAAGGTCAGCTCAGGATATAGTCTTTGAGGAATTTTTTTTAGAGGGTGGTTCCTATAAGAAAATTTACCACGTCTACTTCCTGGAAATGCAGAGGTATAAGACCATGCCAATCACTGTGACTATTTCTTTTCCTGTATTGTTTTTTAACACTCCCTAAAGAATTGAAAAGAAATGAGTACTTCAGCTTAAGGTTATTGCTTCCTCTTTTTAAGAATGTTTCAGCATGGCCCAGAAACTGATGTACTTCTATCATAGAATTCCTGGCAACCTGATTAGTCACACCTTGAAACAGTCATAATCAGAATTTATTGAATATCTTCTAGGATCCCGACACTGCTCTTAGAATTTTGTTCAGTATTCCCAATGATCCTATAAAATAAGTACTGGCCCCCATTTTAAGCATTATGAACTGAAGCGCAGAGAGGTTAAGAAACACACTCAGGGCCATTCGGAGAGCAAGTGGCAGAATCAGAATTCAGACACAGACTTGTTGGTGTCTGAATGCTGTGTTCTTTTCATAGTATTGAATTCCTCACTCCCTGGGGAGAGAGGAGAACTGGGCTCCATTCGTTATAAGAGAATGGATCTAGGGATGTTCTTGGAGCAGGAATCTGGGGAGTGGAGATGTGGACATGAAAGAGCAGAGCAGTTCACCATTGAGGTCCTCATAGCCAGCACCCAGTAGGGTGTGTGAAAGGAAGTATTGCTTCACCTACAAGTGGACCAGTTAATAGCTTCTAAATTTTATCCTCAGTTATAGGGATAAAATTGCTCAGTTGTGTAAGCTCTTTGGGATCTTAAAAAATATCTTGAATTCACATCCCATGCATGTCTCTTGTGGCTGTTATCCAAATCCTATTATCTGAGAACTTAATTTAAAATACCTTGGTCTTTTTGCATTGTCAAAAACTCTAATAAAACAGGAATATTTCATACTTGCACAGACCAAATTTTGTGGGACATCCAAAGCTTAACTCTTAAATTACGTTCTTAGATCAGTGAAGAGGTAAAATCTAGACTTTGTTGAAAAGCACAATGCAGATATGAATTCTAATGAATCCTTGACTGTGTGCAATCCATGCAAGAGTCACTATTCTACTTACTACATATATCTATTAATAGACTTTAATTGTAATAATAAGTCAGACATTTTAACCAAATTGTTAGGTTGAAAACTGAGAAAATGCTAAATTATTGTTCTTTTTTGCCAATGTAGATTAATTTCTGAAAAGGTAGAAATCTCTAAGTTAATTTCCTTAAATTCTAGGCCCTTTAAGAAAGGTAGACAATGTGGGAATAAGCAGCTGCAATTTTTTTAAAGGCTACTGTTCCTTTAATGCCCAGCTGGTTCTGAGATGTAATAAAATTGACATATTGATTCCTTTGAATTTACAAATGCCTGTTTCATAAACTCCATCTCCAAAGCCTAGGCATCTTTAGAGCACTGTCATTTTTTTTCTCCAAATGGATCAATTATGTGCCCACGTAATCCTGTTACCTGTGAAATCCATGCATACTTCTCCCATTTGCTGCAGTTCCCAGGCGGACAAAGTTGCATTATGTACGCATAAACAAACAGCGCATTTTCCTGATATTAGAGATTGTTTTCAAAGTGAAAGGCAATCTCTTGGGTCCTTTACTCAAAAAAAAAGAGAGAGAAAGAAAGAGAAAAAGAAAAACTGTGCCCGTTCCTTCAAGCAACCTTAGTATATATACACGTGTGTGTGTATACATGTATAAGTATATATGTGTGTATTTATATTTACTACTTATAGTTCCTAACAATTCAATTAAATCATGTGGTTTTGCTGTGTTCGGTCCTTTAACGGATCCACAGAAGTAAATTCTTCAGTTTAGTTAAACTAGTTCAGGAAGGTTTATCACATTTTTTATTGCTGTCTTTTCTCCTTTGTTGATAATTAGTTATTTAAGGACAAATCATCCCCAAGATACCTTGGAACAATTGAGAAGTGAAAACCCAAAGTGAGTTAGGTTATAAAGTTTGCAGCCGTTTTATAGAAAGAAAAGTCCTTAATATTGTTCACTGTAGTACTTGACACTCACCGGCTCTGAGTCTCAAATACACACAGAGTCCTTTATTGCAACAACCGTAGAAAACACAAAGATTCTGCTTCTACTACATTAGGAGAGAAACGCCTCAGTGAACTGAAGGTCTTTCCCATGTCCTAAATCTGTAACAGCAAATTGTCTTCCCACACGAGCATCAGATTTACATGTTCACATGTGGACACCCTCACCAGTACAAAATGCATAAAGAAGGCTTATGCGTGAATACACGCACCGACTGTGCCTACAGAATCCCCTGCAAATAACCACCAAGCAAACCTGCTTTTGTCTACGTGTGAACTCTCTGTGTGAACAGAGTACCGTGCGCGTTCTGCGCAGAGATATGAATCCTCGCTTCATTCTTTCAGCCTGTGCTGTATCTGATTTTCCTCACTTCACTGGGCACCCAGCAGTCCAGCTACACTACGCTTGCATTCTACAATTTGTCTTTAAGAGATTCCCCAAATCACAAAACATCTTGTCTGCTGTCCAATGTGCTCCCCATATGCAGAAAAGATGGTCTGAAAAATTGGGTTGTGCTTGGAGCCGTGTGGCCTGGCCCACCGCTGCCATTGTGCAGGAGTGGTTTCCAAGATAAATGGCTGCATGTTAACCAGATTTGACATGCTGTACAAAGGCAGGCACCTTTGGTCCCATGACACAGCCAAACAGAAAACACAACAAGCAAGCCTGGCAAAGATGTCCAACATGAATAAAAGCACAACAATTTGTCACATAGTTGTTACAAAATGTTAGCAGCTTTAGGGCTTGCCACGGGATGGCAGAGATAAGGCAGTGTGGAGAATTCCGAAGTTGGAGGATTGGTGAGTCTTAGGCAATGGAAGAGTTAATTCAGAAAAGGGGGAAAAGAGTCATCGCTAAGGGATTATTTTCACTTGCTTCCTCATAAGGCCGAAGAAGGCCTTAATGTCATGAATTAAATCAGCAAGGCCAGCGTTCCAGGACTTACTAAATTCCACTGTTTTGAAGCGCTGTCTGTTAACCATCTCTTTCCAAACTCCCAAAGATGCAACACATTCTAGGATTGGTTTCTTGAGGATCAAGAATCATTTTTCGTTTTCTTTTTCAAACTAGCCTAGTGATGAATGAAACGAAGAGTCCTGGGGATGAAAAATCCTTACACCCCACTTAGTCTCACTATTCACCCGGAGAAAAGGGAATCAACCTGCCTTACTTTAACTCTTTTTTCAAATGTTGGGTTTCCTTTTCCAAATGCCTCTCCAGAATTACTTGTAATTCTGGAAATTCCATGATTCCAGTAAGATTCAACCATAAACTTTCTTCCTGACTCCAGGCTCATGCCCTTTCTAAGTGTTAATTTCCTCATCTGTAAAAAGTGTATTAAAATAATAGTATCTATTTGTTAGAATTGTTGTCAGGGCAACATCAGACGACATAGCCCAAATTCTTAGCACAGGTCCCAGGACATTATAAGTACTCAATAAATATTAGATAATATTAGCTTTTGTACAGTTGCCAGAGACTTTTCACTGAAATACAAATATGATTATGTCATTCTTCTTTAAAAAACAGTTCACAAGCTCACTATCACCTATTTACTGGATAAGAGCCAGAAATATGGGATAGAAGAGTCTTCTGCTCCCAGGCAACATATGCAGACTCAGATTAAGCTCATCCCCTTGCATGCGCCCTATGTTCAGACATCTTAGTTGGCTGACAGTACCTGACCTGGTCTCCCTTTCCCACCTCCAATGCCTGTACATGCCCTCTTCTCAGCCCAGGATGCCCTTCCCTCATTCCACTGCTGAAATTCGAATCTTTGACCATACTTCCTTCAAAACCCTCCTCCCCCAGGAAGTCTGCCCTCACCACTTGCTCCCAGATCTAGTTACATCGTCTTCTGCACTCCCTACTCACTAGGTACAGACTTCTTTCTAGCACTCATCACATTTTCCTCATTTCTTAAGGCCCTTCATTCTCACTAGACAGAGAGCTCCCCAGGGGCCCAGGCTCCAGCATTCATTTTTCGTGTGTGTGAGGAAGACTAGCCCTGATGTAACATCCATTGCCAATCCTCCTCTTTTTTGCTGATGAAGACTGGCCCTGGGCTAACATCTGTGCCCATCTTCCTCCACTTTATATGGGACATCGCCACAGCACGGCTTGACAAGCAGTGCGTAGTCCGTGCCCAGGATCCGAACCTGCGAACCCTGGGCCACCAGAAGCAGAACTTGCGAGCTTAACTGTTACACCACCAGACCGGCCCCTCTAGCATTCATTTTTTGATCAGCAGCCTCAAGTACAGTGCTTGCATATTGTAGATGCTCAATTAGTGCAGAATGAATAAACACTGCAAAAGGACCCGGTGGCATACTTTTCAAATTTTTTTATAATGCAAGGGTCAGATCACCCTTGGGAATGAAGGTGAAAAAACTCTGAACGGAAAAAGAAAATGTGCCTTTTTCTTCCATGAACCTGACATCAGCTTCAAAGATGTGCTACTCCTGGCAACAGCAGAATGAATCAAGTAAGCTCATGAGACAAAAAGGACATAAAAAACCATACTGCTGGCCAATCTAGTGCTGGCATAGCCATATAGATCAGACCTTTCCCAAGCATCCTGATGATGCTGTAGGAGTGTGAAGAAGATAGTAGAGAGAGGCAGCTTGTATAAAAGAATTGTTATTGTTCGTGGTTTGCTATAACATAGGTGAAATCTCCCAAGAGCTCATGTTGCTCTGCTAGCTTACAGAGGACTACAAACTAAATGTGAAGAGGGAAGAAGATTTCTGCTAATTTTTCAAGGGGTAGGGCCTGGAGCTCTATTGACATCTGTGATTCTCTAACCTTTGTGCCCCCTTGTAAACTCAGAACCAGCGCAGTCTGGAGCACGTCATAGTGCCTCCCCCATCCCACCGCTCTCCTGAAATTTGAGCCAAGCTCCATGTGGCTGCACATCTTATGTTCACAGGTCCTGAAGGGAATCCAGGAAGCTGTTCTTTGATGAAGTTTGCACTCTCCCTCACTGATGGTGAACGGACTGCAGGAAGATGAAATCGTCCTGATTGCATTTAGTAGGGGTAGGAAGCTGGTGAAAGGAGAGGAATCATGAAGTTAACTGGTGACCTTTCCATTTCCTCCATTTATAGGTCTCATTTTATTTCTACTTGTAATATTAAATAGGAAACAGATTTAAATACAAGAGAAGGGGTGGCATGCCACTCTGAACAACCAGCTGAGTTGTCACCTCTAAACTGCATAGTTTGTTTGTATCCTGAAATGGTCATGGGGGAAGGCTGATACCAGGCCTGAAATCAGAGGACGGGTAATACTGCCAGGGAAACAGACTGTTCCTTATTTTTCATGTCTCTCCCCAAAATGTCAGGGTTACCCAAAGAATGTCTTCAGAGAGAAATCATTGATTTCTGCCTCACACAGCAAAGAACCAAATAAAATATTTTACATGAGAGAATCTGATTATTAGATTGATCTGTAACAGTTAACTAAACATATTCTTAGGATGAACTTTATATGGAGAGATCATTTTGCAGAATGCCAAATACAAGAAGAGGATGCTTAAGAAGTCCCAAGAAGTGTCTTTAACTCCAGTGGCAGTCAGATACTCAAACTCTATATTCTCCTTGATTAATTATTAAAATATTTTAAATTCATATTGTTCAGATGGTAAGGATAAGTACATGAAAGTTAAATTTCTTCCATTAAAAGAAGATTTTAAAAGCTCAGTGTTCCTCATCTTAATAATAAAAACATATTATAAATAAAAATAATGTTTAAGTAGTGTCTAAACTCTAAATTTACTCATGTAACAATAGAATGTTCCAGTAGAGTGCTTGAAATATATTAAGTTGATGGCATAACATTTTGTTAAAAAGTTGCCTCTTTGTTCAAAGGAGAGATGCTATTAATAAGCAGAGTTCATTTCTGGAAAAAATTTTTCTGGTAATAACTTTATTAATTGGTTTTGGAGGCTTATAAGTGGAATAAAGGAGATATAGTTGAAGATTCTAAGGAAAATATCGGCTTTATTATAACTCTGTAGTTCTTCCTTAAACTTTAAAAATAAAACCTCAAGTATTTATTGGATTGCTTAATAGTCTTTATGTGTGTACTACCTGTTCAGTGAAAAAATTTCCTTCCAGATCTCTATTTTATCGTTGGGAGTGTAGTGAGCGAAACAAATCCACTAGGCAGAACTTCAGGTGTATAATTTTGACCCTTGTAACAATTTTAGGTTTGCAACTTGTGTTGTTACATTTCTTAATCTAGGTCTAAAATATGTGCAGCATTGCTTTGAGAAAGTAAAAAAACTGATGGATCGTGCCATCTATGGCAGCATTTGTTCAGCATTTGGTACAAACGGGAGGAAAAAGATACAGAATGCATGGATTGATTTTCAAATTACCTCAATATTTTGAAAACATTTTCACCTGCATGCTGAGAATGCTAAGAATGGCAAGGAAGGCAATTGTGCATTTGCACAGCCTCCACTGCATTCATTTATAAATTACCTCATCACTGACTGAAATTAACACTGATTCTTACAGGCAATTTCTCAATTTCCAATGCTAATTACATTTTTTTTACTTTTAAATTCTGTACCACCTGTTTTGGGCAAGACATCTTAGGCAGCGCGACCGCATTTAATCACAATTTTAATTAACCGCCCTGTAGATGTGAAAAAGAAGCAATTATAATGTAGATGAATGATGATTTTTCTGCATTAAATTGTTTTGTTTCCCTGGTATGTTGATTGTAACACAGCACACAAATACAGTAACTGTACAATTTTTTTCTATTGTAATTTAGTAATTGTTTTTGGAAAACCAGTTTGGGAATGAGTGACTTCATCTGTTTACAAATTGATTGATACTGTTCACTCACTGATTGCTGCGGCGTATATTTTGGTATTGCACAGCCTAGCATAAAATATAATTAGAGATGCACAGGCTTTGCAGCACCATTTTGGAATCTGAAAATCAACTGTAACTGAAGTATGTTTTCCTTGAGCAGACTAGTATCAGTTGGGGCTGATGAAATGATAATCAAAACAATGGGCTTTCCAATTCCACCACTAGTAGAAACCCTTGGTTTCAATCTGATAGTCTAATAATGGTAAGTTTATGAATTACTCTGTACTAGGCCTGGGAGCTGGGGGCTGGCAAGTCTGAAGCTTGCACAACTCACTCAGATCTGTATCAGAAGAAGCATAGAAGAGAGGTAAGGAAACAATGATGAAAAATAAAGAGTTGCTGCTTTGGAAATGGAA
Organism: Tapirus indicus; assembly: GCA_031878705.1. Lineage (NCBI taxonomy): Eukaryota > Metazoa > Chordata > Mammalia > Perissodactyla > Tapiridae > Tapirus > Tapirus indicus. Next base: position 60,521,439 of record CM062926.1, read on the forward strand.
GGATTGTTCCTGACACCCGGGCACAATGCACTGGTGTGCTGTAGCTCTAGACTATCTCATCTCTACACTGTGATACAATAAGATCACATTCATGCTCCTGGCTTGCAGATAGTGATCATTAAAGCCCTACCTCATTGCAGATAAATTCAAAGATCTTATTTACATGGAGCAGAGCTTGTTCCTCACTCCGCCAGGAATAGGATGGGAGAAAAACACAGCCATCAATTTCTGTTTATTTGAAACCCGATGCTGATGGATGGCTAGAAGATCTACGCTTAGTGTTCTCACATGAATTAGAAATTCCTTCAGGAATGCCCTAGACTAACATCACACCCACTCTCAATCTCAGAAAGTTCTCAGTTAATACACTTCACTGGTATCACAGGGCTGGTGTCTCCCTCAAATCGTCCAATGAATAGTTCTGAAATGTGCTCACTTGGATGAGCCCTGGGGTAGGCCATCTCTGCTAGCCTGGAAAAAAGGGGAAAAGGCCATGTAAGCAACTGTGGATGTTCAAAGGAAAGTATTTACGAGATCTCTTCATCTTTTACTTTGCTTCTTTTTACACTCCATTCCTTAGAAGATCCTAAACCAGGACAGTTCATTAAAAGGTGAGAAGTCATTTTGGTCCTAGCCATGCATTTGTTATAAAACATAGCTAGGATTATGGCTTTATTTAGAGCAATTTACAGACAGAATGTTATGAGTTGTCATGACAAAGCAGATAATATTGAGCTGGGGGTTGGGGCAGGAGGACTATTTGGATCAACTTCTATTTGTCTGTCTCTTTATAAATAGTTGCTAACAAAGTATTAATAGGAAACATCAAACCAATGCCAAAATTCACTTCATATATTAAGGAAGAATCTGCCCCATTCACATATCAAGAGGTCAATTCTTCTGTCAGGTTGAGGATTTGCATGTCTAAATCTCGTTCACACCAATGGGACTGGACACAAAATTCTCTCATGGAGCTACGAGAATGGGCCACAGAGGATCTTGCAATCTAGGCTGCTAGCAGGGGTGTCTTTTTCATGTACGATATTACACAAAAACTAGCAATAAAAGCTTATTCTTGCCTAGTCACCCCTACCTGTGTCACCTTTTTTGGCTGTGAGAATTATCTGATATACATGATATTGAGTAAACTATTACTGAAAAAAAAAAAGGCAATTCATTTCAGTTAGTAAAACCATCATTGCTAAGCAAGTGTGCTTAGGGCAGGTGGAAACGTGTGCGTGTGTTTTACTCCAGAGATTCAATTTCAGATTTTTAGTGCAGTCTCACTGGTTATTAGCAGCAGTACTTTCGGTCTGCTGAATATTTTTCTCTCCTTTGCCACCTTTCTCACCTTGCTCATAACAGCTCTCAAGAAAGATGTTGTTTTATGAATGGAGGTAAAAATAACCTTGAATATCTCAAATTATAGCCTCTTTACATAATGAAAAGGAAGTGTTCTGGCAATAGACAATTTTTTTTTCATAAAGTCGTTCCAGCAATAATGCTTGTTTGGAAGTTTCTAAAAGTGGTAACATCTGTGCTTCTGCTGGGAGGAGATGTCATCTCACAAACCTTCTACGAGCGGTCTGTCTTTGGGAGAAAATAAAGTACCTGATCCGGGGCCTTAGTCTTAGCTCCCCATATCTTCACACTCTGACCCACTGTGCGTTCCTTCGAGCAGAGAGCTGCTTCCCATGGCTACCTCCTCAATATAAACTTGCTAACTAATCTCTTAGCAAACACTTGAAGCAAACCTGAAGGGAGGAAAAAGAGTCAGAGGGGGAACAAAAAACCCGGGGGAGATAAAGCTCAAGGCACATTCAACAGGACTCTGGAATCTAAATTTAGTACTAAACTTAAGTTTTCTTTTGAACAGCTAGCTGTTGTCTGTGAAACAGGGATTTTTATAACAATTATTTTATTTTTAAGTCTCAATTCTAATTCTTCTGCTGTCTCTTAAACAGGACTTGCTTTAACATAAACTCCCTTGATTTTTTTTTCCTGCCAGTAGCCATGTGCCTGCCCTTACAGGTATTTGTAAATGGTTTCTTTTATAACTGAATATCTTTTTAATAATGTATCTTTTAAAAAGTCTACTCAGATTGTATACACGCAAGGTAACTTTTCCTTAGGAATTTATGCGAGAATCCACTGTTGGAAATAAATAATGACTTTCAACCAACGATCAAAGAAAAATAAATCTTTTACCCTCATAAGACTTTTTAAGACTGGAATCCCATTTTTAAATGGATAACAGCTAAGAGGCTACCGGCAATCTATTTATTTCCAAAGTTGTGTTTTAACACTGGCTACATAGAGACTGGAGGAACAAATGAACCCTAGGGTCTTCAGAGTTAAAGCTTTTAAAATAAAGTTGGTCTGTAGTATTTGAAAACATATTGTTGGGAATTTAAGTTTTAATATCTAGGAATAAACAGAGCATTAAATCAAGCAAAACTGTGACAAGGCCAATATGCACATCGACGATGCCAGGAAGGCATCTTCAGCTCTTTGTTCACAGCTTAACAAAACTGTGCCGTCACACCACTTTAGTTCAACAGTGCCTGTCGAATGGGCATCAGCAGATCAGCCAATGCCTGTCATACACAGAGTCTGAAGATGGTTTGAAAGCAAAGGCTTATTCGACCCCCAAGTCTAGTTGGAAAGTGGTGAGGATTTTAAATCATCTAGTAGAGACACCCACCCCCCTCCCCCAAAGTTAGAAGAGATGGGGAAGGAGGACAAAAAAATATTGGTTTAAAAAAATAGACATAAAGGATAAAAAAAATGTACTCAGGCAAAGGAAGCGTTTTTCATATTTTTTTTCTTTGGAAGAGCAATTATAAAAGTTTTGCAATCACAGAAATTTTCTTAAAGTGACGTTCCCAATAGTGAAATAAAAGTTGAACGTCACTGCTATTTTAAGATTTTGCCATGTTTTTTGGCATTTAAACCATTGAATAAATGTTCTTACGTTATCAGGATAGGAGAGCACTATTTGACAAAGAGAACTTGCAATCCCATGTTATTCAAAAGAGTATCACTTCAAATATAATTTTGGCTACATGGCTGTTTTGGGGGACAAAAAATGCACTAGTTTTTGAATTTACAGTCTCCTGAGCTCTGGTGTCTGTGAATATCTACTCTGCTTCAGAAGAGAACTCGAGAAAACAAACCTGGTGAAAAGAAGGATTGTTAACTTTCCTACAAGTTAACAATCGGAAAAAAACCCAAACCGCTTTATTTTCCTCCTATAACACTGATCATGAGATTTGGCTTTCAAGCTTTAATAAGTGCTGAGGAGGTGCCTCAGAACTTTCCTCCTGTTTAATTAAGTGTGCCCACTCCTCTTTAGGCATCCAATCAGATTAAATGAGAGAGAAACCCCGGAGCAGGGCTGGTGAGCCCTTAGTGGTAAGAATTAACTGAAGGTATTCTGAATCTCTCGACCCTTCACGTTCCTCCAGGATATGTTGCTACTGAGATCCGTATAGGAGTTGCGATTTCCCTTACACTAAAGTTGAAAAGCTCTAGCTCTCAACCTCTCTCTCCCCCCTTCTCTCTGTCTTTCACTCTGCTACTGTCAGTTTGCTGCCTGTACTTTAGCTGTCTCTTTTCCAGTCTCTACCCTGTCAGTTTCTGGCCTGCCAATTTCAACTTGAAGCTTGACTGGGCTGATTTGATGCAAATACCTCCAGGGAAAACCCTGAAACTGATGAACAGTTATGTCAAGTCGATTTTGCACCATCGGGAAAAGGTAACCTCTGCGAGAAAAAAAACAACAAGGTTAAAGAGACAAGGGCTTTTCACGTGTAATACCTCTGCTGCACATCTCGTTCACTGTTTACCATCCCTCAGAAATTGTAACTGTCAGAATTAGTCCTAATTGCAGATGCGAAAGCTGCCATTATAATAAAAACAGAGGCAGTGCAGGCATTAAATGTAGCAGCCTAATTTGTGAGACTACAGAAAAGGTAGAGTAAATGAATATTTCATTACTTTAATTACCAGGGACTACTCTTTTCTTGCTGTCTTATGATAAGTGTTGCTGTAACTAGCAACAGCAAACATCCACTAAAACATAAAGTGCAATAATCGTCCTGCTGTCAGGATCACCGCTTTAAAATACGAGCCGGGAAAAAATATAATGGTTTATCTATTTCTTAGAGATTGCAGAAGTAGAAGATGGAAATTCATTTAATGTCAGGGGGAAAAAATGCACACACAAAGGCACCAGTAAACAGGTTTTAGTCAGAGAATAATGGCTCCAAGAGAGGGAAGGAAAAAAAAAATCAGTTGGCTATACATTTGAAGTGTTAGCTCTAAAAGAATGCTGGAAAGTGAAAAGGAGGAGGCAACAGTGTTTGGATTTTTTAAGGCAAAATTTTGTTTTGTGTTGCACAACGTCATTGCTTGAACATTAGAAAATAAAACTCCAGTGACTGGGGGAAAGACAAGAGGAAAGCAAGTGGTTTTCAAATGATTAAGCAAAGGTGGAAAAAGTTCAAGTTGGCCAAAGTTTAGAACCTCGGTCCAGTTCCATTTAAAAAAGACTAGATAAAGCCTGCCAGAAAAAGGACTTTGCCTGCAGTTTCAGAGTACTGATTCATGAGAATTGGGGAGTATCAATAATTACTCACCACTGACACCTGGAAAAGCCCTGGGCATCTCTCTATAAACGTCAGTTTCAGGTAAAGGGGCAGAGGGAGGTGGGGAGGCGGTTGGATGGCAGGAGGTGGGAGATGGGCCTGGGAGTTGGGGGTGTGGTTGAAGAGGTTGCTGAGACTGGTTGAAGCCGGCCTGTCTCTGCATTTATCACTTTGTCCCAGAGGAGGTGTTTGTTCAACATAGCAGTTTGACAGCACAAAAACACTGTGGCCAGAAGCCCTATCAAAGAACCTACTGACACATATCATTTGTGGTCTTGGTTTCACAGGGCAAGGCTACCTCACACTTTATCTGCACAAGTATAAAACTCCACACATTTCTAAGTGTTCAGTATAGTTTAATCCCCTCCCTTTTCCCCTTTTAAATATTATAAACATTACTTTAAAATACCATCTTTATTCAGGACTCCTGAATGCTGTTTTAAAAACCATAATAATTTGCAATCAATTTAGCATAATCTGTGTTAAGGTTGGTAATATTGAGGGAAAATAGTTTAAAAGCACAAAGCTTGTAATTTATCCTAAATAATACACTTAAAGCTTAGATTAATAGGTGCAAGTAAGTTTTGTAAGAGTCATAAAGGACATAAAGGGTGGCATAAAGGACACTTTTTTTTCTTACAATAAATTCTACTAAACAGGAGTCTACATTAATCCTTTACCTCTACTATTTTTGTTTAAATGTATTTCATTCAGAAGCTATGTCACTGTAGTGAAAGTTAAAGAGGAGAAGTAGCAGAGCTGGGGTCCAGGGCGCATCTGCAAGTGTGCGCATGTGGAATGTGTGCTTATGGGCTGGCTGTATTTAGTTTTCAAATTCCCATCAGCAGAGTAAAGGTGATGGGAAATCTTTAGCGGACAACCATTTTGCTTAGAGATTTTTCCCTCTTAATGGGTCTATTTATTATGAAAACACAGCTTACTGAGTTCTTTATATATAAACCTCACCTCTTAAAACTGAGAAATCTCATGATGTGAAACACTTCCATTGATGTGCTTTGTGTCTAAAATAGAAACTTACGTACTTCCAAGAATAGGCAAATTGCAAAGTTTCTTTGATTACAGTTACTCAGATATATAAAGCAATATAAATACAATTTAAACTAAGAAACAGTGAAAGCTATATACTACTTTTACAGATCACTTGGGCACTGAATTCCTTGAAATGTACTCATCTGTTTAAGAGAGATTAAAAAATTCTCAGATCTTAAATAGCATGATATCTTAATCTGTTGATCTAATTTTGATCACTTATTTTTGGGAGGGAGTCTCTATCTTCTTATCAGGAGGGCCTTTCTTTCCTAGAATTGATCATAAAAAGAAATATGAAACAATATATAAATAACAAAAATCACTACATTGTCATATTAGCAACGTAACGATTAAAGAGGAATTCATTACACTTTTTTACATAGAATATGCCTTGCCTTGTTGTCATGGGAAATCATTAATGACAATTACCTGTTCCCAAAGGAATGCAGTCATTTACCTCTATCACCTGAGATTATTTTAAAATATTTCCACCTTATCATTGTGACTTAAAAATACACCTTCATATAGATGCTCTTGTGGCAAATAAAGCTAGCTAAACTGACCAGTTCTGTGTTTATTGTTTGCTTGAAAGAATATCTTCATTTAAATGGGATTTAAAATTTTAACTGTAAGATATTCACATTCAGAATTAGGTCTCCTCCAGTTTAAAGTAGAGTGTGTGTGGGTTTAAGTTGAACTAACACACAGCAACCAAGAAAAATGAAGAACAACTAAAAATGGATTATATACAATAGAACATAACATTTAATCCCATAGATTATAGGAAAGGTTATCTGGAGTCTTAATTTTATAGTAATGTTTAAAAAAAAAGAAAGAAAGGTAACTTAAATATATACACTAACATTTCTGTATTGTCTCAATTCTAACAATTACTTCAAATCTCATCCCCTCAGCTCAGTAATAGGACTGAATTTGTAAAAAAAAAAAAAATCATGAATCATTATGACAATTATATTCAATTGAAAAATGAAAGCAAAGTTCAATCAGATCCTTCTCGAAATGTTTGCTCCCTTACATCCCTTATGTGTCCCCTCTGCTGGCTCTTCCAAAGTCTGATTTTCAGAAGCCCACATACATTTCTAACCAAGATTGCAGTATTCACTGTAATATGCAAGGCTTTATTGGCTATCATACTTTCTTGGGTCACAAACACACAATATCTGATGAGACATTGATCATTATCCTTCTCTTTCCTCTTTTCAGCTTCTCTAACTTTCCTGTCAGGAGCCTGAAAAAATATGCACAGTTACTGTTGCTGAGGGGAGACAAAGTTTAACTTCTGGGTTGGCAATCGGAGAATAATTCATGAGCAGATTTCTAGCAAATGATATGATTTGCTAAATTTTGGTCTTTGATTTATATTTATGTACTCCTGCTACTGCTAAGGTTTTGCCAACCTCAATTAGATCATGAATGAGATCATTTTAATTCAGCCCCCAAACTGTGACCTGACCATGGTCTGAAAGTGTTCAAAAAGTAATTTTAAGCCTCCCTTTGATTTGAAAAGGAATACTGCATGCTTGGTCGTTCATACAAATAACATAAAACTTAATTATTGGATGATTTGGCAGAGGACCTTCTTGCCAAACAACAGTGAATGCCAGCTACTGTGACGCTGGCTACGCCCGGGCCCCAGAGTGCTGGATACAGCCCCCTGTATCCAGCATTTGTTCATTGTGTCTCAGGGCAAGATGCTTTCAAATAGGATTCACGGATCTGGGAGGCAGGGTGCAATGCGCAGGATGTACCATATTTATAACTCCAGTTAAAAAATGCTGTCTCACCTAGAAGGGAAGTAGATCCGCGCTGTCAAATCACCAGGAGGCTGTGACAAAGGGAGCTTGCAGCCTGACACACGGTGTAACAACATAGCAAACACCTTTAATTCTGTCATGTCTCATACCCTTTACTTTCTCACACATTCATGGCTGCTCCAACGTTGACACCTACACTCTTTTTCGAAACTAAATAAGGCAATCTTATTTAAGCCCAAATGTAACACCTGTAAAGTTATTCTTGTGCCCAGCAAAAAATAACCATTAACTCCTTCCTCTTGTAAATGCCTCTCTGCTAGCTTTGGAAGGTCTCAAGTTGGTAACAGCCGGCCTGAGGCCCTGACTCTGAGGTTCGCAGGACCTCCCAAGCTCCGAAAGATAGGCAACACTTCCCCCTCGAAAAGATGCGAGAGCTGCGATAATGTCACCGTCCGAGCTGGCCTCTTACAGCTTTTCGAGTTGAAGCCTCTTTCTTCATCACAAACTTCTGGTGTCTTTTATAGTAAGGAGACAGGCCCCAGCTGCTTCATTCCCTCTAGCTACCACAGTCTAATATTTTAAAAGCTGGAAATGAAAATAGCTTTTCTAAAGATATTTCCTGGAATTTTTAATGTGCTGCCTTGATTCCTTTCTTTTTTTTTTTTTTTTCTTTCCTTTGCCAATTATAAACCACCATTTGGAGGGCTTATGAGCAATGTAAGTCCACCTCATCTAATTAAACCACATTGTTTTAAAAGCTTGAACAGTTTTCATGTCTACAAGACTTGTCTGAATAATAAACCGCTAGAGCCAGAATTCTGAGTGTCTTTGAAGAGCCAGGATTTTATCTGCTGGGTGCAAAGGGCCAGGCACTCAAAGAGTTAAAGAGGGTTCCTGTATTGCTGGGTAGGTTAATATCACAGCTGCCTGGTAAAGCATTATCCTGGTACCTCACTTAACAAAAGCCTCCTTTTGCAAACAGACTCCCACTTTCCCCCAAGTGTCCAAAGGTGTTTACTGAAGTAAATCTGCCTAAATCCTTCATTGCTTGGGTCATGGGGGTGGATAGGAGGGGTGGAAGGTGTAGGGCTAATCTCTTTTTGTAAATTCTGTAAATCTTCTGGGAAAAAGAAAAAAATTCAGGAATCTGTGTCACATGCTCATGTACAACTTCTGATATCTCCGCTAGTTTTGCTCTTATAAGTGAAATCTGCCACAATGGCTATCGGAAAAGTCCCCGTTTCCAATTATTCACTCTGCTGTTTGACGCGACTGCACTTCCAAACTTGTGTGTGTGTGTGTCTGTGTGTGTGTGTGTGTGTGCGTGCACGCGTGCGCATTATATGCTTAATCTAATTGTTGAAGAAAAACTGTTGGTATCTTAAAAGTGGTTTCAGAAAGGAAAGGAAAAAAAAAAAAAGACAAGACAGTTTAGGAGCAAGATAATGTAGCTGAAAAGTTGTCACGAGAGGTTTCTGCTCTTGCTGTGGTCTCATTCCAATACCATTAACTGCATGTTACTTTTGCATGTTGAAAATGGAGGCAAATAACACAGTAAAACCTGACAGGTCCGCCTGCGAGGGTTTAAACAGTTCCCAGCAAGAAGGAGCCCTTTAGGCATAAACTTTCTCTCTCAAGAGAACGTGAATACCACCAACCCCTCCCTACAAATCTTGAAGCATCCAGTTTGAGATACAAAAAGGCTGTCATCTCACAAATGTTAAACATACTAAAAAAATCTGAAAAAAAAGTATAGAGAAGGTGTGAAAAACGTGGCACTTTGCAGCCCTCAAAGCTTTTTAAAATAGAACAACTTTTCCCCCTAAAAATTCTTTTTAGAGAATTTTTTTTTTCCTTTTTGGCTCATTTGAGAGTTTCTTTCTTGGCTTTTTTCCCCTTTCATTTGAAAATATGAATTATCATAAAAAGTCAGGGGGAAAAATGGGAAAGTCTTTTCCAGTTTTCCTGAAGATTTATCAGTGTGTTCATGCTGGGTGTAAGCACCTCTCCCTTTTTCTCTGGGCCAGACACCCATCACTGAAACCAGACCAGGGCCTCTGGAGACTTTATCCCTTCTCTCCTCCTGAGCAGGCTCCAGCTCCCCCCACCACCCCAGGGCCCTCACCTCCCTGGTCTGATGGTAAACAATAAGAGTGAAGCCAAATAGTAGGCAGCACTCAAGAGTGGGAAGTCCACACACCTGACCCCAAGTCTACCAGGCTTCTGGAGGAGAATCTGATCCCTCCCTGACACTTTTTACCTCAAGTGTTGAGCGGGTGGCCATGAATAGCACAGACATGCCATCTTGTAACACTATATGCCTGTCAGGAGGGACAGGGCCTGGTTGAGCATCAACTATATAAGGCTGGTAACTAGGGAAAGCCCAACAAACAGCCACAAACACCTAAGTTATTTTATTCAGCTACTACCCTCTGCCTCTCTTCTCTCTCTCTCTCTCTCTTTCTTTTCATCTTGGCTTTCTGTGGCAGAATGCAAATGGAGCCTGCCGGCGGTGAAAGGGCTGAATTGTGATTAAGAAGAAGAAGAGCTCCTTTCTTTGTTCTCCCCTCAGGGGATGTTTACTGGGAGAGACACAGCGGATCAGATATGAAAGGCATTCAGGTCAGCATTGATGTGAGCGAAAGTGAAATCATACCTAAGGCATTCAAAAGACCGCCGTGTCAGGGGTTCAGCTAACGGTGCAGCTACTGTGTGTGTCTTCCTGGAGAGGCACAAATCTTTTCACAGACTGGTGATTTTTTTCCTCCCCAATTTACTACAAAATTATAAAAGTTTTATCCCCCTGTTTACCTCCCAACGGATGACACAAGAGTTAGCATTTTCTCTCCTTCTGGACCACACGCGAAATCAGACCAACTTCTAATAACTGTATTACCTAAATGAACCAGCAAGGCACCATCTGAACTGTGAAATCTTTTTTTTTTTTTTAAAGCAGGTGTATTCATGTGTGCTCCATCTATGCATAATAGGTAGGGGGAAATGAATGAAGAGAAAAGCCAAAAAACACACATATGGATGGCTTTTCCTCTCACCTTCCTCAGAGGAAACGCAACACACGCACACACACAAACACACAGTATAAAAACAGTACAGAACACCTTAAAACGAAATTCTTTATTTACTTTGTAACTACTAGTTACACTTTTCCTGGGAGCGTTCACTCTGACACGACTGTCACCCAAGATAAAAGTATTTGGCACATAGCTATTAAGGCAAAGACTTCCATAGACTGTGCTGATATTATTGCTTTCCTTTTAAAAAATGCTTGATGAAGAAATACTTGGATCTTACTTTTTAAAAGTTTACACTCCCCACAACCCAAATAGTCATTCAATAGATTTTCCAAGTGGTAAGTTGATGCTGTTGGCATAAACAGAGCTATGTAAATATACACAAAATTCACAAATCACAGCAAACATACAAATAATGAGGAGGTGCCTAGATGTGTCAAGGCTTAAAAATGAAAAGGAAAATCACATTTCATCTTCTGATTACTAAAGAAAGAAAAGAAATAGGGTGGGGGGAATGGGGCTGTATTTATTGGTTTTAAATCATCCTTCCCTCTGCTCTGAATTATTTTTTTCAACCTTCACATTTTGGCTAAAAAGCATATTTGGGCTTATGTTAACATCTGCATTTGTGGTGACATTTAATTCTGTATATTTTCAACTAGTGTTTCTGCATCACAGATTTTCTTCCTTTATCTCTTTGCTCTAAAAAGACAACCAAAGAGCAATCAAAAAGGTGTCTGACTTGGCCATTCAGACAATTGCCCCCTTGTGGGAATGCGGGAATGAATGGTACAGTGGACAGCCCAGCACCATTGACGTTATAAACATGTAAATGAAACACATTAGGGCAGACAATCAATTGTCTGTGAGCACTGCGAACCTGCACTCCCTCTCTCTGTGACAGGCACAAAATAGTGTCTACCTTGGGAAGCCACGGTGCTGGAGAGGAAAAGGACAAAGAGTTCCCTTTCACACAGAAGAAAATGCACCTTAAAAGCCTTGGAAGAATGCAGATGACAAAAACTGTTGTAAGGAAAAGAATCTCCCACATCTTGGAAGAAGCGCGGCACTGCTAGAGGGCTAGCAACACCCTCCTTTCCTACCTTCAGGGTAGACACACATTTTTCCCAGGAAATATTCTTAACATGGCATTAGGGTCTTTGATAACCTCTTGCAATTTTCTTTACTTTGAGCAAATTAAGCAAGCAAGAAAGGAAGCATCTGAAACATATGACATAGCAGTTCAGTAGGGAACTTTAATCTTGGCTTTATTCGTATTTGGAAATAAATGCTTAAAGACGTGAATTTGTTTTTATTTGGCAACAGAGAAACAATGTAAAGTTTAAAAATCCTTAGCCCACCCCTACCCCTGGTGGAGCATCACGCTATGGACGCCAGCAGGCTAGTGGCTCTGCTGCTAAGGAAGACATGTTTCTACCCCAACTGACTTAGTTTTTCCAAACCGAGATAAAACAAATAGATCAGTCTAGATACATAGCCCCCAGCCTTGTGTGTGTGCAGCGTGACAAAACTTGCAGAAGATTTCCACAGAGAGAAAAGGATGGGGATGGATATCTTAGGAGCACCCTTAGAACTGGTACCTGCACCCAAACTGCCTCTGAGTGCTTTGAGAGTCAGCAAAACAGGCTCTTTATAGATCATCAACTTTAAGAAGAAAGCTGCTTGCAAAATATTTCCACACTTGCAAAGATAACCAAGTCTGAACCCACTGTAATCCGAAGGAAACTGCCCTGCCTCAGTGTGGGCTGAGGGGCTCTCACGTGCGGCTGCCCCATCCTAACTTCACCTCTCAGAGAGAACCAGGAGCCACATCCTTGAGAAGGGGCTGAATGCATTTCTTTTCCTTTTCATTTAAGCATCTCTGAAAGGAGAGCAAATTCTCTGTCCCCCATTGCCTCGAAGCATCACCACGAGCACCTCCACTCCCTTTAAGGAAGTGGTAGAAGTGAGGGCTTATCTTAAACAGGGATAATCATTTCTGATCATCTGATTGTTTCTCCTGTAGAATCCAAAGCCCTGAAAACATCCAACTTCATCCCTTTTCTTTACCACTGAAAATCAGAGACCAAAGGCGTTTGTAAAAATCTCCCCCACTCTCCAATACAACCCTCAACCTTTTAGCTGAAACTTTGAAGGAAAATCCAATTTAAGTTTTCTTTCTTTCTTCCATTTCCTTTCTCCCCCCACTCCTAATTCAGTTTTCATTTAAAAGACAACTTCATTCGCTTTTCTGAAACAAGCAGTTTCCGGATTTGATTTTTGTTATAACGTGCATGTGGATGTGCAATATTTCAGAGGCTGATGCTGGAAGATGGAGGGCTGGGGAGGCAGGCCTATCTTCCCAGCCTCCGCAGGAGGCAGGAGGGAAGTCGGAGCATCCCCAGGAGCCGATGCCCGAATCAGGGGCTAAAGCAACAAACTTTGCAAGTTACAACCGGGCCGCGCCAGTGGCAGGCAACAGCCGGGCATCTCCCGCTCTGAGTGCTCATTTCTGACTCGAAGGCTGTGTGGAGATAGTGGGGTATAATCAGGGGAATGGAAGAGGGGGGCTGGGTTTTCCCCCTCCTCTCCAGCTTCAGTGAAAGTGTTACAAAGTGAGTCAGGCGACTGAAGATCATCTGACTGAACTTTCTTGAAACCGACTCACATTCTTGTCCGCCGGCAACTTGCTTTTTGCCTCCTTCCCCCTCACCCCTCTCCTCCTTTCCTTCTGCACATCTTATTTTCTGGGAAGAGATTTTATCCTTTCCATGTGGGGGAAAGGAGACTGCCCGCGAAGGATTAACTTGGCCCTGCCACTGTCTTTGCCAGGCATCTTGCTAGCCTGAGAATTTTGAAGTCTGGATTTTAGATTCTTGTTTCTCTCCTTGTACATTTATTTTCCTCGAACTGCCTGCTTCTCCTTTGCTTTTTAATAATCGTATACAGCATCATCTTCTAACCCACTTTCTAGACTAGCTTTTCAAACACACACACACACACACACACACACACACACACACACACACTGCTTTACATGTTTTATCTCCTTGTCGCCTTAGTCTATATATACACAGTTGACTTCATTAAAATTATATAAAGTGCCATTCTAGTTTCCTGGATGACCATCTTTTTTTTTTTTTTTTCTTGCAGCTTCTACTTCTATGATTAGTATTGCCATTATTCCTTTCCAGGAATTTCTATATGATTTTGATAAGCATCATCATATTTAGTGTTATCAGCAAAGACACAAGCTCAAAAGTGACATGTTTTCCATGAATCCAGGAAAGAAGAAAAATCCACTCAGTTCAGATAAATCCTGGCAATTCCCAAAGGGAAAGGCATTGGATACGTGCTTGATGAGAAAGAAAATGAAAAAGGGGGGGAGAATCTTTTACCTGCTTCTTAAAACCAGGACATTGCTCAGTGAGATTAAACCCAAAGAAAAATACTGACAACCAATTCACAGCATGTTTTTCGACAGATTATTTGGAAAAAGAGACAGGTAGTAGTCAAAGTTAGAGAAGCTGTAAGCAATGGATAGGCTTGCCGTGAAGTGTGCAGGGTCTGGGCTAAATGTCTTAAAATGTGCAATTCAACTTTACATTTCGGAGTGTTGAGGCTTCTCCCAAGTTAGTGGCTGGGCGGAGGGGAAATGGTTGCAGTGTCCACTGCTGAGCACCTTCCCGGCACTCCGTTCCACCTGCGAAGCCCCCAGCAGGCCTCCCTCTCTGCCAGCCCCCCCTTCCCCAGGATTCCCAGGAAGCCTGGAGCCCTCCATTTCCCCAGACCTGGGCTCCCGCCTGACCCCACTGCCAGGCCAGGCTGGTCACCGGTGGCAACATCCCGAAGGGGGTGGGAGGAGGCAGGCAAGAAGAAACAAGTATTCTAAATAGTCTCTCCTGCAAAAGAACACTTCTGGGAACCTTGTTTTAAATCTCATTCTCTTTTCTCTCAAAAAATGACTGTTTAACATAAGAAAAAAAAACCCTCCTTGACACAAAGCTTTTGTTATCCAGTTGATCAGCAACGTGCTTTAGATACTTGTAAGAGGGGGAAAAAAGCCCCACAACAGACATTGATTTTAGAAAATCAATAACCAACATTTAATAAAAGGAACAGAGGAAACACAAGAGAGGAGAGGGGGACATTAGGTGTAATTTTAGTGTCTACTAAATTACCCAGAGATGGGGAAGGGGAGGTCTCCTGTGTAAGGACCACCTTAAATAATGCCAGACACCAGAGTGAAGAAAAAATTAAATTAAGAGAGAGAGAGAGAGAGAGAGAGAGAGAGGGTGACTGACTGACTTAAAAAGAGGCAGCCTGAACTGGATCTTGGGGAAGCAGCTCGGAATATATTATTGTACTTGTTTTTTTGTAATACTAAGCCAAGCCAATAGATCAAAGGCAGCACAAAGGGAAAAGGCAGGATAACGTAACGAACAGTTTCTGACTAAAATTCCTCTATCACTCCCCCATATGGCTCGACATCTCCACCACAACAAGCAAAAGACACACACACACGTACAAGCACACACACGCACAAAACCTAGAGAGAGACAGAGAGAAAAGCATCATTTGTCTCTAATCAAAAATTCTCTCGTCTTTGTGTTTTTCTCCCTCCAGCACCCCACGCTGCGCCCCCAGCCGCCCCATCCCCGCGCCGCGCAGCTCGGGGGCAGGCCGGGGGCGCGCACAATTCTCTTCTCTAGAGGAAAGTTGCTCCAAGTGGGCCCGGGCGGTCCCCGCGAGGCGAGGGCTGGGCTTGCGGGAGGCCGGAGGTCGGGCCGGCGCCGCGTCCCCGCGTCCAGCTCGGGAGCGTCAACCCGGCCCCGCGCCGGGTGATCAGGCTAAGAGCGAGGGGAGCAAGAAGTTTCCTTTCCCAGTCTGAGCTGGCGCTAGTTCTCTTGTTTGTTTTGGGGGGTTGGTTTTTCTTTTTAAAACTCAGTATCCTCCGTCAGCTCCCCCCCCCCCCGCCCCCCGGCACCCTCTCTTGTCTCCAGCTCTCTCCCCTCCCCCAGGCGCCTTCT
The DNA here is from genome assembly GCA_031878705.1 of Tapirus indicus. Lineage (NCBI taxonomy): Eukaryota > Metazoa > Chordata > Mammalia > Perissodactyla > Tapiridae > Tapirus > Tapirus indicus. The sequence goes on from CM062926.1 coordinate 60,536,975, forward strand.
GCGCTCTTGCCAATCACTTTTCTCTTTTATTCCCACGATTTTGTTTGGGGGTAATACCTAGGGGGTCGGTCTCTCTCTCTCTCCCTCTCCCCCTCTTCTCTGCCTCTCTCCAAGATGGACCTACTAAACTGTCACCCCTTTAATCTCCCACCGCTGGTCTGTACGTCCCCCTTGCACCCCCATCTCCTTCCTCCTTCCTGACTCAGTCTGGATAACGGGCTCCTCCTGACCATGTAGAAACGGCCCAGAAAAGTCTCCCTGCGCTCTTCGACTCCGCCAGCCCCCGGCGTGGGGCCAGAGCCCGCCAGAGAGGACCCGCCCGCCCCCGAGCCCGTACAGACCCCGCGCGGGGCCGGCCGAGTCCCTCCCACCCCGCGGTCCGGGCGCGCCCGGCCGGGCCCCGCTGCCCGTGGACCGTTACTTGGCGTACGGGGAGGCGGCCGGGCGACTCCGGCAAGAAACTTTAAGCCTGGCTGAGGCACAGCCCCGGACCCCCTCTCCCGTCCTCGCAGTCCCTCTGCCACCCCCGCCCCCGCCCCGGGATCCTGCACGACCTGGCGCCCGGGCCCCCGCCCTGCCCTCGCCGGACGCTCCCGCAGCCGGGCCGGGGACCCGGCGGGCCCGGCGCTAGCGGAGCAGGAGGCGGAGGCGGAGGGAGGGGGGAGGCGGGGGCACGAGGGGCGGCGGGGGTGGGGGCGCGGGACCCCGGCCGGACCCCCGCGCACGGAACCCCCCGGCGCCCGACGCTCACTTTACCCGGCACTTCCCCAACTCCCTCCCGGTCCGGTGGCCGCGCGCGCCAGGCTCCGGCGCCGGCCGCGGAGGGAGGCTCGCCCGCGAGCCCTGGGCGCCGCCGCCGCCTCCGCCTCGGTTCCTTTTCCCTTTCCCCCTCCTTCTCCCTGGGTCTCGAGCCTCGGAGTGGCCCGGAAAAGTTTGGTTCGGGCCGCTTCTTACCGTTTTTCCTCCTGGGATTGGCTTGTTTGCGCCTCTTGCACCGGGGGCCATCCGCCATGATCGGCTGCTTCATTGATAAGAGCGGATCAGATGGCAGTTCGCATGGACTCGGCGCCCTGCTTCGGCAGCACGCAGGCTCGATCTAGCAACCAAACACAGCGACAATGTGGGCATCGCCCGCGCCCATTGAAACGCGCGCGGGCCGCCCAGGGGAGCCGGGCCAGGGCCCCGGCGAGCACCCATCCGCGCCCCCCAACGCCAAAGCGAAACTTCGGCGGCCCCCTCCCCGCCCCCCACCCCAGCCTTGGCCCCGAGGCGCTTTGTGTTTGTTACTGTTTGGTGTGTTGCACCCGCGAGGGGACCAGAGAGACAAGAATTACATCTTCAAAATGAGTCATAACTCCTGACCGTATGAGGGAATGCACACGGCGGTACAGTAAGGCTGCTTGACTCAGGGTTAGGCGGACCCTTTCCTCCGAAAAGTCCTCAGCCCGGCTCGAGAACTTGGGGTGAGGCGAGGCTTTCTTTCGCTCTCATCTTCTCTCGCCCCCCCCCCGCCACCCCATTCCCCAGAGGAAACAAACAAACAAACAAACAACGCGAAACAGCCCCCGGATGAAGCACACTCGGGCAAATTGATAATAGTAATTATAGGAAGCCCACTCGCCCCGCGCCCCCTCCCCTCCCCTTTTGGAGTTTATCGAGGCACTGGCTCTTCCTCCCCTCACCCCCCCGCCCCCAAATTAAGATTTCCCATTTCTCGCCGCAATAAGAAATATAATTATAAGCCTCTTCGGACACTATCCCTCCCCCCCCCCACCCCCGCCACTTTGACAATATTTACTTAAGTATTTCCCCCCACCTCACTCACACACACGCTCCCCCCACACTGGTTCCCTTAAATAGTTCCAGTAGAAAAAAATTTTTTCCCCTCAAGAAAGGAAAGAGAAAGTCCAACCGCTACGGCAATACTTTTAAGCTCTACTAAATGATCGTATCCTTTCTGGCTTCGAAACTTTTGTACCTAAAAATCGAGAGAGGCGCTGCATTTTTTCAGCTGAAACTGTCAAAACTTGGAGAAGGGGAACCTCGGAGGCAGGCAGGAGAGGAGAATCCCGAAACTCGGTGGAGGTTGGGAAGATGCTGCGCCTCGAGGATTAGTTTAAACAGGGGGCTATAAAAGATGTAACAGATGCAAACTGTAACACAAGGGCCATTAACCCTTTCTCTGCCGAGCACACTCAGTCCCCACGCCCCGCACCTATTGTCTCCTGTGCTAGAAGCCCTGCAGAAAACCTGGAAAGTGAGTATCAGTTTCCACACATTTGCTGAGAGGGGTGGAGGGGGGGGGGGGGCAAAGTGATGGGGAAGTGGATGATTTAGAAAGCACCTTGAATTTAACCTAGGCATAGTGGGAGACTTTCAAGTTTGACACATTTTGTCATTTCTTGGCTCTCCTATTGATTTGAAATTGTTGGGAGAAAATCCTGAAATAAAGACATGGTCACACAAGTGTCTGGGATGAAACAGCTGGCCTGTCTGTATTCATGCTGAGACTTACACACGATTGCATATAAATACATGTTTAATAAAGTAAGCTGATAGTTTTATGAGCATGTGTGTGTGAGGGAGAGACAGGGCATTTGTGCTGTAAACTTTATCTTTGCCTGTTATTTCTAACTCTAGAGTTAGTAATCTTGCTTTCATCTTATAGGGGGAGCATGTAAAATATGTAAGTAGGTGGGAGATAAACACATTCATGTTAGCGGGGCTCACCACTGTTCCTGGGAACTCCTGCTCTCTCTCTCGACTTTTCAGTGCCAAAGTATGGAATGGGGTATGTGTGTATATGTATCTCCTGTTAAATTCGTGTCCATATTACTTTGCCATTTAAAATACAATTTCAAAAGTTATCCTTAATTTGAAACCCCGGTATTCTGACAGCAGTTTTCTTTCCAGCTGTAGTGACCCCCCCCATTTGGTAAACGACTCAAGTTCCATGAGGACTTTCACTTCTTTATTTATCATCACAGAAGTGAGGTGTTACTTCACATACACACACACACAAAGAATGAAATAAAGAAATGAAACTCGCTAAGCAGACAAAAACAGGCAACTTTCTGCTTAGAAAACAGCCTTCTCTGGTGGGAGAGGATGGACTGCCATATCTAAGAGAAAGACTTGCTTCTGAATTTGGTAGGTTTGTATCAATCAAGTTTTGTAATTATTAACATGTATTTGCCAAGTTTTAATTGCTGAATACAATGAATTGGAACTAGATGCAAAAATAGAGCAGAATCTCTCCCCTTGAAGAGTTTTATTCCAACCATATAGTTCTCAATAAAACTTTTCCTAGGCTAGGTAGCAAAAGGCACCTTTGGTTACCTTAATGGACAGGTACAGGGTAAATTATTTGGGGGAGGAAAAAAGCAGAGAAAAGGAAGGAGAGAGAGCGGGAGTGCGGGAGAAATCAAAGAAGTCACTCTTGGGAAAAGCTTGCCATAAAGGAGCTAAACCCACCTGAAATTCCTACCCACAGACACTCCTTCTCACTTCAGACTCACATCCCCACTTAAAAGGATAAAATCATAAAAGGAGGGTGGAGGATGACCATACCAAAAAGGAATAAAAAGAGAGAAAAGGGGGGAAAAAACCTACCTGCGAAGTCTTGTTTGTAGTTTTGCCCAGAAATGGTGAGAAGAAAAAGCATGAAGAAGCCGCGAAGTGTGGGGGAGAAAAAGGTGGAAGCGAAGAAACAGCTCCCGGAGCAAACTGTACAAAACCTCGCCAAGAGTGTCGGGAGACAGGACCGTTATTCCTGCGGAGCAGGTTAGAACTGATCTCTTTTCGGCCACTCCAGGAAACACAAACCTGGGGACGGACTGACGTGTTACGCCTCTTCTAATGACATTTTTTTCTTTTTCTTTTCTGTAAGAGAGACCCTGAAACACGCGCCACCTATCTTTGTGGGGAGGGATAATTGAAGCGCCCTGAGCGTGAGCATCATGTGAAAACGTGATCGCCAAGTTTCTCTCTGGGAAAGGATCTGGGATAGATTATACCTTGAAGTCTCCGCAAACGCTTTAGTGGAAGAAATGAAATTCCACCTCCCTCCCTTCCCCTCTCCCTCCCTTTCGCCTCCCTCCCTTCTCCACGCCCCCCCCCCCCCCCCCGCCCCGTCAAGCCTTTGGCATCATTATCCTCATCACTAAATCCTACAGAGTACTGGGCGGAAAACGGTGCACACCATTCACAGAACTGGAGAACTCTAAGGGGCGAAAGTTAAAGGGAAAGATCCCAGGTCCTCAATCCAGATCGCCTCTTCTTACACAGATATCTCTAATGACCAGATTTGAGATGCACATTAAGTTGTGTGGATTTCTCAGCACGGCTTCTGGAACTAAATTTTTTGCCCTTTCTCTTAATTTTCTTTTTTTCCTTTTAGATGCCAAAGCCAGAGGAAAAAAAAAATATTGCATGTGAACTGCATCTTAGGGCGTGTGTATTGGGGTGTGTGTGTGTGATGAATTTCTGGATTGGATCCCAATACTAAAAAGTAGTTTGGCATTTTTAAAAAGGGTCTCTAAGTAAATTAACATAGAGCGCTGGGTTGACTGATCTCTGAATCTCTCTACATCTCATGGAGACCTCACTACAAAGTGAGGGAGTGTGTGTAGGGAGGCAGGAGGAAAAGGAGAAAGGCCATAGAGAAATTTAGCAGGGAAGGAAGAGCATGATATTAAACGGCATGGGGTCTAAGTTTTGGAGTATACATTTTTTGATGTTGCAATTAAAGTAAAATTAAAAAGAAAAGACTCCACCTTTGCTCTGAAGGGATTGGTTATGTAAATATGGAAGGGATTTCCTGGAGAATACAGCTTTCTACTGTATGGTTAATTAAATAATCACTCAAAAGCTTCCAACGTGACGCTTCTGTCGTAATCCAATCAGGTTACATAGGTCCTAAACAAGAAAGATATTTTCCACATCTGGAAGTCAGCAATTTAGCAAGTACTGCACATTATTAACCAATTCAGAACCCACTTCCCAGGGGAATTTTTTTTTGAAGTTTAAGTGTTCTTAACCAATGCTCTGCTGTTTTGTTAATCAAAAAGCTGGTTTACACTGCACATAATTGGAACTAATATAGAAGTAAATAAAGACAGCCAAATTTGAGGATGCTGAGCACAGGCATTTATCGGAAAAGGAAGAAATCTCTTAGCCTCCAATGGTTCAGGCTCAATTTCTTAAAGGACTGTGAAACGTTTTTTTTTTTTTTTTTTTTTTTTTTTTTTTTAAGAGTGAAAGTGCTTGAGAACCTCAGAGCACAAATAAACTTCCAGTCCCACAGCATTTGGGCTCCCTTGCAAAGGTAAAGGTGGAGGTGTCAAGAGGACTAAAGAACAGCCTCACGCCAATTTTTCTGTTTTAATATTGTTAATATGTTACAGCCCTGTGTTTTCAGTCTGATGAAATCTGAAACAAATAATACCCTGATCCAACACTAGACTTTTACTTATATTAAGATAAACTGCTTTGAACTGTGCTTTGAATGTGTGCCTAAAGCAAGACTTTGAATGCAAGAGTCACTGGCAATTGCACTCAGAGGAGGGAAAAGCCACCACATGGATTGCCACATCCACACTCCCAGATCCACACTCCCAGAGGTGCACGCCTTTGTATTTTGTATGTTTATTTTTTTGGGGGGGGGCAATAGACACCAGCATGACCACAGTCACTTCTTAATTTAGGATGCAAGAAAGTAAATGTTCACAGTTGGTTACAGACTCACCTCTTTCCTAACTAGAGTATTTATTACAATGAGAATCACTGGATAAATTAATGGTCAGTCAAAAAATTAATAATAATAAAAAGCAATTATAGATTTCCAACATGGGTCAGACATTCTCAATTTTATGTTTTACATTTCTTTTAATATTATATATCTATACTAAATATATGTATAAGTTCCTCCTCTGAGATTTCTCTCATTAATATCCTTTCCTTCTTCTTCTTTTCACTTTCCCCCCATTTTCATTAAAAAAACATTGAAGTCCAGCTTTCTCTAGAAGTTTGCTTTTCAGCCTCCCCTCTCCCATTCCTGAGGAAGAAGGAGCCCACTGCATGCAGTGATTCCAGGCAAGACCCTACTCCAGGAGCCCAGGCACACATTCACAGGCAAAACCTCAGGTCAAAGGAGCCAATCGAATGGCTAACAAATCACTTGTCTTTATTATGTATATTAATGTCAGGTTACTTAGGATCCGACTTAAAAAAAGACTCTTAGTATTTCCATTAAAAACACCTAATCATCTGATTACTCTGGGCTCAGTAATTGTTCAAGTGGCAGGAGGCAGCCCCAACACTTAGCACTGGGAGTTCCAACACGCAAGTATTTGATTTGGGGTAAAAAGGCAATCTTTCAGGTTCCTATCAAGGTGGCTATTTGGACGGTGGCACGGGAAAGGTCCCCGCAAATCTTGAGTGCGCCGGTAACTTGCCCCCCGCCCCTGCCTGGCACGCCCCTGGCACGCCTCTCCCCAGTTGACCGAAAGAGTTCCCACCGACGCAGAAGCGGTGGGATCGGAGGAAGCCGGAATATAAATTTGTACCGAATACTCCCTTAGTCCGAAGGCCAGGTCGGGGACAATGGGGATCGTGGGATCAGCGGGATGCAGGAGCGCAGGACGAGGGAAAAGTCGAGTGAGGACTGGGGGCTGCTAGCTTTCGGCTCCTCACAGCAAAGCTAGTCCTGCAGATGAATCGCTCTTTCCCCGTTTGTCTTCCCCATTAATAATCCATTTCGAGATTAGCGCGGACGAAGGGGATTAAAACAACAGATACATGCAAATGTGAAATAATATTGCAATCGACATTGGAGGGAGAAAAACAATTCTTAAGGGTTTTTTTGAGTAAAACAAACTGCCTCCCTCAGGATTCCCTCCACCCAGGCAGGGTGAGAAGATGCACTTTTGTTTTCCAATTCCCTCCAGCCACGACTTGGTGTCTGTCCCCCCATTCACCTCTCAGTCTGTCAATTTCCTCAACTTTCACAGCCGCTCCCCCCCCTCCCCTGCCCCCAGCTCTGCTTGCCGGCCCAGATGCCCGAAGAGATACAATGTTTCTGCCCTTGAACACACATGCTGTAGAAGGAATTCGAATTTGGCCTCAGCTAATGACTTTTTTCCCCCAGCAAATTCTGTTTATTTTGTATCATGTGGAGAAAATTAAAAAAAGAAACCTTTTCTCGTTTTCAAGCGGAATTGATCTTTCATCTACAAGAATTATTTCGACCCTGTGTCGTTACGCAGGAGGTGGGCAACTTCTTTTAGAGTTGCAAGCAAAGGGTGATAAGGGGCACCCCTGGATTGGGTGGAGGGGGTGAGGGGCGGCAGGGGTCCAAGGCAAGCCAAACGGTTTTCTCACGTGCAAACTCGCAATCCAATCCATTCGGAGTTGAGCCTGGGATAGGAGGGGAAAGTCTATTAAAAAAAAAAATCAGGAGCATCTCTCTGAGAAGCCGGTTCAAACAAAATCAAAACAGGACCAGAGAACCTCAGACCGTCCCTAACATCCCTGCTGCGAGACCCGCGGGCTGTGGAATCTCGCATGTCACCTGGCCACAGCAGGGCGGCCGGTTGAGGGGTTCATTTTATTTTATTTTATTTTATTTTTTGAAGTTAAGGCTGAATCTCGGCTTCAGTGCTTTTGCCAACGTCTCCACTGACAGGAACCAGCAAACTTCAGGACTCAAATGAGCGTCTTAATTTATTGATGCAAAACAGGTCTGCTTGTCGCCCCCAATTCTCGGAGCGCTCTGTCCCCCACGCCCCCAGCTTCGGTCCCTCCATTTGCTCTCAGGGTAAGGCCCCGCCGCACAGGCGGAGGAGCACGTTGTGGGGGGGTGGGGGGAGTCGGCCCCCGCCCGCCGGCCCTCCGGCAGACCTGTCCGGGCCCGGGAACCCCGCGACCCCCGCCCCTCCGGCCGGTCAGCTGACCTGGCTCGCTCTCCTGCTCCCCGCCCGCCGCCCTGTTTCCGGTCCCCGGGGTCCGCGAGCTGCGCGCGGAGAGGGAGCGGCTGCGGCCGGGAGGTGATGCTGGGGGCTGATTACCATGAGAAAGGCTGTGCCTGGAAAAGCCTCCTCCACGCGACTGTCAATCTCACTAAGGGGGTGGGAGGGTGGGGACGGAAAGGGGCCCTGTAGGAGTCACCAGAAAACTTGGAGTAAGTTGGATGCGACGCAGGCCCGAGGAGGTGGCTTTCGCCTCAACTTGGAAGGCTGCGGTGTTCAGGGCGCGGACGCCAGCAGCCTCTCCAGGGAATTGAAAACCAAAATCTTTCCTTTCCTCCCTTCCTCCCTCCCTCCCTCTTGCCCTCCTTTCAGCCCTTCCTGCCCTTTATCCTTATTTTCTTGAAATTCTTTCCCAATAGCATTTCCTACATTCTCCTTTCTTTCTAGCTGATATCTCCCTTTTGCAATCTCTTGTTTTGTTTCTTAACATCCCCCCTTCTCCCTCGCTCTGATTCTTTCCTGCCTCTTTTATCTGTGCAGATTTATCATTTCGTTTTAAAAACACGTTTAATATGTAATTAATCTACCAGCAGGAGGACAGGGACACCCTGACTAAAATAACTCCCTGGGTCATCAGAGACCAAGTTCACCAGGTGTCAGTGAAAAGTAGAAAACAAAATAATAATAATAATAAAAATAAATAGAAATCATTATCTCAGTAATCATAATGGCTTCTTATTCTGAAATACCATATCAGCTCAAATACTTTTTTTTTCAAACATGATCTTCCTGGAAAAAATGGATAGTACTTCATACAGGGAAATTCTTTAGAATTAAGGCAATGTGAAAAAAATTTCTCATTTATAGTGATATTTTAGCAGTGCTTAACAGACTTTAGAAATTACAGTAGGTGACTTAAAGAAACTTAAACTGTGCCTTTTCTTTTAATGACTACTTGGAAAGTGTAAACAATTCCAAAGCAACTCCCCCCCACAACAAAGACTGATCAATTCAGAGAGATACATCGTGTCATGTATATTGTACATGCTAAGCAAATTCACAACTTGAGTTGTTGGGTTGTTTTCTTAGCCTGGTTGTCTCACTACTTGGCAGGTGAGTGAACATGGAGCTGCATATGTCATGAATGTGGCTATATTTTTTGTTTTCCATGTTTTTTTTGTCTTGCATTCATTTTGGGTACATTTGTTCAGTTATTACAATTCAGAGTTTGCACTTGTTTACAATTTGTTTAGTTTGTCGAATTTTTAAAACTTGTTAGAAGTCAATTGAACATGTATATTAAGCCCTTTTTAGGCCAAGAAAAATAAAGATGGATTAGAAAGATGCCTTTTATGCTTCATAATTATTAATTGACATTTTATGATGAATAATTAATCATTTGAATAATTTTGGTATCTCTGATCTGAACACATATTTGCATATCTAATGCTTGATTTTAAGTGTGTTTTTTAAAAAAATTCATTCTCTCAGGACAGAGAAACAAAGTAACATTTTAATGTAAAATTTCTCTTCAACACTTGTAAAAGTTTATTTATTGAGTTGTACTATTCTTTCTAGATATTAATAAAACTTCTTAACAATTTGTAAACCATTCATGTAGCAATCACATACAAACATGTGACAAAACTACAATTAATTAGGAAAAACAATAACCTATGTAGAATCAAGTCACTCTCCTCCCCAAATAGAGATGTGCACTAATTATGCACCATATTTTCTTATTGGAATTTGGTCATTGAATTTTTTGGTTATGTCTATTTATACAGGTCAAAAAGTGTAAAACTGAGACAAATAATTCAGAACTGGCATTTAAGATAATTTTTCATTTTTTACTTATTAATACATGGGCTGATTTAAAGTTATTTAAAAGTGATTAAGCAAGCATATCCCTGACATTTTTATACCTCTATCTCAGTTGAAGTCTCAAGTATCTATTTTGAATACTAGCCGTACAGATTACTACCTGCATGATTACAGGCAATTTATTCTGTTTGTTCCCTTATCTACAATGTGGATACACTAATAGTGCCCATTCCTTAGTGTTTTATTGAAAATTAAATGAAATAATGCATGAAACTTCACTTTAGTGTAGCTTTATTTTTATAAAGAAAGGTTGAAAAAAATAACATGGAATGTGCAGATCAATTAAAGACAGTACGAATTAATTTTGACTACTAAAAACAGCTATTTACCTTTTAGTATCATTCATAATTTTTCTATTGAGAAATGCATGCTGTGTCATTAAGTAAAGAAATAAAATGAAAAATATCCTAGGATTTATGGTTAATTTACGATTCTTTAGACCTGTTCAAAGGATGCATAACCACAGACATGAAAATAAGTACAGGATTTCTTTATTCTGTTAACTCAGCAATTAATTTATTATATTCAATATGGTCATAATTTGATTACAAATATCAGACTTCTTTTAGTCTAAATGTATGAACTTGAAGTTTTTCATGTTCTTTAGTAACATATTGTCTTTGAGTGTAAGGGTTAAATGTGTAAAAGCTCAGAAGCAGTCTTGAGTAAGACTTGTGAGAAAAAAAAAGAGCAAACTTACAAATTTGGAGACCAGGAATTTGGCTGTCAGAGCACTATTTGCTGTAAGACCATTCATAATGAACTGAGCATTCCCTCTTGGAATTGGAGTTATCCTGGGATTTGCACTAATTCCGAGTACCTATAGTGGGGGAGAAAATCAGTTTATTAAATGGAAAATGAAATTCCCTAGTCTACAAGGGAATGTCTACAAAGCCAGGTTTTCTGTTTTGATGCAAAAGCTGAAAAATCAATGCAAATGTTAGGGGAAAAAACTATTGCTATATTTAATCCCAATACTGATGGCTTTTTGTTGTTGTTGTTTTTTAAGACTCCTCAAAACACTTAAGGTGTCCCTTAATTGTTTCCTTTCTCAAAGGATCCATTCCATGCTCCTTACAAGTCAGAACTACCAAAAGGGCCATTTGGACATCAGCCTAAGGGCTCAGAGTGACCTGTACCTTTTTCTTTTTTCTTTTTTAAAGGGAAATGGGACTAGAAATTGTTTGCACCTACAGATTGTCTAGTGACCTGGAAATAATTTCATGCTGCTTTGCAGTCTTCTTTAATAGTTCTTATTCTGTTAAAAGGTCAAAATTATAAACTTTGTACTCTACTCAGTTCTAATTTTGCACCATTCTAAGAGTGATTTTTTTTTTGCTAGAGTTGTTTTAGGTACTTAAACATAAAAATCTTACTCTCAGAGATTGTCCTCTCCGTGTTAATCCCAACTGTGAAATAATAATAGCTAAGAAAAAAATCAGGCCTGCTTCTCTAGGCCTGGTAGTTTTAGATGTGACCTAGAGAGAATCAATGACTTTCCCTAGAATTCAAGTGTTCAGTTCTTTGTAGGCCTTTGAATCTGCCAGGTTTACCCTCGTGGCCAACACTATGTACATGTGACATCCAACATCTCCTCACCTTTCATGACATCCTTCTGAACCCCTTGTGCCCACCCACTCTGCACATTGCATTGTGACCTACTTCCAATCCTTCTAGATGATTCAGTTAATCCTTGTATTTCCATGTGTGGCTTATATTGCCTTTTGGACCTAACACTTAGGCTCATTTTCCAGTTACAATATTGGCTCAGGTTGAATGCTCAGGTCGAATGCTTTCTCTGGCTTTTTGCCTCTGGCCTCTCAGATAAAGCATGGTTCCTAATTTAGTTTTTTCTCCAGGACCTTGACTTGGAAAAAGCTCTCATGGGCGGGTTCCTGCTACCTCATCTTGGCCCGAATGTTGGGCCCAAGCATAGGATGAGTTAGTGATGAAGGAGAGATCATGATACAGACATATCTGGGAATTGTTTTTATTTCTTTTGCAATTTCTTTTATCACATGTTGACTGCGAACGACATCAGTGTATTTGAAACTAGATTCTTCATATTCTCCTCAATGATAGCATGTTATAGTTGCAAAGATATAGGTTTTGGAATTAGATGAACTGGATTTGACTTCCTGCTTTGTGAGCACTAATTGTGTATTGAGGACAAGACATTAAACCCCTGTGAACTTCATTTCAAAAAGGAGCAAAAGAGTACTTAAATTTAAGCTGGTTGTGTTGAAAAAATATCACAATATGTATAAAATGTCTGATATAGGGTAGGTATATTGGTAAATAGAAATTCCTTCCCATGAATTACCAAAGAAAAATATGAATTATATTAAATTATAGAAAACCATGTAGAATGGATGTAGCATAAGTTTTAGGTGATATTTATTTTATTATTTTAAATTATTTTATTGTTATTTATTTATTTTATGATTTTGTTAGGAATTATTTAACTGATTCTTGCATTATACAAAAATTAATGCTTACTAATAACAAAGTTAGAAAAGTAACATAGAACTTCTCGGTTTGTAGTAGACAAGGTGGGGTGTCTGTGGTGTGCTAAGCATCATGATACTAATGTCTGAGATGAATAAATTACTTTTCAATTTGATTATATATTTCACTCTTCCCTTTACAATTGGAAGGACAAAATATCTTTCCACATAATGCTCCCTATATGACCTGGCATAGGAGGAGGCACTCTTGCAACCAGCTCAGTGTGGTGAAGAAGTATCAAAGATTCTATTTGTTCAAGTTAAAACGAAGAGGGTCTTAACACTGTTCGAAACTCTTTTACTGAAACCGGAGGCGTGAAGGAATTGGGGCGGGGGGTAGAAGGGATGGAATAGCACTGAAAAAGTTTGTCTACATTATTTTCTTCCCATCCCCCGGTTGAGTGCTGAAACATCTGCCTAAAAAAAATAAAGGTAAGAATATGTGTATAGTACAGACATTGCTTCACTCTTCTGCCTGCAAATTTGGGAGTAGGGTTGTGTCAGCAGGCCCTGGCATGATCTACAGTGTATGTGACTTTTCTACCCTATGCCCTAGAAAGGAGGGTGTCAGGGGAGGACTGGGCTGTGGACACAGGGAGCATATTGTTCCAATGGTTCTGCTACAGTGCAAACCAGGCTTCTTTCTCTCTCTCTGGAACTAACTTTGCTACACATGCAAAAAAATCTGTTCCTATTAGGTTTTTCCTTGGCCATTGTGGAACCATAAGTATGGCTCCTGTGGCAAAGGGGTAATTTTTCTGGGTTGAGGGAAGCTGACTTACCTATTGTTCTTGGCACATGGCTAGCACCCTTCTAGACAAGAGGGACAGAACAAAACTGGAAGTCCACAGAAACTACTTGGCCTTTTAAAACAAGAAGGAAAAATTAAAATGTCATTCTTTTGAAGTTTAATTTATCTATCTACTAAGTATTTGGAATTTCAGTTTATAGAAATCAGCATGATCCCAAGCTATGTTATTACCTACTATCATTTAGCATTGACATGAGATTGAAAAAGTGTTTACAATAGTTTACCGTAGTCATTCTGTAAAGATGATCAATACTGAAGCTTTGCTTCTATTGGGATGGTTGAGGGAAATGTTCAGAGAGAGTTGAAATGTGCTTGAGAATGTACTTTGAAATCACATTGGACTTTGAATTTGGGGCAAAGTAATTCTTTTTTTGTGTGTGTGTGAGGAAGATTGACCCTGAGCTAACATCTGTTGCCAATCTTCCTCTTTTTTTGCTTGAGGAAGATTGTCCTTGAGCTAACATCTGTGCCAATCCTTCTCTATTTTGTATGTGGCATGCCACCACAGCATGGCTTGATGAATGGTGTGTGGGTCCGCACCTGGGATCTGAACCCAGGAACCCTGGGCCACTGAAGTGGAGCACACGAACTTAACTACTACGCCACCAGGCTGGTCCTCAAAGTAGTGCTTTTTATAATATTGGAGCAAAGTACCATCACTTGGAAATTTTTTAACCATTGCTTCATTTAGGATCTCTAAATAGTAATTTATTTGGCAAGGAAGGCAAACTATGATGGATGTATCTTTCCCAATCCCCTGGAACTGTGCCTATTATAGAATAAATATTTGTTGTTGTTTGTGGAATCTGTCATTCATTAAGAAGCTTTAAAGGGCTGTGAACTGATCTCCTATTTCACACTTGTAATGGTTTGAGATAAGAATGTGGATAGACGAGGGTAGCAGGCAGGGATCATGGACACTTAGACCCACACAACCTCCTTTTTATCAACTTATTTACCCAATTACATTATTTAACACAAACTATTTTATTCCCCTTCTTCTGTGTCAATTTTACACATGGCTTAAAAAATAAGGAAGGAGCAAATGCAGAATTGTGTGTATATATTTGTCTTTTCTTTAAATGGCTCTGACGAGTATTTTCATGGTTTATTTGTAAGTAAATAGATTAAAATTAAATAGGAGATTTAAGAAATCATAAGGAGAAAATGGAGTGGACTAGTAAAAGTATGGTTTGCTTATGAAGGCAAGTGTGAAGTTGTAATTTAGGATGAATGATCCCTTCATCCCCTAACACACACAATAGCTAAAGAAAGAAAACAGAGAAGATGGGGAATTTTGTTTTGTTTCTCCTTCTTTAAGTAGATGGACAGGCTCCATCAGCCATGGGCTGGATGATGTTCCTGCCAGCAGCTTCGTTTTCATGTAGAACAGTAACCGGTTGCAAAAGGTATTGAGGTGAAAAGTGTGGGCCCTATTTGCAATGCTTTCTCCAATACCTCTCCCTCTCTCTTCTTCCCTCTGCTTCAGGCCCTTTTTCTCAGGGCCCTCACCTTTTCCTACCTTTCTTTTGATGCTCTCTATTCAAAGGAAAAACTATCTTTCAAAGATAGCCTTGTCCATAGTCTTCAATAGGTTTAGCTTTTAATAGGAAGATAGGACCCCAGGATTTGAAATTTCCATTATACTGCAGAAAATTGCCTGGAGGAAACAGAATGTTTACCTGAAATGTATTATGAGGAAGGAAAGCTCAGTACTATTGCTGTATGCCCAGTGCCTAGCATAGAGCTTGGTGCATGAAAGGTGCTGAATAATGTCTGTTGAATGAATGCATGCATGCATGCATGAATGCTATATTAAAAAGCCAGACTTAAGACAACAGACACCATTTGTTCTACACGGCAAATAAGAGTTAAAGGTATTAATGTAGGTGCAGAAATCATCTGCAGTCACAAATAGGATTCTGATATTATTTTTTGAATTCTGAGTATAATATTTTATTTCCAAAATGAAATACCTAAATCATTTACCAAGCAATAGAGATATAACAGTCCCTCAGTCACTCACTTGCAAAGGAAATTTTCAATACAAATAAAGTCATACATATTTATACTAGGGTAATTCAAAATAACTTCCTCACATAAGCACTGCTACGTTCAAATAAAATCTTGCCAACACTTCTGAGTACATTGCCTTAAGAAAAAAAAATGCTCCCTGTAGCGTCCGAACTATTTAAAAATCTTGCCAGCTTCTTCAACATACATCAGTTATCTCTCTTCAAATCACTGACAAGAATTTAAAAACTGCTTCATCAGAACAACTGTTACCCTTTCTCATACTCTAGTTAGAACCTGATCTTCTAAAAAGGACCATATTTACAGCTTCTTTTGAAATTTTGAAACCATTTGGCTGATATGTTTTTGCTACATTTTCTTTTCCTGATTTAATTACTGGGGACATTTGCATGAAAACGGGAGGATAGGGACATAAGATTTTTGTCTTATGAGTTCATCTGTTTCTGATGCTTATTCCTCACCTGACATCAGTATCTGTTTTATTATAGTTGGGAGGCCAGGAGCTAGACTGGAAATGATGAAGTTATTGGAGGCAAAATAAAGTTCAGATGTAAGGACTCAGAAGGCTAAGGGATTGGTGGATGTTACGATAATGAATTTTCTTCTAGGTTACTTATTTAAGAGCAGTCATCGTGTCAGTGGCACATGCCGTTCTATTGAAAAGGTTAGAAAACCAGTGAACTATACAGAACTGGTGGGTTGATGCTTCTCTAAGAAAACCATGCCCAGGCAGTTGCTACTGTTGTAGATGTTGACAGGCATCAGAGAAAACAATGAAGGACCCGAGTCTAGGTCATGTATGAGCTTTCAAGCTGGCCGCTGAAAGTTGGGAAGGAGATAAAGCAAATGCTCCACTAATTCTGACCCTTGCAGGTTTTCACAGGGACAATCAGAAAACATTATTGGGATGAATTCTGAATATATTCACCTGGGTTTCCACTGGTATGTAGAAATGCACACGTTCAAATCTGAAATAACAGTCTTCTTCCAACTTTTCACTTTCTCCCATATTCTCCAGCTTGCCCAAGTGCACCACTGTCCATCCAGTCTTCGAAGCTCCACACTGGGTTGACCTATGACTCCTATCTTTTTGTTAACTTCCATATTCAATCTCTCAGCAAGTGCTCATGGTCTTACCTCCACAAGTTCCTTGAAAGCACTCAAATTCCCCAAATCCTCCACATTCACATCCCTACCCTATTTCAGCCATTCATCATCTCTTTCCCGGAAAACTGTGCCCACCTCCTGACTGGCTTTCCTATTTCCAGTCTTTCCTCCCTCATATCTGTTGTCCACACCATCACCAGAGTGAGTGAGTGATCTAAAACATATATCTGATTGCGTCATTGCTGAGCATAAAATCCATCAGTGGTTCTCCATTACATACCTGCCGTGCTTCTCAAACTCACATAACCTAAGGATGTAACCCTAAGGATGGGTGTTTTAATATTTATAAATATTGTTTTGAAATAATAGTACTTCAGCTTTGTTTCTCTTCCATAGTTTTGGTAAAATTGAGAATCCAAGTGCTAGGTCATGTTAATCCCGCCTGTCCCCAGGGTTTGAGAACCCCAGTGTGAGAAGCATAGAGCCAATGCAATAAACCATAGGTTCTTTAGCAAAGCACATGAGTCCCTCTTAGGTGGAATATTTTCTCTTCTTCATCCTCCTCTCCCACCACTCTTCAAATGGCACATTACACTTTTGTACTATTTGTATTTTCCACTGAGCAAACCCCACTATTTCCAGTGTTAGGGCCTTTGCCAATGCTATTTACTCTATCAGGAATATTCTTTCCTACTCCCTTCATTTGACTGACTTCTCTGTTCATTCTTCAACTCAGCTCACCTGTCATCTTCTCCTGGAAGTCCGAGGCTGGCTCTTCTGTGTCTTCATAGAACTTACACTCTACACTGCAGCCATTCATTTATACATGTTCTCTCGACTAGAATGAGGCCACAGACACTGTCATTTTCATCTTTATACCCTGTTCACCTTTATACCCTGGGCTGAATGTTGTGTCCCTCCAAATTTGTTTACTGAAACCCTAACCACCAATGTGATGGTATTTGGAGGTGGGGCCTTTGGAAGTTGATTCCATTTAGATGAGGTCACGAGGGTGGGGTGCCCATGAGGGGATTAGAATCCTTATAAGAAGACAAACACAGAGCTCCTGCTCTCTCCACGTGCTCGCACCAAGGAAAGGCCACGTGAACACACGGCAAGAAGGTGGCTGTCCCCAAGCCAGGAAGCCAGTTCTCACCAGGAACTGATTCTACTGGCACCTTGATCTTAGACTTCTTAGCTTTCAGAACTGTGAGAAACAAATGTCTATTGTTTAAGCCACCCAGTCTATAGTATTTTGTTATAGCAGCCCGAGCTAAGACATGCCCCCTACTCCTAGTAAGTATCTGGCACACAGTGGACACTTAAAAATACTTTGTGAACTGAATATGAATGTCATGGTACAAACCGATTTTCATCACTGGACAAAGAACTCCAAGCGCATGCATATTCTACTGATAATGCATTTAGCCACAGGAAGGCTACAGCCTTCCACACTTCATATTAATAAGAGGCCCAAAAGTTGGAAATGTCTCATTGTATTTTTTTATTGAGGTCACATTGGTGTATAATATTATGTAAATTTCAGGTGTACATCATTATATTTCGACTTCTGTATAGACTGCATTGTGTTCACCACCAAAAATCTAGTTGCCATCTGTCACCATACACACGTGTCCCTTTACCTCTTTCATCCTCCCCCCACCCCTTTCCCCTCTGGTAACCACCAATCTGTTCTCTGTATCTATGTATTTGTTTGTTTGTTTATCTTCCACGAGTGAAGTCACTTGATAATTGTCTTTCTCTGTCTGACTTATTTTGCTTAGCATAACGCCCTCAAGGTCCATCCATGTTATCGCAAATGGCACAGTTTTGTCTTTTTTTATGCCTGAGTAGTATTCTATTGTATATATATACCACAACTTCTATATCCATTCATCCTTTGATGGGCACTGTTGCTTCCATGTCTTGGTTGTTGTGAATAATGCTGGGATGAACATAAGGGTGCATAAATATCTTTAAATTGTTGATTTCATGTTCTTTGGATAAATACCCAGTAGTGGAATATTTTGATTTGCATTTCCCTGATAATTAGTGAGGTGGAACATTTTTTCATGTGCCTGTTGGCCATCAGTATATCTTATTTGGAAAAATGTCTGTTCATATCCTTTGCCCATTTTTTGATTGGGTTGTTTTTACGTTGTTGAGTTCTTTATATATTTTGGAAATTAACATCTTGTTGGATATATGATTTGCAAATATTATCTCCCAGTTGGTGGGTTGGCTTTTCATTTTGTTGATGGTGTCCTTTGCCTTGCAGAAGCTTTAGTCTGGTATAGTCCTATTTGTTTATTTTTTTCTTTTGTTTCCCTTGTCTCAGTAGACATGGTATTCAAACACCTATGGGTGTTTTCATGTTTTTTGGATAAATACCCAGCAGTGGAATAGCTGGATTGGATAGTGGTTCTATTCTTAATTTTTTCAGGAATCACCATACTGTTTTCCGTAGTGGCTGCACCAGTCTGCACTCCCACCAGCAGTGCATGAGAGTTCCCTTCTCGCCACATCCTCTCCAACACTTGTTTCTTGTCTTGTTAATTATGGCCATTCTGACGGGCATGAGGTGCTATCTCATTGTGATTTTGACATGCATTTCCCTGATAGTTAATGATGTTGAGCATCTTTTCATATGCCTGTTGGCCATCTGTATATCTTCTTTGGAGAAATGTCTCTTCAGGTCTCTTGCCCATTTTTAAATTGGGTTGTCAGTTTTTTTGTTGTTGAGATGTATGAATTCTTTATATATTTTGGAGATTAACCCCTTATCAGATATACGGTTTGCAAATATCTTCTCCCAACTGTTAGGTTGTCTTTTCTTTTTGTTGATGGTTTCCTTTGCTGTGCAGATGCTTTTTAGTTTGATGTAGTCCCATTTGTTTATTTTTTCGATTGTTTACCTTGCCCTGTCAGACACGGTACCTGAGAATATGTTGCTAGGACCAATATGTTGCTAAGACCAAAGAGCGTACTCCCTATGTTTTCTTCTAGAAGTTTCATGGTTTCAGGTCTTACATTCAAGTCTTTAATCCATTTTGAGTTAATTTTTGTGTATGGTGTAAGATAACCATCTTCTTTCATTCTTTGGCATGTGGTTGTCCAGTTTTCCCAGCACCATTTATTGAAGATACTTTCCTTTCTCCATTGTATGTTCTTGACTCCTTTGTTGAAAATTAGCTGTACTCATTGTATTTTTTAATTACTTGCATTTAGTTTAGACATGCATTTGCAAAAGTATTAAAATAAAAATACCTTTCACTGGTAAAACACTTTCAAGTTTCAAAGCTCTTACACATGCATTATCACACTTGATCCTTACAATAAACTTTCAAGGTTGACAGATATTATTATGCCCAATTTGGGAAAGCAGGAAATTAAGATTTTGATGGAGCAAGACAAAATAATCAAACTCATTTTGGAAGTCCCAAGTATGTTTCAGATGTGGAAACATCTTCGTGAAACTGGTAAAGAGCAAATCTTATTCTTCTTATGTGACAGATGAAGAAATAGGGTGTTGAAAGGACTGACTGAGTCACATGGGACCACTGTCAAAGTAGAAATTGAACTCAGTGTCCTGTGACTCAGTTTAGGCCTGATATATACATATACATATATGTATACATGTTATAAAGAAAGCCTTGGTTTTAGGAGAGCAATGTGAAAGACTTTTTTTCCTCTTCTTTTCCATAACTCATTTGTCACTTGCCTTTAGTACACAAAGCCACCAAATCATAAACAGTTGTTCAAGAGAGTACTTTGGAAGCAAAATTGGAAAATTAATTTGGTTTATTTGAAATAAGAGAGTAGGGGCAGCAGGGATCATATGGAGACTGATCATTTAAAATTAATTTCTTCCTTTTGCCATAAAGTCATAAAATTCTTAGTTTCAAGTAAACATAATGACATTATCTGAATATATGTTACCTGTAATATTCTAGAATTTTTTTCTGATAAATGTGAGTCCCAAGAAAGTGTATTTTTTTTTATAGTTTTGTTGTTGAATGAAAATGCTACTTCCAGTAAGAAACTGTCTTTTACTTCTCTTTACTCAGAGTTTTATGAAGCAAATTTAGCAGACACCTTTTTGAAGGGAGAAAAATTTCACATAAGTTAAAATGGTAGGTAAAAACGTGTTATTTAATGTATTTGTGCTTTAATTCACTCTTGAGAGGTCGTTAATACAAAACAAATTCTGCATATACTATGAAGCAACAACTGAATGCAAAGAAATTTATAATCTTCCTCTACCTACCCCTAGAAACTGTTTAGTCAGTTTTTCAAAATATGCTTCTATGCATCAATATGTTAAAGTTAAAATATGCTGGCTAACACATCAGTATTATTAGCCAACTAATAAATTCAAATATGTGATGGGGCACTTCAGTTCCTAAACTAACAATTGCTTGACAATTACACACATGTATCATGTGTTTATTCATTTAGAAAATGCTTACTAATTCCCTACTGTGTGTTGGGCACCATGCTGGGAATACGGATACAACAGTGATCAAAACAGACCTAATCCTTGCAGGCTGGCAGGGAAGACAGAGTGTGTGATGAATGCTATTGGGAGTGTAGAAGGCAGGCCCATCTAGCCAAATGATAGCTACAAAATAAAGTGAAGGCGAGAGTAGATCTTCCTAATGCACAAAAGGTCAGGTCTTTGAAATTCGTCAGCAACCACTGAAATTAGTTTAAATCACCTGTGACACGTTATAACCCTTCCAGGCTGGACTAAAGGCGTGTTGGGACCTCAGAGCAGGGTAGGAGTGAGAGGGGAGAAAGTCTAGTGTCAGAGCTTCAGAGAGGGAGGCCAGTGACAATAGTTAGAGGGCTTTGGTGCACAAAGCTCTTAAGAGGCTGACTTCAGTACCGGGGGTTCACTCTGGTGGGCAGTGGCCCTTCTTGCCATGTGTGAAGCAGTGTCTCTTACTTTCCTGGAGTTCTGCTTTGGTGGTAATAGGACCTCTAATCAGCTGCTGAGTCTCATGGACAGGCTGTAGCCCCTGATGGGAGGACATCCTTAAGGGCTAGACAGACTATCAGGAACAGCCTCACACTGGAGTTCAGACCAGGGCACTCTTTCCAGGAGAGACCAACGTGTGAAACGGGCACCACAGCAGATACAATGAACACATCAGAAGGGGTTGGGGGTGTGGGGGCTGCTCCTTCCGGGGCCTTAGGGTTCCTGGGTCCTCACTAGGTGTCAGGCTCCGTGCGGCAGCCTCTCTCTCTTTCCTCTATGCCCTCTTTCTGCCACCACTGGCTCTGTCCCTATCATCTATTTGTTTATATTCCAATACTATCTGTTATGCCCAAATATTGAATAAGGCTTCTGTTTGCAAGAAGAACAATTAGTAGCTTTTGAATGTGAATTTGGCTTTTGTTGGGAGAATATTATTTTCAATAATTGTCAGTTCATTAGAATATCTGTAAGGCTTGGGTTTTCGCTGCAAAAGGTATGATGCTTGAAATTAAAACACACAGATAAATAACTTCAATATTTTGATTTATTTATTGACTCTAATGGTTATACATTTTTTTACCTAAAACAAAACAATGATAGCAAAACTATAAAGAAGCATTTAATTAGTGAATATGTGCATCTTGTTTCCTTAAGCATCTCTTTACTCTTTACTTGAGATAACTAAGTAGCACATATGCATATGTTGTTACCATGTAGTGGATTAGGTTTTTAGAAATGGACCCAACAGATACAATCTCTTCCTTGTTCATGTTTTTGCTCAACTTTATTTTTTAAAAATCACATTAAAAATGGGACTTTAATTTTTATTTCAGTGTGAGTTCATTCTTATACTTATGTTCCCAGGGGTATTTTTTTAAAAGGCTGAGCTAGGCAGCACAGACTTTAACTCCACCACTTACCACTTGGGCAAGTGATTTTGGCCAAGTCACTTCACTTCTTTGGGCCTGAGTTTCTACATCTGTAAAAATAAGAGAATAGCACTAACCTAATGGGATCATGATTTAGAGCAAATGGGACAGTGAAGATCTTTAATTGTAAGGTGCTAGTGGGTGTTTGATATTTACATTCAGAAGGAGGTTATGCCTGCATCATATAAATTAAAATGTGAATGCATTCAAAAACTCAACCAGTCCCCGAGGCAAGAAATGTGAAATGGCAACTACTAAAAGGGTCAGTGAAACTCTTGGCTTCTGACCAATCCTGTACAAAATCTTTCCTAACCACATATTTTAAAAGATGAGGAAAGATAAAGGAATGAAGAGAACTGCCCTTTTCCTCTAACCCTTAAAACATTTTCTCTTCCCAAATAGCTCAGCTATAGAAGCTTGAGGCCTAGCTCAGTCATAAAGGTGGCCATTCAAAGGACTGTTTAGAATGTTGTATTTATGAAAGTGAGGTGCCATGAACATGTACTCATATCAGACAGAGGTGGACATGATCAGAACAAGCTTGTTCACAAAGCCCTTCCCTCTCCTTGGCCATGAGTCACAAAAATCTGACTTGTGGACATAAAATGTTTCCTTGAACAAAAGTTGAAACTTTTGTGTGTGTATTTAATACGTAAAGGAAGAATGAAATTGAGACACCAAACTCTTTCATTGACTCAAGCTTAGGGCCAAATTTTAATAACGCAGCTGTCCTGATGTGAGACACTAATGAGAACATAAGGAATTCCTGGATAGAAAAGGGATGGTTGGCCCAATGGCCTGTCTCCTTCAAGTTTATTGCAACACACCTCTCCACGTTGTCAGCATATCTTCCAACCCCTTTTGCCTACATAAACATGTCCAGCTGTCTCTTAAACTCATTTTTACTTTATGTTTCACTCAATGGACTTATTTGGTAATTTGTGGTATTTTCCATATGCTGGTGGATCTTTGGATGAAGTAGTCCTACATTATCACTGCTTCTTAATTAATTACATGAACTATTTCAATAATAAAATATTTACAGCAGATACCTTTGGAATTTTGGAAGAAATCAGCTGAGAAGACAACCCTACGATGAATTTAAAAAGAAATAACTGTTCTTTTGCTAATCTGTGTTTTAATATTTCTTAAAGATGTGAAGATGTTAAGTGGGTAAATATAAAAACTTTCTTTCACTACGGTAGTCTCATTAACAAATTTCATAGCAAGAAGAAAATGCCAAGCTCAATTGATGTAATAAAGAAAAGGATCTGATGTTTTATTTTGCTTGAGTTAAAGTCGTATTCCAGAAAATATTTTTATTTCCTTAATTGTATCAATATTTCAGGCTAACTTAAATTTGACTTGAATTATTCAAAAAATTGAATCAATTCTCTGAATCAGTGTAGAAATGGTTTTACATTAAAAACATTTTTTCAAAATTTTCTGAATGACTGGGGACCAATGGGCTTGGGTGAATTCTTAGGTTGACTGGGGGACCTTCTGATTGGAAAATATACCTGAAAACTTCTTTTAAGATTTGCCTGGAATTCATGGAAGTAGAAATAACTCAAGGGTGCTGAGGAAAATTAATGAATACTTAGTGTATAATTTAGCTAAATATTTTGCATTTTCATTTTTGAATAGAATTATTTTTAAAAATGTATGTGTGTTGATTTGATATGTGTAGAGTTTATACATCAGGTTTAGTCTTTTATTGACAAGCACATAGGGTGACCAACTCACCCCCGATCACCCTGGCATTTCCTAGTTTTAGCGTGAAAGTCCCAGTTCCTGTGAAATCCCTCAGCTCCAGGCAAACAGGTACTTCACAGACACACGTGGAAAAATAAAACTAATCTGCTCCTGAGATTTGCTTGGCTTTTTGGTTTGTGTACTCTTCAGACTCTGGGAACCCAAAAAGCAAGATGTTAAGTCAGCATTAAGGATTTTGCTCTCTTGTTATAACAGCCTATGTTCAAGTGTCAGCACCTTGGTGACTATGATGAAAGATGATCCATGTGATTTTTTTCTTTTAAATTGTTTCCAAGCTCAGATGCATGACCATTTATTAAAAAAAAAAAAAAAAAAGAGTTGGAAAATATTTAAAAACCAAACCTATTTTCTTCCAAACTTTTCTCCCCCAAGTCACTTGCTCTCCAGACATGCTGTAAGATACCTCCTGACTCTAGCACCTTGAATGATCTCCAAAATCTCTGAAGTCTACGCCATATCCTATTGTCCAGATTATGATAGAAAAAATGATCTACATTGAGTTATTTTAATCTTGTGTGCCTGACAGTTAGAGAAATTCTGTAAGTATTTTGCTAATTTTAAATCTGTGGACTTTGACTTCTGAACTTTCTCAAGGAGGAGGTCTCAATAAAGAACATGCCTGAGTCCACTCCTTAATGATTTTTAGCTTCGATGAAGCCATTTACGGGATTCCTCTTCCTAACAACTGCTTGCCAAGCATTGTATAACATAGCATTCTTCTATGACATGATCCCGTGGAAGGTGACCAAAAGGTTTTAAACACAGAGGAATGTTACCAGCCACTCATTCTGAATTTCTACATTTTTCATATGCATGCTGCGTCTCTGTGGTAGCATCTTGTTCTGTGCGCGTGTGTGTGCGTGGGTGTGTAAACACATAGCATTTAGCTACACAACATGTCACAGATTTCTTTTCTGGTCATCATGCTGCATGACTGATCCATTTCATATGATGTGTTTAGTATGGTTCATTGCCCACTGGTCTTATTATCTAACAATTTGCATTAAATTGAATTTTCTATTTACAGGTGTAGATGGAAAATTTGGCTTCTGAGAACTTATTATTTACTAGCTAGAATGTTCTCGATTGAATTAGCTCTGCCAATATTGGATTCTGTATACCTGGAATAAAGTTTGAGATATTTAATTAGAATATCATCATAATAGGAACTTTTTTTTTTGTTATGGCTAAGCTTGAGCTACTGAATCCAGATCGTAAGAGATGATTTACCGCAATTCTCTAGAGGTTTTATAAAAAACGTGTATTTCTTGATGGATCAGAGGAAGTTAAACTAGTGGTAATGTGTATAAATTACTCAAAAGTTCAAAAAGCTTGAAAACTTTATCTGCTGTAACATCTTGTTGATAACTGGAAATTTCTCATTTTAAACTCTTGGCTTCCCACAGGCTCAGGGAGCTGATGCATACTGTTTGCCAGGCTCAGAGACACACGCTTTACCTGTCTTGCTTCATTAAGTCCTCAAAGTATCTTGTGATGTGGGCATTATGTTTATTCCCATTTTACAGGAGATGGATGCTTAAGAAAGATCACAAACTTACCTGTACACCTACCTAGTGAATGACAGAGTCACTCCGAAGGCTGCTTTCCAGGCCACTGCTATATCCTGGGTCCACTGTTCTCAACTTAGAAATGTTGTTCTGCCACTTTCCCCATGTCCCAGCTCCTGCTCAATGCCTCAGTGTTTCAGAAGATGCTAACACCCTTCACTGCTTCTGGCTTTGGACATGATGTCCAGCCTTACCTTCCCTGTCTGACACACTCTTAATTTTTTGTTTTTGTTCTTTTCCAGCTCCAGCCCTGGAGTGGTCTCTATCCATACTGGATCTAGCAGAAGCCTGGCCAGATTCCTAGGAAATGTTTTTCAAAATATTTTTATTTTTAGTTTCTCTCTTTCTCTTTTTAAAACAACTTTATTGAGATATAATTCACATACTGTATAATTGATCCATTGAAAGCTGACAATTCAATGGTTTTTAGTATATTCACAGATATGTGCAACCATCACCACAGTCAATTTTAGACTATTTTCATCACTACAAAGAGAAACAGTGTAGCCTTTAGCTATCACCCCTCTCCCCCCCACCCCTCAATCTCCCTCAACCCTAATCAACCACTAATCTACTCTGTGTCTCTGTAGATTTTCCTTTTCCGCACATTTTGTATAAACGGAATCACATAATACATGGTCCATTGTGACTGGCTTCTCTCAATGTTTTCAAAGTTCATCCATGTTCATCATAGCATGCATCAGTACTTCTTTCCTTTTCATGGCCGAATAGTATTCCATTAAATGTATATATCACCTTTTGTTTATCCATTCATCTGTTGATGGACAATTAGGTTGTTTCTACCTTTTGGCGATTGTGAATAGTGGTGCTATGAACATTTGTGTGCAAGTTTTTGTTTGAAGACCTGTTTTCAATTCTTTTGGGTATATACCTAAGAGGGAAATTGGTGGATCTCAACTCTATGTTTCACTTTTTAAGGACTGCCTAACTGTTTTCCACAGCAGCTGTATTATTTTACATTCCCATGAGTAATGTATGATGGTTCCAATTTCTCTGCATGCTTGCCAACACTTGTTATTTTCTGTTATTGTTCTTGTTGTTTGTTTTTTTTTCAGTTGTAGGCATCCTAGTGAGTGGTTAGTGGCCTAACTAATTTTTAAGATCTTTTAAAGACTTTTCAAGAAAGCTTTATTCTTCCACCTTTTGTGCTCCTAAGCACTGATTTACACCTCCCTTAAATTATTTGCCACCACATCCTGTAATCTCTTTCCCTCCTTACCCCTTTCTTGAAACCAGGACAGACAGTTGTGGGGACAAGGAGTCTTAGGACCTAATGTTTCTTTATGATCACCTCCATCATGCCAGATGCTGTGTAGCACTAACATACACATATTATCTCATTTAATTTTCATAAGAATAATAAGAATAAGGTATTATGGTCTTCATTTTACAAAAGAAGAAACTGAAACCAGAGACAATCTCTTGTCACCCAACCACTGAGCATAGAACCTGGCTTCAAACCTAACTCTCTTGGAATCCTGTGTCAATTTCACAACATGCCACAATAGAAAATAAGATAATAAGGGGCATTACTACTCTTATTACTACTATTACGACTACCTCCACTTGGATGCTTCCTGTGTGCCATACAGCGTAACAGCTACTTTTTGGATACTATCCATCTAATTTAATCATTTTAAGAATTAACTTGCCCATACTAATCTGCCCAAGAATAAACAGCTAGTAAGTGATGAGCTCAAAACCACATCTGTTTAATTGCAAATTGTATGTGCTTCTGTCAATGTAGGGAAAATGCATTAGCGATCTGAAGGTTTACCTGGTTACCTGACAGTATGCAAAGTCAGTCTGGTAACCAGGCAACCAGGCTGTCCAACAATTTTTTTCCAAGTACTTTTGTTTTCTTAATTGCCTCTAAGCATGATTTTGGTAGTATAGATATTTGGGTAAATCTATGTATTATGAAAAAAGCACTCTGTGACCCTAAAAGAATGTTCTGTTCACTGGCTTATTGTATTTTAAAGTATCTTACCTATAATACATGTAAAATACACTACATTTGATTGACCATTTTTTAGATAATAATAAATTGGCTACTCCTGCTTTTAACAATTTGGTCATTTATTCATTCAATATTTATACCACATAGTCATTTTTTCTTTTACCGTATAAATTCTACCTTAGAGCTATATGAAATATCAGTAAGAATCCATGGTAAAGATAAACAAGAAATAACTAGTATAGAAGATTTTTTTGATATACTCTGATTTTATAGTGATTTATATCCTCTGGTTTCAGAGTATCTTTCCATTATTTATACTAAGCCATTAAACATTGGGAAACCTCTGCATGGCCATGTTTTGGGGGCAGGTGTAAGTGGAAAAGAAGATGTTTATCAGATGACTTTAAACTTCAAATAATTTTAGTCAATGTATTTTCTCATTATCAATATTCCTCCATATCCTGTTTTGATGTTTCCCTCACTTTTCTTGTGTCATGCTTTTCGTTGCTCTTCACGCCTTTTTCAAGGTTGGTTTGTTTGTTTTTTTTTTTTAATAGAGGCCTATGTTACCATTTGGTGTATGTCTTCCTTGTCAGTGACATCTTGAAAATTAAAAAAAATAATACCTCCCTCGCATGCATGCATTCAGGTTGGCTGCCTGTAACTGCACCGTGCTTCAGAATGTGTCACCTTATTAAATTCTGCAAGTTGTTCTGAACATTATCTCTATAAATGTTTTGGAAGGGCTTTACTGTCAGGTCAGCTTTCTAAGGGCTAGAAATATGTCAAACCTGGCAGCCTTACCTTTATTTAAGAGCCAAAATACAAATAAGTAGATTACAAAGCAATCAATCAATGCAGCATTACAGGATGTTACGGTTGGCACTGACCTCAGAGTTCGGCACCCTCATTTTACAGATGAGTAAACTCATCCATAAACTCTGCAGGGTATGGGGTCTTGCCTTGACTTGGCGACAGGTAGCCAGGTAACCTTGGATGTGCTGCCGTGCCTCAGTTTCCTCATGTGAAAGAGAGGAATTTTCCCTTTTTTAGATAATCCCCCAGATATTTCCCACTTTAAGTCTCTATGGTGCCGTGACAAATTTGACGTATTGTATTTGATACATTTCTAGTCCTTAAAAAGCTTCTGCCTTCACACAAAAGATTTTTCTAATCTTTTATGGGGTCTCCTTATATATTCTTTAAAAATTGGGCACACTATCCATTTATACTTATTGGCAAAATCATAACTTTAATTCAGTGTTGAAAGAATGAACAAATGAAGATCTTTTTCCCGTTCAGAGCATTTCTTCACTTTTTTCCCCTCCCTGGTTTGCTCTTGTAGGGTTGCTTGGGGATGTTAGGTAACTGACGTTTGTTTTTCTTTCTAGGAGAAGCTTTCACTAAAGTATTTTTGAGGGGGTGGTATAAGAAACAGTGATACTCACATGCAAGTAATTAAATGGATGTAAGGCAAGAAAAGAGTGGCACCAATTTGAATTGATGACTTTTCTTTCTTTCTGAAAACTTGTGGAACCTAATCTGAAAGTTGTGTGCAGGAGTCCACAGGCTTTCCGAGAATATTTCCTCACTTACCTTCTGTGGAAGTCTCTGGGTAAGTGTGGTACTCCTGCAAGGCCTGGGCAGGCACGTTTGGCAAGCTTGGCGAACAATCTTATCTGATATGATGCATGCTTTTCTATTCAACTGTAAAAATCTATTTCATTCAGATATCACCTGCTATTCTTAAGGCAAGTCTTTGGAATAGAGATCCTAAATGTGTCAAAAATATGTAATGTATTTGTGATCGAAATAAATCGAGACTAGGGTGACTTAACAAAACTTGCTTTCACATGTGCTGGCCAGCACGTGCGGAATTCTGAGTAGGTTATGTTAGCCTTCCCACTTTCAGTGCCTTTATGGATGTTGTGTTTATATATCCTAGATTTCCCAGGGCAACCCTGGGTTGTAAATATTCTTTCCTGTCGTTCCCATAAGTACAATCAGACTTGTCAAGCTTTATGTCATGAGTTTTGGTTTGGACTATATGGACGCCGTATGTCCATCAGAACCTGTTTTCTCTGGCATGATGCCTTGTGCTATTGCTCTACCATGCCCTACCCCTAGCCCACTTCCTGTTCTCATCAAAGGATTGTTTCTGTTTCAGTCCACTTGCACTCTCTGCCTAGTGTCTAGGGGGCAATGTGAACAGTAAACTAATCTGTGCTAATGGGCAAGCAGGAGAAAATCAGGGTCAGGAGAATCTGAACATCTAGAGTGTTCTGTCTCCTCCCAGGTAGCATAAGTGGCACTCTGGAAATAGTGACTTGGCTTCATTTATCTCTAAGACAAAGTCATTCTACGGTTGGTTGGTGGGGGCAGATTTCTTGGAGGAGGAAGGAATCTTCACTGCAAAGATAGCTTCCTACTCTGTCAATATCTTGGGGCAGCTTTGTATACGTGTCCCAGATATGATTAGATCCCTGTGACAGTAGGAGAGGAATAAAAAGCCAGTGTGCCACCTTTACTTCTC
Source organism: Tapirus indicus (assembly GCA_031878705.1). Lineage (NCBI taxonomy): Eukaryota > Metazoa > Chordata > Mammalia > Perissodactyla > Tapiridae > Tapirus > Tapirus indicus. The sequence goes on from CM062926.1 coordinate 60,567,053, forward strand.
TGCCCACAATTATTTCTTCTGGTACATGCACACTGCTCTAATGCTCTTTTCACAAATTTGGAAAGCAAAATTGCTTTATGACAATATTTGCTGAGATAGCAAGACAAATCTACACCTCTCCATTGTTAAATTCCTGCCCCCATCCAACCCCGACTTAAAAAAAAAATTTATTCTTTAATGAGGTGGCTAAGTTTAACATTTGTAGAAAGTTGTTTAGGATTATTTGAAATATTTTGTAGATTTCGAGTTCATTGCCTGCCATTTTCCTTTTAGCCTAACCTTGTTATTTCTGTTTATTTTATGTAATTTTATTACGTAAATATATAAACATTTCCACTAACTGTCTAAACAGCTTGCTTTTACAATCTCTGCTTAACCACTTTTATTTGTATCACATTTTACTTCTTGTCTTGGTTTGGTACTGAAGTATGATAAATTTCAATTGAATCTTCTCTAACTCTTTAAAAAATAACTCTTCATTCCTCTGTGTTAAGCAGTTTACCTTTTAGAAATTCAATCAGCATTCCTTTTTGCAGTTTGTTTTATCTTAAAAAGCAACATTAGTACCTCGCCTTTTCAGTACTGAGAGCATTTGTGAGCCAAATGCTTTCAATGTTATGTATTATTTTTAATCATACCTGGGTAAGACTCAGGAAAAATCTCTTGAGATTGTTGACTATTTAGGAAACTAGAAGAGCAAGCAAACACATGATGTCTTTAGAAACAGGATACAAATTTAGCATCATTATCATCCTAATCAATATCTGAGTAATTAAGCTGCCTTATTATCAAATCCAGGCTTTCCTTACAGTCTATTATCAGTTTGTTTTTCCTGATCATTTATGTCCATGTTCATCTAATTTAATGCTAATGTTACAGAGTGACCTGGTCCCTTTTTTTAACTGTAATCTTGTAATAATTGTATTTAACTGAGGGCTTAGTATGTACCACACATATTAACTTCTAAAATCTTAACAAATCTCAAAGATTGGTAGCATTATCCCCATTTTACAGATGGGAACATAGGTTTTTAGTGGGTAAATCATATTTTTTCAGTCTCACAACCAGAGACAATGAGGCTTAAATTCAAACCAAAGTCTGTCTGACTTAAAAATCCCCACTTCTAACCACTCTGCTATAGTACTTCCTGTTAACAAGGGATAAAGGTGTCTGTTATGTAAATCAACATAGTCATTGACAATGGACTTCCCATTTTATACTGCAATATGCATATATGAAAGCATTTAATATTAGCCTTGTCTGGTTTTCTTTTTTTATTTGAAAAATACAGAAGTACATCATATATTCATAAAATCATATAAAATATGAAGTTAAAGTCTTTCCCATCCTTCCAAGGTCTTCCACTCCTTGGCGTGTGTACTTTCAAAGTTCTCCTAGGCATATCTAGACGTGACTCTATAGACATTTCCTTTTTAATTGTTAAAGTCTTATCTTGAGGTTTATTACCAAAATTACTATATCTTATCTCTTTCTGCTTGCGTAAGGAACATATAAAAATTTATTCCTCTGGAAAATACTGTGAAGTATCTTCATGTTTTTTCTTTTTTATAAGAATTTTGAGAGAGTACGTAAGATGTGAATTGCTCAGGCAAATAGTTTTAACATATTGACTTTCCTTTTTTCTTCTAATATTTGTTCATTGTTATACTGTAGGGAGATTTAGTCAAATACTTAATATTTCATACAATTTTTTTCTCTAAGTGGATGATTGGAGATTCTTATAGATCTTTTCCTCATTTAGATCCGAAACTTCTTTTAAAAACAGACATTTAACGTAGGCTTTTTCAGACTTCCACCCTCTACTGAAAAACGGGGGTATTTTCATAATGAACAAGTGAGGGAGGCAAGGATGAAAAGGCTAAAGGAAAGGCAGCCATCATTGCAGAAGTTACAGGAGTACTCCTTGGGCTCCTTTGAATCAATCAGAGTTGATCTTAGATGAAACTGCACGGATGGCAGAGCTTGCCTTCATCCTTTCCTTATCTAGGGCATTCTCCTTTCCTCCTTTGGGCTCCACCTGAGGGCTATAAATTTATTATATTTCCGGTTACACGCCAGGGCCTTTGTTTTCATGTCTGTTTCTCTCTGATGGACTGTAAACCATACAAGCCAGGGACCTTGTCTTTGTATCCCAGTGCCTAGTCAGTGCTGCTTATATGGGTGTAAGAAAAAGACAAATGCATATGTGAGTGATTGAATGATGAGTGATTGCTGTTTGGGGTCCCTAGAGTAAATGACACAGGAATTTGCAATAAGATATTGATGCTAGTGTGAGAGGCAGGGTGTACTACTGGGCAGAGCACAAGTTTGGAGTCATTTCTCTATCAAACCCTCCACTCACTAGGAGTGTGATCTTGGCTGAGTTCTGAGGTTTTTGGCCTCAGCTGTCCCATCTATGACACGGGCATAGTATCCCTTACGGCCTGTGTTGCTGTCAAGATTCAATGATAAAATGATGCAGCATGCCTAGCCCCGAACTTCAGACTATGTGGACTTTATTTATTTATTTCAATTTAAAAAAAATATTTACTTGCGGTAAAATACACATAACATAAAATTTACTACCTTAAGCATTTTTAAGTATACAGTTCAGTAACGTTAAGTACATTCCCATTGTTGTGCAATAAATCTACGGAACTCTTTTCTTCTTGCAAAACTGAAACTATACCCATTAAACTACAACTTCCCATTACGCCCACCCCTGGCCCTGGGAACCACCACTCTACTTTCTGTCTCCATGAATTTGAATAGTTGAGGTGCCTCATGTAAGTAGAATCTTACAGTATTTGTCTTTTTGTGACTGTCCTATTTTACTTAGTATAATGTCCTCAAGGTACATCCATATTGTAGCATGTGTCAGAATTTCCTTCCTTTTTAAGGCTGAATAATATTCCATTGTAAGTATATACCACATTTTGTTTATCGTTCATTTATCCATTGACACTTGGGTTGCTTCTGCCATTTGGCTATTAAGAATAATGCTGCTATGATCATTGGTGTACAAATATCTGAGACCCTGCTTTCAATTCTTTTAGGTATATATCCAGAAGTGGAATTGCTGGGTCATATGGCAATTCTATTTTTAGTGTTTGAGGAACTGCCCCACTGTTTTTCATTGTGACCACATCATTTTACATTCCCACCAGCAATGCACGAGTGTTCCAATTTCTCTACATCCTCCTCAACACTTTTTCTTTTCTTTTTTTGGTAGTATTTATTCTAATGGGAGTGAAGTGGTATATTATTGTGGTTTTGATTTGCATTCCCCTAATATTAGTTATGTTAGGTATGTTTTTGTGTTCTTTCTGGCCATTTGTATATCTCCTTTGGAGAAATATCTTTTTAAGTCTTTTGCAGACTACATAGACCTTAAATTAATAGCAATACCGATATGACTACTATTGCTATTACTGATCATAAATTAATTTGATAATTATTTATGGGGCCTCATCTGTGCCAAAGCCCACTCTAGGCATTAGTGATACAACAGAGGGCAAAATAGACAAAAATTCCTCCTCTCAAGGAGCTTACGTTCAAATACATAAAGAGTAAATAAGTAAAATATGGAATATATTAGGTAAGTGTAATGGAAAAAACTAATGTATGGAAGGAGGGTAGGAAGTGGGAAGGGATTGGAATTTGAGATAGGGTAGCTAGAAAAAGTCTCACCTAGAAAATGCATACTGTCCTAAAGAAAGGGAGCGAGCAGTAACAGTATCTGAGGGAAGAACTTTCCAGACAGAGGAAATAACCAGCACAAAGCCCCAGTGTAGAGATATGCCTGGTATATTTGAAGATCAGTGTCAACGCCATTGGACTGCAACCCAGTGAAAGGAAGGATAATAGAAGAGGAGGACTGAGGTAGGCGTGTGTGTGTGTGTGTGTGCGCACGTGCTTGCATGCACATGAGCACGCATGTGCCTGGTCAGGTAAAGCTTTGCAAGTAAGGTGACTAGGTAAAATATAGTGCCTAGTTAAATTTTAATTTAAGATAAGCAATGAAAAAAAAGGTTAAAGTGTAAGTATGTTCCAAATATTGTATGAAACATACATGTACTAAAAATTATTCATTTAACTGGGCTTTTACACTGTTATTTGCTAAATCTGACAATGCTCCTTGTAGGCCCCTGTAATGATTAGCTTTTACTCAGGGTTAGATGGGGAGTGGCACCATCTGATTTAGTTTTAACAAGGCTACTTGCTGGTGTGTTGCGAGTATACCCTAGGGAATCAATGATGGAAGCAGAGAAACCAGTGAGGAGGCTGTTGCATTAATCCAAGCAAGAGATGATGGTAGCTTGGAGCAGAGTAGTAGCAGTAGGGGTGGTGAGAAGTGGCCAGGTTTTGAAGGTCATTATCAATTTTATGTACGTGTTTCTCCTTCCAGGAATACTTATATTTTAAAAGAGGATACCTAGAGCAGGCAATGTTTTATCTAAAGGAATGAATCTTCGTTCATCCAAATTAACATTTATTTAGCATTTGCCTTATGCCAGACACTGTGCCGGTTGCACACAGTTAAATAAAAACCCAATCTTGTACTCATGGAACTTGTAATGTAGCTGGGAGAATTCAGACGCTGTGCAGTTTGAGTATGGGAAAGACTCGAGGCAAATATGCTTGGTGCCCTAGAAGTCGTGTCAAGTAGATGCCATCCCCGATCTTATAAAGAGGGTGGCCACATAGTTTATCAACCAAACCAGGACACTTTTTAGACTGAATGGGCACATTACTAATAATTACTCCAGGTAAAGAGATGCAAATCAACACTGTCCCAGGTGAACTCAGATCCAAGATCTTTCTACTTTTGAGGTCCAGTCCAATAGTTGTTTTGAATACAGGTGATGGGAAAGGGGCATAACATGTCACCAACTTTTCGATGAATTCCCATGTTTTACCTATCAACCACTAGAAATAAAATATTTATTATTTAAAAAATTGGGAATAACATGCAGGCTAAATGAAGGAATATTGACCACAGAGCTAGATGTTTGTGTGTTAATAAGTTGGTTTGCCATAAATTATCTGGATGTGACTCTGTAATTGTACTTATAACAAATGTTCTGTTCACTGAGTCCCTGTATAGGGAAAAAGCATGGTTAAATGAAATTTGACTTGACCTCCTATAAAGAGTATAGAGAAAGTTCCCTATGCCTTTCTTTCCTTGGATAGTATTATTTCGACTCATCATCTTTTACCTGTTGAAAGGTGCTTGTTATTCTTACTAAGTGACTTAAGGTTTTAGATATCACTATTATTGTTTAGACCAACGAGGCAAAAGCATATGAAGGATTTATAGCTTTATGGCAAGTTTTACATGCTGGAGGGAAGGTGTATATAGACCCTACCTTATGGAAGGAGTCTATTTTCTGCTACTGACTCAGGCCTGGCGGCTTTTTGGTCACTGCAATGAGAGTGTTAGTGAGTAAATGCGGAAGCATTTTAGTGCACTGTAATGCGATTTTTAAAATTGTCCAATCAGTTTACTGTTGTCATCGCATCTCTTCCAATTTTCAAGTGCAAATTTGACACCATTGTTCTTATTAACAATTAAAAAAAGTTTTGCCCCTCAAGTTTTCATTATAAGAGATGCATTCTTGAAGTTATGGTTACATTAAAATTCTTACTACAAATGAAGCCAGCTCAAAATGTTTACCAACTTGAATTGAGCTCATCATGTTTTGTTTGCTGAATAGTGTTTTGTGATTTTACCAACATAAGAATGAGTCTCCAAACTATTTTTAAAAGTGGAGTTTTTACTCTAAAGAAGTGCTTGCCTCATTTTCTTCCTGCTACTCCAAACAAGATGTTGTTTATTACTTTGAAACACTATATGTAAACCCCAGGAATATGTTAAATATGATTGAAGTCTTGGCTGTCTTTAACAAATTGAAGTTTCCAGAAATTTAGCTGTGTTTAAAAACCAAAGCCATGTTTTCAGGAAAGATTTCTATTTCCAAATATGTGGTTGCCCAAACCTTTTATATTTTCATGTCAAATTCAGCTGCCAAATAACACACACTGTACCTTAGCTATAATAAAAAAACACACATAGACTTCAGATTTTAAAAAGCACTGCAAGAACAGCTATGATCATATTTCTTGAACTCACACTATTCATATGCATATAAGTGTGTTTTAGGGTAAGCTCTGTAAGGCACCAGTCACTTAGACTGGTACAAATTGACATGCACAGCACAAGATTGGCACTATGTAACAGCCGATCTGGGAAAATACAGGAATTCCTACCCAGACCAAAATCTGAGGTCAAGGAAGTTGCTTTTATAATAATAGTGGTGATCTGTTTAATGTGTGATCTGGCAGTGATATGATGTTGACCATAGGCAATTATCCATATTTCTAAACTGGTAGTGTGCAGGCCCAGAGTAAGAGAAATCGCCTGGTTTGTGATAAAAGGGTATTTATTGCCCTTTTATTTCCTTCATATGCTTTACTTAATCATTTATAAAAGACAAATTAATAGTGAATACCAATTTCATTTTGCGTTTAATTCTGTAGTCATTCCTACACGTTTGGGATATCTATTAAAATGTGCTCTTAATAGTTTTGGCACAAGTTCAATGTCAATGAATGAATGTACACATTTTATAGTCTTCTTGAGGGATAATAATGTGGTTCAGTGACAGTGTGTCTTGATTTCTTTGGGGGCAGGGTACTCTGATATGAGTCATGAGGGATGGAAACCTATTATTTTTTTTCTGAGTTAGTGTAATGATGCAAAATTTTTGTTCCGTTATAGTGCATTTTCTTAGAACGGCATTATCAGGATTGGGGTATAGATTAATACTGAAGAAACTGGATGATCACATGAGACTATTTTTTCCTTTATTCTTCCAATGTGACTGAAAAGTCATATGCTATATTTTCATACAATGACAATGTGATGACACAGCAAAGGAGTTATATTGGCTTGTTGCACTCATCAAATGTAATCTTTTCTTTGCGGAAAAATATGTTTATTTTGAACAGGGAAAAAAGCAAATTTGAGCGTTTCAAGTATCAGAAAGGCTATGTTGGAGAGGATAGTGATTGGCTGTTGTTTACCTGCTCCATGGGCAGCACAAGGAGAAACGGGATTGCATTTCAGTAAAACAGGTTTAAATTAGCCTTGCAGAAGCACTGACATAAGACACCACAATGGATTGCAATTGTTACCTTCTTTATTTCCAGTTCTGTATACACAGTTGCTGTACTCTCCAGGGCTCAGCATGGTGCCTGGCACAGAGAAGGTGCTCACCCAATATGAAATGAATAAAGAGAAAGACAGATTAGGGCGATGCTTACAAAAGGCATAGCATTTGGTCCCAATGTAAGGTATTAATCTTAAGGTTTAATGGTGCCATTGTTTTAGGAAAATCTACGAGAAAATCAGAATTGTAAATATTGAAAAATCTCCCTGGAATTTCAAATTATACAAATATGCAATATTTGCCTACAGAGTTTCCAATTTTTCCTCAGACACTTTTTGTTTGACGTAGTACTGAGTAAAGGAGGTGGGGCTACTGTGTTGGGAGTGGTGGGCTGGGAGACTTCTGGCCCCAGCACAATTCACTACTGGTGGGGAGCCTGGGCTTTTAGCTGTGGTGGTTGCCTTCAAGAAGCCTCTGAAGATTGAATATGAGATGTTAAGAAGTATGCATTGTATCTATTTATTTCTGAGGGATTTTTCCACTGAGTAATTTTTTTTTTTTTGGTGGGTGAGAGGAAGTGTGGTCAGTTATATATTATTCCTTCTAACATCCAGCTGGACCTCAAAAGAGGATTTTATTTGAAAGATGTAAAAAAAGGCTTCACACAAGGAGCCAAGTGTAGCCACCAGACACTGAGTTCTGAGGGCTCAGAGAAGATATTCTTTCCAGCTGCATGTGGACTGCTTACCAGAAGAGAGGCCTGTACCAGATTCTAACCAGAGAAGACTAGGCAGTATTGCACAGTGCCCAACCCTTAGGTTAGATTTTGGGCAGCTCAGTCTCTAGAGACTTCTGTGCTGGGTCATCTGGGGTTGATGTGGGCAGGACTGTCACATTCATTAGGAACTGAAGGCACTCCAGAGTTTACAAGTTTCATTGGCCTACGAAAATACTTACGGCCTGTCATATTAGTTGCAAATTTAAAAATCCAGATTAATAAATATAAGCAAAATGCACCATTGTGTGAGCTTCGTTCATTGTCAAAGAGAGTATTATAAAAAGTTGTTGCATTGGAAACAGTTTTTAGGTTAAACATTCTCACTCTGCAAGCATTCTCCCATGTGCGTGATGATCACTTGGAAATCATCGTCGATTATAAATTTGGCATACTACTTGAGGCCTAATATTTCAGAAACAACATTATAAAAATCCTTTCAAAATTTTTACAGCAAAATGATTGTATTTAATGTGGGATATGGATCTATTTTAATCTGTTGGATGTAATTGGTCTCCAGAAGTAATGGTGCATGGGATTTGCAGAGCATTTAAATGGCCTCAAATCTGGGACACTAAATGGGAAAACGTAAGAGATTAGGTATACTTTAAAGGGTGCTAAGAGAACATTACATAGATGCCCAGCAACATTTCTTTATAAAGTGAAGTGTCCCATGAGCCCTTTACTTTCAATGAAATCTTTTATGGCAGACAGATAACGTTGAAAGCAATGGATCCAATCTTTAAGTACATAGTACTTGTTAGCCAATCTGGGTGAGGAAAAGGTGAGAATTTGACCTTGTGTAAATAATGCTGTGCAGTGCATCTTGTGATGTGGGCTTTTATATTAAAATTGGTTTAATCTGTACAGTCAGGACAAGTGCTCATTGTTTTCTAGTTGACTACACTCCTTTGGCATAACTTGTGAGTTGGGGAAGGGAGATGACAACTCCAGTTTCAGTTAGAGGAGTTGTAAGTGAATGCGTGGCTCTCTCTGGAATAGAGTTATTTCTTAGCATGCTCTGAACTTTGCTTGATAATGTGAAATGACTATTTTAGAGTGTGTTTTATTCTTTACATAACCACACTGTTTGCACATCAACAGATAAGAGTACACGGGAGCTTCTGTTTCAGGCTACTCCTAATTATGTTTTTAACATTCTAAAAGGCTTATGTTTGAAATTCGGTGAGTCCTTCACTGCAAGCCATTAAATGCTATTAATTAATATAGTTTTTGAGTATCTAGATAGAATATATTGCTTTTTACTTCATTATCTTATATCTTAACACATGTTTCTAACTATGACAAACACTCAGGTGTACTTATGTAATAGTAGCTTTAAGGTCCGTTTGATCAATGTGCACACATTTCAGAGGTAATATTTCTATAGTGTTTTAGCTTTTACATCTTGCTCTTTTTTTTCTTTCACAGAACATTAGGAAGTATTTGTTGCAGGTATTAGTTTCATTCTTGGTAGATGAGGCAATTGAAGGCATGGACTATTGAAATGAATCGCAAGGCCACAGTCTTTAGTTAATCCCCAAGGAAGGGCTGCTCTCTAGATTTCCAGATGAACTCTCCCATAGCCTTTTATGAAAAAAGGCCTGGTGTAGAGCTTTAGTCATTAATTCTCCAGCTCCATGTTCTTTCCTCGAGTTGCCCCAATTAAGAGCATCTGCAGGGAGAGGCTAACCCACGAGCTCCATTAGGAAGGGGCCTTGTGTGTCTTGTCCACCTATGTTTCCTGGGCACGTAATCATAATAATTACGAATAAGTATTCGTTGACTCACTGAGTGAGTGAATAAATGAATGGAAGGAATGGCTCCAACAGAGGTTTGCCAATGGCAACTGGGGCTCTCTGCAAAGCTCAGGAACGGTGAGCCTCTACTTGACCAATGAACTGACACAACCTATGAGCACATCACTGTCAAAATGACTCTGTTGGCCTGGCTTTGCCTGCTCTGCCTGCTCCACTCATTCCCCTCAGGCCAACTGGACACCTGAATCTGGTGTGGAGGCCACCAGTTTTGATCTGTTCCTCTGCATCAGAGGAGGTTAGGAAGCATGAATCCTGTTCGGTTTGGATGAGGTAAGTGGAAGGGGGCTAAATGCCTCCCAGGTGGAGATGGGTTGGGCATTCTAGCAAAGGTGTTAAGAGAGTTTAGCATTCAACTGTTGTGTCTGTGCAGGACTTCCACACTGCGTCTGTGTGGCTTAGCATCCCTCCTATTCAGTAAGATCTTCTCCTTCCTTCTGTGAGACAACTACCATGTTGTCCCCAAAGAACTGCCATGACTGAAGTCTGCCTAGTGCAATGCTGCTGCCTTGCACTAACAAATGGGACAACAAACAGCTCTATGCAATGCGTTGCTCTGTGTGCTGGGAGCACATTGCTGAGGTTACTGTTCCCTGTTCGTAAGGTGCTTTCTCGAGGAAGGCCACAGGGACAAATTTCTCTATGGTCTCACAACCAGGCATAATTGTGTATCTCCTGAGCAAATGGCTTGTTCTTTGTTTTAGGGACACTGCAGTTCATGTAATGGATCATGTTTCCCTCTTCATGTAGCCCGTCTGAAAGCTCAGATTCGGATTTATAGCCCCCTTTGGCAAGTATATGGCTTCCTTGCAAGAAGTTTGTCTCTCTTTATTTCACTGTGTTTTTTTCTGAGACTTATTTTATTCACTTATTTTAAATTTAGTGTGTCTTATTGTATTGGGTGCATTCTTTGTTTGCCTAATAAACCAACTTAAATCCTTTTGGGAAAAAAGCAGAGTATAAAGAAAAATAAAGACCAGTGTGTTCATGCAACACCTTTATTTTAGTTTTTTTATTCCCTAGGTCTTAATTTCACACCTTTTCCTCCTCTGATCTCAATATCAATCCACCACTGTCTAGTGTCATAATCCCTTTTGGACTTTTTTTTGGTAGGAATTGAGCATTATATTAAAAGTAAGGTGTTAATAGTTGATCCCTGCAGCTACTTTCTAGACATGTGAATTTAGCTAAATTGCTTAATCTTTTTATTTATAAGAGTAATAATATTTATTTTGTGAAGGGTGTGAGGGTTTTATGAAACACTGTGCATAAAGTATCTAGTACCTTATTTGCCACATAGTAGGCCTTTTGTTTAAAACAGTCTCATAAGTGGAAAATGTACTGGACCTGGAGTTCAAAGTCTCTAGTTTTTCACTCATTAGCTTATGACCTTGGGGAAATCATTTTACATCTTTGGACCACTTTTTCTCATATATACTTTTGTGGCATGGCCTAGAGAGTCCTTAGAATTCTAATGTCACTATTCTTGGATTCTAAGTCTGGCCCTGAGTGACATGTGAGAATGTGCCTCATTCTGTTCTCCCCAGTCATGGAATGAATATATTTGCCTGGGCATAGTGAGGTCTGGGGAAGGAGATCCAGATCCGAAGCAGGGAAATGAAAAGGCCCATTGTACTGGTCTGTATGTTCTTCATTGGTGTTGATTATGATATTTGCAAGGGTAGTAGTGGCTTCTGAAATACCTTGAATTGCTAGTGATTATAGTCCTGAATTCAAGTGGATTTCAAAGTACATGCCATTCTAGATGCTGCTGTCTAGTGAATGGTCTGTAGCCTGGTTGCTTGGTGAATGCATGGAGAGGTAGCAGTGGAATGAAGGGAGCTGCTGCTGCTGGTGAATGACCACGTTGGCCAATGACCACATTTGGTTCAATCATGGAGTCAGTCAAAACAAGTGTCTGTGTCCAAGATATGGTTTCTATTCAGGAACAATTAGGCAATTGGAGACCCCCAAAGCAAGAGGGCACTCATTTATCAAGAAGATAAATAGAAGAAGAGTTTGGAATAGATGATATAGAATAATCTACACTGAAATGAAGCTACAGTCATAGCAATTTATCAAGATGCAGGGGAACTTTGTGGTTAAGAGCACGGTATTTTTTAGTGTGTGGTTTTGGCCAAGTTATTTAATCTCTCAAAGCTTCAGTTTCCTCATATCTCAAAGGGATATTGATACTCACCTCATATGGTTGTTCTAAGGAGATGATATAAGGGCTGAGATATGTTAGTCATAGGTAATTATTATTATTATAACTATTAGTATTATTAAAAACCTCAAATTCACACTGGACTTCAAGGTTTTGCTACCCCTATTCTAATAAACTATTCAGATTGCAAGAATAAACATGAAAAACAAACCATTAGATGACCTACTAGTAGATCATATACAGAGTAGAGTGCATATACAGAGAAAAAAATTCTTATGAATTTTTGAATCAGTGCACCATGTCCATTAGTTTTTTACTCTATCATTTTATCTCTGGGATCTTACTTAAAAAATGTAGCCATCTCCTATGGCTTTTGATTGATTTCATTCTGTGTGTGTGAGGTGGGATTATAAATTAAAGACACCAGTTTCCATAAACTTCCCTCATTATTCCGTAGTCCCATTTTGTCTACTTCTTTTGAAGCTTCTGTCTCCTACCTTTGTGTGGGGTAAATGTAAATTTGCTCATCTTGTTCGAAGAAAGTACTGTGACCCTGAATCCTGAAAAATCTTTATTTTGTAATATAACTTTAAAAAATGGCAAAAAGTTAACCAGAATAAAATGTTAAACAAACAAACAAAAAATCAACCGTGAAGAAAGTGAGTGTTAAAATACTGTGGGACTACTGATACAAAAATATAGAAACCACTGAAAACTAGTCTGGTTTGGGTTCAAGTATTTTTGTCTCAATGAGCTTCAACTTTTGCTTGGTCCACTGAAAATTTGGTGAAATTTTGAGATTCTAAATGATAACAATGTGTGGTAGTGACAGCTCAGAGCAGAGCACCTGGGAGTGGTGGTTTTCTTATGTTTCACTGTTTGAATCTTTCAGAAGAGAAGTGAAATTCTATAATCCAAGTTTCATTTATTTATTTAGTTTTGACCTTCATTTTCTTGTGTAATTTCTCCTATGTCAAGTCATATGTTAGTCCATTTGTATTTGAAAACTTTACAGATAATTTTGTAGGCAGTATTTTCATAGAAAAGAGATTAGGACTGAAATCTAGGATTCTGGCTGCCTAACACTTACAAATCAAGATACCCTTAATTTGGTTTTTTTAAAGATGTTCCATAATTATTCATTTATTATTGAATTAATGCACTAGTTTTTTCAAGCAGTTTCACTACATTATTTTTAAAAAATTTTAATTGTGGTAAAAAAAATAACATAAAATTTGCCATCTTAACCATTTTGAGTGTACAGTTCTGTAGTGTGAAGTATATTCACAATGTTATGCAACAGAGTTCCAGAATTTTTTTATCTTGCAAAACCAAAACTCTACACCCATTAAACAATAACTCCCATTTCCTCCTCCCCTCTCAGTCCCTGCTCAGTTCAGTTTTTAAGTGGGGTATATTTTTGTTTTGTCATTACAGTTTGATGAGGGCAGAGGTCATTTACGTGAATTGCAAACTGTAGGGTACTGTGTTCTTACTTGAACGTATGGACGAGTGGCAGGAATGAGTGCTCATAGTTGGCATTTTTATTAGTTGAACTGTTGGATACTACTGAATGACACACCTGAAGTACTTGAATGGCAGGGATCACTCATAGTTTTGAGCAGTCAGGTTTACAATTAAAATCAAAACCAGAAATGGAATAAGGCAGAAAACCTTGACAGTGAAGGAGGGTAACTTTTGAAATATGTAAATAATTGAGAGAAGTTGTGAAATTATTCTCCACTGAGATCTTTAGAAAGGCAAATATTCGCTTCAACATTGTGCTTTTGTTGAGCTACTACCTGCATGTCAAGGAACATGCTAACAGATCCTGAGCTTGCCCCTTTGCTAGACTTCTAAAACTGTTCTTAATGAGTCTGGTGCGGCCACAGTACAGGGCAAAATCCAGAAGGAGGGTATGAAGAAATGTGGGTAGCGATATCTCAGAGCCTTCATTTGCTCAAATGAAAGCATTTTACAAATGCTCAGGGTCCTGGTTGGGAAATGAACATGGAAGAGGTTTATGTTCCTCAGACAGTGAGATGCAGTTCTCCTCCACATATTTAAAAAATCAAGATGATGAGATGTCATCTTATTGGCTACCTACCATCATCATCTTCATAGCTACTTCATACTAATATGATGGGAGAAATGTGTCATGATAATAATGATGATGATGGTGTTGATGTGATGTTGGTGATAAGAATAGCGTTCACCCAAACTCATGGATGTTCCATCCATCTATCAGACCTCTTGCCAGATACGTCCAAAGTGTGGAAACTCAGTGTTTGATGTCACTCCTTAAGCCTCCACAGAATTAAATTTGTAGACCTCATGACCTAGAGTCACTTAAGACTTGGTTCTAGTGTGTTTCAGGTACATTTTACACTAAACATTTTTATGTGTCAATCTGGGAACTTAATTATCATTTATAAACTTTTCTCCTTGCTAAAAATGTATTTTGAGTCCAAAACAAATAAATTAAAAATTTTAAGGAAATGACCCCTTTTAGGTAGGAAATTGTTTAAATTTATTCTTGTAATTCTATATCAGCATTTAACAAAATATTTTAATTTGGTTTTGGAATGAAAGCTATAGCTACAGTAAGAGATTTTAAATTTCAATTGAATTTTATAATGATGCTTTTCTTATTTTGATATTAACATGAATTTTCGTGTCTCTGAGCTCACATATTTTGCCTACTCTAGGCTTATTCTGAGTGGTGGGGAGAGTTAACCTAAAATTAAAAATATATTTCAAGCAATCTATAAATTATTTGATCCAAGCACAGATAATCAAGTACAGATGGTGTTAATACTACTTAAGTAGCGATGCTACAGGAAAATGTGATGGAGAGGAATATGCAGTTTTAGTGAGCTATTTAAGTAAACCTGGCTTGCCAACATGCTCCTGAGAGTTTTTTTTTTTTAAATCCTGCCATTCAAGTACTTCAGGTGTGCCATTCAGCAGTATCTGACAGTTCAACCAATAAAAATGCCAACTATGAGCACTCATTCCTGCTACTTGCCCTTCCTATGGTGGAGTCTATAGAGAGAACCCCAGTATTAATTATAACATTTCAGCATATGAAGGGAAACTGTGCATTATATCTCTTACCTCATTCATTGCTTGAATTGATCAGCTGATTTGGCCTCTAGGCCTGGGCTCTTTTCCTTTCTCAAAGCCTTATCTGATTCTCTCTCTCTTGGTTGATGGGGACCACATTCGTGGTTGGAGGAAGACTGTTTTTAGGACAAGGGAATATGAGTGGCTGCACTCCTCTTCTAGAACTTATGCCAGACTTAATATGGTGAGCGCACTCTTTGACTAGAACTGTCATCTACAACTTGGGGACATTAAATAATGTGTAAAGATTTGAGGGAACAGTAGAAACAGCTCTAGATTAGAACCTAGGGACCTTGTGGGGTAAGTTTAAGGAAACTATAATAATTTCATCAATATTTACCAATGATTGAATGTTTCCCGTGTGCCAAGTGCTGTATGTATCATCTTGTTTAATCTTCACAAAACTGTATAAGGTAAATCTTCTGATTAATCACATTTTGAGATTAAAAAGAAAACAGAGATTTAGAGAAGTTAAGACATGTTCCTCAAGGTTATGCAGAAGGTAAAATAGACCTGGAATTCACTCAAAGGTTGTCAGACCTCCAACACAATATGTCAGTTATTCTGCTGGTGCTTGCTACGGTGGTGGCAGGGATTTGACACATGGTTGCTGTTCTTTGGGTGACCATTTTGCCCAGTTAATGCAAGTTAGTTAAATTTGAATTTCTTTATAGTTCTCTTGTTCTGCTTTCTTCCTCTTTTTCACCTCTGGTTATTTTCTTCCCACTTCTCATATCACTCTCAGATTGGAAGCAAAGACAGTGATTCTTGTCCATTCTCTCCCCTCATCACAAAACCTGGATTAGTTAGGACAGAATGGCCAGAGATATGGTGACCAGTCAGTTTCTCTTTCTGTGTGCTTTAGCCTAGCTCTCAGGATGAATTTAGATTAGGCATACTCAAGGATATCCATGAGTAATAACTATAAGCTTTGTCATAGATAACTGTATTGGGTATGTTTAAATGTACAACTCTGTTTTTCTATTATTATGTGATATTTCATGTTGACTTGTCAAACTGAAAAATACCCATATTGATTTTGCAGAAAGCTTCACATGTGAGATAAATGCACTCAAAGACTCCTCACAAGTAGCTCTTTGGAGCTTCAAATATGAAATGGATCATTCCTCAATCTGTAATAGACCCTTCCGTGAAGCTCTTCAATCAAACCTGAGAATTCAAGGTGAAATTGAGGGGAGGATGGGAAACCCCTACAAGGGGATTTGAGTGAACTAGCTGAGAAAGGAACCTGGGGTATTTGCTGCCTCTTTTTTCAGTTCTTTTCTTGAGCACAGGAAGGCTGTCAATCAATCTGTGACCTTGCACGCTGTGTGTGTAATACCTGGGTACTACGAGACAAACTGTAGAGGGAGTGTCACATGCACCTTTGATTTCTTTCCGTTTGTCATTTTTTCTGACAACCTTCAGGTTATTTTTAAAGTGGCTATTTTATACAGATTTATTATTAGAGTTTCTCTTTCCACCAAATTATTTACATTGTTATATTTGATAGGATGAATTTTTTATCTTTTGAGAAAAGCATAAATAATCTCTTAAAAAAGTTAGTGATGTGTGATAGCTACCTTAGTTAGAAAGAATTGTCATATTTTGTTAAGTAATGATCCTGGTAAGTACATCTAATTTAAGAATCATGCTTGTAGATCATGTAATGACTTTTAATTAGTTTGTTCCCAGTAAAGCAATAAGACAGAGTTACTCCTGGTAAGAAAACAGCATTCTTCTGCAATTGGTCTTTATGTCACATTTTTTATTTATTTGGGGGCACATTTTCAGTTGGACAATTCTAGGTTAATTAAAAAAAAAAAACTCCAGAATCTTCAGTGGGCTATTTAGTTTGAAGAAGCAGTGAATCCTGACACCAAACTAAGTAATAAAAACTATGCTTTGGAATTTATGCTCAAATATAGACTATATTTGATAATAGTGTTTGCTACTCAAGCTGCTCTGAAATGATTGCTATCCCATAACTGTGTCATAGTTTTCCTAAGCCATAGAGACGGTGTTGTTTGTAAAGCTTGCATATTAGTATAATCTTAAGAGCATATTAATTGCCCGGGAGGTTTATATATTTGTTCTGTGCATGTGATTAAAGATCACGGCAGCTTATACAGCATAATTTTAGAGACGGAGAAAATGACTATTGTAATCCTTGCTACTCCCCGTTTCCTCTACAGCAATGCCCTTACACCTTTCTTTCTCAGCGTTTTGTAGCATCCTAAACAGAAGGATATTGAAGGGAGCTGATGCTGCTTTGATCCTTGTGCTTGTTGTCAAAGCGCTTGGGATTGAAGAGACTGTTGGCTACAATTGACTGTGACAATTAGGAGATGATCAGAGCCCTAGAGTGGAGCACTTAAAGGGTAATTTACATGTCAGTTTGTCGAATAAAAAAAAAGATATTCAGCTAAGATTTTTTTTTTTCCCCTCAGAGCCTTGTAAACTGCAATTTGTGCTCTGGTAAGAAAAACCTGGCAGAGGAGTTAGGATAGCCATTACCATTTGAAAAGAAGCAATCATAAGGCCGCTGCTGAGCCCTTTGTCCACTAAAAATGCTGATTTGCAGGCAGTGAGTGAAAAAGTGGAACCGTCACTAAATAAAACCTTGAGTTAGGTAACTACCCCCCCCCCCTTGGCTTTTTAATGTTGGTTAAAGGTGTTTTTCAAAAATGTATCTTAAATCCTACACTATCATTATAACATTGGTATTGGTCATGAATGTCCTTTCCTAAAAAAATAATAAAAGGAGGCATTGAGGAAGTGGTAGGTGGAACAGACGCCAACAGTCAATTGAAAGGCTAAAGCTGGGTATCAGTTGTATCTTATTCTTTTCCCTTTTGTACATCATCACAATTTTCCTCCAATCATCCTTTGCACTATGCTATTTTCTCCCAAGCGTATCAGTGTACTCCTAGGTTTTTCCATTTTTATTTATACTCCAATTTTAAAGTGGGAACTGTATTTCTAACCTTCACATATTTAACCTATTTGGGTGCACTTGGCTAAAAAACTAATGTAGTTTCAGTCCATGATTTGCTATTCACGTGTGGTCATCTCTATACTTTTCTATTAGGTAATCCATATGCATACGTAAAAGAGCATAATTGCCAGTAAATATATGGTGATAACAGTTATCCATTTAATTGTCAAATAGAATAAGAAAAATTAGTTATTTCAAAATTTTTTGAGTCTTTTCCTTCCCTGGAGATCATTAATAGTAATAATAATAACATATATTGCAAGATTTTCATTTGGATAATGGTCTGAAAAAGAGTTAATGTATCAACACAACCATCCTGTCTAGACGTATTTAACTTTGTTGTGTGTATTTAATTCTAGATACATATTAACTTTCAATGGCAGATACATTTTACGTTCCATATTTTGGATGCTTGGCTATGGTGAAGGGCATTTGCAGAGAGGCAGCAGAGGACTAGAAATGAGTTTGTCTTTATCCTAAAACATCAGTCTTTATTGATGAGAGCTAAGAGCCTGCATGCCCTCCAAAACCAGAGTCTCCAACAGCCCATTGCTGTTCCTCCACATCCTTTACTTGGACATTGTGTGTTGGGTTTTAAGACCGTCCTTCCATTAAAGACATTCACTACTTCCAAATAAGAAGGCTTTATTTCTGTCCATTTGCATCTAATACCTCAACATCAACAATTTTTTTTTTCAAAGGGTGCCTTGTGAAAGGAGTTGCATTCTACTTTTGGGGATTTCTGAAAATCACAATAGTCAGTATGGAGACTAGTTGAGAGATCTGTGCCTCCTCTGACTGCTTTGCAGGAAGGACCTGAGGGTTTTTAATAAAGTTTTTTAACTCTAGTTTTCCTTGTGTGTGTGCCCTCTTGCAAAGAAGAACACACGAGAGAGAGAGAGAGAAAAAAGAATAAGTGAATATGTTATTAGGCGCAAAGAGGATAATAACAGAGGGAGTCGGAGAAGGTCTGGGCTTCCTCCCCCTGTGTCTGGAGAATGCAGGCAATGGTAAATCTGTATCAGAAATCAGGCACAGCAGGAGGTGTTCGTCTCCCAGGTAATGGGTAAATGATAAGCAGATGAACCATCCGCGTATTGATTCAAGCATTTTGTTCCAGCCAGTCACAATTAATTTTGATTTGTTTTTACTTTCCTCTTATAGGTTTGCATTTAAAACACTCTTGGAGCACTAATTGTATAAAATTCTGGTAACTGCACATTCTCTTTTTAGAGAGGTAATGAGTGAATGAATGAAAAGGCAGGGGTTATTTGCCATTCTAAGTGGGGATTGTCAGCAGATTTCTACTCGACTGAAATTGTTTTGGAAGGTGAGCTGGAACAAGAATCTTGCAACTGAAATGAAGTGACTCTGCATGTGGTTTCTGGATGTTTCTTTTCATCAAAGAATTCTGCAGAACTGTTATGGGACTTACAAGTTGATTTAAATTTTACTTGCAAAATCATATTTAGGTGAATCATATGAAAACACTTTAAAGTATGCAAATTTGACTCTTAACAAGTAGATGGGAGCCTTTAGAAAGCTCATTTGGAATTATTTGAAATGAGTTTTCCTATTACCATTATGGTGTTTTTTTCAATATATAAATTGCCATGTTGTGACAAAATAAATAATTGAAATGCTTTGAAAAGTTTTTAGAAATATGCCCAAGGAAACAATATGTAAATTGTTAGAGGTAATTCACGACAATTTATTGAAATGTTGCTGCTACTGAGAAGTCCTAGAACATTTAGCACAACATTCCAGAATATTTACTGTCTTGTTTTTTTTCTTTTTTCCTCCCAAAAGTCCCAGTGCATAGTTGTATATTCTAGTTGTAGGTCCATCTAGTTCTTCTATGTGAGCCACCGCCACAGCATGGCTACTGACAGACGAGGGGGTGTGGTTCTGTGCCCAGGAACCAAACCCAGGCTGCCAAAGTGGAGTGTGCCGAACTTTAAGCAATAGGTCAACAGGGCTGGCTCTGCTGTCTTGTTTTAATGAGCAGCTCTTTCTTTGTACTTGTTTGGAGGTGGCACTAGAGTTGCCCTAGAGTTGCCCGATTTAGCCTATAAAAATAAAGAAGTCCTAGCTGCATTTCTGATCAATAATGAATAGTTTTCTAGTATAAGTATGTGCCATGCAATGTTTGCATTTTATCTGGCAACTATAGGCGGCACTGTGATTGGACAGAAATTGCAACTGTGCATTGAATGACAATTAATTATTTATAAATTATAATTTGTCATTTATAAATCATTTTACCTTTCGCCGTCAGATTTAGACAGGCCAATGAGCTTGCCTTCTTCACGTAGAAACCAAAAGACTTTTTAACTCATTAATGCTGTTTAATTTCCCCCATCATGTTCCCAGGGCAAGCTGTGAGTTGTCATTTCAAGTATGTAGTAACTTCTGCCTGACTAATATAATGGAGACTTCAGAGAAGGTGGCTGAGGAGTCTGGCTTACCTATGTCGATCAGGCTCTGACTGGAGAGTTTGGTGGTTACAGAGATAAAGAACTGAATGATGCAACGAGGATATATTATCTTTGTGAAGCCTTTCCTTTTGTGGCAGTATTGAGACTATGTAGGTAGCCAAGTTCAAAATCCTTGCAATTCTGCTCCCGGTAGGATCTTCTGGAAAGGGAAAGATTTTATGTCCGTGGACTTTTATTTTATTTCACTTAATTTTGTTCACCGTAATCTAGTTGCCATGAAAGAAGCTAAGCTAAAACTTACAGGAAACAGATACCTGATTTATCTTTGGGGCCAGCTTTCACTTTTGTTAGTATCATTTCTGTCATAGTCAGTTTGGGCTGCTATAAAAAAATACCATAGACTGTGTGGTTTATAAACAACAGAAATTTATTTCTCATGGTTCTGGAGGCTGGAAGTCTGAGATCAGAGTGCCAGCATGGTCAGGTTCTGGTGAGAGCCCTCTTCTGGGTTTGCAGTCTTCTTCCTGTGTCCGCACATGGTGGAGAGAGGAGAACTTTGGTTTCTTCAGTCCCTCATAAGGGCGCTAATCCCATTCACGAGTAACCCACCCTCATGACCCAATCACCTGCCAAAGGCCCCACCTCCTAATACCATCACATTGGGGTTAGGATTTCAACATGTGAATTTTGGGGTGACACAAACATTCAGTCCATAATAATTTCTCCCTGTCTTGATGCTTTTCATGGTCTGTCAGAAGGACTATTTGTGGCAGAAAAGTTTGGGGCCCTGTCTGCTGTCTCCTAAGCCCCCTTCTAATTTCAGACATAGCTTCAGTGGACAGTTTCTCACAAGCCCAGGCCTCCAGAACATTTTTTGGGTCTTACCAATTTCTGCCTCAGAGCCTTCTCCAGAACCACAGAAGCCTGCTCAATGCTTCCTCAAGCTTAGCATGGAAATGTGGGGGGAGTCAACACCCTCAAAGGCAGCCTTCAACTGATGGGAGATAACCAAGATGCATCCAATTCCTTGTCTCAGGCTCTGCTTTCCAGAGAACTGCAGCTAAGACGCTCCTGATGCTGCTTTCCTCCCAGCACCACAGTTCTCTCCTTGCTCTAGGTCTAGCTATTTTGCTTCCACCAGAGCTTACTTTTCTTATTGTCAGAGGAAGAGAGTCCTGCCACTCTATCTACCACTAAAACTGAGTCACGTTGGTTACCAAGCACATCGTGCACATACACGTCACCTGAACTCTCCTTTACAATAAAAAACACTTTTTATCAAACACTCACTACATGCGAGGGCATATGCTAAGGGATCCATGAATATTGTTTCATCTAGTCCTCAGCATGTCACCAGGAATGAATAACTATTTCTTTTTTACAGATGAAGAAACAGGCTCAGAAAGATTAAGGGGTTTCTTTCAAGAGCAGCTAGTAAGTGGTAGAATAAGCATTGAGTTCTGATCTGTCTGACCCCAAAGTCCATAAAACCTACCATATAAGGCTCTTAGAAATTAAAATTTCTTGTTAAATACTAGCATGAGTGGCTAAAGAGATAACTGAGTAGGAAGTAGGGACAAGAGAATTGGTTTATATCAAATAAGGAAAACTTTTTAAAAAAGCATTCACTCTTTTTCAAAGACCTGTGGCACCAGCAAGGTGGGCAAGTGTCACGGTCTTCATACTGCTGAGAAGCTCTGTAGCCACCAAAGAGATCAGAAGTGCCATGATAAACAGTACAGGAAAGCCCATTCGGGCACAGCCCTGAAGGCCAACCGTATTGGAGGTGCTTCCCTTGCAAAGGGAATTGTGCTGGAAAAAGTAGGAGTTGAAGCCAAACAGCCAAATTCTGTCGTCAGAACGTGTGTTAGGGTCCAGCTGCTCAAGGATGGCAAAGAAAATCACAGCCTTTGTATCTAATGATGGTTGCTTGAATTTTATTGAGAAAAACGATGAAGTTCTGGTTGCTAGATTTGATTGCAAAGGTCATACTGTTGGTGGCATTCCTGGAGTCTTCCTTTAGGTTGTCAAAGTAGCCAATGTCTCTCTTTTGGCCTTACACGAAGGCAGGAAGGAAAGACCAAGATCATAAGTTTTGATAGTGAAAACACGGTAGTAATAAATTTTCATATGCCAATAAAAAAAGCATAAAGCTTCCTATGTTTACTTATGATTGAACCAAAAGTTTGAAGCATTGGTTCCATCATGAGATTTGGAGCGCCACGAATCTGTGTCTTTTGTTTCACAGCGCCTTACACATGGTAGGGCCTGATAAATGTGCATTGAATGAATTAATTGGAGTATTGTAGAATATGGTTTAAATTGACTTCAATGAGCTCAAATTTTTAGTGATCCACTTTACTAAACAATTGACTTTAGCATCTTTTAAGATGATTTGTTACTGGAAAAAAGTTAAAATTCTAATAATGTCACGTCATTTGAGACAAAGTGTTTAGAACAATGTAATAACACAGTTCTCAAAGGAGTGCGGTGGTAGAGTGGAGTGGAAAGATTCCGTCTGATGTTACAATAGGCATATAGTTAGAGAGGTCTAGGAGTGCTAGAATGCAAAGTCAAATGTTGTAAACATGAAATTCTGTGGAGCCAGGAAGAGCCTACCCGGAAAAGCCACAAGAAGATCTATTCCTCACTTGGAAAAGGCTGGAAAAGTTAGTAGCGCTATTTACAACTTAGCTTGGGGGAAATGAGGACCCATCGCGGTTCTTTCTTTGACTCTCCCTATCTTGACAAAATTAATGTATTTCACAAATATTATAATTTTGAACTCCTTAAGAACTGACTATATTTTAGGATAAATTCTATAAACCTCACATCTTTATCTTATTGCATTCCTGATGCAGAGATAGATGTTTACCCATGCAAATCTTCCCTGACTTTTCATTGATAGAACTTCAAATTTTCTTCGAATTACCATGCAGTTAGGGATCCAACTATATGACAGTTTCTAAAATCTTCATGAGGTTGTTAGTTTCAAACAGTAAAAAAGATGAGCATATGCCATTTCTATTTGTGCTTGCTGGTTACTCTTGGTTTCTTGTGGCAATTGTAGTAACTGGTAGGCACTCGAGTGAAAGCAGAAACTACCGAAGTCCTAGTGCCATCATCACTGGCAGAATTAGCTACACCAATGAAAAATGAGAACATCAGAGGTAACTTGATCTTTCCGTGATCACCAATGGGAGGTATGTAGCAAGCAGAAGTAGGTTTTGTCAATTGGATTGCAAGACTGTAAAAGAGAAGTCTAATGTTCTGCCATTCAACATATTGGATGGGAATATTTTCAGACAGATTTAATAGAAACTAGAGGAACCTCAACATGTGTGTAAAGGTCTAGAATTCTACTCAAAGAATATTTTTTAAATTCTTTATAAATGAAGACCAAACTTTTTCTTGCCTACAGATTAAGCTATTTTGATTGGCTGAATTTTAATGGACAATTTAAAATGTAAATAACAGAAAAGGATATGATTATTATATGTTTAGTTATCCCAATTACTGTGTCTAAATCCTAATTAGGATTAGGATATATGAATCAGTGCAGCTAATATAGGAATAAACATAAACTACACAACTGACTCAGAAAAATTAGACTCAGCTACACCTTTACATAACTAATGCTAACAGTGGCAACAGACTCTATCAAGAATATTTCTTAGATCAAATTTAGGAAAGTCGAGGGCATCTTCTCTCAAAATGCCTAAAGCCATATCTGATATTCACTCTCCCAATATTTAAGCTGTTTTCTGGTTAACAGAATTCAACCAATTAGAGATGTGGGACAAATATCTTACATTATAAAAATGTATATGCCAACTAAGAAGTATTCAGTACCGTCATTAGGCAGACATTTTTGACTTTTAATTTTCTTTGATGGAAGCATTCCCCTCTCTGTACTAATGCCAAACATTATTTGAATCAGACTCTTCTTGATTCTTGGGGTCCAGAAGGACAGGGTTGATGAATCCAACCCTTTCATAGTAGAGAGAAGCATATTTTCTTCTTACACGTGTATCACCTATAATTATTGGCAGAGCTGGGACTACTCCAGAAACCAGGGATAGAGTTGACAAGCCGTGGATCCCCACCAGCTACTATTCAGATACCAATGAGCCTTTCGGAAAGTAGCTCAACATGCTTGTGAGATAGCCATGCTTTCTCACCTTTAAACCTGGGATTCAGGAAATTGCTTCAACTCTATTAAGTAAGGATGACTTTATCTGGGAATATTGGCCATTCTTCCCATTGAGAAGCATATTGAGAAGATAAAAGTGGACTATCATGAACTTTAAGCTTTAAAATCTGCACTTTTGACTAACTTGCATGTCAATATTGACTTTGATGTAGAAAAACTCTCCAGTTCTTCCCTATATGAATGGTAAGTGGCATAGTCAGGATTACAGAATGAGTGTCACTGGATCTCTCTGCTAGAGAGGTGGTCAGGGGCCAGACCAATATACAAGGTCCTTATATTTAAGCTGATCTTTGGTTAATAGCACCCTTACATAACTTCTGCTCGCCACCAGGTAGTAATTGTATCATCACATATTAACTTATTGACTAATGGTCTAGTGATCTGAAAGAGGTGCTGACTTTACATCCAGGCAACAAATTAGGCACTGGGTAGAATCTCGTTTATTAATTTTTATTTTATTTTTCACTTATTCTCTAAGTGCCATGTTCTCTAAATACTGTATTACTACATAATATGATACTTAATATAGTACTTAGAGAGTAAGTGACTCATAACATAAAATTAGTCCGCTATAACTAAATATTACAGAACTTGCAATTGGAATGATCTGGTAGAAGAAAGCAGACCTCAGAAAACATGACTACTGGGCACACTCTAGTTATGTGAACTTAAATAGTTCTATTACTTCTCAGACCTCCTTTCTCTAATATTTTAAATAAAGGAATTGAGACAAATGATCCCTAATTTCTTCCCAGCTCTATGTTCTAGGAATTTGTTGAATGATGATTAAGAAAATAATGACATAATAAATGCTATAATTGGAAGGATATACTTTCATTTTTCTTGACTGTTTCAAAGTTTAATAAGTTTAATTCAGGTAGAGTACTAACATTTTCTATGGAATTCGAAGAATACATTAAGCCTTTGACTAAAACGTTTGTTTTTTGATGGATAGGCAAAAAAATAATTAAGAATTTATAAAATGTTTTGCCCGTCTTCACGTGTCAAAAATCCAGCAATAAAAATGAAGACTTGCTTTATTTAGAGAAAAATCCACAAGCTTTTGTTAGTTACAGGATGATAACAAGGTGTTAGAATCAGAATGTAGAACTGCCGATTTATTTTTGGTACATTGCCAGAAACTACAGGGTTGAAAGAACATGTCGATTTATGTATATTCTTAAGATTTTGTTATCCAGTCTCAGTCTATTTGACCATTTGCTGTGATTCATATTCTATTTCTAATTCTTAACTTCAGACTAATTCTTAGAATAAAAATATGATTGACTAAAGATTAGCTGTGGAATTCAGTAGGTTATGAATATAGATAATAAGAAGGTAAAACATCAGGAAAAGTTAACTTGTCTGATCAAAACTACGAAAAAATTAATTTTAATATGTCATGTATTATTTGCAACACTTAAAAAACATATTCATCAAGTCTGAAAATATGTTCAGAATGTATTTTAAATTATTAAACTATTAACTTTTATATTTCATATCCATAGCTTCTTTATTGTGTTACAATCTCTACATCTTTGAAGTGGGTCACTTTTGTCAATATTTCACACCTGAAATGGCAAGTTAATGTTATTGTTGGTGGCAATAAGTTAAGATTTGATTATTCTAATATCTTGTATTGGGCAAAGTTTACAATGATATCAGTAATGTTCTTTGGCAGTTAAGTGCTATAGATTATCTTTTTATAAATACATATCCTATACATTTTGTGCCTTTCCATGTTATCATGATGGATATTTATAACTATAAATGATTTATCATTACAATGTATCAACAATAAGGCAACAAATGGTATTAATACCATGCTAAGTGTTTGTAAATTCCAGAGTTTCAAATACCTAAGGAATCTAAAGTGGGGCCATTAGAAGGAATAAAGGAGACATTCTAGACTCTAGATAGAAAACATTCAAAAATTGATTTCATATCAAATTTAAGGAGAAAACATGCCAATAAGAAAATGCGTTTTTTTTTTCAGGATTAAATTCAGCATTTGTTACTTAATAGCGTTTGTCATTTTCCAATTTTTCATATGTAGCAAATTAATTTCAGATCATTTTGCTCTTCCAAATGCTTTTGTGTATTGTGTTGCTTTTTTTCATATTCTTTTTGGATAACATTTGAGAAAAAAATAAGACTACAACAGTCATTGATTACAGTCAGGATGGAAGACAGTTGTAGGACCCCGGAACAGGTGGAGTATGTATGATGGGAATATTCACTTTTTGTGCCACCATTTTGTAGCTGCTCAAAAAAATTTTTTTTAGCAAATGGTGGATATTGTTTCTTTACAAAAAATGGTTCTGTACTGGATCCATCTGCGAAGTATAAACATGTCATCAGCACTCATTTTCCATCTCCAAAAAACATTCCCCATGTCCATATTTGATTTTCAAGTGCATCTGTGCACTGATGGAAACCCTCCCAACAGGCTGCCACAGAATTGCAAAACCCACACATTTCTGTCTTTGAATCAAGCTTTCACGGGAGCCTGGCCTCCCCTGGGTATGAGCTTGTTTCGAAGTTGCAAAGGTCCTCCGGGTGACCCCAATAAAAGGAACTTCAATGTCCATGGTAGGGTTAAGTTATTCCTTTTAGGAAGATGGTTTTGTCCATGAACTTTTTTCTACTTTGTTCCAAACAGTTTTTTTGTATCTTAGAATTTCTCTTTTTGTGCCCCACTACACTTACCTAATTATTAGCACTTGTACTATTGAGTTTCTCAATGACTAAACTCACATTTAAGAAAGAAAGTGAAGATCTCGATATTAGTTTGGTTATTCAGAAAGCTTAAGTAGAAAAAGCAGACAGTTCATCTCAGAAAGTGGAAAGGCAAGCATCCTGAATTCTTTGAGTCCCTAATGTTGTTGCTAATCACGTAACCTGAAAGAATTGAAAACATCGCCGAAACTTCACCACACATTCAGTAGTGAACTCCTCGGTAAAGAAGGAAATTTTATTTTGCCTCATTATTTTCTTTATGCAGAACCAGAGTTACCTTCACTATAGGGCAATGGAGTAAGTCTTGCCTGTCATTTTTAATCAGATTGTTTTAGGTAATTTTTGTTATGCCCCTCATTACTGAATTGTTTATCAATAGGTGCAGCAAGTGTCACTAGCTTTTCTCATCAAACCAGGTCTGACAAAGCAGCACAGTGCATGGGAAAGAGGCAGCTAGGTGAAACTAATGCCATAGATGTTTGATTCATTAGGAGCTTATTGTTCACGGGGATGTCTGATTGTAAAGGCTCAGTCAAGCAAAAGAGTGCAGAGTAATCAGTCGGATTTATAGTTTGCAGGGCTCAGAAAAAAAATCAACATAAACCTTTGGATATAGCAGAAACAGAAAAATCCCCTTTGGGCAGCCCTAACCTGGAACCAGCCAAATAAGGTCATGCTACATGAAGGTTTCCTGTTAGGTGATGGGAGATAGAGGCGGATTAGAGCCATATGGCATGGCCTATCATACCTTCTGACTTAAGATAACAAAGCCAAGCTTTGTGCTTAGCTGTTTTTGACTGACATCATCAATTTTATTTTATGTTGGTCACCTCCGGTAACAGGAAAAAATGGCCTAGGGTTGATAACACATGCTTTTTTTTTCTTTTAGTATTGAGATGCCTAGAAGCTAGTTTTGTGCTGTTAAAAATTTCAAAGAATTAGTAGCTTGCTCTTCTATCACCCATCCTCCAGCAACTGTCAGCCCCCCTCCCCCTTGTTTTCAGTTTGTACCTTGCAAATGAGAGGCAGCCTTATTCAGAACCAGATGTAAGGCTCCTAGAGAATGAGCATAAGCTGGTGTACTTTAAGCCTAATGGGAAGTTTTATATGCAAGGGCCTTGAACTGATTAGTATAATTCCCTCTTTAATACAGCTGTCCCTCCAGATTAAGGTAAACCAAATGTTGCAATCAGAGATTAGTGTACCTTGCCAGTTATTAACATCCCCGGTGCTCAGCAAGCACGTCAGACACTAATGCTGTGTATTTATTTGCCACTTCCCCACTGTAACTTGAACTTCTGCACCTGTCAAAGCATTCCAGTGAAGAGAGGGGCATTATTGGAAAGCAAAAGTTTTATACCTGTACACCTGTTTTGTTTTGTCACAGTTTCGCTTTTCTTTGGGTCTGCCAAGACTGCCAGGTGCTTTCATCTGCTACTCTCCTGGTTTTGTAAAGAAAGACTTTGTGTGCTAAATCGCATTTGTTGCTTTCTTTTATGCAACTGGAGAGCTGCTTAGCTAAACTGGTGGCATGCATGCATGTGTGTGTGTGTGCACTGGCATATGTGTGTATGTGTGTGTTTTCTATTACAAAAGAGGTAAAGGGTGAGGTTTCTTTCCCAGAAAATACACCTATGCCTTCTGTGTTCCTCAGCTTCTGCAGTATCTTAAGTCGCAAGGTGGGTCTCACAGCTGTAATGTATTTGGCAGGATATCCTGCCTTCTTGCAACCCAGATGTCAAGAAAGACAAAGTCCTGGCTATCAGAAAGATCTGGCTAGGTTTCTTTTCCCTCCTTAGCCCCCACCAGGGGCACGCTTGGACTCTAGGGCTGAACACATACAATAAACACACTGAAGAAGACTCTAGCCCGGGTTGCATTTTCTGTAATGTGGGTCCAGTCTCGGTGCTCCCCATCCTTTTTCAACAGTGTGGCAGATGGGTCTGCAGGCAAGGGAAAATAATGGAAAATTTGAGGAAGAGACCTCACATTTGTTGAATAAAGTGCCTTTATGATTTTCATCAGCATATCTTATTACTCAGAGATTGCAAATCCAAAAGTGCTTTCTGTGAAAAAGGCATAGTTGGCTAAGTAACCACTAGAGTCATCTCAGGGTCCGATTTTTTTTCATATTTGTTTTTTTCATATGTGCTTTTTAAAGCATGTAGCTATGTTCTAACAGAGCGATCACCTGATGCCAGGGGCAGTGGGGTGACACCAGTCCCCCCTAAGTTGTGTCACAGACAGGAAGGAGCCACAGTTTTCTAGCTCACCTATGACACTGGGAGCAGTTACTGGTTCAGGCTGTTATCAGAGCTGGGGGAACATTTCTTTTGCTTGCTCTCCTTTCCCCTAACTCCATCTTGGTGTTTGCACGTCAATTGCCTGGTACAGTCTTAATTGCAGATTTTTAAAAAAGACAAAAATATGTTCATATCTTAGGAATTATGTCTTGCAGCCTAGTAAATATGCTAATGCGGCACTAAGCAGGGATAAAGTTCTTGCCATACCCCCCAACAGTTGCGTGGAACCCGCTGCCAAGTGATTGTTAATTGTGAAGCACAAGCAGGCTTTGCAATCCATCTTAATTGTCATACTTACTTCAGGTTTCGTGATAAGGCTCGATGTTCTGTTTAAAGTGACAATGTTGACAAGGGGAAAGGGTGTGGGCCTGAGCCTGTGGTTCTGAAGGGGTTGCGTGCTCTGACCTGCCAAAGGTTGATATGGACGGTCTGCGAGGGGATTTTAGTTGTCATGGGGTCCCCAGGCGGTTGAATGGAGAGACTGTCTGTCCTGCTTTTTCCTGTTAGGATCCTGACACGTGGAGCATTGATGAACTCAGCACAACGTTGAATGGGAGCTTTTTGGCAGCTGAGACACTGGGGCTAAGCTGCAGGTCAGAGATAACACCAGTGCGGATCTCCTCCTGCACACTGACTAGCGCGCTTTCTTCCTCCTGAGTGCAGGAAATGGCTCATGTTAAATACGTTCACTTTTCAGTTTTCCTTTCTTCTAAAATGGAGCTTGACGGATTGGACTTTTCAGCTCCCCCTTTTTTTCACCACCTCTGCTTTCTACCTCAGAAATACTCTTCAGGAAGCAGGAGTTAATCTTGGTGAGGAAACGATAAGGTGAGGCTTGATTTTCAGGGGAAAGCAGAAGGATATGGCTGCCTTGTTGCTGCACATAAACTTAGAACTGCCCACCTTTGAGGCTTTCCCCTTCACGGCTCTTCAGTACAGACCAGAAGAGGAACCGAGTGGAGAGCCCATTACCTAGACGGATGTCAGAGCACCACGTAGCATTCTGCAGCATTAGAGCAAAGGAAAGGCACACTTGGGAGGTTACTTTTAAAGAGGGGCCTCTCCAGTTACATACATGGCCCTCCACCCAAAAGGTGCATGACTGCTGACACCATTTTCTGCCTTGTTTTCCATGCAGCTGAATTGTGCAGCTTTCCAAGAGGTAGAGAACAAAGAGACTGGCCACAAGAGTTACTTTAATAATCTTTTGCCAACATGCTGTATTCACAAAAGTGATGTAGAGAAAATTCTATCTAGTTTTAGGATCTGCCCTAAAGTTGGGCTGTCAAGTCTCCATTTAAAAAAAAAGTCATTTGAAATCGATTCTTGTGTGGTACTGATTCGT
This sequence comes from Tapirus indicus, assembly GCA_031878705.1. NCBI lineage: Eukaryota > Metazoa > Chordata > Mammalia > Perissodactyla > Tapiridae > Tapirus > Tapirus indicus. The sequence continues at coordinate 60,598,146 of CM062926.1, forward strand.
GACTGTGAAACTAATAAATTGAAACCTCCCAAGACCAAGGCGAATTCTGACGTGGGGTACATGTGGATGGCCTCGGTGAGGTCTGAGTGTTTCCTTTTGTCTCTTTGAGTACTTGATGCCCTTTGAAGCAAATGGAATGTATGTGAGTATTAGGGTGTGTGTGAGTATAAGGGTGTGTGTGTGTGTGTGTGTGTGTGTGTGTGTGCACATGTAGGTAGAGGGAATGGGATGGGGAAAGGGAGATGTAGTGGAGGGAAGGGCATGGGAATGGGGAAAGCTTCTGGTCAAGCTTCAATACATAGCAAAAAATAAAAGGGTTGTGGGTGGAAGTGAGAGTAACAGTACAGTCCTAGGGCTAACACTTTGAAATAAGCAGGGTGATGCTGCCCTTTGATCTCTGTCACCTCTCACCAATTCCGTGCACCCTTTCTGTTTCATGAGGGTATAGAGCAAAGCTGAGAGAGACAGAGACAGAGCGAGACAGAGAAGAGAATGAACAAGTGCAAAATATGGTGAGTCAATAACCCTGAGGAGAGTGATTCAGGTTTGTGACGCCATCAGAATTTGCTCTGATGCAAGGTAGTAGTGCCAGGCCTTCCATAATAAACCAATTTTCCGGTCCTCCCCATCCAACTGTACTATGTAGCCTTCATCTTTGAATGATTGGGACTAGGTTATTCCTGGACTTATTCTAGACATCTCTCTGGCTGCAGCTGGTGGGAGACTTCTAAGGACCTTTGAATTTCCCCAAATTTGAGTTTACAAAGAGTAGCCAGAACTGGACAGCCTCAGGACCCCAAAGAAATAGTGGATGTAACGTGTTCAGTATAATCGCTGACACATAGTGGGTGCTGGGCACATCCTCACTATTCCTCTTTGAGAAACGAAGCCAGTTGCGTTTCCTGCTGAACACTTTCTTTGGCTCTGTTTCCAGTTGCAGCACTGTCTGAGGAAGTTGGAGAGCTTGGATGGGGCTCCTACCCTGAATAGAAGGTTTAAGTTTGATTGTATTTCCTATCTGCTTGGTCTAGATCCTGTGTGAAAGTTTGAATTGATCTCAACCATTCTAATCCTGCATATATGTGGTCGATTGTCATTGCCACGAGGTCAAAGAGAGACAGCTACCTATACAATGTGATTTCAAGTGCCTGGAAAACCCCACATGTCCTCCAAGTGTCTCCCCCATTAACCATGGCACCTGCTAACATTCCTGATATTTCTGCTGGTAGAGGAATTTCGCTGAGTAAAAGCATGTTTTCTTGTTATCCCTCTTTACGGTGTGATTATGATACTTGAGAGAGGTCACCTTTTATTATGTGGATAATGTTGATTTCTTACTTACTATTCCTGTGACAATTGGAAAGAGAGAAACTGGGTACAAATGACAGCTTTGTTAAGAATAATACAACTCCTCAACCACAGAATGGGCCAAGGAGGTTATAGGTTGGGGTTTGTATTCCCCCACATAATTTTAGATCAAGATACATAGATAGCAGGAATGCTTCTAGTCAACTTGGTAGAATGAACAGAGCTTAATTCTGGGTCCTTTCTTCCTTTTCAACATTCATTTCTGATCACCCTATAAGAGAAACTGCTTGTTCCCATATTGTTTGGGCTATCCAGAATCCTTCCCCTTGAAGATCCTAGGTTAGGGATTCTCAAACACTTTTGTACTTCAGAATGTATGTTCACACACTGGACACTTCCATGGGTGTGCCTTTATTATGGTACAATAGGCATTCTATTTCAACCTTTATTTTAAACATATCTCCTCTTCCTGACATTCTTTGATGTCCCCTTGGGAAGGCGTACTCCTTTGTCCTTATTCATGTCTCCATCTTCACATCCCTATGAGAGGTGCTGCCTAAAATGATACCCTAATTATAGGTGCTTTTTTTTTTCACATAGTTTGTGTGCCTTTCCCCTTTCTCTGAGAGCCTTACTCCCTCTAAGTATGTATTATATGTGTGCATATGTGTATGTTGCATACATGTGTGTATTTATGCACACGCATATGTGTATATATATTTATTATTATTTTAACAAGAAATAAGCCCATCCTATGTGTTCTGGAATAGATTTAGGTTAATGGCTGTTTTAAACAATGAAGACTGTTAAGATACCAATGTATCTTTTCTTCTTTGGCTATGTAAATCTTAATCCTTTAATCTTTCTTCATGGATTATATGATTTGTATCCTTGGCTTTTTTCTTGGTTTAAAAAGTCTGTTGTATTATTTTCTTTCTGACTGCCCTAATCTTACATACTTATTGTAGAATGTTCAGAAATACAGAAAATAATTGCTGAGAATAAGCTCATCCATGGTTCCACCATCTACAGTTAACCATTGTTACCACTTGGCTGTATTTTTACACCTCTTGATTTATTGTTTTAGGCATTGAGAATGCATGGGTCACTCTATAATCTTTTAATTGTTTTTCTCTTTCCTTTTCAGACTTTCAACTCTGCCGGTTCTCCCATTCCTTTTATGTTGATGGGTCCCAAGTGAGACTGATGTATTTCTTCAGTATCTAAAGCTAGATCTGACTTGTATTCTGGGAAGGTTAGCTCACAGCCTCTACATGCTATATTTTGAACTTCTTAATATGCATTTTCCTACTCTGAATCAGTGATTTATTTTTTGATCTTTGTTAATACTTCTTTTCAAGCTTGAAACAAAAGAAATTATTTAAAAATAACCAAAGACTGTTATCCAAGACTTTAAAGTAGCCTGAGCCAATAGGTTGACACCTTTGATCCTTAGGTAGAAAGTTACAGTTCTTTTGTTGGCTTTCTGCAAAAGGAGGAAGTGGGGGAAAATTACACAGTTGATGCTATTTTATGCATGAAGGAACCTTCTTTTGACAGCAAGCAAACAAGTTTCAACATTTTTGGGGGTAAAGTAGCTCATTCATTTAATATATATTTATTGAGCTAACCTCTACTGTGTGGCAGGCACTGTCCTATAGGCATAGGGATTCAGTAGTAAATAAAACAGACCCAAATCCACCCTTGTGGGAGCTAGCTGCTTAAAAATAAAGTAGGTGACCTTTTTACTTTCGATTTAAATTCCCACTTTAAAAAGTAATTGTGCTTCATTTCCTAAATTCGGAAGTTTTGAAGTACATGGGGAAAGAGCTCTGTTATTACAATGTTATATCAAATAATGTCTTTCCTTCCAGAGAGCTCTCTCATTTATTGTTCTCCAAGTTCCAATTTTTCAGTAGGCAAAAAGGCAAACATATGCAGTGGCAAAGACCAATTTTGATGAATTAAAATAAATGCCCTCGATTTTAACATTTGCTGTTTTGTTGAGGAGGGGGATAAGAGTGGATATCTTCTTACAACCACTTTGAGGAGTAAATATGGGATCCACAATTAGGAGAGGCCCTTTGCTTTCAGATGGAGCCGAACAGTTTTGTATTTGAGATTGTGGGTTTCGCCACTTAGTCAACTTGAACAGTAATGGAGAAATGACTATTAGTAGGTAAGCAGAGAAATAATGCATGAGGCAGAAACACATAGGCCACAATTTTATTTAATTGAAAAGTGTAATCCATGGAGGCTCTACTGGATATAAGGTCAATAAAGGTATAAAGAAGTATGTGGAGATTAAGAAACAGAGCAGACAATGGTTATCTTTGTGGTTTTATTACCCACTTGCTTCAGTTTGAGTGTGTTTTAGGTAGTTTGTCAATCAGACATCAAGAGAGATAAATTGGACAGATAGAATTGGACAGGTTTTTTTTTTTTTTTAATCAGAATATAGGATATGCCATTGGCAGTTAGATTGTGATACGGAAATATTGAGAGTTGAAATGGATGCTACATGAGAAATCATCCTGGATTCTTAAGTTTGTGTGTAAGAATGGAGACTTTGTTACTTCTTTTAAAGGTTGATGAAAAAAGTATGTGTTATAACTCAACGAGAAAAGAGTGTGTACTGGAGACAAGAACTTGTGCAGTTAAATAACTCAGTCTGTGGAACAGAGTATAGCTGCTGACTAGTGTCTGAAGACACAGACTGTCAGATGGAAGCGTTGATCAAATTATCCCCAAATGCTGGAAAACTCAGAAGAAGGAAAGAAAGAAAGGAAGAAATGAAGGACAGCAAGGTAAAAAATGAGAGACAACAGCAAAGGAACAAGGGAGAACTACAATGGATTGTATTAAGGCATAAATATTCTGGAGATTTGATACTAGCTCGTCACTAGGGAAAAATGATATTCTTTAGGTGGGGTTATGTAATTTACATCTATAATTATTTGGATATGGGATAATCTCGACAAAGAATATAATAAAATTATATTTACTGGAAACTGTAGGAAATCCTTTCTAGCTTCACTGATACTTTGTAAGAAAGATATAGAGACTCCAAGTTTATTTTTTAATCTAGTTTTTATCCCTATTTTAGCATGTTGTGTTTAGTTTAAAAAAAAGGAAGCTACAACTGACCCCTGATTTAGTTTCAAATCCACACTCTTTCCCTTTCTTTCTCCACTGGACTCTGTCCTTGTCATATCTCAAAGCCAGTCAAGATCCATCTGCTCCTTGAAGATTTTCCTTCTTATGTGAGATGAGATACAAGACTATTCATACACCTATAGACATGTATGCTTTTTATTATTTGTTATGGTCTTTCTTGACATGTAAGAAAGCAGAGAGTGTCTTCACATCTAGAAAATGTGTCTGTAACACACAGCGTAGTGCGCCACCTCCACGCTTTGTCCAATAAATATTAATTGATGTTGATGAGAGAGCACATGTCACTAATGAGAACCTCCTGCCTGCCGAACTCCGGGTCTTCAGAGGCCTGAAGATTTTTGTGAGCTGGAATGGTGCCTTGCTGTGGTCATTCCTTATGTTTAGGAAAAATGAAGAGATAGTTTTTCTTTTTAAAAGCAGCATCACTGTTGAATTTAGCATGATACATGCATTACTTGTACTGATTATTCAAGAGTTTCTTAATTCAGAAAATTTGAAGAAAGTTAAAAATATAGACTGTATACTATACATACAAAGTGTGTATATATATATATGTATATATGTATATACGCACACAGAGTATATGTGCTTACTGGGCAATATGGGATTTAAAATAAGAAACAAAAAGATATTATTTCAACTGTAAGAGGAATCGATCTATTTGGGCAAAAGAAATGGAAATCTTTAAAATTATTTATTTTATTTCAGCATTATGAGTTTCAGCTACTCTTACTTCCCCCCTCCTCCCCATATGCACTTTCCAAATGTAGCAGCAGAGAACTCTACATATTAATAAGTTACCCAAGGGCACACAGCTAGGACACCACGGCAGAGGTGGGCCTGTGAACTGAGTCTGACCCCAGTTCTGACCCCAGAGCTGGAGATATCAACCATTATACTCCACTGCCTCCTAGGGGATGGGGAGGGAGAAATCACTTCTGATTGGGGAGGGGTCAAAAATGGTTTCTTGAAAAGAGGTCCCTTGATCTGGGTCTTAACGGATTGGCTGGATTGTGTGGCAGGTAAAGTTACGGGGAGCGGATGCCAGTTAGAGAACAGTTGTAGAGGAGGCAGAACTCAGGCTTTGGTAACACAGAGCCAGGTGGGGCACCGGGAATATGCAAAGGATGCAGTTGGGAGGTGGGGCAGGTGGGAGCTGAAAAAAAGGAAGGCCAAGGAATCTGGTTAAATCCAGTAGGAACTAAGTATAAAATAGAGTAAAATATTTGTAATAAAAACCAAAAGAATGAATATTGGTAATGGGTAACCATTATGAGGAGAGTTTCAATCAACAAAGTCTTCTTAGAGGAACTGGATTTTAAACTTGAAATTGATGGGAATGGAGTAGAAAAGCATGTCAGCAACCAAGAATATTGTGATTTAAATAGGACACTAGAACATAAGAAAAATGAGGAAAGCTGAAAAGTCCATTTTTCATGCGTTCAAGGCCTGCTGAGGGACAAATTCGAATAAGTGAATTTCCACCTCTCACACCCAGAAGAGGGGTCTAGAAGTATTTCCCCAATCAGCTCCAGCTCAGTTAATGGCTTGCCATCCACTTAGCTGTTTAAGTAAAAAAAAAAAATGAGTTTTTTTGATCCCTTTTCTTCCTCTCTAAAATATATCCTGATCTGCCCTGCTTTGGTTCTTCTCAAGACTCCACAGAGAGCCGGCACGCTGCTGTTTGAAAGCTTCAATCAGATCAAGTCACTTCCCTGTTTAATATCCTCCAAAGGCTGCCCATTGCATGTAGAATAAATTCCAAACTCTAAGTCCCTCAGATTTCCAGGCTTACCTTATTTTGCTTTTTATTATGCTTCAGCCTTCCTGCCCCCTTTCTGTTCCATGGACTCACCAAGCTTATTCTCACTGTAGAGCATTTTTGCTCCTTTTTTTGGTTTTTGTTTTTTGACTGGCTCTCTGATCCAGCAGAAAATCAGCTCAAATATCCTAGCCTTAGAGAGCCCTTCCCTGGGCAACCTGAAATGTTATGTCCATGACTATTTTCTTTCCTCATTTATTAAGAAGCAGGTCACTGTCTTCATATTTAGAAAATTTTATTCAAATTGGTCTTTATCCCTCTACCCAATTATATGTTTTCATCGTTCTTACAATTTTCCAGGAATTATTTAAAACAGTATCTGTCTATTTCTGTAGCCCTCTCCAGCAGAATTTTGGCTCCAGAGGACAGAACTTGCTTTGTCTTATTCAGTGTTGCAAACTCAGTGTGCCCAGCAAAGAGCTTTGAGTGAAGCAGGTGCTCAATAAATATTTGTTAAATGGATGAAGAATGAATGGAAAGAATGGGAGTAAGGATGGTTTGCGGAATGGGTAGAAGCTTATGTTTTATCCAATAAATTAAGTAGATTGTGGAATAAGTCAAGTGGATATTTTTTCTAATTATATTCTATTTCAACAGTTAACCAAGTTGTGCTCTTCTTTGCATACCAGCTTATTGATAGTGGGTAGGTGGACTAAAAGCCTTTTGTGTTGTAGGAGGAAAACAAGCCTGAGATTTAAAAGAATAAAAAAGGTCTTAGTTAATCCACAGGGTGGGTGAGAGCTGGGCCAGAATGCTCTTTGGAATCCAGACAATTCAGTGACAGTAACACTCCAGTACAAGTGTTGGGGAGGTCAGATGAGATGAGTTTGTGACATGTGCAATCACTCTTGATGTGTTTGATTTCCGACAGTATTTCATGGTGACATTTAAATTTGAATGGGAAATGACCTCCTTGTTCCCAGTTCCTTTTCTAGCCAGTATAGGATTGCTCCTTCAACAAATATTGGTAGATTTTGTCCATATAGTTCTCCAGGATCTTAACAGATGGAGTTTACACGTTTATTTTCTAGTAGAAATAGTGATTTCAAGACAAGGAAGAGGTTGTAGAAGGTATTTATTTTTACTTTTTAAAAGGAATACCTTCCTGGCAAATAAGCAAGTAAATAAGCAAGCCGACTCAACAGCTTTCTTGGAAGGAGTCAGCCGCTGCAGGTATGGGAGAATTCCTTTGGCCAGCCTTAGCTTCCCCGTGCTTTTCTCACACTTGTGTTGGCACAGTTGGTGGAGTTTATTATTAGCGGTGTGTCCTACAAGCCATTCATTCATGGAATATGGCCCTGGGAGAGGACTCTTCGTGTGAAAATAAAATCGTTGTTGTGTTTCATTCACGTAGGGGCCATCTCACATAATGTAAGAACATCGTTAAATAGAAAGACCTCAGTTCAGACAAAAAGAAAGGAGAGGTGAAGAGAGAGAGAGATGTTCTCAGTGGAATCAGCTTGAGCTGAAAAATTAGGATTTTTGTTTTGTGCAATGCTAGTGCCTTGCCAGGCTCAAGCTGGCACTGTGGGCTCACTGGAGCTGCCGAGCCTGAGCGAGAAGAGGAGACAGTTTGCTTCGAGTGTATTGCTCAGCCTCACCACGCGTCTCAATATGTTTTTGATTTTGTATTTTAAAAATAAGGTGAATGATCTCGAAACGAAATCATTGCAGGCGATTTTCTTCTTTGCTTTTTCTAATGGACAGTTAAAAAAGGGATCCTGGTCCTATTCCAGAGATTTTCTCATTTCTTAGTACAACTGTAATTTAGGCACATATAATAGTGCACTGGAGTTATTAGATATTATCGTGTTTATTTTATTCATGAAAATGTGTGACACACCTTCTTTGTATTCTTTTTGAGGAAATGTCCTGGAATGGGTTTTGTCCTAGTTCCTTTTTGTGCCTGTCATACGGTGTGTGTTAGAATTTAAGTTCCTAGGAATAAGAATAGCATTTCTTTTTTTGGGAAAGCGTAATGATTTTGAGCTTTGAGGAGTTTCAATGGGCTATTGTTGCTTTTTTTTCCCACAACACTCCAGCCCACCAAGTCCCACTGTGACACACGTCCTACCTCCAATGGCAGATATTTATATTTCAAATTAAATAAAACTATAATTAATTTTCTTCTGAAAAAGTTTTGGAATTTTGTTTTTTGAAGACCTAAGAGGTAATTGGAGATACCTCAGGCTATCACAAAACCAGGGCTGGGAATCGTTGCTTTCATGATGATCCCTTTGTAAGCCTTCAAAAAATATTAAAAGCGGGATAGGTTGTCTAATTTCTGGTGGGTGAATTCACTTTAGTATAATGTAATGTGTTAACAAATGCTCAGAGTGGACGTTGTGGATCCAGAAAGATGGCTTTTGCAGAAGGCTTTCATCCAACTAATTCAAAGAATAACAGAAGCAGTTGTGTACTGGGGCAGAAGGAATAAGGTGACTCAATTAAATGATCGAGAAATCGCCAGGAAAAAAAATTGTCTCACGTCAACCCAATACTCACGATAAAATTCTCATTACTAAAATCAATAATCCTGTAATAAATGCATAATAACTTCAAAAAGGATTCTTTTATTAAGTATTTTTTGCATGATTGGCAGTGCACCAAATATTGAAATCAAATACTGCTTTTCTTTACTTTCAGAGTGATCAAGTTCTACCTCTCTAAAGAGAATCTTAAATGAGAAGGATCAAAAGAGTAATTTGCAAACAAATTCACCTGCTGAATTTGTGCCTGACCCTACTAAATTTACCTAATCCATTTTTGGCTTTTGCCTAGCTCTAGCCATGGCGACACACTGAGAAATGAATGCCAAGTTCTCCAGGGTTGCTGGAACGTTTGTACAAGGCAGTGGTGAATAAGTAAGGGTAGCTCAAGCCCCAGGCTTTGGGTCCCACTCCGTAGGGGGTCATCGGAGTTGGTCTCCGGTGGTGTCTGAAGAACCATTGTGTGGTCTGGCTAATTGGTACTGCTAGCCTGTTGCCATTTCATGAATCCAGGAAAACAGTTTGGTCCCTTTCCACCTTTAGAGTTGAGCCACACACACTAGTAGTCCTGGATTGAGAGAGTTCAGGATCCATCAATTTGATACTAAAACTTAGATTGGTTTTGGAGTAGATTAAGGACATTTTTGTTGTGTTCACAGATATACACTTCACAGACCTACAACTATATATGCAGTAGGAAAAAAATTTGCGTGAGTCAACAGGTAGACTGAGAGAGGATATGCTGTCCTGAAAACACTTCTGTTTTGTCGTTTGGCAGGAATGTCTGGTTTGGGCTTCCTGAGTTTTTTGCCTGGTGTTCTGCAGGGAAATTTGCATTCCCAAAGATAGGCCAGGCTGCCTTCCTGCTTCTAAAAACCTCTAGAAGGTGCTCTCATATTGTAGAGGTTTCCCCAGCCTGTTTTCAGGAGATAATCCCCTACCACCTGGTTACTACATGTCGTTTCTGGTTAACACTCCAGGCGTTTTGCAAATATTTTCCCTATAACTTTTTCTGAGGAATAAGGGGCCCCTACTTCCTTTAAAAAAGGATATCAAATATACCCCTATAAAGCTAAAAAGGAAAAAAAAAAAAAAAAAGAGAGAGAGGATATCTAATGTTATTTGCAAGAGAATACCTTTCATTTTTAACCTTTCCTTATCTTTACCATCTAGACCCGCAGGTACGAATACAGGTGAAGAACCACTCCGTAGTCACACGGATGCTGTGCTCCTGAAGCTCCCAGCCTCTGTACACCTTTCCCTCATTCACTTTTTTGTGACTGTGGTTAAATTGTCATTCATGTAGTTTGCCTCTTAGCTCTTTCTTAGTTTTGTATTTATACCTCGTATTTTAGGATTTGCTTGGAGTGCAAAATGGGTTGCAAACCTGAGAGAGAACAAAACTAGACAAGCTCATGAAAAATTGCCCTTCCTTTCCTATTCCAGAGTTGTTTAGAAGGGGAGCAATTGAACTTTTTGGATCGGTCCCATTCTGCTTTGGGCTATTTAGGCTTTCAGTCTATGGCTCAGGTCATGGGCACCAGAAGCCAATGGTACCAAGGTCAAGGTTTTGCTCCTCACTGAGGCTGGTTTGCTGCATTTTTTCCAATAGGTTGTATAGAGATTCAGTGCAGTCACTCTAGAAATGCTGATCCTAAAGGGGATTGGTGAACATACGAGTGACCAGGTGAATATCTAGCCCCATTCCCGGAAAAACAGTCCGTACCCTACGGTCATTTTTGCTTCTGGACAGAATGTGCCACTTAAAATGTAAGCCTGTTACTCAACCTCCCTGCCTCTCTGTTTCCTCATCTGTAGAATGGAGATAAGATTTGCTCCCTTTCTACCTTACCAGGACCTGTGAAGATTAGATAATGGCTGTAAAGTCAAAGGTATAAGCACTATCACAAACAAGGAGATTAGTCAACAAATAAAAAAAATATTTAAAGGACCCCCCAAAGTGTATTGCCCAATAATTTTTGAATCAGTATCAGCAGTTTGCAGTCTAATCCATTCTGTTTGGTTTAGCTGCAAAAAGTTAGGTGTGAATGTTTGACCTTTCTATTTATTTATAAGGTTAAAAAAGTTGTTTGGTATTGAGGGTTTATATTCATAAAAACAAAGTGGGCTTTGAATCTGAAACAGGTTTTATTTGAAAAAGAAGGTGAAGGCGAAGGTCTCTAGGAACATATGTGCCACTGAGGAATATTTGCATATATTTGATCTGCGAGCATGCCTCAGTGACTTTCATAGTATACCTTGGAGTTTAAGTTGTAGCAAAGAGCCACTGCCATGGCTCAGCAGCAGAGTTCCCTCTCTCCAGCTTTATCATGGCACACAGCGACAACTTCATTTTTAGCATTAAAAAAAAATCCTCTTCACTTAATTCAGACAGTGACCTGCAGGCCTCATTCCGACTGAAGGAGCCATTCAGAATACTTCCAGACAAAAGCAGGGCTTTTTCCTAGCAACCAGATCAAAGCCAAATCTCCCGGAATAGCTCCCTCCCAGGTTTCCTTTGGCGCATAGGTTCACAAGGATTCTAAGGCTCGTGGTATCCAGTTCAAACTCCACTTTCAAACTGAAATGGAAAGGAAAACTCCTGAGGAATTCTCGCAGACTCTGAAAACTGGTGAGCATTGTGAGAGCACTTAATCTTGGGAGAACACGGTGGTCGTTTGGAGCATCCCTAACTCTGTTATCGCCTGCATCTGCATGTACATTCTGTCGGACTCCCACAGAATGAGGTCTCTGTTTCCTTTCTGCCAGTACCTAATATCAGCTATGCCCAGGAGCCGGCTGATGAAGACTTCCTGTTTGTTTTGAGTCACTGTTAGAGTGATAAATATACTTTAGCTTTCTGCTTAGAGAGGAAAGAAACCAGCTGCCCTGAACTAAAGAGAAAAATGCAGAAATTCCGCTGAATGGCCCTGTTATCATGAAGTTTCAAGGGCAGCATCAAAATGAAAACTATAAGCCTGGGCAAAGTAAATAATTTCCATATTAAAGCATCTTGCTGCATGCATAGACCTAAGTTGTTTGTCTTTAATCATTTAGGCGAACGATGCATTTTTCACTCTTCTAAGACTAACTCAACAATGTTTAGAAATTTTTAAAAATGTAAACTTACACTACGGAGTAATGTTGAGCTATATAAATAAACAATTACAGTCGAGGTTTTTTGATCTGACCACAAGCTTTTAATGCCATTTTTGCATGAACATATAATGCTTCTGGATAAACAGTAACGTTTATATTGTCGGTGGCATCCACTGTTGTATGGAGTCATTTGCATACATGATTATTTGGATACAGAGTAACCCAAGAACGAAAGAATACTATAAAATTATTTAAGACAAGAAAAACAGGAAATCCTTTATAGCTTAAATAGCACTTCTTAAATAAAGCTGTGGAGTTTGTGTTTTGATCTCATTTTTGTCCTTTTGTTCTGAACAGGTTTTGGATTTGATGACTAGAGTGTCCTTTGAGTGGAATTTCTGTCTTAACTCTGATCTGGAGGACAGTGAGTTTAGGAAGCCTTGTTGATCTGAATGTCTTGACCACTGCTTTCTGGCTTTTGTCTGTTTTTTTAAAGCTGAGTATAATCTTGACTTCCAGAAGTTGTAAGTTGGAAAAGATGGCAACAACTTGCACGTGCTTGGAGTGGGTATGAATTGCTTGTCTCCTCCCAATAGCTATGGTTTCTTAAAACAATTTCTAATAGCAACAGCAGCGGCAGAATTTGCTAATAATCTACAGTAAATCTTTTTTGTCCAGGATAAAGGAAATGTTTAATAAGCAAATTCAAAATAAAGTTAGCATTAACATTTTATGTCAAATTAGTGATGCAGATATGGAGGCAGGATGGTGTGCACTGGCCTTATGAAAAGGTCTCTGGTCAGATTTGTAAATTGAGACTTGAAAATGCACATGAATTGTTTCTATAAAGAAGTTCCCCAACACACTGGGGTCAATAACTGGAGCATCAACACAGGGGCTTCCTGGGTGAGAGAATCACAGTGCTAAAGGCTTGACGGAGACTGGGTCCTTATCACGTAAAAGCTCACATTTAAAAAATTCATGTGATGTTGGCAACTCATAAAGGAGGACATGCGTTTAGAAATGTTCAGCACATTAGCTCAAACAAAGCCAAATATGTCTTCTCACTTTACTGACACGAGGAAGAAGAGAAAAAAGCATTTTTTAACATGATTGAGGGTGGAAGGACTAAAGTACTGAATGATATATTTTCTGTCATAATGGAGACCTGTATGTATATGAACTTGGAAAGGATAGAGTCAGAGAAAGGATGGAATTAGGAGGAAAGGGAAAAAACTAGTGAAGCCAGCAGTTTCTGTGGGTAGCAAAGAAGGGTATAAAACAAATTTATGAGATAGATGTATTTGCAAAAGTAAGTGCCAGGGGACAATTTTAGTGGGTATATGGCCTTTGTAGTTTAAAAAAGAGATTAAAATTCAATAGAAATACGTGAGATAGGGGTTTAGGTGAGATGTTTTGTAAAATCTATCATTTAAAATAAATTGGAACTCTAATTGGGTGGGACCTATCACCTACCAAACATAAAAAGGCGTGAAAAAACCGCCCTTTACCTTTTTCAGTGCTATTGAATGTCAAATATCTGGTGCTGAAGTGAAACTATTATAGTCAAATTCATGCTACACACGGCAAGTCACCATTCTTCTCGGCAATAGTAATTGCTTTGATTGTTCAAGACTAGCTCTGGTCGTAATGGCATATTTGTGATCTAGCCTTAAGGAGTGAAAAATCTGTAGGAATTCCACCTACTGATAGACAGCATCCATTTCTTGATGATTGAATAAGAACATAAAAATCACATCTTATATTTGCATATTACACTACAATTTACAAAATGTTTTCATTTGCAACACCTCACATGATCCTTGGTTGTATCTGGTTCTGGTTGTAAATGGGAACACTAACAGTTTGTCATCTGTCCTGTGCTGGTGATGATGACTCCAGCGATGTGGCTCTTTTGAGGGCGCAGAAATATTCCTCATGCTGCTTAACAACATTTGAGGACCATCTTCTTAAGAAACAGATGCTGCAAATCAGTGTTTTCAAGTATAGTAACTTGTAGCAAAGTGAAATGAAAGGGTGTTCCATAGCAATTAACCCCATATCTCCCTGACCTTATCATGACACCACATTCGTGATCCCAGGAGTTTTAGGCAATTCTATTGAAGAAGGGGAAGAAGAGGCATGGAGAATAAGGACTATGGATATTTAAAATCATTTACTGTCTGTGTGAAGGGTTTTAACAAAGAATACATTTATTAGAAGAAATGGGTTGGGAAGGGGGGAGGTTTTTCACACCTGTTTTCACACTTCTGAGGTGATAAGTCCAGCCCTCACAAAATAAAATGGCAGGTTTCACACTAAACCCACCCAAGCATATTCCTATACTCTCCTAACTCGTTTATTCTTTGAGCATAAAGAGACAACAAGATGTCTTGCACAAACCAGTGGCTGAGAGAGGTCTCTGCCATCTTTGGTTTGCCCTCCTGTCTTCCAGATGTATATGCTATCTTCTGCATATCATGTATGGATCTCTAGGGCAATTTACTAGGTCTCCAATGACTTTGGCTCTAGATCAACAATCTTCTTCTTTGTCCTATTCTTGATCTTAATACTCAGTGAATTGGACATCTGAGTTCATGATTTTATCAACTGGGCTGACACACAGTTTCTATATGTCTTAGATTCTCTTGGCCACCTTTTCTATCCTACTTTGGTCAAACCCTCAGATCTGATCTTTACCATTTTTCTCCAGCTCAGTAAATGCCAACCTTGTCTATATACATGTTGAAAAGAAAAACTAGAACTCATCCTTGATTCTTTATTACCTTTACTGCCCTATATCCAATCCGTCAGTAAATCTTATTTTTCTGGTATCCTGGATATATCTGGTACTTTCCCAAGAGTCACCATCATCTCTTGCCTTGATATGGTAAGAGCCTGGGCCTCATCTCCTTGTTGCATATTCTCTCACGTTTTCCCTGTCATTCTCTACATATCACTTTCTGAGACTTTGTTTATTGATTTGCTTCCTTTGTGATTTTCTGGTTCTGCTACTTCTTACCAGGATGTAAGTTCCAAAATAGAGACTTTGGATATAGAGTATGCTCTGTAGCACATATAATTGTGCCTGCAATATTGTAGGCTCTCAGCGAATATTTGTTAAATAAATTAATCCCCTCCTACACAGACTGGAAATATGGGTCACAAAGAAGTGAAGCGAATTTCTTAGGCTCACAAGAATAGTTAGTAAATCTACAACTAGAATTTAGGTCCCTTGAATCTCAGTCTAAAGCTCTTGTCATTGTACCATATTGTAGTACTATAGTTATTACTGTGTAAGACTGTATTATATAGACTTAAGGAATGCAGTCCACATAGCTCCTCGCTTGTCCTGTGGGGATGTCTGGAAAGTGAGTGAAACTAATTGTAAGATCAGTAACTAAGTGGCTGGCTAATGTCCAAGACAGACCTGTTGCACCAAATCTTACTCTTCAACAAAGTTTTAGCATACCATCTAGGGCAAGTAATTAGCTTTAAAGACCCCTATAAACTTTAACCTTCTGGATGATCATTCAATACCATTTTAGTTGTAATGTCACCTTCAAATATAGAACCATTTAATTTTTAATGTACTTCCTTTTGTCTCTGAGAAGTATGTTTCCACCTCCAAGGCATATCTTTCCTCCTGTACTTGTGTTTTGGGTCCAACTTTTCTAGCCTCTTCTGAAGTCTTGTTTTTTCAAACAATTGCAGCTCTTTTCCGCACCCCTAGCTGTTCCCTCTTCACTGCCTTCATTTGCATGGTAGTGCACAGTCTTCAGAACCTGTCGACCTTGGTTTGAACAAGGCTCTCTCACTTACTAACTGTTTGACAGTGGACAAATTAGTTAATTTCTCTGAACCTTGATTTCCTCACGCATGAAATGGGGATAAGGAAGGGCAATTGTGTAGAATAACTAAGAAAACATATGTAAAGAATCCCTGACGCAGAGTATGCACTAAATGGTAGCTATGAATATTATTATAAAGATCATCAGATTTCCCTTATCTGTAGAAAGCATTAACATAAATGAAAACACTACCCCAAATTCACTCGGCTCGCTTATCCCTAAATAACCCTTCTGTGCTCATCATTTATATTCATGGCCAAAATTCTTGCAAAATATGCTCTATATTTATTCCCTTCCCTTTCTCATAATACTGTTATATCTGAACAGACTGAGAAATGTGTGCTGTCTAGTGTCAAATGTTAGACTCTTGATTTTTCTATGCAAACCATGGTTATTATTAGAGATTTTCTATTTCTCATGCGTCTGTATTCTTTCATTGCATCATGAGTCGCAGTCCTTCAGGAGAATGAGCACAAATTCACTAAGCTAGACTTGTGGCCTTAGAGAACTGGGATTTTCTCCTAAATGTCCTACAGTCTTCCAAATATTATTGGAAGAACTAAGGAGGCTATATGAGGCATTGAGTCCCCTAACTGGGAGGTGGGTTAATCGACAGAATTCTAGTCAAGATCAACATAGTTAAGAACAAAGAGGGGTGTGCAATCATTTAAGGGAGACCCAAATCAAAATTTAGAGAGAGCTAATTGCTAATTGCTAAATTGCTAATATAAGAATTATGTCTCATGAGGAATACTTCTCAGGATTGTGTGCCATTTTCTAGAGCTAACAGTGCCACTGGCAAGTGAGTCTGAAGGAGGACCCTCATAGGAAGTTAGTGGACAATAGTGAGCCAGTCATCAGAGCAAAGCTACTTTCAGGAAAAGTGAAAAGTGAGTAGCCCTCTTAACACTGCCAGAAAACTTTGTCATAGATTGAGTAGATCTGTTTATGGAAAGAGACTTTATCCAAGGGCCATGAGCAACACTGGGTAGCTGACTCAGAGGGACAGTAAATAATAATAACTTATTAGGTTTATTTACTTTCTTTCTTTTAATTAAACGTCCTTATACTACAAAGTAACCAGAGTTCTTGCAAGTGTGGTTTCCAAGTATCTGCTGTTGCGCTAAAAAATCAAAGACTTGAGAAGCTTCTAGAAATTCACCTGGGTTCTCAGTGCCACAAACGTCTCTGGAAAAACCAAGGCTAGTCAGAACTCAAGCAGCATCCCAGGCTGTGCTCCAAGCTACCGCTGTATCCCTGAATACTTAGTACCCTAGCTGGTCAAGCGCAAACCACCAGCTCCATGCTTGCTCAACTCATACTTAGTGAATAAAATACCTACCACGTCTTTTCTCCTAACAACAACAAAATTTTTTCTGAGAAAAGTTTCCAATATTTTATTTTAGTTGGAATACTACAAAAGGCCAGTTACTGAAAATTAAATTGGGTCAATCTTAATCAGACTAGGTTATATCCAGGTTGCATGTGAAGCACCATGGACATGCTGAAGTCTCTGAGGTGTCTTGGTATGTGGTCCCTCAAGTGTTTCACTTATAATTAGGATGAGTTTGCTCTAACAGAGAATCTCTCTCTTTTTATTTTTTTTTATATTATATTTATCATCTTATCTTCACTATGTGCCAAACAGTTTTCCATGGAATGATTTATTCTAATAATTAAAAGAAGGCAATATTCTTTTGGTAGATGACTGTTTTGTCTGAGTTATAAAATATAATCTGCTTTTTCCTTTGTACCATTGTTCCAGGAAAGGTTCATCTTTAATTAGTTTTAGGTGTACTGTGGCTTACCTTTGTCTCCAAGTAAAAGATTTTTCTTTTTCAAAATCAGATGAATTCTGAGTTGACAAGGTAAAAAAATCTGCAGTAAGATTAAAAATGCTAAGATTTTCCATTAAGAAGTTGCTTCTAAGTTGCTATAATTTAGCACTTCAGGTACTGAACACCTATTAAAGAAATGCTAGTTTGCATTATGTTGGATGTAAATTAGATGACTCACTTTCTCCATCTCTTTCTCTATATTTATTTTTAATCCTGTTCTAGAGCAGAAACTAGGACCAAATGAAATTAAAGCATCCTTTTGGTTTGATTGGTCTAATACTCTTCAACGAGCTGGGTATGACTCACAGCCTATCCCCCTTTTATTAGTGATTAAACTGAGACACTGAAAGATTATGTAAACTGATAATAGCAGATTAAATATCAAAGCTGTAGCCCACTGAACAACACTGCTGTGTTTAAACTGTTACTTTCAATATTGTCCTCAGATAATTTTAATATTTGATGTTATAGGATGGCCACAGAAAAGTAGAGTAATTAAAAACAGCCATTGAATTTTGTTTTCATTTTTGTTGGAAAAGGTTTTTCACTTTGGATGGAAAGAAACACAAGATAAATAATGTGCCTATACCATTTTTTTTTGTTTTTGCTGCATTGACAAATGTGACGGAGGCCTATTAAAAAATACCTGTTTTATTTTTCTCCTAACCAAAGACATTCATGTCCATTACAGAAAATTTAGGAAGTATAGACATATTAAATGAAGAAAATTAGAAACCACCCCAAAATCCCATGATTAAAAAATAACCATTGTTAGTATTTTTGTTTACATCCTTGCAAACATTTCATCTATGTATGTTATGTTATATGCACATTTTCAAAAAGTGTAAATCCTATTGTAATTTTAAAAATCTCTTTTCATGTAAGAATATATATTGAATATATTTCAGTGTCATTAAATATTCTTTCACAGCACCCTTTATCTTGGCTGCACCATCATTTATTTAATCAATCCCCCATTGTTGAGCATTTAGGTTGTTTCCAATCTTTTCAAGATTATAAATATGGTTGGCATAAATGTTCCATGTAGCCAAATATTTGTCCATATTCTTGATTATTCTCTTAGAACATATTTCTAGAAGTAGAATTGCTGAATAAATAATACGTATGGATTTTAGGCTTTTAGTTCATGTTAGTATCCTTTTCTTCAGAAAGATTACAGTAATTCGCATGCTAATTGGGTCGTAGCTTATTATATATTTTGGTATTTTTAAGTCTTACAGCTGTTCTTCTTATGGCAACCAAACATACTGACTATGTGGTGCTCTAAATTGGTAATAAGAGAATCGAAAATAATTGGCTAAATTCTCCAATGCCCTGATTATTTCGGTTATATTAATTTGGCATAATTCTTTTTCTTGTCTGCTTTTGGCTTGTCGTATCTGTTGTTTTACTCCATCATATGTTTTACTATTCTTCTGCACAAAGCCTCAAATAAATTGAAAAGAGAGCCTGTCAGTTGCAGTTTAATATGCAGTCTAATATTAACACTCAATCCAAATTCAGGCAAATGTCATCCATTAATCATAGGTCAATATAAGAAGCAAGAATTGTGATGATATTAACCAGAAAAAGGTTCCAGGATAACTCTGAAGCAGGACATGTAACCTATTCACCCAAGAGGCTATCATACAAATTTATGTGCTCCCCATTAAAACTGGCAAAGCTTCCAAAGCTCAACCAAGTTTGCTGCTCAAATGATATCAGTAGGAAGAAGGCCTAGACACAATTTCAACTTTTAATTTTCTTGTCTCTTCCAAGTTTCTTTTTTCTCTGCAAATTTTACTAGATGGTGTGTGAGAGATTAGGCATCATTTACATTTTTTAGATTCCAAATTATGAAAAAAACAAACATTGATACTGATATTTTTATTAGTGTCTATTAACCTCTCTATAAATCATAAAGCCTATTCATGAGTCATGCACCAGCAGAGCAAAACAATTAAAATATCAAATCTTCCCCCACTTCCACCCCTAAAAATGTCTCTAGCCTCAAAAAAGGAACTTAGTTCTCGGCAATTTTAGCCTAAAATGCTTCCTCAGCTTTTCTTAGACTCTGGCCATCTCAAAATGCAAGTGAAGACAAAATTGTCCCATAAGATTAATTTTTGGTGATTGAACTTATATCTTAAAAACTAAGCTGTTTCACTTCCTTATGAAAAAACAAATTTCTTGAAGATGGGTTTCCATTCCATGTTTGTGACCCTTCAAGTGCCTAACCTAATTAATGTTTGATAGGTATTTGCGTGGAATGAATGAGAATGTCCTTTATCTCCACAAAAGCCAGACATTATTATTACTGGCAACACATTATACTGGAGAGAACACCTAGGTACCCAGGGTTCAAAATACCTGGCTTCTCTTTCTGTTGCACCAGCCTGCTAGCTGTGTCACCTTCCACAAGTTAATAAATCTCTCTGAACTTTAGTTTTCACAGTTATAAAATGATGATACAAATAAATTTTCTCCTTAGAGAAGAAGTTGTTTTGAGGATCAAGGGAAGTGAATAATAGAGTATTGTAACCTGATTAGTACATTTTAAACGAAAATTACTAGTAGTATTATTGTTACTATTTTGAAGACATGTGTTACAATTTTCTTTATTGGAATTCTTATTTCCCATTGTTGGGATTGGAATGATAAGCTAATTTAAGTCAACCCTCTTTGTATGTAGTGTTTTATTTTACCTTAAATTTTGTATCTAGAGATTTTTAATAGAAAAAAAAATATATATATATATAACTGTGTTTAATTATTTTTCTCTTTCCTTCTTTTTTTAATTGAATGATAATATACTTGCAGAAAAGTGCCCAAATCTTAGGTGAAGAAGCCCATATAAATAGCATCGTAATCCAGGGATCAGCACCCCAGAAGGTCCCCTCACACCTTTTCCAGTTTGCTAACTCTCCCCACCCCAAGAGGACAAGGATCCTAGCTTCCAACACTATTACAGTTTCCCATGATGTCATGCCAAAATGGAGTGGAATGAGGTCACCTCCTAAGCTGTGTGACATAGCAAGTTGCTCAAAGCCTCTTGACTTCAATTCTCATCCTTAAAAATAAGGAGGTTGAACTTTTAAGGTTTTTTCGCATCTCAACATTTAAAGATTCTCCCAAAGGACACCCTATTTTTCTAGGTTAGTATTATTTTTGTAGAACATCTTCTGTGGTTTGTTAGCTCAGGTGGAGCTTCACAGAAGTCATATTTTAAATGAGAGGTGGCCAGTTAACTTCATCCTCTACCACGAATACAAACAAACCCCTGACCTCACTGGCTATATTATAAACATGGTCCCGGAGGAGCGGTGGGAGAGGACTGATGAACTAAAGGAAGTGAGGGAGCTCTACCTCTCCTACGACACTGGATTTGCCTCAAAGCACACTCCTCTGCTTGATACATAGGGCAAAATCACATCACATGAAGAGTGAAAAATTCTCTAGAATTTGATTGTTCTAGACCCACCATTCAGTTGTGGAATGAATGTGGACTTCTGCCACTTAGCATTTAAAATCCTGTTTGGGTAGCAATAGTGACTACTTAAATAATAAGATTAAAATGTCCTTTTTTGCCTTAGCGATATATCTAGAAGGAACCTATAGTTCTACGACTTCTGTGTGTAGATGTGTGAGATGTGGAAGCTGTGTGAGATGAGGAAGAACAAATTAGGATAACTTCCTCCAAAAGTCAAAAGAGTAAGCATTGCCACCTTCCTCCACAGTCTTGTGACACGTGCTCTACCATGGGTTGAGTTTTCTGTAGTGTTAAGGGTCTCCTAGCATGAGGGATTTATTCAGATGCTTTTATTTCATAATCTTCCCTGAATGATTTCTTCAAAGGGAAAGATTCATTTTTACAGCAGCCAAACAGATGAGTGAATGAGAACCTACTTTCCAATAGGCCCAGAACCCCAAAACACTATGCCTCTGATGGAAAGTGCACACATCTCCAGGACTCAGGGGCATATTACCCCAGTACTTTCTGCTCCAGGCCTCACCCAGGACACACGTCTTTACCTGCGACCCAAAGTAGTCTCTTCCCCAAGATGCTTGTGTGGTGAGCTGTGAAATCAAATTTTTTTCCCTTGAGAAACACTGAGTAGAACCACATGGCCCAAAGAGACAACGAGAACTTAATTGCTCCCAGTCATGATGCCTCCAAGTACTTTTGCAGTTCATGGTCATGACTGCCTACAATAGGGGGCATGGCGAGCCGCAGGTTCACAATATATTTTGTGCCACATCTTGATCCAACTTCAGGAAAAGTGGGAGACACGTTTCCTCCTCTGGACTGTTGTGGGATGTGACTTTCAGCTCCTCCTGCAGGGGAAACCCCTTATTCAACTCGAAGTGGGCACTGTCTCCTCTGCAGCCTTGTTGGGTGAGGAGAATGCTTTCTGCTTACCTATGTGAAAATTGCTCACATACAATTAAACTCCCAAGCAGCATTTCCCCCAGCTCCTCCAATGTCAAACAAGAAACCCAACCCCCAAATCTAAACACCAGACAAGTAGCTTGAAAAATGAAAATAAATTTTCAAATCCAAAAGCTGTGTGCTTCTGTGATTGAAAATCTTTTTCTTAGCGAGTGGGAGTTGCTTTCATCATTGCTGGTCATATGTTTTTGTTTTTCATTTCTGGTGGAGAAGTTTTCTAGGGTATTTTTCAAACTTTCCAGCTTAGCAAAGCATTGGCTAAAATTGAAAAGAGAACTAGGCGTTGGGTTGGAGGCAGCATTAGGTTTGTTCTTGTTGGGGGGGGAGCAGGTTGCTGACACAGCGAAAATAAGACAAAACATTTGAAACTTCTGGCTTTGTACTTCTCAAATGCCTCTTTTAGAAATCGCTTAAGTCGTTATTAACATCCACCACCCACCTTCCCTTTTTGGTCCTGACATTGGGTAATAATAGATAATGTTGACATATGTTCCCTGCTGGTCAGAAATACTATACTTCTGTGAAAGGTAACATTTTCAAGCTATGACAAAATGTATTTTACTTGGACAGAACATTAGTTGTTGGACTAATCTCAGAATGTGGGCTGTGGGGTAAAAGTTTTAACATTTTAGTTGTGGGAGAAAGTTTGTTGGGAGAGTAAAAGCATCAGTATGGGGTGTGTTTAGCTTTCACCATTTCTGGAGGTATTGGCTTAAGTCAAACTCTTATGTCCTTAGGAATGTAAAGGAAACATTCCCAGTGTGTATGAAGAACAGCTGTCCATGGACACAGCAACTTTTAAAAATGATTATACCCAACTTTACTGCAGTATGGATTATGGAATCAAAAAATATTTTTCACTGTGTACCAAAGAATTCTGTTTTACGGGCCAGTTTTAAAGCTTTAACTGCATGAGACATATGCTGCAGTTCTGTTGTTTGTTCTCCATGTGATGTACTGTACTCCGAAATATGTAACCAAAAAAAAAAAAAAAAAAGAGAGAGAGAGAGAAAAGCATGCAAATTTTTCTGATCAAATGTGGTCCTCAAAACTACTTTTGAAACTAATTTAGGGGATGAGTAAGGAAATGCCCCAGCTGGCTTCCATGCTACTGAAGTCTGAACAGCCCTTTGCAAAACTGGAAAAATTGATTTTGTTTTGAAGGCTCACACAGACTTGAGTGTTGTGGAAGTTGGACAGAGTTTTTATTGAATCTGGTCCTTTGTGTTTTATGACAGTCTGAATGGGCGTTAAGATTCCATGAATAAATCTCTTGCCATTTCTGATATAAACATGGGCTCTGTCAATTTGTTCTCTGCACAAATGTCTTTCAGAATGTTAACAAACATGGCGCATTGATGGGTGGGCTGGCCAATGGTAGAGAAGTCTGCCTTACTTGGTAGGACACATCAGTATGATTTTTCTTTTGTTTCTCCATGCTGTGGCCATTGAGAAGAAGGGCCTGCTGGGAGGTGGTGGTGGTGGAGAATGAGGACTTCATGACAGAGAAGAGTCAGTTTAAGTTGCTGGGGAAGTGGTGTTAATGGCCTTCAATTGAAAGTCTGGCCAAGACACCACATCAAGGGAATTGTGGGTTGGCCCTCAGGAAATGAATTAGTTGTCTTCAGTACCTCAGGTGAATCACTGGGACGAACACAGGTAGCAAAGGCAAGAATATATTTTAAAAGTAAGTATTCCTATATTCCTCATCGGTTTGTGATTTTTGAGTGTCCTTTAAACTCGGATGTCAAATTGATAATACCCTAAAATTAGTTTCCAACTAAATACTGTAATTTAAAGCAAGCAAGCCAAAAAAAAAAAAAGTCTCCATTTTTATGATAAAAATTAGGTCATGCACTATATAAACGCTTTTTTTTTTTTTTTTTTTGTGAGGAAGACCGACCCGGAGCTAACATCCGTCGCCAATCCTCCTCTTTTTGACTGGCCCTGGGCTAACATCCATGCCCGTCTTCCTCCACTTTATATGGGATGCTGCCACGGCATGGCTGACAGGCAGTGCGTCGGTGGGCGCCTGGGATCCGAACCCGCGAACCCCGGGCTGCCAAGCGCGGACTAAACCGCTGCGCCACCAGGTGGCCCCATATAAACGCTTTTGAAAGAGAATCATGATTGAGTTTCAGGAAATGTTATGTTTCACAATTAATGGTAGTAAAAAATTGCATATTGTAGAATTTGAAGTTTTCTAATGTAGAACGATAATTATAGCTATCATTCTGAACCTAGTGTTGGGTTTTCATTTTGAAACACAAGTCCAAATCTTAGTGGCCTAAATCTTATTCTTCAGACTAGAGATGTGATGGCCCCCTTTTGTTGCATCAACAAGAACTTTTATGTGGTTAAACTGCCAAACAGCATCCAGCTCTTCACTTAATTTTTACATAATTGCCCTTCCAGGGTGGTTATAGGGTATATGGAGCCTTTCCCTAGCCGTATTCATGCCGACACGCTGACCTTCATGGAGACTTGATAAAGGATCTGAGTATTTACTGTAGTCATCTTGGTTGCATTTACATTCATGATGAAATCAACGAGCTAATGGGGATGCTTCATGGGAGATTTTAATACACTCTGTTATTGGCATTATAAATTGGGCCAGTTACTCGATGTGCTTCTCTTTGTGGGCCAAATTCTACCCTCTGTTTCTTACTTGAGAGTCCCACTGAAGTAGTAATTACCAAGTGGAAGAATACTGAAAATGTTCGGCCAAATTCTGTTCTAAGTTGCTATCATGTAACTCCCAATGAAGTTAATTACGACTTAGTAAGAACTAGTGCTACAGCGTCTTAAGGGCTTTGGAACTCTGTGATCTGCCATCCAAGATACCAGGCCAACAGTCTGCCTTTAAATATCTCATTTTAAGAGGCGAATTGACTCTGCCGAAGGTAAGAAATGGCTATGCCAGTAACGACATACGTAATGGGGTTTAAATAGTAGAATTTAACATCTTTGAACTTTAAGAAGTTTGATGTTTTTGCAGTTCCCCTCTTTGGGGGAGAGTCTGTTTTATAGAATCTCTAATTCTCTCTTGTGTTAGAGTCCATTGGTATGAGTTACCTCCTGTCCTATTCTCCCAGCATCCCTTAACTGTAGTAATATGTAATTTTTATTTCCATTAATTGTAAAACATTTGCTTAAGTCATCACTGCCTAGCTATTATTTCCTGGAGCTAAACCATTATCTTCCTTAAATACAGATGTTTATATTATGCATAATATAATTCCTGTCATAAGAATTCATTATAACTCTTCAAAAATACTTTGGCTCTCATTTAGCATATGTCTCAGTTTAGCCTTTTGTTTTGTTTTTTTTTTTTTAGTGGAAAAGAAAGGGCCCTGTGACCTGTTGGATTTGTAGGCTTTTGTCATTGTGCAAATTGGGTAGAAGAGGCAGGCCATGGCCCATTGTTCCATGTGATAAGAACACAATGCAATTAGGACCATCTGCTATGTAGTCCCAGGTAAAGACTCCTCTGGAAGTTGAGATGTAGAGCTGCCCAGCCTCTGGGACCCTCTGGTTTGCACCTGAGACCCTGGTGGCCCAGAGAATATCTTGAGGTATATATTAGGAACCAGGCAGGTCAGGGGAGATGGTGGATAGTGACTAGTATATCCTGTGGGAGCTCAAAGTTGAGGCTGGATTCACATGAAAAGCCTTTCTAGGTTAGAGCCAGGGAACAATCAACTCATCCTTAGAGTAGACTGGGCTTGACAAGGACTAATTTTAGTTGCCTTCAGGGTTGCCCAAGTTTACGGCTGCCTTTCTGTATGTTGCTAACAAAGCTATCAGGGCAAAAGGGGCATTGAGAATTGAGTTTCAAAATTAGAAGTATAGGATATGAGGGCTAGAAGAAATTTCCTTCTTTCCTCCCTCTTTGTTCTTTCTCTCCCTTCTTCCCTTCCATCCTCCCTTATCCCCTCCTTTTTCCTTCTCTATATAAGCATTTATCAAACTCCTAGTATTTGACAGGCATCATAATGACCACTGGGTATAAACAAGGAAAGCCACAGTTCCTGTTCAGGAGGAATTCACATTCCACTTGGGGTGATGGTCAAGCAAAGTAACAATTATAGAGGGTATCTTACATATGGGAGCACTAAGGAGGGATCCCTAGGGTGTGCCACTGAAAAGATTATGTTGTACTCCTTTGTAATTAAACATAAAAATAATGTTAAACTGTAAAACCAGTGCAATGAAGACCAGCAAAGTTTTGATTTTGCCTGGGATAAATATTTTATTGCTTTCAAAAAAGATGAAATGATTTCAAATTAATCTTTTTTCTTGCGTTTTTGGTGCCCTTCCTAGTTGGTGCCAGTAGCACATGATGGGCCTATTAGATCATCTAGCAATGGAGACTCCTGACCCAGGTTGACCTTTCAAAGAAGACTTCCCAGAGTAGGCGATACTTGAGTTGAATATTGAAGACCTTGGAGTTATTCAGGTTGTAATGGAATTGGTGAGGTGCCCTGGTTGGGAGTAGGAGAGAGGGCAGGATTTGGGGGGAGGTGTGTGTTGGCTGGCAAATTCTCTGTGAAAATGCATGGAGGAAAAAGTGCTCCTGGTTTGGTGTGGGTGGAGGATAGAGTGGAGATTTGTGAGAATTGGGACCTATTATGACATATTGAAGTGTTTGGATGCCATCTGAAAGAAGTGAGGAAATAATGAGAATTTTGAGTAAGAGAACAATAGATTCATACTTTAGAATGAAAAACCATTTGACAGCGTTGAGAAGAGACTTGGAGATGGGATTAAGGTTGATGATGGGGAGACTGATTGGCAGGCTATTGTAACACTCCTGGCAAATAATGGGAGACTTAAAAGATAGTTTGATGATTGAATCATCAGAATATATGAAATTCAAATAGTGGGGACGAGAGTGGGAAAGGTTCTCAGAATGACATTCGTGTTTCTGGCTTTTTGACTGGGCGGACAGTGATTTCGTTTATTAAGATTTAAAAATTAGGATTAGGTAGAAACATACCCAGAAGGGGAAACGATGTATTCTGTTTTACACAGTTGGACTTGATGTCCTTCTGGGACATTGACGGGACAGCTCTGTTGCTTTAGTCTAAGAGCAAGACCCCACATCATAGAAACAGAAAGTTGCTGCTCGAAGGGATTACGCGGGCTCCAACTGTACCATATTAAGGGATTTGGACTCTATTTTTGTCCTCTTTCTTTTATTCATATTTGACCCAATTTATTCAGAGTTTGCCAGTCTCTACTGATATGTGAGGTTTGCGTGTTAGCCAGCACGAATCCCTGTTGATTATGGAATCTTTGTCAGCCACTAATGCTGAGACTCACATTGAGCTGACCCACTCTTATTTCTGTGGCAATGATGCAAGTCCTATGCTCTCAGGTAAACAGAGAAATCCTGCTGTTGCCCATCACCTATGGCCTGGTAGGTGGCGGGATAGATGGGGGTGGGAGTAGGGTCAATTGTGGAAGTTGGATCAGCAGCACATGATTATCTTCCATTCCAATTTAGGTCCAGCTCTGTATAATCTCCACATGCTGGTCTTAGATAAATATTTTATTGACAGAAGAGAAGGAGCTTGAGAATAGGCAAATGGACCTATTGTTAGACGAGGGGTGCTTAGCTGGGGTCCATCATCTGCCAGAGCCAGACTCTCTTGCAGGGAATGGTTAGGAACATGTTCCTTGGGATCAGCCCAGGTTTGTAGTCCCAGCTCAAACACTCAGCAGCTGTTAAAAAATACTTTCTGCAATTAAATTTCCTCATAAGTGAACAGGGATGGTAATATCTACCCCATAAGGTTATTGCTGGGACAAAATATGATAAAGCATAATACAGTGCTTAACAAAGTTTTGGTACTTAGTAGCATGCGATAAAATTAGCTAGTATTAGTTTTATGGATAGATTTCAGGGAGTGTGTGAATACCTGAAGTCGTATGCATTGTTTCATAAGAATGTGTGGAAGTACTGTTATTTTTTTTCCAGGGAGAGAATATATGGCTGTCATTAGAGTCTCAAAGGGGTCCGTCACTTAAAAATAATAACAAAGATTGAAAACAAACAAACAAAAAACAAAGTAAAGATTAAGAAAGACTCTCCCAGACAAAGTTAACAGTTGCTTTTTTAAAAAGCAGAATTTATTTTTTAGGGCAGTTTTAGGTTTATAGCAAAATTGAGTGGAAAGTACAGAGAATTCCCATGTACTCCTTGCCCCCCGCACACACAGCCTTTTCCACCATCAATACCCAACACCAGAGTGATACATTTGTTACAACCAATGAACCTACAATGACACATCATTATCACCCTCAATCCATGGTTTATATTAGGGTTCACTGTTGGTAACGTACATTCTATATGGGTTTGGATAAATTTATAATGACATGTATCTACCGTGATTGTACCATACAGAGTAGTTTCACTTCCCTAAAATCCTCTATACTCTGCCTATTCATCTCTCCCTCTCCCCTGACCCCTGGCCACCACTGATCTTTTTACTGTTTCCATAGTTTTGCCTTTTCCAGAATGTCATATACTTGGAATCATACAGTATGTGGACTTTCAGATTGGCTTCTTTCACTTAGTAATATGCATTTAAGGTTCCTTCATGTCTTTCACGGCTTAGTAGCTCATTTCTTTTTGACACTGAGTAATACTCTAGTATCTGGATGTACCACAGTTTATTTATCTATTCACCTACTGAAAGACATCCTTCCAAGTTTGGCATGTATAATTGAAGATTATATAAACATCGTCATGCAGGTCTTTGTGTGGACATAAGTTTTCAACTCATTTCAAACCAGAAAAAGAAAATCCTGAAAAAAAGCAACCATGAACAACTTTGTCTAGGACAGTCCTTCTTTTTTTTTTTTTTAAACTATATTAATTTTCCTCTTATTTAGTATGGGGCCAAGCCCTTTTCTTTGAGTGTGGATCTGCTGGCTGAGGTTCACCAACATCTTTCTTTTTTTCTTTTTTCAGGAAGATTGGCCCTGAGCTAACATCTGTTGCCAATCTTCCTCCTTTTTTGCTTTTTTTCCTCCCCAAAGCCCCAGCAGATAGTTGTATGTCATAGTTGTGCATCTTTCTCGTTGCTCTATGTGGGACGCCGCCTCAGCACGGCTTGATGAGCGGTGTGTCAGCCCGCGCCCAGGATCCGAACCGGCGAACCCTGGGCTGCCGAAGCAGAGCGCATGTACTTAACTGCTACACCACCAAGCTGGCCCCTAGGACAGTCTTTCTTAATCTTTTTTTTTTTTTTTAAATCTTTGTTATTATTGTTGTTTTTAAGTTACGGACTCCTTTGAGACTCCAATGACAGCCATATATTCTCTCCCCACAAAAAAATAATAGTACTTCCACACATTCTCATGAAACAATGTATACCATTTCAGGTGTTCACCAATTCCCTGAAATCCATAAGTTTTCAATTCATTCAGTCCCAAGGAAATAGCAAGGAGTGCAATGGCTGGAACAGTTTGTTTCTTCTTGTGTTTTATAACCCTTTCCAATCATCCTTTCCCCTGCAAACATTCCTGATACCACTCATCCTGCTCAGAGAAGTCTACTTTATTCTGTCATTCTTTCATCCTCTCCCTCCTCATCCAGGTGCCAGGGCACACCATTATCCACAGCAGCCCACGGTCTCGACTAGTATCCAGTCTCTGTCAGGATTCCCCATTGAATCTTTTTCATCCTTTATTCTCCACCTGACCCACTTTCTGCCCTGGATCCTATTCTCTGTAGTTCCAGATCTTTGTTAGGGAGCCGAGAAATAAATTCCTCCTAATGAGTTGATGGCTGGTATTGTTATTCTTACAAAGTATGATATTTACATTTTAATAGGTCAGAATTTTTAAGACAACACTTTAGATGGGGTGGGAAGCTTAGAGTGGAGATTTAGGCCACCTGGTCTACCAGTAATGGAGATATTTTGGGGTCTGGAGGCCTTTATGGACTGCTGAAATCCCACCGTATGATTGATTGTTTCCTCTGTCTTGAATAAGAACCACACCTGTGACTTTTCATCCTCCTGCAGCTACTAAGACTTTAAGCCTCAGGAAAGTAATAAATTTACTTCACCTCAGTTATTCTTTCAGCAAAATGGGAATGGCATTAGATTTGCTAAGTAAGAACTGTATATAGATTGGTTCTTTTATTTTCCCTTTTGTTTAAGTCACCTGGAAGATGGAAAGCGCTAAATGTTCTGAATTTAAGTATAGGATTTAAACTACAAAATATCACTGCATAATGATAGATCAGATTTTTCAAGAAATCCCTTTGGGGAAGTTAAACTTCCATTTATACAGTGAAGGTAATATTTATCTTGCCCCTTAATGTTATTTTGTAAAATCTACCTTAAAATAACACAAATCGGCAAAGCTTTCTTCCTTAGGAAGGATTTTTTAAAGGGAGTGAAAACATAGTTGTAACATTACTTTTTGTGTGGCATGTGAAAAGAAAATCCTGGAAACACATGTTTATTTTTTTCAGTTCCTGACCACTGTGTTTGGAAAAACTGCCAAGTGTGACTTAAAACTTGCAAATACAGTAACTTGCTTTGAAATTTGGACCCATAATGTCTTGGGCTGTTTTTTTGTAGAAAAGGAATTGTTACGTTAACTTTGACTTCTTCTGATCACTTTGCTTCCCTGAAATCAGTTGCATGCAGATTAACAGAACAGATTCCAGTGAATGAATACACTAACTGTAACTGACAGTCCTTAATATACAAATAATGAACGTGGGACACTATCAATTCTCCAAAGACGCACTCTTTATACTTTTATACAAGTGCTTAAGAACAGACTTTAAAAAAGGACGTTGAAAACTTGCCAAACCTTCTTTGTATTTTGAAAGCCCACATCAAGAAGGGGTAGTAAATAGTCATTGAATATAGGAAAAAGGAAACTATTAGCATTGTTTTCTTTTAAAGATAAAAAGACAGTCCCAAGGAAAAGCTTCATAATCTTTGAAATATGAATATGTTGTTTAATCAGTTTGAAACAAATGACAACTTAAAATTTATGCATCCGTATAAGTAGACATAATAGCTCATTACCTGCTAATTTAAAAAAAGGTAACTGGCTGTTTTATTGAGGGCATATTTCAGGGCAATCGTTTCTACTTTATGTCATTTGGCAAGTTGCAGGCAGAGTGAGATAAACATTAGTTTTGAATTTTCAAAGCTAAGAAAATGCACATGTATATCTTATATTCTTAGCTTTGAAAAAATATATATAGTCTAAATACGTCTGTGTTTGTTTTTCGAGATAGTCAATCTTCAAACTTTTCCTTCTTAGCTTCTTATTTTTATCTCATAGAAACTGGCCTGTTAAATAGTAACGTATTAAAATTTTTTCATTTGATTTGCAGACAAACATCACTGCTGCACATTTTTGACCAGCATGATAATATAAAAATATTTGTAAAATTCCCTGTGATCCAGCAATGGTATAATATGCTGAATTTCTAAAACTTGAGGGGCTGCTGATTTATGAGTTTTCTCTGTGTAACAAGAACAAACTTTAAAAAATAATACTTTCTAGTTTCCTAAGGACTTTGATGTGTGTTATCTTACTCAAGTTCAACAACAGCCCATACAGCAGGTGTTATTATTCCCTTTTTTACAGAGGAAGAAAGAAGATAGAGAAATTAGAGTGGAGGTGGAGATTCCTTTTTTTCCTCTCCTCTCAAGTTCCTGCTGCCTTTAACTAGCAACACACAAACAAGCAAAGAAACTCATTTTTTTTTTTTTTTTTTTTTTTGTGGGGAAGACCAGCCCTGAGCTAACATCCGTCACCAATCCTCCCCTTTTTTGCTGAGGAAGACTGGCCCTGGGCTAACATCCGTGCCCATCTTCCTCTACCTTATATGGGACACCACCACAGCGTGGCTGACAGGCAGTGCGTCGGCGTGCGCCCGGGATCCGAACCCGCGAACCCCGGGCTGCCAAGTGCGGACTAAACCGCTGCGCCACCGGGCAGCCCCTAAGAAACTCATATTTTTAAATCATCATTCTATCCTCTCTTGGAAGAATTCGGAATGTGGAGGCTGCCCAGTCTCTTCATGTTATTGGCACCTAATAATTGAAGGAAGATGAATTTGTCTGATTGCTAATATGACAAGTCCGATGCCCATTGGTGCACATATCTGTGGTGGGGTTAACATGTTCAGGTGTATTTCACAGGTGTTATTAAAATTTTTACATGCATATAGATCACCTAAGCATCTTATGAAAAATATTGATTCTAATTCAGGAGGTCTAGAGTGGGGCCTGAGTTTGCATTTCTAAGAAGCTTCCAGGGGTTGATGTTGCTGGTGCAGGATCATACTTTGAGTAGTGAGGTCCTACAGTGTCTTGCATTCCTTTCTTAGAGCTGTGCCTGCAGGAATACTGTGTGCTCCCCTTTTCCTCTGCGTGGGAAATGTTGACGACTTTCCAGGTCTTCTGCCTGTCATAAGTGAATGAGTTTAATTCAGGGGTTGGTGGGAGGGAAGATGTAGAGTTCCCACTTTGCCTTGAATAGAAGCAGCATTCTCCAAGCACTGCACCAGGAATAAAGGGAAAGTGTTCAAGCTCCTTCTGTCCTCCTATCCCATTTTTCAATTGGTTCAGAACTGGGAGGGAAGAGGATTGGGTTATGATCAGACTAGCAGTACATTTTTCAAGAATCTGTTTTCATGCCCTTGGGGTTCACATGTTAGAGGAGAGAAACAAATAGTAAATAAACAAATAAATAAAATACATGGCATATCATATGAGGGTTTCGATTTTTTGATGGAGTGGTCAGGGAAAGTCTCACTGGACAAGGAACAGCTGAAGGTTAAATAAGATGAGATCAGAGGAGACTAATTCAGTGACTGATAAAGGGCAGGTGCTGAAAAATGTTCCTTGCCCTTCCCTCTGCACACCTGAGGGTGTGGCCTATATTTGGCTCTTGTGTCCAGGGCTGGGAAAAGTGTTTCCCTGTTGGTGGGAGCGCACGTGTGCCATGTCTCTTAAGTTATATCTTGGAAGTCCAACTGCATTTGGAAAATCTTCAGTTGGGACTTTACCAGGTCTCCTGGCCTTTTAGCTCCTATATGACATGGGAACCTTCCATAGGAGTCTGTCATCAGTGACTGATGACTATTCCCCTGAGGAAATCCACTCATTCCAACAAATAATTAAAGGGAATATGCATGAAGGTGTGCTGTAAGGAAGAGGCTTCCAGTTCCTCTATTGATCGACATTCTCCTGGGCTCCTTAGGCCTCCAAGTGGAGAGACTGAGTTCTAGAGATTCACGGATGAGTAATTTAATGGGGTGCATAGCACAGTGCCTGGCACACAGAATAATTATTTTTTGAATAAATAAAAGATTGGACAATTGAGTGCTAAATAGGCATTATCTAATGAGCGAGGCATGTATGCTTCCTGTCTCATCCTGGACCACTCTAGCTAAGGACACTGTTTGGGGAAATATGGTGGTGGTGGTGCTGGGAAGTATGTTTCTGATTTAAATGAGTGACAGGCAGCTGTTGTTAAGATCATCACTTCGTATTGGTTTATTAGTATGCAAACTTAGCCTTAAGTGCAGACTCTATTCCCATTTTCTGTAATTGTACAGTAAATTAGTCTTACCACACTTACATGGGAGTTTCACAGAAGTCATCAACTAGTCACCAAAGAACTTATTCTGAAAACCACTGTAATAGCTATTTGTTTTAGGATTGACTCTTAGCCATTTGAATATGTCTTTCACTTTGTTTTCATTATAAATGTATTACACATATTTCTAGGTCAACATTAAACTAATCTACAACTAACTGAGCTAATTTGGCACTGACACACAATGTTCTAAAATGGATGTGCTCTGAATTTCTTGTTCCAGATTTGAGATGGTCAGTTGAAGTTCTGTTGACTCTCTCTCTGGTTTCTTCATCTGTAAACTGGGCATTGTGTTTTATTCCTACAGAGGAGGCTGCGACCATCAATTAGGTATTTGTTGTAAAGGGCTTTGATAGCTTGAAAGAGTGACCTTTTATAAAACAGGATACGTTGTATTTATCCTTACAATATTTTCTTGATTCTAATTATAACTCATTTTTTTTCCAACAGTAGGAGAAGAACGGAAAAGGAAAAATGTGAGTACAGAAAGTGGCACTGATTCCATCACAAAAAGAGATTCTGCAAAGCTCGGGAGGAAAGTTACACCACAGCCTAGGCTGATCTTGGGTGGGTCTGCTGTTAAATTTAAATACTGCCTTGAAATAAGACAACAGGGACTCCTTCTGAGTACCCACTTCAGACTGAAAAATAATAACAGTTGATGTGTGTATTCCATATTTGTAAACTTAAAATTCATAGGTTGTCACAATTAGAGGAGGCTTTATAGATCTTCTACTTTAACCTCATCCTTTCACAGGTGAGGAAATGGAGATTCAAAAATTTTATGTAACTTGCCCCAAACTACACAGTGAATTGTTCTCCCGATCTCAGTCCCATGGTCTTTAGTTTGCATATGAATGGGGCATAAGGTACTATAAGGATAATTTTCAAAAGACTTAATAAAATGGAGATGAATTCTAGTAAACCAAGCTGAGACTTTGGGACCGATTTCACTGGCATGTGGACATGACTTGTTTCATCTAAGCTTCTTTAAGTGAATTTCTGTCTGCGTTATCAGTGCATAGGGTTCCTGTATCTCTTAGTGTTCTTGGGTTTCAGAAATGGACTCTGGCTAACTTAAACACAAATAAAGAAAAATAAAAACATAAATAAATAAAGTAAAGATGTTATTGGAAAGATACGATGTAGTCCTCAGAAGAAAAGAAGAGGCCAAAAAATCAGGGCTCAGAAAGCTCTGGACCAGCATAGCTGGGAGTCTGCTCATGGCCCCGGGGGTGGGCAGAGCAGCTCCAATCATTGCTCCTACCTCCTGTCATCCCAAGGAAGCTTCATACTTCAGGGTCAGAGGATCTGACTAGTCTAGCTAGGGTAATGTGCCTGCACCTTGGCTGGACATGAGATGGGTGGGTAGGGAAAGAGTGGAACATTTTGATGGACAGATTGCCAAGACTGGATGCATAGGGAGCGGGTAGTTCCCAACAAGAAAAAAAAAAAATTGAGCTATTGTTACCAAAAGAGGGAGGCACAGATTCAGGGCAACAGAAACAGACATACATCCTGGAATCCATTTCATCACCATGGATAGGAAAGAATGCCATATGTACAAATTTTTACTTTGTAAAGTAACTTAAAAAAATTTCAGATGTTTGCATTCAGTCTTAGTTGATACTTTTCACTTGTTTGTTTCTCTAATTCCAACTATATTTAGATTCTCATATCCCATTCAAGTCAACTAGAGCAAAGATCATAAATACAATAATGATTTTGTTCAGTTTGGTTATAAGTATTCATTCACTCAGTTAATTCATTTATTGAACATATATTTATAGTAGACTTTGAAAATATAGAATTCAATTTCTGACACTGAATTGACAGGAGGGAGAAGCAAAGATTTTCTTTTTATTAAAATAAATTACACAACAGACTAAACTAATGGCTTTTAAGCAGTGCTCTAGGGTGGCTAGAAGTTCCCAGTGGCCTTTGTGAGATAGTGGCTACAGAGCCAACTGGTTGGGCTTCAGTTCCTCTGTGCCTCCACCCCTCCCCACCTGCTGTTCCCTATTTCTCACCCAATCCTCTCCATTTACTTCAACCAGAAGAGTTTCAGTGTTGTTTGTTGGGTATCTGAGCAAGATTTCCCTTTATGAAAAAAAAGTTTGAAAATTACTAGACTTTTAATATGTTGCCATATTAAGTGTTAGTACACTAACTAGATTTATTAAACAAGTATCTTAGTCCTAACCCCAAATAAGAGGGGGAATATCTATCTAGGCATAGAGAGCTCATCTTCTTAATTAAAAGAAAAAAAAATTTGGACCTATCTGGAATTAACAAATAAAGAATGCTCACTGTGTATGAAGCTCTATACTACACCCTTTGGGGGAATAATAAGACAGATAAAAGACAGCTTCTTAACTTAACTTAGTTGGAAAGACAAAGCAAGCACATAAAATAATAAAACGTCAGCAGAAGAACTGGTTTCAGTAGCCAAGATCCAATAATCATAAAGTAGATCACCTTGTTTCCATCTAGAGGGAGTTAAAGGACAGAGAGTTTGTGTATGATCAGCCTAGGCAGAGAAGGCCTTCTCTACAATGGCACATTCTGTTTGTGTTTAAAGTTCTATGAGTCTAAGGATTAAAAAAAAATATACCAGAAAATCTTTTTTCTTATGAATTATTTCTGCATCTCCAAATTATCCAAATTCCTAAGTACCTTTTGGATTTTCGGGCAAATAAAAAACAATATTTAAAATAATCTTGTATTTTCTCTCATTTAATCTAATGTTGCTAGGTCTGAAGTGAAAAGCAAAGTCACATAATTTTCTTTTTGTTTATGGAGGGTGAAACGTTTTTATTTGGACTGTTAGGAAGAAATAATTAATGTAAAATTAACAAAACTCAAAATTTCACAGAAAATTGGAGTTTTTGTAGCTACAGATTTTACTTTGAATTTGATCTCTGTCATTGTCTGCTGGGTGAAGTCTGACTCTATGGTTTTCCATTATGTCTGTGTTTGAAGGCTTAGTTTTGTCCCTCCTTCATTTAAAACATTCCTACAGCCATTTTCCAGTGAAATCCCACCCAGTGAATTGACTCATATCAGAAGAATTCCAGAATTAAGAACAATTGTGCCCTTTCTGTCATTGATGTAATGGTGTTTTTCAGCATACTTTAATAGTCATGAGCGATGTTTTGGCAGGCAGCTGAAATTACCCTACACATCGGATTGCATTACTGACCGCTACCTTCCAAGGGGTACCTCAGGGGAAGGGACATTATTTTAGGAACATTATTTTTTAACTTAAGGATGTTATCTGTTAACAAAATAGTAGATTAAAAAACATGAGAGCTTTTTTTTTTTTTAGTGTATCTGAGAAATATAAGAACATATATTTAACATACCAGGTTCTAAATGTACAGATTCCTTGAACAGACTGATATAAACATTTTGATAACTCCTGGACTTGTCCTTTTAAGACAGCTTTAAACAGTGGGATTATTAAAATGTTTACCATCTAAAGTGGCAACGTTGTCTTTAAGATTTAGGTTTACAATTCTATACCTTACTTGTCTGTGACTTTTTTCTAGAAATTATTCCTTCCTAAAAATTAGGCTAAAACTCCTCATTTTGTTTTCTTTCTGTATTAAATATAATTTGCAAAACTCTCCCTCTCTTTATTATGCATATTTTGGAGTTCTCTGTAAGGACTCTTTGATCTAGAATTTCCTTCTAGGTAATATGAAACTGTGAATGACTTGGGTTATAAGGGCTCAGTATGTTCTGTGCAGTTTGCTTAGTTTCTCTCCTCAGGTAAAAACCATCTTTCTCTTGATCTGGCAGTTTGATAAGCTCCACACTTGGTTGGACCTGAGGTGGGTTTGTGTAAAAGCAGATTGCTTTAGTTAAAGTAATCAGTGTACCCTGTTCTACTTGGACGTCTGTGAGAATTGTCGAGTCTCCAACATTTCATTCAGAGGCAGAGTCTCTGAAACTGTCACATTTATTTGAAGGTCAGTTTGACTTTGCCATGGTTCTAATATTTTCTTCATTTATCTGGAAATCAACTCTAGCCTTTTGGCCTCATATTTTGTACTAGTTTTAGTTTAAAAAGTGTCTTCTCTGAAACGATTTTTCCCTCGGGAAAAAAAGGCTTTATATTATAATTATTCTTTAGTTACAATTGATTAAAACTGTAAATATTCCCATTTT
This sequence comes from Tapirus indicus, assembly GCA_031878705.1. Lineage (NCBI taxonomy): Eukaryota > Metazoa > Chordata > Mammalia > Perissodactyla > Tapiridae > Tapirus > Tapirus indicus. Next base: position 60,636,002 of record CM062926.1, read on the forward strand.
TTGTCGATGTATAAGCCAAAGTATTCTATTTTTTTGGTCAGCAATAAGAAACTGAAGTACTCACCCCAGACAGAGGCAGTGAAGATCTGACAAAGACTTAAAAGATAGTAATCATCTGAATAGTAATTACCATCAGGAATACTGAGCTACCTGAAAATAATCCTAGTCTCAACCAAAAGTAAGTTACAAGCTCATTAACGGTTTTTAATGGAGCATAGTGTTTAAAAGCTGAAGATCTGGAGGCAGAACATTCTGGATCAAATCTTGCACTGCCCATGACTGGCCATGTGATACTGAAATGGTTATTTCATCTCTTAATAACCTCAGTTTCCTCATCTATAATATATTATAATGATACCTACTTCATAGAGGGATTAAAGTGTTTAGCACAGTACCTGATTCAGAGTTCATTAAATGCCAGCTTTTATTATGACTGCATTAAAATTATTTTGCATTATCATCTAAATGTTTTTCACTGTTTAAAAATCTTTTGTCACAGAAGTGTTTGGTCCAACTATCAACATCAGTTAAGAACATGGTGGCCAATGCCAACTGAATATTTTGGAATATTAGGAGTTACCCATAAAATGACTTCTAATTCCACAACTGGAAGTTGCTGTAGTCTGAATGTTAGTGCCCCACTCAAATTCATATGTTGAAATCCTAATGCCCAGTGTGATAGTGTTAGGAGGTGGGGCCTTTGAGAGGTGATTAGGTCATGAGAGTGGAGCCCTCATGAATGGATCAGTCCCCTCATAGAAGAGGCTCCCAGAGCTCTCTAGCCCCTTCTGTCTTGTGAGGATACCATAAGTCTGTGACCTGGAAAAGGGCCCTCACCCTACCATCCTGGCACCCTGATCTCAAACTTCTAGCCTCCAGAACTGTGAGAAATAAATGTCTGTGGTTTATAAGCCACGCACTCTATGGTATTTTGTTATAGCAGCCCAAATGGACTAAGACAGAAGTAATCACTAGTAACATACTGACAAATTTTGTTCCAATTTTTTTCTGGGAATATATTATGTATTTATTGTTTAAAACATGGACCTTATAATGTGTATCTAGCTTTTAGTTTTCAGTGCTATGTTGGGAAAACAGTTTCTTAGATCGTCTTCAAAAACACAATTTTAAGGGGCTGGCCTGGTGGTGTAGTGGTTACGTTCACATACTCCGCTTTGGCGGCCTGGGGTTTGCAGGTTTGGATCCAAGGCACAGACCTACGCACCACTTATCAAGCCATGCTGTGGCGGCGTCCCACATGTAAAGTAGAGGAAGATGGGCACGGATGTTAGCCCAGGGCCAGTCTTCCTCAGCAAAAAGAGGAGGATTGGCACTGGATGTTAGCTCAGGGCTACTCTTTCTCACAAAAAAAGTCCCAAAAACCAGATTTAAGTGACTAAATAATATTCTATTACACAGAATAATAGGACTGTAACTTATTTAAATATTCCCCTATTATTGAATATTTAGATTGCTTGAAATTTTATTCATTATGAATAACATTTTTATGAACATGCTTCTACATACTTACTTAAAAGTTTAATAAATATATTCAAATACATGAATATTTTAAAGAATTTGATATATTCTAAGTGCTTTCCTGAAAATTTGTAGCAGTTTACATGCCTATCAGTATTGCTTCATAGATTTGTGAATCCCAAATCGAGACTTCCTTTTTCATTTTGACCTGTTACTCCTCCATAACAAATGGGCAAATTCTCACTAATTTCCCCCACAGTTAACACACACACACACACAAGATCTGTCCTAGCTTATTATGACATGTAGCTGCGTATTTTGAATCACATGAAAGTTTCAATAGTTATAATTCATTTCTAAAGGGATTTTAAGTGGCAACAGAAAAACAAAAGGATTAAAAAGAATTATATTATTGGATATAAGAACTATATTTAAAAATGGCTAATCATGACAAAGAACAGAAAAGCCAGGCTAAAGGTATTTGTAGTTTTCTGCCTTCATTTCAAAGGTGAAAGACAACCTGAGGAAAGACTGGGTCATTATTATTCATCCAACTACTTGGTCCTTCATGTGGGGTATATCTTCTTTGCTTCATATTCACGATTATCTTTTCAGCCAAAGTTCATGTTTACTGGATGTCAGGTTTAATGGCGTGTGGCCAATGGAACTGATGTGAGAGAAGCACATCGTACACGTGGCCTAAGTCTAGGATTCAGTCGTTCATTCTTTAAATATTTTTTGAGGACCAACTAGGTGCTAGGCCCCATTCTAAGCACATCAGTGAGCCAAATAGATGAAAACTTTTGCCCTCTTGGAACTTATATTTTGGTGGAGGAAGACAATAATAACACAAGAAATCCATTATAATATATTTGGAAGTGATTAGTGCAATGGAGTGAAATAAGGTAGGGAAAAGAATAGCTTGGGGAGGGAGTGGAGGTTAACATTTTTAAAAGGATAGTCAGAACAGCTTCCCTGACCAGGTGACGTTTGACTTTTAAGCCAAACTTGAGGGGGAGTGGGGAAGAAATGAGCCATGCAGATGCCTGGGGCAAGTATTTTCCAGTGTGTCTACCTCTGGAGTTCAGGTATGTCTGGACTATTGGGAGATTGGCTCCACAAAAGTCTTTGTGAAGAGGGTCCAAGAAATCTGAGAGAGAACAAACACTCAGAGAAGAAAGCTGTACACGTTATGAGCGTGATCCATGAGCCACTGAAGATGGTGAGTAGAGGAAAGATCCTATATGGTGGTTCATATTTAAATCCTGTTCTGGATATGTCTAGAAAAAATTTTGCTGCCCAAATAACATTGAGTTAGCACTGAGTGTATCACAATAGGGGAAGACCTATCTCCTTTCCTCCACAGACATCACAGCACAAAGGATTATGCCATCTAGGGTGCAGGGCAAGAAGCAGCAGTGGCCACTACGGTACGAGATCACCCCAGGAAACTTGGCACCTAATACTTGGCACTTGAACTGTGGAAATTCATGGGGCTTGTTGTGTCTCATGAGAGAAAGACCAACGCCAGTGAAGAACTACTGATCTGCATCAAGAGAGCTGGAGGAGCTCAATGTTTAGGGTGGCAAGAACTATAAGTTAGAGACAGAACATGGCAGAGCATGGTAGACATCAAAAGGATGGAGTATACGGCGAGACATTCCTCGGGAACTCCCAGAAACACGTGTGTGTGTGGGCTGTATAGGAGGTCGAGGTTTGTCAGAGGAATTTATGTATGAAATTTATTTTAACATAATTTGTCCACTTAGGAAAACATGTAGATTATTGGATAATTTCTTGGCATTTACTCAGTATTGAACCAAAGTTTTGGCACAAATATTTATCCATGAATTTTTAACTTCTTTACCCCAATGATACTGACAACCAGCTCATCAAGGTAGCAACAGGAAAGATCAACAGTAAAAGCCAGTACTAATCTTTGTCACAGGGAAGTGTGACTAACACAATAAATCTGTAATTTAGCAAACTCACTAGAAAAACTGAATGTGAATGACCACAACTCTTATAACTGTTATTTTCACCTGGTCATCTCAAGCCCAGGTTGGCGAGAGAGACTTAGGTCAGAGACAAAGGATTTTATTATGCATAACTCAGCAAGCAGCATGAGCATCAACATGTTTGGTAGCCTAAACCCCCATTCTTACTGAGTGACACTAAGAGAGCCAGGTGATACCTGCATTTGCAGTTAAGTTGTCTTAACATGATAGAAATCCTGTGCTTAGGGAACTTGAATGTTTCATACTGGGCAACCAGCTTGCTGGCCCATTGCTTGAGAGGGAGATACTATCTCTATCTTCCATGACTGTTCACTCTACAAACATCTTTGTACAGATAGTCTGGAACAAAAGACGTCAGTGCTTCTGCTTTCAAGATAGGCAGACAATGAGAGACCTATTGAGAATTGTCTCCCAGCAATGTTCACAACTGATTTTAAGGAAATAAGCCAAACAGTGAACAACAAACCTAATACCTTCTGCTTTGTGAGACTACGTCTTGCCTGGAAGAAAGTCTGCCACAACTAATAAATTCTCAAATTGCCATGACCTTCAGACTGTTAGCCACATCTTCTGGGGTAGTGTGGCCTTTTCTTTTATGCTATTGAGGGACAGCCTTTGTGGGAAAAAATCTCCAGTGGTCTTCAGCCACAGTTACTGTAGGTGAATATCTTGTAAAGAGTGGCCCTTCATTCACTATTTTCTTTCATGTATTCCATCTCATGTTCTGCAGGACCAATGGCATTTGTACCTAAATGGGCAGATCTAGCTATCTGGTTACCTAGTGTCCTGGTTGGAGAAGAGATTGCTGGAAAGGAAGTCTGACACAATGGCCAAATAATAAACCATAACTCCATTAAGTTCTATTTTCATATTGAACAGGCAATGAAATTGTATTACCTGTCTCTTACAATGGAAAGAAAAATCAATATGTGCTGTTGCTTCATGTAATGAATGTCCTCTATCCTCCCTGCTGTTGCTACCTCCAACATTTTACATTAGCATGATAAGAAACATGGCAAAATGTTGGATGGTTCTGGGTCTTCAGAAGGTGATTTCTCATATCAGTCAGTCATTATAGTTTTTAAAACAGCATTTGTCATTAGGCTAAAAAAATGCATAATCAGGATAGAGTAAAGCAACATTACATTATTGAACAAAGATTTCTTCTTGCACCTCCTAGGTTGTCTGGGGATTGTAGTCAAGTGTGTGTTGTATAATGGAAAGAGTGCTAGACCTGGAATTCGCTTCAGCTCCACGGAAATTAGTTATGTGGTCTTGATTAAGCCACTTAACATCTCTGACTCTCAGATGTTGATATTTCAAATGGGGAGAACAATCTACGCTCTCTTCTCCTCACAGGTTCATGATTATTAACATCAACAATGTACTATATGCATATGAAGGTGCTTTGGTAATCAAGTCTGATATAATTGTAAAATGGTATTACAACTATGGCAATATTTAAAGTAAAGTAGAATCTTTTCATAACATTGACAGCAAGGAATAGGATTAATATTTCCTTGACTTTCATTTTTTTGCAACATAGGGAGCATATGATTGATAAAAAGACAAAATCCCATGTAAGAATGAATAATGTTCTATAATATCTTATTGCACAATCCCCAAATATGACCAAGTGGTGACTAAGTAGTTTATTCAAGTTTCCTGGAATGTCCTCTACACTCTCTTTATCTCAATCTTCTGTGATAATATCACCCTCAATTTATGACTCCAATCATAATACTAATGTTTTCTCTTTTTGACAACTGGAAAATTTAATAGGAATCAACGAGTATACTTGGAAAAGGGCTTGTCTCTACATGTAACTAGAGCAATTCATGGGAACCATGACCTTCAAAACAACCTACAATGTCTGCTTTTGTTTTAAATTTAAAAATAAAATGTGGATCCACAGTGATTCCATAGATTTTAGCCACCAGCACTGGGAATCCATACACAAGTACTGACTTTTTTTTTTAAGTAATTCACTCACCACTAACTTTTGTAAGTTCTCATCTTGAAACTAGTGATGGCTGACACAGAAATATTTCTAGGATCAAAACTGAAAGCAGGTAGATGCCGTGGTTGTGTAGCTAAGAATATCATATCTGCTTGAATTGAATACATCTTGAGGTTGCTGAGATTTGGTTCATTGACCAACTGGGTGAAATACATATCATAGTTCAGATATGACTGCACACTTGGAATTTCTTTTAGCATCTGAATAGGTGCTGTGTGTGTGTGTGTGTGTGTGTGCGTGTGTATGTGTTTGTAGGATGGCTACACAGCATGGTTCGTTTAAGACTCAGGTGTTAGTTCTTTCCTCCGATACCACGAACCAGTAGTCTCACTGGAGTGGTATCAGCTAAATTGGAGAGAACAAAAAGGAAGCTGAATGAAGGAGTTAGGTTGAGTGCTGTTTCCTGGATAAACTTAGGTCACTCAAAAGTGTTCCAGAATATCTGCTTGCTAATACCCAACTTGGGCAGGTCTGAGTCACTCTTTTGGGCATTATTAATGCCTAGACTAAGTATTTTTGAGGTCACCAACTTTCCTGAGCAATGGAAACTCATGATGGTATATGTCAATGATTTCAATTAGTGGTTCTCAAATTGTAGCAGGCATCAGAATCATCTGGGGAACATTTAAAACATAGATTTCTTGGCCACATCCCAAGAGTTTCTGTTCAGAAGGTCAGGGGCAGAGGCTAAGAGTTAGACTTTTTCTTTTTTTCTGGGGAAGATTAACCCTGAGGTAACATCTGTGCCAATCTTCCACTATTTTGTATGTGGGTTGGCTGCCACAGCATGGCTGTTGAGTGGTGTAGGTCTGCGCCTGGGATCCGAACCCATGAACTCAGGCTGCCAAAGTGGAACTTTAACCACGGGGCCATGGAGCTGGCCCCAAGATTTTGAATTTTAAACAAGTTCCCAGGTGCTGCAGATAATATTGGCCGGGGGACCACAGTTTGTGATCCACTGAAACTACCCTATTTCCACACATGTGTTTTACAACTATCCAATCAAACTACGTATGCAAATCACTATGAGTGAGTTCCTTCCTCACTTCCCCACCCCCCCTAATAATAAATGGGCACAGAGTCAAGTAGAGTTTTTGAAAGTGATCAGTGGAGAGTCATGAAAATTAAGTCAATGCTCAGAGGGGGTACTCTTTATTTGAGAAATCAGCTCGCTTATTTTGAAATGAGTTGAACTCTAGTGCTTGTGGCAGAGTCTGTGAAACACAAGGTCCTTTAACGACAAAAATGATGACAACTCACCCCTAAATGTTCATCTTCACTTTTAAGTATATTATATGGACTTGGGTGGACTCAGAGAAGGAGTTAAGAAGGATCCTGTAGGACAAAGAGGAAGGCCCAAATGCCAGGCAGCTGCATAGTGCCTCTCAGTCTGCAATGGACTCCAGAAATTTCCATTCAGTCATTTACTCATCCAATCATATACCAAGCAGTTGTGTGCCTACTACATGCCAGGCTTTGACCTAGATGCAGGGATCACAACTGGTAACAAGATATATATGGTTCTGCTTTCCTGGGGCTTATCTCTTAGTGTGGGTGGGAGAAGAGGGAGGGAGAGAATAGAGAGGGAGGGAGGGAAGGAAGGAAGGGGAGGGAGGGAGGGGTGGAGAGAGAGAGATAGAGAGAGAAAGAGGTGGGGTGAGTGAGGAAGGAAGAGAAATAGAACATGAGCAAATAAATAAATTATCCAGAAAAATATCACATAGCAATAAGTGAAATGCAGAGAAATAAAACAGTGATTTGCTATCAAGTGACAGGTTACAGAGTCATTATTTTGGATTGGGTGGTCAAGGAAGTTCATTCTGAAATGACATTTAAGCTGTGATTTGAGTGACAAGAAGGAGCCAGCTGTGTGAAAGACTAAGGGTGAAGAGCCTTCCCTAAGCAGAGGGAGCAGTTAGTACAAAAGTCTCAAGGTGGGAGTGAGCTTGGCAAGTTCAAGAAGTGAAAGATCAGTTTGGCTGGAGCATGGTGGTCAGAGAGTCAGTGATACCCAATGAGGATGAAGTACAGGCAGGGGCCATTTGAGATTTAATCATAGGTGTGATAGAAAAAGCCATTGGCTAGTAGTAATCTGATGGTTATAAGGCTGCAGTGGTCAAAACTTCCTACAAGACAGTGGACAAAGTAGAAGCAGCGGACTAGTTGGGAATCTATGACAGTCGTACAGGGGAAAGATGATGGTGGCACTGACCAGGTGTTGTGAGTTGGAAAATAGTCAGATTCTGGAGAAATCTGGTTCAATAAGCACTGCTGATTGTTTGAATATATGTGTAGGGATACAAATATAGAATATATGTGTAGGGATACATTAGGGAAACAGAGGCACTGAGAATTATTTCCAAGGTCCTTGCTATTCAATAATGTGATTAAAGGAGCAGCAGTATCACATCATTTGGAACTTGTTATAAATGCAGAATCATAAGCTATAACTCATACCTACTGAATTAGAAGACCCCCAAGTGATTCCAACACACATTAAAGTTTGAGAAACCCTGGGCTAGATTATTGTCTTGATCTCCAGGGAGAATAGTGCTACTTATCAAGATGGAGAATTTCTGCCTGAGGCAGGAGTCTGTTGGGGTGGGGAGAGGGAACCAAAATTTCCCTTTTACATACGAGAATTTTGAAACATTTATTTGACATGCAAATGGAAACTTCAAGTAACAGTTGGTTATATGAGTCTGGATTTCTGGGGGAATGGTCAGAGCAGGAGATAAAGATGTGTGATTCATTAGCATTTGGATGGTGCTCACTATCCAATGAATGAATGGATGAGCTCACTAGTGAGAGGGTGTAGATAGAGGAGAAGGCTAGGAATGAGCAGGACACTACAAAGGTTAGAAACCTATTAAGACAAATGGTCAGCAAAGGAGGCTGAACAGAGGAAAGCCATGAGAGTATGGTGTCATGGAAGCCAAGAGAAGAAAGAGTTTCAAGACAACAAGAGCCATCAACTCTGCTGAATGGTGCTGAGAGGTTGAGTAAGAGAACAAAGAACATTGGATTTGGCAGTATGAAGGTCAGTGGTGACTTTGGCCAAAGCAGTATCAAAATGGTGGGAATGGATGACTTTTAGAGTACACAGAGGAAAGAATTTGAGATGAGTGAGTGAGAGACAATGCTGACAGATGACTTTTTCAAGCTTCTGGGAGATAATACAGTTTGTTTCATTCATTTGTGCTCAGAAACCAATGATCACTCTTGATTTCTCCTTCTGTCATAGCCGAATTCCTAACACTGTCCTTCCAGATACTTGGAGTACAAAGTACAAAAGATCCTAGCCATTGCCTTCAAGAAACTCAAAATCTAGTGAGAGAGAAAGATGCATACAAATAATAAAATGTCCTGATAACTCTGTATTAGAATTATAGGGGTTTATGGGCTGGGAAAAGAGTTAATATTATTGCTTGCGTTATGCCAGGCACATTGCACATGTTATCTGTAATTGTTACTACATACATTCCTTTGAGGTTATCCTAATTTTACTGATGGGGAAATGGAAGTTCAAAGATGTTCAGGACTTATTTTTGGGTCAGAACTAGTGAAGAATGGTGAAACTAAAATTTGAACCCAGGTCTGCTGACCCCAGTGCTATATTCTTTGCAACACCATGTTACTTTGCATGGCAGAAGAGGGAACAGGTACAAATTATTCTTAGCAAAGCCGGGAGTGATCCTTCACAAACTGCAAAACAAGGACTCCTTACTGTATTAATGCAGTAGAGCTGCATTTCATGCAGTGTGTAGGGATAAAATTCCAAATGAAATTTTAAGTGAAAATTATCCTGAAAATTCCATTGTATCACTCTTATGTCCCTGGGAAATGCTCACACTAGGAGAGCCACTTGGAATTGAGATCAACTGAAGAAATGTCAGACTTGAGTCACCCTTCTCACTCGGGGAAACACAATCATTGAAGGGGCTCACCTGTAATATCATTATTATTATTTGCTGCGTACAAGTGGTTTTATGAAGAAGTTAAATTCACATAGTATGCAAATCTAGTAAGAGTTAATATTAACTGAAAACTTACTGTGTATGGTCAGAGTCCTAGGAACATTACATGCAAGGTCTTATTCAAAATGTAATCCTCACGCTAACTCTATGAGGTAGGTATTTTTGTCCCTATTTTGTTGATGAGAAGACTTGCCTAAGGTTACAGAGCTAGTAAATTGGAGAATTGCTTTTCCAACTCCAAATGACTGAGCTGAGAATGGCTTCCACGATGCACACGGTCTTCCTGGCTTGCAGTCTTCTGTACCAGCCAAGCAGATCCTGACCGTTAGTTAACTCACAGGGCTCCCTAACCATGTGGCCTGCCCATTCCTCACCAGCATTAGCTTCCCTCTTCATCTCCATCTCCCTCTTTCACTCCTCTGTTTACTAGGGCTCCCTAAGGCTCACTTTCCTTCTTAAGTCCCTGCTGGAGCTCATTAGTATCTAAGGATCAGCTAGAGAATTTGCATAACTGAGTCTGTAAGTAGGAAACACACTCGTTCTGAAGTCAGAAACCATTTAGGACCATGTGACCTGATTTAACGTAAATACAATAAACACTTTCCTGTCAAAGTAAAAATTAGTTCTTTGTCTTTCAAAGTTGTCAGAGCAACTGTTTTAAAAGTCTGGATGTTGGCAGGTACCATCTAAAAGTTTCAATAAAAATACTGCTTAGCTCACTTCAGATATAATTTGATATTTTTGTTAACATAAGCCCCCTTTTAAAGATTATGCACAACTTTTGTTTTTCTAGTCCTCTTCAATGGCTCTCTGGATAGTGCCCTGTTTCTGTAGCTAGCTAATGGACATTTGCCCTGGTGCCTGCTTGGATAATGCAAACCTGAATTTTAGGGTTTTACCTAAGGGATTTTTTTCTCAACCCTCTTTGACTCTCGCCTGGCTATGAATGCTAATTCTCTGTCTCTGGAAAATGCCCCGAGTACTGTGAGCAACCATTGTCTTCCAAATCTCTTTCTTGGTGGAAAACAACAGCCTGTGATGTGACTTAATTCACTTCTTTCAAGATCAAAGTAGAAGACACAAGGGAATCCATGGTGAGGAGTGAAATCTGAGGTTGGTGGACTGTCTGGAGTGACTTATGCATCTTCATTTGTTTACTCTTTTGTATTTGAAGCTGGAAGAAGGCAGTGAAGACAATTATACGTGGATATTCATCTAGTGAGGTTTGGCTTGGAAATTAATTCTGAGACATTGTTTCAGACCAGATAGGCTAGGGAATGTTGTAGCAACAAACACCACCAAAATCTCTATGGCTAACCAGAATAGTACTATTTTTAGTCATGCAAACCTTCTGCTGGCCTAGGCATCTCTCCAGGGGTTCTCCATGTGGGGACCAAACATTCCAGGCTGCTTCCATCTCACAGCACTTTTCTCAACACGGGGCTTCAGGGTTTGTCCAAGCAGAGAAAGAGAGCGTTAAGAATTATGCATTGGCTCTCAAGTATTTCCTCTCCAAAGTGACCTCCATGTCCCAATCCATTGGCCAGAATTAGTCATAGTCCCACCCAACTGCAAAAGGGGCTTAGAAGCATAGCCTTCTGTGTGTCTAGGAGGGTTGGAAAACCAAGGTGGGCATTAGCAATGTCTATTGCAGACACTTTTGGAAAATGTTTCTTCAAATCTCATGTTCTTTGACATTCAGATGCCTGGGGCACAAGAGGAATGGCCTTAGGTGGAAGAGTGTGTAGGCAGACCGGTGAGAAATTTGTCCCATCTTGAAGACACCCACACAGTCTTTGTGCACAAGCATGGATGACGAATTTCCAGAATTTTTCTCATATGCCATCTTGGCACAGAGACCCTTAAAGAAAAACAGACTAATCTCCTTGTAGCCATGAGTAAATAAATACACTTTATGAGCTATTTTACAAGGTAGTCAAGGGCTTTGAGTTGAGGGCCTAGATCTAAATCCTCCTAGGTACAAAATAGGCAAGCGTGGATTTATATATTTTTAATTGTTTCTTCCAAGGTTTGTTTAGGAATTAAAAATTAACATGGAGTCCAGGCAACAGTGATGAATCAGACAGGGAATGTAGAAAACTCAGATACATACCCATGGATAAACTACAAAGCTGTGAGCCTTCTCTGAGGGGCAGGAATGGGATCTTTCATTTAACACATCTTCTTAGTTTGTTATCCTGGGAGCAGTTTGATACCAGTTTCTCATTATGGGAATAGCGATCAGGCCCCACTACCTTACAAACATCATACATACGTGTATACAGTCTCACCTCTAAAATTTCAAGGTAATAGAAAGTAATCTAATTACATGGATAATTAAAAACAACCAAGGTGCAAGTTTAAAACTTGTACTTTTATGACTGCAAAGCAGGCTATCAAAATGACAGGGTGTCTGGATGTGATCGTTGCACGCACTCAGATTAAATGAGTGCATTAGTTGATTGTTTCTGGTACGAAGATAAGCAGAGAAAAGTATAATAATGTTGGCATTTAAGTGGACCTAATTAGGCTTCAAGTTTAGCACTCCATTAAGATGAATGGGAAAGGGTCACCCCCTGTTCAAGCTGTGGCATTGTCTTAGTGTGTCTGGATTTTGCCTCTGAAGACAACAGTCTGTCAGCATACATTCTCACAGTCACCCCTGTAAAGCAGACTGGAAATTTAATTCTTTTAAAATTAAATCTCAGGTTCTGGAGGCCACAGTAAAATCCACGGGGAGGTCTTAAATCTTCAAGTTCTGCTGCTGTGTTAGTCATAAACAACAACAATAATAATGATAATACTTTCCCTTGTCTACAGGAACTGTCAAGTGCAGACTTCAGTGTTTCCTGAACAAAATCTGGCGAAACTAACAATCTCCAGTTTACCACCGGAGGACCCTGTCCATAGAAAGGGTGAGTGACTTGGGTAAAGTTACAGAGCATGTCACTGGTAAAGCCAGAAATAACATGGAGAGACTGCTCAGTTTTCGTTGCAATAGTCTGTCATCCATCAAGGAAAGGGAGTAAAGAATAATGATCTCATCTACTAAACTGAGTGCACAAGCATCTGAAAGAAAACCCAGGAATCAAAGGGTAGCACAACACAGCAGACATGTTTACAGGAAGATGATCGGGAAATCCTGCCATCCGCCGTATGGAAATTTGGCTCAGTAGCATGTCAGTAGGAGAAAAGTTTAGTCATGACAATGGCCAAGGTGCATGGATGTGGTCTGAAAGTTATGAGACTCTGGAACCACATTTCCAGTTGTCATCCAAACAGCCACAGGGTCACTCTATGCCTTTTAGTGACTGGATTCAGAAACTAGATGTCTGGAGATTGCATAAGGAGAAGCCATATACGGCTTTTATTGAGTGGTTGAGTAATGGTTGTGATTTTATGATTCTTTGGAGGGTAGTATGGCTATATCTCCGACTGCAATCTGAGGACTGGTAACTTATAATTCTGGTTATGCTATGGACTTGCTGCATGTCATAGGGCAAATAATTTTCCCTTGGTAAGTTTCAGTTTCTTATTTCTTAAAATTAGTAAGATGAAATATGGCCCGCTTATCAAAATTCTGGGTTTTGTGGCTGTGTTATTCAGTAAGATTGTTGGAAGGAAGTTTTGGTGTACAACTTGTGCCTAGATAGACCCATTACTATGTCCAATTCTTTTCTAAATGTGAAACCTTTATACATTTTGGAACTGTTTAAATGAATCCAGTTGTAATAAAATAAGGCAGCATTTTTATTAAAAAGAAACCTGCTATAACATCATTGATCTTAGAATTTTGAAGTTGGATGGAAAGAAATGTAGTTTTCTGAGCCAACTGCTTACCAAATGCTGAGATTTATCATTCCAGATCCTTGACTCATGAAATGCCATAGCTTGAACATCTTTAATAATGGAGTTGAGAATGGGATATCTTTTCCTAGTCTTGATCATCTTGGGCTGTTACTTCTACTAATTCTGTCTTGTAATATTCTATACCAATTGATACTAATCTTGACTCCAAGAATACATCTATTCCTTCTGCTATTTGATAAGTCTTCAGATATCTGAAGCAAGTGATCATGCTAATTCCTTGGTTTTTTCTTTTTCATTCATTTTAGGGCATACAGAAGTTTTCAGAAACTTCATCACTTCAAAGATTTCCCTCAAACTTTAGTATTACATGAGGATTCAACCTAGCTTATAAGTGCCCTATGTTATATCATTAATATTTGATTATTCCCACTAATTGAAAAGAAATGTTAGTATTTGGAATGTATTCTTTTCCACAGTATATCTCATCTTTTAAGCTATTTTTGTTTTAGGAAAAATCAAATTAATTTGAGCTTATTCTAATTAACTTTAAAATTTCTTTGTAGCTTGCTTTGCTCCAGGATTAGTCATTTAACACCATTTCCAATAACATATTGACAAGATAAAAAACATGGAAATGGCACAAGGAAATAAAATGTAGAAAAATAAGATAGAACTGGATAAAGTTCACTATATAAAATACATTTGTGAGGTTATTATATACTTATTTATGGTGGGTCCAAATTTGATTCTGAACTTTCTAGCAGCCAATTCAATGAGAGAAATATGATCAGTTACATGACTAATAGCATCTAAAATACTTAAAAAGACAACTGGAAGAAACTCAATGATTTTTCTTGCCGAGTCATGAGAGCCTTTTCTCCTGAGTTCTCATAGGAAGGCTCTCTATGACAAAATAAGAATATCTTCAACAAACATTTATATAGTGAATTCCACAACAGATTTCATAGGATTTTTGCACGATAAAAATGATAAAATTCCCAAGTACTAGTGCCTGGTACCTAGTAAGTGCTTGTTGTGGATTGGATTGTGTCCTCCCAAAAGATGTTGAAGTCTTAGTCCCTCCCCAACCTGTGAGTGTTACTTTATTTGGAAACAGGGTCTTTGCAGATGTAATTAGTCAAGATGAAGTCATACTGAATTAGAGTGAACCCTAATCCAATATGACTGGGTCTTTACAAAAAAAGAGAAGAGACACAGACACAGAGGGAAGACGGCCATGTAAAGACAGAGGCAGAGACTGGAGTTGTGCTGCCACATGCCAAGGAATGCCTGGGGCTCTTAGAAGCTGGAAGAGACAAGGAAGCATCCTCCCCTAGAGGTCTCAGAGGGAACATGGCCCTGCCAACACATTGGTTTTGGATCTAGCCTCCAGAGCTGTGAGAGAATATGTTTCTGTTGTTTTAAGCTACTCAATTTGTGATACTTTGTTACAGCAGCCTTAGGAAACTAATACAGTGCTCCATACATATTCATTAAATGTATGGGTAAGTTTTATGGGCCAATTGACTGGTGGGACAAGTCTGCTCAGATATTTAGAGACACTGCTAAGATCAATGAAGAAAAAAATGGACATAATCCTACTAGATATATTTATATCAATTTCTATTCTTACTAAAGTCAGTATTTCTGTATAGAAGATTTATTTATTATGAAGTTAACAGTTAATAACCCATGATCAGGAGGTTTTGTGTGTACATTTAGTCACTTCCATGAGCCATTTTATTTCCTGTGACATACAGCTCCTAGAGCTTTGTGCTCTATCTAGCCTATAGCAAGTACTCAATAAATGTTTATAGTAATAAGATACATGTTAAATTTGTTATTACATGATTAATAATGAGGGTAGGGGAAGGTCCTGTACCCAAATGCCATTATTATAAAGGGGACATAGTACACATATATTTTAATTAGTGTCACAGGAATCCTGTTATCTTCCCTAGTGAATTTTACCATGTATGGTTGTTCCTATTTCTTTTTTATTACTCCTTTTCTCAAAACACATACCCATGACTTCAATCCCTATCACCTCCAACTATCTTCAAGAAATCAAATAAACCAATGACTCCCTAAACATTGAGAAGAAAAGAAAATGAAAAATGAGCCAAGAGGAAAAACAGTGTTCTAATTCCGGTTGGAACACAGTCTACCAAAGTTGTTGCAAGACCAGTTTCAGTCTTTTGAGACCTGGCCTCCTCTCCTCCTCCATCCTCAAGGCAGTCGAATGTTATGCTAAGATAAAGGCAGCGACTAATGGGTCATATGCCCACCACAAATTATGAAAGCTCACCCAACAGAGATGAATATCATGCATGATGAGCTAGTTTGGAAAAAAAAATCCATGTTCTTTTCAATAATCTAATACATTATTTGAAATGATAAAGCTTTTGAGAATCATTGACCTCCTATGGATAATGATAGCTTCAGAAGAATAAAAAGCAGAAGATAAAACACTTCAAAAAACAAAACAAAAAACGTGGTGGGCAATCTCTATTGGACCCATGGAAATATGGGGAGCCTGAATGCTCCCATGTTTGCAAAAAGTTCAGTTCTATTCATCTTTCCTAGGTTCATCCCACCGGCCGTTCCATCCCTGTCAGAAATATAATGGAGCGCAATCTCGGGGCTGCCCTGCGCTTGTAACATTCACAGGTTCTCTCTCCCCCCAAATTTGAGCGGAGGCACTTTTCCTTTCTAAAGAGCAGCATCTGGCCTCTTCGTGCGCTCATTTGCATGCCAATACTGGATTGCTCTCCCAGCGCACAGCTATTTAATAGTGGTGCTGGTGTCCGAGCTCTGGGAACAAACCAAATGGTTTGGGTGTGCTTTTGTGTGCAGTGCGGGTCGTTGCTACAGTGTGCTTATTAAGAATAGTACACATTCATTATAACAAGATTGCTCTTTTGCTCAGGGGCCATCACGGCGCATTCTGTAAATGAATTAACAGTAGCATGCATTTGTGTATTATGGGCCCAGAAGATGCATTTGTTTATTAAATAAATCTGCGACACAGAAAGTATAGTTGAAAAAAAAATCTAGAAAATAATCGGAGTGCGCATGTACAGTAGCTATTTGTTTTGTTTTGTTTTGTTTTGAAACCTCAACGTCTTGGCGAGTTTTCCTCCTTTGTTTCTTTCAAATAACCAGAGATCACAGGCCACGCTATAGACTAACAGCCTACAAAAATTGATGTAAAAAAAAATAGGAACCAAATTTAAGTTACAGAAGCACAAAACATTTCCAGAGTGGTATTGTAAATAATCCCATAGCTTTAAAATGACTTAATATTATGATTCTTTTGTTTTTCATTAAATTCTTTTGTTTTTCTTAAAATCATTTGTCTCTAAAAATTGCTATTATTTTTTTAATTTAATTTTTTAAAAAAAGTTTTGGCTAAAATTTAGCTTACATCACATATATAATTTTCTCTGTTGAACTTTGTTTTCTTTTGAAATACAAACTCTGCTTTTGGGGCATTCAGCTAGTATCGATCCACTTATTTCCAACCTTGTGGCCCAGGTAGAGCCAGTATAAGTATATTAATAAACATGAGTCAGTCTGTTGGATTTTATTCGGGTTAACTAATGATTTTTTAAAGCCCAGTGGCAGTTCACAATTGCACTGAGAACTCAAGAATATGTTTTTATATGTGGCTGTTCTATATTTCTCTTCATTTATATTTTGTATCTTACCGTCTTTAATATGTAATCTGCTATGTTGTGCATTTAAAGTATAATGGAAAGAAAATGGAAATATTTTAAAGTATGAAATGCTAAAACAGTCTAAAGCCACAGCAGGGATAGTAGAAAACCTATTAAAATGAATGGAGGAAACAAGAAATAGTCATATTCCCAAATTTCGAAATTCTTGTTATTAAAAGAATGAATGTCTTTGAAAAAGATATATTGTTTTGTATTCGATTTCTTGAAATCTTTCTGTAAAACCCACTAAGGTAAAATTTCACTAGGTGAAATTTGCCAAAATATTTTAAAAGGGAAAGCCTAGTAGAATGAGTGGATTAGGACTTCCCAGATTTTTAGCGTAGCAAAAGATCTATGACACTATTAAAAACTACCCAGCTAATTAGTACATTTGCAATATAAAAAAATGTGTTTTGTAAGAAACATGACAGGACTTATAAAAGATGTTCCATATGCAGCAAAAATACACAGCTGATTGAAGCAGGATTACACTTTTCTCCCACATGGAATCTTAAATACTTAGCATTTTGTCCTTAAAGAAGTAATATTCAGCTCTGCTATTTATTGGAGGGAAAAAAGCAACCTACCATTGTAACAATTGATTTGATAATTATGTATGGGAAAAGAAAATATTTGAAACTCGGTTTCTTTTCTTTTATCTCCTTTTTTTTTTTTTTGTAAATAGCTCTATTTTCCAGAGCATTTTATTTATTCCACTGCAGCATTTAGAGAGTCCAGCCAATCAGAAAGTCTGTAAGGGCCCAGGCCCAGACTCAGTGCTGAGCTCCAAATGCGATTCCAGTCCTGACAGGGGGATTATAGGAAACAGATGACTTACGCTTCTAATTTGTGGCCTTAAATTGCAAACAGAATTTCAGGAGTCGAGCAGAGTAATAAATGGCAATAGAAAAAGCCACACACAGCCAAATCAGTATGTGGTGGTTGTAGGTTAAACTAAATGGGAAGAGACAGGTTATGATGGTTCAGTGTATTACAGAGAAGAAAGTCTTAAATTACCAGTGCTGAGAGGTATTGCTCCACGGCAGACAGCACTGCATTGTGCAGCCTACAGATATCCCAAGCAGAACAATAAAAAAGCAGGTTTAACATAGAACCTGTTGCTGGAGGAATCATTTTTTTTTTTCCTCTTTTAGAAATGGAAGCCGTGTTTTATGTTTGTTTTGACCTCTGCTGTACGCTTGGCCCCTTAACATCTGTTTTCTACTGTTGCTGTTTTTCACACCAAATTAAATGTCGAGGAGTCAGATAAAATAAGTTCAAAATATGTCCAAATTATTTTTGTTGACTTCCAACAAATGTCTCAGTAACTCTTTTCTCACGGAATGATACCATTTAAATGCCAACGTAGAAAATTATTTTCCTTTCAACATTTTAAGAGCCAAAGAAAGGAATTTTGAGGTGTACTTAAACTCGGGAAATATTGCATTGGCCTTTTTGCTAACTTGTATGACGGCTGCAGACTGCTTTAAGGCTGTTTTGTCACATAAAGTTATATGCATTTGTTTGATAAAAATTCCAGGAAAATTGTTTAACAGCAGCATATAAAAGAGCCATTATTCAGAGCTGCTTTGCACCATAAATAGCAGTTAGAAACAAAAGAGATCTACTGTTTACCATGTGGAGACCAATATGTGTTTGTTTTCCTTCATAATCTCTAGATATGTGTTTTTGTGTGCATGTGTGTAGGACTGAGTTAGGACGACAATGATACAAATTTCCACTGTCATAAGAAGTCTGGTTGTCATAAGTCTGTGGTATGAAAATTAAAAAAATAAATGGCATCACATTTTCAACTTCTAATTCAATAAATATTTTAATAAAAGTAAACTATCTTTCTTTGAAAAGAATACCATCTTCTTTTAAGATCCAATATCCGTATATTGGAGTTTGACAACTAATTCATGGTAAAGATTGTTTCAGAAATAATTACCCCATCGTCTATTATTTATTGCCAGTATATCAAAATAACACGTTCCTAGCGAATTACAGAAACGGGGCTCACTTTAATCCACAATGCTTGCTTGAACTGGGGCCAAATAGAATCTATAGTTTTTCTTCCACTTTCCTTATGAACAAGAAATCTACCACACTGCAATTCAGATTGTCTAACTACTGTATTAACTTTAAACTTGAACCTTTTGTTTCATATGCTGAAGAAAAGCTGTTATCTGAGGGGTAACCTGGGGAAAAATAAACTCTTTTCATTGTACTATTAAGCAAGTCTGTTGATAATCATTGAAGATGACTGACTAAATAGATTTTGATTAATCACTTGCAAAAATTATGCTTCTTAGAACCACTTTATATTCTGTGTCATGGTGATATCAATATAAGTTCTAGCTATTTCTTTGTAGGTGGTGTGGGTTTTTTCTGTTTTTAAATCACCTGGCAAAAAGAGAAAACAAACCTTAGTTGAAAGCTTTTGTCTCTAACCGAAAACCCTTTTTATGCCTGTCTTTTTTTTTTTTTTTTAAAGAAATGCTCAATTATTATTTGTGTCGTAGTGGGAAGACTGGGTCTCTATAGGGCCTGAACCTTTTCAAATAGGAGATAGCTTTTGTTTTTGTACCCCGTCAACACCAATCACCTAATTAAATCTGATATCTCTGGCTGAAACAAAATGATTTGTAATAGTTCTTCGGAGTTTACTTAATTAGTTTCGATGTCTTTTATGAGGTAAATGTGGTGATATTTTATAAAATGGAGCTGAAAAGAGAGGAGGCAAGATGCAGTCTTGCAAGGGATAGGAGAGAGGGGAGGTGGGAGGGAGGGCAGAGCAGGATGACCAAACCATGAAAGCAAGGTGGAGTTTCAACACAAGGGCTTGCACACTGGAGTCATTCATTAGTTGAGATCATCAAGCAGATTTGACCAGGAAAAAGTCTTCCTGTCAATGTAGGCCTGGGCATCTGTCAGGGCCTCAGATTCTACACCTTGATCAGCCCAAGACACTGACACCATTTTCTTTAACAAACACCAACAGCCTTTTTTCTCCTTCATTTTAACATCTCTCAGGGGTTGGATTCCCTTTCTTCTCCCGCTCTGTAGAGAGTAAAGGGAGCTTGTTAACTTGCTTAGATATTTTGATTGCGGATGCTCTTTGGCCACTTGCCTGTGGTAACAGTGTCAAAGCATAACTTGGTATAATTGCTATATTTGCAGTCAGAAGAGTGTTCTGTCTTTATGTTCAAGCTGCTGAATAAAAAGGAAGTGTCATTTTGGAAAATCCTGTAAATTATCCTCAAAGTTCAGGCAAAATACCATGTGTGATATACCTGGTCTGTCTTGCGTTCATTGCCAAGATACAGAAGAGTAAAATAATGGGGTTTTAACAATGTCAATTAAAAGCTGGTAAATTCCTGTGTTTCTTAAGCTGAGATTGGAGAAGAATAAAATAAAATTAAACTTAAAAATGAAAGCAGCATAACTGGGCTCTTTGTAATTTAAAAAGTAACTGGAAAGCATTAAAATTTTTAATTATCAATTGTGTCACAAATGTATACAGTATGGTTAGAAATGACAATTTTTGATGGACCTTCATTTAATAGAGATGTGCATAATTTGCAGACATTAGCAATACCCATTCTGCAAGTGGAAATTAAGATCGTAATAGAACTTTGTCTTACTGATAGGTAATAATAGATGGCAATCTAAAACCATATTTATTATAAGTGTACTTTTAAAGTGATAGAGTTGTATTCACTCTGTATTTTGTATGTTTTCAAAGAGTCGTTACAATAGGAAAAACTGTGAAATGGGATTTGTGGGGTTTTTCCCTTAATACATAACAATGTGAAATTTGAGGCAAAGAGTGATGAATGACAGAAAACTATAGATATCCCTTTGGCCTTTTCCACGCAAGATACACGTGTGCCCATCTTCAAGGATGATCCTTGCAGAATGAGTGCCAGCTGAACATTATGTAACACTGGTAGGTACACAGCTGCCAGTGCTGGCGTTGCTTAGTCTGAGAAAAATGATCCTTCCAATTAAGTAGACCCTCCCTGTGTCTCATAAACCGTACAAAACTGCATGCTGCTGGCAGGTAATGGCTTGCAATTAGCATGGCAGGCAGGTAATGACTTGAAATCACCTGCCAATTGTTTCTGAGTGTTTGCTCCGTTTCAAAACTCTGGATGAGTGGGAAAGTCATGGGGGGCTGTAAGGATGCAAACAGAGAAAATGGGAGGGACACATCCAGGGGATGTCTTTCTAAATACAATCTCTCCCGATTTGTTGCTTATTTTACCTTCAGGTCTTCCCTGAGCAGCTCCAAAGAGGCATTGAGAATTGGCAGGTTACTTTACCTGCCTGCTGCTCCTACTGGGAGAGATGGTGCCTGTTGAGAAATTCTTTGCTGTTTTGGAATCAAACCAACCTTCTTAGTTTCAGCCTCTACACTAGAAAATTGGGATTGAGAGAGTAATGTCAGCTCAGTTTCTTGGAAAAGAAGCATGAATTACTCAAAGCCAGATTTTACTTCCCTGTTACAACTTAACCTCTTTCTCTTTCATGAACTCTCCCCGGCTTCATGGAGAGCTGCTGGTGTTGAAGAAGGAAAAGTTGGGCAAGGAGCCTGTGCAAAATCAAGGCTGGACCACTTCTCAAAGGAACCCACAAATGATTTAGACCAGAGTTCACACGTGAAAATCCTCTGGGGTCCAAGTGAGTAATGTAATTGAACATACTGTTGAGAGGAGTGTGGAAAGGGAGAAAGTAGTGGCCACATGGACAGTTTGTGGCTTCTCTATACCCGAGCAACATTCATTCTGCTCAAGCCAATTGCTAGAATATGGGTACAGGGTGACCAGATTTCCCAAATTCTTAAGAGAAGCCAGAAATCTGGAATTTTATGAAAAAATATCCCATTTTTAAAGGATTGAAATTAATTTAAAAAAATTAAAATCTTTGTGTGAGTGAAGTGAAACCACTTGCCTGAGTTTAGATCACAGGCTGTGAGTTGATGATCTCTGTTTTAAATTACATTTTTTTTACTTGGTACCTTTTCTTTTTGCAATCTTTTAGACTAGCAAAGAGGAAAAAACAAAGGCAGACTTACACATGCAAGTGTTACTTGGCTTTTAAAATTTTCTTTCATGTAACACAGATGAATAGATTGTGGTCATACAATTCAATAGCCAGATACATACTTTACACTGGTTAAAATTCAAATCAGAAATACACTTATTATTTATTTGAATTCAAACTCTTCTATGCTTTTCTAGAGTATTTAAAGAAAATTAAGAAACTTTCTTGATAAAATTTTGCATTGAACAGTATCAAATAAAATCATATTCCAACATCTAGAACACTAATGCAATTATGTGACTAGTTTAAAAAAACTTCGGAAGTTAATTAGAGTAAAATAAATCTAACTTTTCAAAGTAAAATCTGAAGGGAGAACTTGCTTTGATTTTGGAGCTTGGCCTACTGGACAAAATGATGAGAGTGATTTTTTTAAAAAGTAGATTATTGTTCTTTTATATACAAGTAAGAAATCATCTAGCAGATTAAGGTTAATAGAGATTAGTCATACACAGAATTTATTAGGTTTGTATGAGAGTGACAGCAATAAGTGTGGCTGGTCACACTGAATGAGCTAAGGACTAGAAGAAAAATAACTTGCAGGCCAGTCCGGTGGCATAGTGGTTAAGTTTGCGCGCTCAGCTTCAGCAGCCGGGGTTTGCAGGTTCGGATGGTGGCCGTGGACAGAAGCACCACTTGTCAGCCATGCTGTGGTGACGTCTCATGTAAAGTAGAGGAAGATGGGCACGGGTGTTAGCCCAGGGCCAGTCTTCCTCAGCAAAAAGAGGAGGATTGGCGCCGGATGTTACCTCAGGGCTGGTCTTCCTTACTATGTATATATATACTATATATACATAGTAAGGAAGTATATATATGTATGTATATATACGTATGTATGTATGTAAAGCACTTGCCTAGGTGTCCAGTAGTCAGAGAACCAGATTTTGGAGGTGGCCTCAACATAGTCTTAAAAACCATCATGTCCACATTTTGGATTTTCTTTCTATCCCTTCCTGTACTTTTAGAAGAATGGTTTCTAGCTATGTTACATACAACTGAAAAATTACTTGCTTATTTGTTAGGTGGGGTTTTTTGAGGGAGAGAGGTAATATAAGTCCCCAAAATTTTATTCTCAAACTGAAAGAGAAAATTGAATCTATATGAGGGCAAAGGTACAATTGGCATTATTTGTCCTTT
This sequence comes from Tapirus indicus, assembly GCA_031878705.1. Taxonomy (NCBI): domain Eukaryota; kingdom Metazoa; phylum Chordata; class Mammalia; order Perissodactyla; family Tapiridae; genus Tapirus; species Tapirus indicus. The sequence goes on from CM062926.1 coordinate 60,659,268, forward strand.
TCCAAATGTTTTCTTAAAATATAGTTGACTAAGCAGTTTGTGGACACCTATCCTTTTTCTACCTGGCATCAATTTTGCATGTAGATTCTCTTTAAAATAAAGATATTAAAATCAGTCTCACATTCAGCTACTAGCTTTCAGTTTTTAGATTTTGCTTGTTCAATTGCATGGTAATTAAGATAAATTTCTAGCCCTAAAGTTTTTTGATGTTTCTTTTCTCAAGATTAAAAAAAAAATCAGCTCAATTGTTTGAAGATCCAGTTTAATTTAGAAAGGGCAAAACCAAATCATAGGTATAGAGAACTATAAATATTACCTGAATGTATAAATTGAATTACACGGGCTATCTAAAGACAAGAGAAGTTGTGGGTTTTTTGTTTTTGTTTTTGTTTTTTGTGAAGAAGATTAGCCCCTAGCCAACATCTGCTGCCAATCCCCCTCTACTTGCTGAGGAAGACCAGCCCAAGCTAACATCTGTGCCCATAGAAGTTGTATTTTTTAATACACTGTTATTATTTTTTTCTGAAATATCTGACTATAACTGAAAGGACTTAATACTATACTATGATTTCACATAGTCTGATGCTATAGATCCTGAGATATTACTTATCTTCCTCATCTGTTTGCTCTTATGTGTGTTCATCTCAATATTAAATGGAATATTAAGTGATAGATTTAGTTTTCCGTACAAGTAGAACTCTAATAGAATTTAAACAGAGAAATCCAAATACACATTATGAACAATTATGTATAAAAATTGTAATACTTAGGTAGTTTATCAGCATGAAAATGAAGATAGCTCATCATAACTATGTACAACCATCAGGTCCATGTTATGTTAGGAAAAAAATCCCCTTGTGGTCAGATTAATTATTTTGCTAAATAACCCAAATTTTCTATTCTAATTTGTAAAAACTTACAAACTAGAAGAATTGATAGCATGCTTTCAAAAAAATTTTAAATCACTTTCACCCAGATTTTTGAGTCCTTATAAGAGTTTATGCATTTTCTCTTATTAATCTATTTTCTTTTAAAAAGCCAGCTTTTGTAGGAGTGGGGTAAGGGAAGGAGGGCAGGATGAGAATGGAGTTCAAGAAGCACATACATAAATTGTCTTAATTTCTGAGAAATGTGGGTCTGACAATCACTTAAGACAATATAGTTGATATGGCTGTCAGGACGAACTCTTTTTTGAAAGGAATGTTTTTATAGAATATCATCGTGACACTTTGCTCAGATGGATGTCTTTAGCAGTATTTGATTAATGTAACGTAATAAAAGAGATGCTCACCAAAGTGTCTGTACATGTCTTGTTAAGTATGTTTGATTCATTATATGTGGTCCTCAGTTCTTTCCTCTTTCTGCAGTTCATTTTTTATCATTTCAATAATATATCTATAAATATGAAAAAGTTGGCACTTTCAAAGCCTTTGACATATATGGCTATTAATTCATAACTCTAAAAAATTATATCTTTCAACCTGTCATTTTAAAGCTTGTAGAGTTTATTACAGTAAGTAACCTGTGTTAGAAATTAGATTTTGAACTTTAGCAAGAAGATAAATAAGCTCATGAACCCAAAAGTTACAGAAAAGATACCTAGACATAGTGCTAAGTTAGAATTATATGAAAAGATCAATTGTTAAAGATGATAATTTTAAACTCCCTGAAGATATCACTGAGGTTTATATTTGTTACTAGTTTCCAACTTATTTTGTTTTCCAACTCCAGATATCAAATGTTGAGTAAGCTTGTAATTAACAAAGCTATCTGAATTCAACTTCAGGATCATCCTGTTCCAATGGGTTAATGGGTTATATTTCATGATTTACATATCAATGACATTGATGGTTTTAAGCCAAGATATTCTGAAGGTAAAATAATAATAGTAGTTATTTACATACACGTTCTGGGTGTTATTGTTTTAACAAAAGTAAGCCCTATAAGGTCAATGCTATTTTACTGATGAGGAAACTGAGGCAGAGGTTACATGCCCAAGATCACACATGTGCTAAGGGACAGAGCTGGGCTTGGAACTCAGCAGTCTGGCTCCAGAGCCTTTGACCTCCACTAGGAAACGTTAAACTTGGAATGTTTTCTTGATGCCTTTGGTCTTGCTTCATATCCTTTACTGCCTAAGTAACAGCTTGGCCCCCTGACTCCCCGTGTTCCTTTCCTTAGTTCAATTAAGAAAATAATGGCAAAACATGAGGATAGCAAGTCTAAAGTGTTTCGCGTAATGAGCTCTGACTCACGGATGATTTGGGAGTTTTGGGTGCCAGGCAAGCACATCATGAATGAATAAGCTTGTGGCAGGGGCTGAGGGTGAGGCCTGAGGACATGGTTTATGTTGGAGCCTCACCGTGTTCTGGGTGACTCATGTACGCTAAACAGCAGAGTCATGAACCATTTACCCACACCCAATATCAGGTTCACTCCAAGGCTGTTCTCCCACAGCCATTTTACAGCTCTCTCTAAAAATCCCAGAACTTATTTTGGCCTTTTCCCAGGAGAATCTTGAAGGAAAATTAAAGAGCAGATGGCTGTAAGGTCCTGATGGTCCCTTCCTGGGAAGATTGCTCTTCCTCTGAGCTCTTAAAGACACCCAGATGGTACTTTTCTCTCTCTTGTGAAAGAGTGGGTTTGGGGTCAGTTATATGGAGGCCTAACTCTTAGCAATGTCCTGGCCACCTCTGAGACCGTGGGCAAGTCACTTGTTATTCTTGGGTATGGCTTTCTTGGAAAACTATAAAATTTATAGAATGAAATGGAAGAATTTTAATGCATTTATAGGAAATTAACACAGAAGAAATTGTAACATTATTTTCAGCAGTCACTTAGCCAATTGCTCAGGAATGGCCAATGCCAGAGCACTAATTAAGGATGTTAATTTTATTCATTTTTTTATCTGTTTAGTGTCAAGTGAGAGAAAGAGAGGGTTTAAAATTTGCACTAATAATTATTTTTACACAAGACATTTTGAAACTATAAACAGTCAAGGAACCTATGCAAGGACTAAAAGAGGGTCAAAAGAAAAGAAGCATCCAACATTGCAGGCTCAAAGCACACACGGCATCTTCCAGGCCGGGAGGAAGCCTCGTCCACCTGGACTGCTCACAGAGTGAGCCGTTTGTGGCTCAGAGGCACCTTCAAGCCTCTGAGCTCTTCTCCCCTAGCAGGGACCTGCCGCTGATCATTATCAATGCTATCACACAGGCTGCAAAGAAGAGGAGGCCTTAAGAGAGTCAACTACGTTGCTTAGGATTGTAGGTTTTGGAACACATTGGCTAAAATAAATCATAAAATCATCGTTCTGAGTGATCCTCTGTTCTTGGAGATAGAGAATTGGAGAGGAAAGCTGTGTTTGTCGTTTTAGAGTGCCCAAGTCTGGCATTTCCCTTCAGTATGTATTTTGGGCAAATCTCCTCACTTTTTGGAGACTAACTTACTACCCTTGGGTATTGAGGGGGCTGGACCCAAAGGTATCTAAGGCCCCATTTAAGTTTGCATGCCACTGACTCTGGACTTTTCTATATAAACATCAAGTAAACTTACAGTAACTATGGAGAAGAACTGTGTCCTTGCTGATAATTGTAAATGTCCATGATGTCAAAATGCAGGATGGTAAAAAGTGAAGTTGAAAAATGAGGAAGAGGTGTGACAGGGTGTAATCTAAATAGTTTTGAAGGGTGTGCACTTTTTAGGCTGCCTAAAGTCAAGGCTGCAAAGTATATGTCTTCTCCTAGCATATTTCAGAATTGGCCAAACTATGTTTTGGTTAAGAACTACATTGTCAGGATGATAATTAAAGCAAAGATAGCCCCATGGCTCAGATGATCCCTTTTTCTGATGGAGAAAATCCTTGGATGGTTGTTTTTTATTTGAGTCTTTAAAACAGAGCATTAGACTTAACAAAGGACCAAGAGCCCTCATAGAAGGGGGCAGAGAGGAGCAAGGGAAAGAAAAAAGACTTAAAAGATTTATTATTATTGTATTATATTAATAAATTACATCAAATTTATTATTGAAATTTATATGTTTCAAACATATACAAAAATATAGTGACAAGTATAATGAATTTCCATGTTCCCATTAAGATTCAACAATCAATTCTTGGCAAATTTTGTTTCATCTATATCTTTGCTTAATCTTGTTTTACTAAGATTATTTCTGAGGCAAATCCCTCACATAATTTCATCTGTAAATATTTCTAAATATATCTCTAAAAGTTAAGGACTCTTTTTATTTTAAAAGGCAATTGCAGTATTATTAACACCCCTAAAAATTTAATAAAAATTCCCTGATATTGTTCAGTTCAAGTCAGGGATCAGATTTTTCCAGTTGTCTCACATATATATTTTTAACAGTTTGTTTGAATCTGGATCCTAATAAGGTCCATGGATAGCTATTGGTAATATGTCTCTTAAATCTCTTCTAATCTATAGGTGTCTTCTATCTTTCTTTTCTTTTTTTCCTTAACATCTGTTTGGTGAAGAAACTGGGTCATTTTTCCTGTGAGTTTTCTGATTTTAATGATTAAATTTTTGTATTATCTTTTGACATGTTCTTCAGTCTCTTCTGTTTTCCATGAATTGGTACTTAAAGGCATGATTAGATTCAGGTTTTTTTTTTGGCAACTCCACTTCACATTTGTCTCTATTAGGAGGCAAATAATGTCTCCTTGCCTCGCTTTTTGTGATATTGGTAGCCATGATTGATTACTGCCTAGATCTCGTAATTCATTATAGGCTGCAATATATTAATTCTATTAATATAATTTCTTTTTAACCTAGTAGCTGAAATATTTCAGTTGAGAGAAGACTCCCCTATTTCATTACTCTGAGGAATTATATGTTCATTATTATTTGTATATGGAACTCAGGATAAATACTGGATTTAACGCCCCCCCCCTTTTTTTTCACTAGTTTCAGCTTATTTTCTGGCATTCTTCAAAAGCGATCAATGAGAGCTGCGTGTATGTTTAAACTGTATTATTCTGAACTCAGGGATTTAAAAATATTTGGATCATGAGCTTTTAAGTCAGATGGATGTAGATTTGAATACTGACTCTGTCCTGTTACACCAGAAAGAATCTTTCCTCCTTTTCTGCCGTGATTAAATCCTGGTCACTTTTAGTTCTCTTCTGCGATAAGACTTTCTGTAACTTTCTTGACCAGGTTAAAACCTCCCAAATGCACAATTTCACACTCGTTTGTGTGGATGTTTTAGTGCCTGACTTCTTTACTGGGCTGTAAGCTCCATGCAGGCATGGGCCATGTTTTTTTTAAGCTAAGCATTGTACCCCCATTATACGCACAGTGCTTGGTGAATTGAGTGTGCCTATAAATATTTGTTTATCGAATGGTGAAAAACTTGGGCAAATTAATCTCTCTGAGCTTCAGTTTCCTCATCTATAAAATAGGGGTAATGACACTGGCGCTATGACATTATTGTGAAGATTAAATCAGACAATGGGTGCAAGGCATCTGATTCATTGTAGGCATTCTCAAGTGGTAGCCAGTTTTATTACCATTTCATATCTAATGGCCTTGGACACTTCACTCCTGTTGTGAATTACTTTGCTGATATCTATCTGAAAGTATTGCCTGAGAAACAATTATGAAAAAATAATTGTCTGCTTCTGTTTATGAAATGCTAAGTCAGATGGCAAATTAACAGCATTTACAGAGCTTTAAAATGTTCTGAAAGGGGGAAGAGAAAGAAATAGCATTCGAGTCTCCTGCCTCTAAAGTGCTGTGGTGGAGACAACGTAATAATTGAGAATAATATCAAAGTAACCATAAAGAATTATATGAACCAATTAAATTTGAGGAGATGGATGGAGCAGTTTAAGTTAGGGAAAGGTCTCCAGGTACATTGGATTCTAAAGGAGAGGAAGAACATACTTTGGAGGGGACTTTGAGAGTGGAAGAGAAATTCTGCAATTAGGGCTGGTCTCATTCTCAAAAAAAGGAAGTTGCTGCTTTGGGAAGGCTGAATAAATGTCCTCTCAATACTCACTTGACTAAAAATATCTCTTCCATTGGTTTGAGATCATTCAAATCAGACTCTATCCATATGCAAATGCTAGAACTTTGGATTTTTTCCTGCTCACATCACACTCTGTTTCATCTTCATAATTTTGCTCAGGCTGGTCCTTCCTCTGGAATGCCCTTCTCGGTTTTCTTTACTTATCATTTTTATACCATGTCAGGAGTCACTTCTTTAGAATGTCTTTCACAGACCCTTACCCCAGTCCACCAAGTGGGTTAGGGATTTGCATTTTAGCCAACTCCGTATGTGAACAGTGTGGAGGCCATGAGACCAATTACAGCATCCAGGGAATAGTGATGGCATAGTCCAGGTAGATGATGAGGGCCTGGACCGAGGCAGTGGGTTTGGAGAAAAGAGGACAGATGAGAAACAGATTTAGTAGGTAGAAGTGATAGTGCTTGAGTATAGTTTTTTGTTTGAGGTGGCTCCTAAGTGTTCAGTACACGAGGAAGTCAAAATGTTAGCCCATTAGCAGAGTCCAGACCTTGTAATTCCTGTATTATTTGGTGTTTAGAATTACCCCTTCTCCTATTCCCTTTCATAAAGCTATGTGACCTGGACTTTTTCCCTATATTTTCCCGGGACATTCTGTACATATTTCCATCACCGCACTTACCACCCTGTTTATATCTGCTGATTCACTGAACTATGATCACCTGGAGGGTGAGAGCTCTCATTCATCCTTGTAACCCCTGCAGCGTGCCCGGCACATATTTAGTGCTTAAGAAATAACAAATGGGTGATTGAGGTCTTATCTGGTGACCTGTACATTTACATTTGGATAAGATATTTAGTTACCTGGAAGGATAGATCAGGAATGTCTTAACACATGAAACTACCTTAGTTTATCTGATTGACTTCTTTTCAGGAGCAGGAACAGAGTGGTGGCAAGCTGGCACGGCACAACAGGCTGATTTGGGGTAGGTAAGCAGTGCAGGCTAACTTTCAGTCCTGGCTGAGATGCAGGGAAAGAGCAAAGGTAAACTGCCTCATTTGTAGTTTTTTTTCTTAGCATGGCCCTTGGTGAGAGACAGGTGGGAGAAAGCAAGAAGTGTTTAGGGAAGAGCAATCAGTCTTTTAGTCTTTTCTTGACTAGATTGTAGAAACTGAGCATAGGCAAACCGTGCAGAGGTTAGATGGGGGTGGGCCATTGCTGGAGACAGGGCTGTATGTAGAAATGTCCATCACAGAAATGTATAATAGTCTTTCCAGAAAAAAAGCCATTTTGTATTTGCAGGGTTTTGTATATTTGCACTGAGAAATTGCTCGTCTATCCAGGTTCTTAAAACACTCAGTTATCTGCCTGAGAGAGATGCTTTTGACATAAACAACTACCTACCTGGTGTCAGAATTTCTCAACAGATAAGACACATTTGTGTTCAGGAAGGAACTTCTGCAGTCAGAGAGCACACTGAACTTTTATTGTTAATACGGGAAGAAAGGCATGCATCAGAATAACAGGAGACCCTACTCCGGGGCAGCTGAACCTGATGTGAGGGAGGGGCTGTCATTTTCATCAGGCACACTGAAGGCAGCAATTCTTGCAATGTGGACTGTCTTAGATTTTATTGCTTTCTGAAATTTTTAGTACCTTGGTAGAGATTCAATAAAATTCAGCATTATTTCAGACAGTGTTAGAAATAAACAGTAAAATGTTGATCATTGAGAATCAGACTGATCTTGTATTTCATGTGATTTAGCACTTGTCTGTATTTGTCCAATTAAATGTCTCCATCTATAACATGTATTTCTTTCCTGGGTGGAGGGATGGGCAGGGGTGGATCTTTTTCTATGAAATTTTTATTTCTAGCACATTTAGTTATATAAAATTTCATAGCTATTTTCCGATAGCTCTGTATTTGCTAAACAAGGTTGTTTAAATATAGAGATTTATAAGTGACATTTTGACTTCTGATTTATATGGAATCTTAAGAAATTATACTAAATACATTTTGAAATTATACTGATTAGGAAGTCTGATAAATTCTTCTCAAAAGGAAAACAAATATTTTAAATTCTTTTTTTTTAAACATAGTTTTTTTGTGTGTGTGTGAGGAAGATTGGCCCTGTGCTGACATCTGTTGCTAATCTTCCTGTTTTTGCTTGAGGAAGATGGTCCCTGTGCTAACATACATGCCAATTTTCCTATACTTTGTATATGGGATGCCACCACAGCATGGCTTGTGAGTGGAGTGTAGGTCCATGCCTGGGATCCGAACCCATGAACCCTGGGCCACTGAAGCAAAACATGTGAACTTAACCACTATGCCACTGGGCGGCCCCTTAAATTCTTTTTAAAAATATGTTTTTCTGTTTGACAATGCCTTTATCTTACGGCAGTAAAGAGATTAAATAAAACACCAGTTTGAGATAAGTTTTTATATTTTCAATTTCATATCCTAACAATAGAGAGAGAATTCCTAGGAAACCTCATTTCCCCGACAAGTGAAAGGTTTACTGTGCTTCTTGTTATTTGCTTTTAAAAGTGTCAAGGACTTTTTATTTATTTGTTTCATTTCCAAAGTCGATTGAACTTTTTAACCAAATAGATCTTAATAGTATTGTTAACGTCTTATTATTATTTCTTACAGTAATTATTTCTTAAGGACCAGGAGGAAGTCCTCCAGTATTCAACATGGTTTACAACCTCAATGAGATGGACAATTTATAGAAGTGCCAACTGGGGTTAAGACTAGAATAGGGTTGTTCAAATGTAATGGTTCTGGCCTCCTTTGCATTATTATGAATTTTTGTTTGTTTCCTTATTACTGTTGAGCACACCTCCCCTAAGATGTTTAGATGGACAATTTAAGGGAGGTGTGTTTTCAGGAAGACTTAGTGGCAATATTGGTGAGAAGTCTTAGTGAAATATGGCAAAGGTCATTCTAATGTGGCCTTGAGTCTCATAACTCTGGAGGAAGTAGGTACGAGGTGGTGGCAGAAAGGAAAAGATACTGAGGTGTTTCTAACACGGACACAGGAATATGTGGCAATAATAGAACATTACTAAAGTTTTCCTCTAGAATGAGTCATTGCCAAATATAATTTGAAGCTTTATGCAGCCCCAAGAAAATACCAATTTCTACGATTTTTATGAACTTGCACTTTGGAAATGTTGGCAAATTGATTGATGGACAATGAGTAAGTGCATGCAGAATTTGAAGTTGAAGATCATATTGTGGCTTGAATTTGGCTAGGTGTGATACCAAAGTTAGTGACACGTGGATGTCTTTCCAAAGGTCTGATTTGTTAAAAGCAACACTGAAATACTTTGACAGATAACTGTAAGTATTCTAGGCTTAACTGGGAGGCAAACTTTGCATTATAGTTGAAGAATAGACAGTAGCCTTTCAAACCAAAATCCAGTATCTAATCACCCTAAAGAAATGAATTTCATTGTGAAGCTGAAATGGTTACATACTATATTCTCTAATATAATTAGAGACAGATGTGTCTTGGGTCTAATAAGCTCCATATTGTTCAATGGCAATGCTAGCATCTCCCTTCATTAACTTTATCCAAAATTTTATCTTAATATTATTTTACTGAATCTGTGGCAATATCTTGTTATTTTTTTCCTTTTTTGTTTTGTTTTCTCTTTTTTTGGTGGTAGCCAGGGTGTGTGGAGGGGTATATGTTCAGAAGTTTGGGGCCAGTTTGATGCATCTCTAAAGGATAACACTAAAATAATTGTTGGAATTATAAACAGAGTTCTATGTCCTCAACTTTTCATATCCAGGAAGACTTGCTACTTTAAACAAAAATCAGAACAGAGAGACTGATAACCTGTTCCCATATGAATTATTTTCCTATCAGTATAAAGTATGATAAAGTGTGAAAAAAACAAAATTTGGGATACTTTTGTAGGAGCTTGATATTGTAGGTGGACATATGTCAGATATTATACTAATTTAGTCTAAATACTTTCACACTATAAAATGAGAGGTAGATAGGATATCTTCTCTAAAGAGGACAGAGTTAAAATAATACTTGGAAATGACAAATAGTCAAATATGGGCATAACATTTCATTTTAGAGATACCTTATTGTAGAGAAATTCAGTAATAGTGTGTAATTTACTTCTAAGAATTTAGTGACTAAAGTACTTTGCCTTCCCCCTCACGTTCTGATACTAAGATTTCATATTCTGTGAGGATTTCATGTTTCTCAATCCTCTGAGGCTGTGAAGAGTCCTTGGCCCTTACATCTCAGCTTCCCCAAGATAATGCTAAAAAGAAGTCCAATTCCTTCCACAGTCACTGCCAATACGACATGGCCATCTTCACCTCTTCCCAGGGGCTCTGATTGGCTCAGTTTGCAAGAGCCCATGGAAGATTCCACTATGTTCAGTGATTATTTAGTAGAATTGAAATGCCACTTGTCTATGCTCCATTTCAACTTTTCCATGATTCTTAGGAAGGCCCTGGACTCCATTTTGAAAACAGAAAACAAACTACAGATCTACGAAGGTCAAGGGGGAAGTTAAGAAAGCTGTAGCTATTGTTAAGACATGGAAACTTCTTGTTTAAATTTCATTAGCCTCACTTATATTGACTCTCAGGTAGACACTCTAATGACTTGTAATTTTGTTGGGTACTTTATGAAGCATAGGAAAATGGCAAACATTGCAAAATGAATGGATAGAGTCAAAGCTGCAGTATTGGTAATTAGCTCAATAGAATAAAAAATGGGAGTTAGGCTATTTGCAGGAAATTTGAGTGCAAATTTGACAAGGCAAAGAAAGTGGATTGCGTTCCAGTGAGAACTAGCTTAACACTTAAATTCAGAAAACTCCATATTTCTTCCTTGTTGAGTCTTGCAAATAGAGAAGAGGGTAAGAAAGAGAAGTAATTCAGAAGGGGGGGGGTGGTTCAGAGAGTAAACTGAAGATTTCCATGGAAATATGCTGGTTTTTTTTTTTTTTTTTTTTTTGCCACTTTTAAGCTATTGCTTTCAGTTTACTTCAATGCAGTCACTGAAGTAGCTTAGAAAGAAACCTTTGATATACCAGATCAACCAAAAGTTTTAAAATATCCTTTTGTGCCTCCATTTATAATGCAAATAGTAAGTTGGGATTTTGGGTTCATTCCACCATTGTCTCTGAAGTGGGTTAACATACACAGAGTGAGGAAGGGAAGGAAGTCCCATAAGAGAGCATATCTTTGATAGTTCAATAATAATAAAAAAATGTATTTAGGTCTTTTCTAAATACCTTCCACCTCCTAAGAATACAAAAAATGAGAGGAAGAGATCTAAGAAGAATAAGTTGTGGTTGCCCTCTATGTTAGCTGAATGACTAAAGATATTGTTTTATGAATTACCCACTACTTAAATATTCCTAAGTCTAGCCTTTATGAGCTCATAAAAAAGACTTTGCTTATGTGTCTAGGAAAGCCGGTATCTTTATATACCGTCAGAACAAAACTAACATACTGTTTCAATATCAGTTGGAAAACCAGCAGATATTTTGTTATATAAAGCAAGCTGGGCAATCACCTTAAACCCACGTTTACATTTTAGTTTTATCGTACATAAACATTCCCTAGCTGAAATAGCTTTAAAAAGTGGTAACCTGTGTTTGAGAATGATGGAAAGAGACTGAATTCTGGTTGCAGTAGTATTGCCACTGTAGGGCTTCATTCATGAGAATCTCTAATCTTTTTTCAGATATACTAAAAAAGATAATATTAACGTCAGAAACACAAATGAGGGCTGGCAATGATCATATATCCATACTAGGAGGAGGGAAGGCTGCAAGTCCTGGAGAGTGTATAAACCCCAGAGTCCACTTTCCCATTTAAGTTCCCCTATAAAGCCTCTTACGCATTCTTAAACTTCAGAATTTCTTCTAGGCAACTGATGTCAAAATACATTTTCCGACAAATACCCCCCAAAAATGCAACCGAGAGCAAAAATATTTCAGGAAGCTTCAGTTGAAGTGTGAGTAATAACCATCGGATAAACAGAAGTTTTACCATCTTCTGTTTCATGATTGAGCTTTTCAAATGTAAACAATTTATAAAGAAAAAAGTGAGCATGTCAGATTTGAGAAAGACAGAAAAGCTTGACGGGAAAATCGGAGTTGTGCTTTGTCAGGAGAGGTGGTTAGGACACGCCTACGATTCTAAACTGTTTAGATATATTCTCCTTTTTGAAATCATCATTGCTTCCCTTCCCTCCCCTTTCCTCTTGGGCCCTGGCTTTGACTTTTTTTGCCTGTGCTTAACTTGGGGACCTGAGTTCAGAACTTCTTAACACTCTCCCCCTTCTCCTCTCATTCATCTCCCCTGGACTCTTCTCCCACTTGGGCCTGTTGGGTAACCATTTCTTCCCAGGTGCCTCCTCACCGCAGCATTGCTTAAGTACCTCTTATATATATTTCCTAATGGTTATATTTTAGGAGAAAAAAAGTCTCCTAATGACCCCCTTTCTTTTGTTATCTGACTTGAATTAAGTTTTATGACTCTGATTAGAGACAAATCTTTATTTTTCCACACAGCTACTCTTTCTGCTGGCTCATTTAACACAGCTGATATAGAAGTGATCAAATGCTGAGACTGTTTAGCCTACCAAGACCTATCTGCAGAAATGATGATAAAATACCATGTGAAAGCATGCTATATATACTCTGTAGTGGATCCTGTTGGTACCCTGCCTAGATCCCCTTCAGTGGCTGGTTCATGCTCCCCCCGGCTGCTTTGAGTGTGGCTGGTAAACTCACAGCTGCCTCCTTCTCTGGAGAATTGCCCTCTGGCCAATGACTGACTGGGAAGGGGGAAAGCTTGTAAAGGCCAGCCTCTTGGTCTCAAGATGGACCTAAAGCTGTGGTGTGATTTGTGTTTCAGAGCTTCTCCGTGGGATCAACAGAAGCTAGTCTCCAGCTGAGCACACATTCTTGCCTAGCACCCATCCCCTCTTTCTTCCCTCTCCTCTCCTTCACATACTGCTCCAAAAAATCACTTAAACAAGAATTCCTATCTCAGTCTCTGTTTCTAAGGAAACTCACCTAAAACATACGCCTCTAAAATAAAGAAAAATCTTAGAATTATTTAACTAAATCTTCAGTGTACAAGAAATGACCAGTTTTAAGACAGGCATTGATAAAATAAAGCCTTAGATTTGGAAAAACAGAATGAAAACTTAAGATGTTTTCAGTTGTGGCAAAACTTAAGCAGCCTAGAGGTATTATCTTTTGCCTCATAAAAAAGAGGAAATACTTTTTAAGGAGTTGCAAATATTTAAAATGTTATTAGCCCAGAGAAATCCCGTGAGTGGGACTGCAGCAGTCTGCTAAGTACTTACATTATGACTAGCTTTAGAGTTTCCAAAGTAGTTTCAATTACGTGACCTCAAGTCAATCTCATGACAAACATGAGAGGTAGCGATGATTATTAGCCCCACTTTCCACATGTAAAGACTGTGTCTCAGAGAGCTTAAATGATTTGGCCATTATCTCACAGTTAGTAAGTACCTGGCCCATAGTTGGTGCTCAAAGCCAGGTGTCTGTGTGAAACATGAATAAGATTTGCCGATTAATTTAAAGCACTTTCTTATGTTTATCATAATTGGGCCTTCATAATTCTGTTGTTAAATCTATTAGTTTACTAATCTTAGTGATCCACTCACTAACTTAGAGTTACTCATGGGCAGAGTGGTCAAATTCATATTAAATGTGTATATTAGTTATCCATTGATGTGTAACAAATTATCCTAAAACTTAGCAGTTTAAAACAACAAATGTTTATTTCTCACAGTTTCTGCGGGTCAGGGTCTGAAGGTCACTTAAGTGCTTCTGTCTCAGACTTCTCAGAGCTACAGTTATGGTGTTGGTCATGGTTGTGGTCTCATCTGAAGGCTCGGTTGAGGGAGGATTAGCTTCTAAGTTTACTTAGGTAGTTGTTGGCAGGACTCAGTTCTTGGGGAGCTATTGGACTGAGGGCCCCATTTCCTCACTAACTGTTGGCCAGAGGCCTCCCTCACTTTCTATCACATGGCCTTTTCCATAGGGCAGCTCACAATATGGCACCTGATGTCCCTCAGAGCGAGCAAGTGAGAGAGAGCAAGAAAAGACAAGCAAAGTGGACGCTAGAGCTTTTTGTAACTTAAGCTTGGAAATGACAGCCCATCATTTTTACTGTGTTCTGTTGGTTAGAAGTGAGTCACTAGATCCAGCCCACACTCAGTGGGAGGGGGTTACACAAGGACATGAATATCAGGAGGCAGGAGCCATTTTAGAGGCTGCCTACCACAACCTTTACTTGGCTTTCTCACGAATGAAGCACTGCAACTTGATCCAACCCCTTGTTCTCTCAATAGGGAAGCACTGGATTATTTTCAATATGTTAATTTCATGGGTTTGGGCATATGTGCTCTAGTTTAATGCTCTTCTCACTTGTTCTTCCTCCCGCCCACTCTTCAATTTCTCTTCTCCTTTTGCTCTTCCTTTCTTGCTTCCTCTGCCCTCCTGCTTCGATCTCTACTCACTTCTCTTTCAGGCTCCGTATTTTTCTCTCTCTTCCCTTCTCATCCTCTCAGTGGTCACCTTTCTTTCAGAATCCAAGTCCTCTGTATCTTTCCTGCTACCCTGGCCCTTCCTGTTCCTCTCTCTGCTCATAGGGACCATGGACAACCAGCAATTTTAGATGCTGGCTTTTAAATTTATAAATTAAGTGATTTAATTCAACTATTTAGTCTGGTTTTTCTCTGAAGTTCCTCTAGGAAGATGACACCATGGTGAAGTGAGACAACCTACTTTTTATAGAACATTGAAAATCCCTTTTTAGAGGGAGGGGGTGGATTTTTTTTTTCTATTTCTCTATGCATAATGTCAGGTCTCAATTGTGTCTAGTGTCCAGTCTTGTGGGCACTTTAAATTCTTTAAAAACATAAGATGATGATGATGATCACAATAATGATGGTGATGATGATGATGCAGGCCAAAGGACACTATTACGCCACTTATCCCAAATGACCTCTTTGACTCTTGATGATAAGAACTGCAAACTTTATCTCTATTTCTAGTATCTAGTGCTGTTTGAGTGAATAAATAAATGTAGCACTATAGCAGAACTACAGTAGATTGGATAGGTTGGCTATTTCAGCAACTAAAGATAGAGTGGAAAAATGGTTTTCCCAAATCTTACGTGAAGTTCAGGAAAAAATGTTAATGGTATCTTTATTTCTATTTTTCAGCAATAGAAGATGCTTTCAAAGAAAAGGGGCTATTTGACCCAGCAGAGAGCATATTTCACATGTGGGGGTGATGTGCAGTAATTAGCCTGTTTTGTGCTAGGATGACTGACAGTGATTCCATGGACTATTTCAATACTAGACAAAGATTCTTGGGGCAAAATGTGATTAGAATATGCTCAATTCAATGACATGTATGCTAAGCCTATTGGCACGTAGCAACCAATTTCATTGCATGATCTACTGGCTAGAAACATCAAAAGTAGAAGTCAGATCATTTGGAGAACAGTTGTTTAGTGAGTTAGAATGAATGAAGTCTTTAGTGAGTGCCGGCATCAAATCCTGTCCTAGTTTGTCGCTTGTCACGCCCTATTCTCCATCTGGGATGCCCAAGGCACTCTTTTTCAGGACACTTGACCTACCAGTCATATTTCAGAAGCTACTGATTTGGTGCTGGCTGATGGAGTTTAGACTCCGAGGAGTCCGGCTGCTGGATTACATACAGACTAATGACCCATCAGATGCTAAAGGCAAAAGCTTAAAGTGCACTAGTGAATTAAACCACAGCATTGTCGGAAAGGAAGAATTTATTATGTCATTAAACTTAATTCAATAAGTTTTGCTTCCTTAGATGCACTGCACTGAGGGAAAAGTAAGAAATTAATTTTAAGCAAGTGTTATCATTTTTCTTCCACTTTCCCAGGTAAAGGATATTCACGTGAAATTAAGAGACAGAGTATTTCATTGAGATTAAAAGAAAGCCATTAAAAGGAATGACAAATTGTGAAAGCTGAGCTAGCCAGCTTCACTGCCTAGCCAGGCCTGTACTTCTAAGATCAGAGACTGTGTGCTTCAGTTCGTAAACAGAGAGGAAAACAGCCTTGCCTAATTTAATGATGCCCTGGGTGAAGTTTTCAGGGCTTTGTGTAGAATCTCAGAGGCTCATTGATACAAAGATGTCAGCAATAATCATGATGATACTTAGAGTTTAATGTGAAAGTTAGAATGGGCACAAAATCAAAATCAAAATGGAGGGTTTTATTTGCTGAGGAAGATTTGCCCTGAGCTGACATCTGTTGCCAATCTTCTTCCCTTTTTTTTCCTTGAGGAAGATTTGCCCTGAGCTAACATCTGTGCCAATCTTCCTCCATTTGTGTATGTGGGTCACCACCACTGCATGGCTGCCAACGAGTGGTGTAGGTCTGCACCTGAGAACTGAACCTGGGCCGCCAAAGTGGAGTGCACTGAACTTAACCACTAGGCCACAGGGCCAGCCCCTCAAAATGGGGGTTTTTGCTTAAAATCTAAGAATTAATATGATATAAAGAAAATTCTCATAATTTAAAGATTACTATAACATATAAAAAAGTGAAATATTTGATGTTGAGTCTTTCCACAGATACCTCATGGTTGCTTTAGAGCAACAGATAATATGTTTATAAAGAGTAACAAATATAACTGAGGAGATTGCTGAGTGTTCCTACCTATTGTCATTGAACAATCAGAATAATCCCAGGGGATCTAAAATGGATTCCAGCATTATAGAGGTAAAAAAAAATAGACATCATCATATCTGTAATGCCAGTTCTAATAATGGAGAGACTTCTCTTATTCACATTTGAGGCAATAAAATACATTTTCTATTAGGGATTATTACGTAGTGGGATAAAAGAGTTTAAATCCTCAAAGAACAGATTCTAGTCATTTTTCATTGAATAAATTCCATTGCAGATGGCTTACATCAAATAAAAGAAAAGAAATACTCTGAGGTAGGTCTGTGTCCAAGGGGCTCAACATTGTAATTTCATTAGAATTCTTTCCTATCACAGGATATGCAATATTCCGTGCTTAAGATGAACATAGAAGTAATAACCAGTGGAGGACCTTTTTTCTTTTATTCATTCATTACTAAAGGTGATAGCTTTAGAAATTTTTTTAAAAGTAGGGTTTTAAAGCCAATCTGATTTGGAATTTTCCTTTTCCTTCCTTCTTTCTTTCCTCCCTTCCCCTCCTTTCTTCCCTCTCTTTCTTTTTTCTTTCTTTCTGTTTCATGCAGGAATCACAGGATTTGTTTTGATTTTATTTTTATCTTTATCTTATCTTTGTTTTATCTGAAATTATTTTTATCTTGGAACATTACCAGGAATAACAGACAAGAAATCTCACTTTCTCATTGTTCAGTATGATTAGTAATGCAAAGAAAAAAAATTTTTTTTAAGAATGGCTTTCCCTTATGGTGGTCCCAAATTTCAAGGTAAGGCACACCTTAGCAAGAAGGGAAAGCTGAGATGGAAAATTCATCTGCCCTTTGTGGAGCTTGTGATTTTCCCAAAAGTGTCCCACTCTACAATTCTGGGGTGAGTATCTGGCCTTGTTCCTCTGTCAATTGCTTCTTTGCCAAGAATGGAAGGTTATAAAGAGAGGAATGTTACAGACCAAAGTCACCATGGCTGTCCACAGAGATTTCCTAAAGAATCATTGTGTGCCCATTAGTGGTGTGTCAGAAAGGAAACCAATTTCCAATCATACATACCATTTTAAACATCTCTCATATATTAGTGAAACTAGGTTTTTACCCATATCTATAAAACTGTAGTCTTTATACCTACCTCATGAATTTATTGTGTGAATTAATTAAGTGTATATAAGCTCCTAGAACAGTGCGTGGAATATAGAAAGACATTCTATATTCTAGTGCTTCTGAAATCTTAATGTTCCTAAGGATCATCTAGGGATCTTGTTAAAATACACATACTGACTCAGTGTGAGTCTGAGGTGGGGTCTGAGATTCTGCAGTTAGCGCTTAGGTGATGTCAGTGCTGCTGATCCACAGACCACACTTGGAGCAGCAAAGATTTACGTAGTGCTTTATCTAGTCATTTAGTTACAACTGTTACTATAGAGTCTATGAAGTCTTAGTCCTGACTAGTCATGGTTGTCTTTTAATGATGATCTAGAAGTCTATGAGAGAGAAGTTGCACAATATTATTTTATATGCATTTCTTGCCCACAAATTCTCTTGAAATCTGAAGGATTATATGATGCATCATAGAAATAACTATAACATGTAATCCTTAACCTAAAGTCTAATCCATAATCCCACCAACCCTCCAGATGATTCCCATTTATACTCTGGCAATCATTAAGGCATTTGGGAGAAATGGGTGTTCTGGGGGAGTAAAAATTTGTTTTGTAAATTCAAAAAATATTTCCAATTTAGACTAAAAAAAGTTTTTATGACACAGCCTACCTGGTACATCTCTGGGAAATCTCTTAAAGATTTCACTTTAGGAAAGGTATTTAGTGAGATCCAGGTGCTCACCATGATCAGTAACTGGTTGCTGAAGGAACACTCATTGCACTGTTACTCATCCTCTTACAAGTAACCTACCCACCAATGTTGCCTGTGCTGTCATTTCAGGTACGTGCTGTGAACATCATGCATAAGCCTTTTCTCTCTCTCCAGGATTTTCATCTATCTTTCTGACTGTGTTACACATGTCCCTAGATATCAGCAAGATCTTATCTTTCTGATTTAGTGTCTTTTTCTGGTAGAGTATTTTCTCTCTTACTTCTCTTTTGCCCCAGCCTGATTGTACTGGTTGCTAATATAGGGCTAACATAATTTGGAAAAGCAAACCAAAGAAAACTTGTGAAATAATAATATTTATTGGTCTGATTCTGGGTCTCCAATGATCAATGAATATAAAAAAATCCAGTTGGGAATTAAGATTTTGAAATGATCACCTTCTAGAAACAGAAACTAGCATTGCATAAACAAAGGGAAAAAACCCCCAACAGCTCTACTACCCTATTTCTTGAGTATTCCTAAATTTACTTTAAATATATTATTCTATGACCAGTCCCTCCTATCAGTTAACTAGTTCAAATCACTATGATAGAGATACAGCTTTTTGTCTTACTTGTGTATTTTGCACTATGGTAATAGCTAACCTATTCAGGGATGTGGATCAAATATATTCAGAAGATTGTCATGAATAAAGAAGCTTTACAATGTATACATGTCATGAATGTAATGAGCTCATGTACCTCATTCATTGGCAACAGCCATTGACCCTCACTCATGACCAGTTTAGTTTTCTAGCTCAGGTATCTTGTCTCCGGGCTAACATTGTATTAGAAGTAACAAGGCAGAAGGGAGTAGAGGTGGCTATAAGAATAGCATGGCAGTTTATAGAAAGGGAGAAGATTAAAAAGAGTCCACAAAATCAGGTACAAAAATGGAAAAAGAAATGTAATCTGAACTATTTTCTCTGAGGGCAAATGGCCCTCCATATCATCAGAGCTGTATTGCAACACAGTTCAATCATAAATGGCCATAATGGTGGCCTATAGTAATCAAGAAAGGTTAAACTTGTCTTTGGTTTACTGTCTTAGAAAAACCAGAACATTTATGATACAATTTAAAAAGATTTCAATGAAAATTATTTTTAGAATTTGATAATGAGGTTTTATTTCTTAAAGAAATATAGCTTTTCCTTGATTATGGCAGATGAATCAAGCATTAATTTGATTCCAATTTGGATTTTTTTTCAATCTAGAAAAGAGAATGGATTCTGAGTGAGAAGGGGGGTGGTTTCCAAGTTTGAGTTTCATGGGTGTTTTGACTTTTTATTTATATTCAAACTTTGTGTGGAAAAGTGAAACTTACTCTTGTCCTGGGAAATGAAGTAAAATGGAATTAAGGAGTAATTCTGACTAAAAGTCTGAGTTTACAAAATCCAAGTGCTGCAAAACGGACAGAATCTGTGAGTTAATATTTGTTCTGCACCTTGATACCTTCGGATAAAAAGTATTACACAAATACCAAGCACTGTAAACTCTGTGGAATTTTCAATCCTTACAATTGCTAACAGCAAGCTACAAGTGGCTTATTATGGAAGGTGTTCTTTTGCAGGACCACAACGGCTCTGATTTATTCTGGTGTCTGAATTTGTTAGTAAAATCATAGTTCTCACCTGTTTTCTTTCTGAATTTTAGTATAACCAAGGACATAAGCTATTTTTTTAGCCTAAAATATTTTGGCAGAAACTTTTATGTCTGAGTAGTCGGAGTGAAAAATGTATTTGAAGTCATATCAGATGAATTCTGTGTACAGAGTATATACCACCTGATGTTGTTACATAAAACTTGAGGATTAGTCTTGACATTGGTGCCCAATTCTAGTGGCAGCTGTCTCTAGGAGGTGGGTCTCTCAGGTGTGCAATATACCTTTCTTTACCTGTCAAGCATGGGCAAGGAAAGCAGCTCAGAAGGGTCTTCACTAGCTAGTGATATTTGGAATGAGGTGTTGATTTATCTATATTTTTTGTTTAGCTGGAAGATAATCCATAATATACAACACTGATTTGAAGGCAAAATACTGCACAGAAAGTCTTTCTCATGTCTGGAATTTCTGGAACTTACTTCTGGAACAGTTGCATTAGTTATGTTCTATGACGTATTTTTAGAAATCCAGCATTTTAATGACCACAAATCTGCAATGTAGGAAGTAGTCTATCAAATACTAAGTCAATGAATTTTCATAAAAATAAGACGTAGAATTATCTGATGACTTCAGTAAGCAGAATAAACTAATATCATACTCTCACACTCATACTCACTCATACCTGTACACACACACACACATACTAACACAATCACAAACACACTGATTCTTGCCCCAAACTTCACATAAAAAATAGAAAGTTTAAAATTCTCCATCTGACTTATTTTGCTTGGCATAATATCCTCAAGGTCTATCCATGTTCTTACAAATGGCAAGATTTCGTCTTTTTATGGTGAGTAGTTTTCCATTGTATATACATATCCATTTACCTTTTGATGGACACTTAGGTTGCTTCCAAGTCTTGGCTACTGTGAATAAAGCTGTAAGCACATGTATATGGTGACAGATGGCAACTAGACTTTTGGTGGTGAACACAATGCAGTCTATACAGAAGTCGAAATATTATGATGTACATCTGAAATTTATATAATGTTATAAACCAATATGAACTCAAAAAAATTCTCATGAGAAATGACTAATTTTTAGGAAAAGTTAAGTTGGGAATATAAGGAGCTGACAAATAATTGGCAAGTTGAAAGTACGTGTATAAATGAAGAGGTTTGAAGACTAGATCAAAATGTAAATCCCAGATTCTCTGCTTCAGTCACTGTATCCTTTCCCCATCCCACCTCGAAAGCTGGAATATTTTCTCCCCTCAGACTAAAATAGTTTTTATACACATGATCAAAATATAAGAAATAGATGTTGGAAAGTGTCAGGAAATTAGATGGAATAATTGTTAAATTTGTAAGTATAACGGTTAACCTAACGTATTTGAAAAATACTGCCTCATTCTCCCCTTCCCCCCTCCCTCACACTGTCCCCCACCCTACCTGGTGTCATATACACAAATTCAGAGAACTTTTGTTGTCTTTGCTTTAGAGCAATTCCCAGATCAAGATCCTTTCTGACTATAACTTTTGCATTTTTAGTTTTATCTTTCTTCCTGAAGGTTTTTTTTTACCAATAATATTTGAATACAGAGCTGTTGGTCTTGCAGGCTGTGCTCTATATTTTTGTCCCTGAATCTTTCGAACATGGTAATTCTAGTTGTTGAAGGTTGGAGCTACCCAGGTGGTAGTTATTAACTGACGTGTCATGGTTCATGGTGGACAAGCTAGGTCAACAAACTTGTTTTTCATCATGGCTGGTTTTAATTTGAAAGGGAGCTTGTTACCTATTTGATAATGCTTCACTGAAGTTCACCTATTTCAGGTAGATTAATAGCTTGTTCAGGGATGAGGAGCCTAGGGGCCCCGTTGTAACAGCGCGCCGTAGGTTCAAGGTTCAAACTTCAGAAAGTATAAAAATCCTTGTTTTTCTTCTACCTATTTGCCAGTGCATGCCTTAGTGAACCTTTATACTTGGTAATGCTTGAACAATCACAGGTTGGAGATCTTATAGTCATATTAGGAGCTGTGTTATATAATTAAGAAAGAGATGTGCTCTGGTAGTACTTTCCAGATTAGAAGACTCATCAATTTTGAAGAGCATGGGGTTGGTGGAGATTTAAAAATATACGTATATAGTTTTCTGCTCATTCACTAGAATAGAGATTCAAAATCTCTCTAAAATGAAATATTAAATTTTATGCAAATTCAGATCCCATAGGTAGGTATTAGGTTGAAGAAAATAGATGAGAAAGGCTCTTTATGTTTGGACTGTTTCATGATGGTGACATCAGTAAGTCATCAAATGAATGTTCACACAAATACCTGTAGAATACATTTTAAAATTGGTAGTAAATTATTCACTGAAAAATTCTCTTCTTTTTGTAAAGGGGAGTTTCACTACATTTGTTTTCTTTTAGCCATTCATGAAATAGATCGCTGGGCACGAAAGGTGTATCAGCTAGCTCTGTCTGTCTGGAGAAGAAAAAATTCCAGCTGTGCTTCCTTCATAATATGATCCTTATGAATCTTAATGCAGCTGAACTTCCCACTCAGATTTTGCTCCTGAACCATTTAGATGCAACACTACTATTTGAAGATTAAATCACAATGGAAATATTAATGATGTCTCTGTACTGAAAACAGTTTGGCAACCTCTTAAATTGATAGGTTTCTGAAGAACCTCTCCATTTCAAAGAAGGATCTGATATTTGGATCTCCTAAGCAGTCTGAAATGTAGTTTACCTACATAGATTGGCTATCTAGGAGCTTGTAAACAAATTCATAAATTTGTCATGCTGATTATAGTGTTGGCAAACACAATGGCTGATCATGTTATAAATGTTTATCAACACCCGCACTCACCCACCTGCTAAGAGGTGCTACGCTTTAATGAAATTGTTTGAATATCAAGGCTGGTTGCTAAGATACAATGTTCTTGTTACTAGGGATGTGATGCTTGCAGATTTCTGTTATCAAATAATGATTAGAGATGTGCTAACCTCAAGGTGCTCAGCACAGTGAAAGGTTTACCGAGCTACAAATTAGCAAACTGTCTGCTTGAGCAGGCACTGGCAGAAGAAACATGAGCCTCATCCATACACGACTGGCATTTTAAAAGAAGACAAGAGAGGATGGGAGCAGGGCCATAAGTGACGGGTCCTTGAAAGTTTGCCATGGAAGGTTTACCTACTCTATTGCTCAGTGTGATATATTTCTAGCTAGCCAAGGAATTTGTTGAAATCCATTGCCAATAACTCCTTCCTGTCTTATGAAAAATCCATGTTTTACATTTCCTTTTACTTGGTTGTTAGGGAATTATTAACATTAAACACACCACATATTTTTGTGAGAAATAAAAGTAAATGAAAGTCTTATCCTACAGAACAGAGATATATTTTAATATGAACACATTTTTAAGATAATGCAAGATTTAAGAGAATTATTGGTATAAATGTCATATTTAGTATGATAAATTCTGCAAATAATGATGCAGAATTTTTTCTATTTTTATTCTTCTATTTTCTAGGAGAATTCAATCTGCCAGAATATTTAATATAATATAAAAATATCATCATGTAAGTGTCAGAATGTTTTCTTTATTTTCATGTTATCTCAAACAATACAATGGAGATGACCAAAGCCATGTTGTCTACGTTAGGCTAATTGTTCTTCCTGTTGAAGCAGGACCTAAGTTGCAATATTGCACTTATATTGGGGATACTTTGAGCACAACATTTTTACATTGAAAAAATTTCCGTGACTTTATGATAGTCCCCGGAATTCCCAAGTGCTCTACTCATGACTAGTAATATTTCAGAAATGTGTGGGCAACTGTACTTCTGGTGTCATGTATAATTTTTTCTCTTGTTACTTTGTGAGAAATTTCAATTATTAGGATCACAGATCTGGTGGATGTTAAATTAACTCTTGAAAGTTCCCCTAATAAAAAATTGAAACTGTAGATATATTTTAATAATGAAAGTGTTAAAATAAAATGATATTCAGATATAACATCTGGCCTTCTGTTAGATCATGAATACAACGAGAGCAGAGACTGAGTCTATTTTTGCTCGTCATTGTATAACCATCCTCCAGAAGAGTGTCTGCACAGAAGAGGCACCTTATGAGTGAAAGAATGATACCTAAATCCAGAAAATTTTGCTAATATCCATAGGAGATGCTTAGGAGTTTATAAGTTAAATTTTCCTGCCTTTTGTGTAGAGTACATAAAGATCCAAAGGAAAATGTGACAATATTTTATCTTTGTGAAATAGATTTTATATATCTCAGTTTTACAGATGAGGAAAGCCAAGTTCAGAGGAATAAGATAATGAATTTCTCAATATCGCACAACTGATATGAGGCAAAGCTGGATCTGAAACTCAGGTCTTTTGTAAGTCTAGTCCTAATTCCAGAACCCCGACTGCCTCTCTGATATTGTCAGAGCTGGGTGAGGGAAATAGGGCTGACAGTTAAGTAGACATGGATGGAACCCATTTAAATGCAGCAAACATTATATACCTACTTTGTGCCAAACATACAGGTAGTTATGTGAAGGATAAAAAGAAATCATTTGTAAAGTCCTTGGCCGTAAGAAATTTTCAGTTTGTTGAAATATAATATGCTCACCTTAAAGAACTTGAGGACTAAATATGAATTCCAAGGAAAATATATTTAGCCTGAGCGTGGAGAGAAAATCCTCATTGAGGGTGAGCTTAGGAGAGGGCATTGAAAGGAGGGGTGTCTGGTTGGGAGATAACGGCTCTGTTACCTGCAAGATCCGTATTTGAATTCTTGTTCTGCCACATATTGGGTACATGAATTTGGGCAAATTTCTTAACCGAAACATGCTTTTCTTGTTATTATAATTTTTTCATGTGGATTAAATTAGTTCAGTAAGGTAATATGCTTAGCACATACTAAGCAGTCAATAAATGTTAATTATTTCTAAGACATACCCATTGACTGTGCTGTACAGAGTAGAGCTATGTTACACTTGTTCTAGCTCCCAAATTTTTCCTGAAACTTAAATTTCACCTCTTTAATGAGATACCTGTTTTTATACCATCTAAAGGTTGATTCCATGAAATGACTCATATTTATTGAATACAAGAGACATTTCAAGAACATTCCCATGTTCTTATTTTAAGACTTTTATGCTTCAAATTGATTTATAAGCTAGTACATGGTTAATTATAGCTGTACAGAGACATGTGGAACTGTTGCTTGGGCAGGAGTGTGCTGTCATGGTGGGAGTGACCAGTGCTGGGTGGGCTTATCTGGAAGAGATTTGTTATCTTCCTACTCAAAGGGTTCTTATGAGACTTAAGTGAGTAGCTAAATCTGAATGTCAAAAGTGTCATCCAAAGTCAAGGTAATTCAAGTGACCCTATTGCAAGTAGGAAGGAGTAGACAAACAAAAACCAAAACTCTTAATGTTCTCAGGATTATAATGCTTGCCAGTGATACCATATGTACTGACTTTTCTTGGAAATTAACTATTGTGGTATTCAGCAACGCATCTCTCCACTTTCTCCTACTTCTTGTTTCATCATAATTAATGCTGCTTTCTTTTTTTCTGAGCCTTCTTAATGTCTGTACTTGCGGAGTATTTTATTGTTAGTCTAAATAAGAATACAAAATATTTGGCCTACTGGCTCAGAAGCCAGTTTGTCTAAGCCAAAAATTGTCTCTACTGTCTAATTTTTAAGGCTATATTTTAAAATGCTTCTTATTCACCAGTGAGAAAATTACAAAATGGACTATTAAAAAAACATGGTTTGTGCTGCTTGGAGAACGTATTCTAGGCACCCAAACACCATTGTTCATATTTAGAGATGCCCCTAAATATAGCTGTACTGAACTACCTACAAATAATTCAGATCATGTCAAGGCAGAAACCCCTCTCAGTGTGGGGTAGTGTGGGCATTTTGTTATCTACAGCAGCTGTTGCCTCTTTTTGAGGAGAAAAAACCAGCTCCTGTTTAAATTTATGTTGCATTGAGCAAGTTGTATTGCTTGCGATTATATGTGGCTTAGCTGTGTCACGTGGCATGACCTGCTATAACCTGACTTAATGCAGTCCACATGTTGTACTGAATGACACACATGAAAACATTCCACTTCTCCACGGAACTGTGTGAGCAGGTGATTTCTCTAAATGGCAGACACTCCCATGCTTGTATTTTAAACCTCTACCACTTTAGCTAAAAATATCTTCAAAAGCCCACCCAAAACATTTCCCTTGGTTATTTTTGCAAATTGTTGGGTGACTCACAAAGAGCAGGGAGGGATGAACAAGGGGAAGTTTTGAATTATTTACATAATTTGATAGGATGATGGCTGCCTTAAAAAGTCCACTTGGTGGAAGTCACAAATCTAGTTACTTCACATAATCAGAGGCCTAGAGAGGGAGACTAATTATATGATTATTAGCTTGTTGCTTCTTGGATTCCAGAAAGTTGATAATTATATTTCTCATCAAACTGAAAAAAAAAATGTATGAAAATGACTATGTTCCAGCAAACAGCCCTCATAGGAATGTACACTCTTTTTACCAATATATTTATTCGTCTTCTGTGAGAACAATGCACACCATTGGTCCTGAATTCAATTTGAAGTGGTTGGTCATCAGTGAAAAAATTTTATATTGGGCCATTCAGACATTTTCACCTGGCTCCCTGAATGACCAGTGGAACACGTTGGTAGCACATCTGGAGCAGAATTCTCCTTTGTTATTAAGAAAACTGACCAAATGGTGATCTAATATGTAGTTTCGGTTTCTCCAGCATTGTGCTTTGAGTGAGGGAATTAGCCAGGTGTGTGGCTCAGAAAAGAGATGCTAAAAACACAGGTCTGGGAATTGGACATACTGCTGAAATCCCAATTCTAGCACATACTAGCTGGGTGATCCAGTGCAAGTCAGTTAACCTCTCTGAAACTTTTCCTCTTCTATAAAATGAGATGATAATATTACGTCCACTGTACGGTGCTTTTAAAAGGAAATTAGCTAAATCATATGACATGCCCTGTAAAATGCTTGATATATAGGAGGTGTTCAAAGTCAATGAGCTGCCATTAGCTTTGTTAAGTTAAAGTAGAGAAAGATAAAACCAACAAATCCTCACAGGTAAGCCAAGTAAGGTAAATCAACACACTTACGAAGATACTCAAAGTTCCTCTTAGCTTCTTTTTTCTAGAAATGTTTGGGGCCCCAGTGTACCATGCAGGTCAATTCTTCCGGGCACTAATGTTCTGAGATATCTTATTATGGGCTTGAGAGCTTTTGCTTCCTTTTCTCTTTAACTAATTAAGAAGACTATTTGTTTAAAGTATTTGAAAATATGAAAGACCAGAAGACTAAATACCACAGAAGGGCAAGAAAAAAAAACTTGTGCTTACCTAAGACATTAATTTTCACGATGTGATGTATACATTTTTAACCTAGTGTTAGCAAGATCTCCAACACTGTTTGACTCACTGAAGACAAAATGTCAGGTTAATTGAGCCTATCAAGAAAGATAATGATTTCTCAGTAGAGTATCTATTAATGATTGAATTATTTATCAGTTGTAAAGTGCATTTGTACCAAGACATGTCCATACTGGATAGAGCATAGGAGATAATACAGCAAAACCCTAAATCTAGTGGGTTAGATTTGCTTGCTATTTGGCATAAAATAAATATTGAATGGGACTTGGATTACTGTACTGGAAAATTTACATTTTGCTTGTAAAGAATAAGAGATAACTAACTTGACAACAATGGCTATTTCTTTCAATTAGAGCATTTGAGTAAAGGTGATCTGGAACGTTTTCCAACTATTACTGAGGACATGACTTTACCCAATTTATCAATCATGATTTTCTCTTACTGTGCAATGAAGTCAACATCTTTCCTGCTCTTAGTAGACTTCCTTCTTTTCTTCTGACTTTTGGGGGACTTTTTTCTTTAAGTTAAATATAAGGGCTTTCTGCTTTCTTTCCATAGTTAAACTTCAAGTTGCTTATATTTTACATTTATATACCATGTTTTACAAATGAAACAATCTCTTGCACTTCATCTATTATGACAAAATTGAGACTGAGCAGCTGGATCAGTTGCTGATCCATAGTAGATACTCAGTAACTTCATATTAGACGGATGAATGGATGGGTAAATGAAATGATAAATTAAAGAAAGAGAGTATGAAGGAAAAAATTGGTTTGTAATGAATGCTGTATGCCATTGTAATTGTTATTATACCTCTCATGGTTATTGTTTGTGCTGCTTTGATTTTGAGGTTCATCTGTGACACACGTCCTTACATTAAATATAGGTATTTCCTAGATTAATAGTAAAAAACTTGATGCATTCTCTATTTAAACAATTTGAAACCATCTCCCACATGCGAACATATTATTTTACTCCTAAAGCGTTATGTGTAGGTGAAAGTTTCAGTTTCAGAATAGGGAACACTGAGTTTTGCTAACAAATCATATTTACTGAAACACGTGTCTTCGGTGTATCTGGGTGGATTGGTGGAGGTTTGCTTTGGGAAACTGGCTATAATTTGAAAAGAGCTTCTGTTAATGTCTATATTTTCCATACTGCATCTACTGGACCTTATCAATGAAATGGAAGATACTGAAGGGAGAATTGTCTCTGCGTGGAGGAAAACTTGGATAAAGCTGGCTGCAAGAGTGCATGGCCACAATTATAATTTTTGTTTTTAGAAACTCTTTGCAAAATATATAAGCATAAGCCTTCTGTTTAGGTAACATCTAGTCTAAACCCTTTCTTTTACAGATGAAGAAACTGAGATGTACTGAAGTTATATTATTGGCCCCAAATGGCACAACCAGTTTATTGCATAGAATGTCAGCTGAGGTCTCTTGACTCCTAGTCCAGTGCAATTTTTGTACATGACATCACTTCTTAATTTATTATAAAACAGTCAAATGATACAATTCATGAAGATGGAGACATAATTAACATGGCATTCTTAGCATTTTTAGTAGCAGTGAAGCATTTGGACTAATGATGTATCAACACTGAGGAGAAGATGAACTGGGGAATTCAAAGAAAACGAAAATACAAGAACTCACAATGAGACTGAGACTGAAATAATAGTCTACTAGGAAAATGGTTCAAGAAAGGACATACCCCAAACTAACTTTTGCTCACAGAAGCCAAATTGTGCAATTCACATTGAGAGAGGAATGGACTGGTGGGGAAGTGAGACTTTACGTAGAAAATGGCTTTTGAAGGGAGAGTAATGTTTGCATAGTTAGAGAGGAAGAAGGATATCCAATTAGGGGGAAAAAACCTGATGTGAAAGTGTGTATAGTGGCGATGGGCCTGTTCCAATGAGATCCATTGTTGGTGGACAGATGCCAAGGGTTTGGAGAAGGGAAAATAGATTTTGATGTGTAGGGATAGGTGAGATTAAATTATGTGGTATGTTGGGAAGAGCATAGACTTCTGAGCCAGATAGACCTGAGTTTGAAGTAGCAACTATGCACAAATTACCAAACTTTCTGAGCCTTGGTTTCCTCATCTGCATAATGGACATTATAAACAGAGGGTTGTGTCAAGAGATAACATATAAAGTGTTCAAGGAGCTTCCCACATAGTAGGTGTGCAGTAAACATGTCCTTTTATCTTTTTCCTCCTATTGGTTCCTCTATAATGCATTACATACAATTCTAAGAAAACTGATTCATTCATTTAACAAATGTATATTAATTATATATGATGAGTTGGTCACTATATTGGTGCTGGGAATATTACAGAAACAATTCAGAGAACTGTGCAAGATCAGGCATATGTTCTGTGGCAGCACAATAAAGAGTGAATGTAACTGGGCCATATAGCTAGAGAACACACAACCTTCATCAAATTAATATTTTGTCCAAATGAACTAAGTGTTGATGTTAATTTTGTGGAGAGAAATATTTGATTGATCTTTTATTTCAGCTAAGAATTATCTGCAGAGCATGACATTAGTACTACATTATGCATCCAAAAGGTGATATTTAACAATTCCAAGTACATGGATTACTTTTATGGAATAGTCAACTTTATGGGCAAAGTCTATGAGGTATATCTTTGAGTATTCTTTGATTGATACAATTCCACTAAGCCTTGCTTCTTAGTAATTGGAAAAGTGTGCATAAGGAAGTATGCACTACTTATCTACTTTGGAACTTTTATCTAAGGAACTTGGACAGAAAAACATCAATTCAAATGGATTGTGGTAATGGGAGCAACTTTGGTTGAATTCTAAGGTTTCTGTAATTCCACAAATTAACTCAGTCTCTCTCTTTAGCCAATGAATGTCAGTCTGTATTTTATTGTTGATGCTGCCTATTCTATGGGGACACTTGCTGCAAGCAAGCATTGTCTACATCATAAATGAACGACAGTTTAAGGATTTGGATGACCTGTAGCTTGTTGACATACAGGGAACAATTTTCCCCTGGGTTTGGAAATACCAAAGCTTCTAGGTACTTTCAATTATTCTCATCTATGGCTATGGACCTAGGTTTTTACAAACCAGGGCCTATTATATAATCTTCCTCTTTTCTATTTAGAGTAATGAAAATGTTTGAACTCAATGTCATGAAATAGGTTGTAATGCAATCCTGCCAGAAAGTGACTTCTTATATCAAAAGGCTAAAATTTAACAAAGGTATAAATGCAACTTACTTTAAAAAATATGAGAATAAAGAATTGCAAGAAAGGTAAATTAAAACAAATTATAGGCATAATTTCAGTTTAGGAAACCTTAACAGGGCAAGTTTCTTTGTCTCTGTTATTCAGTTTTCCCTATTTTCATGATGTAGAATTTCTTCTGTAACACCTGAGTCACTCAAGGTGAGGCATACCTGTGTGGAGGTCTTTTGGCTCTGTTCTGTGTGTGTATTCTGTGTTTTCCAGAAGTTACAATGTGTTTGATAATCTGGAGCAATAGGCATTGTTGTGGTAAGAATCTTGCCCTTGATGGAAAGTAATGAGACCACATTTGTTCCTTTTTCACTTTTCATTTGGAAGATGTAAATGCAGGTGGCATCTTGGTTCTTGGGGCTGTTGTCTCTGGCTCTGTTTGTCAAAGAAGTCATATCATATTTGAGTGCCAATTTTTCAACTTTATCCAAAGATTTTGACATTCAGGCACATGGCAGACACTTATATCACGTCTTCCCAGAGTTTACTTTTAACTAGGGAAGGACTCAGCTGATGAGAAAAATATAAAGACACAGATGAGCTAATGGATTAAATATTCAACTTTGTTATTTCTTCTTTTAATCTTGAGATTGTACATGTTGATAAATCCTGAGCTTGAGCAGAGAAAAGGATCTCTCCATTTTTTGATTGCATACATTTTTCCTTGCTTACTAGTATTTTTAAGATATATTTTTTTCTCATTTTTTTTCCTCAAAACTCTGTATATATTTTCTCTTCACTTTCTAATATCTTCTCTACCAGATATATGGTTACTTCCTAGACTGGGCTTCTCATTTTTATTCAATTTACCTTTACTACCATATCATTATGATTAAGAGAAAAAGATTTAGAAATTGCCTATGTTCAGGTAAAAGAAGAATCAGCTAGGTTGTGCTGTGTAACAAAAATCTTCCAAGTTCTAGTAGCTTAAATACCAAAGTTTCATTTTCACTCATGTTCCTTGTCCATCACAGATCATCAGAGGGGTTCTGCTCATTGTAATTACTCAGGGCCCCATGCTGTTGGAGCCACTGCCATCTTGAACATTTCCAGGCTTAATACAAGAGGAAAGAGAGAGTTCTAAGAGGTAGTGAATTAGAGATTAAATGCTCCATCCTGCAAGTGACACATTCACTCATATTCACAACACATTGGACAGAACTAGTTGTATGTTCCTATGTAACAAAAGGGGAGGAGGAAGTATAATCCTGTCTGATGCCTGGAAGTGGTTGGACTGGAACTGCGTTAAGTACTACAGCAGGAAGCTTGCCACACTGCTTTTGATCTAGGTTGAAGGTTATGAATCACAGATGGAGGGACAGAGAGCTTTGGCTTTATTCAGCAGTTTTGAAGATGACTGGCATCTGACAATGTCTACCACGTAGTCAGTTAAGTTACACCATACCTTGGACAGTCTAATTTGGACTCCAGGTACTTGGCATCATTCTAGCTCAGTTCCAGGAGTGGAGGCAGTATGATGATATGCCTAATGATGAGAAACACAAGCTTTGGAGCTAGAGTCCTGGATTTGAGTCCTCAAATCTGCCATTTGCTGTCAATGTCTTCTTTGGAGAGTTATTTATTTCTCTGGACATTAGTAACTTCATCTTCAAAATAAGGATGGTTATAACCATGATAAACAGGTTTATTGTTCACCTCTTTACCCACCTGATTGAAATGTAGATTCTGTGAGGGCAGGGATTTTTGTCTGTTTTTGTCACTGAATAATCTCTATATTCTTAGAACATTGCCTGATACATAGAAAGTACTTAATAAATCCATGTTGAATGAATAAACATATGTATAGGATTTTTGTTTGCATCAGATGAAATCATGCATCTGAATTCCTTTACACAGTGATTAGTACATATTTAGGGATCAATAAATGGTGGTAGCTATTAATTTTACAATTCTGGAAGGAAATTAAGAGATAAATTGAAGTTTACAAATAATGGGGAAACTCTTTCCTAGGTCTATTCATAGCAGAATGTATTTCAGGGAAGACTTAAGGATAGAGTCTTAACTCTGTGGTGGGTTTGGAGGTCCAATCTGATTTTAAACTAAAGATATTCGTTTCTATCCTAGAGAACATCCAAAATATGGCATATTCTTATAACTGGCATTGTTTTATAATTGTTTGGCGTAACTTTGTAACTTTTCTTGGGGTCAAGACAACCTGTCACAGAGTTGCATCTGTTGGGACTTGTCCAAGGGCTGTGAGGTTGACATCTGTAGTACCAGGCTTCATAATTCTTCCTACTATCACCTATCCACCCATCTATCCATCCATCCATACATTTATTTAATTTAAAAATATTTATTGAGTACTTACTTTATGTTAGGGAATGAAACTTTCCTCTAAGCTTTCCTCTTATTATTATTTTATTTTCTGATAGGTTAGCAGAGATTTCAGCTTCAGTATTACAAGTAATGATAATTAAAAACCTATAGTTCAGATTACAGTAGGACCCTTCCAGTAACCAGAGTCATATTATATGATAGCACATTCTTGTCCACATAATGATGATGTATTTCAAACAGTTTTGTAGGTAAACTAAACTGAGCCAGAGAGCCAGCAAACATTCTAGCAAAGATGGAGGTGATTATGATGTCAACCCTTCAGTTGGCATCTCCTCTAGAGGGTCTGACCTGATTAGCCCCACCACTACATTTTGGGTGCTAAGTGTAGCAAATGCCATTTCAAGAGTTTCAACTGAGGAATTTTAGAAATGTATTTTTCCTTTTATTCTGAATATTTGTAGATGGTTTGGCAGAAATGAAAAAATTCTCTGCCGTATTTATTTATGATACTTCTTCGTTGGGAAACAGTAATCTTTCTGCTTCTTAATCTAAATTGAACTGCAGAATACCAATAAAACAAGTCACAACATACAAAGTAAATTTTCTCTGTATAAATAATTAACTCTTTAAGATTTATTGGCCTTTCTCTATTTCCCCCTTTCTCTGAGTGGTGTAATCCAAATAAAATGTTGCATTTATTCTCATCTGATAAAATATTCATAAAAGAAACCACTACCTTTGAATTTGGATTAAGAAACTATGAAGAAAACATGGCTATGAATGTTGACCTTTGTCTAAGTACTACCTAAAGCCTATTAGCTGAAACCGACTCTCTGCAGGGAGTCTCCTTTTACTTTACCTTCATTTTTGCTCCTTGGTTCTTGTTAAAACTTTCATTGACTTTAAACTACTACATAATGATTTTGAAACAAACAAAAGTAAGTGATTAGTTTTTATTTTCATCATGTATAGGCTATGATAAGTGAGCCAGGACTTGGCTAGAAAATATTCTTGGATGATCAGAGGGGCTTTGGAAATAATGAGGGAAATCAGGAAAGAAGATTCCCTCTGTCCCAGATGAGCAGATTTTGCTGCTGTAAAAGTGAGACTTGAATTGCTGTTTTGATCTTTTATGGTTGTTTGTTGCTCTGTGCCATGTGGAGATAAATGCATCTCTATCAATCCTCAGGGTAAACTTGCAGCCGTGTCTCTTGGTTTTCCCTGTGTCCTAGGACAGTTGCTATATCTTGGTTTCGGCTCTCATCTAGGCGAGAGGATTCCAGCAAGACTAAAGGATTCAGGTACCCAGCTAGGAATCTGTGTTTACTATGAGATGGGTTCTCTTGTGAACATTCTACAAACCCAGAATCTGTTTTGATGGACAGTAGTGTTCTTAGAAGAGGGATTTCTCTTGGAAGAGGTAGGGGCTCCTTTTAGTCTCCAAAGAAGTTTTAAAATTAATTATCAAATAAGCGATTGCTTGGTTGTTCTCTTGAGAATGTCTATTCTGGGTGAACAAGTAAATGAGCCTTGGCTCATTTTATAATAACTTCCTCAGTTCAGCAATGAAACCACCTTAGCCTCTGAAGGAAGCCCCTCCGAGAAATCACCAGACAGCTGGCTCAGGAGTTCCCCAATACCAGTCCAAGGATCACCTCCGTTTGGTGACAACATTTTCACAGGATGGTGTTACACTATGTTTTAGTGTAAGGCTGACACATTATTTTTCTTGAGAAGCTCAATATTTTATTTTGAGATCATGCCCTTCTTATTTTTTCATGTAAAAATGTGCTTTCTTCTATAAAATGATGGTGAGAATAGAAGGTAGCAAAATAAAGTTCTTAACTATGTAGACCCCTTAATTTTTGCTTAAATTGGCCAATTCGTAAAATTTAAAAGTCTGGGAACCAGTGAATGGAACCACTTTAGGTTTAGATAGGGTCTCTTGGTTCTAAGTGCGGGCAGACTCCTCTCTTATAATTTCGGGTGTCAACTGTCTTGGTGAGGTTTCCAGTCATCATCTGTCCTAGCCCAGCCTAGCTAAATGGTATTGGACGGATTAGAGTTCATAGTTAGTGCTTTTTAAAAACTGAGTTAAGTTTGACTGGAACAGTGAGTCCAAAGAGGATCTGAACCAACAGGAACTGACATGGACTTTGTAGTTGAAGTGTCAGCATTTGACAGCCTTGTTGTGGGATAGACACATTTTACTGTTAGCGTCAGGGTTTTGAGTAATTCTTCTTTTCTGACCTGGATGAGTCCTTAAATTTTTCAAGATAATTTTCCTTTCTTTATTAAATAGTGATTGAGTATTATTGGATGTTGTTTCATTCTGCTTAAGAAATGATTGCACTTAGTGGTTAGACTTACAAAACCCTGGAGAAAGATGTAAAACTCTGTGTATGTGTATATATTTTTTATTTTAATTATGTGTCTATTGAGGAGATTTTAGGAAATTTAGAAACAAGTGAATAAGAAAATGAAAAGTGTTTATACTCTTATTCCCCAGAAATGACAACTGTTAACATTTTGTTACATACTCTTTTAATCTTCTTTGTGCATATATTTATTAACTCGAGATCATACTGTATGTAACATTTTGTAATCTGATCTATTTTTGCTATTTTACAATATATAGTGAATATTTCCTTTATCATTTATCAATCTTTAGCAATATAATTTTTAATGGCTGTGTAATATTCTATTTAACAATCCCATCTTGTTGGATATTTTTTTCCCATGTTTCACACTTGGGAATAAATAATGCTTTGATGAGCATCCTGTATCCATTTTGATTTTTCTTTTAGGGTGGCTTGCAAGAAGTAGAATTACTGGGTTCAAGGATATAAATATTTTGAAGATCTGAAGGAAGATTTGAACATTTTCTAAGAGGGCACAATAAAAGTCAGGCACTGTTTTTGAGACATATAAATAACAATGCAGATTAAATGTCTGGCCAGAAAACATTCACATTTTTCTGCTGGAGATCCTGAAAGTTCAAGACAGGAATAATGTAGGGAGAGAATGAAGACCTGAGCTGTATCATCAGTGTGACCAGATAGGAATATGGGAGAACAGACAAATATTGACTTGCTAGTCCTCACAATGAGGTTCGAAAATGTTGACATAGATGATCATATTGGTTGTAATATCTCTATTTACAGGTTCAAGAACTACCCCAGAATAAATAGTCCAACAAAGTTGACACAGTATTAGTTATTGATTACAAAACATTAAACTTATATACACCTAAAACGTTACAGTTTCTACCTGCTGAGTTTTTGTGTTTCACATGAAATATAAAGTACAGATTTGTGGTGTTGGTGGGGGGTAGTTGTTAACTCTGAGTTCAGTTGACGAAGAAGGTTTTATTCAAGAGGTAACTGGAGATAAAATGCATGTCAAATATCAGGTTTCATGTAATTTATATCTTATTTTGTTGTGTGGTTTTCACCTGCAGTGTTTCTCCCTACACCTTAACTGGTGTAACCTGATAAGATTGCAACATGCTGAGTAAGCATCATACCACCATCCATTGCTCCCTCTGCAATCCGATCACACTTCTGGCTCCGTGAGCTGTAGCCATGGCTTTCAATTAAATTACCAGACTGCCATAAATTTGCTTGTGGACTGAATTTCATGTGTTTAAAATACTAAACCACTATTTACCAATCTCTAATGAGAAATCATCAAATAATTCAAACAACAGTACAAATACTTATATTTAACTATAGGTAGAGCGAAATTAAATAGAAGAACACCCTCATGAGAAAATATGGGCAAACATAGCTCAAAAACATTCACTTTGTTCTACTCAATAAGCAAAGGGGAAAACTTATCAGTTTATTTTAAACACCTTAATTTGGGACATGTTTGAACTTCAAAACTCAATTTATAGCCTAATTGACCCAAACTTCCCTCAAACAGCATCTCCTCTTGAAGGTTTCCTGGATCACCAGGAATAAATAGCCACTCACTTCTCCATCCAGTCACCATACCCTATGCACTGGCAGTATTTATATTCTGGTTACTTGTTTCCACATGTTTCTTTCCAATTAGGCTGTGGACTTGGTGAGATCTGGCTCTGGGTCTTAGTTATCTCTGTTTTCCAAGCTCCTTGTACAAATAGATAATTGAAACTTGCTATTGAATGTGTGCTACATATGGAGGTTGGCAATTTAGTAAACTACAAACAATCTAAATGCACCTAAATTCCAAGAATGTTCTGTGGTTAGTTATTTTTCTCTCATTTCTTATCTATTCTCAAAGATGGCAGGTACAATACTCCTCAAAATTTCAATAATGTGCACTACAATTGTAGGTCCATGTCTGGGAAGAAGGGAGGGTAATAATGACTAGTGCCATTAATAAATTAGTAAATACTTATTGGAACTCTTCTATGGTACAGTATACTTCACTAGCCCCTTAAGATACAAAAAGTAAAAAGATCACTATTAAGAAATGAAGAGTCTAAAAGAGAAACATATGGCATTTTTCAAAGTGTGTTAAGAGATTGTGCTGTTTTATCTGATAGCCACAACAGCACCATCATATGTCCGCCAGGGTTGCTGGAGCACAAAAAGATACAGCCTGGGCATATCAAACTCTTAACTACCTTGTTCCAGAAGTGATACATGTCGTATTTACTCATAGCTCTTTGGCCGGAAGTAGTCACATGGCTTCAACTAGACTGCAAGGGAGAATGGGAAGTCTTTCCATGCACCAAAGAAGGACAAGTCCTGGAATTAGTGAACACTAATAACTTCAAAGACTAAAATGGAAAAAAAATAGAATAAATTTAATTTTATTCATAAAAGTGATAAATGCTCATGTTAAAAAATTCAAACAGTATAAAAGAATATAAAGTGATTAACAAAATCCTTCCCCTAATCCAGATAATCCAAATATAGCCACTTTTAACAGTTTTTGTATATCACTTTGGAAATTCTCCATTTTATTTGTATATACACACCTACTATGTATATATAATATATATAATACTATAGATGGTAGTAAAAGAGGGTTATACTATAGATCATAGATATTTTTTGTGGAATATTCTTTATTCAAATCATCTATCAAGAGCATTTTTCCCTTTGAGCATATATGGATCTGTCTCATTATTTTTTATGACTTCTAACTGCAAGGTTTTCCTTTTCTAAAGATAAAATTATATAAAGAGAGTGTTTGGTTTAATGGTGATAATGATGATGAGGAGGAATTAAAGGAGGAGAAGAAAGAAGATGGTGACATTTGATATTAGTCAAGTGTTATTACCATGGCCAGGCTCTGTGCTAAGCACTTTACAGGCAGTATCCTTTTTAATCCTCACAACTTTAGGAGGTATAAGATTGGTACTATTATTATCATGACTTCACAGAGGAGGAAACTGAGGCATAGTGAGGTTAAGAAACTTGCCCAAAATCACGTAGCACGGAAGTGACAGGACCACAATATGACTCAATTCTTTCTGGATCCAGAAGCTGTGCTCATAACCACTGGGATATATTGCTTCTCCAGGGTATGAGACTTTAAATTTTTATGTATATTTCAAAATTACTTTCCAAAATTTTGAGTCCCAGCAATAGTGAAGAGTGCCTGTTTCCCACACCTTCATCACTCCTGAGCTGGTTTAAACTTGGCGGTCCTGACATGGGAAAAATTCTCATGTTAAATACTGTGCTGGTTTGTGATGACCTCCAGAGCTATGAACTGGAACATGAGAAGAAACAAGAAAGATGCTAGACACTTCTGGGAACTGATAACTTGTTTTGCAAGAACCTCTTGCATTCATACTGTCTGAGAGGAAGGATTTGACAAGATGATTAATTTGTCTTTTCTCTTACCTAATTGTGCATTTGCTACTCATTAGAAAAAAAGTTCCTTTCCAATGTGAGCATCAACCCAGTCCTCAACCATTCACAGTTACATTTTTATTTGGAGGATTTAGGGCAAGGAATGAGAAGAAGCATTTCCCTGGTTTTCTCTATTTTAAGCATTTTCCCTATTTTTCAATGAAAAGGGTGTCAGTTATGAAAGTGGGTATTCAAGGTTATGGATTGCACTGTCCTAAGGTTGTGTGCTGAAAGCCACATGACAGAGGTGTCCACATATTCTTTAGTTCCCTTTGTGTGTGTGTGTGTGTGTGTGTGTGTGTGTGTGTGTGTGTGTGGTATGGAGGGAGGCTCTAAAGAATAGGACCATGGCAAAGGCCCATCTTAGCTAGGTCTAAGGGCAGTACTATAACAATTTTTATTGAGCACCTACTGTATGCCAGATCTGATGCTAAGCACTAGAAATACAATGAGAACCAAAAGAAGTACTGTCCCTATCCTCCCAGAACATATAGTTTGCAGGAGAGACCAAAATAATTAAATTGTATAACCGAATATCAGCTGAGTCAAAGGACGAGTAGCACATGATAC
Organism: Tapirus indicus; assembly: GCA_031878705.1. Lineage (NCBI taxonomy): Eukaryota > Metazoa > Chordata > Mammalia > Perissodactyla > Tapiridae > Tapirus > Tapirus indicus. The sequence continues at coordinate 60,698,906 of CM062926.1, forward strand.
TACAAAGATCGATGAATAGTCATGAATGTCTTCCGTGAGGAACTGATGTTTGAGTTAAGATCAGAAGGATGAGGAATCATTAAAAACTTTTCTTTTGGAAGGATCACATTTGCCACCCTTAGGAGATCTAGTTGAAGACAAGTCAGATGGTGCTGGGAGCCGTATTGTCACTGTTCAGCAAGAGACAATGATGTTTGAGGTTCAGGTGTTCGTAGAGATGGAGAGGAGACACATTCAAGAAATGTTTAGTAGAGAAAGTCAGTAGGACTTGTTGATGGCTTTGATTTGGATGGTAAGGGAAAGAGCAGTGTCAAAGATGATGCCAGGTTCCTGGCTTGCATACTTAGTGGTGTCATTTTTAGCTATAGAAGTCACTGGGATAGGACTGAGTTGGGGGGAAGTGGATTATGAGTTTGGTTTTAGACACAATGAACTCTCAGTGCCTTTGAGACATCATAAAGACAGGAATCTTATCTTTCTTATTCACTCTTGTATCCCCAGTGCCTAGAGCGGTGTCCTGCATTTTGTTAGGTACTAAATAAATATTCTTTTGAGTAATTTCATGAAGACATGTCTTTTCAATTATTTAAGTTACCTTACCTTTCTTAATAGCATTTTAACACTTTATTCATGTAGGTTTTACACAATCCTTAATGGTTCTTTTTTTCATAATGTTTTGTCTGTCTTGTTGCTATAGTTAATGGGATTTTTTTTTTACTCATGATATTCTCTAATAGGTTATTTTTTTCTATGAAAGAACGTTATTTACTTTTTAAATTAATGTAACTAGTTACTTTACTTAATTTTCAGATTTTTGTAATGGATTTTCACTGAATTCTTTAGGTTCTTTTAGTTATAGATTTCATTATTTGAAACTAAAGATAATTTTACCTTCTTATTAAAAATATTTTAAAACATATATTATCTCATTTAATCCTTCTCATCACCTAAGTTCAAAATTCTGATAAGCTCCTTCTCCTAGGTAAGCCAGCATACAACTTTACAGTAGAACAAAGTTATATTCCATTTTGTTAATGGATTCATCTAAAAAAGACAAGTTGCAAAACATCATTTCTTTCAAAATTTACAATTTTGACACCTCATTAAGAAAAGTCAAATATAAGTGATGAGACTATGGATCCTGTAAATGAAGCCAATGCCTGGAGGTATATTCATTCATTGATGCATTCATTCATAAATATTTACTGAATACCTGCTACATACCAGGAACAAGTCTAAGTTCTAGAGATACAGTAGTTAAAAAAACAAAGGTAAATAACCCTACCATTATGGAACTTATATTCTAGTGGGGATGACAGACAATTAAGTAGGACAAATAAAGAAAATATATGGTTTGTTAGCTAGTGAAAGGTGCTAAAGATGAAAATATAGTAGAGGAGGAAAATATAAGAGGTTCAGAAAGGGATGGTGAAGTTTTAGTTAGGATGTCTGGGGAAGGCCTCACTGAACAGATCCAGTTTAGATAAGAAGTGAATGAGGGGCACATCATCTGGCCATCTGGGAGATAATTCTAGGCAAAGGGGCGTGTTTAATGCAACAGCAGGACAGTGTCTGGTCTATTCTAGGAATGGTGCTATGGCCATTGTGCCTGGAGCAGAGATGGGGGTGTAAGCAGAGAGTTCAGAGAGGTAATGGGTATGTGGTGGATTGGAGGCAGATAACATAGGGTCTTGAAGGTTATAGTTAGAACTTTGGTTTTTCCTCTGAGTAATACCAAAGGCATAGGTGAGTTCAGATTGAAGGAATAACAGTATGTGGCTTAGAACTGTAGATGGTCACTCTACCTGCTCTATTGAGACTGACTGTGGGTGGGGAAGACCTGTTAAGATCTATTTCAAAAATTCACACAAAAGATAATGGTGGCTTGACCCAAGTGGGTAGCAGTGGAGGTGATGAAAAGTGGTTGAATTATGGACATATTTTGAAGGTAGAATCAACAGGATTTCCCAATTGACTAGATATGAGGTATGAGGGACAGAGAGAAGTTAATTCACAAAGACAGCTTGTACAATTGTCTACTGAGTCTAAGATAGTTTCATCTTTGACTTATTTTCTTTTCAGAGTCTTCTTATGTCTATAGTCAGAGGACAGAGAAAAGAATGAGGTACCAAGATTTTGGTTTGAATAACTAAGGATGGAATTGCCCTTAACTGGGATGGGTAGGCAGTGGAAGGAGCAGTATTTTTATTTTGGAGGGGTTTGGTTATTAGGGGCTATGTAGTACTATTTGACCATTAAAATTTTAGGGATAGGCAGAGGAATCTTACAGGGGTTTACCACTCCATTCCTTCCTCAGTTCTGACCTTAAGGCTCCAACAATGGCAATCCACTGATAAATGGGTGGCACTCAGGCAACATCAAGGTGAAGAAAAGTGAGGAGAGAGAAGAGGCCAATCTCAAAATGGGCAGGGGAAAGGAAAGGGAACCTGGCTATCTGCTCCTATGTTAAGAGATTTAACTATATTTGTTTACTAAGTGGTGTTTGTTACTGAGTTACAGAATGTGTTATTACTCATAGATATACACTTTATAAAGACCAAGATTTATCTGCCATTTTATTTGTTTAACAAATACTTACCAAGTATCTCATCTGTACCAGTTTCTCTGCTGGGAGTTGGGGCTACAGGGAAGTATATCATTTGGTCCTTGACCTGAAGCAGCTCACAGCCTGGAGGGCAGATATATATATAAATAGACAATGAGGAGTATTATTACAGAAGGATGGTCCCAGGCTATGAGATTAGAGAATAGGGAATGATGAATTGTCAGGTGAGTTGGGCTGTGTATTTCTTCTTTGCTACTTAATTCTAGGATTCCATTTTATTGGCATTCTTATTTTCCTTTATGAATCAGGGGTTTAACTACTAAGAGATTGCAGGGTAATGTATCATAAGACTCTTCGTTGCCTGAGCTGAATTTCCTTCAGGACTTGCAAAATCTTGGGTCATGGGATTCCAACCTAAGATTAAAAAAAGAAAGTCCAAAGTTTCTGTTCCTTGTTAGTAATTCTCCTAAACACGATTATCTAACTTCTTCTCCAAGTGCCGTGACAAAGCAAAGTTTTTTCAACAGGGGTACCTATGTGCAGATTGAATGCATTGTTCATGGTCTTTGTAACCAGGTGCTTGAGAAGAAGCAAGACTAGTAATATTCAATTACTAGAAGAGTAATGGAGAAAAAGGAGAATTTTTTGTTGACGACAGACAGTTGAAGATACCTGCATATGTTGTACTCTTATTGTCCATCCCTTTGAAAGGGCTCCGTCAGCACCATCATTCATTCTGTGGAGCACATTACTTATCTCCCACAGAAATTTCCTTTTCTGTTTTTGGTGTAGACCAGCAAACCAATGAGGTTCGGTAAACTTGACTGTTGGTGCCGTAGGATGGTTACAACCCTCAGCTTCTGCAGCAAGATATTACTGAGACAATCCAGCTTTCCGCCTTTAAATTTATGCAGGTGTAGCAATTGCTCTGAATTCACAAAGACAGCTTGTACAATTGTCTACTGAGACTAAGATGGTTTCATCTTTGACATTTTCTTTTCAGAGCCTTCTTATTTCTATAGTCAGAGGATAGAGAAAAGAAAGAAAAAAAATGAGGAAAAGTAAACTGATATTAAGTGATATTTGTTCATTTATCTGTGTAACAATTGTTTTTTAAGACATATGGGAGTCATATTGCACGGTTAATTTTTGAGGACCAAGTATCAGGTTTGTGCCTGGGGCAGGTTATGAGGAGACTTCACCCACTGCATTTGTGTTTAGGGAAGTGTGACTTTCTTCAGTGCTCCACCACCCTTATGGAGCCCACACCCCTGCAGCTACCAAGAATTATAGAAGTAGTGGCTTAATGTTCTTCCTATCCAAAGTTTTCCTCTCACCATCTCCCCATCTGGCAGCTAATCTATGATTTCTGCTATACTTTCCACTCAATCTACCTGGCTTGGCTAGAGTCACCTAATTAAGGTTTGTTTGTAATTACCCCTAATGAAACAATTTTGCACTGATAAGAAATAAGCTTCTTAAAACACTGAGTAGGGCACGAAAGGGCTAGCTCAAGAAATCAGGTTTTTAAAATATGTAACAATATATATATATTTTTTGATTATCAATGAACCTGGGATATATTATAAACTAAACCAGATCACATTGCCCCTGGACTATTTTTACAATAAACTTGATTTAAAATCTTCTACTTTTTATTTCAAATTTTTAATCTCAGGTGTATTCAGAAGGACAAGTTCAGCCTAGTTCAGTAAACAATTATTAAGCCCTACTGCGTGCCAGACACTATGCTGGATGGTGAATACAGGGTGACTGAGACGTGACACTTGCTCTTTAGGAGCTCATGCTCCAGTCAACAACATTGGTGTGGATATCAACAACTATCACAAAGTCATCATGTTTGGGGCATCTATTATGTGCCAGGTACTCTGCTTGAAATTTTTTATATGTTTCATCCTCACAACACTCGTGCAAGGCATACATTTATTTTCCACATTTTACAGATGAGAAAACTGAGGTTCAATGAGGTCTTGTCCTTTGCTCAAGGTGACAATAAGGGATAAATTAGGGTTTAATATTTGGATTATCACATTTTATGACTTGTGCTCTTACCATTATAACACATCACTTTGTAGTACAAGAAAACCCACACCTTTAGAACAACGTGAAATGGGCTGATGTGCTCTTGTGTCTATGTAGATGCCATTAATTAGGAATAAAATTTCTACAAGGTATCCTTATTGTATTTTTGTTGTTGTTGTTTAATAGGGAAAAAAGAAATTAATTTGTTAATCCATTTTCTAGAAAAACCAAGATGTGAGGGCAAAATAATATTGTATAGTTTTAGCAAGCATACAGAATTTACAAAGGAATGTTGTCTTATCCAGAAAAGTCATGTTGGGCAGAGTACATTTAATCCAGTGGTATTTGCCACTGTTCAAAATGTTTTGTGCTTCTTTTTTGAAATTTTTTTTAGATTCATTTTTATTCCTCATCAAGGGCTCATTTTATTATTTAATGAGCAAACATTTTTATTTTAAAAAAGACCTGATTGATTTATCGGTAGACTTGACTCTGGATAAACTTAGATGTTTGTAAAAATCAAACCCGCCTTTTAAAAAGGACAATTTGCTATAATTGACATTCAAAACAATATGAGAGAGGTTTTGATGGCAGATTCACAAACATTTCTTAAGCAATCAATAGAATCAATGTACAGTTTTCCAAGGTCACTACTTGAAAGTGGACAATACTTATTGCTCTGAGTTCTTCTATTTTTAATGAATGAATACTTTATGGTCACCTATCATCCAGGTAGATTCACTGTAATGAAATAACAGCTGGAGGAGTTCTGTTTAATGTGGGAGTGTGTTTCTTTTAGCTTCACCTTTCCTAGTGCTTGTCTACCAAGACGAGAACAGCCATTTCAGACAGCACCTTCCAAAGGATCAGAAGTCAATTTAAAAAAGAAACAGGGAGGCAGCAAGGGCGAGAGTAAGAGAAGGAGAGAGAGAAATCATCAAAATGAGGAAGTGATTCCTCTAGATATCAGAAACAGGAGCAAAGTAACAATAGCTGAAATTCACCTCCCCATGGGGGAATGAATCATCAAAATAACCGGTGGAAAACAAGGTTGTGCAACCTTGACCAGCGTGTGTCACCGGCTGGTGGAATTTTTAGAAAGGCAGCAGTTTGGGTTCATCACTGCGGTTCGTGATTGCACACACCTGTTTGGGGTATGGATTTTGCAACCCCCTAAAAAGGGGAAACTGAACTCACTGCTCCTCCCGAGCTGTGCAAAAAAGCAGAAAACCACAGCTGCTCGAGCAGTTAACAGATATCAGTAAAATACCCATGTTACATAATTAAGGATAACGTTCTTGAAGCATATGGGCCAGAGGTATTATACTCTCATTAAAACTTTAGGTAGGAAACAATTTAGCATATTCTCACACATTTCTAGGGTTGAATGCTATAATAAATGTTTGTAATTAGGCATGCTCTTAACAGTTTATTAAATAATACATGAAGGAAATGGTTGATGAAATATAACTGGCTCTGCATTTTGTCTACAATGACACAGAGGCATCAAGATGAGACATAAAAGATTTACTCTCGTTGACTTGATAACTAGTCACTCTGGGCAGCTTAAGTAAGACTGGAAGAGGTTTCGTTCGTCAGAGCAGCCTGTCTGTAATCTTAAAGAAATAGGAGTTGATGGCTCTGGTGTTTTTTTTTTTTTTCTTTCCTTTTTAAATACATTATATGTAGCAGTCGTCTTTGAACCACTATTCCTGAATAGGAAGAAGTGCTTTTGACCAGAGCAATGCAAATATCTCAAGCACTTAATTCTGGCAAGGATAGATCAGCTTGATAGGAGATAACAGGGATGGATGGAGCCAGAAAAACCTAAAACAACATTTTAAAAATTATACCTTGGCCAACAGGTGCTAGTATTTATAAGTTGGAGAGGAATAAGAGAGAGAAGTCTCTTGAGAGTCGCCAAGGCAGGTGTTTGGTCCCTGGGGAAGTGGTAGGAAACATGCCCTGAGATGACATTAGATGCAGGAAAGACATTCTTTCAGTTCTGCAGCCCTGTTTGATATTCAAGCCAGGTGATTAATGGTCAACAATTCTCATCTGAGTGGAAGAGGGTGTGATCTATGGAAAATGAGCTTGGATGATCCCGGGAAGTTCCACACGGAAGAATGACCACTTTCTGAAGTCATCAAGGTCAACTGGAAATTTTGTTTTCTAAAGCACACAAATGAGAAATCTAGTAACAGAATAAACATGAAATTTGGAATGCCTTCTAGAACATACTTGGGGATACTGGGCAAGGTTGACATAGCTTTTACTGATTTGTCTGCTTAGTAGGTAAATAGGGCTGCCAGTCTGGCAGTTTGCACTGGCAATAAATCACCACTAGACATTTTATTTAAAAATTGGCACTGGCCTGGGGGAGGTAAGAGATTGTCAATTTGCTTTTATTTTGAGGCCAGGCACAATCATAGCATACACAGGCCACCTGGAAATGTCAGCCCACGTGGAGAAGCATGGCTCAGGTCTCTATAGCTGTGTTATAGGATGCTTGGAGAGTACAGGGCTAAATCAGAGTCTCAGGATCCTGACCAGAAAGACCCTGGCAGACTGGCACAGCCTGGAGACATCCCTTTTGGAAACTAGTTTGGTTCTAGAATTATGATGTAGGGAAGATATCACAGATTTGATGTAGGACAGAAAATTTGGTGGTTTACTCTTTTATTGGTGGTGGTGATGGGGGGAACCATGGAGGTCATGCAGAGCACACAACTAGTACATTTCAAAAATCACTCCATTATTAAAGAAACGGGTAGCTTTCTATTTTTTTTCTGTCTTATCTTGCTGTGAAGTTTACTTTTTAAATTTGTGATAGATGGAGTCATAGTTTTGAAAGAAAAAAATATACTGATGTAAGAGATCATGCAACTACTGTCCTCACGTGAGCAATGATACATGTTCTTTCTCTGAAAATCAGAGTAATTAAAAGGTGATAAAATGGAGAGGAGGAGTTTACCTTGGATCCTTATAGCTAATCTAATAGAAATGGTGGAGATGAATACCCTTCCTTTCATGTTTGCTGATCCCCTGAATATTCTTCAAAGCTTCACAACATCCCTTCACAAATTTTTTGGATGTAAGTACATCAATTTTAAAAATATGAAAGTTAGTGTGTCCGGACAATTATATTACAAATAAACTGATTTACCAAATTACCAGTCTTTCTTCTCTGTTTACATAGGATATTTATAAATCTTAATTTACTGCACATTTTGTAACATGCAAACTATTAGAAAGGATCTTGCTAAGATAGAGATGTATCAACTTAACTTTGGCCTCATGAATAATTCAATTTGTTTACTTTCTGGAAATATCCATTTTGCTGTTGATGAGTTGGATATTTGAGTTGGATTCAACTTGTGCATCAGAGATCCCCCCCCACCCTGGATTTCATGTATGTAATTTTGATAATACTCTCACCCAAAAAGTAAGAAAAATATACACTTTGGTTTCTGCTTGGTAAAGTCATTCAAAGTGATATAAAAAGTCAACAGCAAACAAGGAAACCACTCCAAAGATATGCTGAAGGAATTGGCAGTTTTCCTGGTCTTTGGGATATGGGAGTATTGAAATATTTGTGGCATTAATTACACATAAACAGTTGAAGCATCAAACATCTGACCTGATAGGATTTTTCTTTGTTTTAAAATATATATTAGATCCTTTACCAAATATTTACAAAAGTTCTGCTATAAATGCAATGGGATCTGTATTCCTTAGACCACAATGTCCTACAAACTGCCTGCAAGTAAATGGCAACATTCATAAAATGAAAAAGAAAAAAGAAAAGAAAAATGAGAAATCCCCAAAAGCAATAACTTTAAAAAAAATCCCACAATTCTGCCAGTATTCAATGCCTGCATTAAATGTCATGCCAGTAAATCTTCACTCAAAAAGATCAAGATGCAGCATATACAAGACTAAGGAAGAAATAAAGTGTCAACATTCCTTGGGTAGCTTCCAAAATGATGCAGGTAATTAGCAGGTGTTTATAGTTTTCATTTTGATTTGTCCACAGGTATTCATTTAACAGTATGTTTTGGAGACAGTCATATAAAGATTTTCATCTTGGCATGTGTCTCTAACATTTGTTTCGATTTAATATACACATTAATTCGGAGTGAAATTTTCTTTGGACTTATCATAATCGAGGGCCCTAAAAGCTAACAGATGAATATTTACAGCATCCTGGGTTTCCAGCTAACCTGTTAATTTCAGGATGGTTAAGCTTCCAGTATTTACCTTTGTTTTTTTCTCTCCCTGCTTGAGAATTATTGTGGGACATAAATTGTGTGTGTGTGTATGTGTGTGTGTGTGTACACATTTTATGTGTGAAGAAAATGTTAACTCACTTTGTGGAGATCATGGTTCTAATCTTATTTTCACTGTTTTGTTAAAACAAACTCTTCTCTCATCCTGAAGTTTTGAAGTGGATAACATAGTTTGTTTAAATAATGTTATTAAGATATGAGATATATTGGGGATAAAAATAATTCATGAGAAAATAATATATTTTCTAAAAGGTGTCTTATTCTCCATGAAAACAAAATGTCATTAACGTTCATTGAGTTATTTATACATAAAAGGGCACATACATGCACATATATTCTCGCGCTTGCTCGCTTGCTCGCTCAGTAACTCAAGCAAGAATAGTCTCTGAGGGAAAGAGCTGCAAGACTGGTGCCAACTTCCCCAACATACCCAAGAATTTCTTTATTTAGAACCTCCCATGTGCTATTTTTTTTTTAAATCTCTGGAATCTCAGGGATTTTCCCATCCCTCTACATGCTTGAGACGTTTCAGAGCATGGTAACCCCCTCTTGGAATCCTCTAACTCTTCTGTTTTATTTTTAAAATGTGGGCAGCATTAATATACAAGGAAGTGGCTGTTCCTATGACAAAGGAGGGTGAGATTCCCAGCGTGTGTAGCATTACCTCTGTAAATAATTGTTGGGTAGAGAAGCCAACACCATGAGCCACCAACGCTTCTTTTAAGGGGCCCATGAAAATCACAAGATTTTAAATCAAGAGCTCTCTGAGAAGGTAGGAAGAGCCATGCGTGGCAACATCGATAGAATGCTTTGTGTAATTCTTGAATGCTTGTTAGGTAACAGTTGATCTTTGCCATAAGCCCAAGATATAATACATGTCTAGCCTTTTTTTTCAGATTTTAGTAGATATAGTGGACCTGAATTTTGGTAATACATTTGCTTTCAACACAAGTAGAGTAACTTGGCTCTTTTTGGACCAGACTGTGATAATCTCTGAAACAATTATTCTAGTATTGTCCCCTTGCATTGTGTGGGTGAAACTATTAATATAAATTTAAAAATCATATCATATTTGCATATTACGTTTCTGATATCAACACACTACTGCCTTTACAATAAAGCACAATGTGCAATTGCAGAAAACTCCTTTTCACTTATGAACGTCTGAGTCTGAGATTCACACAAACCGCACTTTTGTTTGACTCCAAAATGTGGGTGCCAAATGAATCTACTGCACTAGGCTTATGAACACTACTGCAACTGTGCAGCCACGATTTCTCTACTGGGAGAATTGTTTCGGCAGATAAACCATCTGGCTTGAAACACAGCCCTCTTTGAAAATATTCCCCATTATGTTAGCTCTGAAACAATGTGTACAACTATGCTCCAGTGGAGGACATGTTAACAGAAATTCAATGTCAAACAATACCTGCTCTGTAATCTTTTGCTAAATGTAAAAAAGATGTAATCAAAATGCAAGATTTTAATTCTTTAAAGAGTCATTGTGAATGTGGCATAAGATGAGGAAAATATTTAATAAGGAGCTATAATAGGAGAATGTTTAACATAGTGACTTTTTTCTTTAAAGATCACCCATGGAAAATGTGGCTCCTTTTGTTATAAGGATGACGAAGATGGCACGTTAGTGCTTTGTGTTCATTTATTTCCTTTTTACTAAGTGTTTTCAAATACAAACTGATTATATATCGTGGGAGAATTGTTGGAAGCCAGTATTTATAGCTAGAGATCCTGAAGTGAACTTGGGTGACTCAATTTGACTTATAAGTCAGGAACACTATGGAAAAACTAAAACAAATGATATCGGGTAAAGAAAATTAGTGTGCAGTGGGAACAGGTAATACCTATAACCAGCTAGAGGGAATTTGATAGAAGTTTTAAGAATCCAGGCCAACAATGTTATTGTTGTCGAAGAAAGCTAGAGGGAAATGAGATTTTTAAAAGTATTTTATTAGATTCAAATCTATTTAAGATGATATTAAAAGAAAAGACTTGAGTGAAGTTACAAGAAAATTGTAAAAAAGTTGGGCACATCTGAGTCTACAAGATCAGAAAAAGCTGTGGTGGGTGCGTTAGGACCATTAGTTGGGGTGATAGGAGCAGTCAGCATTTTACTGAAATGAAGTGAAATTGAGCAAAGACCTAGGAATAACTACAACATATATAGACTGAAAGTCTTAGGGAACAGAGCTAACTGGTCAGTTGTTGGGGAAGATTGATGCCATATGATGATAATTCCCATGAGGCTAAAAGAAAATGGTACATAGATAGGAAATGTTGATTTATTTATTTTCCTTCATCACAAAATTGCCTTGTACATCAAAGATATTCAGTTTTTTTTTTTTAAATTTTCACTTAATGGAATTTAGTCCTGGTTACTTTGTCCTTCCTTCCAGGTTCTTCTTTTATCACTCTGGCTTTAGCTATGCAAACAAAAATGTCTCAACAAAAATCTCAACTTTAGACATGCAAAGAACCATGCTGTTTATTTTTTTCTACTACTTTTACAGGTGAGAGAACTAAAGTCCATAGAGTTTACATTACTTTTTCTTTCATTTTATAATTTTATTGTACTGGATAACCAAGAACTTCAAAGGCTACATGCTCTGCATCCTAGGTGATTTCTGAGTAATGGTTCCAATAAAAAGACCTGGTGAATCACCTGAATTGACCAAAGGCCCAAAGGATCCCCTCATGGAGGACTAATCTATGAGCTAGTAAATATGAGAAGAGAGGTCTGTCCCTAAGTGGGAGGAAGGCTCTCTTGAGGGCTAATTGGTGAGCATGGAATTTATTTATTTTCCACAATTATCTTGGAAAGACCTACAAATGCCCACCACATGGGAGCCAGTATCAGTGACCTACAGAAAATGGAACTGATGGAAACTTTTGGTCAGGTCTGATTCTACCCCTGTTTCCTTGAAGAAGAGGAAAGATACATAAATTCCCTCCATATGTTGGGGAATATACTATATAGTCCTAAAAGCCCTGGGATTTTCTGAGTCCATTCAGGGCCATTAACTGGAGCAGGCACTCTATTAAGTTATATTGTGTCTATGTTTATGACTAGGAAGTGAACTCTGGATTACGTCTGTAGCAGGAAAAGAACAATCAGTAAATTAATGTATTGGACTTCTATGAAGTCTTCTTTGGTAAAGGTTAATTATCACTCTAATACTGTAAGGTCTGCTGCTATGAGGGGAGTACTTAACACATGAGCTTCTGTTTGCATTTCCCAATTTTTTTCCTCACCAGTGATGGAGACACACTGTCATGTGGTAAGGGTAAATCTTTGTTGGAGGGAAATTGAGGCATTGTTAAACATTTGGGTGTTTTTTTATTTCTTTTGGACCCCTAATCATCCTGCAATTTTATAAATTATTTGTGGTGTGTGTGTATGTGTGTGTGTGTGTGTGTGCACATATTAAATTGGCAAGTCTCTGATGAGTTTTAAAGGTTTACCAGAAACATTTAGATACAAATATAGGATGAATCTTTAATTTTTAAAAGATAAAACTCAAATAATTTTCATTGGAAAACTGAGAGACTATGACTTGTCTAATGGGTTATCAGAATTGACGGGATAATTATTTGATGAAATATACATAAAACTGAACTTCTCTATGTTTTTGGTTAGCATTTTAAGTGAAGAATTTTAGAAATGAAAAGATAGTTATGCCCAATGATCACAGTCCCAAGAATGGGATTCTGAAGAAATCTGAGGAATTCTTGTCCCTGCAGTGTTGGGTAAAGGGATGATGGTGAATGATTTATTTCTTTGCTGCCTTATGCATTTCTTCAGGTATGTCTCCTGATCCTTCTAAACTTGACAAAAAAATCAGTGCAACAGGTCCAGGTAGGTTCCCTCCCTCTCTTAGTTGAAAAAAATCTAACTCAGCAATCCAAAGCAGACTTTATAATTTGATGATCATCACCATTTACCCAAGTAAATGAGGCAACAGTTGAGGTTTAAAAAAACAAGAAACGATTACCAGCCTACCAACTGCACTGTGGTGCACGAGCAGCCCGTGCTCAGGGCAGGTAAGGTAGATTAATAACAAGCCACTCCTAAGAAGGTTTAGGCTCTTACTGTCAGAGGGTAATAATTAATGATCAAATGTTAATGGAGATACTGGGCTATTGATGTCATTAATTCAGCTCAGTGGAGCCAGTGCTGCCCAGGACCCGCCACAGCTGTCACTGCATTTGCTTAATTATTCCAGTGCCTTCGGGCTCTTTTTCTTTCATTTTTTTCTCTTTACTCTTTTTTTTTTTTGCTCCCTACTAACTATTGGACATTATGCTTTCACTGATGCAGAATTATGAAGAGTATCCTGCTCTCTGGGCAGTGCCAGGCCAAAAATACGTGGAAACTCAAAGGCAACAAAGGAGACCATAACTTTTTATTTAGATGAAAAGATGGAAAATGCTGAAGAAAGGCCGTTTTTAAATAGCCTGATTGTGCTGATATAATTTGGGGGTTCTTTAAGGATTTGGATGTCGAAAGTGAACTCTGAGCTGTGTAAAATGTCAAAGTGCTCACCCTCTCCCACAACCAGACAAAGAGAATATAGAAAAAGTGGCGCAAGAGTATTGGTAAAACATAATGCCATACAATCATTCATCCGAGAAGGAACCAGAAAGTTAGGTTTGCCGGGCCAATTGAGGCAAGGAAAAACACGGTGAGGGAAATGCCACTATGATTAAAATTCAGCTGTAGGAGTATATGAATTTGCCTGCTGCGCTTTCAGAACTTTCTTGTATTTCTTTAGCTTTGTGTCTCTTATTGATGGCATTGCCTTAAGTTGAAGGAAAACCATTTTTTGTAATTACTATTTGGAACTTTCTCCCTAGGCCTGATCTAATAATCACCACATTTCTCACTTTACTGTTTCCTAATTGGAAAAGGGTGTTTATTTGGGTTTTAAAAGAGCCCCACCTTTCAAACGTGAAATTGAAAAAAAACCAGTTCCTTGGCTTTTAGGTAGATGTTTCTAGTTTGGATGAGCATTAGGATGTCAAACGAGGCCAATGTGTCTTGCGCCTCAATGCTGGAATGCTGCTTGACTCCCTTCCAAACTGAAGTGCTTAAAAAAATGTGAGGCACTACAACAATTTCAAATCTCTCTCTATGCTGCACATGGTGATTTAAAATAATTGAAGCTCTTCAAATTTTTATATGACCTCAAATTTGGAAGTGATCGTTTCTGAGCATGGGCAGTACACAATGATTTAAAATTATTAGTCTCTCAAATTTTATCATAAGTGTTTCAGCTTGAGAGTGATAGGGGAACCTGGACTTTGGCAATTAAAATTGATTTACACTCAGATATTATAGAAGTGATCAGAATTCTGGATGCTTGTGTATATTTTTTAACTCATTGTTAAAATGACTCATTTTTTAGATTCAAAAGATATTATTAGCCCACCAGAAGAAGCATTTAAATAGATCAGTTAAAATGCACCATAACACAATTTTACTTTCACTGCATTAGTCCGCACTGATGACCTGAATGCGATCATGACTTTAAAGCCAAATGCTCAAACTTGGCAAGGAAAAGAATTGTTCTTTTCTAGTCTGTGCATGAAAAGGAAATGTTTTCAGTAAAAACACCTGATGCACTGTGGTGACATATAGAGTCTGTAGTCTATCCTTATAAATGATACTGTTTTTGCTTTGAACAAGGGTCTATTTGAACTATTGCATAAATTATTACTTCTAATACATGGTCAAATTTGATTTTTGTTTAAATATTTCAAATAAAGTGCTGTTTTTTTCTTAAGGAAGATTCACCCTGAGCTAACATCTGCGACAATGTTCCTCCACATTGTACGTGGATTGCCACCACGGCATGGTTGACGAGTGATGTATGTCTGCGCCTGAGATCCGAACCTGCAAATTCAGACCGCTGAAACGGAGACCGCCAAACTCAACCACTATGCCACAGGGCTGGCCACTCAAATAAATTGTTTTTATGAAAAAATATTTTACATGGTCAAATTTGTTTTTTATTTCATATTTCAAATAAAGTGCTTTTATGAAAGATTATTTAGCTCAAATATTCACATTCTATCATCTCTGAGATGAAATATATGCATCCAGTTTAAGACTTTTGTTTGGTTTGGATATTTGGATATTGAACCAAATGCAAAGGTACACAATTATGAAATGTACAAGATGGAATCCTTAGATAATTTACTTGGTCACTTGACAGTCATATAACATTCCTAACATCTTTTACCAAAGAATATTCTCTAAGTGAGAACATTTAAACTTTTGCTGAGTGCCCTGATGCCAAAATTCTAAGATGTAAGGTAGATTTATGGTTCAAAGTTAATAATATATAAGAAGAAATCCAGTCTTTTAAGAAGTCAGCTAAAATTCTTATGTTTTATTTGTACCTTTGAAAGCCACATGGACACTCTTTTACTTGATTTAAATGAAAGTGACAAAGGTGAAATTCCAGCATATTTCCCAGTCACTTCTCTTCCTCAGTAAATGTTTTCATTTTGATAAAAATTAGGATAAGTTGATTATGGATTTGATTTTTTTAAAATCAAAACCTGGAGTTGGAGTTTGAAATATTCTGACACATGAAAACTTTCTGATATTATAAACGAGCTCTATGAATCTTCATATTTTTATTATAGCAAAAATTTAACTGTATTATAAATAGAAAATTCTAAGAGAAAATATGTTGTATTTGGGATTTCTATACCTAGGGATGTAGGGCCCTGAAACATGTAAAGTCCTGCATTTAGTATAGTAGTCAACTTTTGCCCTCAAATTTATTATTAGTTTTTAAAGTTTGAAAATTTTTTGTGTGTTTACATATTTTTAGTCCCCACTATTACATAGCTCTTTTGTGCTTAATTTTGACAGAGAGAAAAAAGCTAAGAAAATTTGTTCAATCATTTGTGGCTGTGCTAAATTAAGACCGTGTTGGTGGACTAGTGTCATGTTATTAAAGAACTGAATTAAGCCTTATTTAGGTCACAGGTAGAATGAGCACAGTTATATCAAGATAGCCTTTGTTGAATGCATAAGGATGCCTAGAAATTGCCTAGTTGCAAAGCATGGTTATACCAAAATAAAGTTCTTGCTTTTAGCTATATCAATTTGGGAGTCTTTGGGAACTGGAAAGGTTATTTGGAAAAACTAAAGTGCTGTTTGTGCTAAAACTAAGTCTTTCAGTAGTGTTAGCTCAGTAAACCAATTCAAATAAACATCTGATATGTATTGATACATCTTTTAAAATAAAGAATGCTGGTATTCCATATTTTGGTATTGCCTGCATGGACAGAAGGTATTGTTTCAAAAATAATAAGGATATTAGTTACCATTTAAAAAATAACACACAAAATATACAACTCTTGGCCCTGAGAGATTGGTAAGTGGGTTTCTTAGGTAAAAACTCACTGTCCTGGGCCAGCCCTGATGGTCTAGTGGCTAAAGTTCCACACTGTCACCCCCACTGCCTGGGTTTCTTTTCCTGGTCACAGAACCACATCACCCATCTGTCAATTGCAATGCCGTGGCGGTGGCTCACATAGAGAACTAAAAGGACTTACAACTATGATATAAAACCACGTACTGGGGGGGCTTTGGCAAGAAGGAAAAAAAGAGGATGATTGGCAATAAATGTTAGCTCAGTGCAAATCCTTTCCTGCAAAAAAAAAAACCCAAAATACTCACTGTTCTTTTCAATTGTTTTGCATTTTTAGAGAAAGTTCAGTTTAGTAAATCATTTTCTATCACATACAAAATAAATCCTGGGAGATAAGAAGGAATAATTTAAAAAATTGAAGGATAAAGACTTGAAGAATATTATAAATTATATCTGTTTGCTCTGTAAGTGTAAAAGGACTTTTAAAGAAAGTCTAGGAGAAATGATCAATAAATTTGACCTCATAGAAATGAAATTAAAAAGTTACTTCTGTACTTCAAAATATATCAACATTGAAATACAAGCAACACATAAGGAATATTTCTATAATATCACAGATGAGATAATATCTGTAATATAAAAACATTTTATCCAAATTTATAAAAAAGATTAAAGTCTCAGTGGATATAGAGGAAAGGGTAAAAAATGAATAGTGAAAATAAAGAAATTATAAATGGTTAACACATTTATGAAAATAAAATTTAGTGAAATATATTATATTTTACATATTATCAAATATACTAAACAGGTTGAAATTAATATAATTATATGATAAAATTTCCTAACTATAAACTACTAACATTAAAAAAACCTAGTCATTCATTCAATACATGTTTTTGAGTGTCTGCAGGGCACTGTAGCAGGTCCTGGGGATGTAGTTATGAACAAGACGTAAACAGTCCTTAGCCTGGAGAGGCTTGCAATCTTGAATGGATTACAGAATGTTAACAGGCAAATAGGGGGTGGTGTGATGATTACTTTGCTCTCTAAAGAGCACAGCCATGGGGTATCACCCAATCCCAACTTGGGGAGTCAGGGAAAGCTTCTTAAGGGAGTGAGGCTCAGACGGAAAAGTTTAGTGTTATTCTTGTCTCTGCTTTTTCTCACAACCCTCATCCAAATCCCTCAGCAACCCTCTCATTTCTACCTTCAGAATATACTGAGAATCTGACCACTTCTTGCCCTCTTCATTCCTATCACTCTGGACCAAAGTGCCATCACTCTTTTTCTGGAATATTATAATAGCTTTCCAATTGCTCTTCCTGCTTCCACTCTTCTGCCATATGTTCTGTTTTCTACATGGCAGCCAGGTACTCCTAACGTGTGTCTACTCAAAACCCTGCGGTTTCACATCTCATTCAGAATAAGACCTTCTATGACCTTCCAACCCTACGTGATCTGCCCCAGGAGCCTATCTGAACTTAACTCCTCTATTTGCCCCTCACTGCCTGAACTTCAGCCCTTCCCTCCTTCTTCTCTTCCTCAAACACACTAAGCATTCTGTCACTTCATGAGCTTTGCACTCGCTAATCTCTAGACTAGAAATGTTTTTCTTTCAAATACATGTAGGGCATTGCTTCCTCCCTTCATTCAGGTTTCCAAGCAAAGATAATATCACCAAAATTTTTTCTTGACACTCTATTTAAGATGGCAGTCTCTGTCTCACCTATTCCTTTACCTTACTTAACTTCTCTTCATATTATTTTTTGCATCTTGATATATTTACTTGTTCATTATCTGTCTCCTCCCACTAGAATATAAGATTATTGCAGTCAGGGACTGTATCAGTCAGCACTCGCCCAAAGAAACAGAACAAGTAGGAGAATATCTATTTATCTATCTATTGATAGATAGATATTGATGATATATATTTAAGGTATGCAGCATGGTGATTTAATATACATATACATTGTTAAGTGACAGCCACAATCAAGCTAATTAACACAGCCATCGCCTCACATAGTTACTGTTTTTTTTTTTTTTACTCACTTAGCAAATTTCAAGTATACAATGCAGTATTATTAACTATACTCACCACTGTGTACATTAGGTCCCCAGAAAGTATTCATCTTATAACTAAGTTTATACCCTTTGACCAACATCTCTTCATTTCCCTCACCCCAACCCCTGGCAACCACCATTCTACTCTCTGCTTCAGTGAGCTTGATTCTTTTAAATCTTACATATAAGTGAGATCATACAGTATTTGTCTTTGTGTGTCTGGCTTATTTCACTTAGAAAAATGTCCTCCAGTTTCATCCATGTTATCACAAATGGCAGGGCAAAGGACCTGAATAGACATTTTTCCAAAGAAGATACAAATAGCCAACAGGTATGTGAAAAGGTGCTCAACATCAGTAATCATCAGGGAGATGCTAATCAAAACCACAATGAGATATACCTCACATCTGATAGGATGTCTATTACCAAATAGACAAGAGATAAAAAATGCCATGGGGTGTGGAGAAAAGGGAACCCTTGTACACTGTTGGTAGGAGTGTATATTGGTACAGTCATTATGGGAAACGGTATGGAGATTCCTCAAAAAAATTAAAAGTAAAACTACCATATGATCCAGTAATCCCACTTCTGGGTTTATATGTCAAGGAAATAAAATCACCGTCTCAAAGAGATATCTGCATTCTCATGTTCATTGCTGTATTATTCACAATAGCCAAGATATGGAAACAATTTAAGTATCTGTTAATGGATGAATGGATAAAGAAAATGTATAAATATACAATGACCATAAAAAGAAGGAAATCCTGTCATTGGTGACAGTAAAATTTCTTCGTTTTTAGGTAAGCCTCTGCCTTGCTTTTAAGACCATCTAATGGATTGAATCAGCTCACTCAGGTTATCCAGGATACTTTCCCTTATTTAAGTTAATTGATTATAGATTTTACTTATATCTGCAAACTTCCTTTACATCAACAACTAAATTAGTGTTTGGTGAAATAACTGAGGACTGTATCCTAGCCAAACTAACACATTAGAAAAACCATCACATTGGAAAGATCTCATCTGGGAATACATGGAGTCCCAGACACAAAGGGAGTTTACAGGCAGAAGCATTTCTGCATGGACTTCTGCTGGGTCCTCATGAGAAAAACGGGAAGAGGAAGAAGACTGGAGAGAGTCCTCTCAATGGTTCCCGTGTGAAGGAGGTGATTGGCTGCTCAAAGAACACCAAGAAGGATAAATTCTAAAATACATCAAAACTAAACTACACCTAGACACGTCATAGTGAAAGTACTGCAAACTAAAGACAAACAGAAAATTTTTAAAGAAGCCAGAGAAAAAAGAATCATTACATACAAAGGAAAAAAGATAAGGATTACATCATAATATTTGTCAGAAACTATGCAAGCCAAAAGACAATGGATTAACTTCTTTAAAGTATTTAAAGAAAATAACCTGTCAACCAAGCATTCTCTGCCCAGAGAAGATATATTTCAAAAGTGAAAGTGAAATAAAGATATTTTCAGCCAAGAAAAATCTCAGAGAATTTATTGTTAACATGCTCACCCTACAAGAAATAAAGAGGAAGTTCTCTAGGATTATAATAACAAATGGAAACGTGGATCTACACAAAAAATAAGGAGCAGAGGTAATGATAAAAACTAAGTTAAATTTGAAAGATTTTAAAATATTTAATCACCTCAGAAGGTAACAGACTGCCTAAAGCAAAAACAGTAAAAGTGTATTATGAGATGTATAAAATATGTAAAAATAAATGTTTGACAAAAATAACACAAAGAATGGGAGGGAGGAATTGGAAGTATATTGCTGTAAGATTGTCATACTAAATGTGAAATGGTATAATATTACTTAAAGATAGATTGTAATAAATTAAAAGTGTATATTTTAAATCCTATGGCCACTCCTAAAAAAAGAAGCATGACTAATAATCCAATACTGGAGATGAAATAAAATTATAAAAAATAATGTGCTAATCCAAGAAAGCAGGAAAAGAGAACAAGTAAAGAACAATTTGGACAAACAGAATACATCTGACAAGATGGTAGATTTTAAACCAACCAGATCAACAATTACATAAAAGCAAATCATCTAAACGCTACATTTAAAAGACAGATTGATAAAACAGCAAGACCCAATTATATGCCATTTACAAGAAACCCACTTTAAATGTAAAGACGTAAATAGTTTAAAAGTTAAAGAATTGAAAAAGATATACCATGTAAATCTTAATCAAATGAAAGCTATAGTGACTATATTAAAATCAGATAAAATATATTTCAAAGCAAGGAATATTACCAGGGATAAAAATAGACATTACATGATGATAAAAGGTTCAATTTATCAAGACATCACAATTCTAAATGTTCATTCATCTAATCATAGAACTTCCAAATATATAAAGCAAAAAATGATAAACTTGAAATGAGAAATAGACCAATCCTCAATTTATTTGAAGACATCAACACTCTTCCCTCAGTAATTGATTGAAAAAGCAAACAGAAAATCAATAAAGAGTTAGAAGACATCAACAACACTATCAGTCATTTGGCCTAATAAACATTTTGGAACATTGTACCCAACAACAGCAGAATATGTAGTTTTTACAAGTGCAGATGTAGACCATATTCTGGGCCACAAAACAAACCTTAATTCACTTAAATTACACAAAGTAGGTTCTCAGACCACAGTAGAATTAAACTATAAATCAGTAAAGGAATGATATATAGAAAATCCCCCAATACTTGGAAATTAAACAACACCCTTCTAAATAACTCAGGTGTCAAAGAGGAAGTCATAAGGGAAATTACAAAATATTTTGAACTGAATTGAAAAGAAAACAGAACATATCAAGATTTATGGGACAGAGCCAAAGCAGTAATTAGAGGGAAATTTATAGCACTGAATGCTTGGATTAGAAACCAAGAATCATTTCAAAACAATAATGAAAGCTTCACCTAAAGAAAGTAGTAAAAGAAGAGCAAATCAAACTCAAACTAAGCAGAAGGAAGAAAATAATGAAGAACAGAAAAACAATAGAGAAAGCCAATAAACCCAAAAGCTGGTTTTCTGAAAAAGTCAAAAAATGTTATAAACCTCTAGGCAAACTAATCCAGAAATAAAGAGAAAAGACACAAACTGCCAATATTAGGAGTAAGAGGACATCACTACAGCAGATTCAGACCTTAGGAGGACAGTAAGGGAATATTATGAACAACCTTATGCCAACAAATTTGATAACTCAATGAAATGGACAAATTCCCTCAAATAAATGAACTCTGAAAGTTTATTCAAGAAGAAATAGATAACCCTGATATGTCTGTACCTATTAAAGAAATTAAATTCATTGTTAAAAACTGTCCAAAACCAAAAATTCTAATTCCTGATGGTTTCATTAGTGAAGTCTACTAAACATTTTAGGAAGAAATAATACTAATTATACCCCAAATTTTCCAGAAAATACAAGAGGAGGAAAACTTCCTAACTCATTTTATGAGGCCAGCATTATCCTGATACTAATAATTGAAAATGGCATAACAAGAAGACAAAACTACAGAGTACATCCTTTGTAAACATACACAGAGAAGTCCTTAACAAAACTTGGAAATTAAATCCATCCATAAATAAAAAAGATAATACCTTGTGACCTGGTGTGAAGCAAGTTTATTTCAACATTTGAAAATCAATCAATGTAATTTATTATCAAAAGATGAAAAACCAGAAACCAAATGATCATCTCAATAGATATAGAAAAAGTATTTGACTAAATTCAACATTTACTCATGATAAAACTCCCAGGAACTTAGGAATAGAAGAAAACATCCTCAATGTCTTAAAGGACATCTATAAAAAATTAGTTAATAAAATACTTAATGATGAAAGAGTGAATTATTTACCCCTAAGTTCTGGAACAAGTTAAGAATGCCCATTCTCACCACTTCTATTCAAAATGATACTGGAGTTCCTAGCCAGTGCAATAAGGCAATAAGAAATAAAAGGGGTATAGATTAAACAAGAAAAAATAAAACTATTCCTATTTGAAGACATATTGCCCACACAGAAAGCTCCAAATAATCTACAAAACAACTGCAAGAAGTAATATGTGAGTTTAGCAAAGTCTCATTCTCCATTTCTATATATTAGCAAGGAAAAGTTGGAAATTGAAATTTTAAAAAAGAGTACCATTTACAATAACATTGACTAACATGAAACACTTATGGATAAAACTAAAAAGACATTTGCATTATTTGAAACCTGAAAATGACAACACAGTGGAGAAAAACCAAAGACTGAAATAAATAAAGAGCTCTATCATGTTTATAGGTGGATGACTTAACATTGTTAAGATGTCAGTTCTCCTCAACTTGATCTAGTGATTCAGTGAAATCCTAAGAAAAAACCCTTGCAGGATTTTGTGTAGATTACTAGGTTGATTCTAAAATGTATATGGAGAAGCAAAGGACCTAGAATAGTAAAAGTTTTGAATAAGACAAAGTGGATAACTCACACTTGGTGATTTAAAATCTAACTATAATTCTACAGAAATTAACAAGTATGGTTTCTGTGAAAGGTCAGACATATAGATCACTGCAACAAGATTGAGACTCCAGAAACAGACCCATACAATTGTCTATAGACAAATGTTTATAGACATAGATGCCAAGACAATTCAATAGAGGAAGGGTAGTCTTTTCAATATACAGTATTGGAATACCTCATAAAATACTAGAAATTAATATTAACCTATTCCTCATCTCATTTATAAAAATTAACTAGAAATGTTTCTGAGACCTAAAGGCACATCAAAAACTAAAATTTCTAGAGGAAAACAATCTTTATGACCCTTAGTGAGGCAAATATTTCTTAATACAGAAAAAGCAGAAACTATAAAAGAAAAAAATTAACAATTTAGATTTCATCAGAAAAACTTCTTTTGTTCAAAAAATCATATTAAAAAAATGAAAAGATAAGTTATCAAGTAAGAAAAAGATATTTGCAAAATATATATTTGGTAGTGGACTTGTATCCAGAACTCTTGTATAAAGAACTTTCACAACTCAATAGTAAGAAAACAACCAACCAAATAAACAACAGAAAGAGGATTTGAACAATTGATCAAAGAAAAGCTACAGATGGCAAACAAACATATGAATAGTTAAACATCATTAGTCAATAGGGAAATGCAAAATAAAACCACAATGAGATACCACTGTACACCTATTAAAAAGGTTAAAAGTTAAAGACAAAAAGACAATACCAAGTGCTGACAGGATGTGGAGAAACTGGAACTCTTATACATTGCTGGTGGGAATGCAAAATGGTACAGCTGCTTTGAAAAACAGTTTTTAATTTTCTTATCAAATTAAAAGATTTCTTATCAAATTGTTGTTTGACCTAGAAATGCCACTTGAAGGTATTTACCCAAGAGAAATGAAAACATATGTCTACACAAAGCTCTGTGTGAATATTTATAGTAGCTTTATTCGTACTCTCCCCAAAACAACCTAAATGTCCATCAACTGCTGAAAATATAAACAAACTGTGATATATCCATACAATGAAATATTACACAGCAAAAAAGGAGAAGAAACTACTGATTCAACAACATGGATGAATCTCAAAAGCATTATGTCAAGTGAAAAAAGCCAGCTACAAAGGCAAACATACTGTATTAGTCCATTTACATGATATTCAGATAAGGGAAGACTTCTGGGGCGGGTAACAGAGCAGTGGGTGCTGAGGGTTGGGATTAGGTGAAGAGATTGACTATGTAGGGGGAACAAGGGAATTTGTGGGATGATGGAAACATTCTATATTTTGATTCTATTGATGGTTACATGACTATAACACATAAAGGTACATATCTAAAACCTAACATTAAAAAAATACAACTGAAAACGTTAAAAACTACATGAAACTAAGCAATAGTTTAAGGCATTGCCCTATACAATATCATCTCTTTTCTTTCCTCTGTTCCTTGAAATCCAGATGGGAATGAACTGCCAGTTTTATGAGACAACTTCAATATCTCTTTGTGACGGAGGTGTTGAATAAAACTTAGTCAAAATACTCTCTTTCTAAGAGTATGATATTTGAAGCTAGTGTCTAGACTTCAAATTATTGAAGATGAGCAATTTACTTGCACTGGTAAGGGTGGGTGAATGAAAGTTTTATAGTAAATGAACTAATCTTATAATTCTAAAATCCAGGCCTGGGTGCTGTGGCACATAAGGAAATCATACCTTCCATTTCAATTTTTGGAGGACAACATCACTGGTTTCTAGAACACAGACAGACCCAGAGGTACATCTATGTGCATGTCAGGTAAAGTTGACATCTATACTCTGAGCTGTTGAAGGATTGTACCACCCACAAAATGGGAGGCAAGGGCTCTCCAACAGCTGGATGAGCTTGAACTTGGCTTTTCTAGTAGGTTATTAACTTTATGTGGTCCACAGCTTAGTTACATGAAAACAAAGTGTTCAGCTACAGCAAAAAGGCAGCAGCATCTATTATCTTTATCTTTATAAAAAATACATAAAACACTCAGCAAGAGTACCTGGAGTTCTTGAAGCAAAAACTAATCAATATTAGAAATTTAGTTTTCTTCATTTGTCAGTGTCCAGATGTCCCTGAAATTGCATCTGTTTAGTTCATCTTACCAAGTCCTCACTTGCTTTGTAGCCATTGGTTTGAAAAAGTGTAATGGCAAGAAGCTGACCAGAAAGTAACTTGTATTTTGCAAGTGATGATTACAAATATTCATCAAATGAGACCCCAGGATTCATTTCTTTCCACTGGCCTATATCTGTTTGGGTCAGTGAGAGTATCATTAAAGACATTTCTAGTCATGGTGGGAAATTACAGAAATTCCACATTTTTTTTACTCTATAGTCTGTTAATAATAGCAGTTACTATTTCTTTATTTCTTGCCAGATGCCTTATATGCATTCTCTCATTTATTTCTCACAACTCTGCATGGTAGGTATTTTTATACTTATTTTACAGACGAGGAAATGGAAGGTTTTGAAGGGATTATGTGACTTGAATATGGTCACAGAGTTAATAAATACTGAAGTGAAGATTCAAACTCAGTCCACAGCCCATGCTTTTCCCATCTTTACCCTGTGTGGATCTCTCTCTATTAGTTGTCTCTGTTGGCCTTTGACACTTTGGCGACATTTCTTGCTCCATTGGCTTTGGTGACTGCCAGCGCACCATCCTCCTTCCTAATCATCTTCTGCTTGTAATTCTGCAATAACATCCAAGGTCATTTTCTTTCTTCAAGAGTCTCTTCTATCCATTCTGCAAACTTGTACGTCTACACCAATGATTCTAAAAGACCCATCCCATCATGACATTTCTGAACTCACAACCTGTAATCTCTCTTCTATTTGCATTATGTCCTGCCTTTTCTGCTTAGCTTTAAAGACCTTACGTAGTCTTCTTGCATTTTATTCATCCTCGTATTTCAGTTTCCTTAAAAGCACTCCTTACTCTGCTCAGGTTTATCTCTCTGTCCTCAGCAAGCTCAATCTTGTGCTTTGATTCTTGTTCTTTGCTCCACCCTGTGCTTACTTTCCTTTTCATTTCATTTGCCTCTTTCAGTCCTATCCATCTCTCAAGGCCTATTTCAAGTCTCATCTCTTCCAGTACATTTGTCTTCTCCCAGCTATGCTGACCCTTTCCTTTATAAACTCCCAATGCATTTGGCCTTTGCTTTGGGAATGAACAGTTGGTTGTTTTAGAAGATTTTAATTGTGTTAAATTAGGTAAAACGACAAATTATTTCCAAGGATTGTCACAAAGCAATTGCTATTGCAGATATATCTTCTGACCTCTAAAGTGTTCCTTGGGGGATGGAAAATTTGATATCCGAGTGTGTTCTGATCAGTGTGTGTATTCTCAGTCATTGGCACTGGAAAGCTATTATATTTTCTTTGGTTATTTTTTTAAATTGGTTTTCGTTGGGTAAACTCCTTGGACCCTACACTTAAGAAAACAGTGCCAACAGTAACGAGCATTTTGTAGAATATGATTGACACAGAAGTAGTCAAGAGTCTGTGGCCTTTTGTTTCTGTATCACTCTTTTTAAATTCCTTAAACTATTTCCCAATGATTATAGGTAATTCCAGCAGGACAGGCACATTTAAAATCATTTGGACATTTAGAGAAAGAATTTCATTTTGATTATAAATCCAAAGTTCATCATTTCTTTCATGCTGATTATTTCTAAAAGCAAGTCAACCGATGAAAAAAATTGTATCATTTTATTACAATGTTTTGGCTATGATCCTTCTCCTGCCATCCCTTGTATTCCCAGGATTTCCTGTACTTAAAGACACTATGGATGTGGTCCGTATCTGGCCCCAGGGTTCTTTCTTGAAGGAGGGTAATACTGACATTAGATCTGAGGAATGTATACCCACCAGGCTCTAGTAATAAAAAGTTTATTAATCCAAAAGGAAGATGTGCCAACACACCCACACTTTAAGCTCATTAAACATCTCAAGTTATTTTACAAACAGCTTGTTTTCAATAAAATCCCAAATACCTTCTATCCCAAGTATTTCCCTCCCTTAATTATTTTTAAATGCTGTCAAGGAAATTTCATCCATATGTACTTGCTTTCAATATATTTATTGAGTCAACTATTGTTTGTAAAGATTGATATAATATTGCCCCCTTTCAAACACAGGGCCCCAGATATGCTTTTAAAATGTGTTTCCTCTGTTATTTAGGAAGTTAATTTTTGTTCAGGCAGTCTTGCTTGTAACCAAAGGTTTGGGTTGTAGTCAAAACTAGCACTTCTGAATCAGCTTTGAATTTCTTCTTCATCCTTGTATGCCACTTCCATGCGGAGATGCATGAACTCACCCCTGTTTTACTCTCCCACTCAAAAGTTACAAGGTCATTTGTAACCGGAGTAAACCTGGCTCCTAACATATTCCTTACTGTTGAGCACTTTTTTCTCTGTGTTTAATTTTCCTGGAAAGCCCGATGCACAGTTAGGCAAATATATTATATGGAATACACCAGAAACACGTGAATGAATGATAAATAATTTCTTTAATGTTGTCACTCTAGACTTAGGACTTGAAAACACTTTTGTATTTAAATTGTTATACAATATCTATTATGTAGTTATTGTGTGAAATGCAGAAAGGAGAGGTTTTTACTATGAAATACATTTACTTTAAAATTATGTTTATTTTGATACATTAAAGGAGAAAAAGTTAAATGGTTCATGTACACGCTAGATAAGGTTTAGTTATCCACTTAAATTATTCTAGGTGAAAAAATCGTTTTATCTTTTTTCATCTTCTAAATAAATGATTGAAAATGCATTTTTCTTTTGGTTTCCATGCTAACATAATGAAGGGACTGAAATCATACATGTAGTAGTTTTTGCATTTCAAGGTTGTAGAACTTGTCAAACTTGGTCAAAACTTGTTCTTTCAGCTCTAAACTATCCAGAAGACAGCTCACAGCTGACTAAGTGGCCTGTAGAGGAATCTGATGTTTAAAACTTTTCCAGGGAAGAAAGAGTCCCAAACCATTTTGCCATGGATGAAAGAGCTGCCTAGTGACCTGACATTATGGGAAAGTAGAGAATGTCTGTTGATGCTAAATGTGATGGTGAGTCGCTAAAGGTATATCTGATTTGTAAATTGCAGTTTGATTTCTGTCTGCTCTGAGAAAGAGCTGTGCACAAAGATTTTTCTGTGCCTCGGACCACTAATTTTCAAGATATATTCTAAATATTTATACACAGACTATAATAGCACTGGTGGACTTATATAATCTATTAGGTAAACAGTATTACTTAAAATATCCAATTTGTATTTTAAAGGCAGATTCTAATAGCCCCAAGTAAAATATAGTCAATGAAGTCAATAATGTGTTTCAAAGTCTTTGATGAGTATTTGCATAATCTACATTTTTAAAAGTCCACAAGTAAGTATTTACACATCTTTAGAACCTTTACAGTCTATCATGCCATTTGTTTTCCACTTCTACGAGGAATTTCTTCCATTAAAAAAAAACTGTTACAAAAGGAAATTAACAACTTTTAAATAATATTCTTTAGAGAGAAATCTCCAAAGCTGGGAAACTCGAGTGAAGGCTAACACTTAATTCCTCACTTTTTCTGCTTATTCCTACGTGTTGGAGGGATCTCAGATCAGTATGGTATGAGCCATTATGTGTTGCAATAATGAGATACAATGGAACAAGTTACGGATGGAGTGTCAGCTTGGCCTCCCCCTCCCCAAACCTCCTTCTCTCCTGTTTAGTGCAAATGCAGAAGAAAGTACTTTGAGGTGCATACCTATTGTACTTTTTGGTGCGTTACAATCTCAGTTGTCTTGGTCATAGTATCAGATGATTTAAAAATCTCTGTCTAGCAAATGAAATAAAGCTCAATCTCTAGGGAGTTAGCATGTGATTGCATTACCTGGGTAAACATGTTCAGCTGAATTATTAATTTTCTGTCTTGTTAAGTACTGGATTCATGATTGGAAGTGAAAATGCATGCAATGTAAAAATATGCTGGAAAACAGTTGTAAAACCATCCTCAGGTCTCAGTATTGCACGACTTCTTGTGAGACAGGGTGACACGTTTCTTAAAACAGAATCAGCTGTCATTTTCACAGGTTTATCCAAATAGTTTATATTGTAAATTGTATATTCTAAAAATTTAGATGACAGAAGGTTCATATAAGATAATTTATATGCAACAAATGCTAGGAAGATTACGGGAAATTGTATCTATCTTGGAAAAATTACTCAATAGTATCATAGACTGTTGGTCCAAGTTGGAGAAACCTTTTCTGACACTTAGAGAGTTTAGCAACCATTAGAGTTTATTTTATATGAAGAAGTCATGGCTTCAGTGTATTAATACTTATTCACCTTCACCATATTGTAGCTATGCCATTGAAAGTGATAAGAGCTCTGTGAAGGTGAGTGTACAAGAAATAATTATTTGTTTATTATCTGTTTATTTCTTTGGTACAGTCTATGTTATCACAGTATGTTTTGCAGTTACATTTTTATGGTTTACTTTGGAATAACAAATATGAAAACATTTATAAGTGATGTATAAAATAGAGTCAAGTAAATAATAAGTTCACTCTTTCTTTCTGGAAGATCTATTATTAAAGTTTGTATGGTCTTACTCTTTATACCAGGGATAGTTTCTGTTTTAATGTTGTAAAAAGTTAAATCTTTCTTTTTTCTTTTGGTGAGGAAGATTGGCCCTGAGCTAACATCTGTGCCCATCTTCCTTTACTTTGCATATGGGATGCTGCCACAGCATGGCTTGGTGAGCGGTGTGTAGGTCTGTGCCTGGGATCCAAACTCTTGAACCCTGGGCCACCAAAGCTGGGCATGCAAACTTAACCATTATGCCACAGGGCCGGCCCCAAATCTTTCTTTTTTTTAACTTAAGCAAGAAGTTGGTCAAGTTTTTAGGGACAACACTGTAGTAAGAAAAAGAAATTCAAATCAACTCACTACTTAGCTTTCTGGACACATTACATTCTAAATAAATACTTTTGCAGTACCGAAGAACAGAGTTTCACTTACTGATGATGAACAACAATGTGCTTAAATTATTGGAAATGTTTGTGAATAAGCTCGTTTTTAAAGGTCAGCAATTTCCCCATAGGGCACCAAATATATAATGTTCAGTATTATTGGATTGAAAAAGGATTTAAAAATAGTCTTCTACCTCACTGATAAAAAATAGTAAAAACTTACTTGAGAGAGTCATCAAATTTTAATGAGAGTAATTGGATAAGTCACCTTCATCTCTCTGAATTTCAGAGTCCTCATAAAAAGCAGACAGGAATATTTACTTTTTGGGTCATGATGAATATTACATTGGCATTTTGTCTGTGTGCCAAATGAAGCTTATTGAGTATTAGCCACCATCACCATTATCATCAGCATCATCTTTGTCACCATTTTCATTTTAATCGTTATCAACGTTAGCCTCACTCTTTGTGAATGTCAGGTTCCATGGTCACTTAAGTAGTTGTTCTTTGACTGATCAATATTTTTAGTAAGTATCTATCTTTGTTTAATAAGAGTTTCCAGAATACATAATTCATTAATTCATTCATGCTACAAATATTAATTTAGCACTTACAATATGCTGAAGCACGGAACACCAGACCCTTCACTGCCCCTGTGGAATTTATTGCTTATGTGTATAAATCTGATGATCACACAGATCATTTTCATATTATAGCTTTGATAAGTGCCACAAAGTAGAGGCAGAGGGATGTTAGAACATATTATGGGGAATTTGGCCTAGTCAGAGAGGTCATGGAAGGCTTCTCCAAGGAAGTGACATTGAAGCTGAGATCTGCAGGAAGAACTGCCTGAGGCAGGAGGGAAATAGTGTTCAGCAGAGGGGACATCATGTGAGGCAAGAGGGAACATAGGATGTTATGGGAAATGAAAAAAAAGGTAGGTGTGCCAGAGGCAGACAGTATGGAAGGGAGAGTATAGGAGATATGCTAGTGAGGTGTGTAGAGGAGAAACCATTAAGAGCCTTGGTCTTTATCTAAGAGCATTTGGAAAATATTAAGGTGTTTTATGCACTAAATGATATAATTAAATTTGTTTATTTATTTATTTACTTTGTCATTCTGGCTTTTGTGGGGCTTTAGTTTGAATGGGGCAAGATTAGAAGTGGAAAGCCCAGTTATGAGACTTTTAATGGTCTAGATAAGATATAATGGGGGCTGGCCCAGTGGCGTAGTGGTTAAGTTTGGCATGCTCCTCTTTGGTGGCTCAGGTTCGCAGGTTTGGATCCTGGGAGCAGACTGACACCACTCCTCAGTGGCCATGCTGTGGTGGTGACCCACATACGAAATATAGGAAAGACTAGCACAGATGTTAGCTCAGGGCCAATCTTCCTCAAGCAAAAAGAGGAAGATTGGCAACAGATGTTAGCTCATGGCCAATCTTCCTCACCAAAAAAAAAAAGAGATATAATGGTAGCTTGAATGAGGGTAGTGTCACAAGTGATGGACAGAAATGGATGAATTCAATAAAAAATTAGGGGGAAATTTTATAGGGGTTTCTGACGGATTGGTTATATAAGGAAGAATTGGTGAAGAGAGCTGTTAAAAATAGCTCCCAGGTTTTCGGCTTGCACAACTGAATCATGGCTGGTGCCATCAGAAAACATTGGGAGAAAAACCAGATTTAGAATAGGGAACTACTGTGAGATCCTTTTGAACAACTGAAGCATGTTTTTCTGTAAGAGAGCTGAGCGAACATGTCAAGGCAGTTCGTTACCTGAAATGGGAGGTCTAGAATGAAGAGTTAAGTTTGTGATTTATCTCCACAAAAATTGCATGAGTTTCAAAGAGATTGTATAGTAAGAGAGTGTGCAGTGAAAAGAGAGAATGACAACATCATCACTAATATCCAGGGAGAAGGGAATGGGCCTGCAGAAAAGAATGGCTGGAGCAGAAGGGAAATAAGAATTACAGGTTACGGAAGCCAAGGGAAGTGAGTGGCCTATGTTTTTTTAGAGGTCAAGTAAGATGAAGACTAAAAGTATTTCAATTAGATTAATGATTTTATTTATTTATGTTAATTAGATCTTTATTATCGGTAACCTCCGTGGAAGCTGCTTCCACCTAGTGTGTGTGTTTGTGTGTGTATGTTGGGGGGACGGAGCTGCAAAATACAGAGCGGGCTGAGCCGATGGCTGAGGGAGAGACGAGAAAAGAGAAATAAGTATTTTATACAACTGTTTAGAGAAATTTGGGGCTGCTTTCAAGGTGTTTATGGTTTTGTTTCTTTACTACTGAGATTTAAAAAAAAATCTCAGAGATGAAGTTTGATTCGTTTTTTTCTCTTTTAGGAGATTCCCGTAGTGAAGACTACTGTGATAATTTGTCAGAGCTTTAATTTTTTTTTTAATTTCAATCATCTCTGACAATACATATGTCTCTAGGATTGGCACTGAATTCATCATGTGCAGACTGAATTTTTTATTTCTTCCTATTAATAGTCAATCCCAATTCGTGATTAGATCAACTATATTTCAGTGTAATTAACTATTCCATTTATGAATCTATCTGGCCATTTTTATAACAGGGACATAACCTCTATGTCCTGGTGACTCACAGTACTGGTACAGAAGTCATAGGCATAAGCCCAGGCTGATCACTTGGAATCGATCAGATCAACTATTTTCATTAGGGACTTACTTTTAGACACACCCAGTGGACCTATACTTTGATGTATTTTTTATAGTCATTTTGAAAAAAAAGAGAAAAAACGAGTATAGAAACACCTGGAGTAAATGATGACTGTTTCTTAAAGCTTCTGTAAATTACTTTTTTCATATTTTGGGTTTTACAAAATTGGGATTTTTATATTTTCAAGTTCATAAAACATTTCCCCTTAAATGGAATCATTACATTTCAAGAGAAAATTGACTTAAAAATAGATTTCTTCCTTGACAAGGTGGAAACCTAGGTTACAGAAATAATTCAGTTTCTTATTTAAAAGCACTTCTTTCCCTGCTTCTGGGTCTACCAGGCCTACCATGGGAATAAAATGCAACAACAGCAAGGGTTTGCAGCAGCTCAGAACTTCTGTGGTGCCCAGAGCAAAAAGAATGGCAGAGTTTAAGCTTCTCTTAAGAGGAGAACCCATTCAAAAATGGGTTCTCCAGCTCCTTCCCTCCCTGGCAGCACAGAGATGTGATGCTGTAGTTGCTAGCACCGTTAAATCAGTAGGGATATCTGTAGCTAATGGTTATGCCTTTCTGTTCTGCAGTTTGACTAAATGAATGGGCTGTACTGTCAGTTCTAATGACTTTGGGAAAGAGAGGCAGACTCTTGGTCCCCTCATGAAGCATTATGTTAGATCCCACCATATGAAACAAATATCTCGATTCTTGCTTCAAACAATGGCAGTGCATGCCTGCAAAATTCCAGTGAGAGACCGAAGTGTCCCACATATTGTGGCAAATTTCCCATAACGTCCTACAAATTGCAGCAGAGTTCGTGGGAAAAGTAGGAGGAAATGATCTTCCTGCACAGGGATAGCTCATGTGGGAAGACTAATCCACAGGTTCCTGCAAGAATGGAGAAATACATCTGGTACATTTTTGAAGCACATCATGGAATGGTTATTTTGTATCTTAATTTTACACTTTGGGGAAGTATTTGGAATGAACGAATTTCTAATAGATGGCTCTAGACTATGTGTTTATGCATTGCACCTTTTTGCTATTAAGAAAGTTGCTTCCCTAAAGAATGGTCACAGCCCTGGCAATACTTACATATGGCTATTTCCCCAAACTGTAGGTTCTTTAAGCAATTAGCATTGACATCACAAGTAGATGGCAAGCTAGTTCTAAATGCAACAGCTTTTAAAAGGGTGTTCCCCAAAAACTTAATTGGTGAAAGTATTAGCATAAATTAAAATACGTGGGGAGACAGTATGTTTACAAATTCTTCCGAGGCAATAGGAGAATATAATATGTTAGTGAATAAATGAATTTTCTATTGTCCACTTTCACTGTCCTTCTATTTACTTCTGTACGAGATGAAAATTAGGTTTCCAACAGTGATTTTATTCCTATGACTCTACAAAAACTTTGTCATTCCCCAAGTAGGATGAATTTGATAAGTAACCATTTATCCTTTTTGTGCTTGTTCATTCTGAACAAGGGCAACTGCTCTCTACTGAACACTTTTACCCTCCCAAGCTGAGTTTGACATAATTACCGCACTGAAGCTGAGATTCATAATCTGATTGCTAATGTCAACGGAAATGAAGGCTTTCATGAAAAACAAAACCTGTTAAGTATACTCAAGGCTCAGTATCAATCCCACTCATGAGTAATTAAAATACCAATTTACGATGCATTTGTCTCTTACTGGTAAATCTTGAAATCCTATGGATCTTTTTTCTCCAGACATAGATGCTTGAAGGAGAATAAACTCTAAGGACAGTTACACAGATTCAAACTTTGGATTAGAATTTAATTCCACAAATACCATTTTGAAGTGCCTGCTCTGTGTGAGATAGCCTAAAATAAACTGAAATCGTTTTTCCATCTTTAAGATTTCTTCAGCCCTAAGTAAGAAGGAATCTCAGTAACTTCAAATGGTTGAATTATCTGTTGACTTTTTTTTTGCTTGTATCTGGGGATATGGTTAAAGGTTGATCTTTAAAGGAGGAAAAAGCCACAATGTTCTGTGTACTTATTTTGTCCTAGGTTCTGTACTAATAGCTTTATTTATTCTATGCACCAACCCTATGAAGTAGGTATTGCTACCTTGATTTAAAGATGAGGCTCATTTACATGGAGTGACTTGCCTAAGGCCACATAGTCATTCAGTAATAGAATGGTACGCAGGAGAGCCTGGACAAAGAGGTACAATGGCTAGTTATGGAGGAAATAGTTTATATATCAGAGAGTTTCAGGACCCTGCCAAGTTCTATTAGTAGGAGCCTGTGTAGTATATATGAGTAGCTTCTAAGGGTATTAAGCCAAGAAGGAAAAATATAAGATTAGATTGATTGAATTTATCTATATAGTTGATTTTACCTGGGATTGTGGGATTTAATGTGTTGGAACAACCACCTGGGAATGATGTAAATATGGTGAGTTAGAGACCATACTCAATGGTGGAAGAAATACTGGAGCTCCCCTGAAATGTAGTGGAAGGAGTCCAAAGGCTCAGGTTGGTGTGGATGTTGGGATGAATCTACTCTATGCAATTCGGTCAGCCACTTATATACCTTACCCCCAAAAGAAATCTCCTTCACCTGAGCATTCAGGCATGTATTGGTAAGGAAAAACACCAGCCTCTGTAGTGGCTGTTCTCTGTAGGCTGGAGAGGACATAGTGGGAGAGGCTGCATTGGCACTGGACTTCCAGATTTCAATGGAATAATGGGATCACAGAGTGGTAGAGGCCACATGTCAGTGCTTAACCAGCAGAGAAAAGATGAGTGCAATCATTTTAATAAGCTGCAAGGATGGAGTGGTAATCAGAGTGTTTGACCCACAGGGACTTGTGGCAATGACTTATCAATCATGGACTCCCTAGGGATGAGATTGATGTAGAGCTTACTAAGTTGTTGCTATTCACATGTAAAGAAAGTCTGGTGGACAGAAATTTAACTCAGGTCACCAAGATGAGCATTCATGGCCTCATATTCAATTCCTAGACATAATCCAGCTTACAGACTTGGAACCACTAAGTTTGTGGTAATTTGTTGTAGCAGTGACAGGAAACTCATACAGTGGCAAAATGCAAAGTTATAGAGAAAAATAGCTGAAAGATCTTGGTTGGCTATGAAAGTTGGCAGAAGACTGAGTGACCAATTAATTTCCAGTGAACAGGGTAAGGGCATGTAAATCATTTAAAACAACAAAATCTCTGCTTTAAAAGATGAGGTTTGGGCATTCGGTTATAATTAACAATAGGGATCTGAGAATTGCTATATGGACACTTCTCTGAAAGATGAGATGTAAGCCTTCTGTGTTTTAAAAAGGTAAAAAACAATGCTAGGCCTATTCATGGAGAATAGTGTGGACCTCTAGGGGAAGAATGTTCTCTTTCTTGCTTTTGTATCAATTTTTCCTTCTCCCACAGGGTTAGTCTGGTTCAAGAATCCAAAACTGATTCTAAAGAGAGAGCTGGAGAGTCAGACCTCCAGCTGTGCCTGGTCGTATCTCTCATTTTACTTCTCACTCCCACCTTTGCAATTGCTTTTTATTTCTTTCTTAGGAAACTTTTTTCTTTTTCCTCAGGGCAGATAGGCCTCAGCTTTTGATAATGCTGGGGTGGGTGGCTTAGGTTTGGGGACAAATACTCTCACTTCTCCTTTCAGAGAAGATGGCTGGGCTCAGTACAACCCATGTTGCAATCGCTGGTAAAATCTGAGATTTTAGTGTAGGCTTAGAAGAAATTGGAGATCACTCAGTGTGCTTTAGTTTATGCCTCTATTTTGCTTCTAAATTAGGAGAAAGGAGTTTTCCATTGGTCCAGTCCAGCTGACTAGAGTTCTGGTTCTGCTTAGTCATTGGGACCAAAGTCCAAGTTAATAATGAAGGTGAATTTGCCTTGTTCTGCCATTTTTGTTTCTATGTGTATTTCTGGGGGGACTTTGTGGGGATGAAAGGTGGCTGGGCCAAGACAAGATTTACATATTTCTGGGTTTGTATATTAACACCATCCCTTAAAAGCTCCCCACCCCACAACATCTACAGATAATACACAAAGTGAAAACTTTACTTTATCCTTATTTAATGTCTAGCTCTGGAGTACTGTGGACTTCATTCTAGTTTGCCCATTCTAAGAAGGATAATAGAACAGGAAAGATGTACATAGAAAAAGAATAAGTTTTGAATTTTCAAATTGAATCAATTATTCAGAATAATCTCATAGAAATGAATATGTAGGTCTCAACAAAATGAATAGTAGGTTTACCATTTAAATATGCTTTTAAAATTAAAATAATTCCTAATGAATAGAGATTTCTAATCCCTATTTATTTAAAATTACATGATGAGATGTAAATGTAAAAACTTAAAAGCATTTGATGTGTTCTCATTTATACTTGAGTTGAAACTTTTATTAAAGTCAAAGCTCTCCTCTCTCAGCCTATTGGAGTTTGTTGGAAAAGTCTGGGAATCGATTTTTAAATTGTGCCTGCAACCCCTCCTCCAAGGTTGTATTATGCTTCATCTTTCAATTTAACAACGCTTGAGGATTTACTTCTTGAAAACTTTTTCAAGGAAGGCTTTCCCTACCCTAACCCACAAAGATTTCAGGGTAAGAATTAAATTAAGTTTTTGCCTTTCTTATTTTTTGAAAAATAAAGTGGCATTTCTACTCTACATGGTGGCAAAAACTACGTGATGAAGAGTATAACTTCTTCAACATGTACCTTTAGGGAATCTGGCTTCCTCACAGTTGTCTCTTTCCCAGACAAAAGAAGTAATCTGTCATATCTTAAAGTTTTGTTCATCTCTCTCTAATCAGGTATTTGAGATTAATGTCTTTCTATCAACCCTTTCTTCCTCTCTCTTTCTTGGACTTCCCTCCCTCCCTCTCTCCCTTTCTTCTTTTCCCTCTTCTCTCCCTGTCTTCTCTCACTCTTTCTTTTTTCTTTCACCTCTTCCTTCCTTCCTTTCTTTCTTCTCTTTTTCTCTCTTTCTTTTTCCCTTCCTTCCTTCCCTCCATCCCTCCTTCCTTCCTCCCCTCCTTCCTCCCTTCCTTTCTTTTTCTCTCTCTCTTTAATATTTCTCCACAAATAGGCCTTTGGTATAAACTAATTTTAAAGTAACGATGATTTTCATAAACTTAACTTAAAAAATAACTGCTCAGGGGTTCCAGTTCTGCATAAAATGGAGTAAGCACACTCCAACCTGTCACTCACAATGATTGCAGCTATAAAACCGGGACAGAATGCATGCAACAGATATTTGAGGATCTTACTAGAATTTGAAGTACCACTGAACTGACAATGCGTTTATCATTTTTTCCCCTCCAGTATACCCCAGCCTGGATTCAAGTAGTTCAAAACATGGCAGTAAGCATTAGACTGGGAGAGAGAACTTGGGGTGAAGTCTTCTAGTTCTGGCTCCAAGAGCAGGAAAGGGAACTCTGGTTGCAACAGTGGTGGCTGCAGGGGCCCACAGGTGCTTCAAACTTGGAGGGATGAGAACATTCAATTTTTTTTTTTTCTTTCTCTGTCCTCCTGCTGCTTGACCCTGAATGCAGGTGCTATCATGGGAAGTTTGCATCAGGGTGGGTAACTAAAGCCCCAGATTTCTGGGGAACTGACAAGAGAGTACCAGGGATTCAGAAAGTATCAGAGAGATCATGGATATAAGGGAATTGGGGAAGCAATTCCATAAAACTGTTGATGAACTCCTGGACTCACTTGAGCTGCACAGGCATGGATCTAATCATAAACAATATACCATATACTTTGAGAATGGTCTTAAGAGATGGACAACTTTCCAGGTCCTAAACTGGCCACTGGGTGGTAAACACACAAGACAGATGTGAATAGCACTGCAAAGGTGTTGCATACATTGAAACCACAAACCAGAAAAGGCTGGCCAGAACATGGGACCCGAACCTAATCGGGTTGATTGCCTGCTAAAGTGAAATATCAACATTTTCCATGGGATTTAAACAAGACCCAGAGTCTCATAAGGTAATATTCAAAGTGTCCAGAATATAATGGATAATTAATTGGCAAAGTATAACCAGGAAAACTCAATTCACATGAGAAAAGTAAAAGAACAGACACCAATGCTGGATGATTAAGATGTTGGAATTATCTGACAAAGACTATAAAGCAGCTATTATAAAAGAGCTTAGAGGAGTAAGGGTGAACACTCTTGAAGCAAAGGTAAAGAAAGTCTAAAAAAAACATTAAAAGATATAAAGAATTACCAAATGAAAATTTTAGAACTAAAAATATAATAACCCAGACTCTCCCCAAATAAGCAATTGAAAGAAAGATCCCAAATAAGCAAACAAACTAATAAAAACCTTCACTGTATGAGCTCAATAGTAAATTGGAGATGAAAGAGGAAATAGTCAGTGAACTTGAGGATAAATCAATAGAAATTATGTAATCTAAGGAACAGAGGAAAAAATGAACAGAGCCTCAGGACAATACCCACACATCTAACATTCACGTTATAGGACCCCCAGAATATGAGGGGAAAGAGTGTAGTACAGAAAAAAATATTTGAAGAAATGATAGCAGAAAATTTTCCAAATATGTTGAAAGACAGAAAGCTAAAGATTCAAGAAGATCAGTAAGCTCCTAACAGGATGAACTCAAAGAAATTCAACCCAAGAGATATCATAATCAAACTGCTAAACACTAACAACAAAGAAAAAAAAAAAATCTTAAAAGTAGCTAGAAAAAAATGATGTTTTTTTATTTAAGATTCAAATGATTTCAGATTTCTCCTCAGAAATTATGGAGGCAAGAAATAAGTGGATGAACATTTTTATAAGAAGTATTGAAATGCTGAAAGAAAGGAACTGTCAATCCAGAATTCTATATCCAGGAAAAATATAGTTCACGAATAAAAGTGAAATAAAGACATTTTCATATGAAGGAAAACTAAGGGAATTTAGCCAGCAGACATGGTCAATAAGAAATGCTTAAGAAAGTTCTTCAAACAGAAGGCAAATTATACTAGAAAGGAAATTGAAATAGATGCAATGAAAGAAGAGCAACAAAAATTGTAAATATTGGGGGAAATATAATGATACTCCTTTTCTGAGTTCTTTAAAAGATCATTGAAAACTGAAAGCAAAAATTATAACATTATCTGAAAGTTTTCAATGTATGTAGATGTAATATATAGGGCCACTAAAGCATCAAGGGGGAAAGGTAAAGGGATCTGGTGTCTACTTACACTTCAAGTGGTAAAATATTGATTCTAAGAAAGCAGCTTAATGTTAAATATGTATTGTAATTCCTAAAGCAACCACTAAAAACAAACAAAATTAACAAAGAGTAATTTAAAAAATCAATTGCAAAGGAATACTAAATACATATTCAAATAATGAAAAAGAAGACAGGAAAAGGACAACAGAGAATCAAAAACAGAAAGGAAAAAACAGAAAAAGAATAAAATAATGATAGAACCTAAATCTAAACATATCAATAAGTACAATAAATATAAATGATCTAATCATATCAATTAAAAGACAGGTTTTCAAAATGTATTAAAAACATGACCTAACTATATGTTTCCTACAAAAAAACTCATTTCAAATATAATGATATTGATAGGTAAAAAAAAACACCAAGATAAAAAAATATACACATGCAAACACTAATCAAAAGAAAGCAGGAGTTGCTATATTAATATCATGAAAAGTAGACTTAACAGCAAAGAAAATTACCTAGGATTATGAGGGACATTACGTAATGATAAAGGAGTAAATTAACTTAGAAGACATAACCATCATAAATGTGTATTATCAAACAACAGTGATCAAAAGACAGAAGAAATAATTGAAAGGCAAAATAAACAAATCACACCTACAGTTCAAGACTTCAATACTCCTTTCTTAGAAATCAATAGAACTAATAGAAAATTGGCAACAATTTAGAAAAGTGAATAACACCATGAATCAACTGGATCTAATTAACATGAATAGAGCACTCTCTCAAACAACAGAAGAAAACACATTCTTTTCAAGTATACATAGAACATTCACAAAGATAGGCACATCCTGGGTCATAAAACAAATCTTAATAAATTCAAAATAACTGAAATCATGCAAAGTTTGTTCTCTGAAGATAATAGAATTAAACTAGAAATCAATAACAGAAAAATAAGAACATCTCCAAATGTTTGGAAATTAAACAATACACTTCTATATAATCCATATGTCAAAGAGAAAGTCTCAAGAAAATCTGTAATATTTTGAACTCAAGGAAAATGAAAATTCAACATGTTAAAATGCATAGGATGCAGTTAAAGCAGTGCATAGAGGAAGATTTATACCATTAAATGCTTATATTAGAAAACAAGAAAAGTGTCAATTCAATAACATAGGTTTTCATCTCAAGAAACTAGAAAAAGTGTAAAATGGACCCCAAAGAAGTAGAAATAAAAAGTAATCAATATAGGAGCAGAAATCAATAACATTGAAAACAAAACAAAACAAAAAACCAGAAGAATTAATGAAACCAAAAGATGATTCATTAAAAAGATCAATAAACTTGATATACCTGTAGCAGAAAAGATAAAGAAAAAGAGAGAAGACACAAATTCCCAATATCAGGAATGAAAGAAAGCTATCATTAAACTTCCTGAAGACATTAAAAAAAGATAAAAAAGGAATATTAGGAATAAAGCTGTGTACATAATTCAGTAAGTTAGGTAAAATAAACAATTACACCAAAACCAACAACTCTCCTAAGATGAAATAGATAACCATAATAGTCCTGTAATTATTAAACCACTTAATCCATTATTAAAAACCTTGAAAAATAAATCTCCAGGCCTA
Source organism: Tapirus indicus (assembly GCA_031878705.1). Classification (NCBI taxonomy): domain Eukaryota; kingdom Metazoa; phylum Chordata; class Mammalia; order Perissodactyla; family Tapiridae; genus Tapirus; species Tapirus indicus. Next base: position 60,740,303 of record CM062926.1, read on the forward strand.
GACGTTTTATTGCTAACTTCTACCACGAATATACAGAAGAAATAAAATCAAGTCTACACTATCTCTTGAAGAGGAGGAAACACTTCCCAACTCATGTTATGAGATAAGCATTACAGTGATATGAAAATCAAAAGGACAATACAAGAAAACTATAGATCAATATCTCTCATAAACATAGATGCAAAATCATCAGCAAAATATTAACAAATCACATCCAGCAGTATATAAAACATAGTTTAACATAACCAAGTAGTATTTATCCCATGAATACAAGGTTGGCTTAGTATTTGACCATTAATGAAACCCATCTGTAGCATAATAAATATATAGAGAGAAACATCTATTTGGTCTTTGTCCCCAGTTCATGGCACGAGCTCCTAAAACCCTTGGAATCTCTGGGAGTGATGAGTGTCTTTTTTATGTTAATGGGATGACTGGTGGCAGGAGTCCTCTTGATAGTTTCAGTATGAGCGGCTGGTCACCAGAAAGATCAAGCCATGATTAGAAGCTTGGATCTTTTAGCCTTATCCCTTCCTCCCCCCAAGCTCCAGGGAGGGGAGAGGGTCTGGATATTGAATTAATCAAAAAGGGCAAATGATTTCATCAATCATGCCTATGTAATGAGACTTCCATGAAAACCCCTAAATGACAAGAGTCAGAGAGCTTCTGGGTTGGTGAGCACATTGAGGTGCTGGGAGGTGTTGGGAGGGTGGTGAGCCCGGAGAGGGTATGAAAGCTCTACATACCTCCTTTTTCCCCCCATACCTTGCTCTGTTCATCTCTTCTATTTGGCTGTTCTGAATTGTAGCCTTTATAATAAATCAATAACAGTAAGTAAATTGCTTTCCTGAATTTGGTGAGGTGTTCCAGCTGATTATCAAACCTGAAATGGCAGTGCTTGTGGGAACCCCTACATTTGTAGACAAGTCGGACAGAAGTGTGCATACTCCGGGCATCTGAAGTTAGAGCAGTCTTGTGGGACAGAGCCCTTAAACCTGTGCAGTCTGACCTTAACTCCAGGTAGTTAGTGTCAGAATTGAATTGAATTGTGGGACAACCAGTCAGTGTCTGGAGTGTTGGAGAATTGATTGCTGTGAGGAAAAACCCACATATTTGGTGCCAGAAGTGTTGTGAGTAAAAACAATATAGACCACTTATTAACTAGGTGTAAGGAAGAAAAATCACATGATTATATCAATTATTCAAAAAAAGAGAATTTTTCAATAATCATACATAATAAAAGCTCTCAGCAAATATGGAATAGAAAGAAACTTCTTCAACCTGATAAAGGATACTACATGTTTTTTTCTTTTTCCACCATGGGGGATACCCACTGGCCAGGTGGGGCCTTGTCTGGCTGGGTGGAGTGTGGGCTTTCCCAGGAAGGGAAACCGGGTGCAGTTGAAGCCCGCAGTGCAGTATGTGGCTTGGGGTGTGGGGGTAGTAAGTGCTGGTCCTGATGGAAGTGCAGGGAGAGGATGGGCTGGGATGTGCTGAGTGTCAGGGGCAGCTCAGACAATAGGGGAATCAGACCACCACACTCCCCAGAGGAAGCCTGATCTTAAGGGATCTTGGGAGTTCTACAGGAGTGTAAGGGGAGTCCTGGGATGAGAAATACCTGGGTTCCCCCTGTGCCTTTGTCTCAGACTAGTCCGTAAGGAGTCTGACTCATGCCATCTCAAGCAAACCCCAGTCCTCCTCCTTGATGCCTCCCTGGATTCCAACCCCTCTCCTCCCCCCCAGCACAAACTCAGAGTCACAGTGCAGCAGTGCCACACCCCGGGAGCTTGACCAGGCGCAGGGGGAATGGGCTTTGGCCCAAATGACCACACCCAGTCCAACACAAGGGAGTGAACTGTGCATGTGAGGGCTGCAAATCTATAGCCATCCAGGAGGCGGAAGGACTAGGACTAGGTGACGGTAGGCTTCTGGAGTGGGACCCTGCAGCCCCAATCTGATGCTGACAAGGTGCAAACTGGAGAAACTCAAACGTGCTGTTCCATTGCACATCTACCAGCAAACATCTTACTTAGTGAGATTGAGGCACCAGTATACATTTATTAGAATGGATAAAATAAAAAATACTGATAATACCAAGTGCTGACAAGGAAGTGGAGCAACTGGAACTCTCAGCAATGCAAAATGATGCAGTCACTTTGGAAAAGTGATTTTGGCAATTTATTATAAAGCTAAATATACATTTATCATATGACATAGCAATCCCACTCTTAGATATTTTTCATAGAAAAGTAAAAATGTAAGTTCCCACAAAACCCTGTACATGAATGTTAATAGCAACTCTCTTCATATTGGCCCCAAAGTGGAAACCATCCAAATGTTCTTCATCCAGTAAATAGAAAAACAAATTGTGGTATATCCATGGAATGGAATACTACTCAACAGTACAAAGGAATCAGTTATTGATACTATGACAACTTAGATGAATCTCTAATGCATTGTCAAGTAAAAAAATTTACTCTTGAAACATTATGTACTGTTTGATTCCATTTATATGACATTCTCAAAAGCAAAAATATAGTGACAAAGAATAGATCAGTGGTTGTCAGGGGTTAGGAGTGGGTATATGACCCCAAGGGGTAGCACAAGTAGGCTGTTTGAAGTGATGGACCTATTCTGTATCCTGATTGTGATGGTGGTTATATTAGTCTATTCATGCGATACAATTCATAGAAATGTACATCTAAAAAAGTCAATTTTACTTCATGTTAATATAAAAGAATAAAATAAGAAAGCAAAAAATGAGCACACAAACTAACAATCTTAAAAATTAGAAAATAGAATGATTTTTCCAACAATTGAAATTATTGGAGGTGAGAGTTGACGATTTAAAGAAAAAGAAAAGGCTTAAATAATTATAACTAGAAGAGTAAAGATAGAAATGGGACTTGACAAAATTATTAAAAAAAAAGATCAAACCCCAGTACATAAGAGCTGTGTACTCAGGCTATTCTAATAAATTATATCAGAAGTTTAATAGGAAAAAATAGCAGTATAAGCATATTATTTAGAAATATGTAAATAACTTGAAGCTTGTTTGAGGCAAATTGAGAAAAAGTGTAAGGCAGTATAATTTTTTTAAAGAACACAGTCAACTTATGGCACTCATGTTTAATCATTAGTAAGGCTTAAAAACAACCACAAAAAAGGCTAAAACCATTCAGAGATGCTAAGCAATAGTGACCTTGGGAAGGAAGCAGTTTTAATGTACATACATGTACATTCAGAAATTATACTGTATAGTCAGGCTTATAATACAATGCAGTAGTCCCCAAACCTATCACTCCTCACTCTTTGGTAATGATTTTTAAAGGCAACACCTTTGCATTATTCAAGTTTTTTAATCTTAGGGATGTTATTTACATATTTCTAAATAATATGGTTATATTTCTATTTTTTGCCTATTATTTCTAATATAATATGTAAGGACCCAGACAATTTATTTTGTCCTTCCCCTCTCCCTCCTTGTCTTAATCCATTTGAGTTGCTATAACAAAATACCCCAGACTGGGTGGCTTATAAACCCATAAAAATTTACTCCTCACAGTTCTGGAAGCTGGGAAGTCCTAGATCAAGGCACCAGCAGATTCAGTGTCCCGTGAGGCCCTGCTTTCTGGTTCATAGGTGGCAACTTCTCGTTGTGTCCTCACAGGGTGGAAGGGGCTAGGGAGCTCTGGGAGGTCTCTTATAAGAACACTAATCCCAGTAAGGAAGGCTGCACTGTTTTTCTTTCATTTTTGCTAAATGTACACTCTAAAAGGCCTATACATTTTCTGAATGTTTGAATGTTGAGGAAATGTCTTTATTCCGTCCTATGATAAATTGAGCTATTTTCGATGATTATAAAAATGAGATTAAAAATGATCTTCCATTGTCTTTTAGCACCTTGCAATGCCAGTGAGAAGTCTGATAGTGATCTGATCCTTTCTTTTTCAGCGACGCTGTGAACATATTTAGGATCAAGTCTTTATTCTTAGCTTTCTAACTTTTCATACTAGTGAGCCTTGGTGGGATTACCTTTTTATTCTTTGTGCTAGGCATGTGATAGGCACTTTCAGTCTTAGTATTGACAGCTCTAAGATTTTATTTTCTATTATTTTTAAATAATTGCCTACCCTCCTTTTCTTCTCTTCTTCCCCAGATCCGTGTTAATCAGATGTTAGAATTTCTGGATTGATCCTTTGTATCTAAATGTTTTCCTCTCTTAGATTAAATATGAGAGGAAATGTTTTTGTTTGTTTCACATTCCTTTCATTTTTCTGCTATGAACTTTTTTGCTTTGACAAAGTTTAGAAGATTATTTTAGGGGCCAGCCCCGAGGCCTAGTGGTTAAGCTCAGCCTGCTCTGCCCAGGTTCACGGGTTCAGATCCTGGGCACGGACATACACCATTTGTCAGCCATGCTGTGGCAGCAACCCACATATAAAATAGATGAAGATTGGCAACAGATGTTAGCTCAGGGCTGATCTTCCTCCGCAAAAAAAAAAAAAAAAAAAATTTAAAGAGTTCTGATTATTTACCTGTTTCTTTTTTATAACATTCTGTTCTTTTTCTTTTTTAAAAATTAATTCAAGCCTCTCCTATGCTATTAATTAGCATTCTATCACACCCAGAATAATTGCCCTCATTCTCCCCAAAGAGATCATTCATTCTCTTTGGAGAAGTTTTCTCCATTTGTCTGTTTGCCTGGGAGATGAAAATGCCCAGTGCAGGAAGTTCTGTGTATAGTTCTCGGGGGAGAGTCATTCATAAGTACTGCCCTGCCTTCCGGCCTGCTCTCTTTTCCTCCTTCCCCTCCATCCTACCTGCAGTATCTGACATCAGACTTGTTGGAATTTTGCCTTGCAGCTTGTTTTTATTCTAGACTAGTCCCTTCTGTGCATGTTCTAGGGTGTGGTTTTTGTCCTCATGACTTGTCTCCTATTCCATCTGTTATTGCAGGTATATATACTATATTTCATCAGTATTTAGATGTACATTTCCCCCACTTTTTGACATCTCTTAAATCACAACATGTCTTACGACTGATGATGTTTTAGAATAGATTAAAACTGTATATTACTTCTAAAAAAAAATTGGGGCCTCAGATAAGTAGGTAATTAACTCACACGCTCTGTGCACTATCTTGAATCAGATTCCTTGGTTTCTAAGTTTTGAAGTTCCTGACAAAACGGGTAGCCCATGTTCCAAGTCACTCTGCTTGGTGCCTCTCTCATAAATAAAGTCTAACATAATGTAGTATGTTTAGCACTTTTTTTTTGTTTTTATTTATGAATAATTTGAATAAAAGATACCATAATAGAGTACTTATAACATGTAGAAAGTGTTCATGCAGAAAATAAGGAAAAATTTAAATGAATGAATTGAAGGAAAAACAGTTATTTCTCCTCATTAATATGATGTCTGAATTTTATGTAATGGAAAAGAAAAATTCTTGGGAACTCCCAATCTGTCCATTGGCTATCACTGCTATATATCTCTGTCATCTCTATCTCTATCTCTGTATAATTTCATTTGTCAAATAAGTTTGAGAAACATGGCATGTGTTTCTTTTGGAGAGTAATAAAATTGATTAGCATGTTAAAGACTGAAAAGTCCTGTAATTAAGAAACCCATTAATATTGCTTAATCCAATCTATTCCAACATATATATATTTTTTTTTGGTGAAGAAGATCGGCCGTGAGCTAACATCCATTGCCAATCTTCCTTTTTTGTTGAGGAAGATTTTTGCTGAGCTAACATCTGTGCTTATCTTCTTCTATTTTCTATATGGGATACCACCACAGCATGGTTTGACGGGCAGTGCATAGGTCCACGCCTGGGATCCGAATCCGTGAACCCCCGGGCTGCTGAAGCAGACTGTGCGAACTTAACCACTATGCCACTGGGCTGGCCCCTCAACTTTTTGATTATAGAATTCTTTCCTTTTTGACAATAATTTATAATCTCACAATAAAATTCGTGTTTCAAGAAATATCCTTGGATAGTGCTGGTCTAATAGGATAAATAAAAACTTGGTTTCTCGGCATGATCCTAGCATAAAATAATAGTAAGTCTTTTGTTGTCACTCAAAGGTTTGTTCCTGTTTCCCACTCTGTTAACTGAAGTCTGTTTTCCAGACCATGTTCGAAGTCTTTTTCTTTCTAATTTTCCATTTTTTCTTCATATCACTGTTAGAATTATTATTTCCAGAATTCTTTGTGTTCTTTGTTACTTTTAAAAGAAATTTCTTTAGGTTTTTCTACTAAATTCATCAAACATTTCCATTTTTTCTTGCTTAAAGTATATTATATTTTTGGAAGTATGTAAATATACTAGTTACAAGAAATAAATCAGTAGGCAGTGTTTCTTTGATCAATTTGTTGTTTTCTATTAAAAAAGAGAAAATGGGTGAAACAATGCAAACAAGAGATACAATTATATGACCCTTGTCCTCTTACTGTCTCTAGCAGAGAAAAGTGTTCATTTTGTTGCTTTTTATTTTCTGAAAAGGTATCAGGCCTTTGCCTCAAAGGTGTAACATCAGAATAACAAGACATCCTCTTTTGACTTAAACCCGACCTTCTCTGCATCCTACTCATCCTTTACTGAGAGTCAGCTAAATAGGCTACCAGATATTGTTCTCTCTTAGGAAATTCTTTCTAGAATCCTGTAGTGAACTTTCAGAGGGAAAAGACAAATGAAGTAAAATTTCCCTGTGGAATGCTGAATACAAGAAATATATTAGTAGCACTTTTGACTTTTTTCCAGAAATTTATCAGCTATTGATGTAGATATATTATGCTGTCTTGATTTAAATTCTTAATTATTCTCATTATTCCTAGTTAGTTTGGGCTGAAATGATTTTAACCAGACTTCTTTAAAAGAGAAAGAGGGAATGATTTCTTATCCTAAAAAGAACTAATTCTAACATAGCTTTAGTTTTTTGTCTTCATACATGAATGATCAAAGTAATTAGTGATCATAAGTAATTTGATCATTTATTATATGATGTTAACAACCAATAGGTCAGAATGTGACAGAATAACTTATCTGCCATTGAGTAGCAATATTTTTGTACTGTGGTTACATTGTTAAGCAAACTAAAATAAGCAAATCTTCACGCCAGGGTCTTAGTTAATGTCATTTTGCTTGGCTGAGAAAATCTGAAATGTCTCTGAGAAGACATATTTTAAGAGAGCATTAGGACATGCATATTTTTAGGATGCTAATAGAGCCTATCACCCCCTTTGGTTTTGGCTGCCAGAAATTATGATTCATAGTTCTTGATAGCATAGAACAGAAAACATTGTAAAGGGAAAGAAATTCTAACAGATTGCTCAGGAATGATTTCGGAGTGTCAGTTAAACATTCTTATTTCATCCCTTCAGGAAAATGCACACTTCTGTTTTGAAAAATGGATCTAGAAAAATCTTTATTTTTTTCTTTCTAATACCCCACAATTGATGAATTCTTAGTCGTATCAAGAAAATTGGGTGGTGAAAGCACGTGCAGCATTGTAATGATTTATAATAAAAATGACACAGCTGAAAAGTTGCCTGTAAAGAATATTTCTGAGGAACAAAGGATGTATGTTTTATTCTTTTTAAAGATTCTGAAGAACGTAGTAATAATATTATGTATGTATTACTCCTACTATTTGTGTTATTGTTCTGGAGAAAAAAATTAGCCAATTAAAGAAGTACTTTTTTTTTTGGTCTACCACTTACTAACATGCAAACTTAAGAAAGTAGCTTAACCTCTTTTTGTCTCAGTTTGCTCATCTGAAAAATGAGGATAACAGTACTACACACGTTATTGCTTTGTTGTAAACATTACATGAGTTAGTCTTAAAGAAGTACTTTTAATAAATTTTTAAAACTTACTTTGGAATGTAAAATTTCAAAATATATGACAACATTTTGAATTAATTGTATTAGTCTAGAAAGCTTTGGAATAATTTAGATTTAGGGGTTGAAAAAGAATTACTTCCTATCATTATAATTGATAGTCAAAGTAGTCTGCATTGAATAACAACTCTTGCAGAACTTCTAGGTTACACGTGGTTTTGATACTGATAATACATTTTCTAGGGCTACTGGTTCTTTATTAATGTTGATTTTACTTGCGACGTGATTTTCTCTGAAATTCTAGTTGTCTGGGCTATGACTACCTATTCACCTTAATAGATTTCTACTCCCCTTTTCTTATTACAGCATATTTGGAAATATACAAGGTCGTGAAGAGAACATTATTGACATTGAGAATCTCGCAGTGTGATGGTTATTTAGCTTTTGAATGGACTTTACACAAAAATAACTGCTTTGTGGGAATTTTCAGGTATGAGAGAGCGTCTTACAAAGAAATCCCCTCTTAGCCAACCGATCAGTCAGTTAAAAAAAAATGCATGTGTGGGATGTTGCAGATTGACGTGTGCAAAGCATTTGTGTTTTAATTAAAATTTTAGAGGAAAAACTCATTCACATGAATTAATAGCAAGATTTTTAGCAGGTTGCATAAATGGTGACAAAATTTACATCTTTGTATTCAAGAAGAGTGTGGAGTTACTTGGTGAAGACCACTACATATGTTAAATCCTTTCAACATGTGCTATAAATATTAAATATCTGTGGCTATTAAATTACGTGAGAGCAAATGACTCATGAGTAATTACAAGTACCTGTTCTGCTTCTACTTATCACTTATTTTCTAAAAAATAGCATGGAAATGAAGTGCAAACATAATATAAAAGAGTATAACTTCCTGTTAAATGATGCTTTATCATATAACGGGATATTACAGCCTAATTCAATGCTGGACTAAACCAACATTTGAAGAAAATGAGAATTCCTGAAGTCTGGAGCCTCGGTACTCTGAAGGGCATGCTGTTTATGTGTCTCTAAAAATTTCTGTTTTCTAATTGTTCCCATGGAATAGCAAAGAACTTTAGATTAAAATGGATTTCACAAATGACAGAAGTTAAAACCAGTAAGTAAATAGTATAAAAAATAGCATAAACTTGTGAAAAAGCATCCACAGAGCTGATGAATGAAATGAAATAAAATTTGGCTCCATTAGAGTTTTTATTATTAGTCAAATATATCACTGGTAATTCTCATCTTTGTGTATTTTGAGGGGGTTTTCTATCTCCTCACCTGTTTGCTTTTTGACTTTTTTCCATCTGACATCGATGAACAACGTGCATGCTCTTTTCAATACACTGTCAAAGGGAAGAACCACTGTCTGGTTCTTCTGACACTTGGATACTTTGTTACTAAGAAGTGAGGGTGTAGCAGCCACAGAGTCATAGAAAGTTGGGAAGGAAGAGGCCGTGCTCTTTGGAGTCCTAAGAAGCTCTCCGAGGAGATTCAGAACTCCAGGCATCTCAACAAGTAACTCCGCTCTAGTGGGTTTTACATATTGGCTTTCCAACTCAGATACCATCTGAAGAAAGGATTCCACTGTTTAGACCAAGACTGAAGACTTCCAAGTGTAGCCTGTCATTTTGTAGGTGAAGGAATACTAGCTGAAAGTTTAAATGACCGGGGAAGCGTACTGAGATGCTAAAGGACTTCACACTTCTCAAGGTATGCTTGTGGGAAGTGACCCTGGCAAGCTCTTCAGGAAGAGTTAAACTCATGCCTTTCGCAAATTCCAAAACTTTTCTTTTCCGTTATCATGCTTGATCCCTAGCAGGGATTAGATCACTTTCAGAACACACAGCAAATGAGTGGTGTGACCAGAAGATATTTGATCATTCTGAATCTTAGTTCTTTTTCAGTGCTGTTCATGGTAAGCTAGAGTACGCTGTATTCACAACTCCTCCTGAAGCAGGAGCAACTACCTTATTTGAGGGTAACAAGGGTCTGTTCTCCATTAGTACTTTGTTTCTCAAGTGAATAGAACAAAATTAAAAGACTATAAACTGGGGGGCAATCTCTCCCTTGTCTTCTCTCTCTGCATTGGGCTAGTCCAAGGCAGAGATTCTGGGTAGGCTTGTCTACGTTTGAAACCTATGCTTTTCATCCACTGAGCTTTCCTAAGGCTAGAATGGAGGATGACATGTGGACTCTGGAAGTGTTAGCCAATGTTTTGACCACAGATCTGAAGCCTAGTTCTCTAATCAGCCTTGTTGATCTCTGGCTGGCTGTTTTGTGTTTGGGTTTTGTCTTTTGGGGTTTCTGTCTTGTTATTCAATTGGTTCCAAACCCAGGGGAAAGAAAGCAGTTACTTATTTAACTCTCTAAAATTCCTAGATTCATATTATTCGAACATGACAACAAGAATGGGACAGATTCCTCAAAGAACTAGCCAATACCAGTGCTACTCCAATCTGCTTTTCAAATTTATTGCATATTTCAGAGAGTGCACACCTTAAGGGAAATAGTCCCTATCTGAGTTTTTTCTGAAGTGATGCTTTTTGACTGGTTTTCCCGGAGCACCCCTGTGTTTAGGGTATCTAATTGAAAACTTGGGTAATGTTCCTTCACCCCTCCGTGGCTCAAGCCCAGTACCTGGGTTCATTCCTCCCTCTGTTGTCTTCCTCACCCCTATCGCTAACGAATAACCAGCTCCTGTCAATTCCATCTTCGAAAGATCTTTGAAACCCATCTATCTCTCTCCATTACCACCGCCATTACCTGATGCTAATCCATTATTATTTTTTTCCCTGGGAAGTTTATCTCCACTAGGATAAATTCCTAATTGGTCTTCCTGTTCATTGTGTCCTCATAAATGCATTTCCCATGTAGCAACGGCAGTGATTAAATCATGTTAGTCTCCTACCTGAATTCCTTCAGTGGTTTCCCATTGTGCAGAGAATAAAATCCAAGCTCCTTGCCATGGCCCATAAGGCGCTTTGTGCTGTGATGCCTGACCAAATCCTCCCACCGCATTTTGGCCCCTCTCTGTCACTGACTACATTTAAATACCACTCTGGCTTTCTCCGACGGTCTGCACTCATCTCCTTGATTGGGTTGAGTTTTTCTCTGCCTTAGGAGCTTCTTACACCTCTCTTGCCTAGAAGTCTTTTTTCTCCTGCTTTTTCTCTGAGTTCTTACAGAGCTCAGCTTAACTATCACATCCCAGGTCTTTCCTGATCACTCAATCTAAAGTAAGTTCCTCTTTTTCTCCATTGTGCTCTTTTATAATACTCTGTTCTTTCACTGCACAACCCTTGTCAACATCTTCAATTTATTTGTATATTTAACTTTGCTTTTAACTCAAAGAAAGCTCATCTCAAACTATTGATTAAATAATTATATCCAATTAACTAACAGGTAGGAATATTTATATACACATAGAGGTATATCTAATTAACTTATGTACAGTTATAGCTATAGCAAATGTCTTATGGTAACAGCTAATGCTTCCTGTCTGGAGTTCTGGTGAAATTCTTAGGAGGGGACAGAGCTGGATCTAGGTCTAGACCAGGTCCTCTTCTTTGTTTTTCATCTTGGTGTTGTGCCTCATCTGCTTCTAAGTCTTGCCCGATCACAGATCAGAGCTGATGCCATCTGTTACCCATCAGCTTCCACCCAGTCACAGCCCGAATCAGAGATGCAGCAGTCACTGCTAGAGAGCTCTCAGGCTTTTGGCTTCACTTGTGCCAAGACGAGTCTTTCAAATATGGGGATTTCTGTTATATGCCTATTATTGCTGGACATTATGTTCTTGTTCCTAAGTGTAAAAGTTATACATTACTGAAAATGCTAGAGGTGACACCCTCTGCTAGTGTCTTCTGTAAAATTCCTGTTACCTGTCAACACCCATGAGTGCTTTAGGGAGAGAAGTTTTACAGTCCTTTCTGACTTTGGGTATGAAAAAGGACACATTTCTGGAAAGTTCTCTTTGTTACTTAAAACTGCTTTCCTCTATAAGTGGTTCTTATCTCCTGATAACCAATGTCCCTCTGGATATAACATTCCCTGAGCCCACAAACATAGGACAGGTGTTTTCACTTAATTGTTTCTGGCCTATATTGTTGACATTTTTTTCTTTTTCTTTTTCTGTGAGGAAGACCAGCCCTGAGCTAACATCCGTTGCCAATCCTCCTCTTTTTTGCTGAGGAAGACTGGCCCTGGGCTAACATCCATGCCCATCTTCCTCTCCTTTATATGGGACGCTGCCACAGTATGGCTTGACAAGCAGTGCGTTGGCTTGCACCTGGGATCCAAACCCGCGAACTCTGGGCTGCCAAAGCGCGACCTAAACTACTGTGCCACCGGGTCGGCTCCGATTATTATTATTATTATTATTTTTTAACTTTTAGGACAAATGTTCCAAATTAAGATTAAAACTACCTGGACACATTTGATATGGTCCAAAATGCTTGTTTTCTTTCAGACAAGTGCTGAAGCTGGTTAAATCAGGTATCATTTTGTTGTTAAAAGTGAGCAATCTACTTTGTAGAAAAGTGACAATTTCTTAAAGATCAACTCTGTTCTAGGCATTGTGCTAAGGATATGTATTAAAATGTAATGCTGATGCAAGAAACAAAAACAAAAACATGTCTGTCCAGGTGTTTGGCAGGAGGAGAGAGTTGAGCTTCATATTTTAGTGAAACTTCTCTATCTTTGTAAAGTTGTGTTAAAACCTTATGTCAATGAATGTTTCAAAATGAGAAAAATGATGCTCATGGTTAACAAGTCTTTTCCCAAGATGTCTCAGCAACCGCATCAGTCCTTGGGGAATTGAACACAGTCCGGTCTGTTCCTCAGCCTCCCAGTCTCAGATGCCTGATTTCAACTGCACATCAAGAGTGAATCCATCATTCAAGATGACGGTTGTGGAGTCAGAATGTCCTCTTATTGATTGAGAGTGAAAAATATAACTCAGACCAGTCTTAGAAGCACACTCACTCACTCTGGGCAGGCTTATCTGGGCATCTAATTTATTAACAGAGGTGTGCTTGGTGAGAGAAGAAGAAGAAGAAGGAGAAGGAGAGGAGGAGGAGGAGGAGAAGAAGAAAGGAAGAGGAGGAGAAGGAAGAGGAAGAAGAATCATCAAATGGTAAATGAATTTAGGTTGATACATCCACCTCCACAATAGGAATGGAAGTTTCAAAGTTTTTGGCTAAATATTTGTCTTGCATAGACAGAGCTGGATAACACTGCCAATATGTGCCTCTGTGACTGTTTTTAATGCTTTGTTGGTTGACCAACTCACTTTTTTTTTTTTTTTTGGTGAGGAAGATTGGCCCTGAGCTAACATCTGTTGCCAATCTTCCTCTTTTTGCTTGAGGAAGATGGTTGCAGAGCTAACATCTGTGCCAGTCTTCCTCTACTTTGTATATAGGATGCCGCCACAGCATGGCTTGATGAGCGGTATGTAGGTCCACACCCGGGATCCGAACCTGTGAACCCTGGGATGCCAAAGCAGAGTGTGTGAACTTAACCACCACACCACTGGGCTGGCCCCCCAACTCACTTTTGAATGCACACACATTTTTTTTTTAATCTCTGTTCAAACAGTCAATTCAAGTGCAATCAAATCTTGCAGAACTTGGAACAATTTCTTCTTTAAGGTGGCTATATATGTCTTCTCTGGTACGTTATGTGATAATATTAAATTAAATTTCTCAAAATTAAATCTGGACTTCAAACATTGAAAACACTATGCTTAATACTGAGTGAATCAACATTAAGTAATCATTTGTAGGCTAGACGGTTAATGTTGTATTTCAGCCAATCACAGAAAGAAGGAAGGAATGTTAGAAATAACTGAAAAATTAGAAAAAGGGTAAGAGGGGGACAAAAATAAGGATTCTGTTTAAAGTGCTGCTTCTTGGGTTCCATTTGACTGGGGCACATTGATGCTCATTTGTTGCTTCCTGCTTAGCCTGGACAGAAGAGAGGGTCCTTGTTTGCTACAAATTTGTAAAGCTGGGCTGCTCTTTTTCTAGATAAAGTACCTTACTACAAAACTTTTGATTTGGATTTTGGATGAGAAAATTTAAATTGTCTAATTAAATTTTTATTTATTTATAATTTTTGTGTTTCGGCTTGTTAGTTCACATCAAATACAGACATCATTTGGTGAACACTCTTTTACCCGTATGGAGGCCCTGTTGGAGCTTCCTTTCTATGCACTTGTCTTGTCATTGTGGTTGTGTCTTTCACACTGGAGGAGGAAAAAATAACCTCTAAGATTTCCTTTCAGCATGAACTATTCTGAGGACCTTCTATTCTTTGTAAATGATTTCACAGAAGGTAAAGTCTGAAATCACTATGGACTCAGGGATTGGAAAATTGGGGGAAATTCACGTGGGTATTTGCACTGTCATTCCCTGAAATGCATCCGTGGGTTTGAGATTGTTATTGAAAAAGAGCAGAAACAGATCAATTAAGAAAGATATATTTATTAACAGAACCAATAAAGCTATTTTTGCTCTTTACTGGAGATCAAAGTACTGTTAAGAAAAAACTGAAGTAAATGAAAAGTTAGACCATTTACAAGTAACTTAAAATCTATAGTTTAAACCTGGAGTATGCTCATTTGCAGGACGTTTTCAATGTTTCATATTGAATCAGATGACTGCTTTTCCGACTTTCGAAATGAAGGATTTGCCTTAGAATTAACAATCTGAATGTCATTGTGAAGGCAGGAAACAAGATCATCAGGTAGTTCTACAGACATGCTGTTCAGTTTGGGCAGTATGTATTTATCATGTAGTAGTCAATTTATCTCAGGCATGGCAGATCAGTGTCTTACACTATTACAGATTTTACAGCATGAACAAGACCATTTTTATTCCCATTGTTCTGAATATCATAATAAATGCTCTTACAAGATAAGGGACTTTTCCATGTTTTGGCTCAATATGTAAAATCACACACTCTGGCTAAATATATAAAATCACAATTATATATACATATATAAATCACACAGTATGATCCCTTCCATTTAAGATATTGAGAGATTCTGTACTTCCTAATTTTTGGTGTTTATATGATATGATGATGTAATGATGATAGTGGGTATAGTTTTATTCCTTTCATTTAATGTTCTCCCTTGCCAAAATTAAAAAAATAATGGTAACTGTTCACTTTCTAACATTTTGGGGGATTTTTACTGGTTCAAAAAATCCCAAAGTCTAGGGAGCCCAGGATTAGGAGAACATTAGCCTGCTATATAACAGGTTCTCAGTTTATTATGCTTCTTGCTTAGCCTTTACTGTGACATTATGATCATTAAAATTGGTAACTCTGGCCTGATTTTATCTGAGATTAGAAACCAGATACAGCGGTAGTTTTAAACGTATTTAACATTATCCAAAGCTTAAGAATTTTTTGTAAAATTTGGCCAATACAGTTATGGCCTAAATATTGTTAACAGAGGGCCACTGTCAGATTCTGGAAGTGTCTCATAAACAAATATTACATTTTATACTGGCACAGTTTGTTTGTTTGTACATTGTTTATGCTTAACTCTGACAAGTGATAGAAACAAAGTGGGTTCTGCACCTTTAGAAAACATGTTGCCCAGTTAACAAGAACGTTTTTGGTGGTTTATATGCCAGAGCTAATCTGCGATTCCATACCTTGTAAGCATACCTCTGAAGACTAAGCTCTTCCTTAAGTTCGGCAGCTGTTATACACGGCATACGCCCAGCCTAGAGACGGCTTCTTGAGTTGTGTGAATGCGCTTTGGAATAGCGACCTGTACTACTTACTAAAATACGCTCTAAAATAGGCATATTTATAGAATTACTGAATATTTAGATGAAAGAGACTTTCAAGTTCCTATAAATCAGCCCTACCCAAACTAACTTGTATTGCAAATTGCTAAACTTCTAAATTCCGTACAACAGATTCCAGATATGGCATAGATGAGAGAAAAAGAGGATGTAGGTGGGAGGGAGTAAGCCTGAATAAAAATTTTGCATCATTATTCTGACCCAAACTCCATCTGCTTACCAAGACCTTGCTATTTTTCTAGAAGGCTCATTTTATTATTAAGCATTAAAAAAATCTTCTATACTTCAATTATTTTATTCAACAATGGGTTCTATTTAAAAATTTAATATCCATCTTTGTTTTTAATGGATTTTAAAGATAAATTATGTATTATTATAATAAATTCTGGATGATAACATTATCAAGAACAAAAAAATTTCTTAGAATAGTTTCTTTTTGCTAAGGATGGTAGGCATGCAACTAATAATCATATGTCTAAATATATATTTATTACATACAACCATGGCTGCATATTAGTATCAACTGGGGAGTTTTAAACCATAGTGATGCCTGGGCCCACCTGGTTTGGGCCTGGACCTGATAGTTTTTAAAGCTCCCCAGGTGATTCTAATAGCTCTGGAGAAATATATGTTCTGCCCGAAGGCAGGTGCTTCTGAAAAAGGCGACTGCACAATGGGAGGGTTTTCTTATGTATTATTTGTCCTTATAAAATTTAGTTCCAAAGATAAAATTTAAGGTCTCTTTGTTCCTGAAGAGTGAGTTTCTGGGGGAAAAAATTAGAAAGAAGATATTTTTGAAGGGAATCTTGGTCCTTAGTTTCTTCCACATCTATATAATATCCTCTGCATATATCATCCCTTTATTTACTTCCTTCCATCTCTTCTAGAGCCGATTCCCAACTCCTACCACTGTTAACCCTGATCCAGGAATGAGCTTATGTCTACCATTCTGAGTGGGTTTTAACATCCTTGCATATGTTCAATTCTTTAAAACCTGTTGAAATTCAATAAAAGACCAGGAGACATAGGAATGATGCCAGGAGGAAGTGTGGTAAGTGGGGGAGGATCTTTCCTCAAGGGATTGGAGGTATTTCAGGATCAGACTATGTATAGACATATGTGTGCGTTTATGCATACAGTACATATTTGTGCTGTGGCTATGTATTTATGTGTATAGTATATGCTATGTTGTGTTACAGGGGTGTGGGAAAGAACAGTGTGACAATGCATCTTTCTCTTTCACTGTACTGTGCGCTGCTCAAAATTGGGGATCTTGATTTATTGTTTTGTATCCTTAGCCTCACCCAGAGGCTATCATATTGGTGCTCAGTAAAGGTCGGTGAAATGAATGCATATTAAAAAGAAGGAAGAAGGAAGAGAAGAAGGAAAGGAACAAAGATGCACTTAAGGTGGTATTCAACACGACAGGACAGAGAATAAATAGTTTCAATGTTTTCAGCTGTGCATAGATAGGAGGCATGCGCGGCAGGGTCAGGAAAGTGAGAAAGGAGACTGTTCAGCAGAGACTGGCCCTTGGGCTCGCATACATAAAGACTGTCTCTAGACGTCTATGTCCCAGTATCCCTCATGCCTTCAAAGGAGCCTCACCTCTCCACATGGGAGGCCAGGAAGGGGTGGGTAATAGGCGGAGAAAAGAAATCTAGATCTGAAATAGCTTCACTGGTTGTGGAAATAGCTTTTCAGTGTCCCTCATCCTCTACTGCTGGGGAATTGTACTTCTGTGTTTCTAGATATCTTCTTCCTAGGATTGCTTAGAAAGTAGGGTGGGAACTACTGGTTTGTAGAAGAAAAAAGCTTTATCTCTACAGTGAAGTAAAGAGCAGTGAAATTTCAGGGGAATCCTTGGATTTCTACTTCTAGGAATTAACATTCTGGGGCTGCATAGTGGGGAAGACAAGGAAAATGAAACGAATCAGCTTCAGTGAATTTTTCTCTTGGGCATCTGTCTTTAACTTTTTCTTTTCCTCCTTCTTCTCTTGCTGTTCCTCATGTTATAATACCTCATTGGAAAGATTATATTTCTTAACTACAGAGAAACTGGGGCTGGTTGCAGAGTTTTAAAGTTATCTATAATTTTATATATTCTTGTGTTTTGTCATAATTTTATATATTTTTTAGTTTTATAACTTGACTTCTATTTTTCTTTTGACAATAATTCAGTATATGTGTATGTGGGTGGATGTGGGTGTATACACATATATTTTTTTCACAGAGTACAGTCAAATGTTCTTTCTGAAAAAGACATCATGTTTTCTTTCCATAAGGTCATTAACATTTTGTATTAATGTTAAGAAATGTTTCCTGTCCACAATTAAATATTCAAAGTCACCCGTGAGCCAACCCTGATGGCCTAGTGGTTAAAGTTCGGCGTGCTCCGCTTCGGCGGCCTGGGTTCAGTTCCTGGGTGTGGAACCACACCGCGCATCTGTCAGTTGTCATGCTGTGGTGGCAGCTCACATAGAACTAGAAGGACTTACAACTAGAATATACAGCTACGTACTGGGGCTTTGGGGAGGGAAAAGAAAAGAGGAAGATTGACAACAGATGTTAGCTCAGAGTGAATCTTTCTCAGCAAAAAAACCTCACCTGTTCTGTTTGTATTATGACTGCTCTTCCAGGCCACTCTTTCCTGAGGAGGCTGATTGCAAGTGCTATCCTCTGCCTTCTGGTTGGTCTCTGTCAAAGGCTGGCAACAATGGTGGAGCAGAGGGTGGGAACAGAGTGGGGTCAGAGTATTTGCTCCCCCAGCACCCTCCCTGGTGAGTGGCTGCGGGTTGGCTGTGGCCCTGTATCTAAGCCACAGCCCCTGCCCAGTGAGTAGTCCTTTGCACCCACCTCTCTCTGGGCTCTGGTAACCATTCCGTCCTCTTGCTTCTTCAGGCCTCAGGGTGTACCAGCTCTCTGCTGTCACCGACCCTGGTGCACTCTATCCCTGAGCAGTTTCTCTGCCCACATTTTTGTAAAGTGTCCTTTTATTAAACTCTTCTCAGTCTCCAAGCTTAAGTGTGTCATTTGCTTGCACTGTGACCCTGCCTGATACATTGCTTCAGAGCATTTATCCCAGGCCCACACTAAGTGGTCAAGGTGTAGAGGACTAAATGCCATTTTTTCATCCTTGGTATGTTTGGGGAGAAATCTGGTTCTTGCTTTTGGTCTTTCACTTTTCCTTGTTCTCTGGGGAGGATTTTATACTTTTAGTTCCTCTTCAACTTGCCCCCAACTCAGAGTAGTTAAATATCTGCAGATTTCCAGGGACATGAAACAGATCAAGGAATGGATGCATTCTCAGATCTGTCCTGGTGTGGGCTTCATGCTATTTTAGGAGGATAGATTGAGATCTGAGGGTCTTGGCTTTATCTTGAAAGCAGACATAGGTAAGTTGTTTCTGCTCTGCTGTATATTCTCTGCGATTATAAAAGTATCTGGAATTCAGGGGGAAAAGTCCATGTTTCATTTCATCAAGTCACTGAAAATCATTTCTCATCATTTATTACATATTGACTCAAAATAATGATTTTGCTATTTTTATCCTCTCAAGTTCGGATATGCCTATCATTTGCTTTTCATCTATTACTTTGAATAAGTTTGCATGCCTGCATATCATTCTGGTAAAAAAATAAGTTGTTCAGTTTTTTCTTTCTGTGAACCGTATTTAGATTGACTATCAATCTTTTTAAAAAACTTTTAATAAAATCAATTAACTACAAATTTCAAGATATTTCTTTAATGGAAATCAAACACTTCATTCATACATTGTATCTTTATTTTATTTGAAAACTTAAAATTGTAGAGAAGACATGGGAGTAAATGCTACCTTTTAATCTATTGTGAGAGATATGTAACACGTTGACAGATGAAAAAAACTAGGGACCATTTTATAAACCTCCAATCATCAAATAAGTGACATGTTTGAGTCAATCAATTTAAGAGGTTACTGGTCCACTGACGAAACCATTTGAAGAAAATGTGCTGTTTGATGTTACAGAAGCCAAAAGCTGAATAAATGTGTCATCTGTTTTTCATTTTAATTCACTATTTCAGAAGTATTTACTATGTATTAAAAAAATCTTTTTACCCTTCCAAATCTTTTGGACAACCTGGAAAAATTCAGAACAGTTTAACATATATCTATTAGCACATTCTCAGCTGAGTTATCTTGTTCATATGTGATGTTAATAACATTATATATGAACTTTTTAACTCATGTAAGAAAATTGTCATTTTATTATTTAGCTGCTGATTTTTGGACAGAATCTACAAAAAATATAAAAGGTTAAGACTTTTAGTTCAGAATAAAAATTAATTTAAGGAGGGTTTTTTTCTAACTGTACTCATAAATCTGAAAAGTATTTCCAGAAACAAAAATATCTGGAAGCATGTTACCGTTAAAAATAAAAATATTTTGAAAGGACAAGCTCTGTGTTGAGAAGCTAGATTATTTTGTACTGTTGTCCCTGAGAAAATGCTGCTGGATTAAGAGATTCTCCTAATTCAGTTCTCCCTCCAACCCTTATCCTTCCTTTGCAATTAACACCCAATTACTGTTTTCCTTTTCTCATTTTTTTTTTAACCTCTCTCTTGTCCACAGAATTGCTTTTAAAAAAGATCCCTCTCTTCTCTCCAGATGCTCTTCTCTCTTCTCTGCTCTCCGTCCTCTCACCCCAGGCCACTCCCTGGAGCCTGGATCGGTCCTCCCCTACCTCTTGACAATGCTAATTTCCTCTTCTCAGTTTGGCTACTAAATCTTACACTCTGCCATAAACAGGCTACTTGTGGTGCCTCTGGGTATCCATAATGCATAGCCGAAAACACTCTAAGTGCCACCACTCCTTAATTCACTGATTTCTAGCCAGAAGCAGGGAGGGAGGGAAATATCAATGCCTTACTTCAAAGCTATTGTCTTCCACTGATTTTCTTTAAAGGGACAGGGGAATTAAATGTAAAATGTAATAATCCTCAGGTTTTCTTGAGTTAGTTGCTAGGAGTGAGTGTTTTTACCCCGCCACATTCAGGCAGCAGGGATGGAAAGTGGTGAGGGAAAGAGACAGGGGTGTTGAAAGTCCCTAAAAGGGATTCTGTAATTTCTAGAAAAGAAGTAGTTCTGCAAACAGGAGATGTGATCACATAGGCTTAATTAACAGTTCAAAGTATTGGGGAGGGCTTATCATGGTAGGATGCATGTTTCTCGTTCTTTAATGAGTAAATGACCCACTGGAGTGCATGGGCGCATATCAGAAGCACATGGCGATGAAGAAGCTCGGTGGTGGGAGACCTGATCAAAGTTTTTCAAAACTGACTCCAAGTATTTGATGAGGAAGATTAACATGGAGACAATTTACCAAACAAATACAGCATAAAGAGCCAAGAGACCTTCTAGGGGACTTCAAGGCTCCCGCTTGCCCACATAAAGAATATCATTAAACAGAAAGAAAACAAAGACAAGAATGAAGATCTAGAGTGCTGAGTCCGTAGAGTAATGGACTGTGATGGATGATTTTTTTTGTTCTATTTTTAATATATATACCAGAAGATGTTTTCAGTTTTTAAAAGCAAACAAAGCAATGCGTTTGACCTGGGTTCTAACTGTGTAACTCTCTTAAGTGTCCTAAAAGATGTCTGGACCAGAATTGGTTAATTAGCGCTTTGTGTTGCTCTGTGTTACATATGACCTAACCAGAGATAAAAAGGTTTAAAGGTCTCTTGTAACCCTGCAATGCCATTTGTAACACAAAAATAACCCCCTCTCATTACTAGCATGCCACTGTAGCACGCAGGTTATTTTTTCCCTTCACTGCAATAAGGGCAGCTTTCGCATCAGAAGAATTCTTGGCAAATTAATGCGCTACCTCTTGGGCTAATTAAATTAGAAAGGATCAAAAATACAGAGCGGCTTTTGTGGTGGACACAATGTCGTGCTTCATGCATCTTGCTCAGAGAGGAATTTCTGCCATTTAGCCCCCTTTTGCCTCTAGCAGTGTTCTGGACTCTCTAACACAGTCAAGTTCCTAATTTGCCTCAATGAGAGAGAATTATTAACTGATAATAAGAAAAGGAGCATTCACAGCTCCAGGCTGGGCTGTGTGGAAAAGGGTGATCTACCCAGCACCTGAAGCGCATGCAATTTTTATTAATTCCTGCCTAAAACAATGCATTCAGGAGTAAAATTGCTGTGCAGATGACAAAAACAATTACGCCTTTGATTCGTTCATTCTAAAAATGTGAACTACTTAGCTCAAATATAACCAGATTAAACAATCAAAGCAGTCGCTCACCTCTCTTTAAATCCAGTTTGGACTGCAGAGAGTGTGTTTTATGTCGAGAAGTTGCCACGGCCACTTAAACTGATTGTTCCTATTGAAATCGCTGAGAGTATAAGTGATTTTGACAATAATTAATATTGTTCTCTCTACGTTGTGGTCTTTTGTTTGGAAGATGACACTGATGATGGTGTTGCTATCTTTATGGGCATTAATCCCAGAAAGAGAGATGTAGGCTCCCAGAATCAATCCTTGAGTGACTGTGTGCTTCTGTAGACTTTCCTGATTTGCTGCTGTTTATAGACTCTTCCGTTTGAGGGTCTGTCTCTTGACCTCTTAGGTATCATGGTACCTTTGA
The DNA here is from genome assembly GCA_031878705.1 of Tapirus indicus. Classification (NCBI taxonomy): domain Eukaryota; kingdom Metazoa; phylum Chordata; class Mammalia; order Perissodactyla; family Tapiridae; genus Tapirus; species Tapirus indicus. Next base: position 60,762,634 of record CM062926.1, read on the forward strand.
TCAAAACAAGACACCTTCATTTCTACTTGCTGCAACATCACTAATGGCCCATTGCTTCCCAGATACTGCTTCACAACAGCCAGAGTTTCTTCAGTTGATCTTTGCAGAGTTTCTTCCGCTGTTCTTTTGGGAGTAACTATACGTTAGTGGACTTTGCTGTCTTTGAGGTTCCACATGTCCACAGTTAACAGAGCTTGGACTAACCTACATATATGACAATGTTAAACTGAGTGCATTTCTTTGCATATGGATAATGAATGTAAGCTTGTTTAAAAAAAGATTGAGAGACGTTTTGCCAGTTGTGCCATGACCATGCCTATTCTTATGTAGATCATTGACTTGGTCATAATTTTTGTTGGTCAAAACAGTTTGTCAAACTGAGAAACAGTCTCATTATGATGTTGTTTTATTCATTTTTGAGCTTCCTTTCAATGTAATAGAAATTAGTGAATTTCTTTGGACATTCTGTTAGGATCTTTGACTTTTTAAGAGATTTTCAGAGTACATGCAAATGCATCTTGCTCTGCTTCAATACTTCCATGGTGAATTGCTGTCTTTAAACCAGGATCAAAAATTCCCTTCCCTGTGTGCAACCTGGAGTAGTCCCCAATTCACTGGTGAAAAATTCAAGGGCCATTGGTAATATATGCAATGTGGCAAACCAATGATTTCTCTGAAAGCCAGGGAACATTCTAATGTCATTTTCAAAATTTCTTCTTTGAATCCCAAAATATAATGGGCAATCAATTTGTTCTATTTGAATTTGTCACCTTGCTTTTGTTTTTTCGTCATTCTTTGGGTACTAGGAAATTGTTTGAAAATAGGATTATCTATTTTGATCTCATTTGTCATTTAACTATGTAGCAGTAACCTTAGAAACTTGAACTTCTTTGACTCTATCTAATCCATACCTCCTCTTCAATACTCATTTCAATGACTACCTACAAATATTTTCTCAGATTATTCTGTATCATACTCCTAACATCTTCCTTTCATTCCCTCTAGAATTTAATTCATGGAATAAAAAGATTTGTGATTGTTATGTGCTAAAAAATCTTGGTCTGGTCTCTGTAATTTTCATGCACAATCTTTTAATTACTTGAGGATTGATATTATGTAGTATATTTTCTTTTATTGCCTTAGCATCTAGCTTGGCATACTGCAGATTCTCAATAAACCTTTTGTTTTGCCAATTGGTTTCTTTAATGGGTACTAGGGATCAGTTCTATTGGCAATACTAAATGTTGGTTAACAAAAAAAAGGTATACAGAGCCTTATCTTATGTAGCTATGAACTAGTTTCTAAAGTCAGGATATAAGGAGAAAATTGTGTTAGACAAAATTACCTTAGAATCCTTCTTTAGGAAGCTGCCATATTGGAGACCAGTGGATTCTATTTCCTCAATAAGTTCAAAGCAGCAAGGTTTTCCTCCAGTACTGGAATAGATAATTGTTGTTTTTCTTTGCTTGAGCATAAATAAGGTAGTTGGCTTGTTTTTAAGTCCATATTGTAGAAAACAATGGTCTTCTGAGTCACCCTCAGTGCCAGAAGCTATCTAATATATGAAAGACATATGAGAACTGGGATTGGCTGAAGGAAGAGTGGCTTCATGTCTCTTATTTCATATTCATTCTGTAGAAATAGCTGGCAGAACTGCCTTTATACATAACTAGATCTTTCCCTGTTTATTTATTTATTTATTTGGCCAAGTTACATACAACTGTGATCACATAACTGAAATATACATTGTAATGTGGCTCCATTGTACAATTTCTCTCTTATTCCAGAAAAATGCTCCCTGCTACATTTTGAAGATGTGTTCAGTGCATGGACCTGGCTCGTGAATGCATTCTTGGGGCTCGTCTTTTAACGTTGCACGTACTTTGCACTCTTTTGTCTTCATTATGACTAATTTAATGTGGTGGTCAAGCTAAATTTGATGTATAATCCTTCATATGGAAAGTATGTCACTCCCTAAATCCCAGTGTTGTCAAGGAAAGTGCAGTATAGAGAGATGGATATCTGCCAGATTAGAAAAAACATTAATGAGCTTTCTCACTGTCCCCAAGGAGTCCTGTAGAATTTTCTCATTGTTCTGCAAGATAAATAAACAAGACAGGTATGTGCTCAATCTCCTTGCTTCATGCTGAACTTTCCCACTTTGCTGTTAATATTTATTTTAACTCTCACAAGAAGCTGGCATCCTAAAAGTTTGGAAAAGACTAAGGGAGGGGGGTCAGACATGCTTCCTAGGAGGTCCCTTATCTTCAGAAAAGAGACTTTCAGTTGTTGGATTTGCGGGGTTTTATAGCAATCTTTACCTTGAATATTATTTCCACAAATTTAGGGTTGGTTAAAATGTAAGATGACATTGACGTTGATAAATAGATATTCTTAGGACAAACTATTCAGCACTTTTTTTAATAAATGGATTTTTTTTTCATCTGCAACTTCTCGTTTTCAACATAGTGATTGCATGTGAAACACACACTCACTTTTACACATACACACTTTTAACAATGAAATGCACGTTCTTTCGTAACTTTAATGTTAGGTAAGTGGACTGCATGAAAGATGCCGATTCTTTTCTAAATGACAGTTGTAACATCTTAAAGTAGTTCTACAGTCTAATCTTGTTCTTCCCTACTTTTAAGCTGTTACTTTCTCTGAACATATATATTGGACCCAGAGAAACAGAACATGCCTATTTTCCTTCCAGTATATGAGAGTGCTGTGTTTGAAAATTTCATCTGTATGTGCTTTATTTTTATTTCAACCATACGTGCTTTTATAAGCATTTGAAAAGAAAATATTTTAAAGATTTGAAATAGAAAGAAGGGAATATATGTGAGTTACAGTAGCCCCAGGGTAACAGTATCTCACACACTAATGATTCATATGGAGTTTATGTGTCTATTTATGCTGTCATTTATTTGGGGGAGGGGTGGCTGGAGAAAGAAAGCAGTGTATAGTATATGCCTAAATACCAGTTTTGAAAAAAAAAATACCATTTCTGGAAAAAAAACCACCCTGAACATTATCCTTATTTAATTAGGAGCAATCATTACATAATTATTCACATTAATTCAGTATCTTACAACAGTCTTACACTTATTGGCACTTCCTCTTTTTTCTTCCCTTTGTTCTAAAAGAAAGGAAGAGTGTTCTTTATTATTTGAGAGGGAAAAAGGAAAAGGTTTATTTTCTCATGAAATTTATACAAAAATATCCACATTTGATGTGGCTCCTGAGGTCACATGGTATCTGATTGTATACACGATCCTGGACTTTTCTCTAATTATTCCACACTCAAATAAGTAATGAGGTCTTTAAAGAAGCCAGAAAACTTGACTCAGATCTCTCTCATAAATGTAGGATTTAGGTCATCAGAGTCTAGTTTCTGACTTGAAGGGATTGAGTGCAGCATCTAAGAGAGCTGACATAAAACTAAAATTGCACGGGGAACATTACTAGTGAATCCAGAGCTATTACAAATGAGTGAAGGGCAGTATGAAAGGATAAAATATTATTAAATCAGCATACCAATGAGATATTTTTACCCAGATTACTTACTTACATAGTTTACCCAGAAAATTAGCTTTCTAAGAGATGTTATAAGAAATGAAGCAGTTGTCTTTATTTCTATACATCTTAATAAAGTCCAGAAAATGATTACACTAGCAAGTACTTAGAATAATTTTTGCCGTCATCACAAACCTGAAAGAAAGCACAGAGGAGTCTACAGATTTTCACAGGTCACCTTTTTTTTTGGCGTGTGAATGTGAGATACCTAAAGGAGTAAAAGAAGCAAAAGTTGGGGAAATTAATTGAAAAATTATTAGTTCTTTCAACGCAGGGGCAAGAATAAATTAAAGCAGATGCCCGTTGGAAAGTTTTCTTTCTACTTTTACCCACACATCCATTTCCTTGCCTTTTGCAATTAAATAGAAAAGAAGGAGAAAACTATTTCCAGGTGTCTTCACTGTGTCTCTCAGTTCCAGAAATACCGATATATGACTTTACTACTGACAGGGGACAGGGAAAGAGAATTTCATCTCTTCTGATCCTCTCTTACAAATATAGTTACAAAATGGTGTAAAACAGTTCTGTTGAGTTCCAGATTTGTGACTACAAAAAATTGGGTATTTCTTTCTTTTCCTCTTTGCTTGAAAATCAAGTCCACCCTGTCTCAACCACATAAATAGAACAATTTTCCTCTGTGAACTGCTTGATGAGGCTGTGGCCAGATTCATATAAATGTCATAAAAACAGAGTACAGAATGGATTATTTTATGATTAAGATCTGTATGGATCTTTGTATGAATGCAACGTGCTTTGGCAGGGTTCTGCTGCACGCACACTGGTTTTAGTGTGTGTGGTGGAAAAAATGGCCTGCCACACTGTCACTTTAATGTCTTTCTGAAAAAGAACAAAAATCACTGGGCTCCACCAAAGGTTACAGCAATCCTACAAAGGTTTGGTCTGCTAACCAGTACAGTGTGTGTTCTATTTCTCATTGTGATAATAACGAGAGTAAGATTCAATAAAATGCCACAATATTTCTCAGCACTTTGTCATTAAATGACATGTTGACATCTAATTGTAACTACAAGGTGAAACTTTCCTGTTCTCTAATTTATGTAATAAGGTTCCATTTTCTTTCCATATCTTTGATTGTGTCAATGAGCTGAAATCTTTCTCTCTCTCTATCTTTCTCTGTTTCTCTTCAGTTCAGATCTTTTGGGGGAGAGAGGCTTCATTCAGATTTATTTTTTTGAAACATCAGACAAGCTGCTATCAGCACGTGGATGCCAAGATGGTCCTTTAATAAAGAATTGTGGTTTAAGAATTTCAACCAAAGGATTAATGTATTAAAGTGAATAATAGCATCCAGGCAGTAGCAAAGATGATGATCAGAGTTGGTGAAAGAGAGATTATTGATCATCTGGCTCTATCAGTCACAAACAGGGAGGAGGAAAACAAAAGAGAGGAAAAGGAGATTAAAGAAATGAAATATAGTTTAGTAATGCCAGTTGATTCTGTTGCTAATTATAAATCTTTGGCAAGCAGCCTTTGGTTATACAGTAACACTCCACTTGTCTGGTGGTCAGATTTCCAGCAATCTTTACCACTCAGCTGAGATCCTGGAATTGTACCTCTCAAAGCTTTGACTATGCTAGAGCAATTTTCTTTGCTGGAGATGTACAGCTATCTCTTGAAAAGTTTATTGAATGAATCTTGTGTATACATTTAAGATTGCTTATTAAATATACTTGGTTTTCTGGATTTTTTTAAAAGCCACTTTAAGTTCTTCCTCAGGTTATCAAGGGGGGCGAGGGGAGGTGAGGAAAAGCATTGGGAAGGGAGAAGGATGTGCAATTATCAGGCTACAAAATAAATATACATGAATAACTATTGTTTGATAGCAACAATAAGTATTCTAAGAGAGAAACTGCTAAATTGTCTTGACTACTTAGAAAAGGGAAAGATAGCTCTTAGCTGTGGAACCCAAGGAAGTCTTCACGGAGAGAGGACATTGGTATTGGGCCTGGTGGGATATCTAGGATTTGAAAAGGCAGGAACTGGAGGATGGGTGCTCAGAAAGGCATGGGGTAATGTGAGGAAGACAGAAGTATCCGGAGTCACTAATGAAGTGCTGTGACCAGCTCAATTTGGTTGAAGTATAAGGCGAGTCTATGAGAGTTGAGGAAATGAGGTGGAAATGACAAATAAGGACCAGGCTGTGGAGAGTTTTGAATGCCAAACTAAGGCATTAGGAATAACAGCACCCAGGCAGTAGCAAAGATGATGATCAGAGTTGGTTAAAGAGAGATTATTGATCATCTGGCTCTATCAGTCACAAACAGGGAGGAGGAAAACAAAAGAGACTTCATTGTAGGCAATTGGAGCTACTTAGAGCGTTCAGTCAGGGGTGACACGATATCAAGAGTTGTGCTATAGGAGGTAGGGGGTCAGGGAAGGTACCCAGACTCCTAGCTTTTTTGACTCTCTAAGTGGTGGTCTCATTATCAAAATGGGAAACTGAGGAGGACAAGCACGCTGGGGTAGTGGAGACAGTGGCATATTTTGTATGGGAAACATAGTGTTTGAGTTTACGAGCATCTGGCAGATTGCTAATCTGCTGTGCAGGATCACAAAACAGGGAGACTGGAGAGAGATCTGAAGTTAACTAAGCAGAGGAAAAAGCAATTCAAAGGTAAAGGTTACAATGCAAAGACTAGACAGAGTTATTACGGGATAGAAGGTAAAGAATGATGAATAATGACAGGTCCTTAGAATCCACATTAGTGGGAGAACAATAATGGAGGAATCTGAGAACTTACAAAGAGTATAACAGTGAGAAAGGAGGACTGCCATAGAGAGTAGCATTGGGGAAAATGGAAAATTATGGGCATAAGAGGAAAGGGGAAAAGAACCAACACAACACTGAATATCAATGATATATCAGATCTGGATGCACACAATATTATTTAGTCTTCCCAGGCATCCTATTAGAGATATATTCTTACACTAATTTTACAAAGGAAGAAATTGATGTTTAGAGAGGATAAGTAATGTGCTCAAGGTTGCACAGCTGGCAAGCAGCTCCAAAGTCCATACTTTTGCACTGTTCAATGCTGCCAACAGTTTGAAGTGCATAGAAAAGAAAGAGATGTTTGTTTTGTTGACCCTCAGTAGAACTGTGAGCATGGAAGCCATATTTTAAAAGGATAAGAAATAAGTGGGTGACAGATTCAATTTAGTTCATGTACTATTTATTGGGCACCTGCTGTGTAACAGGGAACTGTTCTAGCTGCTGGAGGCACAAAGATCAACAGGACCTAGTGCTGTGGAAAAGTACTAGGCCTGAGAACATTAATTTAATATTTTGTGAGTGATTAATATTGCTTGTTAGGCAGACTACCCTGCCACATTTGGCCACCTTTGGCTTTCGTTTTTAGAGGGCATACACTCTGGGCAGTCAAGACCAAGGTAGAGAAAGGCTTTTTCATGTATTTGCACCCAGGAAGTACAAATTGAAAATTACATGTGGGGCAGATAGAAGAGTCTGAAGATAATTACATAAGTTTCAAAATCTGGCTTATTTTCAAACAAAAGGCAAACAAACAGATCCACAAACTGTAAAGAAAAATCCATTTTATTAGTCATTACTGTTCTAATAATAAGGGGTAAATAATTTTAGTACATTTTAATACAGGTTTCCCCTGCTATGTGAAGGTTCACTTTATGTCACTTTGCTTTCACGAAAGACCTACGTTCGTACCTGTTTTTGCTCACCAAAAGAAATTCTCAGAAGATTTTTGCTTTTACGAAAAAAGGTAAAAAGCAAAAATGGTGTTCAGTGTTTGTTGTGCAGTGGGCCATTATAGAGGCTAAGCAGGCAGGCATACTGTCCTATCTCAGGCCTTCCACATCAGCCATAGCAGAGGATGGAACTCTACCTTCAACATCGAGGCAGGAAGACTCCCAAGAAGGTGTAGACATCAGTGATTCCTGCCCCGATGGTTTCAGACACGATGAGATATTAACAGATGACCCTCTTCTTCTCTCTCCTACATCCCAGTCTCCTGTACCTCCCACCACCCCAACATCTGATGACTCAGCCTAACACCATCATCACCACGACCACCCCTCAGCCTGCATCGTGACTGCTCTTTTCCCAATTCTAGTAAGTGAAACTGTGTTGTACAGACATTTCTACTTTATATAGGCTGTGTGTTTATCACATTATTCCTGCAATTACTATCCACTACTGTATTTTGGGTTATATGTGTTATTTGGTATGATTTGGTAGGTTATTTTTTGGGTCTGGGAATGCTCAAAAATTTTTCCCATAAAAATTAATGGTAATTGCTTCTTTATGCCAATTTGGCTTACAAAAGATTTCATAGGAACATTCTACTTTCAGATAGCAGAGGAAACCTGTACTGTGATTACAGGCTACAAAAGTCGTGTCCAAAAAAACCGTGTGTCTTCCTCATCAGAGACTTCTGAGAGGAAAAGCAAATTCTGTGTTCTTGTACTAGAATAACTTCGGTAGACTGATATGTCATCTCAGTCTCATCATTGTTTAAGGGCTGTAGAAAATAATCAGAAATCTTGTCTTCATAGTGATCTCTATAAGCACTTCTCCTTCCTAAATTGTATTGTACTTTCCCCATTTACTTATATAGTTATAGTTTTTCTTATAGGATTCAGGCTATGGTTTATTATGATGCAGCCTCTCTCTTGCTTTTATTATATTTGATACATTACCATTTCTTAGCAGTATCTCTATTTCTGAAAAAAAAGATCCATAATGTGTTTTACTAGAGCAATAAATGGTATTAGGTGCTTAAAATAGAAAGACAGGTGTGAAACTCAATGGGACCCTGGTATAACTAAAAAGGCACCTAAAAAGAATGATTTGTGTTTGTTAATTTTTGACACATCAGATAAAATAATTTCTGCTTCTCATCAGTATAAGTTTTTGTAAGTTCAATTCTAATAACAATGTAAAATACATGAACAGTTCATTTTTTAATCAGACAATAATAGTCATATGGTCTGCAATCTCAATAATCATGGCTTTATCAACTTACTAGAAATGATAAAGACTTGACTTTATTTAGAGCTGTGTTAAAGGGAGAAAGCTGTTGACCTGATGAACCTACTTTAGTTGTTTCACTCATATTAGCACTACTGGATCCCTGTAACTAAAGATTCATGCATGGAATTGAGATGAAAAGCATCCATAAATTAGGTGTCAAGAGAAATGTCTGCTATTTTGTAGGAAATATAATAGTATCTTTGTTAACTCAATATTTTGTGAAGAGTATAATGTTTGTTCATTAATGTCATCTTCTTTGTTTACCATTGACAGCATTTTAGCAAAATCGACCAATACTAGATGGATTTGCTTCTGGACATGTGGAAAAAAGAGATGAAGAGGCCCACACTGATTTTTAAAAGCAACAATAACATAACAGTGAATTTCAAAAATAGCAATGACATTTTATTTTTTGAAAATGTATGCTTTATAACCTTTGCTTTTTCAATCTCTGATAGAGTTAGACCCCCTCACCCAGCCAGAAGTGACCCGCAACCCACAAGTTATATCCTATGTTTTGAAACTCACATAATGATTTTGGCCTTTTTTACTGAATCATACAACTGTGGTCCATTCACATTTTATCCTAGTATTATAATGCTGTAATTCAACTTAACAGAGTGCTATAATAATCTACAATCTTTTACCATATATGATAGTTTTCTTTTCTTCTTGGTTTCAGTGCTGTTTATCTAAATTGGGGATTTTTTTCTCCTCACTTTTCCAGTTTTCTCCAGTCTTCTCAAATTACTTCCTTTTTACTTTTCGCTTTTACTATTTCCTTCATCACTGTTTACTCACATTATGTTCTTTAATTCAATTTTATTTTGTAACACTCTAACTATAATAATGCCATGTATTCTCACCAAGTGAAGCAATTCTCAAGGTGTGGATGCTAGAGAATACTCATTAAAAAACATAGTCACATGCCTACTATTGTGTTGGTTGCTGGTGCTAATTTTTCTCGCTTCCGTTGTTTGTAAGTATCTGTTCCTAGATGAAGGCAAATATCTTTAAATAATGTATTTCTTTTCAGAGGTTTTCAGATTGGAACTCTAAGAAGTATTTCAGGATCATATTAAAGGACTCTAACCATGGACTGTGGTGGATGTATCAGACTGAAGCCCAAGGGCATGGCCACGTCGTTATGACAATAGTTTAAGTTGTTAAGAAGCTCAAGGACCAACAAGTGAGAATGTAATTCTCCATCAAGACTGCCAGCTGTTCTTAAGTGTTTGGAGACCAAGATGAAGACCACAAGAATCAGTGGCAGATTGTCAAAGCAATGATGCAGAAGCCTACCATTACCATTACAAGCCACCAGAGGTACAACTGTGTTTCCTGCAATGATGAAGTCTTAGCTGAGCTCATTGGAAGCTTGGATATAATTAGTTTGTGAACATTTCTAGAATTTAAAACTTTTTTATTTTTAAGGAAAAGAATTATCTGAATATATCGAAAGTGAACTGCTGTCTATATTTGTGAGAGAAAACTAGAATAGAAAGTCATTTGCACAGTTCTCTTGCTAGCTCAAATATTCTTAATTAGATTTGTGTGTTATATAGTGGAATTGGTAAAGGGCATACTGTGAAAAACAAATTTAGGAGACAGAAACTTTTGCTCCAAAAGGTTTTACTTAGGAGCTGAATGTAGATATGTGTTTTTCTACTGGCAAAATTTAGCAGGGCAGAAACATCTATCAGAATTCTTGTCTTTAAATCTATCTCCATTCAAGGCAGTTTTAAAGATTATGACAGTAATTTGAAATTTGAATTATATGCAAATCTATCTAAGCTTGGAATAGTGATGCTGATTCTGGAAGAGAGATATTATCACTTTTATTCAGTTTACTCTTAGTATCTTTTAAGGAATTAGTCCCTTTTTATTAAATAACAAAACTCTTACTTTCAAAATGACAAATAGAATCCTGGCTTAAGGGGGATGGCTATTAAAATAACGCTTGCCTAAGCAACAGATTCATACATAGTCCTCCCAACCTTATGCTCCTAAAATAGACTTTCTAGATTCTACTAGAAGATTCAATGTATGGTTCCAACAGGAAGGTTTATATAAGGCAGTAGTTAGGAGTATAAGCTTTGGAGTTGGACAGAAATGGATTCAAATACTAGCTTTTACATATACCAATAATTCTGCCTCAGAAAAAAAAGTCTGGAATCATTTTTCCTCTGTAAAATATGAGTCACATCTAATACCTAGTGTTGTTGAGAGGATTACATATGATAATGCCTACGAATTTCTTAACATACTACCTGACATTTAGTAAGGCTTCAAGAAATAATAAATATTACAATTAGAATTATTGTCAGGTCTTGAGTTATTCCGGTTCCCAGTGGCTCACACAAAGTTCCCTCTTTTTTTTTTTTAAACACAAATTTACCATTTAGTAAGGTCAAGGCAATCTGGGATTCCTCTGTTTGAAGTGGTTGGTTGAATTTACCACGAATGATTAGACATACTAGGCCTAAGATGGCTCTCATTATGCAAGGTTAGATAATTATTCATTCATATTATATAATTCTGTTTTTCCTAAGATGTAGCCCTCCTTTAGATTTTTTAAAAGGCTGTATGTGGTCAGAATTTACTGTGTCTTGCTGGTCAGTGTTTACTATATTTTGGGAAGAATTTTGTACATGGTGGAAAGACATACTGGTCTAAGAATGGCATTGAATATTTTCACTTGGTACATGCAAGATCATCTTGTGCAAACTTCTTATCTAGTAGATGATATATCCGAGGTTCAGAGGAGTAAAATAATTTGATAAAATGGCTAGAGCTATAACTGGAATCCAGGACTCTTGACTTTTGGTCCTGTAGTACAACGCTTCTGTTTACAATTCTTATTAACTTGATGACTATATGAAACATCTATTTAAATGTGCCCAGTGTAAGAATTTCTGATATTGAATGCTATTTCCAAAAGACAAATGATATGTACACTGGACATATTTGAGGCGCTTGAGATAATATTCAGTTATTAAAAACAAGTGTTTGACTTTATAAATTCCTATCAAAAGGAGGTTTAATGCTTAGTGATGAAAGGGTCTTTTTCACAGCCTTGATGCTACTATTTGGGATATTCCTGACTTATTTTTCTCATTTCAGCTGATGTTTTAAATAATTCTTGGTTACTCCGTACTTAGGGAATGATAAATGTCTTGAGGGTGCCATCAAGCATGGTTCCATCAGTTTATCTGGAAGTGGCCCAAAACCCCAGCTCTCTGTGAAAATTGCCATGACATCACTGGCCAGGCTCTATCTCCCCAGGAGAAATAGTGAACTTCAGTTTCCATTGCTGTTTGCTTAGAGCCTAAAATGAATGAACACAAATTTCTTATTCCTAGAGTTGAAAAGCAATGGAAAAAAATGCTTTAGTCAACTGCTGAAAGAAGGAGGTCTGTACTTAGGGTGGATACACGTTTCTGGGATTTTATTAAACCAACTTTATACAACCAATTTTGACTTCAGTTGTATCATTTACTTGCATGTTAACATGACATCAAAAAGATAGGGTTGAATAAGTGGAAAATATAAATCGGTGTACCTGGCTATTTACATTGTGAGAATAGAACAGTGATTAATGTGCTGAATGGTGTTATTGAATGATGTTATTTCAAACTATTGAAATCACACAGATTATTTAACTTGGATTAATATCCTGAAACTATATTTATAGTGACTTATCGGGGGCATGAATTATTTTGCCCATCTTAATGATTTACAAGGTTATCAGCAGCTATGACAATAGAATGGGAAAATTTCTTAAGATGGTAGGAAATGAGATAAACGGTTTTAGTCCCATTGAATTTGCGTCAATAATTTTTGAGTGTTTATATATTTTGTAAGGTAGGTGTGCATTGTTTCATATTAGTTGTATTATTTAGAATGTGTTTTCAGTGCCGTGCAGGTTTCGTATGGCACATTGCATTCTGTAATAGTGTGTCTCCCATTTCACGACCAAGAAATCCACATAAAAACCCCATAAATGCATAAGACAGTGTTGTAAGCAATCTCATGGTGCCTGGGGTATTATTCATAATACTAAATATCGCGACTTGAGGCCCTTCAAGATCTTTCCTCCTCCAGGAAAAGGCATAGTCATGCATTGTGACCAACACTTCAAATGCTGATTCCTTTAGTATAATCTTCATAATAATCTAACAAGGTAGTCCTTATGCCCATTTTATAGAAAAAGGAAATTGAGGTGTGGAAAGGTTAAGCAAATCAGGAACCATCCTAGGCCAGTCTGATGCCAAAGTCTGTTCTCAATGCTCTGTATTGTCTGTGTTACAGGTGTCAGGTCTTAACTCCTTCTGTATTTAAAAATCCTCCTGTCCCATTGGCTACCTTTATTCTCACTTCTAATTAGTACTATGGGTAAGCTCCCACTCTTCATTTAGCTTTCTTAAATTAGCAGGCTGATTTCTTACGTTGAACTTAGCTTTGACCTTATTGCTCCTAGGAGACTCAGGAACCTTGGGTTAGAGGTGTCTTCAACTTGTGGGGTTTTTGTTGTTTAGTTGAATTGGAGAGGGATATTGATCACTTTCCTGGTTGATTCACACTTGAGAAGTCAGCATGAAAAAGTAGCAAGAGCAGAGATATTAGAGTAAAATCAAATGAAGTTCAAATCCTGGATCCAGTGCTTACAGCCTCATCATTTCAGGCAAATTTTAAAGTCTCTCTGAGCCTTCCTTTCTCAGGGTACAGGATTTCTGTGATGATTTAGTGATGGAATATGTAACAAAATAATCTGGAAAGTTAGTTTTCTTTCTACCTAATTGGTTTTAAGCAGTTATATAATTTTATTCTTACTACTGTTTAAAAAATATTATCTTCATTATTTAACATTTACTACTCATTCTAGATCTAGGTGCATAAATCTACATTGTGGTGTGTTCGAACAAGGGACTTTGTCAGAGTTTCTGAGGATGTTAGGAATCTAAGTGCCACTAGAACCATGCCCAGTATGGCAGAGAAATTTACTGTTCACAGAAAATTTCAGTGCTCTCCCTCATTCTTCTCCCCTCCTTGAGTCAAGTAGTCCCATCTGACTACTTCTGGCCAGTGGGCTGTGGGGGAAATAATGTGATGCTCTTCCAGATAAAAAGCACTTATAAGCTGGTGTGTGGTCCTTCCCTGATGCAGTAACCTGGATGCTGAATGTTCCTGTTGATAGAGTTACAAGAGAAAAGTAGCCTGAATCCCTGTGACAACAAATGGAAGCTACCAGACCCATAAAGGACCTAGCATGAGCAATCACTAAACATTTTTGAATTGTGCTGAGATTCTGGGATGTGTTTGTTATTGCAGCATAGCCTAAGCTAACCTGATTAATATATGTAGGCTTTGGAGGAGTCTGTTCTTTTACATGGTAAGGATGTAGGTAACTAGAAAATATTAAGAGGAGTTGCAATAGGTTAGCTAAGTCATCTAAGAAGACACTAATAGAAAAATTCGTTGTTACCAGTAACTAACTCTGTGGTTCCGTATATAGAAAAAATTCTTTTTTCCTAACATTTTTAAAGCAAGTGTTTTGTCACACTAATATTTTCCTGTAGGACGAGAGATTGATTCAGACTAGCCTATGCTTGATATAAAACTCTTCAATAACGAAAGAAAAAAATAACTCAACTGATCACATCATACCCGGTCAGGTTAATACTCTGTCTAATCCAGGATGCACATCTCTTATATGGTCAAAAATAGATATTTTGAAGCAAGAGTGGAAACTCAAGAGTAGAATTGTCTACTATTGAAGGTTGTCTATAAAGACAACTGAATTTACAAGACAATGACTCATGAAAGTTTCACAATTCAGTTATTTCACTTACCATAATGACAAAATCAGATCAATGGCCCAGCAATCCAATCAACATCATAGCAATGTTTCTAAGATTGGGTGGCTAACTTCCATGGTTAGTATGTCCAGTAGGCCAGTTGCATACTAGAATGAATGCTTTAACTCCTCAGACTTCACTTACTTGTCTGCCAGAATATTTGTATTTAATAGTGTGGAGACACAGATAAGTTTTGATTTCATGATCTGTATGATTTGGTTTAGAATTTGTGGTGATGAATGGATGACATTTAAAATGTATATGAGATTCTTACTGATTATGTTAATTTGATGAAGTTTTTGTTTTAATTGGAAAGTTCAAAGTGATATTTCACATTATTCTTTAATTATGCATTTCTATGTCCAATGGTTTAGTTGTTGTTGTTCTGTTAGTGATGATATGATAAATGAGCAGGATATTGGCAGAGTGGAGTACACGAGAGTGACTGTTGGGCTGGAAGTCAGGAGACCTGTGGTTCACTCCTGGCTTTCTTACAAATGCATCTGTTGCCTGAGTGACCTTGCGCTGGTCACGTAACTGTTCTGGACTTTATTTTCCTTATCTGTAGAGTGGAGATACCGATACTCTCCATATTTAAACTCATTGGGTCCATGTAAGGATCACATTAGCTAAAGCATATGAAAATGGCTTAATGACGTACAAACGTTATATTTACATTTATTTAAAATTGTGGCTGGATATATAAACAAATAATCATTTATTTGGCAAGTCAATTCCCTCAGTTCTTTGTCTTCCAACTTGGAATACTAAATCTGTTCCCCAGTCTCCTCTTGTAGACATTTCCTGACCTTTCACCCCACCTCCAAATCTTGGCCAAATGCTCCTTATCTATGTTCCAGAGAACTCTCTGAGTAACTGCATTATAGCACTCACTGCATTACGTTGACAGGATGTGTCTCTGCTTGTCTCCTCCACTAGACAGCAAGCTTCTTGAGAGCTGTGGCAATGCAGTTTTTATTTTTGTATCTCCCATTCCCAGCATAATGCTTGGCACATTGTTGATGATCCTAAATATTTACCAAACTGGTCATAAAGCTTGGAGACACTATGATGACTGCTATATTTTTAAACAAATATTCTCATTTAAAAATATTATTCCACTTGGCTGGTTGACAACTTACAATAAATATGACTTTGCAATTTCTAATTGGAAACCTTTTAATTTCTTAATTAGCTTCATACAGTTTATGTTACATTTGGTAGAAAGCAGTAAGGGCAATTATTTTTTTTTGCTTCTAATATTACTAGGAATATTTTTTGCAAAACACAAAAATTCTTTGCAACTTTTTCTTTTTAAAGTTCTACCGAGCAGTTTATGGAATGGCAACCTGCCAAATGGTGATCCATTTTCTCAAAAACATTGTTTGAGATCATGCCAACCAGGCACACTGAGCTTATCTACTGCATCATAGTACAGTCACATAATTCGTGCAAAATTATGTTTGACATTAAATTATAAACCCTTAGCGTAATAATAAAAAAATAAATAACCCTAAAAGCAAATTAAAAATATGTTTTCACTGGAGCAGGTTATTAGCCCACTAGAAACTTGATCTGTAGTAGTCAATCCGTGGGCGTGCTTCCATTTCTGGAGGGGTTTGAAGCTTCTCTCTGTTCAGAGAAAAATCCCTAATTCATGAAAGGAAAATTAGCTAATAAAATAATTTTTTCCTCCTGAACTGCTCTGTTGATGAAAACATGTCCACTGCAATCATAGAAATGAGTGACTTTTCAAATAAAGTAGTTCGTGTTGCCATAAACAGAAGGATGGTAAGGCCATTGCTGTTCTTTGCCAAAGGAAAGAGTAGCCAGCCGTGTCTCGCGTTTTTTTCTCTACTGCAGTATTCATATAAATAGTCTCTTCTTGGACTGGAGTAGCCCAAAAGAGAGCCCATCAAAGAGAATCTGAGTTCTCTCTGAGTTTGCGAATTCTGAATCCCCACTTATTAGAAGAACAAAAATAAAAACAAAAAAACCCACGAAAATCTTAAAAAGATGAAAAACGACTTCTATTTTATTACACCTAGTATTTCAATGTTTGTAACTGTTTTTTTTTATGTTTCAATCAGTTTTCTTAGTTGTTGACAGACCTGTAAATTATAAATTAAGATCTTAGCGGTGTCTCAACGGTCATTCCTAGGTTCTGATATACAAATCCAGGAGTTTATGTTTTGGTTAAAGCACAATTTCATGATGCCCTTAAGCTGAAATTAAATTGTCACATAGGTACCTCCCATGATAAACCACAATAACAACCATGCAATGACAACAAAGGTTATCTCCAACTTATTTATTTATGAGGTTTAATTTTAATTGGTTTTCATATAAGCATAATATTTATCCTTGCTTATTTGTAGTTAAAAATTAGTATTGTTGTTCTTGTAGTTAAAATATGTTTTTGCATCTGTATAAATGTTTATGAAAGATTACTTGGATTCCTTTATGAAAACATCAAAAAGGGCTATGTTTTCTTTAATGTAATGAGAAATAAAGCCCACGAAACAGACAGACTGCATCTGTGAGGAAGATACAAGACTACATTTTACCCAACATAACATTTTAAAATGATTGCCAGGTAACCGGCAAAATTGTAATGTGTTCTGCTGCCAAATTCATTTTAGCATTGGGAATTAATTTTCCAACGTGTTTCTGGAAGTACGAGGTGAATTAATTATTGCAGGCACTATGATGTCATTGGAATTCTGAAGTTAGACAGTGATTCAGATGAACATGGAGCTAGTAATATCATTGGACTTAGTTCCTTTATCTTTCAAGGACTCTTTTACATGACAACACAATATTCACACTGCTCCAAGGGATCTCTTTGGCACTTCTACAATTCTAATTTCTTTCCGCGCTTGCTAGTTCATTGTTGATTCTTGGAACCTGAGCAGAATAGAGGGAGATGGAGCATAGCTTGGTGTCCGCCTGCCTTCTTCAAGCAAGCCCCAGGTCCCTTTGCTAGTTTGGGGAGCATTTGCAAAAGTTTTCCAGAGAGAGCAATTGCTCCTTTTAGCAAGGAATGCAAACCTCTGCTAGGAATTTCAATGGGATTCATGACTCTGGAGGGGTCTGAACATAACCCATGCTCACCAGGGCACTGGGATTGATCCTGCACAGTCTCGTGGAGGAGCTGCCAGTTTAGGCCTAGGATGCACGACAGCATTAGACCAGGAGCAGAAGACAGAATCAGGTGGTTTAAATCTTCCCCACAGACAAGTTTGGAATGCTGTCAAGTAATACATGTTTGCCCTTGATATTAGAGATTCAAAAGACGATTTCAGCAGCGAAAATAAGTCCCAGGACTATAGAAAGGAATGAAATGACAGTAGCTTGAAAGGCAGCATAATCTGTCTCTACTAGCGGTTACTTTTCCTCAATTTTCCCCTCTTTCCCTCAGTTTTCTGTGTATACTATGTTTGTCTTTTTCTTTCTTTTTTCATTTCCTTCATTTTTCAGAACAGAACTAGATCAGTACGCATACTGTATTAACATTCACCTGATAATCTTTATTAAGAGGTTCACATTCTGTGAGAAATTTTTTTTTTTCCTTTCCATAATAATGGGTGTAAAAGGAACCTCAGCTGGTGAAGCAGAGATCATTAAAAAAGAAGTAGTAGTTTAAATAGTGCAGATGGTTTTTCTGGGGCAACAGGCCTCCTCAACTCCAAGTCTACTAGGTCCAAGGCCCATCGGTTATGAGTTAGTGACACTTATATTTGGCCTTTGAGTTCCAGATTGAACATCTCTCCTCTGGCCAAATTTTATTACCATGTAATAAAATAAAATCCGAGGTACTTAAACTCTTTTTAATGAGGACTACCAAAACATTTTTAAAGTTATTCTGTGGCTCTCCCTTTCTCCTCTCCATATTTTAATGAGTTTTGGAGAGAAAAAAAAGAAAAAACATTTAGATCATGTCTATATGACATTAATATAATGATGGAGGCATAAAAAATTCAAACCAGCCATCATTTTGTTTGTCAAATATGAAACGAAATAACCAGGGCTTTCTTTTCTTGTTTTTTCCTGCTGAATTGATCCAATTAACTAGATGTTCACCTTAGAATTAAAGCAGTTATAGCTAGTTTCAAAGAAAACAGGAAAAAAATTTGCTATTTCTCTTAGTTGCCCTTTTATTTTCTTCTACCTTGACCGTTGTTTATTCTAACCTTGGATTGGGACCACAATGTTCTCTTAAAGAAAACAACAAACAAATCAACCCCAAATTGCCAATTCTAGTATTTTTTTGCAGATTTTTTTTTAAACTGGGGAATTGACATTTTTCAGTATAAAACTCAATTTATGGCTAGAACACAAAGTTTGGATACTTTCTTTGCTGATACACTAAGTAAACTATTATAATATATGTACAGAGACAAGTATATGCTCATTTAAAGAAGACAGTATGTTGTGCAGCAAGTGTGTCATTTTTTTTATCATATCGGCTATTTGACTACATAGTTACTCTGTTGTAGACTTCCTCTCCACTACAAAAATAAAGTAGACAACTAGAGCAATATCATGGCTAAATCAGGTAAAATTGTTCTAACTGAATTATTGAATCAAGATGAAAATTTTTTGAAATAACTCACTCTTGACTATTTCAATGAGAAGCAATATGGACTCTTCTTCAGGCATTCTGCATGCAGTTATTTGAAGTTGCACTAATTTTGTATCAGATAGAGAAAATTACACATATCTTCCCAAACCAACACACACAGCAGAGCACACTGGCTATATCTCCTGCTAGCATATGGTATTCATCATTCGCAGTAGCGGCAGCAGCCACCTCTTTTAGTTGACTGGTGGAAAATAGAGCTCCAACTCAAATCTCTGTCTCCTCGCCATAGCTTTTTCCAGTTAAATTGGTACCACAATCTGTATGGTTTCATCACTCCATTGGCAGTTTAATATAAACATCTGTTTCCAGTCTTTTATATCCTATCAGAGATTTATTCAGTCCCTCTGAGTTATCTGTCCTTTTCTTCTTCCCCATTTATTTCCCTTGACTTCTAAATGATGTTTTATTTCCCAATATTTCCTTGATCTTTTGCTCAGATGTGTGCATCATTAAATGTATTTAATTATCTTTTTTTTTTCTTCTGGAACCTGAACTATTTGTTTATGACCTGTTTCCTCCTTGTGCGTTATGAAGCTCTTTACCCTCACAGTGCAATTTTCCTTGGAAATAAAGTAACACGACTCCAGTTTTCATTGATGGAAGCGATTATTTCATTGTGATTGGCATCAAGATCAAACTGTGAAGAATTTTATTCAAGTTAAATGATTTTGTCTATTCTTTACCCATATTTGCATTTACTGCTATACAATGCAAGGATTTGAAGGTCTTATTGCTCAGAATTCATATTATTTTTCTTTCTCTTCTATTAAATTTATGATGTTGGAAAGTAAGGGCATTTCCTGCAAGGTAATAATCTATGGTAGAAGCAGAGACCCTGAATCAAAGACAGTTGAGTCTTTTAATTCAACTATTGGTTAAATGTCAGGAAATGTTCGGTCCAGAGGTCATTATTATTAAGTCAAACAGAAAGCTTTTATTTTCCTATCTCCTTTTTTATTTTAAGAGCTGTTTATAAAGATTGATGCTGTGTAAGTCACAAACTGCAGGAAAATGGTGGAATTCTGTAAACAATTGGCAAGCAGAACTTTGTTCTTATTGTCCCATTAAGCTTAATATGAGGTGTTAAATTTAATGAAACGTGGTGAGTGAAGTGTTATTTTCCCATTGGTTACTGTAACAGTCATTAACAAGTAGGACACAACTAGTACTGAAAATAGAATACTGTATCCATGACAACGCAGAGTTCAGCTTTTCCATTTTCAGCAAATGGGGCAGCAATTACTTAATATTTTCTTGATTTATTAATTTCCTTATAAGTGGGAGTAACAAGAGTCTTTAATTGGGCAGTTAGTAGTCTAAATTAGCTAAAATTTTTAGCTACATCACATATATAATCATTTAGTCATTCACTCATTCCTATAAGCATTTGTTGAGATTCTACTATATGGCAGACATTAAGCATACAGAAACAAGTGAGACACAATTTCTGTCCACAAGTTGTTCACGGTCTAATTGATGCAGTGGTTCTCAAAGTAGAGTCTCTGCACAAGCAGCATCAGCATCACCAGGGACTTGTGAGAAACGCAGAATTTCTAGAATCTTCCCAGACCTACTGAATCACACCCACTGGAGTGAGACCCAGTGATCTGTGTTTTAACAAGAACTTCAGGTGCTTCTGTTGTTCCCTAAAGTTTGAGAACCACCAGTTGTACGGAGAAATAAAAGCTTTTCAACTAAGAATATCTTGCTTTATATCCAAAAAGATTACAAAGTAAGAGAATACTTCCATTTAAAAGAGTTATAATTATATCAAACTTCAGAGGTTCCATAAATATTTATCCTTTAGGTTTATGGCCAAGAAGTATAGTCCATGGACAAACTTCACATGATTGATTAAAATCCTAATGAAAATTTAAAAAGCTTGATGAAAATCTTAGAAATTGCATGGGTCTTGCTACATCTCTTCAGTGATCCTATTGTTTCACGAATATTAAAAGACTGTCTTTTAAGATAGAACTGTATATTATAAGATGCCCAAAGGAAGGGTCCCTGTCATATTTACACTAAAATCTTGAGTATTCCACAATGCTAGACAGATAAACGTTCGATAAACGTCCAGCCCATTCATGGATTTAAATCTTGAAAAAAATCACTTGACCATTCTAGTTGTTTCTTCTTTTCCAAAATGATGGTGGAGGTAGGGATTGTGAGGTAGGATGCTCTCTCAGGTCTCTTCCCATCTGAATATTTTGTTATTCTATCTTTGGAAGTCTGTGTTTATTAACATAAGCTCACTCTCTCTCTCTCACTCATATAAATGTATACACACATATATATGCATATACATATGTGCACATATAACCAATTTTACTCTATATATTTATTTATTCTCTCTATTGTTTATTAAGCCTTGATTCTTAGTACAATTATATCTTAGCTTTTCTGTACAATCATGGCCTTGAATCTTCGCCCACTCAGAACTGCATGTGTTCTTCCAAGCCATCTCTCTATACCCGGAACTGCCTTTTCTTGAACACGCCACAGGATATTTCACCCTTCCACTCTTAGGAGCCCATCTGTTTTGAGAAGCATTCCAATGACAATAACCACCTACCACTTTGTGCTGTTATACACTTATCTTTTCCCTCCCTTCATCCTGTTGATCTTGAGTGTATTTCTTAAAATGAGCGCTTTTGTTCTATCCTTGTTTTTGAATTATAACTGGTGACACGCTTTGTAAACTCACACATTTGTAAAGTATTTCACACAGGAACATCTAACATATAAGGTAGAACCATTGGTAACAATGTGACACCAGTATGAAGAATGCGTTGCATCGCAGGCAAGGTAATAGATTAGCATAATGTCAAGCTCTTCATGGTTCAGGTGTGAGCCCCGGGGGACTAGTTACCTTATTATCTGCTAGAGTTGAAACTGTAGCTCTACAATAATCAGCCATTTCAAGATGAAGATGTTAGTTCAGGCAATATGGTGGAGGGAGATGGGTATAGTATAAAAACATTATTCAGGCAACCAAACAAATCCATCACCACTATTCTCTTGCTGTGTGATCCCAAACAAATTAAATGACCTCTCCAAATGTATTTTGTCAAATGCAAAGTTATGAAAATAATCTTCACATTTTAGGATTGCTATGAAGGTTATGTGAAGTAATGAATATTTGGAAGAATGCTTGCAGGGCCTGACACAAGCAAGTTTAACATATGTCTATATCGGCACTCCAAACCTCTACCGAGAAACAAAAAACTGCCTACCTTTCTCTCCATGTGAATTGCACCCCCAGCTCTTGGTATCAACATGCTGAAAAATAAACTCATTTCACCTTTTTCCCCTGCAACCTACAGCTCCTGTATTCTATCATTGGATGAATGGCTTTGCTACTCAGATATTGTCCTAAATCAGAAACTCTCCTATCTCTCACTCTACACATTCAACCAAGCACTAAAAGCAGATGGTTTTTACTTCCCATATTCATCCCTACAGTTAATTCCTTAATTAAGCCTCAAAATACCTTACTTGGATCACAGTATAGTCTCTAAATCAGCCTCTCAATTCTCAGTCTAGAATGTTCAATTCACACTCCTTACATGTTGCCGGGGAAATTTTTTAAAACAAAAATCTTGACCATGTTACTCTCTTGTTTCAAATCATTAAATGATTCCCTATAACCTTTTGGATAAAGTTCAAACTTTTTAGTATGACATGCAAAGCTTTCTCTGGCTTCAAGAATAACTGTCCTTCCCCATTCACCCTGACCCCTCTTGTCACTACATATTTCTCTACAATCACCTTAAATAAATTACTTTTGTCTCTATTTGGGTTCTACTAAAAGCAGAGCCTGAGGCAAGGATTAGTGGCAGGGAGTTTATCTGGGTAGTTATATAAGGCAGCAGGAATGATGGAGCAGGAATGGAGTGTTTTTGTCAGGGTATGTCATTGAAGTCCCTATAATAGGCAACAGGGCTTCATTCCTTGAAACCTCTTAGAAGCCAATAACACTCCCAGAATTGTCAGAAGGACAGGAGCCTGAGTCATTCATCCACTGGTTGAGGATGCCTTTGGATGTAACACCCCAACACTTCCAGGCTGAGTTTATGCAGGGGCTAAGTGGCTTCCAGAACTTCAGAGAAGTCCCTGAAGTGGGAAATGCCTGGATGGGATGCTAGCTTTGAGTTTGCACAGAACCATGTATCACAGCTGCAGCTGAAATCACACATGGGCCAAGGTGACGTGACATTGGGCAACAAAGAGATGGCTCTACTGTGCTATGCTTTTGTGCCTTTTCATGAATTGTTCCCATGTGCCTAAAGTGTGTTCATTGTCTCTTCCTCTCCAAGTTCATATAGTTAACTCATATTGATTCCTCAAGTTTCACTTCCAAAATCGGCTTTGCCAGGAACTTTTCCCTGACCATGACTATTATCCAGAAGTCTTCTCAACATTTACAGCATTCAGGTGATGCTGCATCATGTCACATATCATAATAAGTGGCACTTACAGGTTTACTTCTGCCTCCAGAATAAAAGCATCTTGAGGGTGAGAAATGTATCTTGCTTGTCTTTGCTTCTATTTATAGTACAATGCCTGGATAGTCTAGAACTCAAACCAGTATTTGTTGAATAAATGAAAGCATGAATGAACAGAAGAAAATAAATCCCCCAGACTAATCTTTATAAAACATCATTCTTATCATGTCATCTTTCATCAGAAATCATCACTGACTGTACCTTGCTGACACACAATGACTAAATTCTCTAACTTTGCTTTCCAAGGTTCCTATAATGTGATCCCAAACTGCTTTTCTAACCTGATTTCCCATTACTACCATTTATTAATTTTTTACTCCAGCCACACAGCTCACTTGCTATCCTTTATACAGCATTCTAGATCTCCATTCTCTGGGGACATTATTCTGTCTTTTTTTAAAATGTATTTCTGGGGGCTGGCCCAGTGGCATGGTGGTTAAGTTTGCGCAGTCCGCTTTGGCTGCCCAGAGTTCACAGGTTCGGACTCTGGGTGTGGACCTAGGCACTGCTTATCAAGCCATGCTGTGGCAGGTGTCCCACATATAAAGTAGAGGAGGATTGGCAAGAGATGTTCACTCGGGGCTAATCTTCCTCACCAAAAAAACCCACAAAAAATTATTTCTGACTCTTACACATATTTTGAAGCCTAGTTTAAATCCTGTTGTTTTAAAAAGAAAAAAAAAAAAAGACCCTTCTTGACAATTAGCCTATAGTGGTCATTTTCTGTCCTTTGAATTCTTGTATTTTTCAGTTGTCCAGTGATTACTAATAATAGGGCCATATGTATGTCATCTGCATATACTGGATCTCTTCAATTAGACTCTATGTTTCTTGAGGTCAGAGTCCATGTCTTTGGGATGAGATTGCAATTCTTGGTATCTAATCCAGTGACTAGAATGGGCTATTACATAAATTGCAAGGTCAATGCTATTTCCTTATGGATAGACAGACTATTCGGGCACTTACTTCAGTATCAGTCATTTCAAACACACATGTGACTCTGGATAGTCGGATTAGAATTGCACGTGACAAAAAACAACAGCCTTGACCGGATTGAGGGAGCAGAGCAGATAGATATTTGCTCAAAACCTTAGCAATGGGAAAGGAAGAATCATTTAGAAGTGTTCAAAGAGAGACCATAAAGAGAGATTATCTAACAATTTAAGAATATCTCCTAGAACAGTGAAACTTCGCTGACTATAAAAATAACCAGAGACGTAAGTTTACCTTGAAAAAATTTAAAACAGTACTGATATTCCTATTCTGAATTTATTTGCTTAACACATTTATTTGGTTTTATAATGTTTTAATGAGGGAAAATAAGATATGGTTAAATGATCTTAAAATACAGTCTGTTATTGGTTATGGCCATATGGTTATTGCCATAACCAATTTTATAAATTATTAATATTTAAGAGACAGGGCCTTTTAATTTTGGAAGAACTAAAACCAAGTGGAGGGAAGGATTTTTTTTTTTTTTTGTAGAAAAGAACCGGGATATTGGAGGTTAGAAGTAGGTGCAGATTTTTACTGTAATACATTTGTATACTGTTAATTTTTTCAGTACCACTACTATGTATTATTAAATCAAAAATACCAAAATATTGAAAAAACATCTACCTTAGTTTTCATCCCTTCAAGAGAAGGAAACCTGAATATGGACATAATAATATTGGCACTTTAACTTTTTACTCAGTGTGAGTATCATTTAATATTGGACCAATTACCAAATATGCAAATTATACATGTTCAAATAGACTTTGGTGAAATCAATCAATAAAGCTGACTTAGAAACTATGTTGAATGGTAGGAAAATCATTTGTTAATATTTAATGAATGAACTGGCAGATCTTTGTTTAAATGATATTTTATAAGCTTTAATTATAACAGAATTGTGACTTTTCACTACGATATGGTTTTCAGGTTGATTCTGTGGGTTTGCTTGTTTTTCTGTTTTCAATATGATAAAGTTAAGCAGGAGATTCACTTACTGTATAATAGAAAAAGAAAAAAGAAAGGATTGAAAAAAATCTCTCCCTCCCCCCATTTGGCTATCTTCCCTCTAATTCTTCCAACATTAATACAATGTTGCTGACTATGTTATGTTGTTACTAGGTTGTGTCAAATCAAGAGAATAATTGGACATTAAGATTCTTCTCTGAATACATTAATTAGATGATTTCTTTATTTCTGTCTTAAGTTACTAATGATTTCCTCTCCATAACTAGGGAAACTCTGTGAGAACTCATTATCCTTTTGGGATTCTATAGCTACTTTAAGATGATTTTTGGTGGATGTGGTTGTTCTGGTAACAGTAGACTCTATATTAAGTTCCAAAAATTAAAATTTCAAAAAGAAAGGATACTATTTAGATTTAAAACGTGTGCCCTTCAGGGGGTTATTTCTTTTCAGATGGAATATGTTCCACAACAATGGTGCCTATGGAGAGACATGAGGACCCCATGAATATTAATATGCTCATCAGGATGATCATTGAGAAGTCACATTTTCTCTAAATGCTGAGATTCTACAAATATCTTCTGTACATGTGGAAGAAATGGGCCATAATTCTCCTCAGCTCATAGGTTGTGTACCTTGCTGCACTGGAAAAGCAGAGCAGGTTTTTGGTTTTATTCATCTTTGTGTTTCTGGTGCCTGGTCCATTGCCCAGGATAGGAGGCACTTAATAAATATCTGTTATCAACTAATTAATAAAAATCACTTAACCTTTCGAAGTCTAAGGGTGTGAAACCAGAAATTATCTGAAGACCTTTTCTTTTGTAACATTCTATGAACTTTAAGCAGGCATCATTCCACAGATAGTGAAAACTTTTCAAAATATTTTTTCAATAGAAACTTTTCCAAGAATTTATCCCATCATAATATCTCAAATTGCTGTAATTTAATGACATTTTTTTATAAATAAATTTTGACTTTAAAATGATAAAAAAATTAATCAGATGCTTTACATTCTTCAGTACATTAATACATACAGATGAAACTCATCAAATCTTAATCCCATGGAACAAGGATAGGGTGAAGAGCTGAAGGGGTACCAACACAGAGTTTGGAGCTGATAGCATGGGAGAGGAACTCCAAAGACAAACTCAGCTCTATTCACCATTCGCCTAAGTGGGCCAGTCCTTACTGACTATTTTTTTCCTGCCACCTTTGGCCCATGTGCATTGGTGCCATCTTCTACTTGACACAATGGATGTCCTCCCAGAAGTCTTTCGTATAAACTGAATTTTTGTGAATCACAGCATTCAATAAAGCATTATTGAAATACAGCACATATTGTTTCAGATTATGTGGGTAGAGCCAGATCTAGACTTCACAGGTTTATAATCCAGTGAGAGAAACACACAGCGCATGGACAAGATAGGATGAGACATGGTGCCACTGAGAGGAGGAAGAGATGTATTCTTCCTGGACTAGCAGGGAATGATGAGATGCCCTGGGGATCAACAATCAAAGGAAGCAGGTCATGAATACTCTTCAGAGTTCTTTTGTTTTCAGATAACATAGAAATTCGTTTATACTGAACTTGAGTTTTCTATATACATACTTTTTTTCTGTACAGTGAATTTTGCCAAAGAGCTAAAAATCAGATGACAATTCTTTTAAATTTTTAACAGAATGGAGACTTTTACTGCTTCCACTTGCTGACTATTGCCCATATAGAATTATTTGTGCCTCTGAAAGCTGCCAAATATACTTTCTATTTTTATATAACTATTGTAAGTAAAAGCAGAATTATGAATTTCTTTCCGGACCTCCCTTGAATTGACAAGGAGGGTTACTCTGTGGCAAGGAGATGTAGTTGCTGCCTTTCTATTAAAAGTAAGCTGGAATCCTATAGGTGTTGTAGTGATTGGTTGGCAAGCATAAACAATTCTGTTATTTGAGGATAATATTTCTCTGGTGTTTTACTTCACCTGTTTAGTTCAGGTAATGAAACTGGCATGAAAAAATAACTCAAAGTAAGTTTAAATTTGACTACTGGATGAATTCTTTCAGCTAATATTATTGACCACATACTATATTCTAGGCCCTATGTAAAGCCCTGGAGATAGAGATAAGGACCAAATTAAACTTAGTTCCTGCTCTAAGAACAGGGTTTAAGGTCTGTTAGGAAAGACATATATTAATCAAATAATCATATAATAGATGTAAAATGACATATTTAGATAACAATAATAGCCCTAGAGCCATAACATGCAATTGAATGGTTTTATGTGGGCATGTGTGTGTGTGTGTGTGGGTGTTGTCATGTGATCATATTTGCATTTATAAAGCACTCTGTCTGCAATGTAATCGGTCTTGCCAAGAGTAGATGGGAGACCAGTTAGAAAGTCCAGAAAAGATAGCAATTCTAGTTTAGACTAAGGTAATGGCAGTGATGATGACAGAAGTAGATCACCCAATTACTATTTCAGTAAGAGATTTAAAGGAATTTAAGCATTAATATTTATCAGCTCTATATAATGTGTCACATGCTCTTTTAGGTGCTAGGGATACAAAAGGAATATGTTAAAAAAAAGTCCCTTCCCTCAGGAAGCTCCCTGTCTGCTGTGATGTTTCCAAATATGGTCAACTACATTTGTATAAGAAACGAATAATATAAAGCAGCTAATGTCAGGTGATTCATATTTGCTGCCATTTGACTTTGGTGTATATTATATCCTTTTACTCTTAAGGATGCTTTAAGAATAAACAGAAATAATGCATTGGAAACACTTTTAAAATATAAATACAAATATAAAATGTTATTAATTTTCCTCTTCATAGCTTCCTCATTCTATCTAGCTTTGACTAACACTTAGATAAATTTTTGTTTTCTCAGTATGCAGAAATTGAGGTGGTGTCTTAGTTTGCTTGGGCTGATGTAGCAAAATACCATAGATTGGGTGGCTTAAACAACAGACATTTATTTCTCACTGGCAAGTGCGAGATCAAGATGCTGGCAGATTCTGTTCCTGGTGGGGGCCCTCTTCCCGGCTTGCAGACTGCCCCCTTGTTGCTATATCTTCACACGGCAGAGAGTGAGAGAGCTCTGGTCTCCTTTCTTCTTCTTATAAGGATACTAATTCCATCATGGGGGCGCTACCCTCATGACGTCTTCTAAACCTAATCCTCTCCCAAAGGCCCCCATCTCCCACTACTATCACATTGGGGAATAGGGTTTCAACACAGGAATTTTGAGGAAACACAAACGTTCAGTCTCTACTAGGAGGCCTCCAGAGTGTGCCAACCAGTGACAAAATGACTTACACTAGAACTTGCTCCTGGTAACAAAGAAGATGACAGACAAACATTTGGATTACACAATTTCTTCTAGTGATAGCACCACTGTGGTTCCTGGATTGCCTTCATCTCCACCTTTCACAGTTGGAATCAAACTGAAATTGACATATTAGAGTAGTTGGTTGAGTCAACTAAATTACAAGTAAATTAGAGTTGATGTTATTTGATGCATTTGAATTCAAGGTTTTTCAAACCATTAAAACTTTCTTTCCAAACTTTTCATTGTATAAAATTTTAAACATAAAAGTAGAATAGTAATGATAATGATTCCTCTATTCCCATCACCTTCAACAATTATCAACATACTAACAATCTGATTTCTTCTATTCCTCACTTGTTTATTTTTTGGTTTCGCTAGAGTATTTTTAAATAATTCCAGATAAAATATTGTTATTTCACTCATTAATACTTTAATACATATCTCATCTGATAAGGCTCTTTTTTTTACACAGTCACTTCTACTTTGCTGTTATGACACCTAACAAAAATTTCTTAAGATCACCTACTATTCAGTTTATATTCGAATTCCCCTACTTATTTCCAAATTTTTTTTTTTTTTACTGTTGGTTTACTTAAATCAGGATTCAACAAGGTCCACATAAAGTACTTGGTTGTTATTTTTTAGGTCTTTCTTATTCTATAAAAGGCTCCTCTCTACCTCCCTCTGTTGCTCCCTCCCTCCCTTCCTTCCTTTTTTTCATGCAATCAATTTGTTGGAAATACCAGTTGTTTGTCCTGGGAAGGTTGGACATTCCTTGAGCCAACAGTGAGCTTGTTTCTCGATCTCATGTATTTTCTGTGTATAGGTAATTAGATCTAGGTTTCATTAATGATCTAGCTAAAGCTTTTTGGAAAGCAGGGTTCGCAAGAAGGACCCTTGTTTATTTGTGAAGTGACTCCAAAAGAGAACTGAGGGAGTAGGGAGAATAAGCCAGGAAAGAAGGAAAAGATCATTTACAGTTGTGTATCAAGGTGCCTGCTGGAGACAGCAGTGCTTTATTTAGTGGGGACTTCTGAGATGCTTAGAGAATACTTCTCAAACTTACCACTGGCTCCCCTTTCCCTTAGACTGAAAGTTTCTCTGGAAGCTGATGCTTGCATGCAGTGAGTTGGAACTATTCCCCAGGGTTGCAGATGAAATCAGAGATGGGCAGAGGGATGAGATGGGAGCACCAGTGGCATCTGCTACAATTAGTTTCAGATTTTTGTTTTAATTTGTTCAGGCTAGAAAATTTCATATGTGGTTCTGTGTATGCCTCTTATGTGAGGCCTATAATGACTGGTTGCCCCATTTTAAATGATTCTAAGCTTGAACATTCATGTCAGCTTTTTAAAGATTCCTAACAATTTTTCAATAATAATTTTACATTCATTGATATCATTACCTGTATCCATCATTTCTTTCAAGGACGCACAATGGTGATTTTTCTAATTCCATCCTTCTTTCCGTATTTACTTGGAATTTTTCTAAAAGAAAAACTTTCTTTCATTAACTATTTAGTTATCTCAGCATAACTAAAGACAGGATAAACCCTCGATAATTTTCTTCCCCACTCCTTTTAAAAATCAATGTGCAGAGTAATGAGTTGGTGCCCCGACAACCTCCAATGCTATCCATTGAATCTTATTTCCTCCCCTGAACAGTAGGGCATCATTTCCATGCTATTAAAAAAAGTGGTGGGATGGGGATTGTTTTCTGGTTGTTTCACATTATTAACAAATTATCAGACACTCATGCTTGGTAAAGGAGATTTAAGGCATGATAGGGTGAATGGAGAACTCAGCAGCGGGTGGGAGACAAGGAAGGCAAAACTCATTTCTGACTGTAGCACAAGATGAGTCGATGTGGTAAGGCAAGCAGTGGTCTCAATATCGACAAAAACCACAGAGTTGCTTGCATAAATTAAGAAGTTTCAAACCCCAGATTTCTGCCACTCAGGTGCATTTTGGAACTCTTGATTCTCAAAATAGAATCCCGGATCCTTTTCAGTCCTGTTTTCCTAAAATGTTTTATAAAGAAATGTTAAAGACTGAGTAGTCATGCCAAATTAAACTGCAAGCCAACTTACTTCTCAGCTAAGTAGGGGAACCAACTCACCCTGGTTTGCCTGGAATTTTCCCAGTTTTTAGCACTGAAAGTCCCTCATCCTAGAAACCCCCTCAAGAGCTGGGCAAACCAGAAGGAAAACTAAAAGGAATCTTTTTACTTACAAGATATTTATACCCTATATTCAGTTTTACAGTTGAGAAGTATAAATGCAATTTCCTTAGTTTGTTGGCCCATCTTATTATTTTTCCCTTTCACTCTCATTTGTGAACACCAGCACATGTTTATAAAGGACCACGAAGGAAAGGCTGTGTTCTATATTCAAGGAACAGAGAAAGTGAGCTCACCAGGCCACATGGGGATCAAAACATTGCTGTTAGCCTCACTAACACCTGTTTTAAATTAATCTGAAAATGAGGATTGGGAATAATGATTTTTGCCTAATTGTTTTTGTATTCATATTATAGCTTGCTGGGAAAAAATAATCTTCTGAAAAATTATTTTTTTTCAGGCTTGAAACTGAGTTGACTGCATTGCTAAAGATATACTACTCAATTCTCCTCCCTCTTTGCTTATCTGTGGAACCTAAGATCCTGCACATATCTTTGAACTATATCCTCGAAAATATTTCATTTTATAACATTTTCGTATAATAAAGTAGCCCCAATTGGCTAGAGGC
This sequence comes from Tapirus indicus, assembly GCA_031878705.1. Classification (NCBI taxonomy): domain Eukaryota; kingdom Metazoa; phylum Chordata; class Mammalia; order Perissodactyla; family Tapiridae; genus Tapirus; species Tapirus indicus. Next base: position 60,794,289 of record CM062926.1, read on the forward strand.
AATTCTTCTGGAATATGAGTTTTCCTTTCACCATCTGAATACCATTCATGCGATCAAAGCATCCTCCATGATCTCGCTGTACATCTTATCTAGTTACCATTTTTGTTTGTGCTTTTGGCCTACTCTGATGTGGGGTAACGAGACAGACATATTCCCTCTACCCATTGAAACTAGCCAAACATTGCGATTTTATTCCCTTCAGATCAAGCATTGTCACAGATGGGATGAAGAGAATGATTCAGCTGCTTCTCAGAATCCCTACCTCATTGGCAAGGATTTTCAACTGTGGCTGTGACTAGGAAAATTTTAGCAAAAGCCATGTGGGAAACATGTAGGAAGTTTTTAGTGCCCAAAAGGCAGACGATAGGAGTGCAAGGTGCAATCTAAAAAGGAAGATAATTTACAGCCACATGGGTAACTTCAGTTCATATTTTACAAATAACCTCGGGAACATTGACTCATGAAAACCGAGCCTATATAAGACACAAATGATATTTTTGAACATCAGCGAACAGGTATGTCAGTAATCTGTCCAAGAGAATGGAGAGCTGTTGTTGCTTTAGCTTAGTCTGTGCATTCATTTGTATTTCCTTTTTGATGGTACAAATATATATAATGCCTTTTTTAAAAACCAGAGTTAAGTTTCAAGTTTGGATTAAGTAGATTTTAGATTCTTCGCTTGGGGAGCCATGGGCAAACTGGCACAACTCTCTGAGCTTGGGATTCCTCCTCTTCAAATGGGTGATGGAAGTGACTGCTCAGTCTGCCTCACAGGTTCTGTATGAGAATCAAATGAGATAATGTAGGAAAAAGGCATTTTAAGATAATAAACACCAACTGAATGTTAGTTATATGTTATACAGCTAGTAGTTCCTAGGATTTGTGGGACACTTTCTATTTGTTGATGTATTTTTCGTAAAAAGCATGTCAAATTTAAAAAATAGTCAGTGGCACGTTACGTAATGAGTGGCACATAATAGACATTCAATAAATCTATTCTTAATTTATTGGATCACATCTCCATGTGTATTTCTTTCTAGGAAGAAAATAATCCAGAATTGTCTCCTACTTTTCTTTATCTGAATTTCAGATGCTGGCTGGGGTTTTTGAATGCTGTTTCTGTAGATACCCTCTTCCTTTGTACTGAACTATTTTGGGAGAGGAAACAGACCTTACTTATTCCTAATAATATAAATTTTACTGCATACAATATAACTGAACTACTGTCATTAATGTTGTAAACATTTACCCAAGGAAAAATTTTCATCCTGGATTAAACTAGATGTCTAAATAGATTGATTCTGACTCTGAAGCCACTGAAATAACATTTTAATGCTACTTTCAAAATACAAATTTTAATGTGGTTTTTGAAAGGTGAAATGCATAAAATTTTTGAAGTTAAAAATAAAAGAATATGACAATCATTTACCATCAAAAATAGAGATACGTACACTCCTTTACTTCTTTTCTAATTTAAATAATAAAATGGCTATCGAGAGACATCAACAATATATTTTTGTCAGGTTTTATCATGACAGATGACAATTAGATATTTTGGAATGGCCATTTAGGGCCTTCGGATATATCTCTTTAAATTTGCTGTAAGTGCTTCCAGTCATATTTGCTTTCTTTAAGTTTTACTGCATCAGAGGGAAACAGACCACTTTCTCCTGTGACAAAGAGACAACCCAGGAAGGGGCAGTGTTTTTCCCTCACAGGTGATGGAGTTTGTATAAAGAATGCAGTGGATAATGGCTGGCTTGTCTTCTGAACAGATGGTGATGGTCTTGTTGCTAGGATAAGGCCTCAAGAATTTAGTTTTAATTCCACATTATTTGCCTCAGTGACATGAATATCCCTAGGTTTCCTGAGGCAAAAATACAAAAAAAACCAAAAAAAAAAAAAAAAAAACCCTCCACACAGGAAGAGTGACAGAGAGAGAGATGGGGCAACAGAGCAAAGACGAGCCCAGTCAAAGAGGCTTTGGGGAAAATGCCTGCTCAGCTGTCTGCAATCACCTGGATTTGAAAGGCAGGCAGGAAGATTGGTTTGGCAGAAGAACTGGGCCTTCGATGCCTTTGACACCACAGAGAAAAATACCCATTTCTTCCCATTAGAAGTCTGTTGACTTTCCTAATGAAGACAAACATGTTTCTGAAGAAGTTAGCTCTTACAGCATGACATTTATAAAAACAACTATATATACACACAGGAGTGTCTGCCAGAATTTGGGCTAATTGTGGTCCTATGAAGCATCTTACAGAAATATCTTAAAAGAGTTGCCACATCTGAAAGTGAGTGACTTTCATTCCCTCCAGTCAATTAAATATCTAATTTCAACTCTAGGAGATAATAACTGAAGTATTTTTTATAAATGAATGAACAGTTAGAAAACTGTTAAACACATAGCCCCGAAGCGTGAAAAATATATTCGTTTAACAGCTTTATTCTTTTATCGCTAATTTACTTCAGAGAATTTCCTCTAGTGTAATTTTCAATAAAATGTTGTTATTTTGAAGTCTTCTTTATTGAATATAAGAGCGATGTATGTGATTATAGGCCAATAGTCTAAAGGACTTGGAGATACCGAACACTCGGCTGTGAGGATTTGTCTGTGTGTTGGAACAGGATTATCTGCCAGGGTTGTCAGATCATCTGCCTGAATTAGTCACCTCAATCAAATCATGCATTATGTTGGGTGTCTTCCCCCCACCACACACACACACCGTAACTGACATTAATCACTTGTCTCAAAACTATCTGGATACAACTTTAATAATTCAATGATTGACTGTATGATTTTTATGAATAATGCGACTGATAGCATTGTGCGCAAGTCTTCCACTTAACCTGTGTCTCACTGTGAAATGTTAACATGTGTTTGCTGAGTCTCTACACTTTGGTTCAGACTAAGATCAAGTATCTAGTGCTTGGATATCTACATCTCACTCAGAATTGTTATTAGGAATGCAGAATTGAGAGCTGTCACTGAAGCCTGTATTATTTAGGCTGATGGTATTTCAAAAGCTGTCAATCACCCTCAGGTTTTATATTGGTTGGTGTGGAGGGAGATGATGGCATAGGTTTTCTCCCTTCCACATCTCCTTTAACTTTTGCATTTCTAACCCTCTCCAATTCTGCCCCCCTGACAAATCATCTGGTATTTTAGGGGCTCTTCTTGTATCATAGCCCCCTAGCTGTGTTTTTTAAATCCCTATCCTCATCAAAATTACCTGTCAGGTATTATACTCCCTCAGGGTCTTTAAGTGAACTATCTGTATGGTCTGCTTGATTTAATTCAAGGTAAGGTGTTAATGACTTTTTAATGGCTTCTTAGATAATATCCTTGCTTTGTGGTAAAGATTTGTAATGACTTGCAAAAATAATGACCGGCGATTAGAATTCTAAATGCTACAGAAGAAACGGTGGTAAGAACATGGGGAATGGAACAGATATTTTTGGCAGAGGTACTCTGTAGTATTTCTCAACACACATCACGTAGGCGGCTGCCTTTTCTACTAAATGTCTGACCAGCCCTCTTTTAGAGAATTTTTGCCGTATTCAACTGTGTGTCTGGAGATGTGATAGATGCCATAATCTGGCTCTTTATTTCTATGGCTAAAACATGCTATAAAATGTGTCCTCCAAAAAACCAGACTTCATTTAAACAACCGATTGTTTTGGAAATGCCCAACTACTAAACTATTCATTTGGCCAAAATAATTATTTCTAAACTTATTTGCATGGAGACCCTCACATATTTTATTTCAAATTATTTATTTCAGGCTTCATACTACAAACATTGGATATTCACAGAACACATGTCTTTATACATTTTTCATTCATCAAAGAAGTGCATGAATGAGTTTCACCTGATAGTGCAAGTCACAAGTGAATTTGTATGTCTCTGCTTTTTGTTATTGTTTCCAATTTTAATAACAAAGAAGCAAAGGCATGATATCTAATTTTATATAGAGAAAAAATACAAGTATTTTCGAATAAAACACTGTATTTAAACGTCCTTTAAATTTAAATGGTTTTTATTTTAGGATATTTTACTCCGAAAACATTTCATTTTATGTTTGTTATTTCCAATATTACTCGGCTGTATGTGTATATCTGCATATACCTTATATTTAGATGGCTGGGTTTTAATAAAAGACCATATATTTCAGAGTTACCAGATCACCAGAAAGCTGACTTTAACAACTGTGAAGTCTTGTTGAGTGTGGCCTTAAATCTCCTCCCCTTCCTTTGTAAATATAGAGCGTTCATGCCGGCAGCAGACTTTAAAATGCTGATTTATGACTACTCTCACTTAACACTTTCATGATTTGAATGACCACTAAGGCAGCTTTGGAACCAAAAAGGAAAAGTGAAAGGTCATGGCTGTTGCTACAGAAATCATGTTGGATTTTGTGGGACCAGTTACTTCTGACTGAGACATTTTGATTGGCCAAGCTTATCAATGAGCATCAAGTGAAGGATTTGTAAAGAGATCTGTGGGGAAGAGGAAAAAAATTAAGGCTAGAGAAAATAATCATGCGCTTCTTTCTTTTTTTTTAACCCTGTTTTCTCTACATGTACTCCCTTTATTTCTTGATTTTAATGAAGTATATATATTTTCTGACGGCCACAAAAACTGTGATATGGAGAGAAATGCCATTGCTGTTATTGGATGATTTCCTATCAGAGCACATCAGGGGGGCCGGGTGTTTACAATGAAGTTCAGTAATTGTACTACCTTGCTTGGTGGGTAAGTTGTACAGTAGGGAACAAACTGTGAAAAGTGTGCCTGCTCTTTTTTGGTGAGCACGTTATCAATCTGTTTAAGTAAACTTTGGTATTACCCAGAAGATTGTTCTCTGCTTATTATATTGCTAACACTTTGTTCAAATTGTGTGAATGTTCTATCTTAAATGAACTCCACTGCATGTAGATTTTGCAGGGATCTCTAAACAGAGGGTGGTTTCATTCTATACCACAGCTATGAATATTTTACGTACAGCCAAATGAGTTAAAGACAAAAGAACTTTTAGCATTATTTATTTGATCATAGACAGCTACGGTTTAATGAAAGGAGTATTAATTTATGCACAAATGTGAAAAGTAATAGAGAAAAAAATGAGGATATAATTAGTACTGTATGGTTTTGTATCTGAGTATAACAATCACCCTTGGCAACCCCTAAAGAGCTTAGCATTGTACCTTGCATGGAATAAAATAAAGAACTGATCAATGTGATGGATAGTAATGGATTAAATCTAATTACAGCCCAACTCCATTTCAAGTGCAAAAAATAAAGGGAGCAGATTTAGGAAAACTATTTGGGGGGAATTGGGGATTAGAATAAAAGCAGGATGCCCATGAGAAAGATAGCATTTTATCCCAAATTGAAATTCTTCTAATTCATGGGATATGGACTAGCTGGAGAGAAGGGATGTTGCCTCTATAGTCTGCAATTCATTGACTTCATAGTTATAGGTAAGAGGATAGGATTTGAGAGTAATGTTGCGGGGCAGAGTGCACCAAACCAAAACATTTGAGATTATGACAAAGTAAGTTAGATTCCGTGAGTATTTGAAGCTACTCCCTGAAGTCATGAAAAGGAAGGAATAGTTCTTCCTAGAGTGCTTACCCAAACTGGCAATTGCTTGGGTATGTGGAGAATCTGGCTCAATACAACACAGATAACATACTCATGTTGATTTGTTATCTGAACTATATGTTCCCTACTATTTTCAGTACCATTTTGAAGGTTACAGAGATTGAGTCACCTTCTGTCTTGTATTGTGTTTATCTTCTTCTAGAGAAAGGGGAGATATTTATACATTACCGAAGATATATGTTAAAATATATATTATATATAGAAATATATATATTCTGCATGTAAAGATATAAGCTCATTCTTAATGCTTTAAAAGGATGGATTATTTTTATTTCAGTGCCTGCAGATTATTCTTTGTTGCATCCTCTTTCTATTGTATTTCAAGAAATGATTTTGTTCTTTGCTCTGAGTTCAATACTATAGAGATAAGGATGAGAGAACTGGCAAAATGGAGAAGAAATAATACCTATATACATACCTTCTAGAAGAATACACTTAAGATCCTAAAAGATTTATCCATGATGATGCAAGGGCTGGTTTACTCAACAAAGTCCAGCTTCTTTCAGTCATCTTTTTCTAAGCCTTAGATTTCAGCCATGAAGATTATGATATTTGGTAACTCATTTGAACAATACCCAAAAGGATTCCCTTAACTTGGTACTTTCTGCAGAGAGCAAAGGTGGAAAGAAGTGAGAAGGAAATAACATTCAACACGTAGTAATTTGCCAGGCACTGTGCTAAATACTTTTAAATGCCTTTTTTTTCCCATTTACTCTTTACGAGAGCTATCCAAAATAGCTACCATGATCCTGATTTATCATATAAGAAAATAGATTCAGAGAGATTAAATAACTTGCCCAAGTTCACAACTTGGCAGGGACCATGTCTCCTTTTTTCTTTTTTTCTCTCTTACTACTCTTTCCTCAGTACCTAGAGGTAGTTGGCACCTCACTACTACTCATTACGCGTATGTTTCATTTGACATTGTATCTGGTTCCAAAGCCTGTGCTTTCCTCGTTATTATCATAGCATCCATACTCTGAAATAAAGTGTGTGCAGTTATTGAATTGTGTCAGCTTTGTACATCATTTAGAGTTTGCTTTATATATTTGTATACGTCACTTAACCAGTATGGTTTTGGAAATAGCTATAAGCCACTCGTTAGAAAACTGGAGAAACCCTTAGCCAGTAATTGTCTCTGTGGCTCATATCCAAGTCCTGTTCCATCTGTTCAAAATAAATTACCATCCAAGGGTAGGCTGCCCCTCAACACCATGGGATCAAAAAAATCTGGTCAGCAGATCAGAAAATTCTTTGGGTTGCTGCTTTGACCCACAATCTCCATTTTCCATGTAACTCCCACTACCCAATGTAGGTCAATATGGATGTCGGCTCCCCAGATTTTCCTAGGAAGAAACCAGGCTACCCAGCTTTTCTCCGTATTCTGGAGTGTCTTGTGTACACAAAGTTGCTTTACTTTTTTCCTCTCCATTAGCCTCTAAGTTTCTCACAGGCAGGGATCATATCTGAATGTTTTACTACTGAATTAGCAGCATGTAACACAGGACCCAGTCTGTAGTATTTACTTAATAGCTATCCTGTGGATCAATAAATAAATGCTTTGCTCACTGGCTACTGTTTACTGTTGGAAGGTTGCAAGCATGCTCTGTTACTTCTCCTAAACTTACCAATTCTGTGTTACACCCTCTTACCTTGTGTATTGGTTTGCTAGGGCTGCCATAACAAAATACCACAGATTAGGCAGCTTAAACAACAGGAACCTATTTTTTCACAGTTCTGGAGGATAGAAGTCTGAGATCAAGAAGTTGGTGGGGTCGGTTTCACCTGAGATCTCTCTCCTTGGCTTGTAGATGGCCACCTTCTCACTGTGTCCTCTTGTGGTTGTCCCTAGATCTCTATGTTGTCTATATCCTAATGTCCCCTCTTATAAGGACACCAGTCATATTGAGCTGCAGCACCCCATATGACCTCATTTTGCCTATATTACCTATTTATGGGTCTTATCTCCAAACATAGTCACATTCTGAGGTATTGTGGGTTAGGAATTCAACATACGAACTGGAGGGGAATAGTTCAGCCCGTAACACCATGGAATGTAGTGGGGAGCAGAGAAAAGCTTAAAATGCCCCCTCCCCCATTAATTTTCTCTTATAAGTAGTGGAGTAGAAACTCAACTCCTATGTGAAAACTAAAGAATTGGGGAACGAATATTTCTCTCTCCAAATCTTATCTCCCACAAATGTGTGAAATGCAAGGACTTTAGGAAATGAAACTCCCTTTTAATGTTAGCATGTTGTGCACATCTCCTCTAAACATGCTTGCATAGTCCCTCTTAAAAAAGCTTTCAACCTAATAAAGCTTTGTGCCTGTAAATGCCCACAAAAATCTCTATATCTGTGAAGGAGAGGTTATATAGACTTTCGAGGTTTTAAGTAAGACAAAAATATATTTTAGGTTGTGTGTTGCCTGAAAGATATCCTGCATCTCATTCATTAAGTAGTTCCTCTAATTTTTATTTCTAAGTTAGTTTAAGTAAGGTATTGACCTACTGATCTGATCTCCAGGTCAGGACTATTATATGAGCAAGAAATAAATTTCAGTTGGGTTTATTTGTGTTAATGGTTTGCCTCATCTAATTAAAATATGTTAGTACTCAAAGTATATTGCTGCCATATCAGAAATGTAAAATATGGGGCATTGACTTATAGTGATTGGGCAGCAGAAAGCAAAGAAACAAATATGGGGGAATGGAAAGATATTAGCGATCTCTGTTATGCAGTGGCTAAACATTTGGTAACATGATTGCCTGCAAGAACCTGGAAGGCAGATATACTAAGCCTGCTAGTCTAGGAAAAGTTGTTCGTAAGAGCCAGAATATTTGCATGTTGCTCTTTGCTGCATTTAGCATGGTATTAGATGAATGAGATGAGCTCAGGAAAGAATAGGCTGATTTGTAAGTATAAATGGCCTCCTAGGAATGTAAAGCTAACTGCTTCTGCACTCCAAGGAGTAGGCAAAAAGGCTGAAAAAGACTTTGTCAAAGTCCCAATAATGCTCCTTGGTTTAAAAAATGGGCTCACCATTATAGCAAAGATAAGGGGGTTGGGTGTTCTACTTCTGGCACGACAGTATGAGGAGTTTCTCAGACCTTCTCCCCAGAAAAACTGGTGAAAATTAAAAAACAAAATTAAAGTTTCTGAAAATGATCCTATGGACATACAGCAAATGAAGAAATATTTATTCAAGAAAATCTACTAAAATTGATAAGAACTGTGAGTGTATGTGGTATTTGAGCCAAGACTTGTAGTCGCCCTCTCCCTCTCAGCTCAGGGAGACAGAAAATCCATCCCAGACTGCTATAGGCAAGAACACAGAGATCCCTTTCACTCTCAGCTCCCAGTTGGAGGGTTATCTTCCTGGGAGGGGCATGGTATCAGCATTCCTCATCTTTCCTCAGCTGCCTGTTGTTGAAGTTAAGTTCGGGGCAAATGTGGCTAAATGAGTCCCCTATTTCTGCCCAGCTCCCACTTATGGGATGAAGGCTCTATCTTACGTGTGGCATTGCTGAAAGCACTGGGGCCCCAATTGCCTTTTCCTGGCTGTTAGGGTGGGAAGTTTCACACTGTGAGAGGCGAGCTAAGGAGACCTGGGGCTGCTGTCTCCTACCCCCTTCTACTAAGTGCTAAGCTCCTAAAGTGGAGGAGTTGTTCAGAGAGAAGCATGTCATTGTCCTACCCACCCCACCCAGAGATTTTTCTGGGGGGTGGAGAGGAGAAGCAGGCCATGAAAAAGATATCTCCAAACTTCTTCCCAGAGTAATTGCCTTTATTTGCAACAGAGTGTGGAGAAGTTCAAGTCTAAGGGTGCTCTCAGAAAGAGTGGAAGTTGTGATGAAAGGAGATTGATAGATTCATTGGAGATATAGGCTATATTGTAGGCTGGCTAGTTTGCTGGAAAGAAATAGGGAAAGAAACAGCTGGGAAGAGCCCTCCTGGTTTCAGAACAAACCTCAAACACTGACTTAGGAACTATCCCTTAAAAGGAGGCTGACTTGATTGACTTTGTATGTGAAATAATTTGTGCCCCAGGACATTGTTGAAAACAATAGAGCAATCAGCCAACAATTAGTGGAGCTTAACAGTGTGGTCAGGGAAAAGATAGCCAAAGAGAGTTCTGCAAAAACTACTGTCATTCCAGGTCATCCCTGGGGCATAAGTGAGACTGTGTCTCTTGAGGAGCAACAACAGAGCCTTCACACTACTGGTGGGGGGAGGATAGACTTCACTAAAATAATCCAGCCAGTCACTAAACAAGTAAGCAAATAAGTAACAGTAACAAGACCCAGGGGAGGACCAAGTACTCAGATTTGCTGTAATATATTATCTAAAATATCCAGTTACCAACAAAAATTGTGAAACATGCAGAGAATCAAGAAAGTATGACCTGCATGTTAGAAAAAGGCAGTCAACCGAAACTATCTGTGAGAACAACCAGATGTTAGATTTAACAAAGATTTCAAAATAACTATTATAAATATATATTGAAATAATTGAGCAAATCATGATTAAAAATTAAAAGATGGTGTGATGACAACAATGCCTCAAATACAGAATATCAACAAAGAGATAGAATTACAAAAAAAGAACCAAATGGAAATTTTGTAGTCAAAAATATAATAAATGGAACAAAAAATATTTCAAATAGTAGATTTGAACAGGGAAAAGAAAGAACTCACAGACTCTTAGATTGATAGAGATTATGCAATCCAAACAACAGAGAAAAGAAGAATGAAGAGAAATAAACAGTGCCTCAGAGAAATGTAGTACTCCATTAGCACACCAACATATACCTAGTGGGACTATCAGAAGAAGAAGAGAGAGAGAGACTAACAGAAGAAATATTTGAAGAAATAATGGCTGCAATTTTCCAAGATTTATTGACAAACATTAACCTACACATGCAGGAAGCTCTATGAACTCCAATTAGAAAAACACAAAGAAATCTACAAATAGACATGCCATAGTAAAAATATTGAAAGGCAAAGACAAGGAGAACATCTTGAAAACCACAAGAGAAAAATAATCCATCACTTACAAGTGAACCCCCATAAGATTTACAGCTGGCTTCTCATCAGAAACAATGGAGATCAGAAAGCAGTGGGATAACATATTCTATCCCTTCTCAGAGTTAAGTGGTCAAAGAAAAAAAATTATCAGCCCAGAATCCTATATCTAGCAAACCTATCTTTCAAAAATAAAGGCAAAATAAACACATTCTCAGATAAACTAAGACTGAGAGTATTTGTTGCTGGCAGACTGACTTATAAGAAACACTAAAGAGAGTTCTTCAGGCTGAAAGCAAGAGACCCCAGACAGAAGTTAGAATCTAAACGAAATAAAGCAAAAATGAGCACTGGTAAAGGTAATTATTTAATTTTAATAGACAGTGTAAATGCATATTTATTCTCATTTATTCTCTTAACTGACATAAAAAGCAATTGTATAAAGCCATATGTATATAATGTGTTGTTGGGTCTATAGCATATAGAAATGTAATATATTTGTCAATAACAGCACAAGGAGGTGGGTGGGAGCAAAGCTATATTGGGCTAAGAAAATGATTCCAGATGGTAACTCAAATTCACAGGAACTAATGAAGAGAACAAGAAATAATAAACAAGAAGGTTAATGTAACAAAAGCTGTAAGTATGTACTTGCTCTCCTTTCTCCATTTAGCTTCTTTAAAAGATATAAAATTATATAAAGTACAATGGAACATTTATTGATGTAATATATACACGCACAATTATGTATGTATACAATATGTATAAAAATATATATTGTGTGTGTGTGTATATATATATACACATATATATATATGTGTATATATATATATAGCAACAATATCCTAAAAGGGGGAAAAACAGAACATAGCTTTTATATGGAGTAACATCTCTATATCTCACTGGAATTAGGTTAGTATAAATCTGTACCTGTTTCTGATAAGTTAAGAGGTATATAGCAAGCCCTAGAGCAATCACTAAGTGAATAACTTTAAAAAACAGTAAAAAATCATTAAAGAACTTAAAATGCTACATTAGGAAATGTTCACAGCACAAAAAGAAAGCAGTAAAGGAGACATAGAACAAAAAGACATTAGACATATAGATAAAAAAATAAAATAGCAGAGATAAATTCAACTATAATGCATTAAATGTGAATAGATTAAACAATCCAGTCAAAAGGAAGAGATTGTCAAATTAGATTAAAAAAACCAAGATGCAACTATTTGCTGTTTACAGGAGACACACTTTAGATTTAAAGATGCAAATAGATTAAAAGTAAAGGAATGGGAAACAGTATATCATGCAAACAGCAACCTCAAGAAACTTAGAGTGGCTATAAACTGTCAGACAAAATAGACTTTAAAATTAAAAAAAAAGTTACTAGAGATAAAGAGGAACATTTTTGAATGATAAGAGGGTCAAACTATTGGGAAGATAAAAAATTATAAACATATGCATCTGACAACAGAATACCAAAATATATGAAGCAAAAACTAACAGATATGAGAGGAGAAATAGATGATTCAACAATAATAGTCAGAGACTTCAATGACCCACTTTTAGTAATGGATAGAACAACTAGACAGAAGATCAACAAGGAAATAAAAGACCTGAACAAAACTACAAACCAACTAGAACTACCAGACATCTATAGAACATGCCACCCACAACAAAATACACATTCTTGTCAAGCACATGTGGGACATTCTCCATGACAGATCACATGCTAGGGCATAAAACAAGCTCAATAAATTTAAAAGGAGAGAAATAACATAAATTTGGTTCTCTGATCATGATGAAATGAAATTAGAAATCAATAACCAAAGGAAATTTGGGAAACTTACAAATATGTGGAAATTAAACACCACTCTCCTAAATAACAAATGAGTCAAAGAAGAAATCAAAAGGGATATTAGAAAATACTTTGAGATGAAGGAAAATGGAGACACAAAATGCCAAAACTTATGAGATGCAGCTAAAGCAATGCTTATGGAAAATTTATAGCTTTAAATGCCTACATTTAAAAAGAAGTGAGATAAATCAATAATATAACCTTCCAACTTAAGACACTGGAAAAAGAAGAGTAGCGATACTTAAAGCAAAGAAAAGGAAGGATATAATAAACACTCAATTGGAAATTGAAGAAATAGAGAATAGAATGACAATAGACAAAATCAATGAAACCAAAGCCTGTTTCTTTGAAAAGATTAACAAAACTGATAAACTTTTAGCTAGGTTGACGTAGAAAAAAAAAAAAGAAGAGCCACATTTCATGAATCAGAAACGAAAGAGCGGACATTATTACTGACTTTCAAGAAATAAAATGGGTTTTAAAGGAATATGGTGAATAATTTTATGCCAAAAAATTATATAATTTAGATGACATGGACAAATTCCAATAAAATCACAAACTACCAAACTGACTCAAGATGAAATAGACAATCTGAATAGACCTATAACAAATAGAGAGACTGAATTAGTAAAAACAAACAACTTGCCCACAAAGAAAAGCCCAGGCCCAGATGACTTAACTGGTGAATTCTACCAAATATTTACATAAGAATTAAAACCAGATCTTCATAAACTCTTCCAAAAAATAGAAGTGAGAATACTTCACACCTCATTCTATGAGGCCAGTATAATTTTGATACCAAAACCAGTCAAAGACATCACAAGAAAAGAAAACTACAGACCAACATCTCTTGTGAATATGGGTTCAAAAATCATAAACAAAATTCTAGCAATGAATCTGGTAATGTATAAAAGAATTATACCACGACTAAGTGGAGCTTATCCCAGGAATATAAGGTTGATTTAACATCTGAAAATCAATTAATGTTATATACTATATAAATATAATGAAAAAAAAAAACCCCCATATGATCATCTCAATAGAGTCAGAAAAAGCATTTGACGAGATTCAACACTCTTTCATGATAAAAACACTCAACAAACTAGGAAAAAAAGAGAATTTAATTAACCTGATGAAGGGCATTTATGAAAATCCACAGCTAACATCATACTTAATGCTGAAAGACTGGTTGCTTTTTGTCTAAGATTGGGAACAAGACAATGATGCCCATTCTTGCCACTTGTACTCAGCATTGTCATAGAGATTCTAGTCAGGGCATTAGGCAAGAATAATAAATAAAAGATATCCATGTTAGAAAGGAAAAAGTAAAATTATATCTATTCACAGATGACAGAGAATCTTAAGGAACCCACTAAAAAATGTTTAGAACTAAGAAATGTGTTTAACAAGATTGGAGGATACAGGAGCAATGCACAAAGTCAATTGTATTTCTATACACTTGCCATGAACAGTATGAAATAAAATTAAGAAAACAATTTCATCTGCAATATAATCAAATAGAATAAAATGCTTAGGAATAAGTTTACAAAGGAAGTGCAAAACTTATACTCTGAAAACCACAAAACATTGTTTTAAGAAATTAAAGAAAATCTAAGTAATTGAGAGAACACCCGTGTTCTTGCATTGGAAGACTTAATATTGTTAAGATGGCAATACTCCCAAATTAATCTACAGATTCAATGCAATCCCTGTCTGAACCTCAGCTAACTTCTTTGTAGCAACTGAGAAGTGGATCCTAAAATTCATATGGAGTTGTAAGGGACCCACAATAGCCAAAACAGTCTTGAAAAGGAAGAACAAAGTTGGGGACTCACAATTCCCAATTTTGAAACATGCTATAAAGTGAGAGTAATCAAGACAGGGTAGTATTGGCATTAGGATAGACATGTAGATCTATGGAAGAGAATTGAGAGTCCAGAGATAAACACCTTTCCATGGTCAACTGATTTTTGACAAAGGCGCCCATTTGACTGGGAAAGAACAGTCTTTTCAACAAATGGTTCTGGGACAACTGGATAACTGTATGCAAAACAATGAAATTGGACTATATACAAAATTTATGTACACACTATATACAAAAATTAACTCAAAATGGATCAAAGACCTAAATGTAAGTGTGAAAACCATGAAACTCTTAGAAGAAAATATAGGAGTAAATGATCATGATCTCAGATTTGGCAATAGATTTTTAGATATGACACCAAAAGCATGAGCAACAACAAAAGTAAATAAATTGGACTTCATCAAATTTAACTTTCAAGAAAGTTAAAAGACAAACCATAGAATAGGAAAAAATATTTGCAAATCATATATATGATAGGAACTTATATCTAGAATATATAAAGAACTCTTACGACTCAATAATGAAAAGACTCAATTGAGAAATGGTTAAAGGAGCTGAATAGACACTTCTCCAAAGAAGATATACAAGTGGCCAATAAACATTTGAAACACGCTTATCATTAGTCATCAGGGAAATGCAAATCAAAAGAACAATGACATACTACTTCACACCCGCTAGGGTGGCTATGATCAAAAAGCCAGATAATAATTGTTGGTGAGGATGTGCAGAAATTGGAATCCTCATACACTGCTGGTGGGAATGTAAATTGGTACAGCCATTTTGGAAAGCAGTCTGGAAGTTCCCCAAATGGTTAAACACAGAGTTACAATATGACTCAATAATTCCAGAAATGAAGACATATGTCCACAGAAAAAGTTGCATATGAATGTTTGCAGTAGCATTATTTATAATAGTCAAAAGGTAGCAACAGCTCAAATATTCAACAACCGATTAATGGGTAAACAAAATGTGATATAGCCACGCAATGGAATATTATTCAGCCATTAAAAGGAACGCATAAAGTACTGATACATACTTTAATGTGAATATGTTAAGCCATGTGTTGAATATGGAACAGCCTCCATCAGTCTTGAAAACATTACACTAAGTAAAAGAAGTCAGTCACAAAAGACTACGTATTATATGATCCCAGAACAGGCAAATCTATAGAGACAGAAAGTAGTAGTTTGCTGAGAGCTGGGAAGATCGAGGAGTAGGCACGCGGTAACTAAAGGGAATGAAGTTTCTTTATGAGGTGACGAAATTGTTCTAAAATTGACTGTGGTGAGGTTGCACATATCTGTAAATATACTAAAAATCACTGAATTGTATGCTTTAAATAGGTGAATAGTATGGTATGTGAATGATATCTCAAAATAATTGAGTTACCTTTCCATCCTGGCTTGTTGTTTTGTTTTAGGTGACTCAAAGTAGCTGCTGTTAGGTTGTAGAAAGGCGTGAGAGCTAGAAAGCAAAACAAGTTAATAAACAAACAAAAATTAAAATGAACAAATAAATAAAAGAGGCCTAAGTCTTAAATCGGAAAAAAGAATTCAGGCGATTATTACTGACTCATGGAACTGACTGGAAACAAATATATCAGAAGCCAACTAAGAATTTGAGGGAACTGTATTGCCAATAAAACAATAATTGCAGCCTTACAAAACTCTGTGATTATAAAACAACCCTTGGTTCCCCCAACTTACATTAGCAGGAAATGGAAAGTGATGATTCTGACCTCTGAAAGGGAGTACACGTTTCAATGCTCACTTTGGATTTGGCAATGTAGGATGGTGGACAAGGAAAAACATCCCAGAGGGTGCAGCGAGGGTCATGGAGAACAATGGACACAGTGGTTTCTCTTAGAGAGTTGAATCAGGATCTTGGACCTTGCCCAACTCTCATGAAGTATGGCTTCACTATGCCTGCCGAGCAGAGTTTCATCGTTGCTATGAATCTGTGATGACTCTGTGTCTACCATTTTCCTATGTTCACATTTGGAGTCTTCATTGGAGTTATCTCATTTCTGCTCTACACTTGATGTAAAGGTATGTATGGGGGAGAGGAAGAACTTGTGTGTTTAGCTCACAGCTCACAGGACCACAAGAAGCCACCTCAAGTTTGAATAGAGAGAAATACAATGACTCAGTGACCCATGGACTTTGAGCATTAAATGGATTGTCTCTTTTCAGAGACAATTATTGAATGTGTTCTATGTGTGGGAAGCAGGATGAACATGACCATGGTGACCAGAAGGGCAGACAGTGGCAGAAACTGCTAGCTGTTCAAAAAAATCCATAGTTGTCTCTTCTTCATGACCACACAACTACAATATTTTCCAGCCTCTCTTATGTTGAATTGTGATCATGTGACAAGGTCTAACCAATAGAATGTGAGTAGAAGAGATGTGTATCCCATATAGGCCTGGCTGATTAAAAGTCACCCCAAACACTTTTCCATTCTTTTTTCCCTTACTTGCTGCCTGGAAGGGAGACAATCCCAATGGTAACCTTAGAAGCCGTGTGTTGAATATGGCAGAGCCTGTGTCAGTCTAAGTCCTCGAGTGACCACATGGAAGAGGGCCCCATCAATGTTTTTTCACTCAGTACCATTATTTAAATAACACAAATTCTCTTGAATTTGTGCCATTACACATTTTCAGTCCTTTTTTTTAAGCAATTAGCCTCCCTGAATAATATAACTCTCATCATTGAATGCCTTCCCTATACCTGCTGAGTTTAATAAATTGTACTCACTGGGTATTCCTTTTTTTTTAATTGATTCATGCAACTCTATGTGGTGGTTTCAATGACTACTCAGACTACTTACATTCTATTCAAGGTGGTTTTTCCTCTCTTAAGTTTTATGTCTTTCTCTTTGTATTTGATCTTATTGGTAGTTTCATCCTTGTAATTTTTAGTTGTATGTGTGGTATATCTGTAATATGGTTTTACATAAAAGGGGAAACATGAAGCATTTACTCTCTAAGAAGTTAAATTAGAGGGAGTATAGACTGGATAAACATATATTATGGCTATTCCACTTGTCTTCCCTGTTCCATACACTTGGAAGTTATGATTCTTTAAAAAATAAGTCTATATTTAGGGGGTGCATTTATTCTTTGTATATGAAAGGGATAAAATGTATTTAAGTCTGCAGTACTCAATCTGGATTTTTAGACCTTCTTAAAAGCTAATTTGGATTCCTATCCAGTAAATTTGATTGATAACTGCAGAACCAATTGATAATAAGACCAAACAGTTTGAATTAACCATGATTGTGTAGCCTATACACAGCTTTAATTTTGACCCTGTCTCATCTTGGTAGTATACTTTAACATTTCTTTCATTCTTTTCACCTTGCATGTTGAAAAAAATGTCTAGAAAGTAGCACATTAAAAATACTTAGAGTGTTACTCATTTAAATAATTTATTTTTCAATCAGAGACATCAGTTTGATGATTAATACACTGCATTCATTTTCTCCTTTTAAGAAACCTGGAACAAACAGGCTTGCATGGTGTATATATAATTCATTTAGGTGTTGAAGTCTGAGCCTACATTTGTAAGAGAAAATTTCAAATGAGCCATAATTAATATGTCACTTTAGGAGGAGCAGTGGGATGAGGGGGTGGAAGTAAATGGATCTACCTGATGTTCTGGCAGTGTATGTGTGGAAAGGAGAAATTAAAGTTAATGCACAAAGAAAGGACCAGCTTTGCAAGCTTATTTCTTTGAGTTCATGCCAAAATAAATAGGTATATCTGTGGATATCTTCTTCTGGAGGTGTGGAAAGTGTAGGTTAAGTGTGATGAACTGCAGCACATTTCATGAGAGGAAATTTGAAGAGTGCATTAATCTGGAAGGCCAATCTTGTTTTTCTCAGCTCCACTGCCATTTACTGGGTGAAATGTAAAAGGCTATTTAGCATTTTCAGCTCTCAATTTCTCTCTTGAATGAAGAGAACCAACAGCTGTCCCTCTTCTACCTCACCTATTAATATGAAGTGATGGATTGAAGGCAGAAGTGGTATACAAACATATATTGCACTATATGCTTATATTTGTGTTTCATGACGTTTTGATGCCATCATCACTGTCGTAGGAATTTAGTATTTCAATGTGGGTAAAAAGGTTCTCTGGGGGTCTTTTCAGACTGATCCTCAAGTATTTCCAGTGAAATTTGGTGAACTTAGTTCTTTTTCACATTTATAGGATCAGAAAGGGCTTCCATTCTGTTACTGTGATAAAACTTGTCTGGGTGACTCCAAATAGGGAGCCCCACTTTTTTACTTCTGGTTGATTTCAGGATCATCACTAAAGGATTGTGAGGGGAGAGTCTTCTTTCCTAGGCTTGGCTCTGCAGGATTGTCCCATATGTTTCTTTCCTATCCACAGCTACTACTGAATCATCCGCCTGGTAAATCATCCAAAAAGGAGAAAAAATGTATGAGTCTTTTCAGGAACACCATTTGGCAAATGATTGTAGCTAATCTCAGAATCTAATTGCCACAACGTTACACATAATGTAAGAGCTTTTAGGTGAAAGAGATTGGAGTTAAGAATCAGGAGGCTTACTATTCTTGGTGATCACATCCTTATGGAGGGTTGGGCCCAGTCAAGGTGCCTTTTATTATTTTCTGAGGAAGATTCCCCCTGAGTTAACATCCATTGCCAATCTTCCTCTTTTTTTTTGCGTGAGGAAGATTAGCCCTGAGCTAACATCTGTGCCAATCTTCCTCTACTTTGTACATGGGTTGCCACCACATCATGGCTTGACAAATGGTGTAGGTCTGTGCCTGGGATCCAAACCTGTGAACCTGGGCTGCCAAAGTGGAGCACAGAGAACTTTAACCACTTGGCCACGGTGCTGGCCCCCAAGATGCCCTGTTTAAAGAGGGACTTGGAACAACAGTGGGCCTAGGAGAAGGAGAAAAGGTAGTGAGAGAACTTGAGAACATATTCTTTCAGGGACTGCTATTGCAAGTGAGGATGTTTAGTCTGGAAATGAGATGCTTTACGGGAGCCATGCTAACACAACGGTAGTGTAATATTCTGGAGAAGAAAAATAAAAGATGAAGAAAAACAACACAAAACCAGTGGATATACATTATAGAAGTAGAATTTGGTTGAACATAATGAAAAGAAACTTTCTAATATCTGGCATTGCCAAATTATAGTAGTGAGTCCATCTCACTGAAATTATTCTAGCTCACGTTAGTAGTTTGTTTATTAAATAAGTTTGAAAACATTGGGAAGGAATTTTAATTACTCATAATTTCAAGGTATAAAGTAAAATTAAGAGTGCAGACTCAGGAATCAGAGGGACTGGAATTCCATTCTGGCTCCACCATTTACTAGTTGGATGTCCTTGATATTTAATATCTTTAAGCTTAATTTTCTCATCTGTAAAATGCAAATGATCACAGTGTTTACCAGATAGGGTTGCTGTGAGCATTAAGCAAGATCATGCATTGAAAGCATTTAGTACAGTCCTGGAATATAGGAAGTGATCAATAAACAAATAGTAGCCATTTATTTTTATTATTAATTATTACTGACTTTCAACCTGAAGAATTGTGTATGATAATATTCAATAAATGTTGCAACAGATTTTTTCTGTGGAAGAATATCTTAATATAGCTAATACTTTGATTTTTTTCAGTAGATAGAAATGTTGCAAAAAGTAGTTATTAATAAATCATTAAAGTTTGCATCTTATTTATAAGATGGCTGTTAATATTATGCTGAATTTTTCGTTAGTGTAGAAAATTCATTTAACCCTTCCTTGGGGGAAAAAACAACAACATTCACAAAGTAAATGCTAGGGATGCACATAAAAAAGACTATCTGGGGGAAAATCAAATTACTTTTTTTCCTTTTTATAATATATCAGAAATTCATGTGTACATTGAGACTTCCTTTACCTTACACTCTAAGTTTTTCTCTGTGGGAAAGTCTATTATGACATTGGATTGTTAGGAATTAATTATGTTGTCAGTTACTTCTTCTATGTTTACAAGTCAGTGAGAGTTTGAGGAAGAAATGAAGTGAACACAGATTTTTGTTGTTGTCAGTGGTGCTGTGAAGGGTTAAAATCGCATCTTGTCAAAAATTAGAACAAGCAGCCTGAGAGTTTAGACAAAAAAAAATTATCCAGGGGAGATTCACAATCGTAGCCTTAAGTGTCTGATGAATTTAATGCCATTAGCTTGCATTCACATAAAGAAGTTTAATTTTATAGGAGTTCACAGTTTGTGATATAGGGGTTGCAATTTCTCTGAGCTCTTTGAAAACCCTTCCTAAATTCTGCTCTATTTTCCTCTCCTTTCATAAATTGTGGTGTTACAAAACTGTTAGTCATAAAAAGGCATTTATAGTTCAATATAATTTTCCTTCTTTTTCTTTTATTTTCTTTAAAAATGCAGTTTTAAAAGTAATAAAGCCCTTCCTTCTGTAAATCTTCAATCTTTTTTTCCTAAGGGAAGATTAATTTGTAAATATGCTAATGGATTTGTATAATATTAAACTTTCCCAAGAAAAATTACATTACTCCATATGAATGAACACATCTATCTTATTCAATTTATAAACTAATGGCTGAAAACCCAAAACTGTTTCCTACTATGTGTCTTATAACTAACATGACTGCAGGCACAGCCACAAACTTGGCATTTCACAACAAATTTATTGGATGCAAAATTTTTTTCAGTCCCTTTATTAAGTTTTCCTCATTTAGATGTATTTGAATTCTAGCTAATAAAATGCAATTCTTCTTACAAAAAAGGTGAAAAAGTAAACATACCGCTCACTGCTTAAAATAGAAGTGATTTCTAAACAGGAAGTAGACTAAAAAGAACAAATGCTTACTTTAAAAGTGGTATCAGTAGTAGGGATGCTGTGATGGAGATATTCCCAGAGCTAACTTTCATTACAACAACAGGGTGACTTAGGCTAGGCAATGAGCTAAGGCTTGGTGGTTCAGTTATGTAGCTACTCCGGATTTACTCTGATATTATGCATGAGAAACTTAACCCCTCCTCGTCTTGCTTGTTTCTTTATTACTTATTTTCACCAACTCGATAATTCCACTGCATAAATTACTTCCTGGATCAGGCAAAAATACCTTAGTGTCCTGCCAGGATCCTGAGATGACTTGAAGAGTCATCATCTGCTGTTGTCCCTAGGCGACACCCTGAATTCTGAGGTGAGATTTGTATTACTTGGGCATCTCTCTCTGAGGGACTCTGTGAGAGCTGGCAGGCCTCATAAGGGAAATAAGCAGGAGGAGAAGGGGCTCTAAATTGAGAATTAACTTTAATAGTCTCATAAATCTAAAAATGAACTTCTCGGAATTCTGATAATTCTTCCCAATGATTAGATACTCTGTTTTCATGATGGTTTTCTACTAGCAACTTGGAAGAATCCTAATTCAAGGGAAGATTACAGTGACGGGCAATTGTGGTGGTCATCTTATTTCCTAACATTTCCCAGAAGGGTAAATTTGGGAGGATCTTGGGCAATGTGAAGAGACATGGGACCTGGGTTATCAGTCCCCACAAAGGTAAGAAAATCGCTATTGAAAATAGTTGATAATAATGTGTTGCTTCAACTTATTTTGTTCTTAAAAGCTGGGCCTTTCCTTTTTGTATTTTTGTTGACTATTATGTGATTTAGGGAAAGTGCTTTAAGTTCTTTCTGCGTGTGTTTTGTTAAATGGGACCAATTGACTGCCTCAATGCATGCCATGATATGGATTGAATTTGCCAGGTTGTTTTGATTGCTTATGATAGAAATCCAGTTTAAACTGGTTTAAGCTGTGTGGTGGGTGGGAAGGAAGAATTTGTCGGTTTTGGAAAACCGAAAAGTCCAGGAATATAGCTAGACTCAGACATTTCTATATCCTGGTGCTCATATCATTCCACTAGGAATTGGTCTGTTTCTATCTCTCAGCTCTGCTTTCCTGTGTTGGGCTTTATTGTTAGTCAGCTTCTAGCCGGGGCCACCAACTAGTCCAGTCATAGGTTGAGTTTCTCTTTCACATTGTCCTAGCAAATGCTAGGGCTCACTGTGATTCTCCATCTTGGATCATGTGTCCACGGTTGGAGCTAGGGTGTAAAGGTCAACCTCACCCAATCCTCAGAGGCTGAGAGTGGGAGAATGGTGATTCCTTGGGGGGAATTTGGATGACAGTTCTAGAAGCAAGAGATATGTGTGATGTGCAGGCAAAAAGAAAATGTCTCTAGTACCATTATGAAATGAAGAGGCATGACACTATAAATAGCCAAGAAAATGACCCAAGTGGCAAAACCACAACAGGGGACATTTTGCTACCTCATAAAAAGTACTCTGGGCATTCTTTTTTGGAGCCTTGCCATTCAAAGTGATATAGTTGATTGAAATCCTGTCCATGTGGGTACAGACATAGCTGGAAAAAAAAGAGTGTCCTTGGCTTATGAGCAGTTTTGTAATGTTATCTATAAGTTTTATTTCTTCCAACTAGAATGTAATTTCTCCAAAAGCAGGCACTGTGTTATAGCTTTTATTGTGTTACACTTTTATTGTATTTCTTTAAGAACGTAGCACCGCAATGGACACAAAGCAAACACTCAGCATATACTTTTGATGGATTCATTTCAGCTCTTTGCAATGCTTATCACACTGAAGGCTTTCCCAGCAATTTTTCTCAAAAACTCATCCTCTCTGAGAGCTACATTTGTTTCCCATCTTTCCATATCACTTGAGAAGTCTGAATATGTCCTTTTAATGTGCCTACAGGTTTCTGTGCTTTCTATCACCCACCAACGCTCTGTCTGGCAGAAGCTGGGACCACGGCTGCTGTCTTTCTTCCACACCGAAGGGCTGTGCTGTGCAAAGTATTGCTTCATGCTGCTTTCCTGACCTGCTTTGCATAACTGCTTGGAAGAAAGTACTTTTATGGATAATCCAAAAGAGAGAAATATATTGAACACTATTTTGCTTTAGCGTATTTTATGGGTTAAATCCATTTAAAATACTATTACAGTGAAATTCTACATAGAGCAAGCATTTCTCAAGTTTTAACCAATGGCCAACTAGTTTTAGAGCATATTTGATACATTATAATTAGAAAACAACCCAATAATTAGGATGGTTTCTTAAAAACATGGGATTTTTGGTGTTCCATAGGAGTTCTTGATTCAGTTTATGGAAGAGGCC
Organism: Tapirus indicus; assembly: GCA_031878705.1. Lineage (NCBI taxonomy): Eukaryota > Metazoa > Chordata > Mammalia > Perissodactyla > Tapiridae > Tapirus > Tapirus indicus. The sequence goes on from CM062926.1 coordinate 60,817,895, forward strand.
TTAGAGATAATATAGTCCAGGGAGAGAAAATAGATTCATCTCATGTGCCAAATTTGATCAGTTGGTGGTGGTTGCCTGGAGTGCTGTGTTAAGAAAGAATTTATGGCTAAGTCCAGGCTCAGTGGGAAAATATGCTGGGATGGGCTTTTTTTTATGTTTACCCCGGTGAAAGAAGGGGATAGTAGCACCATATCTACTGCGTGTTTGCCGACTCAACCCAGTCTCCCATTTTTCAAAATCAATTACTGGAGAAATTAGTCCAAGATCACATTCCTAGTCAGTAGCAGAGCCTAGGCTTTTTAGCTCAGTCTTTCAATATTTGCTCAAAGGCTATTTCCATATGGGTTAAATGAGATAGGCTTGCAAAAGCAGTCAGAATAGAGCCTGCTGTGTCATCTATCCTCAGTAGCCATTAGCTGAATGTGACATTTTAATTAAATTATATATTCCTTTATTAACCAAGGAATCAGCAAATATTTATTGACCATACACTATGTGCTAGGTTAGCATGGTACTTGGCACAGTTGATGAGCATGACTTCTCAATCTATTCCTCAGAGGTTGATCATTTTTCTACCAGAAGGAAGGAGCTGGATTGTGTCATGATTCATCTCCACCATGTTTTGCTTTCATTACCTACCAATTTGGTTCACTCTTTGAATCCTGAAGTCTACTGCCCATGCATAGATGAGGGAGAGGTGCACATATTTTCCATTAATATCATCCTGTGTAGATTGTCCACTTTCCTAAGAAAGTATTGCCCTTTGGACTTTATGATAAATCTCATGAAAATGGAACTATATTTAAGGGAATCAGTAGCATATTATGGACTTGGTTTTTAGTAACAGGTGTCTAACGTGTGCATGCGACATGCAAAATATGCTGATGCAAATGGATGATTGCATGTGCAAAAATATGCAGATTAATGTGCAAACAGATGTTCAAATAATTTCCCATTATTGCATGCCATTACCTCTTTTGAATGCACAACTGCATATTTCATATACGGATATATTTGTGTTGTTTGTATTTCATGTGTGCAATTTATACATATCTTTTCAAGGATTTCTCTCCATCATGTCCTTAATTGAGAAGACTTAACCTTCCAATGCATTTCCAGGTCCCTAAGACAGTTCTCTGCAGGAACGGGAAAATACTGCGACTTACCCTTAAAAAGCTCAATATCACCAGAAGATAAATGCTAATTTTTATCTGTCTCTCTTTGTTAGAAATGTGGTCCTTTCCTATCAATACAGCTTTTGATGTCAGTGTAATAAAATGTAAAATCTGTGCAGATTCTTAAACTGTCAAAACAACAGTATGCACTTAACAAAACTTATCTAGTTCTTTGTAAGTGTTTAATTTTTTTGTTTTGTTGGTTTTTCTTACGTTTCCATTCCCGCAGTGTTATCAGTGCTCACAGATAACCCAGGGAAATATATTCTTGATTTTGAGGTAAGAAAAACCTTGACTTATGATGAACGCTTTTAGGGATTTTTTTTCTGGAATTTTAGATATCAGATCAATAAATAGAAAATCAAATGTAGTTAGAAACTCATTTTTATACCATTTTAGATGATTTGCTCCAAGTTTTTATATTTTATTACTAAGTTGGTTTAGTCCATTCCTAACTACAAGAAGTTCATATATATCATTGGAAAACTAAAATTGAAAAAGCTTGATGTAGTTCTCTAATAGTTGTTTCTAACATTACATTTTAATATACTCCAAAATATACATTTCTAAAATAATATTTTTACCATATCATCATTTCTGCAAGCTGAGTTTGGCATTATTTGGTTCAAAATCTTCATATATTATTTTATTAATATGGCATTTTATTCTGACCTCAATATTTTCTAATTACCACCTGAAGAAACATTGAAATGCATACCGAATCCCCCTCCTCCCAGAGTCAAGAAGTGTATATATTTAAATAGAATTTAAATACCAAATAGCTTGAGGGTTGTGGGAGAAAAAGACACTGATAGAGAATTACTCCTATTTTTTTAAATAATTATGGTGAATCATCTATTTTCATACAACTGGTAACTCTTAAAGTACAGCCTTGTATATTGCTGCAAATTTTAAAAAGGGGGAACTCTAGTGAGGTTGTTATTACTCTAAATGTAGTTAAACATAGAGGTTACATTGGAAAATAATATTTGAGATATAATGTCTCATATGTAATTTCTAAAGAAAAAGGTATACGTTTCAGTGCTGAAACCTGAAGCAGAACGAAGATTAGAAGATAAAAGTTAGGTGTTTCTTCTCTTTTTTTGAGGTTCCCTCCCCTCTGATGCTACTTATTATTAGTAGTTCCGAAGCATTAAATCTAAAGGTTCATCAGCTCGCATCTTCCAGCCCTGCCTGTCTGTGGACAGGACCCTGTCTGTCTGTTTCCTCCATTGCACTGTTTTGTTTGTACTACTGTAATCATTTTGCTGGCCCAGATCTGTGTGGGTGTGCTGGCAGCTTTACAACAAAGTTACATGGGAACAGAGTTAAGGTTGAATATTTATTAGAAGAAGCCATCTGGCGTCAGGCTGTCTGTACAGGGGGGCTGGCTTCTTTAGTAGGCTCTCCTCTTTCTCTAGAGCTCTTCCTCCCTTTCTCTCTCCTGCTCTCTCCCCCTGCTCCTCATTTCACAGTTCTGAAAAGTTGAATGTGCCTCTCTAACTCATTTATTTTGTCCTTTGCATTTATGTTCTTAAAAAAAATCAACAGATTGCTGTGTTTCTTTTAAAATATTTCTCTTTTCTTGGAGGCAGCTTGTTTCCACAATGACAGTACTCACGGAGGGTCGCCAGTAGAAGGCAGCAGGACTGCCACAATGGAATAGCCACTTCCTATGTGGGCTTACAAGTTGTCTTAAACATCCATTTCCTGTTGCTGCCTTTCTTCCTTGCCTCCGGTGGGCAAACTGATATAAATGTACCTCTCTTTGGAGCCAAGCTACTCTCCACATAAGCAATTAGATGCCTTCTTAGAGAGCAAGTAGGTCCCTTGGTCTTCTGCCATCCTGCTCCAACTCAGCTGACTTTATATGCTCGCTAAACCATCTTTGAGATGTTTAATTTTTTTGTTTGCCATTTTTGTGGGTCAGTCGTTCATTTTCCTGTGAATGTCCCTCTTTCCTTCTCTTTTTCTAGAACTCTCTCTGCCTCTGTGTAGTCCGCCCCTCCACCACATGGCCTCTACTGAGAGCCTCCCCCAGTTCCTGTCGTTTGTCCTGTAGCTATAAGTGTGCCACACAAAATGCTATTATCACTAGCCTGATCAAACGATGCCTGTTTTAAAATACTCTCGATGTGTAACTGATGAAGTCAGTGGGAAGGAGGCTCACGAACCAATGATCACCATTGCACTTGAAAATCCGTTCAGACGTGGCAACAAGTATTTTGTGAATGCAAAGGGGGTCTGTCATTCCTGCTTTGCTCCTTGTGGGATGACAGCCAAATTCTGGGTTAGCTTCAGTTAAGTCCCCACATGTTAACTTTCTCCCCCCTTCTCTGCAATGTGGGAAACTGCCCAGAGAGAGATACCGTGGTGAGATTGTGCTGTGGAGGGGAGGCTTTCTGTAAGGTCTGGTAAACCTGTAGTAATGCATTTATTCTGATATTGAAAGCGTGGCAATTTGTTTGCTCAGTTCCCTAATTATCTAGAGTACAGGAGTTATCACGGGAATCAGATGGGAGAAATTAAAAGATCAGCGCAGCATTTAAAACCTCCAGTGCAGATGGGCTATTAGGAATCTAAAGAGTTCAACAAGCCTGAATCAAAGTCAGCTTAATAACCACTGTCTCTGCTCCATTGTACGGATGGATTTTTTTTTTTTCAGAAAGTGATTTTTCATCATTTTCTCAGGTGGGATATGGACTAGCCAGTCACTTTAGTAGAGAGCCCTTATTTCAGGCAGCTTCAAATGCCTCATCATTTCTGAATGAGTTTCAGCTCCAGGAGATTTCAGTGTTGGAAGAATTGCAATAAGCTATGAAACTTTACCCCTTCTCAAGACTCTTCCGAGTCACTAGGGAACTCTGGCTTCCACGGGTAATGGTAATCGCTCTACTCACTTATAGAAGGGAAGGTACCACCTCGGGGGTCACATGACAATACCAGAGAGGTTAAATCAACTTCCAGCTGAGGTTTTACAGATACGTTTGGGATCTTGGAATGATATTACCATATTATTGTGCTTTTACTCTTGTTTCTTTTGGCTCAGGGCTGAGGGAATGGTCTTGTGTAATAGATTTACCCAAGGAAGGCTTCACCTGATCTGAGCAAGCCTGGGTTCTAATGTCACCCCATTTTGGTTTAACATATAAGAAATGTCTCAGAGAGAAATGTTGTTGGTATTCTGAGACTTGTATTTATCTTTAATTTTTGAAAGACTTATTCAGGAAAAGAATTCAACACAGTATCTCAGGGGAGATGAGCACAGAATGAGAGTAATAGCTATTAAAATAAGAGAGGCGCTCAGGGAAATGACTGGTCATTTGATGCTTTTTTTCCTTGAAAAATCTGCCAAATAAAAGAGTTACCTGATTCATTTACATTGGGATATCTAATTGTGCCTATTTTTTGAGAACTTATTCATCTACCTATGTTTTCGTGCCAAGATTTAATTGCATCAAGAAACAGCTTTAACCCTCATGGTCACTCTAATCATCAAGGTTTAATTGTGGGTTCATAATTGACAAATCATAGGGAAAATAGCATTTTTACTTTCATTTCATATACCTCTTCCTTAAAACAAAGTAGGGGGTAAGGGGCACAACACCTGGTGAAATTATTTTGTATATAACAAGTTTCCGAGATTTTCTTAAACAGTGGATTATCTGTTATTAAAGGATAGGTACCAGTCTTTTTCCTAAGGTTGTAACAATCTTCCAGAGAAGACCAACAAACCATATTGCTAACAGAAGTGCATGAATACAATAGTAACCAAAAAGTGTTAGTCTGCTGCCTGTAAATTTATTGATTTGTTCCTCAGTATTTGAGTATTTGCTGTATGCAAGATCCTGTTCCAAGTTAGGTGTATTCTAAGCTAATTTGATACAATCTTTTGTCCTTAGGCACCTTACAATATAGCTTGGGAGAATGGCAATTTCATGAATAATAGCAAATAGAAGTCTGTAATTTCCATAAGAGTGATTAAAACAAGGAGTTAGTGGTGATGATCAGGGAGGGCTGCACTGTTAGGATGATATTTATGCTGGGCCTTTAGGAAGGGTGCTATTGGTTTCAGAAAGGACAACCCATATACAGAAAGTGATCCATCTTAGAGCATAGGAAATCTGTGCAGTAGAAGTGAAAAAAAGAAGGGTAGGACTGGATGGAAGAGGAGCTTGAATGCCAAGGTAAAGAGCACTTACCTTGAGTGACAGTTGAAGTCATTTGAGTAGATGGTAATAAAATCATAGTGGTGTTGTAGGAAAAGACATTTGGTCACATTTTGGGTACCAGGAGAATGTGGAAGAATTTACACTAATGACCAGATAGGTCATTACTCCTATGGAAGCAGACCAAGTTACACCAAGGTCAGGGTAGTTAAATCAGAGTTGGAGAGAATGAGAAAGGAAAGGAAAAGCTATTAAAAAAAAAAAAGAAGATTGATAGGCCTGGACAGCTAACTGGAGGAGAAGGAACAAAGACAAAGACGCAGTCTAAGATTTTGAGTTTGGTGTGTATACAATTGTGGGAAAATAAAGGGAGGAGTGAATATTTTGATTTTAGATGTGTTGAATTTGAGATACTTGAAGAACATCCAGGAGGCAACGTCTGGCATACAGCTGAAAAAAAGAGGAGATATGGTTCAGGGAAAGTCAGAAACTGGAGATTTATGAGATATATGCATAGAGGTGATAACTGAATATGTGAAATGGATAACATTTTCAAGGAAAAGAGTACAGAAAGTGAGAAGAGAAGAAAGCTCAAGATAGAATATTGGGAAAACATCCATTTAATGAGTGGAAGGAAAAAGAAGAACCAATGAAGTATTGATTAGGAAACTATCAACAGATGACTAAAATCAAAAAATGTAGAGAGGGCAAGGATGGTGACAAAGACAGAGAAAACTGAATTTGGAACGGACTTCTCAATGATCTGAAATAGAGCTGGCTCAATAAATGTAGTGGAGTGGGAAACATTTTGAAAAAGATGTATGGATGGCAACAAAGTGAGAAAAGACATATTCACTGCTTTTCCAAGAAATTGGGCAGTAATAACAGCTGAGGAAATATAGTCTAGTTCAAAGGAACAGGAGAAAGTAATTTTTAGATAGGAGAGATCTGAGCTCATTTGTGGACCAAGGAAAGATTAAAAATGCAAGAGAGAAGAGATAATGGTAGAGCAAAGTCTGAAAGGTGCCTTTGAGGACTTTTCACATTTTTAGGTAAAAATAATATCTTCTTTCCCTATTATTCTATAGAATTTAAAAATGAACAGTATTTCTTCTGATGTTAAAAGTAATACATGCTCATTATCAGCAATACAGAAAAGTATAAAAAAGAAAAGAAAAACAACTTGTAATTTTCCATCCAGTGATAGCCTCTCTTAATCTTTGTTGTACATGTATCACAAAATCGTGATTGTACTTAGTGCAACTTTCACTCGTGTTAATTACCCTTGAAACTCTTAACATTATTAAAAACTTTGATTTTACCAAAAGAATATACAAGCAACTGTGTAGATATCAACATTCATTTAATCATTCTTATTGTTAGGCTTTTAGGTATGTCTAAATTTTTTGCTATTAAAACTATGATATAAATATCTTTTACATGTACATTTTTGCTTATCATTTTTATTTCTTTAGTCTAGACTTGATAGAAGTAATATCCAGAATAAGGAAAGTAAACATTTAAAAACTTTCTATGCTAATTTTCTAGCCACTCAAAACAGTTCCTTATAAAGAGTAAATGCTCATGAAGTATTTATCGAATGGATAGATCAATGTACAAATAAAATGGTACAGGTACCAATTTACCCGTCAAACAACAGTGTAGTACTTTGACTACACCACAGCAAACATGGACTATTGTATTACTCTGATTTCTTTCTGATTTTGACAGGCAGAAAGAGTATCCTACAGATTCTTTTCTTTTGTAAAGAGTAAGGGTATGTATATTTTTCACATTCTTATTAGCACTTTGTACTGCTTTTGTCATATGATTGTTTATGTAATTAGATTTTTAGGTTTTACTTATTGATTTACATGAGAGGTTCACATACTAGGACTATAATTGATGTATATAAAATATTTTCACAGCCTATTGTTTGCCTTATAGTTGTGTTATTTGATGTGAGAATTTTTTTAACATTTTATGGTCAATTTTATTCATGGGATAAATATATAATTTAGTTTTAAAAATCCAAAATAGTGAATTTACTATTAAATAATATTTTTCCCACTGACAGATTAGGTCACCTTTCTTGTATCCTATACTATTAGATAATGAATTATGATTTGTTCTTGAGCTATCTATTGTATTCCATTTTCTGTCTGCTGCTTTGGGGATAGTTCCATGCTATTTTAATTATTGTACTTCTGTAATACCTCTTAATATCTAGTAGGAAAAGTGTCCCATCATATGCCTGCATTTTTCAAATTTCCAGTTCCATTCTCACCTGTCTATTCTTTCAGAGGCATTTTGGAATCTTTTTTTTTCAAGTACAAACCAAACCTCATTGGGATTTTGTTCTAAATTCAGGATATTCTAGCTATTATAATATCAGGAAAGGGGTTTATCTTTTAATTTATTCCAAACTTTTATATCCTTTGGCAAACCTTGCTTGTTTTCTTTATATAGGTCTCATATTTCTCATGTCAAGTTTTTTTCCTATATATTTTATATTTTCGTACTAATTATATATAAAATTTTTTTTGTCCTTAATGTATATAGAAACAATATACATTTTTGTCCATTTATTTGTACTTGGCCTCTCAGCTTAGCTCTTTTATTAATTATAGTTTAAAATTGATTCCTCTGGATTTGCCAAGTGTACCATCATAAAATCTGGGATTAATTAGATAAAATAGGGATAAATAAAATAGGCATAAATATTACTCTTCAGTTATAATAGTTACACCACTTATTTATATTCCATATTATACTGCACTATTCAAACTTTCAAGAGGTTTTATATAAATAAATGTTTGTACGTGTGTGTATACATATACATATATACATGCACATACATTTATATACACAAGCACGTGTATATATCCTACATAATTGAAAGATATGTATCTTAATTGGAAGATACATATCTTTCAATTATATATCCTCAGAAAGTAGCATTTTGCTTGGCACAAAGGTTACTATGTACTAAGCACAGTGTCAACTGCTTAATCTGCCATTTTTCATTTCCTCTTCATACTAGTATATGAAGAAGGTATCACTCATTTTACAGCTGAGCAAACTAAATGCCAGTGAGATTAAGGAACTTTCCTGTGCTTGTGTAGCTAGAAAATGACAAAAAAGGTATTAGAACCCTCCTCTGACTTCAAACAACTGTACTAAATATGTACCCAGTAACTATTTGTTGACTGAACAAGTGAGCAACTGACTGGATGAATGAATGATTGAATGAATAGAAGATGTGGGATCAGATGGGATAAAAAGAACAAGAGACAGAATTGAATTTTGAGAAATATTTTATGCTTTTCCCTCTAAAACTGGAGTGACGAAGGTAAGAGAGAAGATGGCACAGTGATAGTTTTCAGATGGAGGAAATGGAATTTAAGGACACAAATCACATGGCCTTATTCTTCTTAGTAAAGGAAGAAGTGGAGTCACAGTACTGAGAGGAAGTGAATTGAAGGAGGGTTAAAGATTGAAGATGGATGAGTTGGTTTGGAGCAGCTACTGTGGGGCTGTTAATGGCAGTTCCAAAGAGATGAGTGGGAGGATTGCTGAGCAGCAGAGAGGATCCAGGTGAGGTTTCAGAACCTTGTTCAGTTGGTGGGATCCATTGAGGGTGCTTTGTCATTGACCCAGAAGTCACATGTTGACCGAGAAGCTAGGCAAAGGCTCAAAGTTACTAAAAGGATGGGATAATATGAAATATGGAGAGTCCTGTATTATACATCTCTGCTTCTAGCACCCTATGCTTTGTCCCATTTTAAACACTGGGTATTTCTCTATGTTTTAGAAAGGGAGAAAATCTCCTGAATGTACTTCATATAGTATAAAACAATATATACTTCTAGATATTTGTTTAATATATATTGTAATAATATATCTTCCATTTTTTACACTTTTCAGGGAAAAATAATCCATAACTTCTCCTTATAGTCAATATGACAGTTCACTCATTGGCTAATTACCTTTCTTTTCAATAAGATTATTACTTACATTGTCTTTCAGTCCTTACTTACATCTCTGTCAGTTATTTAGATTAGATTATAGTCTAGTAAACATGGAAAACATGTTAAAACTAAGGAGTAGTATAAAATTTTACAACTAACAATTTACATTTTTATGACAATGATAGTCTAAAATACTTATTGCCTCAATCATTTGTATAAATAGATATCTAACTTCCCATTCAGTCTTTTCACACGCGCACACACACACACGGGCTCACACACACACTCTTATGATTTAAGTTTTTTTCCTGTTATGGCAAGCTATTTTGTACCACAACCAACTGGAAGGCTAATAGTAACCTCAAATGAAGAAAAATGAGGGCAGAATGACTTATGTTTCATGGAGCAGCCCTGCACAGACCATTGAAAGAACAGAACCTACATGCCGAAAGATACAACGGACAGGATAAAGAATTAGAGGTCAGGCGATGCAGACGTTGCAAATGTACTTCTGATATTTCCAAGGGCAGAGCATAGTGACTTGGAAAACTCTAGGAATATGTTAAATAAGTTAGGCATTTATTTGATTTTCTCACTCCACGTATGCCTAGGAAAGATGGTTCAGAAACTGTCAGCATAATGACTAACCAATAGTCAATTGGGTAAACTATCATGAAACTGCAATTAAGAAATCTACCAATTGACTCTTTCTTGTTTCAGGAAGTTGAAATGTGTCAACCAAGGGGTGTGACCGGGGTTACTGTACATGTGTTGTGCTTTATTTTCAGTCCACAATTCAGAACAGAGATTATAATTTGCTTCTTAGTTTTGTTGGAATGTTGCACATACACTCACTTCTGTTGCATATACACATGTTATACAAACATCCATGTTTTAATTATTTTTTTCATGTAACTCGCATTCTGTTTTACTATAGTCCTCTTATAAAACATTCACTAGCATTGCCAAAAAAGGCATGTTGAAGATGTGACGCATGCATTAGAGGGATTTAAGTTGATTCCCCAGCTACTTAGACAAAAATCCCAGCTGTTTAAATCAGGCAGAATCAGACCTAGTTTACGAATTAGTGCATCATTTAAACCAAACCATTTTTGGTACTTTTTATTTGGTCAAACAAAATATTTTTGTTTTTCTTGACTTTTTCTTCTCAGCACTAATTCCTTCAGGCTGTTGTTAGTTCACCAAGAAGGAAAACAACTTGCTTTAGCAGAGATTTCAGTAAAGGATTAGCAGATACTTTAATGTCTAATAATCAAAAACTCAAGTATTTTATAATGATATAATTAAAATTATGTGGAAAAACTAAATAATACTTTTATAATGAAGCATTTAAAATTTAAAATGGGCTTAAACATTAAGTTTCGGGAGCAAATTTAATATTTATATCACTTATTCTATAGGAATTACATTTACATTTACTTTTTCACAAAATATTATGACTGTATTATAATAAAATATGGACACCTTGGTATTTTAGGTTTGTGCTCAGAAATCGTGAACTTTTACTATTCATTTGAGGCTATGTTACTTCCCCTTAGAAACATTACAAATTGTCAAAATTATTTGGGAAGTTTTTTTTTATAGAGTTACAGTTAGCTAAGTAAAAGTGTGTTATCTTTGCTTTTGGATAACATTAAATATACTTACAATTTTGATATTAAATTCTGAATTCTGTAACATTTATATATTGAGGATACATTTATTTCATGCCAATGACCTTCCCCATCTTTGAAAATACGTTGTTACATTTAGTTATATTGCAATTTTATTTCTCTGTAATGAGAGAAAAGTACCTTCTTTAACTGTTTTCAAGATAATATGGGTTTTTGTCTATTTGGATCATAATAAAGCAAAAGAAAACATGGGAAGATTTCTTTGACCTTGAATTTGAAAATAAATAGGGGAACACCTGATGAAAAGCAAAATCTTGTTGGTTCAAAATGTATCCCACAAATTATACTATGACATGTTTGTGACTTTAGCATTTGGATATAATGTCTGCTCTGATTGGCTGTGCAGGCTGTTTTTACTTTTGGCTTTTACGTTCCACAGAACTTCTAAAAAATCAGCAGGGACAGTGCTAATTAATTTGTAATGTTGTTTTGTGTTTCTGAACAAGGTACCTCAGTAATTAACTGAAATATTTATGACGAATATACAGCAATGCAAATTTATTTGTTTGCCTGAAAGCTAACTTGTTATTTATTTAGATTAACCTTTGGAAAGATTCTTTATATTGAATCATAGTACGAGGAGGAGTGATATTTAGAACAGAGATAGGCAAGATACTACAGATTGATGTGTGAGAATATATTATGTTACATCATAAGTCAGACAAAGGGTAGTCATAAAAACTTTGACTAAATTGATAAGGAAGTTCTTGGTTTCCCCTGAGGAAGAAAATGAACTATAGTGAGAGTGGATCAATAATATATTGTGAAAGGAAGACGTATAACTCAACTATACTCTATAGCGCTCTCTTGAGTCCCCAAGTTAGAATCTTGTGTGTGTGTGTCTGTGTGCACGCACGCACGTGTGATGATAAAATTATAGGAAAGTCAGAGTTCTATGTGCTGTTTTTATAATAAATGTTGTAACGATTTTTCTTTACTCAATATGTACTTAATCTGAATTTATCTCAGTCTATATTAAATGAAAAACCTGCTTTACTTTTTTTTTTTTTGTGAGGAAGACCAGCCCTGAGCTAACATCTGTTGCTAATCTTCCTCTTTTTTTTTGCTGAGGAAGACTGGCCCTGGGCTAACATCCGTGCCCATCTTCCTCTACTTTATATGGGACACCGCCACGGCGTGGCTGACAAGCAGCGCGTCGGCGGGCGCCCGGGATCCGAACCGGCGAACCCCGGGCTGCCAAGCGCGGACTAAACCGCTGTGCCACCGGGCCGGCCCAAACCTGCTTTACTTTTAATGCCAGTAACTAAACTATACTTATTCCTCCAGAGGAGACTAATAAGGTTTATGGTGTAGCCTGTACAAATAAAACGTCTTCATACTCACAGGTAGGCGATAAAGACATTTACTTTCCTTGGGAACAAGGCCACATTATTCTCACCTTTCAAGTAACAATGACTTCTAATGAACACTCACAAACTTTACAAATTTAGTTAATGCCACTCTCCTGGTCTTTTTCATGATAATGATCATCAAAGTTATGACTGAAATATTGCAAAAAATCCCACAAAACTTTGATGTAAAACTGAAGGAAGAAAAAGATGTTCCAGCTAATGGCTTGTCTATTTTCAAAGAAAAATCTTCTGAAGCTGCCATGTAGGAAATGCGCTAGTTACACTGACTACATTATTTTTTGTTATAGGATTGTGAGATTCATTTTATGCATTTATTCATATTAAACTAAGTAATACCTGGTATTGGAGACTATATGCTCACAAATAGTAACATGGTATTAGAGAAGATGTGTTCACAAATAATAATTACAGCTAACATTTATCACAATTATTATGTGTCAGGCACTAATAGTCCCCACAATCCTATAGGGGTAAGTACTTTTATTTTGCCAATCGGGAAAACTGAAACAAAGAGAAGTGAAGTGCAGTTCCCAAGGTCAAATCACTTATAAATGAAGAACCTAGATTAGAATCCAAGTAATTTGAGTCTAGAGCTTTATTATTTGTTCCAAGATATCATTTTAAAGATCTGTGTTTCAGGTCTACATCAAAACAAAGCAAAAATATTAATGTTAGTCTAGGCCCTCACTGTCCAATTTGATAGCCACTAGCCACATGTAGCTATTTAAATTTAAATTTATATTAATTAAAATAAAATAAAAAATTTAGTTCCTCAATCACCCTATCATATTTCAAGTGCTTGATAGTGGCTACTTGTGGCTAGTGTCTACTCTTTTGGATAGCACAAATATAGAACATATTTTTTTTTAATGCAGAAAGTTCTATTGGACAGCACTAGTCTAGGTTAAAGATTCTGAAATTAATTTAAAAAATATGTTTTCTTTAATGAGGTGTAAAAAAGAGTTCACCCTACTCATCAGTAAGATTTATTACTGAACAATTTGTCATTCATCTATTGAGAACTTCTGTTTGTTAAATAATGAAATAATCCAAGTCAAGAATTCCTTCCAATTAAAATTACTGTTTAAAAGTCATTGTAAGAAAAATTTGATCTTTTCCAAACATGAAGAATACCAAAATAGTGCTAGTCTTCCATCCAATCAATGGTTGAATAGACCATTTTCTACTGTATAATATGAAGGTGCCTATGGTAGCCATTTTCCAATATGGCCCCCAATGACTCCCCCCTGGCATTTATGCCTTTGTGCAATCTCCTCCCACACTGTACCAGGATTGGTCAGTGTCACCAATAGAATACCACAGAAGTGGTGGTATATGACTTTTGAGATTAAGTTATGAACCATGTTACAGATTCTGCCTTGGTCTTTCTCTCACTCTCTTTTCTCTCTTGGATCACTTACTCTGGGGGAAGTAATTTTCTATGTCATGAACAGCCTTATGGAGAGGCCCACATGACAAGTAACTGAGGCCCCCAACCAACTACCAGTGAGAAACTCAGGCTTCCACCAGTAGCCATGTGAGTGAACTTTGAAGTAGAACCTCCTGCCCTCATCATGCTTTCCGATAACTTGAGTTCTGCCAACCATCCTCACAAGAGACCCTGAGTCGGAACCACCAGTTCAGTTGCTCTCATACTATGGGAAAATTTCTCCCAAACTATGAGAAAAATATTTGTGGCTTTAAGCCTCTGAGTTTTGGAGTAATTTGTTACACATAAATAGATATCTAATACAATACCTGATCAGAGGTTATAATAGAATTTAATAAGATATTATTTGTCAAGTAAATTACTGGTAAATTTTCGGAGGGTATAGTAATGAGGAAAAAACAGTCCCTGCCATCAAGTTACTCACCAATGACTATAAAACAAGTATAATAAGGTAAGTAAGATAAGTGAAGGGCAAAGTTCTCTGAGTATTTGCAATGTGAGTGTGGGGGAGGGGATTACGTCTAGATGGGTGGGTAAAGAAAGCCATCCGTAGGTGGGTGGCAGCTAAGCCTTGAAGGATGGGTAGGGTTTTTACAGGTGGAGTAAGAGTACAAGACGTAAGCATTCTTCATGTCAGGGACAGTGTGTAAAAAGGACTGAGGCTGAGAAATTATCGGTGTGTTTGGTAACAGCACATGGTCCAGATGGATGAATAAAAGGGAAATAGGTCTAAAAAGATGGCTGAGGCCTTTTTGGAGAAGAATTAGATTATTTGGTGAGGAATTTATGTTTTCCAAGGCCCAGTAAGAATTTCAAATTCCTCTGGTAGAATTCTGGGCTTCTGGCCTGAGCAGTAGGCAGATTCCTTTCTCACTGAATATCCTTTCTGAGGATATTGGAGCTTCTTCCCATCTGTGTGTGTGTGTGTGTGTATTTATTTATTTGTTTGGATAAGTACATCAATAAAGCTGTCACCACAGGAAAAAATTTGTAATTTAAGGGGTCAGGAGTCATTGAAGTTTGAACTTTACCTGGTACCTGTGCAAAGACTGGATTCAAGGAAGAGAGATGAGAGGCCAGGTGATCTGTTATAAGATTATGGTAGATGTCCAGAGATGGTGAACTCCCGAACTGGTGCCAGTATTAGCAATGCAGAAAAAGGAGATCCAATATTAGGGACATTGCAGAAGAAAAGTATGACTTGATATCATGATTGAATTTAATGGTCTTGGAAGAAAAAAAAAAACACCTCTAAAACGCAGATGGGCTTATCAATTTTTTTCCTTAATCAGTTGTCATCACCTTAAAAAAGTCAAAATTACTTTGCCTTTCCTGCAAGAGCCTTCACCTGCACCTGTGTATTTTTGGCCTTGTCTCCATTCTCTCTCTGCTGTGAATATAGCAGGATATTTTATAATTTCTGGAACTTGCCAACCTTTCTCAGGCTCTGCTTTTAGTTCTCCCAGTTAGAATCCTTTTTCATCCTTGTCTATTTAGCAAACTCTTCCTCTGCTTGAGGACCCACCTCATATGTGACCTTCCTTCAGAGTCAGATTTACTGCATCTTCATCTGTTGTACACTTTATGCATAGCTTCTCTGTCAAGTTTTGCAGCAGTTATTTTATTAAAGTTTACATGTCTCCCCAGCCAGACTGTGCAGAGCTCAGAGATCTTAAGGCCTAGCACAAAGTAGACACTCCGTTATTGTTCAATTGCATTGAAATTGGAATAAAAAATAGTTAAATGAGACTTGAAACCTGAAGATTGAAGATCAAGGTTGATGAATCCTGTTGCTGATATTCTGGAATGCTTGCTGCCTCTTTCATTGAAATAACCCTCTCTAAGGATTCGGTTCTTAATCTTCCTCTGTGTTTTGTCCTTAAGTGGCACACAAGATAACTCAAGGACCACGGGCTTGTCTGAGCTCAAAGCCACTGTTTTTAACCACCAAACTCCACCACCATATCTCTGGCTGCCACCACTTGATTTGAAATTGGTTGGAACTGACCTATTCCGAGTCTGCTCACCAACCTATCAGCTATGCACATTGAGGGGTGAACACTTGTGATTAAAATGAGGTTACATTGTGGTTCTGTAGCCATTGCTCATTTGTCTTCTACTTTCTCCCCTGAGCTCTTGTCTTACCAAAGTCATTTTGTTTAATTTGACAGTAGCCTTTAGTCTAAAAAATGAACATTGTGCACATACAGCACTGTCCCACATAGGTGAGGCACTGGGCTGGGTTGGTAGTAGTGAGAAAAGGAAAATGAGATAAAGCATTGAAAAAAATCTACATATAAATCAACTTTTAAATATTATAGTTCATTTCAAGGACATTTTACGGACAGGAATTTCTGGAAACATTTTAGTGTAGGGAAAGTACAGTTAGAGAAGTTTTTTTGAGTGGTAGGTATAGATTAATAAACTAAAATGACTCATCTATTCAGGAACCTGAATTTGGTAGTGGAGTAGAGGTCTTTGCTTTTACTATGCATATCTTTTCGTTGTTGTGGTTCCCACGTCAGATAGATCTAAAAAGAAATTTGAGCACCCTGAGGCAGAGTGGAGAGTAGGGTCACAATTCAGCAGCTTCTTTGAGCACCAACTAGATACCCAATCTCTAGTTCAAGTGCTAGTGGGAGGGGACTACTACTACCAATAAAATTTGATTCCTGCTATGGCTAAACTTCCAACCCACTGGGGGAGCAGTTCTTCCCCTGAATCTTAAACAATAAAAACTCATGAGGGCATTCATGTAGCACAAATAATATCAATATTTATTCTTTAGCTTTAGTCTTCACCATATGCTAAAATTTTAAAGAGGAGGACACACTGTGGGAGTGTGGCTAAAGTAATTAGAAACAGGACTTAATACTCCTAAGGGCTTTCACCAGAGAAGAAGCGAATGTTGACTTGGAATGCCACAGAATATTCCACTCTTTTTTTTGACTCATATATTCTTGATGGCACTCCATAGGTTTAGATTTAAGGAGCAAGTATAAAGATGACTGTGAATTTGGGGATGGCAGTTTTATATGTGCAATGCTCCAAAAAAGCTTTTATTCACTTGCTTTATACTTACGGATATGAACGTCTGTCAGTTTTCAATTAGTTGACAGGCACATCTCTGCCAAGTGGGCCAAAGTTCACAGTGGGATCTGACGTAGTCTCCCTGGGCAGGCCAGATTCTGCCCACCGTGGGCAAAGGTGTCCAGCATCACAGGAGTCAGAGCAGCAAAACAGCACTGTGTATTCTGGGAAAGGTTGCAGCCTGCTTTGCATTCAGAAAATAAAGCTTTGCACTTGGGGTTTTGGAAAAAAAAAAAACATGTGAAGGAAACAAAACAGAATGAAATGGAAGCAAAATGTTGGCAAAACTCAAATTGCATTGGATTTATCCTTATTGGATTTTTGAAGTAAGCTGACAAGAAAAATTACCTCCATTGCAAATCACTGAAGGGCTTTTCTATAGAATAAACACACTCACAGAAAAGAGCTAATTCAAAGGAAGCTTCTATATGTTAATAAAATAATTAAGCAGCAAGGCACAACAAGCAGCCCATTTTCAAGGAGCTCAGATACCCCAGGTGGGGTGTAAGGTACCAGGCTGAAGGCTATAAGACTTTAATCACCTGAGATTGGCTATAATCATCATAAAATATGATATGACATGAATATTGCCCTCATTGGAAGATATTTACTCATGCAAACAAGGAGAAAGAACCAAATTCTCTGTATTTTGTGGGCAGTCTTTAAGAGCTGAATTATTGGAATCAGCCTCAAAACTTGGAAACTTAAATGCTTCTAATTGGAGCCTGCATTTTCCCATGTTCTTGGTGGTCTTTTTCCTTTTCTGGTGTCTCATCTTCTCATCCTTTTATTTGAACCTTCCTCTAGCCAAATTATTTATGTTCGGAAGACTCACACTTATTAGTTATGTGTGTGTGTTTAAGAGGGTTTTGCTAAAGCAGCTAACTACCCTGGTACCTGGGCAGCTTCATTTACCGTGAAGCAGATTAAAACAATGCTTCTCAAACTCTACTATGTGCAAGAGGCATCTGGGATCTTGTGAAAATGTAGATTCTGATTCAGTAGGTCTGGGGTGAAGCCTGAGATTCTGTATTTCTGAAAAGCTCCCAGCAGAGTACAATGTAAACAGCAAAACCTATCAGGTCTTTTAAATATCAGAGCCATGTGCTGACAGGAAAATAAAGGCTAGAAGATAGAGAGGTAAAAAAGATCAATGTTTTTATGTAGTTGACTCTTTTCTGGTTGTTGATAATTGATCTGATAAGGAAGAAATGGTGGACCGTGAACCATGAACTTGCTGAGGATTATAAACAGATTAGTCTTATTTTGAGTCTGGGCGGGTGATGTAGCTGAAGACAAGAGAATTCCAATTTGATACAAATGTCACAAGAAAATCTCGAGTCAGGGACATGTTATTGCTCTGGGCCTTTGTTAGCAGTTAAAGTTTAGTCCAGGTAAGTGGTGACTAGAAATAGATTGAGAGGAGGTGAAGACTGGTTTAACTGAACGGGCAGAATGGTTCTCGTGCATGGTTGATGTCTACAGATACTTGATGCTTTCCTCCTGTGTTTTGGCATTCCCTTGTACTTGTGGATTTCTTTGGACCCTAAAGGTTACATGAGCATGAATTCCATAAATCCATAGTAAATGAAACTGGTGAGAAAAATAAGACAAATGCTATTTTCCTGAACTCTGTAAATGGAAACAAATGATGTTTTTGTTCGTCTGTTTATTTCGTCTTGTTTTTGTTTTTCCAAATAAGAAGTGCCTGGGTGGGGAAGTGCTCATAAGTATCCTGAACATTCAGTGTGAAACATCCTGAATTTCCAGTGTCTCATCTGCTGCAATATTTAATTCTGAACATTTATTCAGCATTAATATTGGGCTGGTTAACATGAAATCCTAAGAAGCAACGATTCTTTCCCAAAATGCTTTTAAAATTTTATTGGCTTATATTTTCAAGTTTGTCCCGACCTCATTTGTATTCTTTAAAGCATCAACAACTATCTGAAAAACTGAAGAGAAATATAGTCCCCCATACTTGCCAATTGCCTCTCAGAAATATTTCTTGGTGCTGGTATCTGCTCTTCATCCTCTTTACTCCTGCTTAGTTCAGTTCCTCGTGATCCCTCATCTGGGTTACTGTCCTTGCAAGTGGTGTAAAACTCCTAGAAGTGTTGTTCTCACTGTAGTCTATGCGAATGGCACTTCCATGGAGTTGTGCTGTGCACAGCCTGTGCAGCCTTACACAAGGACACTCTCCCTAACGGTAGACTTTACCCCTCCAGGAGTGAACCCTGCACAACTTCCCCAACGCTGTTATTATAAAGCTCATAAAAATCAATGCCTAATTAGCTCCCCATTTTCCTCAATCCAAATACCTTAACGTGGCAGACCACTCCAGCCTAAACTACCTCTGCAGCTTCATCTCCTGTCACCCTACCTTAGTCCAGGGTACTACTGGTCTCACCCGGTCCATACCTGGTCATACACATCTCCCTTTGTGTGTCATTCCTCCTGTCTAGAATTATACTCAAATGTCTCTTCCTCTATGAGCCTTCTCTAATGTTGCTGGACAAAATTAAATGCCTGGTCTTGTTGATACTTTCATAATTGTTTGTTTATATATGTATTTTGTTGATTACATTGTATTGTAGTAATATTTGTGGTTATTTTCCTTACAAAATGATTCTATTTTCAAATTCTTGTCTTTATAACCCCAGGAGACAATTTGGCTTTGACATGTAACTGCCCAAGGTTGACTCTGCTAATCAGGCCAGTAGGGTTGGGGTCCCTTTCCTCCCCTGATATTTCTGCATATGACATCTCTTCTTACTGCATGCTGGGCTGTGGAGGGTAGCTTTCTCAGAGACAGGACAAAGAAGAGGATGTAAGAAGGTTGTGATCCATCATCATAGCCTCCTCCAAATCTCCTATGCCTTCAAGGGTCATGTAACTTGATACAAGTTAGATAACCACTATTATTGATTATTGGACAATAATAATAATAATAATGCTAACAATTGCTGAAGACAAGTTCTTAATATCAGGCATTAATTATTTCCAAGTATGATCTTCTTTAATCCTCATGCAGCCCAAGAAGTAATTGCATTGTGAAGTCAATGAAGTTTAAGGTGTAGGGCTATTCACTTACAAGGGCACTTTGCAAAGCCCTGTTTTTAAACTTTTCATTAAAAAAATGTAATTCCCTTTCATATCCTAAATAAACATTCTCTTTCATACCTAATATTGTACTAATTTTATGTATTTTTTTTCCTAAAAAAGGCCCCTCAAATTATATAAGCCTCAAGCCCTACAGAACCTAGATCTGCCTTGTCTAGCCCTATGAGGTAGATACTGTAAAACATCACTGTAAAACCAAAAGTGCACTCAGAAAATTCAGCCACAGAAAATACAGGGTTGTGTTATTGTATTATTGCAAAGTTAGTGGAAAATTATGCTTTTCAATTGGTCTGCTCTGTCACAAAAAAGCACAAAACTTAAGATACTGAGATGTATACTGTGAACAAGTGACAATACATTTACTCAAGAGAGTCCCAAATGACCACAAGCAATCACTTATGAAATCCCAATCCTATCTGGCCCACCTTCGTTGGAGAATGGGGACTTGGTGAAGGTTGGCAGCCAGTCGCCAGTAGTGTGATCAAATGTGAATGTTCATTTCATCAGGGTTTTACTTGATCTGTGTATTTATGTCACATATGAGAACCAAGAATCAGAGAAGTTAACTAACTTGCCAAAAATGACATCACCAGTAAGTAACTGAGATGGATTCCAAACTGAAGTCTGTCTCTATGAATGTTTACTGATTGATTTTATATCTAAAACAAGTGAACAGAGAATAAAATTATTGACTATCTTCCAATACCTTTTGCTGCTCTCCCTGGAATCCCCTTATACCAACCCTTCCTCATGGCCTCAGGTGGGAGTGAGGTCTATAGGACATCATGATGAAAAGGTTGACATTTGTCCTAGCTCTTTTCTTACTTCCATAATCCTGTTTAAGACTGTCATTCAAATTTTAGAACTGGGTTTGCGCATTTACTTAATTGTTTACTCTAACGGGCGTGTCAAATTTCTAAAACTTTTTGCAAAATAACACTTTGATCTGTGGATACCCATTTGGTCTCTGACCTCCCCTGTTCTGACTCTTGCCACAATTTTTTTGTTTGTTTTCCATTGTTTGTTTAGGGTAGTTGGCTCCTTTGCCCCTCTCTTCTTTCCTTCTCCTACTTTGCATCCTGGACTTGCTTTGCAGGATTTCTCCACATGAAGTTTTTTTTTTTTTTTTTTTTTGAGGAAGACCAGCCCTGAGCTAACATCCGTTGCCAATCTTCCTCTTTTTTGCTGAGGAAGACTGGCCCTGGGCTAACATCCGTGCCCATCTTCCTCCACTTTATATGGGACGCCGCCACGGCATGGCTGACAAGCAGTGCGTCGGCGGGCGCCCGGGATCCAAACCGGCGAACCCTGGGCTGCCCAGCGCGGACTAAACCGCTGCACCACCGGGCGGCCCCCACATGAAGTTTTATGGTAGTTAATTTCACGTGTCAACTTGACTGAGCCTTGCGGTGCCCAGAAATCCAGGTAACATTATTCTGGGTGTGTCTCTGAGGGTGTTTCTAGATGACATTAACATTTGAACTTGTAGATTGAGTAAAGCAGACTGCCCTCCTCAATGTGGGTGAGCCTCACCCAATGTGTTGAAGGCCCAATAGAACAAAAGGCTGAATAAGTGAGAATTTGCCCTCTCTCTGCCTGACTGTCTTTGAGCTGGGACACTGGCTTCCTCCTGCCTTTGGACTTGAACTTAGACTGCAACTACACCATCAGCTCTCCTGGGTCTCCAGGGTCTCTGACTGCAGATCTTGGGATTTCTCAGCCTCCATAAATGTGTGAGCCAATTCCTTATAATAAATCTTGTTATCTATCTATCTATCTATCTCTATCTATCTATATATCTATCTGTCTATCTTTCCTATTGGTTCTATTTCTCTGGGGAACCCAGATGAATACAGATTTCTTTGACCTAGGCTTTGGAAACTGTCCAAGTCTTGCCCAAACACACACCTCCCTCTAGCATTCCCATTGGGATCCCTGACCAGGCAGGAGCTGGCAGCATTCATCTTTGGCAAGAACTGTGAGCCAAACTAGGGACAGAGCATGATACAGTAGGATTTTACCAAAGGATAAGGTGTCCCTTTTATAAGTGATATCTCTTTTCTGAAGCATCAATTAAGGAAAAACTACCAATGATGAAAAATATTCCAAATCAACATTGTCTTGGAAAATCTAAAATATATATCAACACAGAGGGATTTTTTTTCCAATAAACATCAATTGGCCTAAATTTAGAAAAATTCAATCTTTTGATGGAAATCTCACTCAAATGTGTTATATCTTTCAATTTTCTTTGATGAGGTACACTGAAGAAACTTTAACAATTTCTTTTTTTTCAATTATTTTATTGAAGTCATAATGATTTATAACATTATGTAATTTCAGGTGTACATTATTATTTATCACTTTCTGTATAGACTGCATTGTGCTCATCACCAATGGTCTAGAAACTCTAACAATTTCTTAATGACGCAGGATCACCACAGTGAATGCAATTTATCTTATTCAGCACTAACTTGGGATGTTTTCACTGTTGGACATCTCTTTGCCAATGTAAATAAAATAATTGCTATTTATATTTATTGTAATGATATTCATACTTAGTGTAGTGACTGACGTCCCTACACTAAATGACCCCAGATTGCTATGCAACCAGTTGTAATCATTTTGTCTCATTTCTCAGTCTTTTCCCTCACTGTAAATCTTTCAGCTATTATTGCTTGTTCTCCTCCGTGAGCCTGCCCTTAGCAAAGATTATTCACCTCCCACCAGAATAGCGGGTCTCAATGGGGGCAATTTGCTCCCCTGGGGACATTTGGTGATGTATTAGGTGACATTTTTAATTGTTACAATTTAGAAGGGCATCCTACTGGCATCTAGTGGGTACAGGTCAGGTTACTAAACGTCTTACAATGCACAGGACAGACTTTCACAACAAAGAATTACCTGGGTCAAAATGTCAATAGTGCCCAGGCTTAGAAACATTATTCTAGGATTGTGGGAACGTGAATAGGTTCTAAGGGAGGATCCAGGAGCTTTGTCTAAGGTTAAAAAAGGTGTATTGGTTCAAGGTCATTGGTAAGGTCAGGGGCCAGTTATTTACTTCCTAAGAACAAAAATATTGTCATGGATTGAGGTCCTTTGACCTCCAACTGAGTGAGGCATTCGTATTTGTCCTTAAGATATTCAACACCTGTGTGCACACACAAACTACTTTCCTCTAACAAAGATGAGCTTGCAATTTTTTCTTTTCTAGTTATTTGGCTCAAATGCCATTGCTAAATTAAAAAATTATCAATGTGGTAGAAATACTGTAGTATGTAGTATGTTTCTAAGAGATTTTCAAATTTCTATTGAAAACCACTTTTATGTTAACAGCATCCTAATTGTTCAAGTCATAAGATATGATTTTCTGCTGTGATTTAATAGTACTGGGAAAATTGAGGCCAATGGATCTTTTCTTCTTCACTTTTTTAAACTACATTCTTTGGTGAAAGATGATTTTGACCTACAAAAGGGAAAATGTTTATAGAGGCATAGCTATTTTTAAAGGAGATTCTATTGAAAGTCAATTGATTAACTGTAATCTTGGGCTTCCTCACCCCTTCTCATAGGTTTCCCAGTAGTTAGAGGTCACTGATCCTGAAGGAATCTTGCTGCCTAAAGTTTGGGGCTGCCTGAACTCTACAAAGTGCACAAATTCTGGCCTGCTCACTTAATTGTCTTGATGTAGTAAATCATAGAATAAGGGCAAATCCTATATTCTGAACTCCAATGTAAACACTGTAAAAGTTCATTCTGCTTCTAGGTTGGGGAGAATATTTGTTTAAATGATTTTACATACAGAGGTAAATCGTTTCTCTATAATGATATATAGCATATATCTTACTATATATCTTGATATACAGCAATGCATAACATGGGGAAATACTTATTTTTTTTACAATGTGTATTTGGATAATTTAACTTAATTCCCATGCCTTTTATCAATTATGTACATTTATTTAGTGCATAAAAAGTGTAACAATTAATATTGAAGTGTAAATGAGTATGCATGTTCTACCACTGTTTTATTCAAATGTGGTGTGTCAAAATCAATTTGATATGAAATGCAGTGATAGATGAGACTGATAGATCCAAGGTATGTACAGGATGTATGGAATTCTGTCAATCTCCAAGCAGCAATTTCAAAAGAAAAAGTATAACATGAGCTTTAATACAGGAGTTTCTTGATACATATTAAATTGATCAGATACTATAAATTGGGGTGATACACACATTTAGAGAGGAAAGTTGACCTATTAACAACTGTGACTTTTGTGCATATATTTATATCACTTTTCTTATTTGTATGAAAATTAAACAAATTCTGAAAGTAGAAATGATCCAACAAAATTTCAAATAATTTTTCAGTACTCTTGTTAGTGTTTTTAATTTGATATTTTATAATCACGTTTTCTAGCTATTATTTTCCTTGCTATTTAATTTTGCTCGTGTTTAAGATTTTTAAAGTCTTTTCTCAGTGTTTTTATATATTGTTTATTGTCACTTTTTTTGTGTGTGTGAGGAAGACTAGCCCTGAGCTAACATCCGTCGCCAATCCTCCTCTTTTTTGCTGAGGAAGACAGGCCCTGGGCTAACATCTGTGCCCATCTTCCTCTACTTTATATGGGACGTCACCACAGCATGACTTGATAAGCAGTGCATCTGTCCGTGCCCAGGATCTGAACCTGTGAAACCCTGGGCTGCCGAAGTGGAGCACATGAACTTAACCTCTATGCTATTGGCTGGCCCCTTACTGTCACTTGTAAGTGAAAAATATTCTTTATGTTTCTATTGTTGTGACATTTGTAATTTTAAGATAAGAAAAAAATAATTTTTGTTTCTCGGGGTCTCAGACATCATACTGTTTAATATAATGATTTCATTGTTGAGTCCTCTAAGAAATAAGCAAAAGTAGGTGGAGAAAAGGTAGAAGATTTTGCAGTATAATTATATCAAATTGCATATTAATAGAGTATTCTTTAACTTAGAAATTACAAAGGTTTTACTTAAAAAGAAAACTGTCATTTTTGTCCATTGAAAGAATTTCTAAAGGTGAACTTGAAGGAAAAGATTAAAGGAGGATGGAAATAATTGATGATTCTTTTATAAGTTTTTAGAGTAAAAACACACAGATATTGTCTCATGAAAAAGTTTCTTTCCTAGAAAACTGCGCTTATTATATCTGAAAAAATTGTCATATGAAAGCACTAATCCTATTTAAGTGTTCTGCTATGTGTATATATATATATATATATATATATATATATACATATATATAGAGAGAGAGAGGGAGAGAGAGAGTTTTCCTGTAGTTGGAGGAACAAATCTATTTTGAATAATTTTTCTTAACACTCTTCCCATCTTTATATAAATTTTCTTAGAAGTCATAAGCAAAGTAATTTCTCCTGGAACAAAGCTCTAGCAGAACTAGCTAAATAAAGCTTATTTTGTGAATTACATCTCTTTCTAAAGTGCCAAAATACAAAGTGCTGATATTTTAATGTGAGTTAAAACCTGCAGTAATCATTGTGCTTTTATATTCCCTTTTCCTGATCTGTGTCTTTTTTACCACAATTTTTACACAGAAGCAAGCAGTTGTTTTCACTATTCTTCACTGTCACCAAGAAACATATACCTAAGTTTAACCTAGCTAGAAAGTATTTATATGAAATATAGATGTTGTGTTTTCTCTGACTGAGTCCCTTTCTCTGTTCATTCAAGTGATTTAGAACTTTCTTGTTTTCTTGTTATACTTAGATTTCACATCAGATATACAGGGAGAAAGAGCCAATCTTTTCCTTGTTCACACCCTCAGTGTTATGAGACACAGATTCTCTGTGACAAGTTCTGAGCCTGGGTTTCCACTCAGGGCTTATTAAAAGTTTAAGATTCAGCCTAAACAGTACGAATTTAGATACCCCTATTCACTATAGCTGCAACTACACTGTAAAGGCAGTGCCTTGCACATGTAGAAAAATCTGCTCTGAGCTTCCCTAAGACGATGCTGAAATGCTGCATTATGAATTCCAAAGTGAATTAATGAAGAACAACACTGGAGATGAAATGTATATGTGTGTGTATCACAGCTAACATGGCAACTGGAATATAAAACCTTTTTTTCTCGCATTTTGCCAGCCATAGCATAAGCTTTCCATAGAGGATGGGGATTAACAGCCTGTCTCCTTTGGGGTGGGGGGAGTATGAGTCGAATAAAATGTAGAATCTGCAAATGGAGCTCTGAAATGATGTAGTTAACATTACATATGTAGTCTATTATGGTAACTGGGAACATGTGTATCATAACGTTGGGCAAACCGTTTCTAAAAATGCGAGAGACTAGAACAAAAACCGACCCCCAAATTTTGCTCAAATCGCGTGATCCAAACAAGATGCACTGTTTGGAAAGATTTGATAGAATCCGTTCTCTCGTGTCCCCCACATTCATCTCTACCCTTTTCTACCCCTCCACACTTTCCTCACTTATTTTTTAAGATACATTTTTCATCTTTCAATTTGGATGACTAATTTTCCCGATCACACTGGAGTGCCAGTACGTCTTTCAGACTTTACTAGGCTTTTCTGAACCCGTGGATAGTTCTAAATATTATGAACTTGAAATATTTCCTAGGAAAAAGTAACAAAAAGCCTCTGACAAAAGGAACTGAAAGAATACAGGAGACTGGAAGACATCAAGTCTGTTAGACCTAAGGAGACACTGACCATGCACTTGGCACCTTGATCACTTACATCACCGGTTAGAGCTGCTGACGCTGTTTGTGCTCAGGTGTTCGTAGCCCTATCTGGAATGAGTCATTCAAAAAGGGAATATAATGGGGACAGGGGAATAAGTACAAATGTGGAAATAATAGCTCAATCCCAGTCTAAGGGATGAATAAGTGCAGAGTAGGAAACAAGCGGTAGAAAATTAGAGCACAAAAAGGAATTAGACCAAGTATCAAGAGAAAGAAGGAACCAAAAGTTTTAAAATGTGAGTTGGAGAAAACATGGTAGATAGTACACACTTAGGGCACAGAGGCATCTGGTGTAATGAAGTTAATTTGAAACTTATTGACTGTTGTGGGTTTCATATCCTTTTTTCTTCTCCTTTCGGTGATTTGATGACTTTTGTTAGTTTAGTCTCTTATTATCTTCAACTCATTATTCAGCTCAGGATGTGAACATACCTTGACACAATATACTTTAAAAAATTGTCATTTAAATCCTCATTGGTACTATTGCAAACTGCTGTTTTTTAACCTCAGCTTGTGGGAACCCCACCTCTATCCATTTCCTGGGGATTCTAGAACACAAGCTCATCAGCTGAAATGTTCTTAAATTGGGGGGCAGGGGAGAATATAGTCAGTAGTCAGTTTATAGATGGAAAATTAAATGGAGGGTGATATTCTGGAATTGTACACCCTGTCAAACACTGCTCAAAAAGATGGAGAAGAATAGGTAAGTCACATCCTTCCTCCTGATACTTCTACCCCAATAGCTCTAGCAGACGTGGAAACTTACAGGATAAATGCCAGATAATACTTACCAAAGGGAAAAAAATAAATCCAAATGGTTACTACTCCCTGCCAATCGTCTCTCTAAAATGTCTTTACAACATTCTTTCTCTCTCTCATTCTTGTACCTAAGTGCAGGCCTCCTTAACCTCTCACTCGTCATTTCCATTATTGCATCTTGCTGCTGCAGTGGTCCCTGGTCTTCCTTTCTTTAGCCTCTCCTCATTTTAATTCCTTTTATGAACATTTGCCAATTTAATATTCCTGTGAAATCTCGCCGACAATGTACAACGGCATACCCCTTCTCAAAAATTTCAAAAAGTTTACCAGATATTAACCAAACATCCTTAACTTGCTACTCAATGCTCTCCTATAATATGACTCTACCTTATTTACAAACTTATCTCCATTGTTACATTCAGTGGTGCTGTGCTCTTCCAAGACCCCATATTCCAGGAAGTTTTCATCGATTCTTTCACTTAAGTCATCACTGCCAAAATGTTCATATTTGTACACAGTTGTGGCACACCAATTTATGTCTAATAGTATAGTTCTCATATATAGCTGTATTTGAATATGTATTTCTATCTGCATCTATATCTGATGTATCTTTCTCAGCTCCATTATTCAATGCATAACCTTACATGCATGGTCTGGGTAAGACTTTCCTTCATATTCCTATTGCTCCTAGCACATTGCGTGATGCATCGAAACCCTCAAATATCTGTTGAATGAATTAATTAGTATGCTTAAGAGTTTAACGCTTGTATATCTTAAATGCATTCACAACTGTTTTCCAGATGATCCTAGTTGCTTATTCTTTCTTTATAAACACTGTCATTTGCCCATAGTTCTTGGTCATCTATATCTCCTTTTCAAAAGACCATGTCTGGAAAGTCACTAGGAATTTCTATGTTTTAACTGTTCCCAAGATTGAATCAGCTTAGTTATATCTTAATAATTATACAGAAAAATTTTATTTTTTCATAGAAAATAAGAAACTGGTGAGAATCCTGGAGAAGATTTTACAACTCTGTTTAGTAATCTAGGATTGTGGAATCTCATAAAAATTATGTCATCAATTGCTAGAGGGGAAATTAATTTATTACTCTTAATTGTGTGTAATAAGAGAAACAACTGATCATTTTGATGTCCTGTAGACAAAAGAAAATTGAAAAAGTTGAAAAAATATCCATACCAGTGTGGTCATACAAGATATTTGTACTATTAGATACTCAAAACACATTTGGACTGATGAATTTTGGCTTGAATTAGCTCTCTGCTTATTCAAAGCTACTCTGCTTATATGAGTCGAGACTACAAATTTTGTTAATAATTTTTATAAAAAGTAACAATTTTGTCTTATTGAAAATATATTTGGGTTTGTTTGCCAAAATGGGTGCTTGAAAATGTTTTTAAATATTAGGCAATGATGTATTTCATATAAATAGATGCCAAATGACTGACTTGGCCAATTTTGTGATTTATTTCACAGTTTACAAAATATTTTAACTTATGTTTCTCATTTTATTTCCAAATAATCCTATGAGATGGGTGAAATTAATTTATTTTACACATGAGAAAACCAAATTATAAGAAGGAATTTAGGTCCTGAATACCCAGAACTAGCTAGGTACAGAGATAAAATTTGGATTCTAGGCCAGTGTCTTCTAAAACACCATTCACTTCATAACGCTACACTGTATATACTCGATAAATATTTGTTAATCAATGAATATTGTTCAAGCCTGGGTATAATCTTTTAGAATATGGGTATATCTGACATGAAATTATACTTGATGAGTGAATAACAGTAGATTAAATTTATATAATAATAATTATGTAGACTGATTCTCAAAATAAAATGTAGAATTACCTAAGGTTTTATCTTCATATAAATTTATATTCTATGTGATATACCTTTTAATGATTCAGATACAGGTTTTTGCTGGACCCAATGATCTCTTTAGATCTTTTCACTTATATTGAGAATACACTATTGTGATGATGGGTAGCATTCTTACATGTGTATGACCGATAAATTCATGGATTTTCTAAGTGACAATTTTAAATTTGTTTTTGAATGTTGGGTAGCACTGGACTAATAAGTGATTCCTTATTTACTGTCAATTATGTGATAGTCACTTATTAATGGTCATATCTGAATGCTTCCCTTACTTTTATGTTTACATTTCATGTTATAATAGCAATGAAAACACTCTGGGCCATGCATTTCAGCATGGTTATTACACCTCACAGGTGGTTAAATCTATTTTAATTGCCTTTATTTCTGGATTTTGTAGCTCACCCACAGTTTTGACCATGATAATTTTTAAATTGAGGGGTTTTATTGAATTTTAATTAAGGACAATGCTAAGACTGCTGCTCTAAATTTAGCAACCTAGAAAGACATTTGAGTTTTAGCAAAATAAATAAAAAGGTCTGTGGAAGGTAGCATAGAATGCAGGCGATGAACTGAAGATTTATTTTAAAATATTGGTTAAATTTCTAGCATGTTCCAGGAGCTGGACTCAGTGAATAGCCAAGATGCAGTTATTTGTTATGACAATGCTTCTTTATTTCTGTTAACACCAGGAAAAATAATCTTTTAATATTTTAGATTTCATATTTATAAAACGGAAATAACTGACTTTCAAGCACATGTTGTATTTTACAGTTTTTTCATAAAATTTTACTATTAATGGGTGTATATAAATACTTTCTCTATGCTTAAAAGTACATTTCATTCATTAAGGATATAAAAACTCTTTAGCTCTATATGTATTAGCATTTTCAAATATGAAACTCTCTTTCCAATATAATACAATTTTCCAGATCCTAACATATTGATAATTGTATTTTCATTATCTGTTGATTGAAATGTTGTGTTGTAGTTGTGACTAGTATAATTTAGTAGTAGTAAATTTGTGTTTTTTTAAACATGAAACATTCTACATATTTTTGAAAAATAGTTACTAAGGAGAAGAGATATATCATTGTGTTAATCTACAGACGGTTCGCAGTGACCTGCTGAAATAATGGGTTTTTCAACGGGAGTAAATATGTTGCGCATTGCAGTTACAGAAAATATATTTCAGAACAGCCTCATTTTTTAAAATTAATTTATTTTTTTGAGGTCACATTGGTTTATAAGGTTATGTAAATCTCAGGTGTGCATCATTATATTTCGACTTCTGTCTAGACTGCATTGTGTTCACCACCAAAAGTCTAGTTGCCATCTGTCACCGTACACATCTGCCCCAAAAGAGGTAATTTTGCCCTTCCCCCCACTACCTTCCCCTCTGGTAACCACCAATCTGTTTTCCATATCTATGTGTTTGTTTGTTTGTTTATCTTCCATATATGAGTGAACTCATATGGTAATTGTCTTTCTCCATGATTTATTTTGCTTAGCATAATACCCTCAAAGTCCATCCATGTTGTCACAAATGGCATGATTTCATCTTTTTTATGGCTGAGTGATATTTCATTGTATCTATACCACATATTCTTTACCCATTCATCCATTGATGGGCACTTAGGTTGCTAGAGCAGTCTCATTTGTTTGGTTAGATGCAGCATAGCTTGGAAGTTTCATTGGAATCAGACAAACCTGGGCTCTGATCTTGGTCCAGCATTACTCACTGCATAACAAAGTTATTACTCAACAGAAATTCAATTTCCTGAGCCTCAGTTTTCTCAACTGTAAATTGGAGAGATTAATGACCTACGTAGAAGGTTGCTGTGAAGATTAAGTTACATTATACGTGTCAAATAATTAGTATATTTCCTGGCATACACTATGCATTTAGGGATGTTTATTATTATCATTATTGTTGTTGTTGTGTTTGTGCTAATAACACTTAAGCCTCACTATAAAATAGTGTATTCCACCATAGTATGGGTTCATATATATATACTAATTATTCACCAAAATTATGTGTCTATAATATGCTAAAAACATGAAAAAGTGAACAAGTCAGTTAATTAAATGTTTTGACCTTCATTATAGTTTCACTTATTATGCCCTTATTCAAGGTTGTTTTGGATATAGCAAACAAGTTGGAACATCCACACAATCCAGTAAGATACAATTCATTCAAAATCTGAAAGCATGTGCCATCTGATAGTTTTGGGAATGAGCAAAAGTACATCTAAAATTACTCCAGCAGTGGAAGACTGAAGTCTCTTTTGAGAACACATTGGATGGTACTTATTTGAAAGAATCTAAACAACCTATCGGACTATCTTCCCTCACTGAATTGATACATTTCTCAAGAGGCTCTTGTTTAAATAATTTTAAGGTTTGTATTTTGGGAGGGGGGATGGTGAGGAAGACTGGCCATGAGCCAACATTCATCGCCAATCTTCCTCACCAAAGAGAGGAAGATTAGCCCTGAGCTAACATCTGTTCCCATCTTCCTCTATTTTGTTTATGGGATGCTGCCACAGCATGGCTTGATGAGTGGTGCACAGGTCTTCCCCTGGGATCCGAACCTGCCAAACCTGGGCTGACGAAGCGGAGCACACAAACTTAGCCACTATGCCACCGGGCAGCCCCAAGGTTTGAATTTTTAAAATACATTAAGTTGATCTAAAATAGTATTTGTGACTCCTTACATACCTGGCTTGCTCATGGAGTAGGATGTGCCACATAGGTTTCAAATGGAAACAATTAGTTTCACAAACAAGTGAAGAAGTGGCTTAGCTCACTCTGGACCAATCTCCTCATTTTTTTTTTTTTCTTCGTGAGGAAGACCAGCCCTGAGCTAACATCCACTGCCGATCCTCCTCCTTTTGCTGAGGAAGACCGGCCCTGGGCTAACATCTGTGCCCATCTTCCTCTACTTTATATGGGACGCCGCCACGGCATGGCTGACAAGCAGTGCGTCGGCGGGTGCCCAGGATCCGAACCCACGAACCCCGGGCTGCCAAGTGCGAACTGAACTGCTGCGCCACCGGACGGGCCCCCCAATCTCCTCATTTTACAGTTGATAAAACTCAGTGTATACAGTGTTCTTGGGGTAACTTTAATGGTGTGCTTGAAGGAGGGCTGGTATTTCTGCGTCTACAGAATGTGTTGGCCATGCATTCAAGAGTGGTAAATCAGAGAGGTCATATTTTGTCTGTGTGGTTGTGCTCATGTACATCCATCGGAAAGACACAGGAGAGCACAGAGCCCAGCATTTAGGAAACACATTGATTTGATGAATTAGGAAGAGGGACCATAGACATCAAATTGAGTTACCTATGAAGAAATTGGAATCCTAATACACTCCTGGTAGGAATGTAAAGTGGGGCAGCCACTTTGGAAAAAATATTCTGGTAGTTTCTCAAAAGGTTAAACATAGAGTTACCATATTACCCACGACTGGGTATATACCACACCTTTGTATATACTTCTTCAAAAACATATGTCTATGCAAAAACTTGCACACAAATGTTCATAGCAGCACTATTTATGATAGCCCCAATGTGGAAACAATACAAATGTCCCTCAACTGATGAAAGGATAAATAAAATGTGATTTATCCATAGAGTGGAATATTATTCAGCAATAAAAAGAAATGAAGTACAGGTATATGCCACCACAGGGAAAAACCTTAAAAACAGTATTTAAAGTGAAAGAAGCCACAAAAGACCATAGATTGTATGGTTGCATTTATATGAAATGTCCAGAATGGGAAAATCCATAGAGACAGAAAGTAGATTAGAGGTTGCCTAGGGCTGGAGATGGGATGAGGTGGGAGGAAATGGGGAATAACTTCTGATGGGTACAAGGCTTCTTTTGGGGGTGATAAAAATGTCCAAAAATTGATTGTAGTGCTGGTTGCACAACTCTGTACATATACTAACAAAAATTAAATTGTCCACTTTAAATGGGTAAATTGTATATGTGAATCATATCTCGATAAAGCTGTTATGTAAAAAAAGACTAAGTTACCCATCCTGCCTGTGTATCCCACAGATATTCATGATTAGTTTCATAAACCAGACTATCATGAGGATTTTCAGGTTTCCAGTTTAAAGTAGTTGAAACAGGCATTTTAAGAACAGTATTCATTGAAATGCATCAAAGCATAAGTGCACTCCCTGAAGAAATACTTTAACTCATGAGCTTAAATAATAACTAAATTTAATTCATTCCAGGTACATTCTCATTAAAGAAACTGCTGGCCAAAATGTTGAAATAAACATTTAGCTACTAAGTGAACAAATTAAACTCCTTTATGATTTAATTGCACCAGTGAGTATTTCTTTCTGGAATGTGTTTCTGCTTTGATACATTTCAATACACATCATGAATTATGTTGAATGATGGCATTTCAAAATGTGTGTGAGTATGTATATACATATGTATTTTCAAACTGTATTTAAAATGTTATTTAAAACACGTATGCATGTGTACATGTGAACATTCCAATTTCTATGTTTATGTGTATGTATACAATACAGAAAGACGTATTCCCATAAGTCTCATGCAATGTAGTCATATTGTAGGGTATATATTTGCCAACTAGTTGCAAGCATTAACAGAAATATTCTCTCTCTGCCTTCTCTTCTTTCCACTCCATATATATACATATGTGAATGTACAAATATTTGATAATGTTTGTTTACCACGTGATAGATCCACAGTATTTATAGGTGGCTATTTTGATCATCATGCATATTTTGAACCACTGGAGCTATTTCGAGGAATTTTTAGTGCTTTGAAAATATACAACATTTCACTTCTAAATGCACACAGACTCATGGCAGTGATTATAGAAAACGAATGACTATAAAAAAATAAAACAAAACAAAACAGAATTCAGCCCAAATCTTTTCCGACTCTTTGAATCTCAGTGTAATGCTTTTCAGTTAGCTGTTTCTTTCTCATTGAATTCTTTTACAGTGTTAATGTAAAAATTAAAACTTATTCCTCCTACCCTATTGATAATCTAATAAGAAATGCGAACTTTCCCTTCTGAAAGAGAAATTATTTTAAAAGTTCCTGAAATTAACTTTTTTTCCTTTGTGAACTCTCATACACACAAAAACATAATTCTACATTTTTTAAACCTAATTTGAGCTCTAGTCAACTCTGGTTGTATTTTTGTTGACTACGTTAAGGATGGTCTGAAGACTTATATCATCATCTCTTTTTTTCTATAGCTGAAAATCACCATTTATATCCTTTTACTCTCTTGCCCCTCATGAAACACGCCTTTCCTCTGTCACTCACAACCACCCAGAGATAATTATTATGATTATTTACTTTTCCACAAAATATGCATATGCATCATTTTCCTATACCTTTAAGTAGAATACATGACTATAAGAGAGAAATGGCAAAATGCACTGCTGAAATGTAGCAGCCAGGTAGGATTTTTAATAGTATTAACCAGAAATGAGGTGGCAGTCCTATTTCTGCCTAATGAGAGTTTTCATTTCAGTTTGGGAACTCATTGCCACATAGAGCACAAAGGGACAAAATGCAGAAGACGTAGCGTCTGCCTTCTCAAGGTGGAGGGCAGAATCTTGGCCTGAGCAAATAGATACTACACACAGACTCAGAGCTGAGGAGCCATACGCTGTCCAAAAGGAAAGACAGGACCCTTAGGGCCAAATCATTTGCTGACTATCTTAGAGGAAACCTGACCTCCTTAAATATACCATGACAGTCTTGGTATTCAGTAAAATGTGAGCATCGCAAAGAATAAGGATTTTCTATAAATAATGACAAATGATACACAAGGCCAGTACATATTAGTGAGAGTCAAGAGTAGTGGGAGGCTCGTCCAGGAGGATCAGTAGCAGTTGAACAGGTGGAAGCAGAGATGGCCATCCTGGAACAGGAATAAGTCTTTTAGCATTCATGCCAAAAAGTTCAGACTATGACTTAGATTGCTGTATAGCATTATAATTTGGACAATTGTGTGTGTTTTTCTACTTCTTATGAAGTTGTTTCAATCATTTTCATCTAATACTTTGTTGTCTTCATAAAATGGATTGATATTTGGCCTTAAATAGGCCAGATTTAATTATTTCTTATCAAGTTTCTGGTCCCCAGAGTGAAATAAACCTAGAAAACATGATATTATCAAGTATTATTTGTGCTGCACCATTGCATAGAATCTCTTTCCTCCTCTTTCTCTACTTGGTGAACTCTTACTTACTTGTGAAGACTCAAGTGAAATACTCCTTCCTCTATGAAGTCTTCCTTGATGGTCCAGCTGAATTACATTGCCTTCCATCAAGAACCCATAATCCTGTATATGTAATTTTCTTAGAGCAGCTAACACTGTTTCATAGATATTTATTTGGTGTGAGGTTCTTTAGGGAAAGGGCCTCATATTATTTAATTTGATACCCATAGTCATTAGCACAGTGCCTGAACAAGGTACATAAAGGTGGAACCAATAAATGAAATCTATTGATTGTCCAGTTTGAGTTTAACATAAAACACTCCTTGAGAAATTCCCTAGATTTAACTGATGTTATTTGTTTAGTCCTACCTAATATTCATTTCTTCATCATTTCTGAACTTCACTTGGAATAGAATAGGAGATGAAGATCTAGCACCTAAAAGTCTAATGATTCATCCAATAACAATTCTTGATATCTTAAACTAACAATGTCAGAACACCTCTTCACTTTCAACATGGGTCAGAGAAGAATTACTCCTCTGTCCCTTGTGACCTTTCCTGTTTCCTTGTCTTCTCCATTCACAGAGGAAGTTCTATCATATCTTAAAGTTAGGGGTTTTGGAAGCATATTTAACTCATACTTACCCTTTTGTAGTACACTCTTTGTGAGATTGTCTGCCAGGTAGACCCCACTTGGCACCTTTTCCAAAAATATTCCTCCACTTACCCACACCCTCTTCCACATGGCTACAGTTTAACCCTGAACTAATCCAGGGATAAGCACCCAAACTAAGAAATATCTTTCCAGAAATTTAGATTTGGAACCTCAAATGGTTGGACCAAGTTTTCTACTGTCATAAAAATAGGCCATATGGTCTAAGAAACTGAAGAAAGCAGAGAAACAGAGAAGAATTGAACACATGTGCAGAGAAGAGAGATGAGAGAAAAAGACAGAGAGACTCAATACTTGTGAGTCCTTGACTGCATCTTTTCACTGAGACCGAGCCATGTTCCTAGGTTTGGGTTTCACAAGACAGCCTAGTATCTATATAACGTTTTTTTTCCTTTCACAAGGTAGCTAAATTTGGGTTTCTGACAGTTGACCACAAGTGTCCTAAGTAATTTACCTTTGTATAACATAATCATTTGGTTGGAAAATTATAGTATTTTTTCTTTGCAATCTGTATTCATATCCTCATACCTCTATGGCTGATGTCTTATTGTAGACACTCATCAGCTCCTAAGGAATCCTGTCACCACTTTTCAGTATTCCTGACCTCTTGTCACATTATGGGAGCCTTAGAATTTGTGACCAATTTTCAGAAGCAGATGGATCTAATTGACATATACCATGAGATGACAGCATTATTTCAGTGTTAAAGGGAGTGCTATACATAGATAAGTCGATATAGATAGATAGAGATAGAGATAGAGATAGATACAGATGCCATCCTCTTTATTCACTATAAGAGAAGAGGTGGTTAAGACAACTGGTAATATCCTCATTACTGGTATACACCATGGAAGTATGACCTCAGGCAACAGGGAGATATTATTTAGGCCTAGGAGAGCCATAAAAGTACCTGAAAACCGAGGTAAAAAAAGGAACAAAAAAGAAGAAGAAGACAGTGAAGTAATATGGGCTCCAGTAAGGAGAGTGGAATATGAGATGGATGGAGCACAAGATCAAAATCACATGAGGGACCATTTGAGCAGAAGCTGACACACATGTGCTAGAGAAGACTGGACCTCAGACTAAAGCAGAGACATTCAATTAAGTGTTTTACTTGGCACATTGGTGTATGTAGGATTGGAAGTGTCTTTTTGTTTCCTGTTACAAGTAAACAATGATGATCATTTGTCAGCTAACTTTTGATCACTTTAACCATTTATTTGTGCAGTACATTTTAATTGACTACCTTTTGTATACTGGGCTCTGTTTTACACTATTGTAGAAACAGGCACAGTCCTCACTCCTGTGGGGCTCACAGTCTAGTAGGGTGACAATGAATAAGAACTTCAGCAAACAAATCTAACATCACAATTATCACTACAATTATCGCTATGAGCACTTACTTGTCTTAAATCCCCCTATATCGTAACACCATCCACCATCCACCATTTCCTTTCGGATTCAAGTATTTTCAGGCCAGGGATTAAATGCTATGTTTGTAAACAGAGTCAGATACCAGTTCATAAAGTTCAAAGAACAACTTCTAAAATAAGGCACATCATTTTTTCCTAATTAGTAAACCAAGTAACTATTCATGCATTCTCTTGCTTTTGAGTGATTTGGATTGGAGAGGAGAAGTGATGACGTGTGAGCACATGGATGGACCTGGCCTGGCTAATAGGGAGAGGGCCAGGGACTTGACTGTCTGTCTCCTAGAAGTTCAAGCATCTCAGCAATGTCAGAAGAGGAGAAGGGTATTGTGCCTGTCATGACTGGCCATTTTAAGAAACCCATATTAGAATGTGATGTAACATATTAATGTAAATTCTTATTGATAATATTCTTAGCAGGGATTAATGGGTCTGAGACATGAATTGTCCCTCTGAGATTAGGGATTTCAGGAGGCGGGCAAGGACAAAGAGTGCCCACTTCTGCCATTGCCTCAGGCTCACCCTCACCTTTGGCACTAGCACAGCCCTGCAATTACCATCCCAGATCCACCTAAATGGGCTCTGTCTTGAAAGATGTTTTCTCCTCACAAGCTAAAAATTACTTTATATCCTAAAACAGTAACGTGCTAAATGCCAGAGCACAACAATGCAATTATATGTGAAAGACATCAGATCTGCTTAGAGTCACCTATGAGAGTTGTGAAAGCAAGGGAGCTGGTGTGTTCACATGATTAAATAATTATCATGAGCCTGGGAGAGGAGCACAAGGCAAGAGCCAAATGTGGGAATAGATGGTCTCTGATCCCAAAGGTAAATCAAACAGGATGCTGAGCGAAATATCACAGAAATAGCTAAAAATCCACCAAAGTCCTTGCCTGTGGGTGAGGATGGACTGCTCTAGTTTTATGTTACGTTAGTCTACATGCTATCTGGATTTTTCCAGAAATCTTCACTTTGATATTAATTATGTGGCCCTGCATCATTTTGGCTTTGCCTACTAATTACTACCTCAGAAGTACTTTTTCTGTCCTTTGTAATTATTTCTAAAGTAGAAATTGAATGTCATGACACAGGCTTTCATTTATCATATGCATAGCCTCATGTGTGTTCAGTCTAAACAGAGACTAATTTCTCACACTTGTCTAGCCATTCAACCAGTCAACAAATGTATATTGATTGCCTAGAGTAGGGGCTCTGCAAGCTATGGGCCAAATCCAGCTGTCTGACTGTTTTTATATGGCCCATGAGCCAAAAACAGTTTTTATATTTTAAAATGGTAGAAAAAAAATCAAAATGAGGATACTATTTTGTGTTACATAAAAATTATCTGAAATTCAAATTTCAGTGTCCTTGAATAAAACTTTATTGGGACACAGCCACACCCATTTACTTATGTCTATCACTGTTTTTGCTTTACAGTAACAGACTTGAGTAGTTGCCACAGACATTGTATAGCCCTAAAGGCCTAAAATATTTATAATCTTGTCCTTTATAGAAAAATGTGTTGACCATGGTCTGGCATATGCCCAGAAAAATGTGCCTCCATCTGGAGATAGAGAGACAAACATTAGAAACCCTGCACCTCAGGGGTTCACAGGCTAGTGGTCTGACAGGAATGAGCCCCAAGTGCTGGGAGGAACCAAGGGGAGACAAATGGCCCAAACTGGAAGAATATGGGAAACTTCCAGGATCAAAGAACATCTTTCAAAGATGCACAATGTATTGATATCCATTTGGAAATGAATTAGTTGATTTCTCAGGCAAAACTATTTTTAACTTCCCTGCCAGTATCTTTGATCATGTTTTGGTAGAGTTTTAATGCAGTCGTGAATTAGTGAGTTAATAGATTTTGGTGAGTTAACAGTTTTACATGGATTGAACATACTTTTGTTCCCACTAAGTTATTATTTAAAACCTTTTGATATTGATATTCATAGAAGGTGGCAGCAATGGAAAGCTTGTTCTGACACAATTCAATCAGTGTTGGGTGGTTCATTTTGAATCAAAATTGAATCAAACCTGTAATGATAATAATGAGAAGGATATCAATAGTTTGGGTCACATCAGCCCTAGTGGCGTTAACGCTTACCTTGGGCAGCCAACATACAAAGACTTTCAAAACACTCATGGTCTTTTTTATGTTTGCATCTTCTACTATAGAACAGTGGTTAGAAAGTAACCATTAGGGTCACACGGACCTGGATTCTAGTGTCCACTTGTTCATTACTTCCTATGTGACCATAGTAAATTACTCCATGACAAATAATTCCTTCATCTCTAAAGAGGAGAGATATTATCTCTGTTTTGTAGGAGTGTTGGGGTGCAGGCATATAAGGTGGTTAGCACAGTGACTGGCATAGAGTAACACAGTATATGTTAGCTATTGTTATCAACAATAAATATTGCCAACATAAAACAAAAGTCAAAGATTAAATAGAATATAAAGAATACTTGTCTTTTCAGTTACCCAGCAAGAACTTCCTGCACAAAGTCCACTAATCTGCAGTTTTCCCCAAATTTGGCTGATCATAGGAAATACCTAGACATTAAAAAAAAATATACGGATTCTTTATCTTTATTCTGATCTTCTGAAAAAGAAACTGGGAATGTGCATTAAAAACAGCAACAACAAACAAACAAACAGATACTTTCTCAGGTGTGGACACCACTGAAATCCTCAGAGAAGCTAAAGCTGTGGAATCTCTCAATAAATACATAAAACTGCTGTACTTCAGAACAAACATAATTTTGAAAAATGTGGGAAATGTATAATCTGACTAGAACAAGTCAGAGTATTTATGATAAACCAACATTTCAGAAAATAGAAAGTTTTGTGGTTCATAGATGTAATTTATATAAAGCAAACCTCCCTGTGTATATTCTGTATTGTCTTTCTTCTGATTAAAACCAGAATTTCAATATATTGCAATGTGGTTTCTTTTTCAGTTAAAATGATCATTTCTTTTTACATTTCTCACAAGTGTTATGTTTTTCCCTCATCAAATCATTCCCTTTTATTCTACTTTAGACACAAGCCTCAACGTTTCATAGACATGAGCTAAGAACAGTCTTATTGAGAAGAGAGAAACATTTAGAATAGTAGGAGTTGTTACACGCACGGTAACAAATGAAATACATCTTTTGTAAATAACTCCCACCAGAAATCTTATATTTCCAGGCATCTATGCATATACCTTCATATAACAACTTTTGCGTTCGTAAAACATTCATTGAAAGCAGCTCTGCAGTTTTATAGAAAAACAACATGCCAGGGATGCAAGAATCTTGCCAGTTCTGTGAAAAATGACACCAATTAAAGCTTAAATTGCTTGTTTTCTCATAAGGTACATATTTTCATAACTTTGAAATCAAATAATTGCTGCTTTTATATTAAATACAATAAAACAAAAAGGATGCTAGTTTAGAGGAACTGCTACAAGCATTTTAATATAATTTTCCCACCATTTAAAGTCACAAAATATGGAAAACAAGTCAAGTATGCAAAGTTCCAAGGAGATAGAGAAACTCCTTCAGATTATTACATCATTTGTCTTTTGTGTCAGGAAATGTGTATATGATTTCATTGTTTGATTAAATGCCAAAAAAAGGCACATTGCTCTTATCTAACTGATTACAGATTTTATTCATATGAAAAAGTATTTGTTAATGCTTTACCATTAGGAGATTTTTTTTTTCTTTTTAAGTTCTAAACATACATTTCCAAAAAAAATAGTCTTCTAACTTCCCAGGCTTTATTTCTTTATTTTACATTAACAATACATGGTGCTCAAATTTCCCAAAGTAAAATCCAGTCCCTAATGATTTCATATCTGCAAACTGAGCAAACAACTCCTTTCTGACTGGGTAGAGTGAGTGTGTGTGTGTGTGTGTGTGTGTGTGTGTGTGTGTGGTGTGTGTGTGTGTGTGGTGTGTGTGTGTGCAAGTTCTGAAATATATATCAATTTTCAAAAACATTAGGGAAACTAGTTATAACATGTTGATATATCTAAAATAAAAGATGGCTCATGTGTCTCTGGGGCATTACAAATCAGAGCGGAAAACAAAATTTAAAATCTGATTCAAACATTGTAAGGTAATAGGTTTCATTTAAATACCTTTCTATGATGAGCCTTTAGTATGTATAAGTAAAGCTGCTATTAAGCAGATGAATTCCAATTTTCTTAGGCAACACAAAATACTGAATAATAAATTCGTGATATGTGTTAAAAATGTGGAAAAGTGCTGTCACAGTGATGCTTATATTTGTATCTGGGGGTGCCTGAGTGACAGCAGTGGTTTCAGAAGGAGATACCATGTGCTTTTCATGGTATAAACTAGCTGTCTGCATTAATAATAAGCTTGTGCTGAAGCCAATTTGAGGCTACATCGAGGGATTTCAAGGTCATTTGCCAATGGCCTGGCCTCCATTAACTTCTTCAGTAAAAGTCCCAACGATCCTTATTTTGGCCTTGAGTGTGGGTTATCAAAATCATCCCTCTTAATATTTCCACATAAATAGCTTGTTTCCTTAAATAGTCATTATATTCATTGGGGACAGTTTCTGAAAGCTTCTCAGTTCAATAGAAAAATGCATTTGGAAAAGTCTGTTATTTTAAAATATATCTATATTTGGAAAAAGAAGACTTTAAGAATGCTTTGAGTATTTAATTAGAAAACATTAAAGACAGCTAAATGTTCCCCTTGTCATGGGGAGCATGAAGTGACATAAAACAGTGAGATTTCCAAAATATTGGGACTGTCAGTTTGTTAAAAGACATGTACGAAAGTGGGGTAAGTAATTATGCTATGTTCACATACATATGCTGATTTTTTCAAGTCTTTTAATTGCTTAACATATTAAATAAAAAAATTTGATATTAACCTCTCAAGCTTCTTCTTTTACCATGCTCTTTTGGAAAAGTGCCCCTCCAACCCCAAGAAGTTGTTATTTACGTTAAAACGTGTAAACAATGGAGCACTTTAACAAAGAGGTCTTGGAAGAGATTGGTGAGAAAGACTAAAGAGAAATAGATCTTATTTATTGTGTTATTTAAACCTGAGTTACATTACACCATCTTACATTTAAGAGGCAGCCTGCTAATGCAAGCAAGGGTGTCTCCTGCAACGAGACAAAGATTAATGCCATGTGTACTGATGATGCTCCACCACAATTCAGAATTCTGTGGCGCCATGACGCCCCTGTTTTATATGGTGGTTTGCCAAGAGAAAATTACTTAAACCAATTGTGAATGCATTCCTTTTTCACTTTTTATACAACCACATTTATGTAAGTAAATAGTATAATGAATATTTTTGAAATGATCCATCATTTTGAATTCACCTAGTTTGTATAAAATGCAATGTACAGTTTTTTCTTTTGCGAGAAAGACTTTCACATGGGAATGTTCAATTTTTTTCCCCCATGAAAAAGATTTCTCATAGACAACCAACCACAACTGGAATAGATTCTTTTAAACATATTGTAATGTGAGAATTTTCTTCAGCTGGAGGGTGTTTTATTCTTTAAATTGAAAGCCGTTGTTCCTCAGAACTAGTATGACATTGTAATGCATGATGTGTTAGTCACTCTTTATATGCAGAAATTGATATGCTTAAAATACATATTATATATTGAAATGTTATGTGATATTTGAAACTCCGTCAGTGTTTCAAGTTTGTGTACTTGATAACTGGGGTTACCTGTTGCAGATACACATGGGGATCGCAAAAAGCTTAGGGGACTCCACATGGAGAATCATCTCTCTCTCTTCTAGATTCAGCCTAACTTATAGGTTAAAGATGACGAATTTAGCAACCAATAATTTTGGGGCAGTAATACGTATCATAAAACCATCACTTCTCACATGCAACAATTAGCCCAATTTATTCATGAACAGCACAAGAAGACAGTGAATGTTGAAAC
Organism: Tapirus indicus; assembly: GCA_031878705.1. Lineage (NCBI taxonomy): Eukaryota > Metazoa > Chordata > Mammalia > Perissodactyla > Tapiridae > Tapirus > Tapirus indicus. Next base: position 60,861,633 of record CM062926.1, read on the forward strand.
TAAAACTTATGTCATTTCTCCTTAGAGAGAGGTTTCTTCCAAAACAGAACTGAGATCATTTATAGGTTTTGGTAAAACAATTTTCTGGATTTGTTCATTATATTTTTCTAAGGGTTACTTTAGTTTTATCATCCAATGGAAATATGCATATGTGTGCAAACACACACATACATTTCTGAAGTAAGCATTTTGTTTATTGTTATTTTTAATGAAAGTGTTAAATTAATATGTCAACATTTTGAAGGATAATTTAATTTCTGATATTTTTGTATCTTTGACCTGAACAACACTGTTTCACTTTTCCCTATTTCTTTTTTTCTTTTTTTGGTGAGGAAGACCAGCCCTGAGCTAATCCATTGCTAATCCTCCTCTTTTTGTGGAGGAAGACTGGCCCTGGGCTAACATTCGTGCCCATCTTCCTCTACTTTATACGGGATGCCACCACAGCATGGCTGACAAGCAGTGCATCAGCGGGTGCCCGGGATCGGAACCCGTGAACCCCGGGATGCCAAGCATGAACCAAACCGCTGCGCCACCCGGCGGCCCTTCCCTATTTCTTTTGAATGAATTTGCTTATTATACTTGTTACTCAGTTTTTTTTATCTGTAGAATAAATAATAGTATCTAATTTATGGGGATGAGTAAGGATTAAATAAGATCTTTTGTAAAAAAGACCTAGCACAGTGCTTAATACATGATAAGTCCTCCATGAAGTTTATTCTTTTTCCTCATTTGCTTCCCCTCATCACTCACCCTTTGCTCTAGATATGTGAATGACGGCTGGACGACTTCATATTATTATTTTGAGCCAAACAGATCATGTGATTCCTCTCACGGGACAGGACCTAACTACTTGATATTTGAGGCCCTTTCTGCTTACTAGTTTGTCCTAGAGACTAACAATTAACTTATTTACTCATTAGCTGAATAAATGTTTAAAGGGGGCCACTCTTCTAGGTGCTGGAGACTCAATAATATTCATATAGACATAGTTCAGGACTTTTACCCTTCTGTTTCTTAATTTTTAATCAATTTTCCCTTCCATGTTCAGAAAACTTTTTTGACTTACTATAACACTTTTTCTTACTTTCACATTAATTAGAAATTGCACTGGTAGAAGTAGGTTCACATGAGAATCCAACACTGTAGAAAAGATTTTTTGAGTATCCAGTATATTTAATTTTCAGTGCTAGGCACTCTTAATCCATAAGTATAAATTTCAGACTTCTGTCTTCTAAGAACTTATAATATAGTTGGAAATATAAGTCAAAAGAGAATAAAATTCTAAATGCCATGCCACGATAGCAATTGACAAGGTTGTGTAGGTGTGTTATTTGCTATACAATTTCAATCATATTTTATTTCCTCCAGAAATGGTATGGCTTACACCTCATGGAAATCCAAGTTGGTCCTGACTAGAATTACATTTGTATAAGGATAAACACTGTGCCCTCACTAAAGAGTCAAGCATATGTGAACAATCAATAAATACAAATCAAGAGTAAAAATAAAATGTATAGCTTGTACTGTGTTCCATGAGCTCAGTGCAGGGGTTTGGATATACAAATCCTTTGCTTTCACTCAACTTTCAAACTTGGTGACTTCTTACAGAGTTAATCCTAATGTTTCCCATTTGGTAGGTATTAATTTACGTGACTGTGACCGGGCTAGAATCTTTATTGCCTGGTGAATTTCTTATTCATTTTGGTATCTCCCATCTTCTAGCAAAATGTCTAGTACGTGGTAGTAAATGAAATTGAATCAGGAAACTGAGGGGAAGAGCTTAAGTGTCCTGGATTTCAGAGTAAAATAGAGGATGGACTGAAGCTAGATCCCAAGGCTGTTGAATTTCAGACCCTTGCTATGGTCATTAATTGTGCATGTATTATTCATCTTCATCAATTTAGCATTGCAAAATGAGGTTTTTATTGATCAAGTAATAATATTTGTGACCATGCAGGATTATCTCAGAACTTCCAGAGGAGTCATACTGATAAGATGGTCTCAGCCACTCCCCACCAGACCTCCTAAATGCAACACAGTTTATTGGGTGTGAGAGACTTTCGAGTGAGCTTATAATCAATGTTCGCTCCCTCTGTCCTTCAGAACAGTAAACACCCCCTAGCAGTCAGGAGTGGTGTGGACCCTCAGAAGTTGAATCAAATCTCTCTTAGCTCTAGTGCTGGGCTTTGTTCTCACTGTTTGCCTTTATCTTTCAGCTGCCTGGCAGTTTGGCTACACTTGTGCAAAGGAAAGGTATGCACAGTTGATTTAGGACAAGGGTTTCTCTATAACTGAAATCTGCACATATAAGCATGTTTGCTTTCAAAGTCTTTGAAACATTAACATTTTATTCATTGTGATATACAATTTAGCAGTTTGGAATATATGACTGTTTGGAGAATGTCTTTAGAAGTTTCATGATTGTGCCATGTATTTTGTAAACATGAATTTCCCAAGATTTTCAAGAAGGTCACAGATTTGATCTATGACCCTGATGTCATGATAATTTTGGCAACTCTTCCATGCCAATTCCTTGGATCTTTCCCTCTGCTCATGTATAACCACTTCAGTGTTGGCTCATCAACTGTGCACAGCCCTGCCTCTTTCCTGTGAGAGTAAACATTTCATCAAATAAAAACAGTTTCATGACTAGGGTTTCCTTGGCCAGAGTTAAAATAAAAGCTTTCCCCTTATGTAATTAAGGCAGAGACAACTGTAGACATGTTCTAAATCCCTAAAATGTTCAATCCTTCTACAGTCCCCATGTGCCCCATAAGAGCCAAAGTCATCTTAATTACGTATTCTAGGTGGAAGGCAAAAGACCAAATCCCTCCTCATGTGGACTTCAAAGTCTTTCAGATCTCATCCACATCTCCTCGGTTTTTCTTTCATTTAATATTAAATGTTCCATCATTATCCTTAAGCTTTCTATTGATGTACCACTTTTTATTTAAAGAAATAGAAATTGGCTGAATGAATCAATGATCGAGACTATTTCTCCCCGATGCCCAAGTCCCTCCCTGGGAGTGAAACACTCCATGTTAGTAATAATTTATTGCCTCATTGCCTTAGTCAAAGGATGTTTCTAGGGAGCCTGAAGGACCCAGGCTTAGGGCAATCGGAGGGTGTGCGCAGTGCCCTCGCTTCTCAACAATTCTTATATATGTAATCCCGTTAAAATAGCATCCAAAGCAACCTGTAGAAATTAGCTGTTGAAAATGGATTATGAATAATCTTAAAGGTATATGTGCACGGTGGAGAGAGTATGTGTGGGTGTGTCTGTGTGGCTGAAGAGAGGAAGGGAGTAGGGAATGGTTGATAAGTGGATGGATATAATTATTGAGAGCTTACCATGTCCCGGACAAACCTGTGGGCACTAGAGATGTGGTGACACAGCCATGATCCCTAATCTCTTGGAGTCTGTAGAATAGAAGTGGGTGACAGATAATAAACTGAATAAAAATACATTCAGATTCTGATAAATGTTAGAAGGAAATGAAATGAAGCAATGACAAGGAAAGAGAGAGAGACCTCTTATACAGAAAAGGTCTCTCTGAAATTATGGATTGGAGCCAATCATGTGAAGAATAATGGAAAGAGCTCTTCAGAGGAGAAAACACTAAGCACAAAGTCTTGCAGTGAGAATGTACTAGAGCACAGGAACTTGGGATGGGGGTGTGCAGAAGAGTTTTTGGTGTCATCTGGCTCAGCTACATCTTTGACCCTCACTGGCTCTTATACCTGTCAGAGTCCTGGCAGGAAAAAGATGTCTCACTCAAACTTCTTAATTCAGAAGCGTTTAACAAAGGGATTATTTACAAATCTGTGGGCAGTATTTAGGGAAATGAACAAGGATTGGTGCAGTACCCAGTCAGTAGGAAGAAGAAGGAGCCTTTACAGCCTAGGCCTAAAGGGGCAAGTAGAAGGAGAGGTTACAGGAGCTCAGAGAGGATGTTTAAATGGACAGGGCTGCTGACTGGAGCTGTGATCTGAGGTTGAGGAACACAATCATTCTTCAGTGATCTGGAAGCAGGGGAGGGGAGTCAGGGGAATAAATACATTAGCCTCACTCTCCTCTAGTCCTTGGATATACTCTGCTGGTAAACCCAACCAGAAGCTGCAGGGCAAAGGCAATTTGTTTTGGGGGTTTTTTTTGTGTGTGTGCCGAGGAAGATTTTCTCTGAGCTAACATCTGTTGCCAATCTTTCTCTTTTTTTGCTTGAGGAAGATTAGCCCTGAGCTAACATCTCTGCCAATCTTCCTCTATTTCGTATGTGGGTCGTCACCACAGCATGGCTGATGAGTGGTGTAGGTCTGTGCCCGGGATCCAAACTCACAAACCTGGGCTGTTAAAGAGGAGCATGCAGAACTCAACCACTATGCCACAGGGCTGGCCCTGGTAATTTGTTGACACCATCCATACTGGTCACTTCCCAAGTTACAGAGCAAAATTGAAAAGGATGGAGGGTAGATATGGAATGGCTAAGAAGAAACATCCAGTACAGCTCCATTTCCAATTTCCTCTGCAATGCCAGGCACTGATTCTCTTGGGGGTGTTCCAGAGTGCAGAGCCAGAGGGGAGCATCACCAGAACTCACCACACATTTGGATGACTCTGACATTGGTAGACCACATGATAACCTAGTGGTGAGGAAGTGTTCATGTTGCCTCCCAAATAACTGTGTTGCTGGGTGACTTAAGTGAAGAATTATGCCCCATGAGCAGAATAGGTAGCCTCTTTTAGGGTCACTGTCTACTAGTAACTAAATGTCTCTCTAATCTTTATGTTTCTAATTTTGGGAATGAAGCCTTTAGAAACCGAAAACCATAGGGTAGTAAAGTATTATGTGCAACTTTTTTCTTATTCGAAACACACTTGAAGTTTTGGAAAAACAAGGTGGCATTATTTTCTTCTCAGATCCCATTTTGGATTTAGCCTCACAGGTAACTGCATTCAGTTAATAATACTCTGACACCCACTCAGCAGTAAAACACACAAAGGAAGATGCTAATATAAAGATACTAAGATACTATGATACTAATACAAAGTATATTAGTCTGCTCAGGCTGCCATAACAAAATATCACACACTGGTTGGTTTAAACAACAGAAATGTATTTTCTCACAATTCTGGAGGCTGGAAGGTCAAGATCAAGGTGCTGAGAAGGTGCTGGTGAGACCTCTCTTCCCGGCTTGCAGACAGCACCTTCTTGCTGTGTCCTCACTTAGCTTTTCCTCTGTGCAGGTGTGGAGAGAGAGAGAGAAATTGCTGGTGTCTATTTCTGTCCTTATGACATAGGTTCTATCAGATTAGGGTCACATCCCTATGACCTCATTAAGCCTAATTATCTCCCTAAAGGATCTATGTCCAAATATACTCACACTGGGGTTAGAGCTTCAGCATATCAATTTGGCAGGGCACAAAATTCAGTTCATAACAATGTGGATTGCTAGGGCTACCATAACAAAGTACCACAGACTGGGTGGGTTAGACAACAGAAATGTATTTTTCTCACAGTTCTAGAGTCTAGAAGTCCAAGAGCAAGGTGTCAGCAAGGTTGTTTATTCTGAGGCCTCTCTCCTTGGCTTGTAGATGGCTGTCTTCTTCTGGTGTCTTCACATGGTGCCTCTGTGTGTTGTTGTCGGTATCCCAATCCCCTGTTCTGACACACAGCCAACCGACTTCAGCCTCTGCAAGTTACCACTGAATCCTGCGGATCTTGTACACTGGAGTAAGTTAAAAAAAAAAGCCACTCAGTGCAAAAAAGACTGGAATCAGTTTGTGCCTACAAGAAACATGAATGCCTTTCTAAGACTAGGTTCCAAATAGTGCCTTAAAGTGATTATGTAGTTAAGAGCCCAAGGTCCTGCTTCTGGGGTATGTCAATGGTATTATACCTGGCTCAACAAGGTTTCTAGGTTTGGGTATGAGTAGGCACTCATTTTCAGTTTGTATTGCAGGTAGGATGCAAATCGTCCTACCAAATTGTGTTAAAGGTGTTCCTTTCATCACAGTGGTCAGAGAGCAGTGGTCCCCTACTAGATAGTCAGGTGTGCTGGAAAATGACTAACAACTGGCTTTCTTAAGGGGATGGTGTTGACTTGTAGCTTTTGCCATTTTCCATGGTGTAAAATTTGCTGCCCTAGCCAATTTTAAGCTACCACCATGATGTTGCTGGTTTCAGTGCTGGGAAGAGATTACCTTATTAGCTCTGGCAAGCGGTGCAAGCTGACTCCAGCACACCACTGGCAGGAGGTGGAACCAAGACATGGAACCCTCAGGTTAGAGCCACACTTAATCGTTTTAGGCGGAAACACAGGAACCAACAATCTGCAGAGATATTAGGGGAAGCTTAGTCCCATATAGAATTTTGCTGATGACTGTTCAGACAATGCAATTGATAAAAGCCGTCCTTTGGGCAAACAAAGAAACATAGAAAAATAATTTTCTAAAATTAGCAAGGTGGACCTTAAAAAAAGGAGCAAACTAGGTGGTATGGAAACTGAGCAACATAGTGGAAGGATTTAGGCTAGTTTGGTCAAAATATTTTTCTTGATCACAAAAGATTTTCCTCTTTGTTTTTTTCTTTTTTGTGGAGGAGGAGAAGGGGAGTGTTTTTTATTTTGAATTAATTTTGTTCTTGAGAGCAGACAATGGGATCAGAATACACTATCTGTTCTTTAAAGCATGTAAGTATGTATAGCAAACTATATATACCTTTTTCATCTCAGATGGTGGGACTAATCATTCTCAGCAAATCATTTTCTTTTCTAGAACTGAAAGAGTCCATCTGGGTATTGTTACATAGGGCTTCCTGGATTGAATTGGCTCTGCCTGCCGATTAGAGTTAAGATTCCAAAGCAAAACCAGAGCCGCTCCCCCTTCCCAGCATCCTTATTTGAAAATGCTTTTTTCTTGTCAGGATGTGTCACACATTGTATCTGAAAGTATCTGTGTTACTAAAACCCAGAGGGGAGAAGGGGCCATCATTTTTCATTTTGCCATTTGCATGACCCTTCGGAAGCTATTGACAGAGACATGGACACAGGGGTGGTGGTTTAGAAAGAGAAGAGAGACCGCCACCTTCTCTGCTTCTTCGGTAGCTCAGGTGCCCCTCCCAAGACTCTCTATTCTGTGCTCTGCAATGTGGACTCGCTTCAGTGGTGGGCATCAGGGATTTGCCTCTGCCTCAGTTCCTCATGGTGCCTGCTGCTGCCTCCATCCATTGACCTCTGGCAGATAACAGTATGCCATTTGGAATCTAACATTTTCTACATAATCATCCAGTTTAATTTTAAATAATAAGGTTTAAATAAATAGAGTAGAATTTCATAGACAGTAATAAACTTATTCTAACTTCTCTGTGAATTCCAAGACAGGATGCTGTATAGAGAATCTGCATATGATTGATTAATCTGAATTTCTTACATTAAAATCTACATCTGTTGTGCTTATATAACATACTAAGTAACAATGAATGTTTTCATAGTTTTTATAGATTATGAAGTATTTTCAGATGAGATTGAACAAAACAGTAATTTGGTGACTTTGACAGGAATTATCCCATTAATCCCATTTGTTAATCAGAAAATTAAATTTCAGAAAGATTAATTTTCCAAAGGTCATATGGTTGGTAAGTGAGAGAATAGGAACTTGAACCTGTATCTTCTGACTATGAATCACTATAATCCATGTTCTTTTAAAAATATACAAGAGCTTAACATACTTAACTTGAAAGATTGCTCAGAATTTTGTGTGTGTGTGTGTTTCAACCAGAAGCCTTTTAAAATCCCATTCCCTCTCTGTGTTTATAGTCCTCTGATATTCTCGTATATATCTTTTTGCTTGAAAGAAAAGAGATTATTCATTTTTTTCTCAAAAATTGTCTGCTTAAAGTTTGACAGAGACTGATATTTCATTACCCAAGAAAGATTCTTAAGATTTTAGAATTGTACAGGACATTTTTTATAATGCTAAAATGTGTGTATTTGCTTTATAATTAGAAGTCTTCCCCATTTCAAGGTTATAAAAGAACTCACCTATAATGCATTTTTAGTGCTTTAGTTCTCTCTCCCTCCCTTCCTTCCTCCTTTCCCTCCTTCCTTCTCTCCTTTTTTTCTTTTGGGAATATTGATACATTTTGAATTTACCTGGTGCTGGAAATGTATGAAGTATGGACCCAATACTTTGTTTTAGATGCCTATCCAGGTGTCTCAGCAGCATTTATGAAATCATTCACCTTTACCCACTGATTTGAGATGCTGTCTTTATCATAAACTAAATTTCTGTATGTATTGGATCTATTTTTGGATTTATTATAATATTTTACTAGTCTGTTGGTATTCATGTGATACTAACATACTGTTTTAATTATTAAGTATTTAGAATATATTTTAATATATTGTAGAGCTAACCTACCTTTATTGCTCTTCTGTAGCAGGGATTTCCTGGATATTTTTATATATTTATTTTTATATATTTTATATATTTATTTATTCTTCCATTTGGATTTTATAACTATCTTGTCTAGTTTTTAAAACAAATTAAACAAATAAAAACAAACACAAAACCCAATTGTTAGTTTGGGGACGGTTGTACATAAAATGTATGAGTCACCTTATGGCAAATTGGCGTCTTTATGATGTTGGGTCTTCTAGGCCAAGTTAATGGCCCATGAGTTCAGGGATTCGTTTTTGTCCTTCAGTAGCATTTATAAGATTTCTCCATATGAGTCTTGTAAGTTTTTTTTGGTTATGCCTAGGTATGTTTTTAATCCCCATTTTCATTCTCATATTTTATTTCTGTTGGTCAGTACCTTTCACACAATGTTAATCATAGTGTTGATATTGGGCATTCTTATTTCGTTCCTACATCTAGTGTATTTGAAATAATTATGATGCTAGATTGGGGGAAGAAAGAGATATATCTTATCATGTTGAGACATTCATGTGTTTTTATTTTACTGATATTTTAGAAGCCAAATACAGATTAAAAAATTGATACATAAAATTTTTAAAAATGATGCATGACCAAAACCAATATATAAAAGTCAAAAGATAAACAAAATTCAGGGAAAAGTACTCACAACTCACTTTGTAGAAAAAGGGCTAATGTCATAAAGGTATTCTAGAAATCAATGATTAAAAAAATACCAACATCTTGGGGCTGGCCCAGTGGCATAGTGGTTAAGTTCAGGCGCTCTGCTTCAGTGGCCCGGGATTTGCAAGTTCAGATCCCAGGTGCAGAACTATGCACTGCTTATCAAGTCATGCTGTGGCGGCATCCCACATATAAAGTGGAGGAAGATGGGCATGGATGTTAGTCCAGGGCCAATCTTCCTCAGCAAAAAGAGGAGGATTGGCAACATATGTTAGCTTAGGGTTAATCTTCCTCACCAAAAAAAGAAAAAAACAAAAAACCCCAACAACTTAAAAGAAGTGTAGACAAAGATTGTGAAAAAAAAACACACCTCTGGCTCTTAAATATATGACAAGATGCTCAGTAACACCCACAGTAAGAGAAAAAATTATTAAACAATATCAAGAACCATACTTTTCACTTAGAGACTGGCAAAAGTCTAAAAGTTTGCTGAAAGTACCTGTTGGTAAAGCTGTGGGGAAGTGAATATTCATATGACACTGTGGCAGGCTATTTAGCTATATCTATTAAAATTATAAATGCAAATAATTCCTAATTCATCAAATTCACTTCTGGCAATTTTTCCTACAGATATAGTTGCATATATGCAAAATGATATATAAGCAGGTTATTCATTGCTATACTGTTTGTAATAATAAAAAAACAACTTAAGTGTCTATCTTAATTGTCTAGATTACAAGACTGTTGAAATAAACTATGGTACACCCATACAATAGAATACTATGCAACTCTAAAAAGAAATGAGAAATCTCTGCACATATTTATATGGGAAAAAGCAAGGTTCAAAGCAATGTGCATAGTGTGCTACATTTTGCTTAACAAGGGGAGAAAAGAGAACACATATCTGTTTATGCTTATACAAAGCTCTAAAGGAACAGCAAGAAACTAATGACAATAGTTACCTTTGTGGACAATTCAGTGGGGCTGAATTGGGAATGAAGTTTCACTGTATGCTTTTTAAATGTGATTTTAGAATTGTTGAGACATGTGAGTGTATTATCCATTCAAAATTATATTTAAAAAGACAAATGTATTTTGCTAAATTTATTTCTAAGAATACAGGTTTAGTAAAAAGTTTGGGTTTCTCACCTGGGTGGATCTTAGGGTCTTTTGCCTACATATAATCTAGGGATTACAACTAAAGTTCTGCAAAAGAGAGTGAATGAAGGAAAAGCTATCATAAGATGTCATAGGAAAGTATTCAAAATAGAATTGGGGATTTTCTATTTTTAAGATTCTTTGAAAGAAATTGAATTGAATTTGGAATTTTTTTTTCCTGTAGATTTTAATTTAATGTAAAAAATGATTTTTTACATCCAGGGGTTTTAATAAATTCATAAATAACACTCAAAGCTTATATTTAAAAAATAAACTCACTTGTCTCAGAAGTATGTGCAGAAGGTAGGTAAGATGCTTTGGGAGTGATTCTGGGTATGTTCTCCAAAGCCGTTGCCCCATTCCACTCTTCGATCACATTCCTCCGAAAGCTCCAGTCCGTGGAGAGAGAATGCCTCCAAAGGACACGGGGCCTGCGGGAAGACCATGGGTTCAACAGCAGTTCTGGGGCTTGTTCTGATGTGCTAATCCTGTGACTGCTTCTTGGCTTTGCCCATGGCCTTGGCTCTGACTCTTGGCTGGATCTTGGGCCTTGGCTTGGTTAACTCTGTGACTTCTGGTTCTGAACACTGGCTGTGACCCCAGAATAAATACTTGCAGCAACCTCATTAGAACTCCTGGTCTGTGGTTCTATCCTGGTTTCCTGGCCTTGGGCTGCTTCTCTAATGCCAGCTAACAGACTGGAGACTTTGTCCAGATCTGTATGGGAAAGAACTTTAGTAAACTGTGAAGGACTAGACAAACATAAGAGATTGATAAAATTATTTTGATTCTACCTTTTGAGAAAGATACTAATAAGGAACACAAGTGTATGGTGATAAGGGAGAATGTCCAAAGCCTTTGATGATACATACCAAGGACTGGGCTAGAGATCTTTTACTTCTGGATCTATCTGGGAAAGAATTCACTTAATATATGCACAATGTATTCACTCCATTAAGAAAAAAATTTATCTCCAAAGCTGATCTACTCTACCTGTTTCTCTCCTTGCTGCCCCCAGACCCCTCTGTGAGGATGTCCCCTAGGTAACTCAAATAGAATGTGGTTAAAACTGAACTAATCCTATTCTTTCTCCAGTTCCTCCCCCTCAACCTTTTGTGCTCTTGCTCCTTCTTCTGTGCTCTTCAGCTCAAGGAACAATACTATCATCCACTAATTGACCAAATCTGAGGCTATGGCATCAGCCTTAGTCTTCCCACCCTCATCCCCAACTAACAATAATTATGTTCATCTCTTTCAATTTCCTCTGTCTCTCTTCTATTGCAAGCTGATATCACCTCTTGAAGAGACAACAGCAGCAGTCTCCTGCCTGGTCTCCCCGCTTCCAGTCCCATCCCCGCCACAGTAATATAGGGAAAACAGTGATATTCTGAAAATACACATCTGGTTATGTCACTGTTTGGATGCTGTTTCCACCACTTGGAATAACCATTCTTCCATTGCCCAGAAGGATAATTTCACCTAATTCCTCACATTTAGGCCTAGATGTCAAAACTTTTGGTGGTTTTTTCCTCAAGACTCAACGCCTTTAGTACTAAATTAGTTACGTCTCCTATGTGTTCTCAGAGAACTCCACTTCTGCTTTCAAAGAGCTTATCACACTGTAGTATCATTGCCAGGTTACTTGTCTGTCTTCTCCAAAGGCAGAGTGAGGGTACAGGCAACACATTCTGTTAGTTATCCTATTCCTAATTCCTAACATGAGCCAGGGTTACAATAGTTCTTCAGGAATTATATGTTAAATAACTGAGTGGATGAATGCATGAATATTTAGGATGAAATGTAAAATAATTCAATTACCAAATAAGGAAAACATCTGTTTAGTTCTTAAGAAAGTTTTATTGAGTGAAAGAGACATATAGCTATAGAACAAAAAAGACTCAGGATAAAAATATAATAATAGATTAACAAATATAAAAACAAGGAGATGAGGAGTTTGCTAATTCAACTCTAGGTAAGGTAGAAAAGAAAAAGAGATAGTCTCCAAGACACAAGGAAAAAAAAAGAAAGAAGGGAGAGAGAAACAGACACCAACACACAAAGATAAGTAAGTAGGTTTCTTGGACTTACTTAGCAGCTCTCATGTAGGAAAGAAGGCATGATAGATAGCCTTAAAACTCTTTATTACTATAAATCTTTGAAGCTCTGATGGGCACGAAGAGTTAACATCTTATTGAGGTTTTACAGTAACAGGCATAAATAGGGCGCGGCCTTTTGGCACTTACCCCATAGGGTAGATACAATTAGGTAGTACTCAGAAGGTTCGAGCATAGAATTTTTAAACTAAACTTTGCAGTACTGGCAGGAAAGTTAGGCTGCAAAATTCCAGTGGTTCTGCTTATGATGATTCATCTTTATCTGGTTGAAAAAATCCCTGTACATGAACTGGATATTGCTTATTCATTTGAAATATTATTATTGTATTACACAGTTATTATTGCATATGAAATTATTGGAGATTATTTTTCTACTCAAGACCCTTGAGTGAAGAGAATTTGAGTCTTAGCCAATCTTAACTAGATCTCAAGCTGTGTAGTAGCCCCAGTAGTTATCAGAATTTCAGAAATACAATTGTAGTATAAATATAGCTTTTCTAAACTTAACCTTACCTACTATTATCTTCTTTATTTCTGTGAATGAAGAAGATGCTAATTCTATTCTAGGGAAATAATGGAAACGACTGTTTATATTTCCATCGACAAAAGTCTTCTCAGTAACAAAAGTCTTCTCAGTAACTCCTTTACATAGTTTTTGTCCTGTGTCTGCATCTAAAGTTGTCATATCATCAGTATTACATTATTTAATGAGATACAGATATTGAAATCACTGCCTCTAAGAACAGTGGGGAAAGAAGACATCATTATTAGTAAGTTTGTATTAAAATTGTTTTTCATTCTCTGACTCCCTCACTACCCTATAGGGCAGGGTCTCTCAACTTGGCACCATTGACATTTGTGGAGAGGTCATTCTTTGTTGTGGGGGGTGTCCTGTGCATTGAAAGATGCTTAGCAGCATTCTTCACCTCCACCCACTAGATGCCAACATCCTCCCCACCTCAACTGTGACAACCTAAACTATGCCCAGACACTGCCAAATGCCCTCTCCAGTGCAAAAGTGACCCTGATTGAGAACCACTGCTCTAGGATTTGTAGCTTGTTTTTGATTGTTTACCCAAGTTTTATACAGTGCAGGCTATGTGGTAGCTGCTCAAAATATTTTTTCGAATGAAGAAATGCAAGTCCTCTGTTCCCCTGGTGTTTTAAATAAATGCCAGCAGGAAAAAAAGTTTCAGGGGACTTACTATGTGCTCAATACTGTATTAGGTATTGTAGTTGACGCAAAAGAAGTGCACAGCCTGGTTTCTGTGCTAAAGAATTTTTAATCAAGTTGGAGCGAGAAGATCAATACCCGAAGAACATAAGACTAACGGAGGCTGGAATATGTTGGCTCTGGACCAAAAGGCAGAGTGGTCACATTCCAAAATGTATGGCACAAGCTATGGTGATGTTATCAATCTTTTGATTTGATGTTCCCTTGAAGGTTCTATGACCTATTTTGACATGTGGGCAGTGGTGGAATGGTGGTTTATTAACTCAAAGCTCTCTGCTATGATATATAATAACAAAGAGAACACTAAGAAAATATTCTGTTTAAACAAACCAGATCACTTTTACATGTGACGGCCAAGCCACGCAGGGGAGGAGGCGCTGAGCTTGGTTATGTTAGTAACTGAGTGGTAACTGAAGAAGGCAATTCTAACCAGGCATGGCAGGTCCATGGCTGACATGTGAGCCTATACATTTAGAACGGGGGTGCATTAATGGAGATCATACCATGTTTTTTCCGCTAACATCAGACCTTAGGTATTTAATGATTATAAAACTTTCCTAACATTTACAAGTTTCCAAACACATTTATTTTCTTTTAGTCCGCACAATTCCTACCACCATAGAAAGGATTTAGGTCATGTGTTTTTGTGTTATCTAATTGCATTCAAAACCAAAACAAAAAATCCGTTCTTCACTTTTAACCATTAAAATCCCGGTTGGATAGTTTGTATCAGATTTTAATCTCCTGAAATTTTTACTGTGATTAATAATGGATCTTTGAAGGATATGGTCCATTTCTATGATATCTCTTTCATATTGGAAAAATTTCCAAACTAAATAATCTGACAAATTCTGAAAATCTCATACATTAAATGCAAAATGCCATTTTCTTAAAACTGTAGAACTTAATAAATACATTGGACTTTAGAGAAGTTTAAATTGATGAATGTTACTATGACTATTCACAAATATTTTGGCACTCCCACCTTCTCAGCCCAAGGCAGAAGAGCGAATTCCCTACCGACCTGGAACAAGGTGTGGCCACGTGGCACGCTTTCACTGATGAAATGTGAGCGGAGCAAAAAGTGTTACTCCTGGGCAAAAACTTTGAAAGGCCATGCGTGATTTTCTTTGGTCATTGTGACCAGCGATATTCCAGTTGTGGTAGCTCTGTTACCCTGAGTCTTGGAGTGAGGATGATGACAAAGCAGTAAAGTGACCCCAGCAGACCTGCACAGAACTTGAGGAGGAAAGGAAAAATAAATTTGTTGTTTAAGCACCAACTGCAAATATAGCCAACAAATAGCCATGTAACCAGTGAGATCTGGTTTGTTAATTAACTAAATATTTAACTAAAATAGGTAACAGGAGGAGCAGGTTTTGAAACAATTTACTGGATATGATTTTGAATAGTGATTCACATATTGGAGGTGTTCAATTAATGGTTAATTCCTGTGTAGTCCACTGCTGCAGATTTGTCTTCAAATAGCCAAAATAACCAGAATGTGGAACTACATTTCAAGATCCATATATTCATTTAACTTATAGCAAACAGAGAAGCAAAAATATTGGACTATATTAATCTACTTTCAAGAGAACCTCAAAGTTAAGATTCAGTAAATTTCAATATTAGATAGGATCATGGGAATTTAACATCACCTATTTTTTTTATTAGATGCATAGCTACCATGTAATTTATTAGATGCGTATATATGCACATCAGTTTTAAGTTCTCAAGTGCCAACCTTCCTTTAAAACCACAATGACCTTAGGATGTCTTGGTTTATACGCAATTTCTACACTTTACCCCTGCTACCTTAGCAGTCATTGGTATATTGCAATAGTTCTTCTGGCTTTTTCACCAAATAATACAAATCCTATCATATTAAATGTTGTTGGAGAAAGGGCTCCTGGATATGCTACTAAATATCTGTTGCTCTTAAGAAGTTTAAAAAGTAGATAAAACATTTTATTTAGGCTGTAAGAGTCAAATGCAAACTGTTAGGATGATCCTGTATTGATTGGGCTGAGACTTATGTCAATTTCTCTTTCATTCTGTTGGAAGATGATAGAGGCTCTGCTATAATACTTGTTTTGAAAATGTGAATTTGTTCCAATGTGATTAATATATTAGTGAACAATTTTCATAATGCAAATTTTGCACTTGCTTATGCACAATTTTGTCTACTAGAAACACAAGGTGAATGAACATAGAAAACTCCATGCAGTAGAATAGGGCTGCTTAGGAATACACAACACACACACACACTTCCCTCAAAGATTTACTAGCTATCTTGTTCACCTCATGTGTTGTGAGCCACACCCTGTGACATCTAGTGACTAGATGTGACATCTAGTCTTACAATTTTCTGTCTAATTTCACATAGCCCTCCTTTCACCTTTTCACAATAAGACATGAGCTAAACCCTTCTGAGACTCACATGCATAAGCAAACCAGGTCTTTTTCAAGATACAGTGACATTTACTGTAGTATTTACATGTTTCTTAACCATTTTCATGTGTCAAACTATGATACCATTTTTATTAGATTTCTTTTTTTTAATGAGTCAGTGACAAAGTTTTTGAGTGTTGTGCCCAACACCATTTTTCTCATAAGCCCTGTTGTTTTTATTGCATGATTTTGCATACATCCCATTAGAGCAGAATGACTGTACATATATCTGTTTATTTTGGTCCAATATCCATAGCAGTAATAGTGATGGTGTTAAATCTATAGAGAGATTTAACACTGTGGGAGCTGTATGAAAGCTTAAGACTACAGCACTATCTAGTATTTCAGTCAAGTACAGAAATATTTAGAGTTTTTGGAACATTGTACTTATCTCTTGTAAAAAGAATTCAGACATGTCTGCAACTATGATAGTACATTTTGCAAGGAGCAATTGTTTCCCAAATATATAGTCAACTATCTCATCTGGGGAGGATAAGTTCTTCTTGGATAATTAGCAAGTTCTCAGCTTACCTGGGTCAATTATTGTCACTTTGTATATTTCCCTTTTAACAATAAAGCAGATAGAGAATGAGTTCCAGTTTCCCAACTCATTTATTTATTCTAATTTTTGTCAAACATTTATTAATTACTGTGTATCATGCATTGTTCTAGACATGCTAGATATTGTGACAAGATAGACCATAAAAATCATAAATATGCAATCATATGAGTAATCAAAGAGAGCTAATGGTAGATTTCTTCTATGTCTTTGGTTTTGGAGTGAGTTTGTGGACGGCAATCCTTCAGGATTAACTTTTAGTTTCAATTGGACCCTGACAAACTAGATTAGGTAGTTGTTCTCTTACAAGGGAATGCGAGACAAGTATTTTGAAGAAAATATTTTCAAAAAGAATTGTTTGCTGTTGGAATGATCAGCGACCCTAACCAGGCCAGGTTGTGGATGTGTGGCCTGGTGCTGTGTACCCGGGGTGTGTGGTAGAAAACTGCAAGAAAGACTTGTTTGGCTTCCAGTGGTTTCTAAATTGAATTAACCAAGCAAATATTTCAACTATTCACCACCAGTTGGAAACGTTAACTATTCACATTAAACTATTAAAATTTTTGACGAGGTTTTAGTTCCCAATACAAATTTGGTTGAACTCATTTAGTCTTAGAGGAAGAAGGTTAACTTCTTTCATTTCTTCTAAATATAAACTTGCTTTCTTAGTTGGATAAGCCAGGATCTTTCCCAGTCCTCCTGGCTCCCCTTTTTCTTCCTGATTTCCTTTTGTTCTGCAGAGGGCTCTGTGCCTTTGGTGAGGTTCTGAACTACAGTGGAGGAAGAAGGGGTCTTTGTGGTCTGTTTTGAGCACTGCGAAAATGTATTGGACAAATTTTACTTTCTTAGAGTGCTATATAGTGATTTTTTTATGTGTCTAAGAAATGGAAACATTTTGTCTCATATAAAAAAGAAATATTTTTATACTGTGCTCCACTCACAGACCACATCAGAGGTATTCTAAGAATAGAATAGATCAAATATATTTTATGGAAATATAATGAGAAAAGGATGTGTTCCCAAAACTCACTCTGAACAAAGGAATGCAGCATAGTCAGAAATACTTTAATGCTCCTAACAATTTTCTCATGTGAAAGGCTGAGGAACAGCCCTGGTTTGAAGAAATCTCCCACTTCTCCCCAGGCTCCCTGAACTTGAGATCAGAACTAGGAAATCTATACATTGTGAAAAAGAAAATGTATGGAAAAAGTGACTTGGGGCATTAACCAAAAAGGCATTTTTTGAAAGAAGAAAACATCAATATGAAACATTTTGTCATATTTCATTTCATTGATCATATATTTATTTTATGTATTCCAGAGTACTGAAGCTTAGAAGTAACTGAATTTCTGGGGATTCATATTAGATTTGTCAGTCTGTGTTTGAGGGAACTTACTGGGAAACCAAATATATTACAATCATTTGCTTTTATCGTCCTGTTCTATCACGTATACAAAGAAGAATAAGACTAAGTACATTGAACATACATCTTTCTGAAAAACAAAATACATCAAGGACTGAATTTATATTCGAATAATAACATTCTTTTCACAGTAATAACCTACAGGTGTTCAAGAAACTAAACTTAACAGTTTTATTAAAGTCACTTGGCCAGCAGTTATATTTTCTCCTAATCATATTACATAATGCATTTTAACAATATGTTCGTTTGCTTTTTTAACTTTTCTAGCTGTTACACTAAGGTGTAAGTGTGATTTTCTTGGTTCTCCAAGATTCCGTGTTCCAGTTTATATATTCATCTTGATTCTTCTGCTGGAGTCAGTGTTGCCACCAAATGTCTGTATTGTCTTGCTGAGTTTATTTTACTTCATAATTTTTCACTTCTGAGATATTCTAAATTGGGCAATAATATTCAGCCCCCTTTCAAGTCTACTTTGTGTTTTCTCAAAAAATATATGCATTCTCAATGGATTACTGTTTATTTACTGTATATACTATAGTACAGTCTGAAGGGACTACAGAGTCCCATGAAAGAAATGTCATCATAATATTTATGCATTAAGCACACATATTCATGTACATATATCTATTTTTTGAAAAACCCAAAATGCATATGCTATCATGGCCCCCAAGGTAGCAATAACATATGCAGAGAAAATTTATGCGGTTTTAGGCTGTGAACAGGATTTCTAAGAGCTACTTCCAGAAAACATTACCCCCCTCCTCGTTCTTCAATCTGTCCACTTAACTTCACTCTGAAGACCTCCTTTTTTTTTTTTCTAAATTGACTAGTGAGCTGGGTGAGTTAGTCTAATCATTTAGGTTTGCTGTTTGGTGACTTCCAAGGAGTAATGGAAACATTTTTAGGGAGGGGGGTGAGTGTGTGTGAATGTGAGTTTGTGTGTTTCTTTGCATATTTTTTCCCTCATAAAAAATTGCAAGATGGATACATTGTTTAAATATAGAAAGTAGCTTTATTTTAAAAAAGAAGAATAGTGTTCGGAGGTGCATTATGTGAAATTAAATTCCTTTATTTTCAACTAGGAAAACAAATAGAAACTATGTAGCACTTAAAAATAAGATAAAAATTTTGCAAAAGATACATTTTAAATATCTCACTTTTTAAAATCTCTTAAATGAGGAAGAAATCTTAAATGAGAAAGAAATACTCAGAAATCTTACTGCTTTCATTATGTAACAGGAATGACATACATTCTGAATGGCATACATTCACAATGTTTGTGATATAATGTTTAAAATATTATATACTAATATTACTTTGCAGTATTGAATATTTATGTAATATGTTTATATTTTATACACACAATTTCACTTTATATATGCTTATGTGTTATAAGCATATGATAATTATATATTGTAACATAATATTTAAAAATATTATTTTCTGTATCATTTAAAACACACTAACTACACTAAAATTCTGTTATTTACAGACTTTCCCCCTAAATTCTGATGGACTTTGAGGGAATATCTGCATTGAAATATGATAAAATGAATAAGTAAATAGGATTTATGAGGTCTTGAAATTTCATTTTACTTGTATTTCTTCTTCTGCCTCCATTTTTCCATAAATAAAATGGACATGAATTGCAGGATGTACATTCAAAGTCCATTTTATTAAAGTTATGAATTAAAAAGTGGTTTTGTCCATGATGACAAAGCCCTTTCTATTTTTCATGATGTTAATTTTTAGTAATATTGTTAAAAGACTTAAGTTTTGCCATTTTATAATTTCTAGTCTTTGGTTCATTTTAACATATACCTTTTTATCCTGTCTTATTTGGTTACTCCTCTTAGGGTAAACACCAATACCTGTGCAATGTCCTACAAGGCCTTCCGTGATCTGGCCTCCTGCTACTTCTTAGGCAGCCTCTCTCGTACTTTCCTGACTAACTCACTCTGCCTCAGCCACATTGGCCTTGTTATTGCCCCTCCAATATGCCAGGAAATCTCCATGTGGAAGTAGGGCATAAACTCTGCCTAAAACATTCTTCCCCAGATATCCATTTGGTTGACCCCTTTATTTCCTTCCATTCTTTGACCAATATCACTACTCAATAAGGCCAACCCTTATCACAGTATTAATGCTTCAACCTGTCACCCCATCCTCTTTTCACCCTAGGGCCCCAGATTCCCATTGATTGTTCAACTTTTTTTGCTGACAGTGCTTACCACCTTCTACTTGTTTATTGTATTTCTTGTCTGGCATTCCTTAAAGAATGCAAGCTCCATGAGGCAGGAATCCTTGTTTATTTTGCTTGTTGATGTATTCATCTGCCCAGATTTATGCCTGATATGATACACTCAATCATATTCATTGAATGGATTAAATGAGTGAATGAATGAATGAACAAATATAAGATAGCTCTTGGCAGTGATTGCAACGGCTTCCCCATTCTCCTCATCTCACTTTCTTTTCTCTGAATACGTTCCAATTTTTTGGCATTCCTATAAAAATATTATTCCACAGTGTTCTTGATCAATTTGGAGTATAAGAGAAAATCTCTTCTCTGATTTTGGGCACCACATTCCTAGTGATTCTGTTTTGAAGCAGTCATGTCATACTGTTGATTCACATGGAAATTGTAATTAACTAGAACACTGAAATACACTAGTACATGAGCTGCCCTTAAGTTTCATTCTTCCCGTTCGGTACTTGTGTAGTTGGTTTTATGGATATAAATGTTGGAATTTGCGTTTATTCATTACATATTACATGTCATATTACATTAGATTTTTCTATAGTTGACACAATTATTACAGGTTGTTGAGATCTTTGTCTCCTCTGTTCATTCATTCATTGAGCAAATATTAATTAAATATCTACCTTGCGTGAAGATATTCGATGAAGAGCAAGAAAACAAGGATGTTAGCAGCTCTGTTGGAACTTACAATCTTGAGCAGGGATTAAAATATACTCACAATGCAAAATAGAAACTGTGACAGGAGGTTTTCCCACCATACAAACATGTAACAGGGGGTGTGATCTGTCTCTAAGAAATGACAATTGTTTTGAGATCTGAAAGATGAGTTAACTGAAGAAAAGGTGAAGGAAGAAGTTTCTTTGCAGAGGTGACAGAGTAGAGAAAGTTTTTTGGCAGAAAGCAGTGTGATGTATATAAGGGCCTGAAAAAAGACCCAAGTCCCTAAAATTAAGGATATGCAGGGAAATGGAGTGAGATAGGGTGCAGGTGGGTGCGGACCTGATCCTGCAGGGTCATGAAGGCTGGGTTAATGAGTTTATCTTAGATGCTCTTACTTGTCTGACATTTAGAGGTCCTCAGAGGCAAAAGTTATTTTGTCCACTCTATCAAAAAGTGGTGTGGTTGTGTTTTAGCTTCCTTATAGAACTTAGATATTCCATATAAGATTTATTCAGTTAAGACAAAATCACAGTCTTCAAGTATATGGACCCAAGGGAATAACAAGATGGAGGTTGGGGAAAGTCTGGTAATAAACAGCTCTCCTTTATCGCCTCTGAGGATAGCACAGCGGGGAGTAGTTGTAAAATGAAGCAGAAAGTTGA
Source organism: Tapirus indicus (assembly GCA_031878705.1). Classification (NCBI taxonomy): domain Eukaryota; kingdom Metazoa; phylum Chordata; class Mammalia; order Perissodactyla; family Tapiridae; genus Tapirus; species Tapirus indicus. The sequence goes on from CM062926.1 coordinate 60,883,260, forward strand.
GTAGAGCCTAGAAGCAGCACATGTTTTGTGTTCTTTTTTTGCTGTCTTCACTTGTATTTATAGGGTCAGAAAGAAGAGTTGTTACAAACCTTCCATTTAAAATTGGATATTCCCTTGTAAATTCAGAGTTTAAGCACCTTTTGTTGTTGTTTGAACTTTTCTCATTCTAAATGTAAATGGCAAATACAAAGACTGTTAAACAAATGACAAATACTAATTAGATATTAATTTAATTCAATCGGAATGTACTTTTTCAATATCCCAGTGTACAAGTCTGGTAATAATTTCCTTATTACAGTACATCACTCCACCCCCACACATGCTTATTAGCAGGAAGTCTACTATAGGGAGAGGTCTCCTCCAACCTCCTGAATTGTTCAAGAACCCCAGGGGCTTGGCTGATATAAAAGTGGTGTGGTCTAGGTGTCCTGCTTTCCAAAGTTTGTTGCTAAAAAACTGGAAAATCTGAGGTTTCTATCTGCCATTTGGAGGCCCCATTTGTCAAGGCCCCTGCACAGCCCACAGTGGTGCCACATGCTGGGGTTTCAGAGCCATAGTTGTCTTACTTCACACGCCCCTATACGCTCAGTCATCATTTCCCAAGGCAGAACTGAGTACTATAGGGGCTGGAGCGTGAAGAGGTTTTGGTCCTCTCTCTGCAGTATCAGAATCAGGCTAGAACCACCAACCCAAACTTCTACTTTGTTCCTGGAGATGTCTCCCTTGGGTTATTGGCATCACGTTCTGTCTGTAAACTTCGGTCCCAGCCACCTTGTTCTCCGCTGCCCAATTCCTTTAGCTCTGAGTCTGCAGTAACAGGTCAGGCTCTCCCACTCAGAAGATCCCTGTGCTCCTCCTGCCATTCACTCATCTCATACCAGGAATATACTGTCTCTGAGCCACCCAAAGAGAGCAAATGTTTTCTTAAACCTTTCTCATGTATTTTTAGAATGAAGAGAAGACCTTCAAATGACTCTAAAAAGGTTAAAATCTACTTTATATTGGCACACTTAGGTCTGGCCTGGTAACTGGGAATGAGGATTCAGGTTTGGCTTGCTTATTTTACCAACTCAAAGGAAACAATTGCCAGTTAGAAATCAGGATGCATGAGGGCAGGATTCTTATGTTTGGTACACTGCTAAATCTCCAGAACTTACAGGAGATGTACATTTATCTGTGGAATTCATAACTGAATGGATGATCACTTCTAGTTAGATTGATTAGTTTACGACAGAACGGTGGGCACAGAGAACCTCACCAAGAAGAACAACCGTTGTTGCGATTGGCTCAAAGTTTAAGTTGAAAGCTATTGATACAGTTTGGGAATAGGAAGTAAATGGGGAAGTATGACGATGCGAGTGGGATAAGAGACTGAGACAAAGAACTAGACTGTTTTTCAAAAGCAGATTATGAGAAAAATTTCACCTTTATAAAATATTTAGTTCTCTATTTCAAATAAATGAGGAAAGTTTTTATGTTAACATAAAGCAAATCATTTTTTCTCAGCTCTTTGTACTCATGCAAATATTCTCATATGTATAATATATAAAAATGTACATATTTTCCATATAAAAGTGTATATTTTTAAGTAAATTAGATTAACATTAAGGATAAAAAGCAAAATTTTGTAGAATAACTGTCAAAATGTCACTTTACTCTACCTTCTAGAAAAAACAAAGCAATGGAATATTCAGGATAATTATCTATGTACTGCATAGATTTCATATACGTGATTTTATTACAGAGAGTGTAAGACTTAATTAGGTAATTTGTCTCTTAACCTCCAAAGAAGGCATTCTTGTCTACTGGGTACATAAAAAAGGGTTAAAAACAAATAAACTACCTACTCGAGTAATTATATACCAAACCAAAATACTGGGAACCTACTATAAACCACTAAGAATCCTCATGTACAAGGTTGCCTCCTTCAGTATTACACTCCAGTCTACCTTTGTTTCCTTCAGGTGAAAGCCATACCGACTTATGGAATAAAGTGGAAAGGTACAACAATGTGAATTTACTTATGTCTGTCACATACATTTAAATCTCATCATGCAGTTGAGATTGAATAAGATTGAATAAGAGGGCATTATTTGTTTTTAAATTCAATATACAACTGACATCCCTTTATCTCAAATTGGTTGGCCTTTGTTTTATTCCTGAAGTAATATTTAATGTCTACATTCATTTTGAGTTTCTTATGTGTTCTCATAGAAATCTGATCTTTAAATTAATTTATATACATATATTTGTAATTTACAAGTTTGTCCAGAGAGCAATTCTTGTTTTAATTCCCAATTAAAATTTCTGGTTTTCTCTTGTTTGAACAACATCAATTTTAACTTCCATTCTGCATATTCCTAGGGATTTCCTCTCATCTAAATGATTCCCAAGAATAAACTGTGATGTTTCTTAGTAGGAAAAGAAACACAATTACGATGTTTGTCTTAGAAAATTCATAATGTAGAAACACAACAATTTACTGGCTTATAATTTAGGACTACCTCGAAATGAAATTCTGAAAATATAATAGCCATTTAACCCAGAACAGCAGAGGAAATTAAAAATTATATTAGACTACATACAGTATTTACTTGTGAGCATTTGGAAAAAAAAGTATTCTAAATCTAGTAAGATATTTATTAAAAGGCTCTCAGAGAGCCAAGAAAATAAAGTAGACATTTTTTAAAGACCCAAAGAATGTTCTTTAGAAATATTCATGGTTACCTGTTTGGATTCCATGTACATGCTTCACAAAAGCAACCAATCTATTTGGTTTATTTAGTGCTCTTCAGCACAGTGCTCAATCTGGTGTTCCTCTTGTCTAAGACGCTCAGACCCACCATGCTGGGGTGAAAATATTTGCAGAATTTGGACTTGGAGGCATTCAGAGTGTTTAAGTCTCAAATGTCTTTCTACTTTTTATTTTCGAAAATGAAATTAGAAAATCAAATCCCAACCATTTGGGATTATCTTTTAAGGAATATTTGCTTAATCTGTCTGAATAATCTGTAAGCATTTTGGTGGTAAGGTTTATCCATTATACACCTTTGGATCCCTTAATAGCAGTAAATACCGTGGTTGAGAACATCTGTATTAAAGTATGAAAACAGGCTTAACCTCTGACCCTGTTTCTTACTAGCTGTGGGACTGTGGGCAAGTTACTCAACCTCCCTAAGCTTCTAAGCCTGTAAAATGGGAATACTAGTAATATTGGGTTACAGGCAGGATTAAATGAGATAACAAATTTAGAACATTTCCTGGCGTATTGTAAGTAGGAGATATTATTGGTAAAAACAGTAGGTTTTGTTATTATTATTATTTTTCTACTTAACAGAATATTATCTTTTGCTGGCTCTCCATAAATATTTGGTTAAGTGGTTATGATGATTATTAGGCAAATACAGGATTTGGGGCCTAAAGTGAGAAAAGAACCAGACCATGGTCATCATTATCCTAAGTTTTTGTATCTCTATCTCCTGGAAAGAGGATATTTACAGAATATTATATAAATATAATTCAGATATGGTTGACCCATTCAGTTCTTGTCCTCTGTCCATTTTGAAGGAGGCCACAATCTATTGACACACCCTTCCCAAACCAGTTTGAACTCTACAGTGCTTTGGAGGCATTATGACATTTTACTGACAGTTTCATGGGGGGCGGGGCTTGAAAGGTAATTTATATTTGACAGCACCAGGCAACATGTGAAAAAATGCCCATTAGACATTTTTGTTCTTCCCAGAAAGATAACTTCCTTGTTTCCTCTCAACATCAAACCTCCTTTCTCTCAAATCTACTCTCTTGTCATAAGAAATTTAGCTCTTTTTTCAAGTTCACATGCCTCAATCACTTACAAAGCCTGCAACTGACTGAACCAACCGCCCTTAGAAAGCAGTTAATAGATCATCTATTGGTTTTCCAAATATGCCCTCTTGTGGGTCTCACACTCCTTAGATGGATGCCTCATTCCAACGAGCACATATTCCTTCCACAAAGATCAAGATCTTCTCGGGAGGAGATTCTGATATTAAGAAAATTGAAATTTCCTCCGTGTCATTACTTATAGAGGATGTTGTCTGAAAATATTTAATTCATTTAAATGTATCTAATATTTATCCAGCACTTTGTGCAAAGCACTAGATAGGTAAAGTGAGGGGACAGAAAGAGGACCAACAATGTCTGTGTCTTCCTGTCTGTGGAGAGACAGACACATAACTAAATAACACCAACAAAAGACAGATTTCAATAAATAGAGCTTTAGGCTGGAATGTGGATACAGAAAATGGAGAAATTCATCTTAACTGGGTGATTCCAGGAAACAATACTTTTGATTGTCTGAAAGTTTCTCTATTCCCAAAGAATGAATTGAATTTTGATTTGTGAATATTGGGGTCAAAATATATTGAGGAGAGAGAGATATTTAAGAAAAGGCAGGAAATTGATTAAGGAAAGTCATGTCAGATGAACTGCAGGGACTTTAGGGTGTAGTTGATAGGATGGAGAAATGGGAGACAGTATAATGGAAAGATCTGGAAAAGAAGGCTTGGGATAAAATAATGGAAGCATAAGGGAACTGAGTCATGAAAATAAATTATGCAAAATTTTTGAATTGCTTTATGACAAATGGGTTGGGGAAGAATTTAGCGTCAAAAGTTCAGGTTAATAATATAAAAGGCTTTTTTTTCTGAATTGTTATTGTGTTATTGAGCTACACCTATGATTTCATTTAATCGTCACAACACTACATTTTATCCATTTTACTGAGGAGAAAACTGAGACATAGAAACGTAAATTAATTTGTTCAAGAGCAGACAGTAAGTGCCCAAGCTGTGGTTTAAATTTAGGACTTTCTGACTCTAAATTCTTGGTTTTTATTTTTTCCCTGATCATAAGGGAATTGGGATTAATCAGGCAGAAGTAATGTGATTTTCACTTGAACAACTGGAAGTGAAAAGAGGGGGAGGCAAATTTTAACAATAGTGTAAAAGGAGATTCTATGTGTTTGCAAGATTGGCTAGATGGCAAGGGTGAGAGAAACCAAGAGAAATATGGACAGGAAGTGAGAAGAAAAGGACACCATTGCCACATGTACCTCAAATCAGGAGGGAAGGCTTGGCCAGAAACCTACACCTGGAATTCATCCTTAGGAGGAGATGATTGAAATGATATGAGAGGATAATATCATGGGGAGAATGAGACTACCTAAGAAGGATGCATGGAAGAAGGAAATTTACAGAAGGAGAGTGAGGCAGTGCCTCCCAGAGCCAGGAGAAAAGCCAGGGAGAACAGGGCAAGAGATGAGACAGCATCAAGGAAGAAATGACTGTTATTAATAAAAATGGAAAGCATACAGAAATACTGCAAAGTACTTATGAACTCGGCAAACTGGGGGAAATTGGTCCATTTCTTGAAGCTGCAATTTCTTCAAGTTACTATTAAAAAAAATCTTGTTAAAGAAAATGTTGTTGCGAGCCAGCCCTGATGGCCTGGTTAAAGTACAGAAAGGGGTTAAAGTTTGGTGCTCTCTGCTTAGGCGGCCCGGGTTTGCTTCTCGGTCGTGGAACCACACCACCCAACTGCCAGTTGCCATGCTGTGGTGGTGGCTCACATAGAAAAACTAGAATGACTCACAACTAGGGTATACAACCATGTACTGGGGCTTTGGGGAGGAAAAAACAAAAAGAGGAAGATTGGCAACAGATGACTCCCTGCAGAAAGAAAAAAAAAAAAAAAGAAAAGGTTGCTGTGAGGATGAATGCGCTAACAGGCACATGCAGAATGCTTAGCACAGTGCCAGGCACGTAGCTCACCATCAATGAAGTAAGCTATCATCATCATCATCAATCAGAGTTGAAAGAGGCACTTGAATTTGATGACTCAAAGGTTTTGGTGACATTGTAAGTAAGTAGTTTCCATAGTTTGTGGAGCAAGAACAGATTACAAGAGGGTGAAAGGAGTCAAAGAAGTAGAGAAAGAAACCTTAAACTATTTTTCAAAAAGCTTGGCAGTAAATGTGGGGGTAGAGGGCAGTGACTCTAGGGGTTGGTCTAGGGAGGGTTTTTCTAGGATTGAGTGTTTTTAGTCTGAAAGGAAGGAGGCAGTAGAAAGGGAGAAGGTGGAAATAATTGAGAGGAATAAGCTTTCAAATGGACATACAGGAAGCAGTCCTTTTGAAAGGAGTCAACTCTGGCAACTTCGTAACAACGTTATTTGACAATGCATGTTTCACATGCACAGGTGGGATCAGTTACACAGTACTACAATGGGGTGTAGTCTCATTCACTGATTCATTTGTACAACTCAATTTCCAACGTGGAAATTATATGGGAGTAAATTCCACAACTAAAGTAATGACTGAGGTTTTTCCATTCTTTAAATATAAGCGATGCCTAGGAGAGGTCTCAAGGAATGAAACTCAGACTCCAGATGGATCTTGCAAGGACATCACTGCTTTGACTGTTCAGAGAGAGAGAGAGAGAGAGACAGAGAATGAGAAAGAGAGATGTATTAAGAGAGAGAAACATCTCATTTCTCCCCTTGTGCCAAAGGACATGAGAGTGAGTAAATCTTCACAGGGTATGAGATTGCAATAAAGATGTGTGCAAATTTAGATGGAAATTAGGCATGTTCCCAGGGCTCCTGGAAAATTGCCAGCATAGTGCTCAAGACATTGCCTTTATAGACTATGTATATATTTATTTCTTTGTAAATTCAGTCTATAGAGTTTTCTGTTTATGATTGTTCCCAAGGACATCCTTTCTCCAAGCATTTCTATAAGCAGATACTCATTCAAAGCCAGTTTTCAAACCATATCAAATGGAATCAGTATTTCCTGTGAAATTCTCTCTCCTTGATATTGCTGTCTTGTTTCTTACAATTTCTATTGTGCAGTAATCGTAGTAGAGATTTATCAAAGGTGAATAGGCATGTGTGTGTGTTTATGGGGGAAATTCCAAATATGGGGAATTAACAGTATTAATTATTATTTCTTATGCCCCTCAGACACACTTTAAATGTACTCTCGAAATATTTTCTGTTTTACATTACAGTTTAATTCCTCAATGTCCTTTACATTCTAAGCATTTAGAGCTTGAATTGTTTCTGGAAAGCACAATATGATAATAAAACTTGAAATATAGGCTATTAAATGCTGAAAGGATCAATGCTATTACTTTCAAAATACTAATTCGTATCAATCTATTTTCTTATGTTTTCATTTTACTAATTTCAAAAAGTATATGCTAAGGTAAAGAATCTTAAACCATTGTGAGTTAAAGGTTGCAATGAATTTATAGTTTCCCCTAAAGACACAAATATGCTTAAATCAGTGACTTACGTGCTTTTTTGGTGGTTTTCTATCTTTACACATAATTCTAAGTTTCTTTAAAATAATGCAGTTCTGAAAATAAAGATTTATTATCCAGAAAAGAAATAAGTTATTCTGAGACTCAATAGTTATAAAACTGGAGAATATTTAGTTTTGGATGTATTTAAACTCTCATGACTTTCCTAAATACATGAAGTGAAATATTGGGCCCACTTAATCTATGTTTTTGTCTTCTTCGGACTTCTATGATGTTACTCAGAATGGAATCACTGGATGCGACACAGTTATTTATTAATTTCTCTTTTATGTTGATTTTATTAAATATTTATATTACTCTATTAATATTATAATAGCTTTTCATAAAATAAGATAGGTGCCCTCCACATGCATTTTTATATTCCTGTTTTCTGAATTTTTGGCCTATTGTACAGAATGAAGAAAGCATCTTGGTTGGAGATTTGGAGAAAAGGCTATTTTTTAACCAGAGGATCAATTCTGGGCTGGAAGTCAGATCACTGTTTCTTCTTCTGGCTCCCAGGACCAGCCAAGGGCCTCAGGCAAGGGTGGGAACCCTCTCTAAGTGGTCAGAGGAATGTCTCTCTTCCCTCCTCTACCTCAGAGAATCGCCTTCAGAATCCAGCAAGAGTTTATAAAAGTATTTTGAGTAATGTTAAGAACCTGCGTCTCTTTTTTACTCAAATAAATAACATTTTATATCTTTCTAATTGCTCCCTTGAAATAATGTTGTTACTCTCAATTTCCTAGAATGTTTTAAAATAAAGATTAAGTACACATATTCTACCAGTTCTAGTTTCTGAGATACTGGAGTTATTTCGTCCCCTCAAGATTTTGGTTTGAGGCTTATATAGGTTGAATGGTAATAAACTGGGCTTGTATTTCATTTATTTATGCTATTAGTTTAACTGAGCAATCAGTTACCCATTGCATGCAGTTTTGGGGCAGGGAATTCAATGGGGAGTTTAATCATGGGGTTTTTAAATGGATGCATTAGAACCTGTTCTTGGTTCCCATCGTAGCATATGGTGGTACACTGAGATGCTTTCTGGTGGTAAAGTTACACTGTTAAGTGATTTGAAAGGTGAGTTGGCAATAAATTTGGGTCAGTGAAAAGACTAAAACTAAGATAAATAAGGATCACTAAAAACAAACAAACAAACAAACAAATCCTAGAATCTAGACTAGATATCAGCAAAGTACTTAAATTAGCATTTGGCAGGTGCATTGGTGCCTCTCTGCTAGAACGGCCTTCCTTCTTCCATTCCACAGATCTCATCTTTCCCTTCCTTGAGAATCTAAATCAGCACCATTCTTCCTGAGAGAGGCTTTCCATTTCTATGTCTCTCGCTCTTCAGTTTTTGTTAGTGATAGATAGGCATATGTAGTTTAAGGCACCAAATAGTTCAAGTTTGTTAAGGGTGCTCTGACACACTTTCCCACTTTCTTCTCGTAGAAGCAATGGATTTCAACTCTATTATTTCTGTATTCTAAACAACATGCATATATTTTTGTTTCTCAAATGTTCAGCTCTAGGTACTAGCTTCTCAATTACCTCTGGAAAATGGGATTTAGCTCTTTTCTATCATTTCTCTCCTCCCATACCAAAATCTTGGTTCTTCCTATCCTTCTATTCTCAAATTTTGTAATATTTTGAGTCAGATCAATATATAGTGTTTGCATTATTATGGCTTTGTAAATGCTATCCACATCTGAGCCTTATTATGCATATATATGATGATTTTTCCTTCCCTGTGTTTTCTTCTTATTTTTTTGCTAAGCACTTGTCACTATTTCTGTTCTAAACTCACCTCCAGTTGACGAAATCTCCTCCCAGCATGTTAAGAGCATCAGAAATGTTATTAGTGCCATCTCTGTCTCTCTTATAATTTCTTCCAATCTGGACAGTTTGCCTCTGTGCCTGGTCCATGAGTGTTACCCTTTGCCCACCTCATTGTGTTGGTTCTCTGTTTTTAGTCCTCATATATTTCTCTGTTAACTTACTTCCTCACTTTGTTGAAGCACATCCTCTAAAGGCTTTCTGAGAAAAAAATACATGAGAGAGAACAGTGTTTGAGTGTATTCATGTATGAATATGTCTTTTTTTATATGAGTAATATTTTGGCATAAAATTCGAGGTTGGAAAAGTCACTTTCTTTTAGGATTTTGACAGTATCATTCTGCTTTCTTTTATCTTCTAGTGTTGTGATTGGTCTAAAGTCATTTTAATTGCTTCCTTGTTTTCTTTCTAGAAGCTTGTAAAAGTTTTCCTTTGTTCTCCATGTTCTGATATTTCATGGTGGTTTGCTGTGCTGTGTATTTAATGACATCCATTATGCTGGGCACTTAATGTGTTCTTTCAACCTAGAAGCTCATGTCTTTCATTGATGAATATTTTCTTGAAGTATTTTTGGGATGATTTCTTCTCCTTTGTTCTCTTTTTTTGGGGGACTCCAATTATTTGAATAGTGGACCATCTGGACTGACCCTTTAGTTTTCTTATTTTTCTCCCTGATTTTCTGTCCTTTTCATCTATTTTTTTGAGAGATTTCCTTAGATTTATCTTCTACCCTTCTTTGAATTTTAATTTCTGCTATCATATTTTTAATTTTCAAGAGCACTTTTTTCTGACTGTTCCTTTTTAATAGCTACTTATTCTTGTGTCATGAATGTAATAACCTCTTTTATCTCTTTGAGAATATTAATTAAAGCTTTTTTTAAAAGTTTTTTTCCCTTCATGCATAAAAATCTGTTTCCTCAAGTGCTTCCACCTAGCTCCTCCTTGATTATATCAGTTTCTATTTCTCATGTTAGACCATTTTTTAGATGCCCAGATATCCTTAATTATCTGCTAATATTTAAGAATGAGGCACAAAAGTTTTCTAGGAAGCCCTGAGCATATGAATGGGGTTTGTTGACTGTGATTGATTCCTTCTGTAAGGTTATCTGGCTGTGGCATTTCTTTGGGGAACACTTGATGTCAGAATCTTTGGGTCCCAGAGAGATAACTTCTATTCTCTTGTCTGGAGAGTATAAGAGTGGCCGCCAACATTGGGGAAGCAGAGAAACTATACAAAGTGAGGGGGTAAAAAGCAGTTGGTCATCTTACTCAAATCACCTTTCTTTCTCTATTATCCCTTAATTATAATGGCATTATAATTCTCCCAGTCATCTGTGCTCAAAACCTTAAAACTCTCCTTATCTATTATTCCTCCTTTATTCATAAATCCAAATTAATAGTCATGTCTTCTCTTTCTACTATATTGAAAGATATTTGTTGACAGGATCCAAAAGTCAGAGCAACATGATAGAGTGGTTAAGAGCATGGAATGCAGAGCTGGGCTTGAATCTTGGTTCTGTCATTTGCTAGCTGTGTGACATTTTCAATACCTTTATCATTTCCAAGGCTCAGTTTACAGCACTTACCAGGATTTCTTCAAACTTAAAAATTAACATTACGGTACATAGTTTTTTTTTGAACAAGGAATTTTTCTCTGTAAATTTTATAATTTTTAGATCTCAGATTCTTATTGTTATATTTAAAAATCTAGACAATCTTATAAAAAAACCTTATTTAAAAATTCATTTCCATTTTGATGTGCCATAAATCATTTTTCCTTTTAATACTTGTACTTTTCAAAATTTGGAATTTACAGTTTTTCTCCCTCCATGAATTACTTAGCTTCTAAATCTAAATATTTGCTTCTAAATATCCTAACCATTGATAGCTATTTTTCTGAGTTTCCAAGGTCTTTATGAACTACTCAACTTTCCATTCACTCAGGAAATGTTTTTATTTGGGTTACATTTATCTCCTAGAACTTTTCTTTTATTAGTGAGTGACCTGTATAATGGAGTTTTTTACATAGTCAATACTTATTCATTTTACCCTTCCTTAACAACTCTGAAAACCTTTCTGATGAATGGATGTTTAGGAAGTGGTATCTAGTATGCATATAAATTTTAGCTGTTCCATTCATCAGCAGTGTGAAGTAACAGTAATTAGAGTGAAATTGCAGTCTATGGGAAAGTGTTAGGTGTGGCCCATCATTAATGGAGGTGGTATAATGTAGTGTCAAGTGTAAGGGAAGCTGTGCAGAGAGAATGTTGTGTCTCTGAGAAAGATTCAGGAATTGGTTACCATGCTCCATTTCTATTGTAAATAGCCCATATTGAAAGAAGATAGCAGAATGTAAAAGCATTTAGGAGCAGACTGCTGAAGAATGAGTTGAGGCTGAAGGATTGCTTCCACAATAGCACAAGTAAAAAGGCCCTTTTCATTTGAGTCAATGGGAGTTTGAAATATGTTAAGACAGAAATCTTTTTTAATGGCAGGGTGGATACTAAAATATTTTTTGTTTCCCGGTGTTTCACAGCATTGTGGGAATTGGTGGTTTTCAAAGCTTCTCTCCAAAGATAGCTAAAATGATCTGAATTTGACTGTGGTCAGGCAAAGTTTTCTGAGGTTAGATTGCTATTTAGAAATGTCCTTTCACCTTTATTTTTTTTTAATTTCCACATGCTTTGTAAATAAACTTTTGGAATCATACTTTAATTGCCTCCGAATTCATTTGCTAATTGATACGCTCTCTGGAAACACGAGACCCCAGCTCTTTTTTACTTATGGTTAGAACGCGACGGTCCGGGCTCCGTAGCGCAGATCATCTCGGTTCCCCTTAACTGTGATTTAAAAGCACTTTACTTCTCTGGAGATAAAGCAACAATCACAGATTTGAAAGACCTTTATTTTGTGTTATCTTTTCTTGTTTGCCTAAGGAAGTGGTCCATTTTCCAACTCTAACAATTTTCCTGTGTATCAAGTGTGGTTTACTCTAAAAATCAGATGGACATAAAATGACAGAGGCTATCAGCTCATAAACCAAAACACACTGGAGTGGTTTAGCATAAACGAACGCATGAAATTGTGAGGAACAATCGCTGGTTAAAGGGTAATGTGCTCAGATCTGTGCTGCAGGTCTCTCACCCATGTTACTTGGAGCTGGATTCTCCCACTCAGGAACCACTAGCTCTGATGGCCTGTGCACATGTGATTTATGGTTTGAACTCTTCTGCCTAGGATGGTTACTCCCGTGTGGTAGACACAGCAAGTTTTTTTGTTTGTTTGTTGTTAGATTCTAAGAAGCTTGTGACACGATCTTGATTTATTTTTGTCTATCCTTTCATCTATTTCTAGATGCGTATATAGTCATGCACCACACAAAGACATTTCAGTCAACAACAGACCACATATACGATGGTGGTCCCACGACATTAGCACCACATAGCCTAGGTGTGTAGTAGGCTATACCATCTGGGTTTGTGTAAGTACACTCTGTGATGTTCGCACAATGACAAAATCACCTAAAGACGCTATTTCTCAGAACATATCCCTGTCGTTAAGCGATGCATGACTATGTGTACACACACACTCAAATATATGTATGTATACATAGACAGATGTCTATCTATGCATCTGTGTATCTATCTATGTATCTATTTATCATCTATGCCTCTCTCTCTATTTTTATATAAATGTAACCACAGGCATACTTTAAAATTTCTGTTGACTTTAATTTATATATATATATATATAAAATGCAACCTTTTTTTTTTTTGCTTGTCTCCCCATCCTTTTTTCCAAACCAACCCTCCCTCTGCCAGAAGTAACCGATGTGAGCAACATGGTATTTATCCCTCCATATATTTCTGGTTTCCTCCATATATTTTTTTCCTTCTCATAAAATGATATATGTAAAAGTGTACATAATTACATAACTGATCAATCAATAGGTACTTTTATTTTCTAGTAATGAAATCACATTATGTTTATTTCTTTGCATAAAGTTTTATCAAAATCCCTCCAAGACAACTGGCACAGCTCTAACTGGTTATTTTAAAAGGGTGCATATTATTCCATAGTAAAGATGACCCACAATTTGTTTAGCCATTGCTCCTATTAGTAGTCATTCAAGGGCGGGCCCAGCGGCCTAGTGATTAAGTTCACGCACTCTGCTTTGGCAGCCCGGGGTTTGCAGGTTTGGATCCCGGGCACGGACTGAGCCACCGCTTGTCAAGTCATGCTGTGGCGGCGTCCCATATAAAGTAGAGGAAGATGGGCACGGACGTTAGCCCAGGGCCAGCCTTCCTCAGCAAGGAGAGGAGGACTGGCAATGGATGTTGGCTCAGGGCTAACCTTCCTCACCAAAAAAAAAAAAAATAGTCATTCATCCCACTCCCAACCAACTTCGGTTTTGAGCTATTACAAATAATGTCCTTTCACACATACCTCTAAATGCTGTTGATTTTATTTCTACAGGATAGATTATAAGAAGTAGAATTCTTGTTTGAAGCATGTATGTATATTTTAATTTTAACTATAAAAATTCAAATTTCTAGTAGGAATTACATTTACTTTTTTAAAGTTTGCCATTTTGATGGGTGCAAAGTGATATCTCATCGAGAAAATACTTTAATATGCATTTCCTCAATTAGTATTTTGAAAAAAATATATATATTCTCCACTTGGATTCATTCTTCTGTAAATTGCCTACTGATTTTTTGCCTGTTTTCCCATAGTGAGCAGGGGGTATCTTCTAAGATGGCATCAATGATCCCTGCCTCATGACATTCATGCCCTTGTGTAAACTTCTCCCTTTAGATGTGGGCAGGATTTAGTTATTAGCTTCTAACAAACAGAATGCAAAAGAAGTAATGGGATGTCACTTCTGAGATAAGGTTATAAAAAGGCTTCAGACTTTCTTCTTGCGTGCTTTCTCTTGTTCACTTTGTATTGTTTACCCTGTGGGAAGTCAGCTGCAGTGTCATGAGGCAGCCCTATGGAGAGGCCCATATAGCGGCAAGGCAATGAAGCCTGCCAAAACGATGTGAGTGAGCTCGACAGCAGACCTCCCCTCACTAATTGAGATTTCATGAGTCTGTAGTGGCCAACAGTTTATTGCAACTTTATGAGAGATCTAGAGCAAGAAGAACCTAGCTGAGGCACTCCTCAATGTCTGAATCACAGAAATTGTGAAGAAATGGATGTTTGTTACTTTAAGCTCTTAAATTCTGGAGGCAATTTGTTATATAGCAATAGATAACTAATACATATAAGATTCTTATATTTTTCTCATTGGTTTATAACTGCTACATTATCATTTTTTACCTACAACCTTTCACATTCTTTGCAGATTTTTTTCCAAATCCAACATGAGCATATTGGCTTTATTTATGCTCTCCTTTGCTATATAAATTAAGATAAGTTTGCATAGTCAAATATTTCCTTTCTTCCTCCTTTTTTTAATCTTTTGGCCAAACACCAGGTAAATACTTGACATTCTAAATTTCTTCTATGATTTTTATTCTTTTATATTTTACACTTAAATTGTTAATTTATATGGAATTTATTTTATAAAGCATTATTTGTCAGTTACATCTCCTGAGAAGTCCTCTAAGTCTGTAAGCTTTTTCTTTACAATTTCTAGGTCTTTGTGTTTTTGCTCTGTGTTTTAAGATTTCCTCTCCTTAATTTCTCAGGACAATTACTCAAGTCTCATCACTAATATATTCATCTTCAATTTATGTATTGGATTTTAAAATTCAATAGCCGTATTTTCTATTTGGGTCTCTTTTTTTCTAATGTTATAATTGAATCATTTTACGTACACTTACAGTTTGTTTTGTGCTGGGTAAATTCATCAATATCCCTATCTGTGGTTCTGTTTTACTAGGAACTGCCTACGCTGGGTGTTCTGCTGCTTCTCTCCTCTAGCTGCTGGCCCCTGAGGAGCATTGTAATTTTTCCTTGCCAGCATATTGTTCTCCTCACCCTTTGGTTCCAGCTTAACTTCTGGCTGCCTTGTGCAGTGGCATCCCCCCACGTGATAGAAGGTTTTGTATCCATATCTGCAAGCTTGTGGTGTTCTGCTGGTGAATGCTGGTCTCCTTTAGGGCAGCAAATAGAAGCCTCTCCATTCCTAGACATCTGTACAGCAGAAGTTTGGACTTGTAGTCTCAGTGGTAGGAAGAACTCAGTTTAGCAACCCTTGACTTCTCTTAGTTCTGGGCAACCACCCTGCCATAATGACTTTTTCTCACTAGGGTACACAGATCTTTTATACCTGCAGAAATGACCTACCTGCTGAGCCCAGCAGCTGCTCAGCTCTGGAGTAGTTGACATTTTGGTTAGAGCTGGGGAAAGATCACGATAATAATGCATGTCAGATGTCTTCTTTCCAGCTTCTCCCCTGACTCCAATACTAACCATGATATGATTTTCTGTAGTTTTGGCTGTATAGTCCATGTTAATGAAGTGTTCAAAATTATAAAATTGAGATTATTCAAGATAAGCATTAAGAACTAGTCAAGATACTTCATTTGCAACCCCTGAACCTGGCAAACTATAAATTCCAAGTGTTTATTTCACTGGAATGGAGAAGGGGGTCCATATATTTGGGAATTAGAACTGAAAACTTAGGCTTCCTTTTCAAATTTAAATTATGGTATTTCAAGGGCTGACCGAGAGGTGTAGCAGTTAAGTTTACACGTTCCACTTCAATGGCCTGGGGTTTGGTGGTTTGGATCCCGGGTACAGACCGACTCACCCCTCATCAAGCCATACTGAAGCGGCATCCCACGTAGAGCAACCAGAAGGATGCACAACTATGACATACAACTAAGTACTGGGGCTTTGGGGAGAAAAAAAATTATGGTATTTCCTAAAGGAATGTGACTTTTTGGGGGGTTGGATTTTATTCTTCTTTTAGTCATCTCAAGAGCTTTTACTGAGTATGTTTGAAGAAAAGAAATGATGAAACAAAATGTAAGGTAACTTGTTCAAGCAGTTTGAGGAAAATCAAGTGATATGTTTTCTGTGAATCTATTACAAAATGACAAGGAACAGTGAAGCAAACTTCAAACTTTAACTGAAGATGAACTTCACGGAAAGTAATTATGACTTAGTTACTCTTTCAATTGGCAATTTAACTGAGATGGAATGTTTCATCAACAAATTAATTATATCCCTCACTATATATATATATATATTTGATTCAGATTAATCCACTTGTGAGTATTCTATGAATAAATATAAATGACTTACTGGACTAATGACACTAAAATTTGTACGTAGGTTAGTTTATGGTTATCAATGCAATATAAGTATACAAAGATCACAATTAGTAAATGTGACAAACATTATGGTGCATTTCCCAATTAAAATAATTTTAAAACAATCACGAAAATCATGAATTAAGGAAAACCCAGATTGTCAAAGTCAATTTGCTCTTTTGGGTGGATTACCAATCCTCTAGGCTAGAGGATTATGTGGGACAAGGTGATGCTCCTGCTTATGGAGTAAACTGGGATTCAAGACTCAGGAAACAAACAAAACAACAGAGAAATGCTACTTCTATAAACGGTCTTCATCTTGCAGATCTACACAAATAGAAAATATTCCAAAGTGGTTTAAGTTGACAGTTTAGGGGCTACCATCAAGGAAATGGTAGTTAATGTTGTATTTTAAATAGAGAAATGCAGGTCTCATAAATTCTGCTGTGCTGTAGCAATGCTCATAGTTGTTTTATCTTCTCGATGTGTTGGCATTTTTATGAATATTTACAGTCTTTCTTTGTCTCTTGTAACAAATTTGACTTAAAGTTTACTTTGTCTGACATTAGTATAGCCACTCCTGCTCTCTTTGATTACTATTTGTATGGAACATCTTTTTGTATCCCTTCACTTTCAACATATGTGTATCTTTGGATCCAAAGTGAGTCTCTTGAAATAGCAGATATTTGGATCATGCTTTTTTTTTAACCCATTTTTCTAATTCCTGCCTTTTAATTGGTGAATTTACTCCATTTACATTTAAAATGATTACTTATAAGAGAGGATTTACTTCTTCCATTTTTCAATTTGTTTTTTACAAGTCTTATATGTTCTTTGTTCTTCAGTATCTCTATTACTGCCTTCTTTTCTGTTTAGTTGAATTTTTCTAGTATTCTAATTCCCTCCTCACTCCCTTTTCTGTATTTCTTTTTGTTATATTCTTAGTGACTTCTCTTGAGAATACAATTAACATTCTAAAGTATAACAGTTTGGTTTGAATTGATGTCAACTTAGCTTCAATAGTATACAAAAACTCTGCTCCTTTACAGTTCTGTCCCCCATCAGTTTATGTTGTTATTGCTGCAGTTACATCTTTTACATTATGTCTATTAACATAGATTTATAATTATTATTTTATGCATCTGTCTTTTAAATCATGTAGAAAAAAAGAAGAGTTGCAAACCAAAAATAAAATAATGCTGGCTTTTATATTTACCTATGAAGTTACCTTTACTGATGTTTTTTATTTCTTTGTATGGCTTTAAGTTACTGTCTAATATCTTTTAATTTCAGCCTGAAAAGCTCCCTTTAACATTTCTTATAGGGAACATCTACTACAGATAAATTACGTTGGCTTCTGTTTGTCTGAGAATGTCTTAATTTCTCCTTCACTTTTCAAGAATAGTTTTGCCAGACATGGAATTCTTGGTTGACAGGTTTGTTTTCTTTCAGCCCTTTAATATGTCATTGCTCTGCCTCCAGGCATCCATGGTTTCTGATGAGAAATTAACTGTTAGACTCATTGAGGATCCCTTGTACAAGACAAGTCACATCTCTCCCTTGATGCTTTCAAGAGTCTCTCTTTGTCATTCAACAGTTTGATTATAATGTGTCTCTATGTGGATATTTTTGTATTTCTCCTACAGTGGTAGAACTTCTTGGATGTGTAGATTCATATTTTTCACCAAATTGGGGGTGTTTTCAGTCATTATCTCATCAAATATTCTTTCTGTCCCTTTCTCCCTCTCTTCTACTTCTGGGACTCCCATATTGTGTATACTGATGTACTTGATGGTGCCCCACTGGTATTTTAGGATCTGGTCATTTTTCTTCATTCTTTTTTTTTTTTTCATCAGACTACATCACTTCAATTGAAATATCTTCAAGTTCAATGATTCTTCTGCCTGTTCAAATCTGTTTGAACCCCTCTATTGAATTTTACATTTCAGCAAATGTACTTTATACACCAGAATTTCTATTTGAATCCTATTCATAATGCTAATCTCTTTGTTGATACTCTTCGTTTGTTGAGCCATCATTTCTCCTCATTTCCTTTAGTTGTTTGTCCATGGGTCTTTAACTCTTTTGAGCATGTTGAAGACAGTTGATTTAAAGTCCTTGTCTACTATGTTCAATCTCTGGCTTTCCTTAGGTATGGTTTCTGCCAAATTCCTTTTATTCTGTGAGTAAGTCATACTTTCCTATTTCTTTACGTGTCGCAAGTTTTGGTTGAGAACTGGACATTTTGCATGTTATAATGTGTAACTCTGAAAATAAGATTCTACTCCCTCTCCAGAGTCTGATGTTGTGACCTGTGAACTGCAGCTGTCCATTTATTTAGTAATGTTTCCAAACTACTCTTGCAAAGACTGTATCTTTCGTCATGTGTGTTCACTGAAGTCTCTGTTCTAGTATCTCAGCAGTCTGCCAGTGACCTGACAGGCATTTCCTTAAATACCAAAATTTAGCAGCTTCTTTGTTCATTAAACACTCCCCGAGTTGTTGTAAGATTTTGTATGGGTATCCTGAGTTTCAAAAGAGTTGATTCTGAAAGTTTTTGCCAGTTTAATGATTGCTTCCACAGAGGATGGTTCTATGGAGCTCCTTACTTCACCATTTTTGGTGTAGTTACTCTTCACCAACAGTTATTTTATTCACTCTGGGGAAAATGAATTAAGTGCTTGGATTTTTATTTCCTCATATCGTCTCTGTTTCTTGCTGTACAAGTTTTCAGAAACTTTTTCTCTTATGATTTCCATGAACATAGGCTCAAGATCAACAAGTAGATGTGAAATAAAAGTCCATGCTTTGCACTCTGTAAAGCAGTTGTTTCTTCTATAGATTTAATATGTAATTTCATTAAAAATAATTTAAAGAAAATTGTCATCTTAAAGTTACATTTAAAAATGTCCTTTTACTAACAAAAACATAATTTGGAATCATCATGCAAATAGCCCTGTGAGTGATTTTTTTCCGCTTGTTTTGAGAATTTTATAGTCTTAAAGAGTTTTAGACTAGTTTTATTAAGCTCTTCATTCATCTATCAAATTTATTTGTTTCCAATAATTGATTTTAGTAATACACATTATTTTATTTGTTGCTGACATTGAAATAGTCTTAATGATTGTGGAGTTAAAAACTTTACTTTCTTTCTATAAACTGTAGTTCTGTAATTCTAGGTAACTGAAGAAATAGATTCACATGTTTGTCAAAATTAAAGGTTTTGCAAAATATCTCACAGAAATTATGAGGTTTATGATAAAATTTCCTTTTCTAAAGAAAAATGTTCAAATATAATCCATAATATATATTGATATCATACTACCTGACAAAAATTGTATAATATTTATAAAAAGTGAGTTTAAATCTATGCAAGAAAATTGTTAAATCTTTGTTTATTTTCTTTCATAAAAATGCCTTAGGGGGCGCTAATTTAATTTCAAATAGTTGAATTTATCACATTTTTATATGCATCAATTATGTTATATTTAAATATGAAAATATGATAATGATGAATAAACTGGCATGAAACATTCTGCTGGTGCTTTTGAATAGTGTACCTTTAATATAGCAACTCTTAACAGTTAAAGGAACTTTGACAGTTAAGTAATCCCTTCACCACTTAAGTACAACAGGATTTTATTATTAAGTATACTGCCTGGAAATGGTGTGCTTTTTCTATTCACACTATAAACAGTTTTGTTAGATTGGTAATCCTGCTTGTCAGATTTGTTCACTGTTTGATATTAATCAGTAGGTTTATAAAAGGTAGAGCACTGGACAGAAATGAACAGAAAACACATTATAAATAATGTTTCCATAAATCACAGAGAGTCAGGAATCTCTGACTCTGAGGTGTACAGAATATTTTGACATTTCGTGGGTGGCTTGATAGCTAGCTACTAAACCAAAAGTTTAATAACAGAGCTACTGTCCATTTCACTGCATGACTATAGAATTGACTCTTCCAGTATAAATTTACTAAAAGTTGATGGGACATTTTTTTATGAGTTTTTAATGCTTAACTTTTTAAAGTTTGTATTCTTCTAGAATATGCACAATAAAAATTCTGTGATTATATCATGAATTACATAATTTTAAGTCATGAGCAGTTATATTGCTTATGTTGTCATCTTCTTTAAGTTTCTTTCTATAGTTCAGAAAACTTGCAGATATCACTTTTCCTAAATATTCCACTGTGTAATCAAAAGTTTTATTCACCAAAATATGACTTTCTTCTTTAACTCATAAATGTTGGGATTGATTTGGAAGTGGCTAAAAATTTTTGGGAACTCCAGGGTTTAGAATGTCTATCCAGGAGGCTGTTATGAGGGGTCATTCAATTAACAACTAGTTGGCATAAAATGATGGAAAATGACTCATGATAATTAGGCATAATTCCTGGGGGAACATATAGGTATCTTTGCTAGCTTTTCAAATAGGTTTTCATTTCAAAAACATGTAGATTACAGAAATAGAATATACAGATATTGTCCCCAAACTATTTGGCCTAAAGTATGCTTTGACCTCTCATTGTTCCCTGGCTTGTTCCAAGTCTTCCAGCTTTCCCCATTGCTATCTGTTTCTCATGTTTCCAGTTTCAAGGGGCTGGAAAATGGTAAATGTTCACCATGCTAAGCCAGTGTTTCCAAGGTGCACAAGAATGTTGTTTGATTCTGAATTCTCTCCTCTTCACTCTTTCATTTCCTTCTTCTGCTCCTGAATCTTGATACTTTCCTCCCAGATCAGGCTTTGCTGTGTGGTGTCATTGACCAGATTTCAGAAATTGCTAGAGGGCAGTGGGGAACCCAGAAAGACAAGGAGAAGAACAAGATAAGAAATAATTATGTCTATTTCTAACAGAAGGGGAAACTGGCTAGTCCTGGGTCCACAGCACTGAATTCCTTAATCCACTGTTCAATATCTGTTATAATCATTACATTTCTAGCACACAGATATGCATGAGATGTAGTCTTTCAAGACGCCCATACCACCAACACTTTCACTATTCAGTGACAGAGAACTGAAGAATTCTTCCTAACAGACTTTATTTACATTGTATTTTCTTTGGTTTTCTTTTTATGAGTGTGTGATTATTGGTAAAAATTCAGCCAAGCAACAGGTATTTCAGAGTGTTCAGGTGTGGTAGCTGCATGAACATGCAAACTCAGAGTCAGGAGTTGGGAGGCCTGCATTTCAGGGTGCATTTGGACCAGGGCAGCAGAATATATTCTCAGATACATTATGGACTTGATCACATATATGATGAATTGTAGGCAGAAAACCTGGCTTCTGGTCGTGGATCCACTATTACCTATATGTCTCTAAAACTTCTGGGCCACACTTTTTTATTATTAAAAAATGGTTAAATTCTATGTTTTCTCAGTCCCTTTTTTCTTTAATAGCTATATGATGATACTGAACGTGATATGTCTTCACAGTAGATGCCAATAAAAGGAGAAGCTAAACTATGAAAAGGGGGGAGAAGAGGCAGGAAGCAACTCTTCTCTTATTGGAAAAACATGTCACATAATTGCATAATGATAGAAAGGGGAATAAAAAAAATAATAGACCAATTACTTTTCGTAGTGAGCAAATGTTTGCAGTTTTTAAGTTTCTTCCTGATTTACAGGACTTCTTTTATATGCTTTATGCATGACATGAAACTCCTTAGAAATACAACAGTTTAGTTTGCCTTTCTTTTGGTATTATTTTTATAAGATCAAGAATATTATTGATATTAATCCATCTCTGGACATTTTTATTTAGAGGTTTAAAAAGTACATTGAAGTATTATCTGGGGTAGTCTCGTTTTTAGGAGAAACCATAAACGTGGAGAAACCATAATCCTGGTGTAATGTAGGAATCTAATTAAGACTAATGAGGCAACATTAAATTTAATGTATGATGCATTTTATATGTCTCACCATCAGAGCTGCAGCAAGCTGTTCCTCAGAGTTGATCTTTGGTGACTATCTCCCTACAGGCATCCCTCAGCAGTCTGGTTTTATGCGACAGTGCTGGGTTTACAGAGAAGCCAACACAAAAGCAACCGTGAAAAGTAAGGGTACAGTCAGAATCATCTGTTGGTGGACTAAGCTGGTCAATAAATTCAGATATGTTTGTCCTGTGGAAAAGGTTCTCCTAGGTTGCGAGGCCTGACTGTTGAATTTAGGGACACCAAGACTCATGGTTGATGACCAAAGAAATTAGTCCAATAGAGAAGAGAAGCAGGACAGAGCAAGTAGAAGACACAAGAAGAAGAGTTGATGGTTTCACTGGATTCCTAAGATTTAGGGCCATTACTGATGCAGAGGAATTGAGGAGGATCTGAGGAGAAGAATCTTCCATGCTGGAATTTGTACTAGAGGTTAGCTGATGTGAATGTAGGCACAAGAAAAGGGGAATTGGTTACCAGGAATCTGGAATTAAGAGAGTTTCCAATAACACAATAAACATCTGCAATAATATCTAGCACAACAAATGACAATAGCTGATGTTTAACGTGGGTTTTGTATGTACTAGGCAGTGTTTTAAGTGCTTAATGCATATTATTCATTTAGTTCTTACAATAATATTATTGTCCCCATTTTGCATGACAGAAAACGGAAGCAGAAAGAGATTAAGTAAGTAGTTACACAGTTACACAGTAGTTAGTGGCCGAGTAGAATTAGAACGGAGGAATCTGAATCATAGCTGGCACATTTAAGGCTAGGGAAATGGGTTTATATTTTTATACAAGCCCACATGTGCTAAGATCAGACCTATACCCTGTGTTGCTAAAGAACAATTCCTTTGCTTATTTTAAATTTTAAAATTAAAATATCTATTGTAATTTGGCTCCTTAAACAGAAACCTGAAGTACTCTGAGCTTGGGTCATGCTGTCCTGAAACTTTTCTAAATGGTTTATAAAATTGCAACCTTTCTAGATATGGAATGTTCCTGTTTTAAAGAGTAATAGTTTATCCTTGCTAATTGTTTCTGTTTGTTGACATACATGCTTGTACACATTTTCTGAAACTTTGAATTCACAGCCTTTTGGATCCTGCTGGTCCCAGGGGACAGTGATTCAGATTTGTTGTTGGATGGTTCAGGCCGAGGACAAACCATGTATATCCATAGAAGGCCACGGCCCAAACTCACTGACTCACCAACTGACAGACTAACGAGCGATATGAACTTCAGCATTGTGGGAATTACAGGGTTGATGCTCAAAAGGGGAAGAAAAACTGCTTTTTGCTGCTTTCAATAGTTTCTTGTCTCTCTTAATTCCTTACAGTTGTTCTTTTTCTGCTGGCCCAACATTGTTACAGAAATCACAGCTTTAGAATTAGTAAGCAGCAGAGTTGAGAGTGAAACCCAGGCAGTGTGGCTCCAGCACCCCCATTCTATATGGCTCACTGCACTGCCTGTTAGCCCGAGAGTTACTTTCCTATGGTAAACTTCAAAAATTTCCCTCTCAATTGCTTTGGTAAGGATTAAGCTAGAACCTTTTAAACATGCAAGGCAAACTGAAAAGTGTGGTCAGCTTGAAGGTGAACGAATCCTCTTCTGATGGAAGGACATGTTGATGGAGTTCTAGGTCACAGTATTCAGTGAAGTGTGTATATACAGGATAAGAGCCAATGCTTAAGGGGCTGTGAATTATGGAATAGATTACACGTGTATAATTCTATTTAGAACCTATGACAAAGGATCTTTTCTTTATGACTTATGTAGCTATAAGCATTTCTACACTATGGTGACAATGTGGAAAACTCTAAATCAGTTAGTCAATTCATTTTCTGCATGCTAATGCAAAACTAGAAAGATGAACCACTTTGCTTGAAAAACACAAATCAGTCCTTAAGTGTCTCATCATAATTAGGGATAGGTTACCTGCCTGTCCTTTCAAACTAGTGCTTAAGTGATTGTCTGGTGGTTCCACAAAGGTCTCTTAAATGGAAGGACATCCATCCTCCCTCTTTTTTTGGATTGACAATTTCATTAAAAGCCATTCTCCAATTGTCCTTTTGCTTTCTCTGCTTTAACGTGGTCTATGGGGTTCATTAGATCCAGCGTGTTAATGGCATCAGCTGGGTTTAGGTTTCATTGCAGCTGAACCTCACCATTGCTAATCACTTAGCTAACATATGCCAGTATCATGGTACCTAATGACTCCTTCTGCAGTGACTGCTTTGTATTCCCATATCTCCCCTTCTCAGAGACCAAAGGAACATTGACTATCTGTATGAACTGCGGGACAGTGAGAGCACCCTCCTAGACAGCAACATACGTACTTGGTTCAGAATCTTTCAGCTTTGTTGGATGTTTTCAGTGATCCATTTTCATCCTCTCCTCCTCTGATCCCATTAATATGGTTGTCACATGAGGCAAAAATCAGGGGCTTGCATGTCCACAATGGTATAGACTTTTCACATTTGCTGCTCAATTTTTGCATCCAACGTTGCGTAGGCCTTAAAGTGGCATAGTTTAGAGGCATCTTAATTTGCTTTCTGCAGTCTCATTGCTCCCTGGGGACACTGAGTGAGTCCAAGAGTGAGCGGGAAAACACTGCAGATACATAAAACAGTATATTGCTCTTCAGAATTTTTGTTAGTTTGAGATAATTTTGATCTGTATATCTTATTTTTGGTTTCCTTTGATATCCGAGACCTGAATAAAAGGCACAGACCTATCTCTTTCTCTCTCCCTTTTCTCCTTATGTCATTACAAAGAGAAAGATGAGGGCCTAAACTGAGGGGCTGCTGGCTTTTGGGGAGGCGGGCAGCAGCACAGTGTGATGGCAAAGAGTCATTCTGCCTCAAGGAAGATACTGCCCAATTTTTTAAACTTAATAGGATTAGTCATGGGAACTATTTTTAGCAGAAGTTCAACTTTATCCATGTATTTTAATGTGGGAAAATTGTGTCCTTTTCCCTCTGCTAATGTTTGATGTATTCCAGCCCTCCTGTGAGCGTGTTTGAGTATCTTAGGGAATCTGGAGTGGAGGAGCACTTCCTCTCGGATTCTCTCTGTTTTCTTTCGTGAAAATGACATTCCAAAGCTGTTTCACTTTCTGACAGGAAATGGAGCCTTGCCAAAAATGATTAAAGTCCAAGAAAGCATAACAGTTCCAAAGCTGCAGCCGTTCTTTAGGAGTCCTGAGTTTGACATGGTGTCAAACAAATGTGAAATATTGTTTAATAAATTTGAATAATACAGAGATAGGAAAAAATCATTCTTGGCTTATAGCAGCAGTGGTTTGAATTAAGTCTGTAAAAGACTACCTATGTCTAATAAATTGAAATAAATATGTAAATACACTCGTGTGAGGTTAGCCCCGCCGATGACTTTATTACGTTATACTAGTTACGTGTGTAAGACAAACATCTTATTTTAAATACGTGTAAATTTAAAAGTGTATATATTGCTGCAGAGTTTAAGGGAAATGACTTTCGCTTGTATGGTCGAACCGTGCATAATATATATATTTTTCAAATTTTTTAATTAATTCAATAAATTCATCAATAAAATCACTTAGACCAAAATAGTTTTGTTAAACAGGGCTAAATAATAATTGAAAACTTTAGTCAATATCTGAATCATAAGCCCAAAGGCTTTTTATATCATAGAGGCCTCAATTACTTCACTGACAACCCTAGTTACATTGTTTTATTTTTCCATCAGAGAATTATGCCTTTATATAGATAAGTAGGTGCTTCCCTTCCTCAAAATAAAACCAGGAAAAAAAAAGTGTCTATCTCAAATTAATAAAATATACCACTTCACTGAACAAAAAACAATCCTTCAGTAAAAAGCTTATAAAACATGGCTTTTTTGAACTCCTTTAAAAGACAATTATCATCAAAATTAGCTAATTTTACTACTTATTCCTTTCACTCTTTTAGGTACATATTTGGAATATGCATATGTTCTTAGTGCAAAAAGTTTAACCTTTTCTATATCTGCTGACATTCGACGAATACTACGATTCACGACCACTTTTTACACAGGTTAAATTGATTAGGGAAGTCATTCAACGTCATTGAGTACCATTTGTCACTTTATAAACAGCTACAATCTGCTGCCTATGAATGCAGAAGGACCGCCAAATAAATCACATCAAATGGTGGGAGTAGAGAGTATCCCTTCATCTATAATTGGTACAGCCTCTCCTGTCACATTTGCTCATTCTTGTGATTCTGGTGTGGATTGACAGTGACATGGAAAGGGCAGCCACTGTCAAAGATGTTAGAGAGTCTACGTTTCGGTGATGTACGTGCTAATAGACATCCTTCATAATATTACATTAATGTCACCCATGCATCAAACATACAACTTAACCATCTAGGTATCTGATGATGTACTCATACAGCTCTATTCTAACAGGAGATAAGCTCTTTGGCTTTGAAGGGAAATTGATAGATGCCACAGGAAATATCACGCTTAACAGATATATAAGAAAATAACGCAAATGTAGCTTTCATGTGCTGTTTCACTGGACACAATCATAAAGCTTTATAGTTTAATTTCAGTCACATTTTCATAAAATATGATCAATCGATATACTATGCTTTTGGTAATTTCAAAACATCTTTCATTTTAAGGATTTCTTTTTTTGTCAAACAAAAAATGGCTGCTATTACAAGTAATGCTTGGTTTTAGGCTTTAATGAAAATCTGCTTTCTAAGGATCAAAACTCTTTTACCCTGCAATATCTGTGTGTGTTGTGTTTGTATGTATAAGTACACACACAGAGGCTTTTGTATATATTATACCATACTGCCACGCTAACATTAAAAATTAACATAAATTAATGAAGACAATATACTTTCATAATGTCAAGTCTTTAAACACTGTAGACTCCAGGGAGATGGAAACGGACTTCAGTTGTTGCTGAAACATTTCTAATATATTGTATTCCACTCTGCAGAGATAATGGCCATGTCTACATGACAAACTGGAAAATTCAGTATTACATTAAGACAGCTTTGTTTCAGTGAATTTTTACTATTTGCCAGGAGCTTTGCACGTATTATCCCATTCAATTTCATAGTAAGTGGGAGAGGTGGGTATTTTTATTCCCATTTTATAGGTGAGGAAATGGAGGCACTGAGAAAATAAATGAGGTGCACGGTATCACTCAGAAAGGAAAGGAACTAAGATCTTGAACTCAGCATTGTCTAGCTCCAAAACTCTTTACATTATGATATGCCTTCAATCAATGAGAACTCAAACAAATCTTCGAGAGCTGAACGTGCAGCAATAATACCAACAGAGAAAGAGACCAATCAGGATCCTCTGAAACCTTTCCACTTCTCTGAAGTACCACATTACTTGACCCGGGGAGCAGAGATGCCTGCAGAAATGGAGCATTCTCCATGAAAACTCTGGCCTGTGCTTGCAATACTCTCAGGCTCACCCTGGCATCCAAGATGCAAAGCCTTTCTAGAGGGAAAATGTGTAGATGTGGGACTGTTGGAAGGGGTACGTGAAGATGCTATTTATTACAAGTACCGAAACAAGTCAGTCATTCAAATGAAAGGTTCTAATTTTACTATTTAATTAGCCAAAATCTTCCATAATTTTTTGGTCTTCTGTGAAGAAAATAGCCCTTGGAAAAATGCAGAAACATTTCCCGTGCCAGTGAATGGAACTTACAAATAACTATTCGAACCTTCCAAATGGTCTGCCTTACTCTTATTCCCTAGAAAGAGTTGGATTCAACTGGGGACCTGGAGAGGTGTATATCATTAGAAATGAGTTGTTGCAACTTTTTCCAAAAGATTCAAAGCTAGAAAACATGATTTTTCTGTAGGTTGACTCCATTAAATTCCATCAGATATGTTTAGCGACATGGAATTTGTTTTAAAAAGGTATGGTATATCTATTATTCTTTTCTAATAAATAGTTAAAAGGAAACATACGTGAATTTTTTTGAAAATAGGTTTGGACAAATAAATGGCAAAAAGTATTTCTGGTTATTTGATCTAAGTTACGAAAAATGGCATTCTTCTATTGATAAACAACACAGAATTGACCAATATCCAAAGCAGGCAGCTTTCATGGGACTGTGCTCATTGTCAACAAATGTTGGGAAAAGGTCAACGGTTAATTAAATAATCCATCACCTCAGGATAGAGAGTAGTTCTCAACTCTGACAATCAGTGACAGAAATATTAAAAGGTCAAAAAATGAGTTACAATAAATTCTGTTTTGTTGTTATGTATTATAAAGATGTGACTCTATTAAAGAAGTAGAGGATAGAAAAGGTTCTTATCCTTCTAGAAACGTGCTTCCTAAACAAATAAATTTTGGATTATTTACTGATATGAATACTGTGAATTCTCCCGGAGCCAGAAGCTTCTTTTGATTTTTGTACCTTTTGAAAAAGATACATTTTTGATCAAGAATGTTTTGTCTCCATACTTGAAAAACTACGTGATGGAGGTGGAGTCGGGGTAGGGGCAGAAGCTTCTTTTTCGAGAATTACTGTCA
The DNA here is from genome assembly GCA_031878705.1 of Tapirus indicus. Lineage (NCBI taxonomy): Eukaryota > Metazoa > Chordata > Mammalia > Perissodactyla > Tapiridae > Tapirus > Tapirus indicus. The sequence continues at coordinate 60,912,194 of CM062926.1, forward strand.
CTGGGGCCTGGTAATTTCAAACTGCTATTTGCTCTGTAAAAGAACATCTTTGCCAACGTGGTAGCTTTCAACTGCTGACTATACTTTCTTCCCATACTGGATAACTCTATATCACTCAGAGAATAGTAACATCTCCAATTTCCTTACTTCAAGCCTAGAATAACCCTTATGTAAATTAAAAGTGCTATACAAACTTGATATATCGATTTGACCTAATTTCCTTCTGCCAGGATTGGCTTTTTCATTATCCTTTCCAGACATTAGTTCTTTTTTTTTAATGGGAATTATTATTTAATTTGGGCTGCCTTATCTAGCAAAAATTCTTTCTCCCTCATCCTCCCTTATTCCTTCTTCCTGCCCTAGAGTGCCATTGATTCATTCTGAGTTTTCAAGTCTCCAGTGTAAGCATTTCTTTTTTTCTGTGTATAGGTTGACGAAAAGAAAGACCACTCAGTTTAGTCTTTCTGTCAGCCTTTCTCCTTTACCTCTTGGGGCCAAAATATGGAACACAGACAACGAAAAGAGGTGCCCCAGAATAACTGCTTTCCAGGAAGTCATAAATCATGTGTGATTATAGTAATTGGCAACAATAGAAAGAAAACACGTTCCTGTGCTTTGGCTCTTTGGTTTTGCATATGAGAGGAAACTGGTCACTTTTGAGATCACCACAGGTTTAGGGGAGATAATGCTTTATTTGAATGGAAAAATGAAGCCTCTTACTTATCCCTTGAGAATGTGGGGCTTGGCGGGAGATATTATATGGCCACGTGACTCTGCTGAAATGTTCATTTATATGGCTCCCAGACGAGGGGTACGTCACCAGGGACTTGGACCCATGACCGTGCACAGCTTTACCCCTTTGCTATCTGGGTGATCGCTGCTGTTTCGAATATGGGCAAGTGTTATATGATTATTTTATCTCTTACTGTAAAGTGTTTTGAGAGATTTTGTATGAGAGGCAATATAAAAATAAATTGAATTGAACTATGGTTTCACCTCCCCACTTTTTAGTGCTGAAACCTTTAGAGCAAAAAGTGCAGTGCTGTGACAAAGGACAAGATTAAGACGATGTCAGGAAAACGGTTAGCTCTGGAGAGCCCTGACTCTCCAGGAGGGGGGTGTGTGTGTGTGTGTGTGTGTGTGTGTGTGTGTGTGTTTTGGTTGTTGTCGCACTTGTCTATGTGCTAGTTTAAAGCTTCACCACAACTAGAGAAAACCATATTTGTGTTCTTATTAAGTTACTTATTTAGAGTCACAAGATACCAAGAATCTACTTTCTGTTAATGCATTTCTACAAAGACAAGAAGACCTGTTAATTATACAAATATCTCTTTTACGTAACACATCATGATGCATTAAAAGCTGCCTGGTTAGCCTCTGAAAGGCCAAGGTCTGAACTACATCATACTACTTTCAAAATCCACAACTGCAATAATTTTTCTTTTAAAATAAAATAATCTTGGCTTAGGGTAATAGGTTTTTCCTGCAGAAATATGATTTTGTGTTTTATGACACCGCATCAATACATTATTTTAATAAATGGCTCCTGGTTCACCAGAAGTGCTGTATTTTGACAATATCAGCCAACCTTTTCATTTGTTTAAGCAGGAAAAGTAGGGTGCCAAAATAAAGCTACTCCAGAAGAACATCTCAAGAATGTTTATGAAAACTCCATTACAGCTACATTTATTAGAGTTAAAGCATAGTACTAATTTGTCATGCAGAATTCCAGGGAAGTGAGTAATTTCTGTATTTCTCTAAATACCAGCATTTCATATTTTGAGGTAACAGTTTGCTTGTAAATATGAACGTAGCTACAGAGACTGCAATGTGACAAAAGGTGTCAGAGATTTGTCATTATCTGGCCGTAGTTATTGGATGGATTTGCTGCCATGCCATGGTATTTCTCACAAAAGTAAGTTGGGAAATGGAAAGACTTAGCACATCAGGCTCTCTGACAACGGGCCTGAATTTTTAAAATTCGAAGTAGATGATTTACTAGGGGTGGGGAACAGCTCCCCACTCTCCATCCTCACAACACAGAGATTTCCTGAGCACACCTCATTCTTATCACCTTCAAGCCTCTCTGAGACTCTCAGTTTATAGATGAGCATTTCAGTCCATGGAAGATCATACTTACTTCAAAACTGTGACCACACTGACTGTTAAATTATCAAAATATAGAGAGCAAATCTCTTCCTGTACTCAGTCTTTCTTGCTTATGAGGTTGCAGAGAGCTCTCTCCTCAGTAGATTTGTTGTTTATTACTCCTTTTTATCTTAAGCTCTCAACAATATTTTTGCATAGTGAGTCACATTTTCCCAGGTATCCTGGGAATAAGTGGGAACATTATTGTCTCCAGGCAGATCGTGGTGTCTCTGGGGCCAGAAAAAATGAATGTTCCTTCAAAAGTGCTTATTATCTTAGGATGGCACGGAGACACTCTCAGTCATTCATTTCTATGTTTATTCTTTGTGGGATAGTTTGCTCTGGTTCAGAAGGGCCACTTTCCTACCCCAAGTTAAGATAGAAAAAAAAAATATATATATAATATATACATACATTAATGCATGCATTAGCATGTCTATTTCAAATAGCTCATTTCATCGAAAATGCGGTTGTACCTAATATATATCAATTATGCAGAAGTAGGAACAGATCTCAGGAACAAGACTGGTGGGAGAGATGTACTTTGTGATTTACTGAGTTATAGGTTCTGGCACATTCTTACTTCCTCCCTGTGGTTGACTGAATGTTTGTAACCTCCCAAGATTCATACCTTGAAGCCCTAATCCCCAGTGTGGTGGTATGTGGAGGTGGGGCCTTTGGGAGGTAACTAAGTCATGATGATGGAGTCCTCATGAATGGAATCAATGCCCTTATAAGAAGAGATATGCAAGAGATGATCTCTCTCTCCACCATGTGAAGCCATAGTGAGAATGTCATCTAGAAACTAGAAAGAGGGCTCTCACCAGAACCTAATCATGCTGGCATTCTGATCTTGGACTTCCAGCTTCCAGAACTGTGAGAAATAAATGTTTGTTGTTTAAACCACCCAGTCTATGGTATGTTATAGCAGCCTGAACTGACTAAGACACCCCTCTCCTCCTACTGTATTTATTTTCCATTTAGACCATGACTCCACGTCCAAATGGATTAATAAACAGTTAAAGTTACGGCCTGGGTTTTACTGTCACCTTTGTTCTCTTTTTTCCTCTTGTACTTACCCAGTGTCTCCACAGCTACCGTGCACATATCTGCTATGCACCAGGACTCAAGACCATAAAGTCGTGCTCAAATATGCCAGGTGTTTTCATAACTATAGGCCTCTACTCATGCTGATCTCTAAGACTTAAATCACTTTTACAGTCTCTGAATATTGAAAACCTACTCGTCTTCAAGTCCTTCCCCAATGCAAGTGGCAGAAATGAGCCTCAGTTTTGTATCTGCAAAACGGGGACTATATAACATCCCCTTTTCATGGTGATTATGACTATCAAATGAGAGGGTATGTTTGATAATGTCTAATAAAACGCCCTAGTGTTCTTTTATTAATCACTTTTTCTCCAAGAAGCAGGAACATGTTGTACTTAAAACACTCAGCCTCTTATTATGCATATATATGGAAATATCTTTTTCTATGCTTTGTAGGCTTTGAGAAAATGCTGAGCATAATTTATGTCTATATAAATATATAATACTTATAATATATTTAGGGCTCTAGACTTAGTGGGAACTTAATAAATATTTGTTAAAATGGCCTGTCCCAAATGTTCAACGTCTCAAATGTTCCAATGTACATTCTCGGACCGTTTGGAGCAGTACCAAATTAAACTTGAAATTAGTCCAATTCACCAAGTTTATTCTTACAGCAATGCACTCAACACAGTCAGTGCTTCTAGTTGCCACCTTTGCACCGACTGTGCCAAAGAAGCATGGTATGTGAAATACATTAACGTTGATTTTTGCTTCTGCATGATTTTCTTACAGCAACACAGTCCAATCCATGAGTTGATGTAAGCATAGAAAAGGAACTTAATTTGTAGGCTCTCCTGATGCTTATAGATCCTACATTTATTGCTTCATTAGTAGCAGTCTTGGTGCTGGTTTGTCTGTATTTCAGATAGCAATGTTGTGAGCAAAAGGTTAAAACTACATAGTGTGGGGGACACTTTACTTCAAGTGGCTTCTTCAATGCCAAATGTACCAATTATGGCACAGAGGAAGAGGGAAGCAATTAGAATAGGTCACTTTGGTATTGCCACATGCCAGTTGACTGAGCATAATGAGATAGGCACACAAAAGAGTTGTAAAATGTAAGGCTTTCAAAGTTGTGGTGAGTTCCTTTTTCAGAATTTTAAGAGTGATTAGGATAAACTATCTTTGCTCATTAATGGAGAGATTTGACACGTTCCAAAAGATGAGTTGCAGAGTCTCATGTTGTTTTCCATATTACTTAAGCATCCTATTTGATATCAACTGAAGATAATGGAATAGGAACAACTTTGCCTTTTCAAAAAATCTATCTGAAAATGACTCAATGGATTTTTGCGGGGGTATATTTATCCACACCCCTGTTTTTCCCCTCAGAGGAAGCTGGCCTCTTTAAAGTGTGTGTGGAGGGCTAAACTTATGTTTTGGTAGCTTAGTGTCTAGCTCAGAAGCCACATCCTATAAGGCATTGAGGGAGAAACTGGAGAATCCTCATGATGCCTTCTTTAGATCGAGATCTCATGGCTCTGAATAAGCCTGGTCTAGGGCTAGTCATTTTCACTTCAAACATTTGCCAAATTGAGTTTCCCTAAACTGCGTATACCTCTCACCTCTGCCAATCAAACCCACAAGTTTAGAATATATGGAAGGAAAAGAGCACCAAATCCTTCCAAAGATGCATTAGGCTCATATTTTGGAGGAAGAAATGGAAAAAAATTCTTTTTTATTTAAAGAAAGAGGTAAAGTTTGCCTCTCAGGCCAGAGATTTTCGAGTTATCGTATGTCTCAGTGAAAGCCAACCTAATTAGTAGAAATCAGAGTTTTGTACTATAGACATCCAAGTATAATGAGTTCTATTATGACAGATTGCAGTCGGTGAGATATATGCTATTCAATGGTATGTCTAGGAAAAAAAAATAAACAGGCTTCATTTCTTCATTAGAGGATGCTTATTTATAGTGCAATATATATCTACCTCCCCTGTAACATTAAAGTTTTGACTGCTTTTTAACTATAAAATTTGATATTGTTGTGGCAGCTGCACTATTCAAATGATAGCTGTGGTACAGCTGCTATCAGTGAGGGAGATTAACTGCTTCCCTACGTGGATAAAGATATGTGCATATTTACTTTTCATTTTACTGCCAGTGTCCTATATTTTAATGACACAAGGTGAGATAAAAGAACATTATAATAAAGAAGTCCTTTAGTTCTGCAAATACAAATGGCTCACTTCACACTAAACTTTGTTTTAACTTTATATAAATTCCCTGTCTTTTCCTTCAGTGAAGTCTAAATTGGTAGAGCTCTTTCACGCCTGCAAGTTCCCTTATATTCATTTTGGGCATTTCTTTTACACCAAAGGCACTGGAGAGGAGGAAAAGGGAAGGGTGGAGAGTAGACAAGACAGGAGAAGAGAGAAAAGAGAGAGGTGAGTGAGTAACCTGAAGTCATTCAAACAATTGTCTGTGTGTGTGTGTGTGTGTGTGTGTGTGGTGTGTGGTAACTAATTCCTGAATGAAGTTGGTTGATCTGAAACCTGGGATTCAACTTCAAATCAATTTGGAAACACATAACTTGCCGTTCAATAGGCAATAAAGAAAAGGGATAGAGAGTTGAAAAAATTTTTTTCCAACTGATTTTGTCTCTTGTTCTTTGTCTTAATATTGCCTTGAACCAATAACCTGGTGACAGATGGGCAGGATTCAGGGCTCTTGGCAGTTTGGATTAGATCCGATAAGCGTTCAGGTCTATTTGGTATTGAGACGGAGTGGGAAATCACATGATGACAGGCTTTTTCAGACAAGTCCCATTACTTGGTAGTTTCTGATGGGTTGAAAGTACTGCTAGAAGAGTCTTTGGAGTATTTGGGGATTTCATGATTGATATCAGGCAATACAGAGGTGCCCAACGTGCTTTCTATAGTATTAATCACACTCTTTAAGATAGGAACGTTTTGATCTGTTTTTCAGTATCCCAAACTTCCTTAACTATCCCATATACTTATAGTCTCTCAGTTTTTTGCTCAGAGACTTGTGGGTTTAAAATGCTATTTTAACTATTTCTATTTACACACTAATAAACCTGTGAAATTAGCAAATATACATGTCCTATAGAGTATGAGATTTAAAATGGCATGTCTTGTTTTTTCAATTATGAGAGAAGTATTTTATAGCTCTCAAAATTCCATCATATATGTATTAGAAAATAAATTGTCAATTCAAATGTTGTCAAGTAAGCAGATCAGGTTATTTTACCTATACTTATAGAAAATGAAAAGACAGGTCCTTGTCGTCTATTTCCTCTTTTGCTCAGTAACCTAGCAGCTTTGTTGGTATTTTAAGCTAATTTGGTGTTTTAGCTATTCACTTTTGCACTAAAGTCTTATGTGAGGATTGTTCTTTGCTCTTTAGCCATATGCAAACCACATTTCCATTAAATATTTATCAAACTGTAACTCCTAAAAATTTCATAGGTGTCTTTTTAACGAAGTCCAAATAGCTGCCTTTCTGAATTAAACAGACAGTTTGGGTACATGAATTATTGTCCCTGTAATAATTGCCCGCAACTGAATAACACATGGAGACCATCTTTGATAAATATAGAAATAACTGAGTTTGCTAAATAGTGCTTGCATTATTTCATTATAAAGCTATGCCAGTCAATTAATTCCTCTCCCCAGCATGTGAACACATTATGCACCAAGTACTGAAGCGAGGGAGTTAGGATTCTACAACCTAGAGTAGATTCAATACCAGATTTGGGCTAGGGGGCAGGAAGGAGGTATTTACTTACCTTCTTATTTCCTCATGCATAAATGTCTTGGTTTAAAAAACTTATTAAGAATATGAATAAAGCTCTAAAATAACGATTGTTCTAGCACCCACCCCCTTACCCTGCATCACTATCCCCAACTTCTGACCGTATAACCTGGCAACCAATAATAAAGATTTTACTATTAATGGATATTTTACCCAGGTCCATTTTAAAGATTATGAACATATGGGCTCTATTCTTCAGGTGTTTTATAAATAAATCTTCAGTGTGTTTGTGTGCTTATGGTAATTTAATTTTCTTGTTGATGTGAAAAAAAAACCCTATATAAATTCAAAATTCCACACATTTCCACCCCAGATTTTAATATCAAACATTGTAAGTGACAGCACTTATCAAAAGTGTAAAATTTTACTTTGAGTAATACAGAAGAGAAAACTTTTGGTGAAGAGAAAATAATCACATGAATGAGATCATAAATGAATTTAAATTATTTTTATCAGGTGCTTAAATGTATTTTATCCTAAAATTAGTCCTATCAAATGATTAAAAGTAATGCCATCTTTGCTGCTGTAAATTTAACATGAAACCCTATACAATGGTGAAGGTTATTTAGAATTTTTTTTTTTTTTTTTTGGTGAGGAAGACCAGCCCTGAGCTAACATCCGTTGCTCATCCTCCTCTTTTTGCTGAGGAAGACTGGCCCTGGGCTAACATCCGTGCCCATCTTCCTCCACTTTATATGGGACGCCACCACGGCATGGCTGACAGGCAGTGCGTCGGCGGGCGCCCAGGATCCGAACCAGCAAACCCCGGGCTGCCAAGCGCGGGCTAAACCTTTGCGCCACCGGGCCGGCCCCCTAGGTTATTTAGAATTTGAATTTACTAATTTTAGAGTGATAGTTTGTTTTTCATTTATTTCTTTTAAATTCTTCTGCCTAAAGATGCCACAAGGATTTAATTGATTGATTGATTGCAGTTTAATCTATGCTTCCTCAACACATTTTGTTCAATAAATTTTGACTGGATCACCTGACCATTGGCTATTTATTAATCAGAAATTTGAGTTAACTGGCAGATATCCAATTTCAATCTTTGAAGGAGTTTGTAAATGGTTCTTATATAAAGTGGACAGGAAAAGTTGAAGGATTAAAATTTTTCAAATGCCTTTTCATTGAGGGTGAGTTGTCCCTTTTGTCATGGAGAAGAACAGCTATATTATATGTTCCCTCCAAATTGTGACTGCATTTGGGGATGGGAGGATGAGAGGGTGGTGGTATGAAAAGATCATTGAGAAACCTGGTTCTGTATTGGGAATTTGAAAGCAGCAGAGCAGGTTGTTCGTACAGCAATCCTAGAAAATAGTATTATTGGACATGTTAAGTAATTGAGGATTAGAGAAATTAGGTAACTTGTATAAGGTCACTCAGCTATATAAATAGCACAGTCAAAATGCAAGAGCTGTCAGAAGAATCATTGAGACCCTAGACAAATGCTCTCCAATTGGCATATGTGAGCCATAAATGTAATTTTAAGTTTTCTAGTTACATTCAAAAGACTAAAAGGAAACAGGTGGAATTAATTTCAATAAAATATTTTTTTGAATGTGTTCATTTTTATTGCAAAATATAATAAAAATCACCAATGATGTAAGTTACATAATTTTTTTTCTTACTGTCTTCAAAATTCAGTGTGTATTTGCACTTACAGCATATCTGATTTCAACCTAGTCATGTGTCAAGTGCGCAATAACTCTATGTTGGCTATTGGCTACCATATTGAACAGCATTGTATCAGAGTCCTTGAGAATCCAACAGTAGCACACACAGTATTGTGATTGATTGGCTAGTAATCATTGTAATAAAAATGGCCAGAAAGTCCAGAGAAAATGGTCCTACTGACATAAACGTCAATTTTGGGCCATGTAGTGAAGGGCTGGTTTTGTTAGGGAAGAATGTGCGTTCAAAGGGAACATGTTACTTACATAAATTAGAGCGCAGAATAGCATAGAAAGGATGTTCAAGTCTACCGTTTGGTCATGCTCAGGCGACATGATTTCCTGACTTTATAATCTTACTAATTCAATCAATGAACATTGTTAAATGCTACTGTCTCTGAATTGCACTATGTATTGGAAATAAAAACATGAATATGGCATCTGTCCAGCCCATTGGTCCAAGAGACCTGTCTCCTAGGCCATGATATGCCAACATACACATTCAAAGAGGGAGAATAACAAGTTCTTTTAAAACTGGACATCAATAAATATTCAAAGGGACTGAAAGACTATACCACCTAGCTCAATTCCAGGGGCATTATCTGTGTATATATATATAAAAGGCAACCAATCCAGCAAAGAACAGGATGGCAGAAAAAAGTTGATCTAGAAAATGACCAGACCAACTGTCAACACTTGGCCTTCATGGCTGGGAAGATTTTAGAGTCTGAGAAGAGAGATTGGCAGTGAAATCATTTCACCCTCTTAGAGGATATAGTTATTTCACAGCTAGCGTAATTAATCAGTAGCTCTGCTTATAATTTAACTATATTGGTTTTTAAGTTCTTTTCAAATAATTGCTTTCTTCCTCACCAATAAAATTAAGAAAATGTGCACCAACCTCATAGGATTGCTGTAAGAAATAAGTGAGTTAGGAGCATGCCTTTGATATCTCACAGCCTGGGTTCAAATCTTGGATCTGTCTCTTACTCTCTGTGCAATATGGGGCAAGTTAACTTACCCTCTCTGTTCCTCAGTTATTTTTTGTGTGTGTGTGTGAGGAAGACCAGCCGTGAGCTAACATCTGTTGCCAATCCTCCTCTTTTTGCTGAGGAAGACTGGCCCTGGGCTAACATCCGTGCCCATCTTCCTCTACTTTATATGGGACGCCACCACAGCAGGGCTGACAAGCAGAGCGTCGGCCGGTGCCTGGGATCCGAACCCCTGAACCCCGGGCTGCCAAAGAGCAAACTAAACCACTGTGCCACCGGCCGGCCCCTGTTCCTCAGTTACATCAACTGTGAAAAGAGGGTAATGGTCCTTTTACTCACTGGTTTTGTTGAAGATTAAATTAATTAATATATGCAAAAGGATTAGAACACTGCCTAACACACACAATGCTCAGTGGATATTAGTTATTGTAATTATTATTATCATTATTATTAAAGTTACCTGGAGAACTTTTAAACAATACATTTTCCTTGACTTGATCTTATATCTACTGAATTGGCCTTTCAGGAACCTCTGGTATTCTTAAGGTTCCTCAGTGAATCTGAGGACCAGCGGAATTTGGAAACCACAATGCTGATTGGGGGAAAAGTACTCCTGGTGAAACTGATCATCCTCAAGCTGAGTTGTCAATCACAACAGCAGTGATTTTTGTCTGGGACCCACACTAGCATCGCAAGGGCACTTTAAACATCTGGATGCCCAGGCAGCACCCAGACCAGTTAAATCAGAATGGCTGGAGGTGGGTGCAGGCATCAGTATGTAAATAAGGTAGAGCGCTTCTGATCGAAGTATGTTTAAATCCCACATCCTAAAATTTTCCTTCTTAGAAAAATGCTTCTAAGGTTTTTAGATGATGGCAAATTGACATAAAATAGCCCATTAAGAAGAGCATTGTGAAAGGGTGCTTAACTGACCCAGTGTTATCTTTCGCTGCCCTTTTTTACATGGATGAATAAAGATAGATAGGAGTTAATTGCTCTTCAGCTAGATCAAGGTCAGCCTTTTGTACTGAGGTCTTGGAAGTTGGTTAAACAGGAAGGTATTACTTGTATTACTGTGCTTAACCTTGACGTGGGTCATTTAATACAGTGTTTCCTCAACTTAGTTGAGCATCAGAATCACCTGGGAAGCAATTTCAAACAGATCTCTCGGTCTTACCTCAGCAGATTTTGATTTGGTGAGTTTAAGATGGGACCCAGGAATGTGAGCTCCTTAAAAGCTTCTCAGGTATCTAATACTAATGATACAATTATCATTTGCTGTGTGTAGTGACTCAGGGTACTAATGGTGGCAAAACTGATGCTCATGTTAGTAATCAGAAAATGTTCACACGATAAAATAAAAACAGTAGTTAATCGTCTCCCCTCTGGTATATAGTTAGCTAAATAGACCTCCTTGGCTATGACTTATCAAGAAAATGACTTGTTCCTAACCCCTCTTTGGCATCACTTAGTTTTCAATATTATGAATGACTTGTTAATGGCACAGAGCAACTTCTAGGCACTTTGCTGTATAATTAATCCTCACAACAATCCTTTGGGTAGGAAATATTACCTCCAATTTACAAATTAGGAAACCAAAGCCTCAAAGAGTTAAATAACTTAGTTGCAATCACATAGCAGGTAAAAATAATGGGACCTGAATTAGAAGCCAGGTCTATGTAACTTCAAACCTATGCTCGTACAACTAGTGAGCATTGATATCCTGATCAGTGCGACTCATAGCAAGAATCAGTGGCAAGCAAAAATAACCAAAGCAGAATGCAAATGTCTTGATATATGTTCAAGAATAAATTAAAAAATCACATTCCTGTTTTGTATGAACTCTGAGTGATAAGAAAATTAAGGTTTTTTAAAAAATTTTTTCTAAGCAGTCAGGTTTGAGAGGCTCTGTGTGCTCATGTATCCATGCCCATCACTTTCATGTGTTTACAGTGAATGGGATCATCACCAAGATGATCACCAAGTACACCAAGACAGACCTCTGTCATGAAGAATATCTGACTCCTTTAATAAGGTGTTTCAACTGACTGTTGAATGAGTCCTTAAGGAGCAGTAATTTAAACGCTGAGCCAAGCTTTGGAGTCAGTTTTAGGAAAAAATAGGAAAGAGATACCTAAAAGATCCAGAATGTTTCTGTAACAACATAGACCAACTTTGCTCTAACAATGAAATTCAAAGGGCAAAACATTCTCCAAGTGATAATGAGAAAGAGTGTATTGCAAGTTCTGCTATATGAAAATATTTTTATAGTTAATGTTTGGTTCTTTGAACATTTTAAGCCTATTTAGGCACAGACTTTGTTTGTGGCATTGGGATTTAAACTTCCTATAGTGTATCAGATGGCCTTCCTTGTGCCGCAATAGTATCTTGTGCATTGCTCTCTTGTAGCAATCATTATGTTCCTGTATCATTGTCAGCCTAACTGTTTATCTTCCCTAGGCCTGATCGTTTTCACCAGTGTCTAGGTCAGGGTCAGACATCTAGTTGGTTCTCAATAAGTATCTGTTGGAAGAATGAATTGATGGGATTAGTGGAATGAGGAGCTTAGAAGTATGAAACTGAGCCATGATTTTTCTAATCAGATATTTTAGTGATGTAGAGTTATTTGAGCCTTGCTTCTAATCATCCAGTAGCTCATAGAATGACTACATCCCATTAAAACCCTTTTTATACCTCAAAGGGGCACTTGGGTGGATTCAGGTGTATGTAAATTACAGCTAGGTCTGAAAACACTTTCAATTTAAAAAAGAAAAAAAAATTTCTATTACTCTGACTTTTGACCACAAGTTAAGAACATACCAAAAAAGGAGACTGCCATCGAAGCCACTGTAAACAGTTTAAATAGGGACATGCATGGCTTTGCATTAGAGCATAGCATTACTGTTTGATAGATTAAAAAAAATGAAGAGCAAGTAGCAACAGTGGCATATGATATATTAAAAAAGATTTAAAAATACATTCTTTCACCAAATGGTATAAATTAAATAAGCTGTCAAATTGACAGCACAATAATATCATCTTCACAGTAGCACACAGTATACCACAGTGGAAATTGTATTAATTTTATAGAGAAATTAAAGATGAGACCTGAGAAAAAATAGCTTGAAATGCTTTTTTTGCAATTTTAGAATCATCATTACTTGCTAGAATCCACTCCAAACATGACCAGAAGAATAACCATAATAAATCATGATAATTTACATCACAGCTTATTTTGGTGAAGTAACATCAGATACACTTCATACTACTTATTCAGACTATAATTATTTTCATTAAACTAAAAAATTGCTTACAGCAGATTTACAGTAAACACACAAAATCAGATCCTTAACAATGAGCACTACTAGACCACAAGTGTTCAAAATAACTGAAGTCAAGTGTAAAAAACAGTCCTTGATTTATACTTTTTAATTATATAATCAATGTACTTTTGTGGGTTTATAATATATTCCTTTTTATTTTGTCAAAACATCCAACAGTCTTGTTCAGGCTCCCTCCCGTTAACTAAAAGGTAGTTTAAAAAGAAACTTATGAAAATGTTGTCAGTTGCCTATTAACACAAACTCCCAAGTAGCTTGTATGTGTCAAGAGTAAGATTATTCTAGAAATGAGGGGTCTGGGGGAAAATCTAATGGGTTTTGTGCATTGTGAAATGGGGCAATGATAAGAAAGGTAGTTGAATAATCTTGAAAAAAATCGAGGAAACCTAAAATATTGCTCTTCTATGAGTGATATATTTCATACAAAATGAGGGAACAATTAGGATGTTGAAAGCAATGTATCTGAAATTTTATACCTTCCAATATTCTTGTTGTTACCAAACAAAATATTTAATGGATACCTCGATGGCTTTATTTTTTTACTGCTATCTTTGCCCACCCAAGAAATGTTTATCTTTGAAAACTTTGTCCCTATGATATCCAGGAATTTCACTTAATATGAATAGAACTGGAGTTCCTGTGTTATTTCAACACTTGTCAGGGATCTTCACAAAACTTGTGACTATTGACAATACCAAATGTATATCTATATAATAATTTAATATGGTTTTACTGCCTTGAAATGTAGATACAAGATTGTTTACAAAGATAAAAACTTATTTATTAAAACATTTAGTACCAGAAATAAATTTTAAATTTTGTAATGGTTATGATTGACTAGTGAAATTCTTTCTGATACTTTGATTAAACCTCTGTGTACGCATCCCCTAGGAATGTAGAGAACAAAATATTTGTTTAATTTCACTAAGATTTAATTATTTGGTTTGGCTATGTCTTTAAATTCACTTTAAAGTAGAAAATCCTGACTTTTCTTGTTTCTGTACAGATACTAGCAAATCCAAATCAGTGTAGCATTAAGTAAACTTGTCTGGATATAACAATTGGGGAAATAAAATTCCAGTTATCTTGTTCAAGCCCAGGAAGAGAAGCATATCTCTTTTTCAAATCCTGAACAAAAATCTCAAGTTTACTGTGATTGGATCAAGTTAAGTCACCTACCCTCAGTGAACCAGTCTATGTGATCAGGGAAGCATGCATCCATGAATGGCTTCAACTGGGTTGTATGAACCCTCGAGCCCAACCTGTGGCAGGCAAGGACAGTCTACTTAGTTCTACTGCTTGGCATAGACCACTCAAGTCCCATCAGTAGAAATGTGGATTGGGATGATGTCACCCAAACTGCATGACTGGAAGGTTCTGGTTCTGTTAGTAAAGAGAAAACGAGAAGTTATTGTTTGATAATTTAAATTCAGAGGCTACAAGCAAAAGTTTTACATTATAAAGGGAAAGATAACTTATTCAGAATGTCCAAAATTACCTGTGGTGTGTTTTTTGACTTGAAAAGAATGTAACATTTAACGTCAGGGAAGATGAGATTTCTTGGAGAAATGCTATTTTTGCTAAGAATCCTATTCACTGCTTTTTACCTTGATATATATATATTGGTTCTTGATTCCAAGGACAATTGAGGCTTTATTAAAATAGTTTTAAATTGCTCAGAATAAGTCAGTTGGTTCCTTGGTCAAATTGTGTTTCTCATTTGAAAGCTAGTGTCTGCAATGCACTTTTTAAGGAATAGAAACAAAATTCAGAAAACAAACAAACAAACAAAAACTATGTTAGCATAACTCTAGTGGATGTGTGAAAATTAAATTTAATGTAGTTTAAATATCACAGGGCAGTGCAATTTGCATTACTAGCTGTGGTGATGAAGAAATCTACAAAAGTTGGGATGTGCAGTTCGAATAAGAAACAATAGTATATTTAGGTAAATTTGGTACATTTGAACAGCAATTGGATGATATATCCAACCTTCTTGGAGAGATATTGGCTATTTTGACATTTTAGATTTTATTTCATATAATATAATAATTCTAGTTTATTGTATATTATTTTATCTGCCTTAATTTGGATTTGTATTACTTTAAAATGACTGATTGTATATAATTTTGTTTTGCAGAGTACAAAGGATTCAGCCTCAATAGTGACTTTCAAACCATATCCATAAAATCAGATTAAAATGCTTAATTGTGTCTCAGATTATCCAGATAAACTGACTTTCAAAATCAACAGTTGTGATATTTGAGTATTTCAGTTATAGCGCTCACTTGTAAATTTAAAGATATTTAAAAAAATGCATTGCTATTGCATCCCTGCATGCAAGCTTAATTTATTAAGAGTGTATAATTCAGAAAAATGACTATATGAATCAAATTTTGGTTTCTGCTCTTTCCCCACACTTGTGGTCTCACCCTCATAGAATAAAGGTAATGCTACATGCGTATGACTGTGAGATGAAATTCACGCAAGTCAGATGTTTTCAGGAATTTGAGTGAAAATAGAATGCCCCGGTCTAAAACTTTCCAGAAGTACAGTAATAATAAACATACTAAGTCCCTACTGTGCATAGAAATAAAACTATAGTCACTAGGGGTGACTATAGAGTGATGCGGGTGCTCAGAGAAACTCAGCCAGTGAGTGGTACCTTTTTTGTAGTCACCCTGAGATGTACATTAGTTAAAACTCTTTCTGCAAGTGACAGAAAATGGAATCTATTCACTCTCATAATCAAAAAGTCCAGAAGTACAGTTACTTTCAAGCTTAGTTTGATATAAAGCTTCCAAGTCCTAAAGGCCTAAGTCTCTCTTAATCCCTTAGCAGGACTCTGCTCCTCTCCATGTTTTGATTTCATTCTCAGGTTCCATGTTGTAGTAAACTGGGTCCCCCATCCACAATCCCCCTGCCCCACAGTGCCATGTTGAGTGAAAACAGACCATCTCTTTTCTGATAGTGGTTGCAAGAGTCCTGAGACTGACAGTCACTCTGACTAGATTTGTTTCAATCATGTCCCCCCCGAGCCAATCACTGTGGCCATTGCATGAGTGCTTGACTTGCTTAATGCTGGGTCACATGCCCATTGTTGGACTCTGACAAAAAGCATCGCCCAGACCACATGAAGTGCAATGTCTCTAAGATAAAATAGGGAATGTTGCTGGAAGAAGAGGGAATAAATGCTATCAAAGCATAGGTTATCTATTAGAATCTGTTCAGGCATTTATGGGATGCTAAGTTTATTCAAGATATTTCTGGAACTCTTTTCTTAGTATGGAAAGCTTATGAATCAGTCCTCCAAAAATAGTCATATTATTTTATATTCCCAGTACATTTTTTATTGGATAAGGTTTTATAAAACTTAATTAGCTATCTCACTTATTAGCCCTACTGTGACTGACATTTGACTAGATCCAAAATAGAAATTATCTACATAGGAAAAGGGTTTGCTCTTGTTGACAATATTCAAAAGAATGCACCAGATATTGTCATGTTCATTCCAGAAGCTCGGGCCTAAAACTATTCTGGGAAAATATCAGTACCATTGGCATAAATGTGTAATATTCCAAACTGACTGATTTGAAAAAGCCTGCACTAATTTGGATACATATATTCTGGAAATATCCCTGTATAGTAATGTGATTATGAGCATAGGATTTAGAGCTCGACTACCTGGGTTTGAATCCTAGGTTAGCCACTGTGTAATCTTGAAAAAGTTATTTAAGCCCCTCTCTTTCAAAATTTTCATATGTAAAATAATAATAATGAGAGTAACACCTATTTCATCAGATTGAGGAGCAAATGTGTTAACATACATTTCTTAGTAAACGATAGCTCTTATTACTATTATTTTAAAAAGACATCTAAAATTACTATGTTTGATGTGAGAAGAAAAAAATAAATCAACTTCAGGAAAATGTCAGGCCTACAGTCAATCAGGAGTACAAAAATATTGCATGGGTAGTGTGGAAATAAATGGAAAGCCAGGAGACATAGGTTTTAACTCTGACTTCCCCTAAATAACTTTGGTCTTCGCCAAACCACTACACATCTCTAGGCTTCAGTTTCTTCACCTATAAAATGTCTCCTAAAGCAATAAAATTGGATAAATCTATAAGTAACGATGCAAACCAGAATAAAACAGCAAACAGAATTGGCTTGAGGTAAATTAAGAAGATGTCCCAGCAGGCACATGTTTAGAGCATGGTTTTGAAGTATATTAGGGGAAAAGATTAGTAGAAGAAAAAGAATATAAGAGAGTTTCCCCAGGTGAGACCAAGAGGAGGACAGCAATTGATGCAGAGAGGTAGAGTTCATCAGATAATTCGTGTGGGGGAGCTACAGTTGCCTTGGTTAGTGAATGGAAACATGTTGTGAAATCCTAATAGTTGAATATACAGAGGCATGAAGGATTCATTTACTACACAGTATTGAAGTCCAGGCTTTAAGACTTTTTAAGCAATAAGAAGTATCTCTAAATTTGTGAGTAGGGGAATATGTGGCATTTGAAATGCTGACAAACATTTTGAAACAAGGCCTAGGACAGCAAGTTACGCATAGCAGCTTTTTAAGAAACGTGTGTTGCTTTGAAATTCATTGAGCTTAAAAATGGGTACTCCTATTTGAAGTACTAAGACATCATGATCCTCGTGGTAGTCTCTTGACAAAACGTTTCATTTTAATCATATAGACCTGTCTTTACATTTTAAAAATTGTCTATCTCCCATGCTTTAACTGAATTCTAGGAGGCAAGTGGACTTCTCTAGAAGTGTTTATTATTCATTTGTTGTCTTTACTGTATTCCCTTTTAGAAGATGTTCCCTCCCATTGGAGAGGGGCTGACTTAGACATAACTTCATTCTCAATGGGCCCTAGCATAATAACGTTGCACAGTAAATGTCTATGTAATTAAGGATACCTCTTATCGTACTTTGCCGCCATCTAGGAGTCACAAGAGATGAAGTTGCTTCCAACTTAACTGAGGTTATTTCCTGAATATTACCTTTCCTATAATGCATATAATTTTTTTCAGAACCTCTTTTCTTTTCATCCTTTCTCAAAAAAGTAGGTGAATATTATCCCTTCCAAAGCTAACTTCTCTATTGGGTTTGTTCCATGTTTATATCATGTGGGATCTATGAATTTAGAGTCTACCTTTTGCTCTACCTCTCTACCATAACTAGTCTCTTAAAGATCACCATGCTTTGGGGCCGGCCTAGTGGCACAGTGGTTAAGTTTGAGTGCTCTACTTCGGCTCCCCAGGGTTCGCAGGCTCAGATTCCAGGCGCAGACCTACACACCACTTATCAAGCCGTGCTGTGGCAGGCATCCCACATATAAAGGAGAGGAAGATGGGCATGGATGTTAGCCCAGGGCTAGTCTTCCTCACCGACCCACTCTTAAGGAAAACCAGACATTTGTATACGACATTGACATTAAGACAAAACGGTAAATACAATTAAGACATTAATTATATAAGACATATAACTGAAAATTGAGACAAATTTATAGCATGATTTTAAACAGTTGATAAGATATAAAAGGGGAACTCTATTTCCTGTGAGCAGCACAGAGCTGGAAATAGTGTAGAGAAGTTGAAGAAATCTAGGGAATTTAGCCCTAGCGTACTACTTGGTTCTGCAGTATAAAATATTTATACACTCATTACATCACTAAGAAGAGGCAGGTAATACTACAGTAAAAAACAGCCCCCAAATTTCAGTGTCTTAAAACAACAAGGTTTCTTGCTCATTCATGTTGAGTGTGAATTACATGGTAGGTGGAAGCTCTGCTTTGTGTGGTCCTCGCTCTGGTCTTAATCAGTTTGGACTGCCATAACAAAAATACCATAGACTGTGTGACTTCAACAGCAAACATTTATTTCTCACAGTTCTGGAGGCTGGGAAGTCCAAGATCAAGACATTGCAGATTCGGTGTAAGGTGAGGGCCCACTTCCTAGTTCATAGATGCCTGTCTTCTTGTTGTGTCCTTGCATGCAAGGGAGCTCTCTGGGATCTCTTTTATAGGGGCACTAATCCCATTCATGAACCCTCCCCTTTCATGACCTAATCACCACCCTAAACTCCACTTTCAAATACCATCACATTGGAGATTAGGTTTCAATATACGAATTTTGGAGGGACACAAACATTCAGTCTATAGTACCAGGATAAGAGAGCAGTTATTCTCTGAAACACTCTGGTTATCGCAGCAATAAAACAGAGAGCACATTACACATCGTGCACTGGTTCTTAAAGTTTCCACATGCCACTTTCATTCATATTTTTTAAATATTATTTTTTTAACTAAAACTTAATTATTATTACTATTTTTGGAGCAGTTTCAAGTTCACAGCAAAACTGAGGGGAAGGTACAGAGAGTTACCATATAGTCCCCACCACATACATGCATAGCCCTCCCCACTATCAACATCCCCCACCAGAATGGTACATATATTACAGTTGATCAACCTACATTGACACATAATAAGCATCCAAAGTCTTTAGTTTATATTACATTTTACTCTTGGTGTTGTACATCTATGAGTTTGGACAAATGTATAATGACATGTATTCATCACTGTAGTATTATATAGAATATTTCCACTGCCCTAAAAATCTTCTGTGTTCCATCTATTCATCCCTCCTGTCCTAACCCTTGGCAACCACTGGTCTTTTTACTGTCTCCATAGTTTTGCCTTTCGAGAATGTCATACAGTTGAAATCATACAGTATGTAGCCTTTTCAGATTGGCTTCTTTTACTACGTAATATGCATTTAAGGTTCTTCCATTTCTTTTCATGGCTTGATAACTCATTTCTTTTTAGCACTGAATAATATTCAATTGTCTGGATGTACCACAGTTTATTTATCCATTCACCTACTGAAGGATATCTTGGTTGCTTCCAAACTTTGGTAATTATGAATACAGCAGCTATAAACATCATTTCTATGTGAACAGAAGTTTTCAACTCCTTTAGGTAAATGCCAAGGAATGCTATTGCTGCACTGTAAGGTAAGAGTATGTTTAGTTTTGTAAGAAATTGCCAAACTGTCTTCCAAAGTGGGTGCATAATTTTGCATTCCCACCAACAATGAATGAGAGTTCCTGTTGCTCCACAACCTCATCAGCATTTGGTGTTGTCAGCATTCTAGATTTTGGCCATTCTAATAGGTTTGCCGTGGTGTCTCATTGTTGTTTTGATTTGCCTTTCCCTGATGGCATATGATGTGGTATCTCTTATTTGCCACACATGCTCTTCATATGCTTATTTACCAACTGTATATCTTCTTTGGTGAGGCATCTGTTAAGGTCTTTGGTCTATTTTATAATTGGGTTGTTGTTTTCTTATTGTTGAGTTTTAAGAGTTCTTTGTATATTTTGGATAACCGTCCTTTATCAGATGTGCCCTTTGTAAATATTTTCTACCAGACTGGTTTGTTTTCTCAGTCTCCTGACATTGTTTTTCATGGAGCAAAAGTTGTAAATTTTAATGAAGTCCAGTTTCCAGCTTATCAGTTATTTCCTTCATGGATTATGCCTTTGGTGATATATTTAAAAAGTCATCATCATACCCAAGGTCACCTAGGTTTTCTCCTATGTTATCTTCAAGGAGATTTACATTTTGCATTTTATATTTAGAATGCGTGATCCATTTTGAGTTAATTTTTGTGAAAGGAGTAAGCTCTGTGTTTAGGTTCATGTTTTTGCATATGGATGTTCACCTGTTCCAGCACCATTTGTTGAAAGACTATCTTTGCTCCATTGCATTGCCTTTGCTCCTTTGTGAAAGAGCAGTTGACTGTATTTATGTGGATCTATTTCTGAGCTCTCTATTTGATTCCATTGGATTACTTATTTATTCTTTCACCAATACCACTTTGTCTTGATTACCATAGCTTTATAATAAGCCTTGAAGTCAGGTAGTGTGAGACCTCCTACTTTGTTCTTCTTCAATATTGTGTCAGCTATTGTGGGTCTTTTGCCTTTCCATATAAACCTTAGAAGGAGTTTATCAATATCCACAAAATAACTTTCTGGGATTTTGACTGAAATTGCATTGAATCTATAGATCAAGTTGGGAAGAACTGATGTGTTGACATTACTGAAACTTCATATCCATGAATATGAAATATCTCTCCATTTATTTACTTCTTTGATTTTATTCATCAGAGTTTTGTAGTTTTCCTCATACAGGTCTTGCACATCTTTTGTTGGGTGTATACCAAAGTATTTCAGTTTTTAGGGTGCTAATATAAATGGTATTGTGTTTTAATTTCAAATTCATTGCTGGTGTATAGGAAATTGATCGATTTTTGTATTTTAACCTTTTATTCTGTAACCTTGCTATAATCAAGTATTAGTTCTAGAAGTTTTTTTGTTGATTCTTTTGGATTTTCTACATAGATGAACATGTTCTCTGTGGAAAAAAAAAAGTCTTATTTCTTCCTTCCCAATTTGAACACCTTTTATTTCATTTTCTTGTCCTATTACATTAGGTAGAACTTCAAGTATGATGTTGAAAAGGAGTGGTGAGAAAAGACACCCTTGCCTAGTACCTAATCTAACTGGAAAATCTTCAAATTTTTAATCATTAAGTATGATGTTAGCTGCCTTTCACATTTTACAATTCAAAGTAAGTTGTGTGGCTACATCAATTCCAAAGGGGCAGAGAAGTGCAATCCTACCCTCTGCCAAGAAAGAGAATGGAAACATTTGGTGAACAGCAGAAATGACTACTGCATTCATAAGAAAGCAAAATAATTTTTTAATCTATTGAAATAATGATTTTTTAACTTTAAGAATCTACATACTTAAGTAAAGTATGAAAGACTCAATTTTGTAAATGAGTCAGTTTTGTAAATGCAAATGTTAGCATTCTTGCTCAAAAATCTTTGTTTCAATACCATAGCTTCTTGAATAAAATTCCATCTCCATGGAAACTGGCACCTCCCCACAGCCCTTTTGTCACTACCCTCCTACACAAATATTAGTGTAAACAGTGTTGAATGGAACTTCTCCTGCTGCTTCAGAATTTTGTTTGAGGAGCCAAAGCTGAGAAGAATAGGCAACAAGTGCCCCCATATTCCAAAAAAGGACATGCTTCCCCCCTCTCATTCAGCTGATGTAAGTAGACAACTAGACGCTGGAATGCATTGAATGAGTGGTAAGCTGTAGGCACAGAGGGAAAGTGTTTTGATTTATCTTCTCCCTCTCCTTCCAAGCCTACTGAGAAGGACTATGAAAAATTGCTCATAGACATTGGTTTATCTATCAAAAAGGGACACTGACATCTTCCGCTCCTGATGAAAGCTTGCTGAGCCCTAGATGTTCACGAGGCCCATGCTGGCACAGACATCAGAGTAGAGGAAGGAAAGAAAGATCTTAGAAGAGCCTCACATGTATCTCAGGGAGTTTGCTTAAAGTTGTACAAACAGAATTCTGAGTGAGAAATAGCTGGAACATCTGCAACACAGAGCAAGAAGAGATAGCAGCAGCAGGGGCGGCCCATACCATCAGTGTTGTACATGACAAGGATGTGTGAGTATTCCATGGATCATGTGGAGACCTCAGAGGTCTCCTATGTCATGGGAACTGCACCTGTAAGCAACTGTCAGGCAGACATCCAGGAGCAGGAGATGAGAGATGAAAAGAGGTCTGCCAGAGAATGCATTTTCCAACTCAGGAAACCTCTGGGAGATGGAGGCTCTGAAGAACCCACAAAAAGTGCAAGGATCAGCATTTGAACAACTGCTTCTAAGATTTTCACCTTGCCCCATTCCCTTTGAGAGCCCAAAAATATTGAGACCTAAGGGAAACCCAGAAACAGCAGAGAGAAAGGCAGAGAGGGAGTGAAAGTGCAAAAAACAAAAAAAGGAGTAAATAAAGCAAACTATGATGCCCTTCCCCACTGCAGGAGGCAAGCCACAAGCCAAGATTCATGTAGGAGGAATCCTTTAATTTAGATATGAATCCATTAATTTGGATATGAAATTAATATTTTGATCTAGACTAGATTGTAAATACTGAAAGGAAGCAGAAGTCTATGAATTTTGTCATCAAAGGACAGGAAAAGGAAAGATTACAGAGTATGGTTAGATGGAGTGATTAATGGAAAAAAATAAAGACTTTTTCAGTGGAAATCATTCCTGAATGCATTTGTCTATTTCCCATGTCATCCTCTCTCCCACAATATTTGAAGACCATGGTGCTGGGCAGAGAGGCGGAAGGACCTGGGCTTGGCATGAATGTAGACTGGGCTGGCCTACAGGGAGAGGAATCCAGACTCAAGGTGAACTGACAGACCATGTCTATGCGGGGAACTAAAACTGATAGCCTGCCAGGCAGTCTAGATGAGGTGTCTATCCAAAGTGGAGAGAGGCAGAAACCAAACAGAGGACAACAGGGTGAGAAACAGGAACTCCAGATCTGGCAGAGGTTTCAAAGAGAAGGTGGGAGATGGAGCATCGAGATGTTTTTGGTTACCGGAATATTGCTGCAGGCTAATTTTATGCTGAGTCCAATAGCTTTAGCTGTCAAGACTGCTGAACCATCTTAGCTACCACCTGGAAAATGCTTTTTAAATTTCTGGCATTGAAATTCTACCCATTCTTCTGCAACAGCCATAAAGCCACCACCTTTACAAAATATGCCTGCTTGCCTCTTCACATATTTTCTGGCTGGAAATTCTCTCTCTTCCTTTAGACTTCAATAACATGTTGACATTTATCCTTATATGTAATTGAGTCCCTATGTTGTCTATACTCCATGTGAAAATCAGGAAAGTTAGCAGTTATTTATACACAGGAAGTATTTGTTGGGTGAACATTACTGTGAAAATAAATTCACAACTTAGAATCATTTTGAGCCTGATTTTTAGGCTGCAAAGAAAGTTTCAGATGAAGTCAACATCAATAAGTGGTATTTACTAAGCAATCCATTGACATATTGATGTAATAAGCAGCATGCCAAATAAGTGAAATAAATTATTCCCAATTCTCTGAGAGCAACTTGCAACTTTACGATTTTGTGAGGTCCAGAAATGGATGAACTAAAAATACATATGGAATGCTGTGAAGTCAAGAAAAGAATTTACAAGAGGAGCAGAATGTTTGACAGTGTCCAACAATTAGAGAAATATGATGATAGGTAGTAATAAATTTACTTGCAGGGTTAAACATAATAAGAAATTATCATTACTTTTTCTTTTGAACTACCATAAAAGGAGGCAGCATTGAACTTGTAGGCAGAAGACATAGTAATCTATTTCATGTTCTAATCATGTTCTTGCTGGTAAATGTTAACATAGGCAAGTCACTTATGTCTTTGAGTTTCCTTTTTGTTCCCCTGTAAAATGAGAGTATTGAACTAGATGAGTGGACCTTGTAGCAATAAACGTTTTTCACCAAACAAATTCATGCTCAGAATTGCAATATCAAAAGTGAGTAAAACTGGAGCTGCTATGGTTGAATGGAGTGTTGAGTCTAGGAGATACTGGGCTGCAATTTTTGCTTCCCTGCAGCTCCTGTAACTGACTCTAGACCTCTACAGATCCACATAGGACAAGTAGAAGACGTCTGGTGTGGACCACTTCTTCTATTTGTTTCTGCCTTCAGATTCTGTATTTTACAACAAACATTTCCTTATCTGCAGAGAGTAAAATGTACTTTCCAATCAGTTTTCTCAGTTAATGTTAAAAAAGCAAGAATGAGACTAGGGCAAATGTAATTCCTGAGCTGAAGATATAGAACCTGAGGCCCAGAAAGGTCAAGGACACGAGTTGGCCCACTCACCATCCTGGATCTGCAAATGTACTTGTACTTCAGGGTTCATTTTGTCTGCTAGAACTTCCTGAAAATTTTGTGAACTTTTCTTCTCAGTTTAGTTGTGTATTTATATAATGCTGAAATATTAGGAACTTTATTAATGTTCTAAAATGGAAACATATACCTTATGGGTATATTTGCATACTCAGGGGTTCATATAAGCCAAAAGAAGAATAGCCAACGCCTGTGAGTAGGTCTACACTATAAAGGAGAATATGAGTTCTAGTGCCAAATATTCTTTAATGTTAAGACACTGAATTTCATAATTAGATAAACTAAACTGATATACTAGCTTACTCTGAAAACCCTTTATACTGGAAGTTAATAAGATTTGTGCCACAGAGTCTTCCACACCCCTAAAGGTTTTTTCCACTGCAAAACTTATCTGGTTATCTGAAAGAAAGGAAAAGAGATATAAGAAGTATGGTGTGAAAAGATGGTCCCATGCCTGTATTTGCTTAGGCTCTCAGCCTGGAGAATTTTAGAGTAGAAGAAAGACTGTGGGCATTAATGCGATTCCCCCAAAACAACATTTGGAAAATCCTTAGTTTTGATTGACTGCCACCAAAACCCATGCTCCTTCCTGCACATTCTTTTTGAAATAGGACATATCCCAGCTTTCTGAAACCAGGCAGGGAGGAATAATGCTTGTTCTCAAGCCAATTGGAGGAGGGCAATGTTCAAGTCATCACAAATATTGTTATAAACAGAACAATGACATTGACAACATCGTTTGATCTTTGTGCCAAGGGTGAAATTAATGTCGTATGCTTACTCTGATGGATGACTGGAAGTTAGTTTCCACCAAGCACACTTAAAAGCAATGGTGTCCTCTCTCACTTCCATTTTCTCTTCTGATAAGTCAAGGAATTCTCATAAACAATACTGGCTTCTTGAAGATTGGAAATAGCAGAGGAGTTTCAGAAGTTAAAAAATTAGCTTAATTTAGAGATATTTTGTTCTTCCTTGAAAAACAAAGAGACAAACAAACATGCAAACAAACAATACCCTCCAAAGTTATCAACATTTTCGCTGGGTAGAAATTGCCTCCCTTCTCTCCCAATGTCATTATGCACCTTCCATGATCGAATAAATTCTTGCAGATATTAGGAAAATATATTATGACATGGGTCCTTGGAGGTTGGCTAGATGCAACTCTGGCAAATGCCTTCCATTGCCAATCTGAGTTACTCTGAATTCATTGTTTTCTTCATAAACCTTCTCCACTGTGGCTTGTTGCTTTGTTAAAGAGGTTAGTACAAAATGATGTGGATACTTTCCCAAGTTATACATTTTCACTTTTAACTTGCACCTCACCAGATCACTCCAGGACAAATAAATGAGATGTAGGGTGCTCTTAGTTTGGATCAGCAAAGACACAGTTACGTCTGTGCACTGTTTGCTCATGCAAGCTTTTGGTTAGGTGTTTGCTTCCTGGCCAGGTGGGAGCCAGATTTGGGTGAGGAATACTCATACTTGTACTCAAGAAAGCATGAGAAAGAGTGGTGCTACTTTGGTATTTCCATCCTCCTGTCTCAAGCTAGGAACTTTCAAAGGGAGAATATATACATGGGAATTTGTGAGAATCAATCCTGATCAATAAGCAAGGCTTGATGGTGACTTATTATTGAGCTGGGTAGAAATAGTGTTCTTCTGAGAGGCTTTGGATATTTACTTATTTAAAAACCAATTCAACCTGAATTTGAAAAACCAGCGTCACTTTTATTTTTAGCTGTACTGATTACAGATCAATAAATAACATGACTGAGGTTGTATTTTACTTAAAATATGCATTAAAATGATATTTTTTTCATTCCTTGATGGGGGTAGTTTATCTTATTTCAAAGTTGAAACAAAATACTGTCATAAATTTTGTCATTTTTCAAGTTTAATTGGTCAGATTATTATGGAGGTAGTTTTGGCATACCACGTTGGCAGTCAGTAAGAGGCAGAACTGATAACCAAACTTCTTTAGTATGGCTCTTCACAAACACTGGCAGAGATTAGGAAGTTGCTGGAGTTGGAGGGATATCACTGGAGGCTCTGGGAGTTTCTTCTGAAGTCATTCTGAATTAGCAGCTAATGGGGAGCTTTCTTTGATAGCGCTATTATAATTAAATGCAGCTGGATGAAAATCAACCACAAAGGGAGCTCGTTTGTTTATCATTACTTCTGACTTTGTTAGCAGATGTTTTCGAAGTACCATAGTAGCCAGCTTAATTTGTCTCTGTGTAATGTGAAGCAGGTAAACTTTGATTAATAAACTGACAAGTACATTCCTTAATTTCTTTTCAGAAGTTCCCTTCTGTGACTCTTATATAGCACATATGTCAAATCCGGAAAGCACACGGATAAACATTCAATTTCTTTTTATATATGTCAGGCCAGCTGAAATGGAGGTGTCAGTCGGCGGTGAGCTGGCTTGTCAAATGTTCATCTTGAAAGCTGCTGTAGTATCATCGCATGTAAGTAGGCTAGTGAAAAAGATAAACACATATGGCTCATGTGTACAGGGCTACAGAGCGACAGCTCTCTCAGTTGTAATCACTATTGGCTTTCCATAAGGGACTCAATAATTTCAGTAAATTGGATCCTTTATGGGTTTAAACATTAATTCATCTATTTAAAAAGGGTAATTTTGACATATCTTTTGCTTATAATAAATGCCTCCTCCACTTCTTAACAGGCAGACTTCCTCACCACCCACTTTGTCTGCTCAACACATTCTAACTCCAGTGTCTTCATTCAGAATGTACTTTCTACCTGTCTCCCTTCCCATATTCCACAGTACATCTCTTTCATCGTTTAAAGAACTCCTAAAAATGATACCCCTCTTTCTGAGCTTTCCCTACATACCTGAAAAGAACGTGGTGGTTTTTTTTAATTGGCTCAACGAAGTTTAAATATGCAGCATCCACGATTCACACTGCATTCATTACTAATACAATGGAATTCATGTATCTTACAATTTTGCGCTTTCTTTACAATTAGTATTTGCTCGAGATAAAGTTGCATACGTGTCTGCATGTCCTTTGATTTTTTGTCCATGTCAATGTTAGCAGTTTTACATTATAATGTCTACTTTTTTAAAATATACCTGGCACAGTACTGAGTACTTCGTATGTACTTAGAAATCACATTTTTTTTATGCTGGTGCTATAGCATCAGCTGTTTATTCGGTTATTTATTACTTCTGAAAATTTATTTCTAGGGATATGTGTGTGAGCGTATATATTTGTGTCTATGTTCGTGTTCTCACCTGTTTGCTGTACAGAATTCATTTGGGCTTAGGTTAGCAGAGGGAGGAAAAAAACTATGGCAGACTCTAAAGTTGTCTGTAGATATGCGTAGGGAACTGTAATCTTTGGCATCATCTTACTTCCCTTTCTTCAAAGCCCTGACTGAGTTTAAAAAATGTTCTTCATATAGGCAGAGTGGAATAGGAGGAGAAGCCTGAGCTTTGTGACTAGATGTTGCTGGGACTGAATCCCAACTCCTCTCCCTACTAGTCCTGTGAGCCTCGACTTCCTCACCTATAACATTACGGTCAATAATTCCACCTTGTGAAGATTAGAGATAATATATCGAAATGTTCTGGCACATAATAGGCCCTCAGCAAATATTAGTCAATGTTACTATAAATATGTAATGTGCTATTTCAGTAGAAGAGAAAAAAATAAGTTAAAAGTGGCCACTCTTAGATGGAACAGTACAGAGTGGCCCTCTGTGCTGGTCTTCATGAATGATGGTCACAGCATGTATCAGCACACCAATTTAGATGTTATTTCATGCAAAACTAACTTAAAATGTTAAATTATAACTAATAAGCAATTGAAATTTATTAATGCCTATGGAGTATTTCTCGTGAAAAGAGAACACCCATCCGCGACCAGCAGAATGCCAACTGTACGTTCAGCTCCCAACTACCAATTGTCATTTGATTAAAAATAATCCATCTCTAGCAGGTATGCTTCTAATTGGGGGACTTTTCAAGGAAGCTTCATTAAATGGCCACTCTCTACAAACATTTTTGAGATAATTGTGTATATTAGAAGTGTCAGGCTGAGTAGATACATCACAGTCTCGGATTGGTATGTAGTGAGAACCAAATGCACGCTGGTACCTTTATGTCACTTTAGAACATTTGAGAATTTTGTGTGGATTTTTTTTTTTAGCCTTTTAAGCTTTTTTTCTAATGAGAATCTGTCTTTACTTTCCTTCTTTTGAGGTGAGGCGAGCAGAGATAGAGTCACAATGTTTTAATAGAACTGCAGATTAGCTAATTTTGAAAAAATTCTTGTTAAGATGATTGCCCTTGAGGAAAATCCTTCATGTGTGAGTAACTATCTTTACTATTTCATTTACTTTGCTAGAGAATAGAATTATCTGACAACATTTCAAAGGAGGATCACATACCAACTGTGAAGAAGTGTGGCTTACAAACAATGTGATGTGCTATCTCAAAGTGTCTGCATGATGATGGATCAGAGAATTAAGTAATGGAGCCATTCCACGTGACTCTGATTCTTGGCTCTGTATTTTAATTTACCTCTGAAGATGACCAAATTCATAGACTAGATAAAAAAATAAGATATCTAGCATCCTCTTTACAGGATGGGGAGTGGGGAATCCACATGGTACTGTCCTTCACTTGAAAAAAGCTGAAATTAAATCACATGTGTTTCTCAAAGCTGGGGTCATGGAGCATTTATTTGGGTGTGGATTTACTCTGAAATCTTGGGAAATTATGCCACATGTTGAAAATCATTCCTATGGTTTCAGCATTCATTAGGCTGGTGTGAGGGAATGTAAGAAACTAGCTTGTCAGATAATTTGTGGGTGCAATTGCTTAAACAATGCTATTTGAGCAATTGAAAATAAAATAGCACTATTTCAGCAGGATTACTGTTTTACTGTCACTGGAGGGCAACTTGATGAGTTGTGAGATTCAGAAAAGATAGTGTAGTTTCAGAGACCGTGTTTTTTGTTTGTTTGTTTGTTTTGGTGAGGAAGATTAGCCCTGGGCTAACATCCATGCTCATCTTCCTCTACTTTATATGTGGGATGCCTGCCACAGCATGGCTTGATAAGCAGTGCGTAGGTCCTCACCCGGGATCTGAATCTGTGAAACCCAGGCTGCCGAGGTGGAACCCCGAGACCGTGTCATTTTTGTGGTATTTGTTGAGTCCCTTAGAGTGTGGAATGTGCTCAGGGAGGCATCAGCCATAGAAGAAGAGGGGTATCTGAAAATGTTGGTATCAGGAGAGCTGAGACCAAGTATACAGTAGATCTCAAGGATCTTGGGGAAAGTCATGTGCTATTTTCAATTAAGGATGCCTCCACACAATGTCTCATCTACTGAAAATGGATGTCTGATGTACATGATTTTTATTGTGATGTCTGGTATATGAGGGGTTTGTTGGGTGTCAATCAGGGATAATCGGGGGGAGATGGGTGTTAGAGTTAGAAGCCAGGAGTCTGCAAAGGTGAGAGGGATTCTGTAAAAGGTGTCTGTTCAAATCAGGCAAATCTGGCTGTAGGAAGCTGCTGGAATGTGTACAACTTCTTCTTTGTGTTCAAGAGGAAAAATGTGTCCAAATGTAAGGAGACCAATACACGAGTGAGTAGTGCTAACGGTAATACTGCTGGTGATACTTGTCTGCTTTTACATTTCCAGAAGCCCTGACCCTGACTTCAGTCCTTGCAGCTTATCTCTTAAGCTGTTTCTGGGCCTTCATCCTTTTGCGGCACTCCAGGAGACTGGGGTGAACGTGGCAGTGACCTTGTTGATGCCCGAGAATCCCATGTCTCTGTCTCTGAACGATCTGTCAAAGGACAGACCCTCCTAAGAACGGCATCCTTTCTTGAAATTAAAGAGAGAGGGGAAGCTTAATTTGAAGGATTGCTTCCTAGACTTTTATCTATTTCTGATTTTTACCCAGCATCTTTTGTGAAAAGTTTCATTGCAGAAGTCTGCAAAAGAAAATAGAACAGATGATGGAAACTGATGACTAAATTCAGCTGTTCCCTAAAAGCTGCAATAATGTCAGAGCAGTAACTGGATAATCCATTCTGTTTTGGGCTTTGTCTATTTTTTTTGTACGTGAATTGTCACTTGGTTGTCTTATTTATACTTCAGCGAATGGTTCACAATGTGTGTGTGTGGAGACATATGTGAAAAGTAGCTGTATTGTAATATTTATCATTAAAGAGCTGCCTTTGTTTCATTTTACAAGCATCACATTGATGATTTGAATAACGGAGCTGACTGGCTTACTCACTGAAGGTTGCGTCCATAATGGAGCAAATTTATGTATTGAGGTTCTCGTTTCCTTTATTAGATAATTGGACAAAATGCTGAGAAACTGCTACTAATTGAGCACTCATTCCAGCTTTTGTCTATATTGAGGCTGGGAAGGTTTTCTGATGTTTGCAAAAGAATTAAATATCCACCAAGCCTTGCAACAGCTCTCTCATCCCAATATGTTTTCATTAACTTTAACTGCGTCCCTGGGCTTAAATGTGGTTTATCCCAGAATTTTAACACTCACCTTTTATAAGAATCGCATATTGGAGGATGTTTTCATTTTAGGAAAAAAAAGTATGATCAAAGACAGGTCGTATGTTTCTTTCTTTGAGGCAGCAGGGGCAAATGGGTAAGGTTCAGATCAAATGTTTTTGCTAGCATGACATTCAATAGGTAACAGTTGCCCTGAAGCAGGGCATGAAAGAGTTGGAGGAAAGAATAATAGAAACTGAAAAACCTTTGAAAATCCGTATAATATTAGGTATTTTGAAAATCAGTTGTTAAAAAAAATTCATTTATAAGAAATGCGCAGTAGAGGATAGGTATGTTATTTCAAGAGAAACCTTCTTTTCCCCACCCACTGCCGCTATTCGAGTTTGGGTCCTAATAGTAGCCCTGTCTTTGTCTTCTCAGATAGCTTCCTTAAAGTATTCTTTGCCTCCACACAATGTCTCATACTTCAAGTCCATCTTTCACAGCACTTCCAGGCTAATTTTCTTGAGGTACATCTTATCCCATTATTATTATGTTAAAAAAAGTAATAAACAGTTCCACAAATTTAAAATAGTAAAGTTCTAACTTGTTAGCATGACATTATTTAACTCTGACCTACTTCAAAGACTTATTTTCTAATATTCGTCATGCACTCAGGTTTCCACCAAGCTGCAATAACTACCTGCTCTTCTCACGCAAACCCTTGCGTGTACTCGTCTCTGCCAATGTGCTCATTCTCTTCCTCAAACCTATACTCCTCAACTCCTTGTGTTTCTACCAATTGAAATCCTACCTATTCTTCAAGGCATACTCTGCCATGCAGCCTCCGAGAGGGCCCCAATGATCTTGCCTCTTGGGGTTCATGCCTGTGTGATCCCTCTCATTGAGTGTGGGCTAGACCTAATGATTCACTTCTAATGAACACAGTATGGCAAACCGCATGAGCTATCACTCCGGGGATTAGATTACGCAAGGACTGTGATATAGATCTTTCTCATTACTGCCGTCTTGTTCTTTAACTCTGAGGGAAGTCAGCTGCCATCTTGAGACCTATCCTATGGAAAGACCCAGAAGGCAAGGATCTGAGGGAGGCTTTCAGCCAATGGCCAATGAGGACCTGAGACCCTTATTCCAATAGCTTGAGAAGAACTGAATCCTACCAGCCACTACATGAGTGTTAGAAGCAGATCCTTCCCCAGGACAGCCTTCAGAAGAAATTGCATCCCAGATTAACACTTCAATGGCAACCTTGTGAGAGACCTTGCGGCATCCGGCTAAGCTGCGGAAGGATGTGAGACTGAAACTGTTGAGATGATAAATGTTGTTTAGACCATGAAATTGGGGGGTTATTTGTTATATAGATAACAAATATATAGATATATAATAGATAACTAATATAGATTTTGGTGCCAGGAGTTGGGTTTAAACCCCTGAAACATTCTATAATTCCTCCAGTAAAAACTAATATCTCTCTTTTACGTATTCCTAGAATGCATTGTGTATACTGGTATTTTGGCACTTTTCAAATTCTGCCTTCTTTTGTTTTCATTTGTACATGACTTTTCTCCTGTATAAAACTGCAAAGTTCCTTGAGGTCAGGGGCTATGCCACATTAATCTCTGCACTCCTTTCCCCAAGGGTTTTGGCAATAGATTTTATGCAGTAGGTGCTTGATAAATATTTGTTGAATTGAATTCAGTGAATATATTTAGTCATACTTCAATAAACCAAGGTTAGTAAATAAGAACAGTTGGCCATGTCTAAAGATTTTATAGCTCTTGAGTTTTCTCAAGAATTTGTGGGTATGAACTCTGGTGGTTTATTCAGGGACATGTTCTCAAATATTTCATGATACTTAACAACATTTCTTATTTTAGGGGGAAGTGAGTTACAAGCAAAACATGATCTTGACGAACTTTCTACAGATTTAGTTAATATTTTCCCAGGTTAAAATATGAAGAACCTTAGATTTTGTTAAATGACAGCATCTACTGGACTATCAGGGTTGTGAGGATGTTTTAGACTTAAAAATGATAGCCAGCTGGATGACTTCACAGCCTCTATTTCTCTTTAGGAGTTCTGTTTTCTTTACTAACTGGTTCGATGTGAACATTGGTTTGTTACCCTATGTAGTGGTTGAGAACTTACAAATTACTTTTGAGATTTGGTACTGCTGTGCAGTAGAAAGAATGGTGGTTTTGGTGTGAGAGAGTTCCAGTTTGAATTTTAGCTGAACAGCTTATTTGCTGTTTGACCTTGGGCAAGTCACTTAGTCTCTCTGAGTGTTCCACGTATGTTTAATGGCACAATAGACCTCAAGCTATGGGTTTGAGGAATATTTGAGACCATATATATATAAATATAGAGAGAGTCTGCATATTGAGATATAAAATATATATAATAATTGAGCCTATATAAAGACAGAGACTAAATATATAGTCTATAGAGAGAGAGAGACTATCTAATTTGAGAAAGAGCTTACTGCAGTATATGACAATTAAAAATTTTTAAGTAAACAGTAGCTGAATGCCAGACCATCTAGTTCCTAATATTGAACCTTTCTCTCCATGTCTAATTTATATTCTCTTGGAATTCGTGGCTTTCCTTTGTTTTGTTTAAGCTGACCTATAGACAGGAATATCTCCCTCATCCCACCTGTGACTTTACAGACTTACCATTGCTATGAATGCATTTAATTATTCCCTTCGTTTTGTTGTCAATTCAACAAATATAATTGGGTCCCTATTAGAAATAAGAGATTCAGGGATATCACTTCTTTGAATTCTTGGTGCATTTGTTTATTTGAAGCAATCACTTGATATGTGCCATCTACTAACCTTTACTGTTAGATATCACTTAACGTGGGAGAAGATTTGCCATAAGCAGTCACTTTGTAGTTATCCAACCTTGGTTAAATTTCCTTCTCTTTTCCTTGCCAGCTGTGTGACTTTGGGTAATCAGTTTCCTCAATTGTAAAATGGAAGGGATAATGGTACCTGATAGGGCTGCTGTATTGATTAAATATCATATTCACTGTAACATCCTGGACACATTATCCAGCATAGAGTGTTCAACAAAATTTAGCTATTTTACAAGTACAATATGCATTTATCTTGTTTCACATATTCAAAATAATGTAAATGTGCACTGTAAACTGCAAAGCTCCGCACAAGTGTGGGTGGTAGTTTTTAATAGGGTCTAGGATGGGGACAATTTCTAATACCTCACTGAATTCACGGGTCTAGGAAAAATAGCGGTGTAATCAATAGGTGATCAATAAAGGTTTGCTGTTGCATCCGATAATGTGTGGATAAAACACCAGGCAGGCCTCATTTAGCGCTGAACAAGCTGAATTCTTATGGTATGGGTCAACTAATAAAGTGCTCAACCACTCTCGTGGCCAGGGAGAACTAGCATCCCATAGCATTTGCTTCACTTTGTTTATTCCTTCTCGGCCCCTTGTATGCCAATAACCTCCTATTTTGCCACCAACGATCTTTTGACTCCCAGTGAGGAGTTTGATTCTTTTCCAAAGGACGAAAAAACATGGGATTCTTTTCTTGGCTAAAACACACACCAGATATTATAGCAGGTTGAGGGGGCTAGCCTCAGATGGATGGGAGGGTCATAGTCTAGGCCTACTCACCTCCCATTAGAAGAACTGTCAGGTATGCCAGAGACTAAAGACACCGTTCTATAGACGCTTGTTGGATGTTTATTTTATTTAAATTTTTTTTATTTTTTGTTGTAACTATGCAGAACACACCAACTACTCCTAATCAGCAATATCTCTTGTCCTCATAACTGGAAAATAATCAGTCAATTAAGTTGCAGATTTGAAAACTTTTCTTTCCACATGGATAAAAAAACAGCCTAGATTAAGTAAATTAGGAGGTTTATGTTGAGTAGAATTGAGAGGTAAAATTCACCACGTAAGATAATCTAGAATGTGGGGAATGATGAATCCCAAATTGATACATTTATTTATTTTTTTATGGAAGTCACATTGGTTTATAACATTATATAAATTTCAGGTGTATGTCGTTGTGTTTCAACTTCCATATAGACTATATCATGTTCAGCACCAAAAGTCTAGTTGCCATCTGAACGGTACACGTGTGCCCCTTTACTAGTTTTGCCCTCCCCCCACCCACTTCCCCTCTGGTAACCACCAATCTGATCTCCGCATCTATGTGTTTGTTTGTTGTTTAACTTGCACATATGAGTGAAATCATAAGGTAATTGTCTTTTTCCATCTGACTTATTTCACTTAGCATAATACCATTGAGGTCCACCCATGTTGCAAATAGCAAGACTTTGCTTTCTTTATGACTGAGTAGTGTTCTTTTATGTAAATATATATACATATAATATATATACTGATAGACATTTAGGTTGCTTCCAAGTCTCAGCTACTGTGAATAATGCTGAAATCAACCTAGGGGTGCATGTATCTTTTTGAATTAGTGTTTTCATGTTCTTTAAATAAATACCCAGCAGTGGAATAGCTGGATCATATGATATTTCTGTTTTTAATTTTTGAGAAATCTCCATACTGTTTTTCATAGTGGTTGCACCAGTTTACCTTCCAACCAGCAGTGTACAAGTTTCCCTTTTCTCCACATCCTCTCCAACATTTGTTATTTCTTGTATTTTTTTTTTTTTTTTTTGCTGAGGAAGATTTGCCCTGAGCTAACATCTGTTGCCAATCTTCCTCTTCTTTTGCTTGAGGAAAATTAGTCTTGAGCTAACATGTGTGCCAATCTTCCTCTATTTTGTATGTGGGCCACTGCCACAGCATGGCTGACAAGTGGTGTAGGTCCATGCTGGGGATCTGAACCTGCGAACCCAGGCCATCAAAGTGGAGCATGCCAAACTTAACCACTACACCACAGGGCCAGCCCCTTTCTTGTATTTTTAATAATAGCCATTCTGATGGGTGTGAGGTGATATCTTGTTATAGTTTTGATTTGCACTTCCCTAATGATTAGTGACATTGAACATCTTTTCATGTGCCTGTTGGCCATCTGTATATTGTCTTTGGAAAACATCTGTTCAGATTCTCTGCCCATTTTTTGATTGAGTTGTTTGTTTTTTTGTTGTTGAGTTGTATGAGTTCTTTACATATTTTGCATATTAACCCCTTATTGGATATATGATTTACAAATATTTTCTCCCAAGTGTTAGGTTGTCTTTTCATTTTGTTGATTGTTTCCTTTGCTGTGCAGAAGCTTTTTAGTTTGATGTACTCCCTTTTATTTATTTTTTCTTTTGTTTCCCTTGCCTGAGGAGGCATGATATTCAAAAAGATACTACTAAGACCTATGTCAAAGACTGTACTGCCTTTGTTTTCTTCTAGAAGTTTTTTGGTTTCAGATCTTACATTCAAGTTTTTAATCCATTTTGAGTTAATTTTTGCATATGGTGTAAGATAATGGTCTACTTTCATTCTTTGACATGTGGCTATCCCATTTTCCCAAGACCATTTATCAAAGAGACTTTCCTTTCTCCATTGTATGTTCTTGGGTCCTTTGTTGAAAATTAGCTGTCCGTGGATGCATGTTGGTTTTAGATGTGCCAACCACGGATATGCGCAGCTCTGATCTCCTTCGAGAGAGCCAATTGCCTGGAGCAAAGTTGACTGGCAGTCCCAGCTGCCCCCTCTGTGAACTCTGAGGCCATGCTTCCCCTGGCTGCTCCTGCCAATGTCTGAGTGTGGTGGGGGCACTAGTGCCAGCCTGTTCCTGAGACTCAGGACTTCTCCCTTTGACCCAGCTGAGGATTTCTCAGAACTGCCCTGCGGTCTGAGGGCCTTCCTAATGCAATCTTTCCTTTTTTCTATGGTTTCAGAAGTATCAGACCAGACATGTGATCTGAAATCTCTTCCTGCCTACTCCTGTTTCCTTCCTTTTTGCTCACTAGAAAAGTTTAACCCCCCTAATCTTGCATGTCAGATCTTGCCTTGGCTTCTCGGAAAGTCTGCACTGACACTGTTGATAATATATTACCATATTGGAAGTATAACTCCACGCAGTAGAGATGCCATCCTGGTCCAATATAGAGCTGTTCTACCTCAGGCCTTCATATCTAGGAATCTGTGCTCTTGCACTGAACAGAATACACCTGTAGTCTTTGTCAAAAAAGAATCTGTAAATTTATAGAGAAAGGAAGATAAATGTCTCAAATTCATTAGCACAATCATGGACCCTTCAATTCAGACTTACAATTTGTATCATTGTATACGCATATTTACTTAATATGACTATATGTTTGTATACATTAATTCTCAAATTAGTTTATAATCTCTTTGAAGACTGTAGCTGTATCCAGTTTATAACAATTTGTGCTTTCCCCTCTGACATTAAAAACTTTCAATATATGACAAGTAATATGTATGAAATGAATAATTCCATAATGGATCCAAGAAGGATCTTTGAACATTCAGATCTAGGTCCAAATCCCAGCTGTGCTGCTTCAAGTTTATGTAACCATGATCATGTCACTTTTGTCTCTTTGAGCCCCAATTTTCTCATCTATAAAGTGAGTTTTGTGAGGTAATTAATATTAACTATTGCTGTACATTGCAAGTTCCCCATAAGCATATTTAATAATGAAATGTATTTTACCAAATACAAATGAATTTACATAACTTTTCAGGATCATAACTTTGAATGAAATCGAATTAACCCTCATACTGGACTCTGTCTTTTAGGTGCTTAATGAATGTTTATTATCCTGTTAAAATAATATTATTTATTAATATTAATATTATTATAATATAATTATCTTATAACTAAGAATTATATAATTATATTACTAACTAATATTAATTGCTATTAATTAAAAAGGATTAGAGTGGTCTTGATTTATTTCAGAATACAAACAGTATATAAGAAAGCCGTGTTCTCCATTGAGTTTCTACTATACAAATACACATCTTTAAATAGTCTTGCTTTTCTTATACTCCTGTAGGTTTAGAATATCCTGAGTGAAGAGCTCTCAATAATTTGTCCAAGGCCTAGCCTGGTGGCTCTTGTGAAACAGGAGGTGAAAATTTTCCTTAGCTTACCTATCCCTCATATCTTATCTTCTCAAGGCTGGGCTTCCATGTCTCCCAAGGTTACAACTGGCTGACTAGAATGAGTTACACATGTTGATATGTTAAGACATGAGACTGAAGACAGTTCCCAAGGCCTTTTTTCTCTTTCAGGGTAATGGACACTTTAACAGTGACCTCCAGAAGACGAGACCTTGTTTTTATTTTCTAACCAAAATATCTTAGATCATGAGAATTTTAGACTATGTAGGAGCAAACCTGGGGGAATGTATTTTGGGTGTGTGGCTACTTTTGTTAGTCCTGAATCATAACAGAAGAAGCCACATCTGCTAATAAGGGTGAGCTTGCAGTTTTCACCCTGATTATATCAGAGCATTTAACATTGCTTGGGAACGGTCCTAATTCCTACAGAAAGTGGAGTTTTTGATAACTTGATCAAAAGACATTCGTGATTTCTGCAAAATGTCTAGTCTTCTATTCTGCAATAGTGAAAACATATTCTTCCTGAGTATCTATAATCTTTTACTTCTTATGGTATATAAGCCTGAATTATCAAAGAAGTCATTAAGATGTGCATGAGTGATAAGCTGCAGTCAGGAAGATTCTGATTTAGGGAATATTAACCCACCATGCAAACTTTTTGACAGTTGAGAAAAACACTGAACCAAGAGAAGATGTTTTGATGTGTTCTCTGCACAGACACAGGATGAACGTTTAAACCATAGCGAACTGAAGTAATGACCTTCTGTGTTAACACGTAGTTTTTAACAATGACTACTGATGATGTTCTTTCTGTCAGCTAACCCAAATGTTTTATGCTGGAGTTCAAGAACATTTTTTTGTTTCCATATTTTTAAAGTACTTTTTGATTTATAGCAGAAAGGATTTTGACATAGTCTTTCCCCATCTGCTTTTAATTTGCTACTAGAATACCTCTGCCTTCCTTGATCTACTTCGTCTTTCATGGAGCTGTTTACTCTGCCTCACCTTGTAACCCTAGATTCACTTCTAGCTTTGCTTTCTGACTAGCATACAGGAATGTTCATATGCATATACTTGACAACTCTAATCATTGTGTCCAAACAACCATCAAACCCTGATATTAGTTCCTAAATATTTCACAATTCTATCTGTATATCCCCGTCAGCAAAACCACTGGCTTAGAACACACTTTCGTCACTCTAACTTAAAACAATGAGGTCTCAGAGCTTTTGTTTTCCAGGAACCCCACTGATAAACATTGTTGAGCCTTGGCCTCCACTTCACATCATTTAAAAATGAAATGCTGAACTAATTTATTATGCACATTATAAAATGTATATACTTTTATACATTGTAAAATGAATGACAAAAGGTGAAAATTTTTGAAGAATCGTATAAAAGTAATTAGAAGTAGAATTCCAATTCCTTTTCTCTCCAAATAAATTGTCTAGACTCTCCTTGGGAGAAATACATCCCATGCACCCATCTTTGGAGACTATTGTCGTCAGATGTGGCAATAGTATTTTAACTCATGGCCTTGCCTTTTCATTTGTTCCCTTGAATGCATTATACTTAGCTGCCAAGGTGATCCACGTAAAATGTGTACTTGGCCCTGTCACTCTGCTGTGTCAAGTAATTCAGGAGCAGTTTCTCCCAGGATGAAGTCCAAGCCCTCTTGTACAAAGCTTTTACACCCCTTCCCCAGCTGCCTTTCCATCTTAATCTCTCTCTATTCTTTGCCACAGACTTCCCATTTAGTAACATGAAATAGCTTGTAGTTCGGCTCTGCACACCTTACTTTTACATCACTCAGTGCCTTTGCTCATTCTATTCCTTTCACCTGGAATAGCACTCCTAATCTTCTTGACTCACCATTCAAAGACTCTTTCTTCAAAAGTCATCTCAAGCATGTCCTTTTCTAAGAATCTTCTCAGGGTTATTTTAACCACTAGATATTACTGGCGTAGGGAAATGTCCTATGGGTTAACCAAGGCCTACTATAATAAATTTTAGTGACCAAAAGGAGAAAAAAGAAGGCTGCAAAATTGAAATGAATAAATGTTTAATTAAATACTTAACAACACAACATGTTGCTATCTCAACCAATCAACTCTTACTGCAGCTCAACTCAAATATTATATAGTCATATAAAAATTATATCCATTTATGATGTGTGGCAGCATTTTAATGTGTTTGCTATGACATGGACTGGGACCTCAAAAAATAGTAGTGCATTGAGCCTACTAATAGCATAATATATCTCTGCTTTATTGGTGTTACCATATGGTTATGAGCAAACCTCTCTTAGATCACTCAGACTTTATAATGAAATCATCTCATATGTCTGTCTCTTTCACTTTTTCTTGGATATAGCAATCATCACTTTAGAGTAAAAGAACAATATACCAGGATTTATTTTCCCTACTGGTATTTTATAAAATAAAATGCTCAGCATTCAAAATTATAAATAAAAAACTCAATAAAACTAAATATTTAATACATCTCAAGTACAAACATTTATAAACATATAGAGCATTAAAAACAATTTAAATTTATAAAAGTATGAATATTATACATACATTCTTACTCTAATGTAGCATTTGGGATCTTAATTTTGTATATAACTCTCTGGGTAGAGAGGATGTTCATTCAGCAAGTGATTTCATCACAAACTGATAAATTTTCATTGATGTTGATCTCAAGAAGTTTTTATATTTGTCCATATATTTACCTTTATTAAAGAACTTGATGTTTTCATATGGCTTTGAATTACTGTCAAGCATCCTTTCATTTCAACTTGAAGAACTCCCTCTAGTATTTCTGGTAGGGCAGGTCTAGTGGTAATGAACTCCCTCAACTTTTGTTTATCTGGCAATGTCTTAATTTCTCTCTCATTTTTGAAGGACAGTTTTGCTAGATATGAAAATCTTGGTTGATAGTTCTTTTTTTCTTTCAGTACTTTAAATATATCATTGCACTCCCTTCTGGCCTGCAAGATTTCTGCTGAGAAATCTGCTGACAATCTTATTGAGGATTCCTTTTATGTGATGTCACTTTTCTTTTGCTGCTTTCAAAATTCTCTTGAAATTTTGTCTTTTGAAAGTTTGATTAGAATATGCATTGGTGTACTCTCTATGAATTTATTCTGCTTAGAGTTCATTGAGCTTCTTGTGTTTGTATATTCATGTCTTTCGTCAAATTTTAGAAGTTTGGGGCAATTATTTCTTTAAATAAAGCTCTCTGCATCTTTTTCTCTCTCTTTTCCTTCTGAGACTCCCATAATGTGTATACTGTTCTGTTTGATGGTATCCCATAAGTCCTTTAGTCTCTGCTCACTTTTCTTAATTTTTTCTTTTTTCTCTTCAGATTTGATAATTTCAAATAATTTGTCTTCATTTCACTAACTCTTTCTCTTCTGCTTGTTTGAGTTGCTTTTGAACCCCTCCTGTGTATCTTTCAACTTAGTTATTATATTTTCCAAATCCAGAATTTCAGTTTACTCTGCCTTTAATCTCTTACCCTCAGGTGTCTGTGGGTCTGTAGTCGCCTTGCAGTTTTCACAGGTCATGTCTGTTGCCTTCTGCAGCTTTTCCTAGCTTGAGATCTGAGCCACTTTTGTCCATTTGTGCTCTGAGTTGGGTGACAAATAGATCAGTCCCTCAGGCAGCTTGGAGACAGGTTACAAAATTGCAAATTTGGCCCACTCTGTTCTCTTCAGGTCACTGAATGGGACTGGGGACTGACTGGACTGCTGCTAGCCCCAAACTGGGTAGGGCAAGGGTGAGTAAAACACTATGAAATTTCCTACTATTTTGTATGTGGCTTTTCTTAATTGTGTGCTTGCTTGGTTGCTGTAGTCCTTTGACTGATTTTCAGAGTGGCTATAAGGTTATTTTAGTCAGTTTTAAGTTGTTATTTAATGTTAATGTTTCCATTGGGGAATGAGGGCCTAGATCTTCCTAGTCCACCATCTTGCTGATGTCACTAATTTCAGAATTTTTAAAATACTGTAATAAAGATCCCCTTGGAATACCCCTGGTCTGGTTTTATTGGCCTTTATTGGTGTAGTTGCTTCCTTGAACTCAAGTTTCATCCTCTGTGGCTGACCTCTTTGCTATGGTCTCTGATTAGCTGGTCCTGGGGGGTTTCAATATCTTCCTGCCATGTTTGATTTCTCTAGGAGAAACTTTCAGAACTGTTAACTCTAGGTAGCTCTTCTTTTCTGGCCAGAGGCTGTTTTGAGGAATTTTTGCTTTTTGAGGAACTTTCTGCCAACTGGAGAATGAAGGACCTGTTCAGACAGAGACAACCACCTGTTTCAGAGAATTCTTCCCATCAGTTTGATTTTGGGGAGAGAGGAGAGGGTCAAGGGGAGATGGGGTAGGGTTTGTGGGGGAATTGCAGAGGCAGAATACGGAATGCACCTAAGTGGACTTTAGGTGAAGTTTTCAGGAATGGGAGGTTGGGAAGGGCAGGGAAAGCAGAATGTTGAAGAAAGTTATTAACTTATGTTCAAAATAATGTGATTTCTTCTATTCTCCCCTCACATTCTTAATATTACAAAATAACATGGTCTAACAAAAATACCATATGATAATCCTATTCATCTTTGTACTCCCAGTATCTAACAGGGTGTATCAAGCACTTAACTGGTGCTCAATACATGTTGAACTGCAATGACAATTATCCAGTCTTAAAAGTGGTTCTGAATGTGACCTTTAATATATACCTTTCTCACCAGAAAGTTTTTTATTTTCAAGTAGTGTTTCATGAGCCTGTCTGTAAAGAATAGGACAACTACTTAAGGTTGAATTATGTATTAAAAATATTTTAAAATGAAGTTTACTTTCATCTCTGTAAAGTATGAAGGAGATTATGGGGATGATGAAAAACATTTTTTCCTTGCCATGAAAATTTCTAAATCTTCTATTTTCTCTCTCTTAATCAATCAATCAATCAATCAATTGTATTGAGGATGTGTTTGCTCAGGATTCTTCAAGCTGCTATCAGACATAATGAAAAGGTCATAGCTCTGGTCCGAGGAGAACAATACAATATACTGCTCTCATCTCATTAGTTTGTCTGTTATTTTTCCAGATCTACGTTCAGTGCCTGGCACACTGTAGGTGCTCAATAAATAATTATTAAATGAATAAATGACTTGTTGAAAGAGTGAACAGACATGAGTGTACTTTCCATGGACTCTACATAAGATTTATAGCCAGGTCTATATTTTTGGGATTATTATCTCTGGTTGTACATTAAACACCTGATCACAGTTAATAGCACTTAGCTTTTCCCACTTTTCATAATAACCCACTCTTTTGCTCTTACCTCAAAAGCCTGGATGGATTCTTTTAAGCCATTGCTTTGAAGGCATTTGTATATTTTTCTAAAGATGTTTAATGAGTTGGAAATAACCATCCATGAAGCACTTTTAGCATAGCCTTCACAAAGTTGGCTTTTGCAATTTAGAATTCTTGTTAGATAACTCACTGGAGAAA
This sequence comes from Tapirus indicus, assembly GCA_031878705.1. Lineage (NCBI taxonomy): Eukaryota > Metazoa > Chordata > Mammalia > Perissodactyla > Tapiridae > Tapirus > Tapirus indicus. Next base: position 60,956,131 of record CM062926.1, read on the forward strand.
AACGTATTCATTTATATCAGATTGTTTCTATCACAGATGATTTTTGAAGCTATGTTTCAAGTAATTTAAAATATGAGGTTATAGTAAAGTGACGAGACACAGATCCTCCAAAGACAGAAATCCAAATTGGGCTCACGTGGAATTCAGTGGACAGCTTTGCTGGCAGCATCACCTTGTAGACAGTTAGAGGCAGCTCTGTGTACGAGGTAGTGGATTGGCCGCTGGCACAGCTGCTGAGGTTGAGGAAAGCAAAACTAATTGTAATTACTGAGATTCCAAATTTTCATGCCCTAAACACTTATGAGAGTAGCTGCCCTATCAGCAGAGAAAAAATTAGAGAAAATAGGGAATTATAGAGACCTTAGCAGTTGTGTTGGCTCACAGTAGTGCTGAGCTTTCTATTACTGTAGTAATTTCTTAGCTTTAGGATATGGCGCAGTGTGCTGAGATACAATGGTGAGGAACAAAGGAGAGAAGTCTATAACTCTCTATTAGGTAGAAACTGAGTGTTTATAAAATATGCAGTTAAACTGAGGCAACTGTGTTTATGCCTTAGTTTAAAGTAAAACTATACCACCGGCGTCTGAAGATTTTACAAAGGGAGGAAGTCACCTTCAACAATTTTGTTAAAACAGTGTGTAGACCAAAAGGAGTGGTATCATGCAAATATATTTCTTCATAGTCTGTGTTACTACCTTCTCATAATTGAGAACAGTTTACTCCCAAGTTTGGCTAGGAAAATATTTACCCTAATTTTCTTTGTTTGATTCCTTCTTTAAAAAAGACAGACAACTTTGAAAGAAACATTTGCCTGATACCCTAGGAAGTTACTTGCTGAGCTCTGAGATGACAATGGAAAGCTGTTGCTGTGAGCCGATCAGGTGCTGCCTGTGGAGATGTTTTTGTTTGCCCCATTTTCACACATACTTATTCAATAAAGCTTTTGTTTTACTGACATTGGAAGACAGTGTACTGCATTATGCTGTGATTTTTAAGTGACAGTGTCAGTGGGACTCGGGTAAAAGATTTGAAGTGAATTCAGGCTGAAAATTAAAGCTTTGTTTTGCTTAGTTAGAAATGAAAGGTAAATTTAAGATTTTTTCCCACCACTGGAAAAACAAAAACAACCAAAACAACAAGGGGACAATAACAGCAAAACCTAACTTGTGTCTTCCTTGCACCATTTTTAGTGAAAGAACGTCATTCCAAATATATTTCTATATATCTTGGGAAAATAAGAAAATTGTCACAACTTCTATGCACAACCTCTGACAGGCAATACATATTTAATACTCAATAAATAATATAGCTGAATCTAGTTACAATTTGACATTCTGAAAAATGTCTATTTAAATAGGATAAAGTGATATATACCAGCAAAGAACAGTGTCTGCTATCAGGGTTCCCATGACAAATGCAAATCACAATGAATTTGTTCCTTACAGCTGAATTTTATACTTAAAATTTTGACTTTGAAAGGGTAAGCCACCACGGCACCATGGTGAACCTATGACGGTACCCACTGGCTCTAACTCTGCCCCTGGTGTTCTGATTGACTTTGGTGTGCCAGGGAACCACTGCAGGGCTTAATCTTCTCCATCTAATAAAACAAGGACTTAAGTGCAGTATTTCTAACAAGTTTTTCTGTTCTAAAACTCTATGAATCACTTTGTTTCAGAATATAGGTAATTCAAACACCGTGGTGGGTCCCCTAATAATATATTGATAGCATTTTGTTCTTCATGTTTCTGCGTACATGTGCATGTGCAAATAGACTATAACCTGAAAGCAATTAGTCAGTAAATTTAGAGTTAAAATATTACTGACCTTTGCATTCATGGAAGGGTGGATGAGTGTAGTTCTAACAATGCTTTCACGGTTCTGATTTTCTTTCTATCATAGCACTCATGTTGTTTGGTAATTATTTTTTATGTCCTTGTCCTCCTTTAAATTCTGCTTTGATTCCTTCCGTTCATGATATGTTACAGTTTCTCCAATCTTAAAAAATAATCAACCCATAATAATCATCATCTTCTATCACTCTTTCCAGTCAAATTCAAGAGAGATATTTCATACAGCTTCATTACTTACCTTCCTTACTTTTCCGATTACCAACCAACGGTAACTGTTCACCTTTTTAAAAAAAAATACTCTCAATGGCACTTGACCTTGTCAATTACACCCCACCTTGCTGAAATTAGTTCCCTGTCATTTTCAATATTCTTTGCAGGCTCCTCAACCTGCCATGGAAGTGAGACTTTGATGATTTCTGGTAGTTGAAGCTTGGCCTCTTCTCCTCTTTACACTTTCTCCAAGGCTCCTCATTTATACACTTGAGTTCCATAATCAGCAGGCCACTTATATTTCCTACATTATTTCCTGTAGTCAAGTGATTGTTCCTAAACTCTACCTGCCTTCTGATCAAATTTACTCAGACACCTCCCTGGCACTTCAGTTTCAACAAGTTCAAAACACAACCAATGGCATCTCTTCCCCTACTTCCCAAATCAAATACCTGTAAGCTTTCCAGATTCTTTTCTCCGTGTTATCCTTGTAACATGGTATAGGTCCTAATCTGTCCTAAATGTTGAAGCCCTCTGCCCTCTCCTAACCCACTGATATTGCTTTAGTTTAGACTTTTCATCACTTCACACTGGAGCTATTATATTGGTGTTTTATCAGGTTTCTCTGTTCAATTTTTTTCTCTCGCATCCATTCACCACAGTGCAGTCATAGAAATCATCTAAAACTACAGATATGGTCATATATTTCACCTATTTAAAATCTTTAAGTGTTTGCTGTTGCCTTGCAGACAAGTCCAAGTATCAGGGCATGAGAGACCCTTTCTTTTCTGCACCTACTTCTCCAAATTCATCTATTAGGCTTTCCCCACCTGTTCTTAGAAGCTGCACTACAGGCATACACACCACTTACAATTCTCCAGACATAGCATGCTGTTTTATATGTAGATATAAAACATGGTCCTTTACCCATGACCAGCCTGGTGAACTCCTATTCATCCTACAGGACATAACTACATGAGCCTTTTTGTGATAGTCCCCATAAGCACAATTGATTGTTCTCTCCTTGAATTTCTAGTCCTGCTCCCTCATACCTTGTCCAGATTTCATTTGTCTTCTCTCATTAACCATATTTTATTTGTGTCTGAATCCCCAGTGCTTAACACTGTCCCTGATAAATAGTAATTACTCAATACATTTTGGGTAAACAATGCACCAAAAAAGCATCCTAGAAAATAGTTGAGAAGTATAATTAATAATGCAAAAATATTTGCTAAGGGTTTTGTGAACTTATAGTGAAAGTTGTGAAAAAAATCTATGACGAAAAGAATAAAATAGGGAATAGGTTGGTATTAAAATCTTGAGGGATAACGTGGCTGTCGATGGGGAAAGATCAAGAGGAGGAAGCTGGAGTATTCTGGGAACTTCTGAAGGGGAGATGGAGACCATCTGGAGAGGAGGATGCTGCAGGAGTGAGTGCCAGGACAGAGATAAAAGTGAATGGAAAGGAAATAGTGGCTGAACAACATCAAAGAGGCAACTCTACTGCAGGATTGAACAAGTAACTGTGCAGTCTCTCTGGCAGAGATACAAGTGGGTGGCATTGGTTGATGTGTCCTGATGGTTATGACAAGCACTAAGAAAAAGGAATATAACTTGGTTTAAGACAACTTCCTCCAGTGTAGCTGGACTTATGTGCTTGGGACAAAGTAACCCGAAACAACAGGGTATGTTCCGATGTTTTCAGTTTCTCTTTATGTGCAAATGTATCTAAGTGTGTGTTTTCTACTTTAAATAACACTAACTTAAACTATTAAAGTACCCCTTATTGACACGTTTAACTTTTTCCTTTTTAGAAAAATCCATCCAACTACTATAAGTACACCAAGAATATTATTTAATGTGATATTCCCTCCTTTCTGAAAGCAATTATTTCTGTGTTCTGCCATGGACTTTTCTTAGCAAAGCTCAGGTAGACTTGTGTGTGGACAGGAAATTCATGAGACTAAAACAAGATACTGTGCTTGTTTGACTTAGGAAAAAAAATCATAAAGACAAACATCCTCTTCAACCATTTGTTTACAATTAATTTCTAATGATAGATAGAAAACTTTGAGAGCAACAGGAAGTATAAATAATATAGGATGAAAAAAGCAAAAAGAATAGTGTTAATAATAACAGTTGCAGATGGTTAGAGTTTTCCCTGGAAAGTATTGTTTTAAATTTCTGTTAAATCTTGCCAGATTTCAGGAAATTGTTTGATCTTAAGTAGAACATGTTGCCACTACTTCAGTGATAGTAAATGCTGCCGAAACATTTGCAAAATAAAGATCAATACACTGAAAATGTGTAAACTTATATGTTTAGGTGATAAATCCATAAGTGTCATAAAGAAGTTACTTTTGGTGTGGTTACATTTCCGGAAAATCCAACTGTATCCTTTGAAATATTCATGCAGCATCCATGATCGGAATTGTGATTTTTCTTGGATGGAATAAGAATTACCAAAAAATAATCCTTTTCAAAATTCTCATATTCATGCATATTTTTCCTTACATACCTGCAATGAATTCCCTCCTTGTTTTTTAAACAATGAAAACAAAACCAAATAATGTAAGTAAGCAATTAATATTGGTAGCGATCTGGATACTGAGAGACTTTATAATATAGTTGAAAGGAAATATTTGAGTATGTTCTGTAGATGCTTGACTGACTCATTGCTCATTGTTTCACATAATGGTGAAATGATGATACATTTACTACTGTGTTACGGTCAGACCTATTTGGCTTTTTATCTAAAAAATTTTAGAAAAAGATGTGATAACTATGTCATCTCCAACTTGAGGAGCTCTTAATCAATGAGAATATGGTACCAAAAACCAATTAGTGTTAATGTGTGAGTAACTACAAAATAGCAAAAATAGAAAAGCAAAAACACAAACTAAACAACAAAAACAAAACATTACCCAGTAATGTTTTGGCTCCTAATATAGTATTTCCTATTGATATGTAGAAGGTGAATATTTTAAGTCACTTTCACTTTAAGACCAGTTCTACTTTAGTCTATTTCCAAATCCAAATAAAAACAATAGTTTAATACTGGGTATAGTTTTGGACATTGATTTATTAAAGAATCTGAGGAAGAATCTTTAAAAGCTATTTTAGAGTAAGAGGGGTTATTCAAAAGAAATTCTTTGGAAGTTGTCCCTCTTGAATCTACAGTCACAAATTTATATTCCCTTTGTGATCTAAGTGGAAATGATCCATCTTCTGTTCAAATTACTGGTCAATATGTCAGTCAGCTCAAATACCACTAATAAGATGCTAAAAAGTGCTTCTGAGGAACGGGGGATTTCTTTAACAAGACATAAAGTGCTTTTTAATCCATTTCTTACTCGTTAAAAGCATTATGATTCTTACAGATTGTTCTATCATGATGTGGTTTTAATCCTTTATGAGAAGGGAAAACACATTGTGCAATCTGAAATATAAGTTAAGAATTGAGTCTGTGCAGCCTCCTTAATAATAGCCATACCCGAAATCTGGAGTAATAACATAGTTCTTCTGGAAGTACTGTGACCAACAAAATGGGAAAGATTTTTAAGGAAAACGGTAAAAATATTTGGGAAAATTTTTTTCTTTATGAATTAAGTTTTTGGAACTTGCTTTTGACTTCTAAAGAATTTGGTTTCTCATGTTCTGAACCAAGTCACCAACTTCAGAATACCAAACCAATGAGTAATCACGGGAACTCTATGAAGAAGCAAAGATAACATTGCCTTGTGGAAGAGAATGCTTTATTTTTCATGTGAAACTTGCCTCTGGGAGTAAGAGCAAAATTACCAATCTTTCTGTATTTCCCGTTACTTCATTTATCCCATTATTTGTCTATTAATCTTTCTTCCCATTTGAGTATAATGATCACATCTTTGATTAAGTTGAATTCAGTTCCACTCATAGCTAAATGTTGGAGGTACAACAGTGAGGAAAATCCTAAGAGCAATGGGAAGGATAGAGATTGGGGTAGGAGGTGGCGATAGGGTCATATCAATCCACCTGCTGCATGGAGAATGAGTTGGAGAAGGGCAAGTAGATCAGAGAGTATATTATTGCAGTCACCTACATAGGGCATGATGGTGGCTTGGATTAGGGTGGTAGAATTGGTGATAGAATTGGGCTTCAAAAATACTCCATGGATAAAGTTGTAAGACACTACGATGGACTGGATACAGAGGAGAAAGAGAGGGTAGGATCACGAGTGGTGCTTTGTATTACTCAGTAGATGGGAGAGAATATTGGAAGCGGGACAGGTTCAGATTGAGAAAATGGGGATAAGAGTAGAAATTGGCTTGAGACATTTGGAACCTATTGAATCTTTTTCACCTTTATATTCTAGAATCAATTAACATAGCTATGTCTCAGTAAAAGGTAAATAAATGAGTGAATTAGCAGGGATGTGACCCACGTCCTTTATACATATATAATCACCTATATATATATATATATGACATTATCATGGGGAAAAACAAACCAAATTCTACATTTCTCAACATGCCATCACTCCTATTTTAAGCCACAGAGTTATTTCATCATGGAGCTTTTCTCAATTAAGATTTATACACTGCTTTTATGACTCTCTCAACAAAGTAAAAAAACTGAGTCTCTCTGCTTCCCGTCTTTTTAAAAATATCTTGTTTACTGTCATTTGACTAATGGTCCATATGTGGAGCTTACTTCTTACAATTGCCAATAGTCTAATAGATCATGATAAGCACATAATTTTGAGTATTTGGGTGCAAGAAGTTCCAGGCATGGTTTTCTACTCATATTTTTTTGAACTTCCTTCTCCCTGCCAGGGAATGTGTGTTTTTGCTTCACGAACTTTAAAAGAGCCTTCTCTGCTTTATTTCCAAGCCCAGTAACTAATCCAAGGATCAGGAAATATGACAGACACCCCCACCCCACCCCACTCATGAATTCTCTTTTCAACAAAAAATGAATTTAAGAACTATACCAAATGTATTGACCAAATTTGGGAAAGAGTGTTAATTCTTTGGTTCTGTCTATCCTAGCAAAATGATTAAAATTTTGTGGTAATTACTTGAATATTATATTAAGAAAACCTAATTTGAAGATCCAGGTTCTTATTTCCTACTGAATTATCTACAAGTTCCCTGGCACAGCGTTTAAAGCATTCCACAGCATGCCACCGAGCGACTTTTCTATCTTTATCCTCATCTGATCCTCTCCCTCCAAGCCTGTGCTCTAGACAGACTAGACTGCTTGTCATCCCCTAGTTTTCCTAGTACTGCTCTCTAGACCTGATATTTTTTTCCTTTTACCAGATCACTTCCCTTCTTGCTTTCATTTCCTGCCCACCTCCTATTCAAAACTCTCAAAATTGTGATTACTTTTCTTTCAAGGCCTGTCTCAAATGCTAGCCTCACCATAGCTGTGCTTTGTAATTTTTCTTAAAGCAGTTTTAATAATTTATGTGCTTATCTTATACTTTAACCTTGTAAAGCTCCTACTCATCCTTGTCTTTCTCATTGTGGTTATCGTAGTGACTTGCACATATCATGCAACCAATAAATATTTTTTGAATTAAGTTGAATCATCCCCACTGATAGCTCTTATTTACGTTAGGCATTGGGAAATTATTCAAATCATGGAATCATCTTGTTTGTGTAGACAAAAGTACTATACCAGGCTCTCCCCATTATATCGCCTCATTAGGCTTCATTCACCAAACGTGGGTTGAACACCTACTAATTGCAATGTGCTGCGTTACTGTATCCTGGAAATGGGACCAAATGTAATTACCTAATCATGTGTCAGGAAAAATATATAATTATGTGTATCTCACATATTCAAAATAAATTTCTAAAATAAAATAGAAAAACTTGATATCAATTAAATCGTATCCAAATAAAGACTGAATATTTAGCTTTGTTCAATCTCATCAATACTGGTAAGGAGAGTTAATCCTCCCACTTGAGAGAAACAATTAACACATATCTAACCCAGGAATTCATTTATTCAATAACTTTCTCAATGAAATTCGTAAGTGAAAAGAAAAACAAAACTCTTTTTAGCACATTGGTTGTTTTTCAAAGACACTTCCAAGGATTTGGTTTCAGAGTCTCTGATTTTAGGTATGTCTCTCAAGATTCCTTACGGACAGGGCAGAAGTAGAGCTGAAATCCAGCAGAGGCAAACAATTGTGGAAAATCTGTGAAGTAATGTTGTCTTTGCAACATTTTCCGGCCTACTTTTCAGGACCCATGGGCTTCAGATAAGCATTAGTTATGTGTCCAAGACAAACCACTGGGGTTTTTGAGCCACTGTTCATCCTTGGTGTAACTTTCTCACAAATAATTAACACTAAAATACATTCTTTTTCCATGACTAAAAAAGTTGGGGGGGGGGGAACTACCTAGGTATGTGTGTTCTGACAATTCACTGTTTTAATTTAAAATTTCCACCCAGCGTTGCATTCATAAAATGACCACATGATGATATGTAAGCCAAAAAGCATAAGAAGTGCATTGTGGGTAGGGGGAGTTTATTTTTGTTATTCTTTTGAAATATTCAGCTGGTATTAAAAACAGATCTTTTGTGCTGGAACAACAGTGGTACAGGTAGACTTCCTACTTTTGCAAAAGATCTGGTCTTTAGCTTATGGGAACCGAGCCGAAGCAGATGTGAAAAGTTCAACTAAAGGAAGAACAGATTAAACGCACTTTTGTGGTTGAAAAACCAAAACAGATGTTATTATTAAACCACAAAAACCTGGGTGCATTTAAGTAACACTAGGTGTCTGCATTTTAAATTTGTATTGAAATAATTAAGGCATTTAAAGCTACACAGGCTGTTGTGTACCACTAAACTCTTAATCTCAAATCAAGGAGTTTGCATGTTAAAAAAAACTTTCAAGAACATTGGGTCTCTGTCATAGTGCTTGTCATCTGAAAATGAGACAGAAAGCATCTGACAATGAAAAACAAAGCCTTTTGGTGAGTTTTAAATTCTTTTTCTCAAAGTATTTTGAAAACATTTATTCACATAATTTTTTATGTCTTTCCAGAACAGCTCGGAAATGTCTAGAGTACTGCTGTTACAATGTAAATCTTAGAGAGAGGGATCAAGACACAGAGCAGAATTAAGATGATGCCAATACACGAATTCACAGGCCATTGGTCAATTTACTGGAATACTTCTCCACACATGACGGCCTCTACCATGGGATATAAAATTGTATGGGGAAGCAAATATGAATCAGAATTGTCCCACAATGGCATGACTACTCTTTGATATTTAATTTTGGCTTTCAAAAACTTTTTGTTCTAATATTCCACCTCCTCCACTTCAACCCAAAGAGGTTAAAAGTCTAAGTCAACAGGACAGAGACCAGGTGTTATCCCTTGAAAACTCCTATACTAGAGTAAAGCCAGCAGAGAGAGACGGTGGCAAAGGAAAGGTAGCAGTGGTTTGTTTCATAGTTAGCAGTCTTTGATCATTAATCTAGATATGTTTTACACGTTAGGCCAAAAGGGATGTATTTAGCTAAAATGGACATTAAGGATGCAATCTTTCACCTCTATTTGGAAAAATGAGTGTTACACGATGTGGGATGATTTAGGAGAGAGCTGGGAGGATGCCAAGCTTCTACATCATGTAATCTTCGAGTGTTGGAAGTGGAAGAGTCTCTATTAATTATCCATTCCCATTGGAAGAATTCTCTTTTCTACTCTGGTTCTCAAATTGGAAGAAGAAGTGGGGAGACTTCTAAATTGTCTGGGGCTTTTTTTTCAAATCACACATGCTTTGTCTCTCTGCACGAACATTTCAAAAGGTCTTTGAGATGATTCCAACTCCCACCCCTCATTCCCTCACTCTGCCCTTCCCCTGAGAACTACAGATTTTTAACATTTGATGTGGGAATGACCACTGCTTTAGTTTAACACCCTGTAAGATTCATGATATGGCCAGAATGTTATGACCCCTGGATAGTTCACACAAAAACTTTTATCATCATATTGATTACATGTTGGATTCACAATGTTCAGATATATATTAGGTTAAATAAGTATATCACAATTAATTTCCTTGTTTCTGTTTAATTTTTAAATGTGGCTACCAGAATATTTAAAATGACTTATGTGGCTTGCATTTGTGGCTTACATTATATTCCTATTGGACAGCTCTGTTCTATCTGGTAGAGAAAAGGAGAGAGGGAGAGAAGGAGGGAGGGAGGGAGGGACAGAGAAAGAGAGAGAAATGTATGGTGATTACTTTGAGGAAATAATATAATGCGTCTCTTTACATTCAGCTGTACTCTGCCCTTAGCAGTGACAGTTTTGACTGTGTATAAATTTCCTTTAAAAGCAGGTTCGGCAGTTAGCAATTCTGAGAGGGTAAATAATTGGGCAAGAGCTCAGAGTAAGCATCTCTTGGGTGTCTGGACCAACAATGACAGAGAAGAGAGATGGTATTTTAGCTGGCATGCAAGTGAGAGGATGTCCTTGCCTGACCTGAGGACTGTGTATAAGGAATAGTCAGCCCTGGATGGGGTAAGCTACAATCTCCAGGATTCCCAGTAAGACCTAGATATGGATAATCCAGTGTATGGAGTTCTTTTGAAAAACTGAAAGAGAGAATGTGAACAAAGAAATGAGAATACATGGGAGGGATGTAACTTTGTAAGGATTAGAAGTCATTTATTAACTCATTCTCTAACTCCCTATATATCCATTGAGATTCTACTGAGGTCTATTCAAGCCTTTTTCTAGACAGTGGGGAGGGAACTAAAGAACCAAATCTCTATCTCCATGATGTTCCCATTTGAAGGAGAAAAGAAAGATGATAAACAAGTAGACAAATGATTAGTGAATCAGGTTTTTCTATGAAGAAAAATAAAGTAGAGCAAGAAGATAAAGAGGGAGGGATATTGATTTAGAAAAGGTGTTTATAGAATCCCTTTTTGAAGACGTGACATTTGAGCAGAGATCTGACTGAAGAGAGGGAGAAAATCAAGTGGATAACTGTGGGACACTCTTCCAGGTCAGGGTTGTAGACATTCAAAGGCTCTGAGGTAGGGGCTGTGTGGTATGTACTTGAGGAATCATAAGGGGACCCCAGCTAGAGAGGAATGAGTGACAGAGAGGATCATAGGAGGTGAGGCTATAGAAGGGATGGGGGTCGGATTGTGCTGGTCCTCGAAGGGTAAGGTAAAGACTCAGGAGTTTATTCTAAGTGAGATGGCCAGCCCCTGTAGAGTTTTCAGCATAATGCTGATATCATCTGGCTTACGTTTCAAGGAATCCCTCTGAGAGTAAGTAGAATACAGATTCTAGCAGGGCAAGAGGGGAGAAAGACTGGTGAGGAAGCTGTTTGAATGGACTAGTTAAAAGCTGCTAATAGTTTATACTAGAGGGCTAGGACTGGAGGTGGGTAGAAATAGTTGAATTTTTAATATATTTTGAAGTTGAACCAAAGGGTTTTCTCTTGGGTTGTATCTGTGGGAGAATGAAAGAAAAGAATCAAGGATAACTCTGTGATTTGGGGCTGTGTAGCTATAAAAATGGAATCACCATTTACGAAGACAAGGAAATTTGTAACAGACAGTAGTAAGCCAAGGATGTCTGCTGTAATCTAAAGGGTATCCACTAAGAGAAAGCTAAAAAATGTACAGCTGACAAGCTGATAGAAGAGGAAATAGAAGGACTAAAAATATTTGGTTAATCCAAAAGAAAAAGTACAAAACAGGTGGATCAAATAGAAAACAAATAATATGATAGCAGATATAAACCCAAATATCAGTAATTACTTTATATGGACTAAATACTCCATTTAAAACTAAGATGGCAGAATGATTAATAATATAAATTGAGAAGAAAACCCTGGAGTAGGAATAGGTAGGGAAGAGTAAAAATTAGAATTCAACTTTGGATGTGGTAAATGAAGATGATTAGTTGAGATTGTTGAGATCTGTTTGTATATTGACTCTTTATTACAAAATATTAGCTCTCCTCCAAGCTTTATGATATCATAAAAAAATGAACACACTTCCTTCTGCGTCTCTTAATCAAAGCCGTTCACAAAAACTTTGAGCAGAAATAAGAGAACAGAAGTCCATGTCATACCATGTCAAATATGCTTCTTCCCAGCTTGATAATGATCAAATGACTAGTTGCATTTCATTAGGGATGAATTTAACTTTCATTAATTGCATCATATTCTCTACAGACACAAATAAGAGTGGGGAGAATTGAGAGAGGTAGAGAGAAAGAGAGAACACGGTACATAAAGGAGACTCTTCTTCCCTTCATTCTGCTCGATTGATGTATGCCTTGTGGTTTCAGTTCTCACAGAATTCCTACCTTTCATGAAGTTCTTAGTTTGATTATTTTGTTATGCTGAGTGTGATTCTAGCTTTTAAAGATTTTGGGGGGATATGCAATATGGTTTGTAAACACGAGCCAACTACTTCATATAATGCTCAATCATAGAAAAAATGATTAGTTCCATAGCTGGAGGTAAAACTGGCTGTGTTGTTCTTACTGAGACACATTAAAAACAATTTCAAGGGCAATTTTGACCACACAGTATTACTATCCTACAAATAAAATGTGAAACTGTGAACAAGATACAACTCCCCTTAACTGTACCATGATTTAACCCACAATCTCCAGCTTACCAATGAAGATATGATATATAATTTTTGATGGGAATAAACATATTATTCTTTTGCTTTTCCTTAGTCTCCCAAACTAAAAACATTCCCGTAGAATGAAGTTAAGTTTTTGAAATGTTATTTAGTACCTGTGGATATTTGCTAGCTCCTAACTATCCCTTTCTTTTCTTTGTGATCACAAATTATGTTTTCTAACACACTTAGCTTTCAGTAATTTTTAGAATTCCTTTAAAATTGGGTAGATCTTCTCACAGATACTTCAGATATTCTGGCATGAATGCAGAGAGTAGTAGTAGATATTCTTAAGTGGAATTTTGGTTCTCTCATTTTGCAAAATGCTTAGTACTAAACTTTTCAATATCTCTGCTTATGCAATTCTTCTTCTCCACAAACCACATTTCATACTGCCTTCAAGGCCCGGGCAAAAATTCGGCATTTTCATAAAGTTTTCTCTGAATAATAATGACCTGTGCTAAAATGTTCCTCTCATAACATATTCATCATTTATAAAATAATCATTCACTGTTAAGAAATGTTCCCATCATCATTCATTCATTCATTCATTTCTTAATATTTGTAAATGCACATTGAATGCTTACTATAATGCAGGTATCATTTTGGGTATGGTGAGTATCACAGTAGTAAAATAAACTCTCTTATAGTCTAATCTAGTTGTAAAGATGGTACATTTAAATGTACCCACAATCAAGTACGGTGTGGATTAAGATAGAGAAGTCCTAGATTCCACAAGAGCATTCAAGTGGTTCCCTTCCCAGACTTCACATTGGAATCACCCAAGGACTTTTATAAAGAACACCTATGCCTTGCTCTCATAGCCGTGGTCTGATTTCCTTGGTGTAGAATAGACCTGAGTAGTTTTAAAGTTCCCTAGGTAATTCTAATGTACAGCCAGGGCTGATAACCACTCGTCCCTTCTGTAACTGAATGCCAACTGTGGATCCTTAGTTTACAGAGTACTGACACATGTCCCTCTGGCCAACCATCAGTACCTCATTGGGCTCTTCAGCTTTTCACAAAGGATAATAATAGTCCAAAAGGTTTGAAAAAGTAGTGAGTTTGCTTTTAGCATCCATTTTCTTGTAGGATCTTTGGTACTACAAGTACCCGATAAACCTGTGGATTCTCTGCTATGCAGCTGTCAGGAACAGCAGGTTCTGGAATTATCTATAATTCATTTAATAAATTGAAGATCAGGCATCAGTGATGTTCATCCTTATAGAAAGTGAATATCATCCTTTTTATTTACTTCATCAGCCCCTTGTACAAGTCTTTACTCCAAGTGAGTAAGTTTTGGTCTCTGATGAAGCCAGGACTTCGGAAAAGCTGATTTACTTGTCATCACAGCCCCCCAACTTGCGTTGGGGTGCATAAGTGCTTGGCCTTAAAGCTTTATCTCTAGTTTTTCTTTAATTTTAAAGATGGTTTTCTGGGCCTAGGCACTTTAATTTCTTTTTAAGCAAAGATGAACAAATTCTGTGTCTACTGTGGATAAAAAAGACAAATAATCTTACTAGTTAGCCAAATCTACACCACCGAAAGAGAAAATAGAGGCATTTACTCTCTTAAGTCAGGCTAAAAATAACATTGTTTAAGGTATACAGGTAATTGAAGAAATCAAGTTTTCCCTCCACTCACCATTTATCTGGATAACTGCCTTATTTTCCCACTCATCATCATCCTGTCCTGCTAATCCTGCTGCATAAACAACTTGGCCTTACCTTTTGTGGTATTTGCTTTTTTTGAACTATGTACCATTCAAAGCTTAAAAAAAAAGGAGAGAGACCATACAATCTGCATCACTACTTAAAATGATTAGTAGATAGCAATTCACTAGCTGGGACAATACAATTCAAAATACTAAAAAGATAACAGGTTTAGAGAAATTGGCATATGTTAGTGATTATGCAATCATTCATTTCCCACAGATTTCTTTTTATAGGAAACTTTGGAAAATCCCAAAAGAACTGACCGAGTCATTTAAACCACAACAGGTTTCTTTCAACATCAAAACCATGGGTAGGAGTGGGCGAGGAATAATTTTCTTTCTTTTGTTTTTGAAGACATGGACAGCCTGATTCTGAGTGTGTAAAGCTGTGGCTTCCCCTCCTATGGATGCATTCTGAACAGCGGATCTGACTTCCTCCTCAAACCAAGGCATCCTGAAAACATCGAAGCAGAGGAAGCATTTTTTTCACCATGACATGGGAAAGGGCCACAGAGATCCAAATGGAAACAGACATTTCATGTGAGTGACTGTTTCTTCCCCAGCTTGGCTTCTTGCCTAATTCAACAGACACTTAGGTGGCTGAAGAGGGAAATTTTTGTTAATGCGAATCCAGCTCTGAGTTGGACACACAGCCTTTTGACTGGTGGCCGAGTTCCTTGTGCTAGCTGGCAGAATTAACAAATTTTTCTTTTAGTTGTTGTTTTTGGGTTTTGAAAATACTTCATTTCCTGGCAACAACTTTCTTTCTCTAGTAGATAAAGGGAAAGATCTCTTCCATCTACACCATATAACACTTTTATCATCTTTTGAAACTATTTTCTCAACCAGGCAGGATCCCCTGAAGACTCACTCTCGCTCTCCGTGGCCTCTTGACAGCTGGCTTATAACCAAGTGGTCTCAGAAAAATCCTCCCTTTTCCTGATTGTGTATGTCAGTGGGAGTCTGTTTGCTGTCATCAGAAGGTTCATCTTACATGTATGACCATGGGGGCTGTGTATGTGTGTGCGTGTAAGAGGTGGGCGCAGTGCCTAGTTTTAAGCTTTCAAGAATACTCAAAGACTGTGATCGAGAAAATTAGAGATTAAGATGGTACTCTTTCCCCTGTTGCCCCCAGGAAGCAATATAAAACCTCCTATGTGTCACCTATTATATTGATGTAATCTATGCTACTGTGTTAATCAAAAATAGACAATCTTCTACACTGGTGGTGGAGTGAATTGACACTTTTCTGGATGGTATTATAGCACTACAAGTCAAAAGCTTTACAAATTGCATATCTGTACTTAGTAATTGATCTTAAGGAAATGCTCAAAAGTGTACACTAAGATTTATTAGCAAGTATTTTTATTGTAAAACAAAAAGTGAAAACAACTTAAAGGTCCAATATTTGGAGAATGGTTAATAACTATGATATGTCCATCTAATGGAAGATTTTGTAGTTGTGTTTTTAAAGAATATCCAAAACTGTGGGGTAAAGTTTTTGGTATAATATAGAGTGGAAGGAAAAGAAGAATAAGAAACTAACACAGTTCAATGATAACTTTGTATAAATATGTGTATATATAATTGCATAGAGTAAATGACTACCAGGAAATATACCAAAATTATAGGAGTGATTTTTTTCTGTAGCTTGGCATTTCAAGTGGGATAGATAGATAGATAGATAGATATTAGATAGATATTAATTAGATAGAGGTAAATTTTTTGTAAAAAGGAAAATGCATTTTATTAAACATAAAAAAGAAAAATGTTTACTCAATCTGTACATATTATAAATTATGAACATAGCCATATCAAACTGTATTTAAGAAAACATCATATGTGTCTCATGAGTCTAACCACCACAGAATAGAAATAACTTAAAACAGGATAAGAAATTCTAGACAGGGCAGAGGGCTGGGAGACCACCTAGTTCCTCTCTCTACTTTGCAAGGGATAAAACGAGAAGCACAGAGAGGTGATATCTCTTTTATCAAGGTTACAGTTACTTTGTGATAAAGCCAGAACAAGTCCTAGTCCCACGTTCATTCCAATATGAAACAGATTGCTTTTTATTGTTCTTTCTTTGTTTACATGTAGGTCATTGACTTTGATTCGAGTTTGGATTATCTGGTTGGCATATATATTTACCTCTCAAATGGTCACCTCTTTCTTGATATTGTGGGTAGTTTGACATTCTAAATTCAAAAAGGTTGTCACAATATTAACAGCAGCCTTACGCATTGTGTACACAATGTCTGATTAAGTGTTGGTATGCAGCAAGAGCTTCTGTCTTTGAACCTCTTGCTATTTATGCATCTGACTTTTAACATGGATAATTTTGAATTTGAGACTGTCTAATCAAAAATGCAAGAAATATAAACCAAAATAAATGATTTACAATCCAGTAGCACAAAGTTCCTTTAGTAAGGTATTTTTTTTTTCTGTAAGGTATTTTATTAATTCACATAGATCTTTCCTTAAATAGTATGATGAAATAAGATTTCTTAAAGCACAAGAGTAGATTTATTTTAGTTTAAACTCTTCCCTTTCCCATGTGTATATCTTATGTTGCAAACATTAACTGTGAAAACATCACCTAATACCTACCTGGTATTAGAATCTTCTTACAATTCAGTCAGTGAGTATTTGCAATTTCTAAGTAGGGAAAATTTAAGGTAATGAGTTCTGAATAATATTTTATTAACTATATTTTAATGTCTCATCCTTTTTATTGAAAACATTAAAATCTTTTAGAAATCACTTTATAAATGTGATTTTAATTTTTTTACCATATTCATAGACCACTGCTTTCTGAAGAAAAGAGATTAAATGATTCAGGTTTAGAGAAACAAATTACCGTGCTAATAGCCAGGTATTTCTCTTCTTGATGTGGCCACTCATGTCTAATTGTAGCAGTATGGGCCCCATCATAGTAGTGTTTTCATTAGTGCTCCACTGAATTATTTGTCAGAGATTTGAAATCTGGTGGAAGAAACACACTTTCAGGAACAGACTAACTCTTCTAAAATAATTCACAGAAGTAGCCCCATGAAAAGTTAGGTGATTCCACCAGGTAGAAGGACTTCAAATGTAATACAGGAGATTTTGGAAGTATTTATAGACTTATTTTTAGGATTCCTAGAATTAAAGATTCAGGCTTCTCTGTGACGTGGACTATTGAAAAGCCCAGAGCAGGATTGGTGGACCTGTCCCACAATGGTAAAGTGTTTAGTTTGTTCCAAAGTCCTTTAAAAAATTGGGAAGTATTACTTAAAAGCCAAGTTTCCGGCTTCCTTCAGTAAGTGGGAGAATCTGGTAACACTGGGTTCTCTTCCCGTTGTGGCACTAATCAGCTTGTCCTGGGTAGAGGCTGCCTGATCAGAAAAGGCAAGTGCCCTTCACTGGCTGCGCTCTCCCTCTGACCTAGTCTGCTTCACTCGCATATTAATACATTTCCTGCTAGATCTGTATGGAAATTTGATTTTTTTGACCCCTGTCAAAGGACTAAAGCATTGCTGGCGCTTCCTTCTGCCCCAGATATGTTTTGTAACTTGACTCAACATTTAACACCAATTGTATCGGAAAGTACACTGAAATATCAATAGGTGAGTATCGTTGAGATCCTTTTACATGTGAGTTATAGGCTGTCTTCATTCATTTTATTTCTTCTTTCTATTTTTAAGGAAATGATGCAAGGCTTCCTAACCAGTTTTTTCCTGGCTACTGTAGTCTTTGCTTTTCTCTTTCTTTTCCGAACTCTTATGGCATTTTTTTATCTCTATCTAAGAATTTAGTTCTTAAGATTGGCACTATAATATTGCTCTAGAATTCAGTTCAGTTGAATGTTAGACATTTTTCTCCATGAAGGGTAAGGATAATGCCTTTGACTAACATTACATATATTACTAACATTTTTACAAAGATTGTTAATAATTTACTAATATTAACTTACTAATATTCCTAATGTTACAGAATCTAGCAGAGTGCTGAGCACACAGCAGATCTGCAAGTGTACTCATCAATTGACTCAGTATTTCTATTTCTTTACTATTTAACCTAAAACATTAATTTTCTTCAGCATGAAAATTATTTATTGAACTGTAACATATCGCCCATAATACATAGCAAGTGTAAATAATACCAGTTCCTCTTTCATGTCTTTAGGAAGAAGTATTTCTAACAAATATATAATACAATGTAAAGTTCCTGCCCTAAATTTCTATTGCCTTTTGCATTCCTTCTTAACCACTACTGAACCAATGTTTTCCTCTTTTAATTTCTCTGTTAACTTTAATTAGGCTCATGAGTTTGCTGGCCAGGTGGGTTTTCCCTAAACACTCACAACTCCATTCTCCAGGCTAGCAGTGGAATTAAGTTAAGCTGCAGATTTGAGGCAGAATCTACCATTATAAGCCGTGGAAGTTCTAGTGCCACCGCAACTCATTTCGTCCACTGAGGATTTCAGCAGGCAGCACTTTTAATAAGCCAGGCTCTACATTTTTCATGGAATACTTTGGGATCCATTTTTGAAAGCAATATTGGTTATGATTCCACAGCTGGAAGATTTCCGAGGAAATAAAGTTTGTCCTCTTGAAAACGTGTTTGGTCCACACGGCATAAAGAACATAACAATTCCGAGCCACTGGTTCTAAATTTTACCATATCTCTAATATGTAATTTTCCAACAGCTTTGGGATGGGCACATGATAGAGGAATAGTAGGATTAGTTTCAATTCATTCTTTTATTTTGTTTCATTTTATTTTGTCTTTTAAGGAAACATAAACTCGCCTGCATTGTTATGTATTTTAGTGCATTAACGTAGATTTCATTTGTAATTTTCTTACTAAAAATCTTGAAAAAGGAACAGAACAGAGCTGAAAATCTTCCTGCCATCCTACAGGGCGTTAGATGGTCTCAGGTACTGGCTGCTGGTTTAATAAAAGGATAGGATTTCCATTTACTCCAGGCAGGCTTAATGTATTGTTCTCAGAGTGAGACAGTCAGAATGAGTCAGGAGCCAAAGAATACACTTTATAGACACAAATAATCGTAAATTCAGAATGTCACCTTTAGGCTGAGGCATTTTTATTATTGTTAGTGGAGCTGCTGAGTAGGTTTGATGTTTTATTCTCTTGAGGACTCAATGTTCCCGGGTCCTGGAGCCCTGTCTTTATCAGGCTCGCAAGGAGGGAGCCCAGCCAAACTTGCTTCCTATACTTCTCTATGATTGATAGCAGATGGCATGCTTTAAAATAAACCTATCCATTAGCAGTCTCAGTGTTTTTACTCAAGGCATTTACAACTGTCTCAAGCAGAAAACACATTCACTCCATGAGCTAGTTTCAGTCCACAACAGCTGTACAGGTGCAAATTTCTCATTAACTCTTAAATAGTAGTGAAATAAACAATGGCTTTTTCTCTTACTTTATTTAAGGGAGTACACTTCAAAGCTGCTGTGGAATTACTCTCCTCCACAACAGGGCTTCAAAGGATGGAGTTTTATTAAGACTGAATAATATTATGCAATGATATGCTAGTCCAAGGAATGTGTAGATCACGTGATGGATGTTATGGTTTAAAAGTTTGTTTCTTTGCACACAGATTTAGAGGCAAATTATCAGTCTCACAGGAGTGTATGTGAAAAGGTAGAAAAGAGAGAAAAACTCAGCGAGGGACCCTGGCAGCACTCAGCTCCCCGGGTACATGCACCTCAACTCAACCTGTAATTTACCAGCCTCCTCACCGCCCCTTCCCTGCTTGCAAAGAGAGTGTTCACACTGAGCTTTTACCAGTAGGATGAGTTAATGGTTTGTTTTTAATAGCCAAGTGAATTTCCTTGCATACTGGTAGTTAGACAAAAGCAAAGTCATTTTTAAAGTTAATTTGTTGCCCATATTGAACACAGGTGAGAAGGTTGAATTGTGCTCCAGGGAGAAAAAAACCTTTGTAGTTTAAAAAAGTATTATTAATACTGGCAAATGCCTAACAGAATTTACCTGGTGCCAAGTATTGGATCGAATCTTACAAAAATGAACTTAAATTTTAAGAAAACTTCTTGAGAAAACTATCACTATCCCTGACTTTACAGATGAGGAACCCACTATGCTGTTGTTTTGTTATAATTAAAAATGAGACTCTAACTAGAGTATTTCCAGAAACGAGGAATTGAGAGCAAGGATTCTAAGGCCCTGCTGCCTGGGTTCAAATTCCTGCTTCAGCACTTGCTGTCTGCGTGACTGTGGGCTTGTCATTTGAGGGCCCTCTATCTCGGTTTTCTCACTTCTTATTTCATAACTCTACTTTGGGTAATAATTGTTCTTATGTAATACGGTTGTTGTGATGTTTGAATGAATTAGTTAGTGTATGATAGAACACTGTATGCTTAGAACAGTGCCTGGTACTTAGGAAATGCCGTGTAACTTTTATCTGTTAAATTATCATCACTATCATTATTAAAGATATTAGATTGACATTAAGCCCTTTGTGTAGATAGTCTTCTCTGATTATCTTCTACGTCTGGGACTCGGTGTCTGGGATCGGTGTTTAGAAAACTTTTAATGCCCAAACAAAACAATTCATTTGTTTTTATTTCACACTTTATTAATCAAACACACATGTACTTGCCAATCAGAGACTCTGATCAGCATGAGGTAATAGGAGTTTTCATAGGGAATTGATAAGATTTTGCCCTAAAGCAATTTGACACTCTAGCTTTAGCACCCTTATTATCGGTGAGTGTGCTAGTCCCTCAGGCCTTCTGAAATAATGAAACTGGTTAATGGAGCCTCTCATTACAACCTTCCATTGGTCCCCATGGGCCCATGCTGCCATGATAGGTAAACCTGAGCCAAAATATCACAGGCAGCTGGAGGGGCAAAGCAGTAAAAGTCATAAAATATGTCCTATGACTACCCTGTCCCTTGCTATTATTTTTAAAGGGTAGTCTGTGTTAAAGGATTTTCAGAAGAAGGCCCACATAATAGAGACTTGCCATTGATTTCCCAATGAACACTTCATATAGATAGTTCTGAAAAATATGGTGGAAGAATCCAAGTGTGCATCAGGCACATCTATTACAACCTGTCTTCGTGGTTTCTGCCTGTTTCCAGAAGCCTTTTGTAGGGACAATTGCTTTCTTGGCTTTGCAAGGGCACTCAGGTAGGTTTTAGAATAAATATACCTGCATATAAGGTGAAAAAATCCTAAGTGATATGGGCAAATTTATGAAAAGAACAACATCTCTTAGTATTGGGTTATTTTATGTTGGTTTAAATATTAGATATCCAGTGCTGACAGTTGCAACAGCCCTTCAGTTACCTGGAACATTTCATTTGGATTTCTGAAAAGTAATTCTATATTGGGTATGGTTATAAAAGGTAAATGCTGGGCCAGTGGATATTCCATACTGCTTGCTGTAAGCTTCACGGGAATATGGCTAGTAATTTGAGATTACTCAAGGGCACCTTGGTGTGCATTTTACAGGAAGTTTGTATATTAATGGTTCCTCTACACTTCATTATTAGTTTTAGTATCACACTGAATGGGATTAAGTCCGTTAGATTTATAAACTCTCTAAACAGAGAGAAAGACGCCTAAGGAATGGAGCCTAGGAAAAGCAGTACAGTTACTGGATTAAATGTCCTAGAGAGAAAAATTAAGTTTTAGTAAGAAATGATTTTTTTTCCCCAGAACGATAGATATTAGGAGCTTGAAGAGATTTAAGAATATATTTAAGCGTTAAGATTTTTTGGTAGAATGGTCTAAGACTACATTGTTATAGAGGTGTAATTTTGTATTAGTTATATCTATTGTAGAATTCCAAACAATCAGCATTTGGAATGCAATGGTAGAAAGAAAGGGCAGGAAACTGGACATCGGGACCCCTGCGTTCTGCAAAGAAGAAGAACACAATATCCCTCTATCCTTAGGTCAATTACTCCAGCTCTTTATTGCTAAGTGTAAGCTCCCTGTGCCTCAGATTCCTCAATTGTAAGTTAAGAGAATTCGACTGGATCAGAAAATCAAATAAATGGCAGGTGGGCTTGGATTCCCCCCTCCCATGGCCCTGACAGGCAGCACTAATTGATTACAGACTCTTCCTGCTGAGCCAGTGTGAGGCCTCCAAATTCTCAATGCAGTGACCCACGCAGCCTTTCCGTGGTCCCCATCACTCAAAGTGAACTTGAAATGAGACTTGGCTATCTCTGTTAGCCGCTAGGTGGTCCCTAAAATGCAAAAATTCTAGATCAATAATGTTTCTCACCATGAGGTGGTGTCTATGTTTAAATGGGTGTCTACGTTAAATGGAGAAATAGATGAAGGAGACATATTATGGGGAGTAGGTCATAAATGCTGGTGTTTTTATATTGCCTTAATAACTGCATTCCTATGAGAATTGCTTCCTTTTAGGGAAATTTTGACATCCTTCCACACTGCTTCATTTATTTACTGTTACGATTTTAAAACTGCTGAACTTATTGTTTTCTTTTAGTTGTTCACTTGGCCCCTTATTCAATATAACCTTAAAATACTTTCTGCTGGTTTATACCCAGTCTATGTTCTAAATGGATCCAAGAATTGTGTTCCCAATGTGCTCTTCAATGGCTACCTATGCCTTGAGCCCCTTTTTTGTTTATCTTTAAGACATGTTCTAGTTTTGCTAAAAACTTGAAATTAGAAGTTTCTAAGTAGTGTATATTTGTCTCTATCCCTCTCTGGGCTCTATTTCATTGGAAAGTTTTGGAAGTCGAAGTTTATTCCCAACCGTGGGCCACTATTGGCCTTCTTTGCATTATTAATCGTGTGTCAGAGTAGGCAGCAGTTATCCAGAGCTTTCCAATGTGAACACAAGCCTCTATAAAATCAGGAAATTATCCTTAGATTATGAAACTTCACTGATAAATATCTAATCTATTACATTATTTGAAATGACAGCACTTTCTTAAGAATATATTGAGTTTAGCACCACTCCTTGCAATAATTCTTCCTTTAATATAGTTTCAGATAAAGAAAACAAACAATCCCAGTTCAGAACTTTATTACTGCTATACCTTTTAATAGCACTTTACATTTTGTGGAGTGCTTTGTGGTTCCTATTACTCATGATTCATTAAGAAAATGTAGTCTTATGTGTATGATTATGGGTTAGGACTTAAGAGACAGATTTTGGCACTTCCCTGACTCTTTCACCATTTGAGTGACAATGATCAGTAGCCCTGTTTCTCCGCAGTCAAGCTTTCATCTCTGTAAAATGGGTACAATATTGCTAATTTCGTTTGTGGTGTGTGGTCAAAAGAAATATTATCCTAGGCTATTTGCCCGAAGCTCTTTGAGAGAAGAAAGCCACAATGTGAAGTGCTACTTTCTGTGTCGTCTAGGATTTAGTTTCCCATCCTAGTGTTCCCTTCCTAACAAAGAAATAATGCAATTGTCCATGAGCCAGAGGAATGGCTGGATGGTATCCAAGGATTTGGGTTGAATCCTCAGTGGTGTTTGACATTTGTGTTAATCAGTTGGCTTTCTTGTCACCTGGAGTAATGTTAAGTTGGATTTGTACGTTCAGCACAATGAAACAAGCAAACATATTTTTAAAATGTTGAACATTTAGCAAATTAACAGCTATGAGCCTTCATATCCAAAGGCAATGAAGCATTGTTATATGATTTAAAATAAACAGAATTTACATTGACGATAAATAAATATATACTTTAATTCGAGAAAAATGTGAGCAAATATATTAGCAGTAATTAACACGTAATACTTTAAATAATATTTTAATTGTTTACAAAACTAATTTTCTATTGCACATTTACACAGGGGCAATCAGGGCATTAATCACCCAGGTTCTGAAAGGCTGACTATCAGGTTTGATAAAAATCAGGTCAAAGGCTTGCTGGTACAACTTCTTCTTTGAGAAATCTTCTTGTGACTATTCCCAGGAAGATTAACAAAAACAAACGAAAAAAATCACTTTATAACAAACAAAATAGCAATATAACTTCATATGGAACCTTTATTTTCAAAGGATCCCAGAATGCTTGTAAACTGTTATTGAAACTGTATACAGGAACCAGTGAAGCACGGCCACAGTTTGAAGCCAGAAGAGGAGCTGAAATGTCTGTGGAAGAGGATGTCCCTGCTCTGGAAGGGGTGTGGCTTGCCTGACCTAATAGAGGTTTTCCGGCTCTAATTTCTGCAGTGCTGTGTGGGTGGAATTCCTCTGCTTTGGAGCTACAGAAGGTGAGGCTGTTTTGCTGCAGAAGGTGGGAAGTGAAGGAGACTATAGTAGTGGAAAGAGGAGGCGTGGGAAATGGACTGTTTATGTTCCTGTCACCAAGTGGCAGTGACTGGACCACAGTCACTAGTTGTCAAGGCTCCCTGCCCCTGGGGTAGAATAACTCTGTCCCAGGTGTTATTAGAACCAAGTTACTTGGGTTGCCAAATGAAAAACTCTTCTCCTATGGGGATTTTTGCAGGAAAAGTATAATAGCAGATTCAACTGCCTCACATATAGAATCATGGAATGTGAGAACAGGATGGACCCAAGAGATTATTTAGTCAAAAACCTTTATTTTATCTTGGAGAAAACCAGGACCCAAAGAGGGAAGGTGGTGACAGCACTGCCTTAGATCAATATCAGAATCTTCCAGTGGAAGAGACCTTAGTGATTAGCTAGTTGCATCCCCCACACAATTATTGAATGACTTCTAAAACATTTCTGAGAGTTATTTCAGTAATTCTGTTGACTGACAGGGACTTGTGACCTTGAAGAGCAATGTCTCCCATCGTTGGAAGTCTCTCCTCAGGAACAATCTTTCATTTCTCTAGTACGCATTTCATTTTTCCCTAGTTAACTAGTTAATTAGTAAATATTTTTAAAAATTATTTTATTGAGGTCACATTGGTTTATGACATTGTGTAAATTTCAGGCATACATCATTATATTTCGGCTTTGTATAGACTGCATTGTGTTCACCACCAAAAGTCTAGTTTCCATCCGTCACCATATTTATGTGCCCCTCCACCCCTTTTGCCCTCTTTGCACCCCCTCATCCTCTGGTAATCCAATCCATTCTCCTTATCTATGTGTTTGTTTTTTATTTTCCACATATGAGTGAAATCATATGGTAATTGTCTTTGACTTATTTCACTTAGCATGATATCCTCAAGGTCCATCCATGTTGTCACAAATAGCATGATTTTGTCTTTTTTAATGGCTGAGTAGTATTCCATTGTATAGTGCCAATCACGTGCCAGGCATTAATCTAGGCTTTGGAACACAAAGGGAGATAATACTAAAACAATAGCATCTACTATTTATTGGGAGCATAGTACATGTTAATTAGTTTTACACATATGAACTCATTTACGCCTCACAACAAGCCTGTGAAGTGGAAACTGTTATTTTCCCCATTTCCAGGTAAGGAAGAGAGGGCAAGTAACTTGCCAAAGAGAAGCAACTAATAAGTGGCAGAGCAGGGATTTAAGCCAGGTGTGATGTTTTAGAGCCCATGCCCTTAACTCTAACATCATGACTCTCTTTAAGTTGCCAGCTAAACAAATAAATGAACAACACAATAGTTGATTCTTATTAGAGCTATGAAGTAAGTAAGCAGGGTTCTGTGAAAGGCTTAGTGGGGGACCCCCATTAGCCATAGTGGTCAGGGAGGACATCTTTGAAAGGAGAGAGGATTCCTGGGAACCAGCCATGAGAAGAGCCCTTGTCAAGGGAAGAACAAGCTCAAAGCCTTCCTCAGTAAGGATAGGGAAGAAACTAATGCGTTTTGGACCCCAAACTTTCTTCCTCTATCTCCAATTTAATTCTACTCCTTATATTATGTAGACTAAATTGAACCCCTCTATCATATACATTTGTTTTGGGGGTAAATTAGGCTTTTTTCTTAAAGAGTGTTATATAAACCATTGATCACTAATTTTATAAACAGAATTTTGCCTTTTAATAAAGACCTTTGTAAAAGCTATTAGTTTTGTCTTTAATCTTTGCTCCTTTTATTTTACTGTTTGTATCACCTCACTTGCTGTTCCCTCCTCCTCTTTAAATAATCACATTTGTCAAAAATGACCTCCACTGATTCTTGGAACATTAAGGGAAAGAACTAAAATGTATTTAGTGCCTATAATCTATTAAGCACTATGGACACTACCTTATATACTTTATCTCATTTAAATCTCACACTTAAATAAGTTGTATCATTAAATCATTTTACAACATCGAGGCCAGGGAGATTAAATTTGCCCGAGGCCACACAACTGGTTAGTAGCAAACCCTGGATGTGAAAGATTTGTCTGCATGATTCTAAAAATTGCCCAACTCTTTACTGCCTGAAACTCACTGAAAATATATAGATAGTCTTACTTATGACAGGAGCTTCCTAGACAGGACAGGAAACCTCCATGGGGTTGAAGGCCTGCTTTTTTATTATTTTTCTTTTACAAATACATCTCTTATCTCAGGATGTGTCTTATAATTGACGGTGATTTATAATCCAGTCATGGCATAGTTGGCATTGCTTATTTGTGAATGTTCTTGGTCATAGATAATTATATTGTTTGAGTTCAGTTGAGTTACATGTGGATTGTTGGAACTAGATATGTCGTGTGACTGCTTTTTAAAATGTTTTCCTGATTGTTGTCTCAGAACTTACTGTTGACTCCTTGTGATCAGATCAAAAAACATAAAATCAAAACTTGCAGAATAGTTTCAAGTGATTTGGAAAAAAATTTAGAGACGATGGTGCAGTAGTCTTAAAGAAATGAAACAGCATCAATATTCTGCTGGCATATATAATGCTACTGTGTTAAAAAATTCCAAGTGATAAGCAAGCATCATGTCATCATTTAATTAGCATTGCTTTTATTTCTTAATAGTACATAAAATAATCCTCAGTGTATTAGAACCCATGGCATCTTAGATCTGGTACAATATGATGAATAACTTGACCAAATTCACAAAGAAGATAACTGGTAGTGCCCACAATCACAAAACTTGTAAAAGGTCCATACTCTAGACTCTTAATTGTTCAACTATCCTGCCTCCTAGTAAAGCAGTGAGAAATTATTTTTCTCTACCACACATATCAAAGATGGGGCAACTTATTAAACATATTAAAAATGAAAATATATCTGTATTATACCTAGAAAATACTATATAGCTTAGAATATGACATAAGAAAAAATACATATTCTATCACTGTTGATTATGATCCCAGCATAAGATGGTATGCTTTCAAATAGTAATATTGATTTGATCTCCTACAGTTAGCCTCCAAGGACAATGGATTAAGATGGTAGCCATTCAAGAACACACAGTGTGTTCATCCTTCATTCCAGGTTTCCCCCACATTGTATTTATTTTCCTGAGGGATAAGACTGATAGTCTAATAGGTAGGGATACCTAGGCTTGGCTTGTAATAAGTAAGGCAAAATACTCCATTATCTTAGGATAAGAACAAAGAAGAAAAAACAAAACTACTCAAAAAATTGTTAAAGAGTTTCCCAGTGGAGGAGTGGCCTTGAAATTAAATATTTTTTAATGCAAGTTGACATTTAAAATGTGTGACTTAAGAGAGAGAAGAAAATTGTGAGAAACATAACCTTAAATATTTTGGATCGCATTTTCGTGAATTATGCAGCATTTGGCACAAGTTTTAGGAAACAGAAACACTCTGGGGTAATGATGAGTATTTATATGCACTTTGTGTGAACATACATGCGCACTCACACAGTTATGTTTGTGGTATATGTACCAGATATATAGAATATGTCTATGTAAAATTGTTTTATATGTAACATTTCCATCCCTGGGACAAAATTATGGCTCTTTAAAATTTGTTTTTATGATGCTTCCATGCTGAACTTATGGAATCTAGTTGTTGGATAGCAGAAAGGTTGTTTTAATTCTTCATGAGCAGTCAAGATGGCCTTTGAGAAGTCACCCTATAGCCAGCCTTAGAAATGGTTTGTTGTGGACTGGACAGAACAAAGCAGCAAAAGAAATAAAATGAAACTATGTTATCATTGGCTACCCTTTAAACATATTAAAAACTCTCAGAAGAGATAATCTACAGTAGGGAATAGTGCCGTGTTGGCACAGGGTGTACAGCATGACCTAATGGGTCTTTTCCATCTCTAATTCCTGTGATATTGCAGATCTAAGAAATGGAGCCAGTAATTGCTTACAACATAACAGATTTCTCTCTCCCTCTCTACTTTTTTTCCCCCTCTTCCCTGGAGTTCAGCAGAGAATCTCTTAAAATAAACAAAAACTGTGAGAAACTAAGAGAAGTCAGGGACTGGCCCACTTTTTAGAGGCAGAAAGTGGAAAGTATGAAGCGCTGATTTGACTGTAAAGGCTGGAAAGCAGAGGGGCCTGAGCGGTTTACACTACAGGCAGTAGTTAAAAAAGGAAAAAAAAAAAAACAAAAAACCTTGAAAAAATGGGTGGAACCCTGGGCTTTGACACAACTGGCCTTTCAGCCCCCACTTGAGATTTGCACATCCCCAAGGGAAGCTGTGGTTTGGAATAAGATCGTGCATTTAATTTCACTCAGAGAACTTATTGGACTTGGCACCAAAAGAAAGAATTTGCAGTATATTTTTTGTCATGATTAGTGGCCCCCTCACCACAACATTTGATTATTTTGGAAAGGGAAAAGTTAAATCCTTGTAAAGTTGTGATTTACAATTTGCGAGCATCCAGGTAGGGAGCACGACTTCTGCCAGCTTGATCATGGGATCCGCATTTTATTCTAGCTCATTGATGTGAGAAAACAAAACAGTGCTGTGAGGGGAAATAGACTTGGAAATATATCCCTTGATTATCCTGGGAGATTTTCTCTCCACACTACGTCTTTCAGTCACGTTGATTGTGGTCTCCGCTGGAACTTGCTGCAAGAAACTGGCATGTGGCTGGTTTACTTTTCATTTCTAATCTGTAGTATCTGGTACTTTTTATCATTTGACTTCTTTGTCCTCACAGTTATGTAAATCTTGAGGCAAAGGAGTTAAAAGGAGGTTCTAATTGTATACCTGAAAATAAATTTCACTGGACATTTTTTCTCAAGCTTTATAATTAACATTGGAGATCTCGTGGGTATTTAATACACACTAAAATATGTCTAAATAGCCAAAGGGAAAGTGAATGACCAACCGGGTAGGCTGATGCATATTTTCCTGGTAGATGCACAACTTTCCCCACAACTGTGATGCATTGTCCTTTGACATTAAGAATGCTATTTGCAGAAGTAACATTCCTTTGAACACTCAGCTTTCTGAAATGGTGTCCCACCGCAAGGACTGAAATGGGGTAAGTTTGAGCCTCATTGCTGAGTAACGGCCAGGCAAATTACATTCTGTTCTAGTGTCCAGCACCGAACTACAATCAATCGGGTCTTGAAATAAATCTTGAAGTGGAATTAATAATAATAAATTCCACTTCTTATACTACTTTTGAATTTTTTGGTCTATTTCTAGTTGGGTTTGTGCTTGTTGGAAAACTGTCTAATGTTTAAGCGGAGAGTTCTCACCATGCTTACTAAGTGAAAGCAATTTGCTGAATAATGTCAATGTAGCAATGTTAGTGGTATTGCTGGCAGAGGGAAAATGCTTTTCTCTCTCATTCTGGACTTGGACAGTTGATAAAGATAAATACAAGAATTCCACTGGTATTTGGGAAGTGCTATACTTGTCCCAATTTGAGCATGGTGGTTAAGGCAATGGATGAGTAAGGGTAAAGAGGCTGGGTTGCAATCCCGGCTGGCTGTGTGACCTTGGGCAAACTGTTTATCTTCTCCAAGCCTCAGTTTTTTTATCTGTACAATGGGATAAGTAAAACTCACTACTTCATTTGGTTGTTGAGGGGACAGAAGGAGTTAATATAAATATATCATTAATGGTGTATAATGAATGGCACATAATAAGAATTCAATAAGTGTTAGCTATTATGGCTATTTGGTATTGACCTCATTAGCAGGATATTTCCTGGTTGTGTATTGTGGTAAATTTAGATTCAGTTTCTCTATGGAAGTAAGATAGGAGTCTGCTTTCTCTTTCTGCTCTCACTGATTTAATGACAGTAAGTCAATAAGAATTTTCTTATTTGACCCCACCTTTGCAAAGCTACTGTGAAATCGGAATCTAAGGCAATTCATTCTGTATTAATGAGGTCTCTTTCAATTGACAGCAACAGAAACCCAACTCAAACTTTCTTTTATAATTTCTTATGTCTCTAGGAATTCTGACCTGTTGATTCTTCTTTTTTCCTTTCCCTCCTGCTCTCTCCTCTTCACCTCTCTCATACACACACACACACACACACACACACACACACACACACACACTTTTTACTCTCTCCCTTCCCTCGCTAGAATTTACTTTTCTCCATGATGGATTCATTTTAGGCAAGCTGTCTCCCCACGATGGCAAATATGCCCTCCAGCATGGGTGATCTTACAGCTAGCAATCTGAGAGAATACATATCAAAATGATAAGGCACAGAAACAATTCCCATATTGAAGCTAGATTTTTCCTCAAATATTTGTAATGGATGTATAGTTACAAGTTACCACTTGTGGCTCATTTTTCTCTACATATGTTCTTTATACATGAACAATTTTGTAATGCCCTTTCCTAAAATAATGCAACCTTCCTTCTTACTATAAACTCATTCACCCCTTCCAAAAGAGATGCAAACTCAAATCTCATTCTGTTACTGCATCCCAGATCCAAGTTCAGGATCTTTGAAGGATGTGTATTTGCTTAGAGTCTGACACAGATGTGGCAATTTCATGGCCCACTCACCAAACACTAAATATTTTCAATTACCGCCTCCATAGACAATGGAGGAGGAAAAGGAGGATAAATTCATAACACTACCGTCTAGAAAAGAGAAGGGGAAACCACATATAGCAGTCAAGAGTCATGGACATATACTATATTCTGTTGGACTAGAGTAGCAGGATGTCTTCCTTCTACTGGTGAGAAGATTCCATGGTCCCCAATCTGGCTGCTCTGAGATCTGCTCTCTGAGAGATGCCCCTTGTCCATTGTCTATTGTAGCCTCATCTGAGAGGGCAAAGGTTCTCCTACTGTAACAAACTGACCTGAGCAGCTCCTATCACCCTCACGTGGTGTTAGTGTCCTGCGGACTGACTTAGGGATTGACCATTCCCAGATCTTTATTTGCCAGTCTTCAAGTTTCTTTGACAAACACCTTTAAAATCTCAATAGGCTGCCTGTCTGTTTGTTTGCTTTACTTTAAGAATTTCACATATTATTGATTCTAAGATGCACATTTTTTTCATCTTTTAACATTTCTGAAATTAGGTAGTGTGTTACGATCAATAGTAACTTAGATTAGATAAAATAAGGTAGTTCCTAAGGCCAGTGAATGCATGAAGTTAAGGGCTAGATTCTAGACCCTGTTCTGGGGGTTTCTTCTTTCAGTAAGAGCCTCGGTGTGCTGCCCACGCCTCCCCTACTGTCTACACTGCTAATGAATACACTAAAGAAGTCAAAAATGCCCACAAAATTCACAGGTTAGAGTGGTTAGATACGTGGAGGGACATAATAGACATAGTCAAACACATTAACATACCCATTTGTTATATTTATTTATTTGTTTTATTGTGGTAACATTGGTTTATAACATTGTATAAATTTCAGGTGTACATCATTATACTTCTATTTGTTCTTTTTATGATCTAAAAAATTTGATTTTTTTACTGTTATAAATACCTTTGATGTCCATTAATGCCATTTACATTAGTATTGACATCATCTAGGGTATTGACCACATTCTCTTCCAAAACCTCTCTTGATACCACTTGCAGAGACACAATCAGGGTTAGATTTGATTCACATGGTTATGATTGAATCTGGCATTTAAAAATTTTTCTATGTGCCAGTAAATTTACCAGCACTGCCACTATTCATAGTATCTGCCGAAGTATTAAGACGTCATTTGCATTTTTTTAAATTAACATCAGCAAAATACACAGTCTTTTGCAAAGTAAATCTATTCTCAGACAACTATTCGATTTAGTGAATTTCAACGAGCAGAGCTTAGTCTCATTTGTGACGTAGGTAATTTATCAGTTTTCTCTCCATCCAGCCCTCTCCATTCTGGGTCCATTTATTGTGTCCATTTCCTTTTCAGTCTGCACTTGAGTAACTCATACCTTCCTGTTCCTTAAAACATATATCTGTCAAAACTTTCATCAAGAAACAGGTCTGGTATTAATTAGTTTTACCTTGGTATGATTTAAAGTCAATCCTAGTTGTGGTTTCCTTTTATGCTGAAACATTTAGGGAGGATATTTCTCACTGAGCAGGCTGGAGATTAGACTTCACCCTTTCCCCCCTGAAGTATGACTAGTGAAAACACTGCTTATACCGATTAAAAGTAAAATTGAGTTTAGAGGATGGGTTAAATGAAGGTCTAGAGCCATGCTTACCAAACTTAATCATAAAAATTATCTGGAGTATTAAAAAAAATAAAGTTTTCTGGGCCCTGTTCCAGACTCATCGGGTCAGACTCTCTGCAATAAGGTCTTGAGAATTGTTTTTCTAATGAACTCCCCAGGCAGTTCTTGTGACCAGGCAAATTGGTCTAAAATAAGCCAATAACGGGAGAGAGTATAAACATAAGAGAGCACAGCGGATGCCACAAGATACCACATAACATGCAAAAGGGTACAACTTTGATCTATCTTCTTCAAGTCCATTTATAGGTGGTATGATCACTGAAATTTTATTGTTCCTCTTAGAGTTTATCTTTCCTATATTGCAAACTCTAATATATCCAAGAGGTAGGTTATATGCAGTTTGAAACCAGAGAGAACAAATGAGACTTAAATCCCACGAGATATGAGTGTGAGTCTCACTTGGGAGCCTCTGTGGAAGCGGGAGATACTGCTGCATCCGTATACATAAACACTCCCTCGGTCTCGTCTTGTTTATCTCCTTTGGAGTATCTTTACTCCAAATTTAGCATTTCTTTGCTTTTATTTCTTCGTATACTTTAATCTTTCTTTTTGTAAAAATATATTTATTTATTTACTTATTTATATTTTTTCTGACTTTGCTGGGGAATAATTGACAAATACACATGCATATATTTAAAGTGCACAATGTGATGATTTGATATAAATACACATTGTAGAATGATTACCAAGATCTAGATAATTAACACATCCATCGCCTCACATAGTTAACTCTTTTTGTGTGTGTGTAGTGAGAACCTTTAAGATCTACTCTCAGCAACTTTTGAGTATACAATACCATATTGTTAACTATAGCCACCATGCTGTATATTAGATTCTCAGAATTTATTCTTATAACTGAGAGTTTGTACACTTTGACCCACATCTCCTCATTTTCCCCTCCTCCCGGTCCCTGGCAACCACCGTTCTGAGAGCATTATGCTAAGTGAAATAAGTCAGACAGAGAAAGACAAATACTGTATGGTATCACTTATATGTGAAATATATATATAGAAAAAAAACCAATTTCATAGAACAGAGAGGAGAATGATGGCTACTTTAATCTTTCTAATATGAAGTTATTTTGCAAGTGTTTTTGTGACTTTAGTGATGGACAATTTTGTAGGTAAAAGTGGTAAATGTCATGATATGCATGATCTTTTATACCTTTGTATTATTTAATATTTCTATATTTAGGAACCCAATTAAAATATTCTAACATCAACTTCTGAATTAAATCACCACCTGCAGACGTGATATTGAAGTGGTTAAAATGTATTCTTTTACATAAGTTAAATAGTGCTATGTTGCAAATATCTTGGCAGAGAGAGAAAGCTAGGATAAACAAAAGTTTTGACAAAAGATATATTCTAAAGTATAATGGTCTCTTATTTAACTAGATCTTTCCATAACAAGAATTCAAACCACTCGTGATTCATTAAAAATTTCTGATGTTAATTATTTAATTCATGTCTTTTAGATGGGCTGTAAACTGGCTTAGGTACACAAATTTTACATTCTGTTTTGTCTCTGCTTTATAAATCTGCAGCCAGTTGCTAGTGGCATTTCTGTTAGCTTAGAAAAAGAGAACAAACTGCTCCAGGTCTGAGATCATCAGTTCTATGGCTTTCCAGATCTCCTTGTGTAGGAATTTGTGAAGCCAGCAAAGAGAAAGAGTTAAGCCTATTCTCCTAGTTGGCAGAAACTTGGTAGTTTAAAATTACATACTGACTCCGGTGTAGAGACACAAGAAATTATAGAGCAGACACTGTCCAGGACAACGTATAATTTAAAATGTACTAAAGAATGTATACCGCATGGCAAAGGAAGTGAAGTGCTTCTTCAAATATAAGTGTTTTGCATAGAAAGGCAGTAATTATCCACTCCTAGGGAAATGTTTGCATTCATTCTAAATCAATATTTACTATTCATTTCTTGTGTTCAACAAAACAGGGATTTAACTTTTTTTTTTAATTTTAATGAAGCACTAAGACTACAATAATTCTACAATGTAATTGTCTTGATATGAAATATTGCTAAATGGTGTTGCTATTTCGAGAAAGAGCAGTGTGAAATGGAAGGGTATTTCTATTTGTGAAATGTTACTTTGGGAACATTCAATTCAAACTCAGCCAAGCAGGGCGACTTACCAGTTTTCAAAGATAACTTAAGCTGTCTCCTTGGTAAGGCCCTTAACTAGGATCATTCAGATGAGCCTTTCTCTGAACACACACTTCCTGATAATGATTCTGTTTCAACTCAACTATTGCCTTTCAGGGTGTGTGTGGGTATGTGTGTGTGTGTGTGTGTGAGCATGTGTGTAAGAAACTCTTCTATACAATAATTTTTTTTCTGCAGGAGGAAAAGATTTCTTTCCCCCTTTACCCTCCCAATTCCTCCTGATTATTTAGTTCAAAAGAAGCTCAAGGAAAATGCTGGAGGAAAAAATAAGAAAATAGGACACATGAGTACCATACCCTGAGACAAGACTGAAGGTCTCCTGCATATTTTTATTTATAGAGCTTATGATCTGATCATTCTGAGTTTTCTTTGGAAAATGACTACAGTTTTTTGTTACAGAGTCTAAAAAAGAAATGGACAATATAACGACATGTTATATTACAACATGAATACTCTTTTTCTCAGCAACAGAAACAATAATGGCTTTGCCCCTGAGTTTCAGGTCAAAGCAGAGTCCTTTAGAGTACGCCATTACATTACCAAACGCTACATAAATGCCCGAGTTTTCTACAAGCTTATATTTCTGTCTTCCACTTCTGTGTATAGTTTAGTACCCAAGGTTTTCTGTTGTTCTTCCTTTCTTTTTTTTTGTTTTTGTTATTATTTTGGGGGTGGGTGGGACCAAGGGGACATCTTTTTGAAAACCCCACCACTCCCATGAGGTTTTTCAGATTTTATATTGATTAGCTTATTTGATATTAAAATTTAATCAATATTATATTTTCAGACTCATAGCTTCTATAGTGTCCCTATATTATTTAAAATGAGATTTAGAGCAAGAGGAGAATCAAAAGTAACGTATATACCTTTGCAATCTCATCGCATATTTCGTGTTGCATCTCTGACTTTAAAATGTTCGTGTAACAGCAATGGAAAGTGTGTCTGTGCCGAAGTTCCCTCTGAGCCTTCCTGCCATTCATAATTCATGCAAGCTCTTTGAGTGAATTACTATTTGGTATGCACTCTGGGGACAAATAATATCATTTATGTATTGTGATTGCTACTCTATTCTAGCTTCCTTTTTATTGACAAGAAACAAGGGTGTTGCTTGTAGTTTTGAAAGTAAATGGGGTGCAGAAATTGTCTTTCCCTTTCTGAGAGAGCCACCTTCTTTCTGCAGGAAATGCTGTTGTAAACTGTACTGTTATAAATGGTGTGTTAGTTCTCAAGATATTCCCGTCTCAGTGTATGAAGTGACAAAGTGTTCCTTTAGCATTCAGTGGGCAGAGTCAATGGAAAAGCAGGCGGTTAAGGACACATTCCTAAAGTCTGGAAAATCAATGCGACACTAAAGAGGGAACTGAAGTGGACCGGAAGGAACCTCTTGAGGGTCATTTGAAAAACCAGAAACTGATTATGAACAGAGCTTTTACCCCAGGAACTGGAGGGGGCCAGCAAACCCATTCTACTGCGCTCCAGTTAAATGTCTAATAGTCGAGATGTCTCTTGCACGGCCTATAAAGGATAATGAGGAAGGCTTTGATAGCTTTAAAGAAAGTCTCTCTGTGGCTTCTCACAAAAACATGATCTGAGTGTAAGTGGTAAATGCTTGCAGACCCCAAAATGAAAAGGGGCAATGCCAGCTAGGTAAGGCAGCCACCTTGCTAATTGCACAAGAGAGAGGTCCTGATGTGAGTTTGTACCTGAGGGAAAAAGAAAAGTAAGGGATGTCAGAATGTAAAATCTGAGATTTCATTTACTTAAGCTGAAGCTTTCTGGAGACATTGAAATTATCTATGATTTTACCTCTACATGATAATTATTTAATGTAGGGCAAATTAACAGTTAACCTGAATTTGTAATTTTATTGTATTGTATTTTTTTAGTTCATGAATTGTTCCTTATATTAGTTAGGATTAAAAAAAATATTATATTACTTCTTTCTTAATGCAATAATTTCTGAGGTTATTCTTGTATATCACCACTCCCCAACTCCAGCAAAGATAGACTTCATGAATAATTAAAAAAAGAAAAAAGAAGAACATTCATGGTGAAGTATTTATATTAAGTTTGGTAATGAAGAAAACAAGTTTCATTAACTGTTACTTTTATGAGGCCTTTGCTACTCTTAGCAAAAGTCTATTAAAAAGAGAAACCCTAAAATCCTCTCCCAAGGCACTGAGGACACTTACACTGACCTTGTATTCATTCTTTCAGAATATGAGACAGTTACATTGAATAAGAGAGTAGCTGAATATTTCTATTCATAGAAGTAATTTGCTGCCCGGTTAATAGGCTAGTCCACAAGAATGAAGCAATGCTTTCTGCTGGACTTTAGGCAAGAATTGATCACTCAGTCACTTTATAAACTTTGATTGCACACCCTCTTGTCATGACACCCAAACAAGATAGTTAGCTGAAACAGGACACCTACAACAGAATGGAGAAAGGTAAGTGCTCAAAGATTCTCCTTAATTTATACATACTTCAGGGAAAATTTAATGCACTATAGAGATATGTCCAATAAAGTGGCCTTCCACAAGAATCAAATAACACTGCTCTTTGAAATGACGAGCAGAGAGAAGAGCAACGAAGTGTCCTGCAAGAAGTGTCCTCAACCACTCGCTGAAAGTCCCCTGCTTACATTTACATGGATGTGCTGGTTATGATTCTCTCTTTGTCCTAACACTGCAGTCCTGGAAGACTGACTGACAGATGGCAGGATGGGGCACTAAATCGAAACTGGTCTTCACCCGCGGCTGGACTTGTTTCAGCTCCAGTGATGTTCAGTGCAATATTTGCTGTTGAGATGCCTCCCCTTGTGAGTATTTCACTGTCTATGTCAGCAGTTCTCAAACTTTTTGGTCTCAGAACCCTGTTACACTCAAAAATTATTTAGGACATTCAATAAATGTTTTATCTATCAATATTTACCCTAATAGAAATTTCAACTGACATTTAAAATATTTATTTTTTTAAAAAATAATAAATCCATTATATTAACATAAATATGTTTTTCATGAAAAATAACTACATTTTCCCAAACAAAAAGTATTTAGTAAGAAGAGTGGCACTGTCTTATATTTTAGCAATTCTCTTTAATGCTTGGGTTCTTGTATCTGCGTCTTCATTCAATTTGTTGGTATATCAAATATTATGTAGCCTTTGGAAAACTCCACTGTATACTCATGATAGAGTGAGAGTGAAAAAGGCAAAAAATATTATTATGAAAATACTTTTGATTCTGCAGAATCCATGAAAGAGTCTCGGGAACCCTCAAGCGTCCTCATGTATCACAACGGTGGCCTATAATATGTTGGAGGCGTATGTCTATCTACATTCCCCGCATGATGAGTTCAGTGGAACACCTAGCGCATACTGGGTACTCAGTACAATTTCTATTTCAATTGTTCTTCTCCAGCTCAAAGTAAATCTTTCAGATTTATGTCTTAGAGCTCAGATAGTTTCGGATCTTAATGATCTTTTATGTATACCTGAGTGACAAGGGGGAACATTCTCTCAACCTGGATCTCTTCTCAGGACCACTTCCTTTCACCTTTGAAGAAGGTTAAGGATGAAACGGAGAAGAAAATGGGAATGGAAAAAAAAAAATAATTTCTTGGGATTCTTATGAGAAACAAAATTACATAACTGGGGCTCTAGATTTCTGTAATCCTTAAGCAGTCAATCCTAGTGGGTTCTAAAATATTTTCAGAAACATACTAGTTTCAAAGCAAATAGGGTATCGATAGTGTGTTAGGTGGTGTGGGTCAGGTATGATTGAAGGACACATCTAGAGCAGGTTGCTGTTTCATCATGCAATAACTGATGCAACAGAGCACAGCTTGTGAACACAAGTGTCACAATTTTCAGATAGATAAAACTGTCAATAGTCAAATCAATCTATTCAAAGTATTTAAAGCCTTGAAAAGGCAATAGACATATTTCATAGTTTGATATTGGGCTTTTGATAATGCAAGTGTTAAGATTCATTTGTTTAGATAATGCTGACTGATCACCTGCTGTGTGCTATGGATAAAGCAATGTAGAAGGAGATATGATTTCTGCCTTCAAATGTCTTGCAGCCTAGTGAAATCTACCCATAAAATGTGACAATTAATGATATAGAATGATGAGTGTTAGGATGTGGAGAGAAAAAGATGCTTTAATAACTCATAAAAGGGGACATAACCCAATCTTGTAGGAAGAATGAGTCTTCCTAGGGAAAGTGAAGTTACTTAAAGAATGAGTTGAGCTGGCCTGGTTGGAATTCATATGGAACTGGGAAGATGCACCAAGTAGAAGGAGAGTTGAGAGAGAGCACAATTAATTTGCTGATGTGAGAGAATTTCAGATAGGTAGACTGAGAATTTTGTGGGGAAATGAGTGAGAGATTTGAAATGTAACAAGGAGAAGGGAAGGGATTTGAAAAGAGTTTGCATTTTATTTTGAGATTATTATGGAGTCTTTGAAGGGTTTTACCTAAAAGATAACACAAATAGGCTTGAATTTTGTCAGGTTCACTCTGGCTGCAATTTGTATGCAAAAGCCGAGACTAGTGACGAGACTGTTGTATAGACCCTAGAGAAAAGGAATGGAGACCTATATAGGGCAGCAGCAGATGTGATGATAAATAGTGGACAAATTCTCAAGTAGAGATATTGAGAAAGTTGAATGAACAGGCTTTAACGCTTGGTGCAGAGATGGGGCTGGAATGAAGAGGAAAAGTTAGTGTGATGCTCAGGTTCCTGGCATAACCAGTTGAATACTTTCATTGAAACAGGGAGCCCAGTAGGAGGAATATACACATGCAGACATCAGGGAAAGATGATGAATTCACTATTTTTGAGATATACAAGTGGAGATGTTGAATATTACATGGCTTCTATGAAATCCACTAGACTATGACATCCATTACCTTATAGTTTTATGGAATTATGGAGTTCACTGGATTGTGGAATCCACTAGACTAACTACCATTAAATGGAAAACCTTATCACTCTGTTTCTTATTGTTACTCCATTGCCTGTTCTATATCTGTTGTATAGTAGAAATTCACTAAATATTTATAGAACAAATTAAAGATCAAATGGCTTGAAGAAAGAAATATGAAGGTCGGAGGAGAGATTTGGAATGACTATATAGATTTAGAAGTCATTAGCATATGGGTGAGAGATGAAGTCAAGGGGGTGGTTGAAATAACTCAGGTAAATAATGTAAGTGAAATGAGAAGGGGCATTATAAAGTAGCTGGAAGAATTGCAACTTACAAGGAATAGACAGAGGAAAATGAATCTAAAAAGCTCTAAAAAAGAAGAGCTGGAGAGTTATAAATTATATCAATCAACATTCTTTTTACAAGCAACAGAGGCTGACTATCTGTCTTAAGCAAAATTTAAATTTATTGAAGAATATCTGGAGATAACAGAAATGAAGAGAACATGGAGATTTGGAAAATGGGCATGAACAAAGTGGGCTCTGGAGAACTGGATAGCATCAACTATAACAAATGTAATGCAACAAGAATAGGAGGTCTGTTGTTGCTGCTGGGTCCAAGAATATGATGTCTACCCATCCCTACATCCTGATTTGTTCAAGTGTTAAGTGTCTGACTGGCTGAGCCCTGCATAGAGCACTACCTCCTGTGCTGGCGAAAAGAGGGGAAGGTTCTGTCCCTTCAGCTTCCGTAATGAGAAGCAACCATTACCTCCCACCAAAACTTACACCAATGGAGCATTCTCCTAAAGGGAAATAGAGATGCCAATAGGAAGGGGAGGGGAGCGGATGCTGGGTAGAACAAAAAAATGACAAAAATCATTATGAGACAAAAGCTAGAAAACTATGGCAATCTTCTAAACACAGATAAATTTGGGTAAAAGAGAAAAGCAAAGGCTTCTTTACTGGCAACAAGGAGGTCATCGGTAACTTTGGCAAGAGCAGCATGAGCAGTGTGGTGGTGCTGGAAACTGGACTGGGATAGATTGAGGAGTGAGAGTTGGGTGACAGAGTGAAAATAGCTAGTGTCGATGACCATTTTAAGAAGTTTAGCTCATAATAATACAAGAGCAATTTGCTTATATAATTTGGAAACATTCAGGATGGCAGAGAAAATTTTGCCCTTAATCAGGGATTTTCTAATCCTGATGGTCCTGGAAAGAGGTCTAAAACTTGCATGATCCTAGATAGGAAAATTTCCATGTCTGGGCAATCACTCATACAATGGAATGCCTCATGCTTTTTGCAGGACACAAATAAGTTGCACAACTCTGTAAGTGCCTTCATCTTTGCCTCTTCAAGTTTTGGCCACATGATTTACCTCTTTAATGCTTCAATGTATGTTGCTGTTATGCCTAATATTGCTATCTGTGCATTTTTCTCTAACTAGGATTTCAAGCATACAGGGAACCCGGAGCTCTTACATTCCTTGCAGTACTAGACACAGCATGGGGCATGAAATAGTTCCCATGCTCAGGGAATATTGATTGATTAGTGAATTAATTTTTAAGAACATTGACTAAAATGACATTTACCCACAAATCTTCACAAGCAAAGAGCTATTTTTATTTGTTTTCCTTCTTGAAGTTTCATTGACAACTCCCTTCGCTCCCTTTTACCATCTCCCCTATGCAAAGCTGTCAGGAAAATGCGTGAAAAAAACATGCATTATTGCATTTTAAGATAGAATAAACGTTTAGATTGGAAACTTCCAAAACAAGCTGAAAGCAACGAAAAGTGTATTTTACTGCTTTCTATCTAAAAATGGCACTGCCCAATTTAAGCTATTTTTAAAACCTGTATATTCATACCGCTTGCATGCCAAAATGAAAATTGGTGAGCTATAAACCCTGGAAAAACAGGGTTTATAATGGAAACGGTAATTGACCCTTAAGTACAACATCAAAAATACAATACTATATAATACAAAGCCCAGGGCTTGGGATCCCATCTCTTCTCTAACCTCAGACTGGCACTCTAACCCAACACCACAAAGCCAACCAATAGTTATATTCCGAGATGTTTTCTTCTTACATGGCAGGGAAGTGGATATGTGATCCAATAGCCACATGCAGCTAAGCTTCACAGAACCAGAATCCCAGATACCTTTAATTAACTCACAACTTCAGAGCTCCAACACTGTTAAATAATTAGATTCTCTCAGAAAAACCATTTAATTAAAAAAACAAAAAAAAAGGAAAACTGCTACTACCCCTGAAGTTGTGCCGTGTTGCATCATGGGCTTCGTGTATGTAACATTATACCACAGGATGCAGTGAGGGGAGAATGACCAATTGTCAGGAAGGCTCATGGAATTACCAAAAATACTCGAAATATTTAGAGTTGTCTTCATCTTTGCTCTAGTTCCCAGTTGGTCCAGTTTCCCATTTTCCAAGCCACAACTATCCATTTTTATCATGAGAAAATGCAATCTAAACTAAAGAGGAAAATAAAAATATTAAACTTGACTAATAATATATGGAGGGTAAATCCGGATCCCAAGTTATACCTGGCTCTAGGCAAAGAGGGGCCCTTATATACTCAGTATCTTAACGTAGACTTTTTTTTTTTTCTTTATGGGAGAGAGGGAAGGGGTTAAAGGAGTTTATTGCTAAAGAAGGAAAGTTCAGAGATTCCTTTC
The DNA here is from genome assembly GCA_031878705.1 of Tapirus indicus. Classification (NCBI taxonomy): domain Eukaryota; kingdom Metazoa; phylum Chordata; class Mammalia; order Perissodactyla; family Tapiridae; genus Tapirus; species Tapirus indicus. The sequence continues at coordinate 60,998,894 of CM062926.1, forward strand.
ATTTTCATTTGAAAAGTGAGAACATCGCCAGCTTATTCCTTTAAGAAGCTTCCAAAGAATTTGTCAGCTAAGAATAGTCAAGATTTTGCCTTTTAAAATGTCATCTATTAACACAAATTTTCAATGAGTTATGTTTATCAAGGGACAATTAATGGGGCTTTCTGGTGTTTCCTTGTTGAGTCTTCTGTTTCTGTTGCTACCTTAACAACTAGTGAATTTGGTGCAATGAAAACGAGTGAAACATTATTGACCCTGTTTATACTATCTCTTCTTCTATACCTTGTGACCAAGAACTAAGTGAGCTTTGAAGAAAGAACTCCTGGAGAAGGTTGGAATTGTGACAGGGAGGGGAATTTCTCTTTGTGGAAGTTTTTAGAAGATTTTAGATGTGACAGGGTGTGTTCTGGGATTCAGCAATTTTGCTAATTGCGTTTAAAATGTTTTCTTTGTATAGTGATATGAAAAACTGACGTGCATCTAAAAATTTCGGTGCTTAAAAGTAAATAAAATAAATCTGATGTCACAATAGAGCATTTCTACGATTTTTATCATATCTTTCTTAAATACTAAGATCTACCTCAGATCACTTCATGGCATATACTACAAATTCTATTTACTCAAAGTCATACCAAAGAATATAGACCTCTTCCACACACATATTTGAACACAGACACACAATTTCTTCTCTATTTTCTTTCTTTTTTTGTTTCTTCTTTTTTTGCTTATAATTCTCTAATACTGAGTTTGCTTCACCCTATTTTATACACTCCATGAATTCTGTAATTTTATTTATGGCTTGTTATACTGTACATAACTAATTATGTGATAGCTTAAAGTTTTGAAATATTAACTGATGCTTTTCCTTTTCCTGTACCCCTTGGCCCTTTCCAGAAAAAGTCAGGGAAGAGAAAGCACATCAAAATGCAAAGCAAAAATGAGTAAAGTTTTAGATTTGGGGTTTCAAAAGCCTACTCCTTGGGGGAAGCAGAACACTCAGGGCTTTGGTAAAATATCTGGAAAACTACCTAATAAGTAAGAAGCCAAGCTTTCTTCTTGCCTATTAGATAAAACTTTGTCAGGCTTTTGGCATGGAGAACTTGGAAAATAAATGTTGATAGCTCAGAATGCATGGGTCCCTGAGAAAAGAAAAAGGCCCATGTCCCAGTCTTTTTGGCTGACTTTAGGTAAGTGAGGAGAAGGATGTGTAAGGTGAGGGAATGTGGGGCAAGCAACAATAACCCAAAGCTGGATTGAGTCTAAGTACCAAGGGGCTTACACAGTACAAGGGGTGGAAATCTTTCTTAATTTTCAAAGTACACTCTGTGATTCTCTAGGAATTTATTTTTTTGTTTTTGTGAGGAAGACCAGCCCTGAGCTAACATCCATTGCCAATCCTCCTCTTTTTGCTGAGGAAGACTGGCCCAGGGCTAACATCCGTGCCCATCTTCCTCTACTTTATTTGAGACACCGCCACTTCATAGCTTGACAAGCGGTGCGTCAGTGTGCGCCCGGGATCCGAACCTGTGAACCCTGGGCCACCGAAGTGGAGAGAGCTACACCACAGAGGCCGGTCCCAGGAAACTTTTTTAAACTTAAAGTATGATATCTTGGTCCTAACTCATTAATTAATACATTTTGTATTACCTGAGGTTCATTTCTCTGTTTCCTGCTGAGGACCAAGCTATGCACAGACTTGTTTGGTTTAATTACTTTTTCTTTAAGTCGTGGCATCCTTTCTCAGAGGTAAAATCGTAGAAACTATTAATTGATTAAAGAAGAAAAGTCCAATGACCCCAAGAAAATATATGGAAAATACATGAGTTAACATTTCAAAATATCAGCCTGCCACAACTATTTGTGCAGTATTATTTATTACCTGTCTCTCCTGCTAAAATATAGGGTTGATGAAGGCACAAACATCTTATTGCTAATCACTCTATCCCTAGCCCCTTGTACATTGCCTGAACCACAGTAAGTACTCAATAAATATTGTCAAATAAGTGAATGAATAAAATGTCTAAGACAATACTTGTTACTATTTTGTGGCATGCCCCACCATTCACTCAGAAACGGCCTTACATGATTTATTTTATCCATGACTAACTCTGGAAACAAGTTGCAACCAATGTTTAGTAAGACTTTTCTTTCCTCCCTGGTTTTGCAAACTTAATACATTTGTAATGCAAAATTAGGTGAGATCCAGAAATATAGGCTTTTTTTTTTAACCACTTGATCTGAGTGAGATTTGAACATATCTATTGAGAGAAAGTAGTTGTTTAGACTAATGGAGAATTTCTGGAAAACTGATTGGCCTAGAGTAGTCAAAAATTTTTTTTGAGTATAACTGCAGGAGGCACACAAGGTTGAAATGAGAAAAGACTCGTGGAAATTTATTTTGTTTTTAATTCTGAGTATTAGTTTAAAAAAAGGTTTTTTAAAAAGAATGTTTAAGATTTTTACTTCGTTCTTGGCTCAAAGCAAAGATTTAAGGTGAAGTCACCTTCGATTCTTCTGTGAGGTGCTCTATAAACTCTGTTCCAATAACAATTACCTGCTAAAAATTCCTACTCCCCAGGCCCCTGTACCTGTCTGTAGTTCTCATCGACCTAAATGGAGGTTAACTGTGTGTTGCTGAAGGGAGAATTTGAGGCTCCAGAGAGTATCTCTTTTGTATATGACAGATGAGTGTGTGTGTGTGTGTGTGTGTGTGTGTGTGTGTGTATAAACATAGAAGTCAGTAAACCACATATTTTCACCACTGCAAGAAAAGTAATTCAATTCTGTGAACTGAAAATTAGAATTAATATCTACTTTCAACCACATAGAATGTATAGATTATCAGAGGAAAAGATTTCCATTCTAGTCCACAGAGATAGACTGTAAGCCTCCTAAAGATTTTGTGTATGTGTGTGTGACTGCCAATTTGTGGAAAATCTATGATTAGAATCAAAATGAGATAGAGAGCTGAAAAAGAGGGGAAGTGTATTTCCAATAGATCACCTGGCATCAATGATGGCTGTATGCTCTCCTTTATTGTGGATCTAATTTGGACATTCATCTCCAAGTAAATGTCAGTTTAGTCATCCAGGCATAACTTCATTAAATAATGTAAAATGCAACTTTAAAAAAATATTAAATACTTATTGAACACACATTAGACCAAACTATAGCTAGTCAACATGTATTAAGTAGTAAGTATTCAGTCTTATCTTCACTTTATTAATTTTTTTCTGTGGAAGATTGGCCCTGACCTAACATCGTGCCAATCTTCCTGTATTTTGTATGTGGGTCACTGCCACAGCATGACCGCCAAGGAGTGGTGTACATCGATGCAGGGATCCAAACCCAGCCCACCGAAGTGAAGAGCACTGAACTTAAGCACTAGGCCATGGGGCTGGCCTCCACTTTAGTTTTTGATAATTCCTTGATTTAGTGGAAAGCTCATATCTTGGGGAAAAAAATCAGGTGGAATATTGAGCAATCTGCTAATAAATTTAATTGGTAGAAGAAGTCAATCAACATAATTTAGTATTTCTAAAATAATTACCTAATGTCTTCACTGCAGTTTAAGTAGATAAAGAGAAGTAACTTCCCAAATGTTTCTATTAATGTTTATAAGTTAAGGATAATTCCAGAGGCCTCTTCTCAGTGTTGGGAAAAGACCGTTTTGTTTGTTTTAAATTCCTGCATATCTTTCTTGCATTGATCAGTCAAAAGGAAAAGTGTATTAAATATTTATTCATATTTGGAATTCTTTAAATTTTAGGAGCAATCAGCAATAGTTTATTAAAAGAAACGAAAACAGTTCTATGAATGCCACATCAGTCTTGGGCCATAGATTGAATTATGAAAAGTTTGAGTCTTTTGCAGCATTGACATTTCTAAAGCAGTCACCATGAAGTATAACAAAATGCAGGTTTTAGCAAAGACCACAAAATACATATTTATGTTGTAGTTTTCTAACTGTTCCCTATTGTTATGGGCATTTGTCCTGCCTTTGAAATTTTGAAAGAGAAAAGCTAGGAAGAAAGCTATGTTTTTTGAGGCACGTATTTTAGGTGAATGCGGTGTGTACATTTAGGTGTATGTATTTTTTTTTTTAAAGAAGGCATATTTCCCTCCTGTCTGTATTTCTTTCCTTGGATTTGATGACTTACAGTATTTTTGTTTCAGGAGTACAACTGCAACCCTTATCATGAACTGAAAGTAAATGTCCCTTTGTGGACTGGCCCTGTGAAAAATAAAAAAGATTCCCCGTGAAGTGCGTGTGCTCATATTTTTTCCCTTCCTCAGGAGATAGGCCCTGATCTTTAGAGTGGAGCCTTGTCAGATGTTCTCACCAAGATGCTGCTACTGGATTAAAATCTCTACCTGGCTGTTCACTGCCTTGTTTTTTTCTTTTTAAAAATTTCCCTTCTTCTTTCCTCTTCATCTTTCGCCCCCCATACTTCCTTCTCCAGTTCTGCAAGTGTGCAACAACCAGAATTTTAGTCTTCAGTAATCATGGCTCCAGGAATCTAGGGATCATTCTACTGTCCTTCCAAATAGAAGTTAAATAACATCACTAAACCTTCTGAATACGTGGCTACTTTTCTCGCTATTAAGAAAGCGGGGGAGATTGAAACCAAAAGCTGTTAGAGAGATTTGACCTTTTCCCAAAGATATAAAATTCAGGTATTCATACTGGTGATTGTAACAGGATCTCTAAGATCCATGCACTATGTCTTCTATGTGGTAAAAGTAGATAATGTGTGTTTTGGCTAGAATATAACCAAATCCCATTAAACAAAACTGAGTATTTTCTTAGCCTCAGTAAATGGTACTAGAAGTGTCTGCATTTATAATGAAATTACTTTAATGTAACTTTACTTTAATGTAATGTATTGATTAAGACTGGGATTAGAAAAATTGATTTTTGATTTATGTCAGGAAATATTCAGTCACTTCTTTTGGCTGAATGCATGTACCACCATCCTATACTCATATGCACTATCTACTTAGAGTTTGAACAAAATCTAGTTCATTTAGGTTCATATAATCTTAAGGAGAACAAACTGATATCAAATTTATATTTGAACTCAGTCTGGATACCATTCAATAATTCGACTAAGTATTTAAGAGCCTATTCTGTGCCTAATACTGTTCTAGGATCTGAGGGTCTAAAGATGAGAAAAGTGTCTGTGGGGTGCGTGTGTGCACACTCATGTGCGTGCATGACAGTGGGAAAGGGAGAGAGCCCTTGCCTATGGAGCCTACATTCTAGAGGGGAGACAGAATTATGCAGAGTATTACAGAGGTAATATGAAACTACAATAGTATAAGTGCTTTAAAGGAGAAGGTGTTGGGAGAGTACTGCTGAGTTAGGGAGGTCAGGAATGACACCTCAGAGGAAGTTAGGACTGAACTGAGATCTACATGAGCAGTAGGAGTTCCTGTATGGAGGAGGATGGGGGAGGGGAGGAGAACAAGGGAAGAATGCTCCATGAGCAAAGACCCAGTAGTGGGAATGAGGAAAGATGAGATGTGAAAAGCAGGCCGTGGACAGACTATGTATTTTAGCCTTCACACTAAATGCAATGGGAAGCCACTGACATTTCAATCAGGAGAAGGGGAAAAGGGCATAAGTGGTGAATACTGCCAGAATTTGCATTTTAGAACATTCTGGCTGTGGTCTGGAAAACCACATTGACTATAAATGGGTATCTTTGATAGGAGGTTGCTGCAGTGATCCAAGAAAGAGGGGATGAGGGTTTGGATTGGCATGAGGGTGAGGGAAAAAAAGAGAACAGAAGGGAGTCAATAAATATTTATTTATTATAGGATGGATATGGAGGGGTTTGAGAGAGGGCATTTTACAAAATGGTGTTTTGTAAAATTGGTGATTAATTGCACAACTGGTGTTCTGTGATGCTCTTCAATGGGGAAAGAGAGAAGTGCTGAGGAAGAGGGCCAGCATTGAGGGAAAACCACATATTTGGTTTTGTTCTATCGCCTTTGAAATAGCCAAGTGAAAATATCCAGAGAGCAGTGGGATACAAGGCCTGGAGCTCAGAGGAGAGATCTAGACCATAGCTTCTGTGTGCAGTTGGTGTTTAAAGCCGTGGAGAACAGATAAGGTCGCCCAAGGAGAGGATAGAGGGAGAAGAAGAGAGGGACAAAACCTGCCCAGGAAACTGCAACATTGAAAATACAAGAAAGAGTTAAAAGCCCAAAAATGAAACCAATGGTCAGGAAGCTGTGAGGAAAAGAAGAGAGTATAATGTTATGAAAGCTGAGGGAAGAGATGTTTCAAGATGGAGGAAAATGAAAATAAACATAAGAAATAGTTCTTTATGTATCTGGAGGCAAAAGTGAATTAACATTTCTTTATTGACTCTGTTAGTAGTAGTAGTAGTAGTAGATGCTAAAAAAATTCTAATGCCACCATTCTAACTTAAGACAGATAAACAACAACAGATTTAGAGTGTGGAATCAAATGCATGAGGCTTGTTCAGTGATTGTTATGTTGTTAGGTCACAAATTAGCACCCTCCATATTTCCTTCAGAGCACTTAACATGGTTTGTAACTATAAATTTGCCTTCCTTCCATCTCTTTCTCTCTCTCTTTCTCTATCTTTATTGTATCTCTATCTCTCTTTTGTTGCGGAGATTGTGTCTAGTTTCTCACCATTGTGTCCCTAGCAAGTATTTACATTTGAAGTGTAAATCAATGAACAAAATATTGCTTTAGAACAATCTGAATTACACTCAAAATTTCAGAAACATCCTAATTGGGTAAAGTGAACTCCGTGCACCTATATTGATCCAATAGAAGTCTTGCTTAATTGCAGTTCTCCCAAAAGGCAGCCTCTCCCAAAAAGAGTGCCTACAAGTATTCAGAAGGTATTCAATATTTGTTGATGAATGAACGAATGAATCTCAAATATGCAATAAAAAAGGTTCTGAATTAGGAAAGAAAAGACTTAGATTTCATCCTGCTCTGATTCATCTGGTATTAAAACATCTTGGGGTCTCTCTTTCCTAATATTGAAAAGCATATGCCTTGATCAGATTTCCAAGATAACTTTTGATCTAAAGTTCCTTGAATTTGTTTACCTAACTCTGCTGAAAATGGAGCAGAGCTCTCTGAGAAAAATTAGCCTTTTCTAAAAACCTATCACCATCCAGGTTGATTTTAAACTATGCCAATGACATTTGAAGAAGGCAAACACATTCCAGACGTCACGCCCCATCGCATATTCTCTAGCAGCACACCTATTTGCCATTGCTGTGGCGTCCAGCTGAGCTCAGGCGAGCCTGATATGTCTGGCCTCAGCTGCATCCTATTTATCCTGCTTTCTCCCTGGGCTTCCCTGCAGCTGCAGAGTACAAGAATGGGCAAGTGCACATCTGGAAGGGTAGGAAATTCACATCTTCAAGGACCTTTGACCAACAGGGAGTGGGAGCCCTGAAGAAGCACTCCCCTCTACCCGGGTCTCAGGTGGACAATTCTGAGGTGAATTCTACATGATTTCTCTCAGGGTTCCCAAGAGCAATGAGCCTCAATTTCCAGAGGGGTAGTCAGTTCAGTGACACTTTCCCTCCTCGTCCCCTGTTTTTCTGTCTCCAGCCCCCATCCCCAGATTTTCCCCTGGGAGAATTTCTGAAAATAAAGTACCTGACCCCAAACCTTTCTCAGGAGGCTGCTTTTGGGAGAACTCCAGTTAAGGAAGACTTCTGTTGGATCAATATAGGTACAGAGTTCACTTTACTCAGTTAGGATGTTTCTGAAATTTTGAGTGTAATTCAGATTGTTCTAAAGCAATATTTTGCTCATATATTTACACTTCAAATTCAGAATCATTTTGTTATGAAACTTTAATTGGTATAGACTTCTAACTCTTTTAGTATCTCACCTGAGATACCTTCCAGTTTTTATACCAAACAAATAATCATTTGTGAATAAATATTTAAGTGGACTAGGAATGTAGTTATTTAAAGGAACTATTTGTTAAAAAACATTTTTTTTTGCTGGTCAAAGCACAATTATTTACTTGCTCGCATGCATGTTTCATAAATGTTATCTTGGACTACAGTTTTGTTATGTCAGGTTTGGACCTTATCACTAGTGCCCTTCGCTTGGACTTGGAAATTTTTCCCATTTTCATATGCTTTCTTCTGATCCATGAATATGTTAAAGTGAGTAATATAGACACAAAGATGTTTCTTTTTTTATTGGGGAAAAAAAGAAAGCATTTTTCTTCCACTCTTCCCTCAATCCATTAATCACAATACAATATATGCTATTAATTATGCTTAAATGTGGTTTGCTTCTATAATTTGTGAACCTCTAATAACTCAAAAATTTCAAATTATTTGTCTTCCATGTGGTCATTTTGATTACTAAAACATTCCTAAAGCTAGAAGAAGGAATAATAACATAGGATTAAAACTATGAATCACCTTTTGATTAAACACTTGGCAGTCTTTGTTGCTAAATCTTCACTCAGAGAATAACTCTAAGTCTCATTTGAACTTGTAGATTTTACTTCCATATTGATCACCATAACCTGGTAAAAGAAATGCATATTCACTCAGATCACAGTTTGAATTTAAAGTAGATATTGATGCTCTGTTGTAATGACAGTGATCTCTAATTGTGCAGCCCCAATAGATAAGACTAGGGAACAAAGTAGGCAGCATAAAGTGGAAAGTGGCATTTGGTGACAATATCCAAAGATATTGTCCTTGAAATGATGAATTTAGTGTATCTCTTGAGTTCATAAGTTCACTCAAGTCCATCTCTATTAGAGTAATATAGACTTCTGCTCGTAAAGTCTTTATGGTGATAATAATAAGAATAATAAATGCATATACAGATCTTCCTTATGGAAGGGGTTATGTTCAGATAAACCTATTGTAAGTTGAAAATATTGTAAGTCAAGAATGCATTTAATACACCTAACCTGCCAAACATCATGGCTTAGCCTAGCCTACCTCAAACGTGCTCAGAGCCCTTACATTAGCCTACAGTTGGGCAAAATCATCTCACACAAAGCCTATTTTATAATAACGTGTTGACTATCTCATGTAGTTTATTGACCACTGTACTGAAAGTGGAAACACAGAGTGGTTGTCTGGGCACAGAATGGTTGTGAGTGCATCGGTTGTTCACCCTCGTGATCGCACGGCTGACTGGGAGCTGCGGTCGCTGCCACTGCTCAGCATCACGAGAGGATCCTACTGCATGTTGCTAGACTGGGGAAAGATCAAAATTCAAAATTTGCAGTACAGTTTCTACTCAATGCATGTCGTTTTTGCACCATTTTAGAGTCAAAAAATCATTAGTTGAACCATCATAAGTCAAGGATTGTCTGTATGTAAAGGTGTATGTATTTTAAAATCTTTCGCATACATCATCTCATTTGACTTGAAAATTTGTCGTTTGCTGCAGGTGAAGGAGGTATACATATTTCCATTTAGGCTCAGACAATTGTGTTCCATGAATATTTCTCTGTTCCTTAAAGGATCTCTGTACATTTGCTGTCACCTCTTGCTACTGTCCCTCTTCCTTGTTAAAATTTAAATTTTCACTCATGCACTTAATTCCACAGTTCTCTTCATTATAGGACCTGTTTTACCAGATTTTTCTCTCTTACAACAGCAGTCTTTCCATTTCTCAGTTAGTGAACATAATCCTAATGTATAGGACAAGATAATTGCTATCAGTCAGCTCTCCTCAATCTTCCTATCAGTAAAATGAAGGGCACATCAAATTATACTCCAGATATCTTACTGTTAGCCAGAAACACACACACACACACACACACACACACACACACACACACACACATGCGCACACACACACTGAGTTCTAAAGAATATATTTTATTTTATTTTTGGTCTCAGTCATATCGTCCAACTATTTTTATTTTTGCAAGAGAAGGCTAAGGAGCAAGGAATCAACTATGGACTCAGTCACCAATACTGACTTTCATAATTAAGTGTTGAATACTTTGATCTTTATGGCTTTTGCATACTGGTTATTCTTAAGTAGCTAGGCATTTTTGGTTGCCTAGTAGAATTCAACTGGATGTTCTGCATGCAACTCAAATTAAACCTAGTCAAAATTTAACTCCAAATGTTTCCCCCAAGCTCTTTCTCTTTTCTTGTATTCCCTATTTGATTGTTGGCAATATTATTCATACTTCTCAATAACTCTTGACTCTACATTTTCCTTCACTACATGTCTCCAATTTAACCTCCATCCTGCCAATTCCTTTCCATTACTAAATGTACCATACTTCGTTCAGCTTTTACACGTTTTCACACTGATTCATTCATTTAGTAAGAATTTATTGAATGTGTGATCTGTGTCAGTCATGGTCTTATGTGCCCAGCATACATTAGGGAATAAAGCAAAGAAGTGGTGTATCTTGTGGAGCTTACATTCCAGAAAGGTGAGACAGGTAATTAACAATTAATATAATTAATAAGTAAATTATATATGTTAGAAGATGATATTTTTCTCTCAAAAAAAAGAAAGAGAACAGAGCAAGCCTCCTGAGACTTGGCTAACTCAATATGTGTTTAACAAACATTTATTACATGAATGATTTACTGAATGAATAGTGCTTTAAACCCCAGGACCTCTTATGTTCAGTGTCCTGGAAGAAATGAGTAATGCTTAAATAAGGTCTTAGTTCATTTGTTTATTTGCTTTGGGAGGGTGAAGATTTGTTCTGTTTGTTGTTTGTTTACTTCTTTGTCTTTGGTAGAATAAATGGGTGAAGGCTCAGAAGATGCTGACAGTTTAAGTACCAAGTGAATTGCATAAAATAAAAAAGATAATGTGCTCCTCTAATTATCCCTCTCTCCTTTTCTTCCTTCTTTCCTTCCTTTCATTTAACTTAGCAAGCAACTACATAATTCCTACTATGATTCAGGAACTATGCCTGGCACTGGAGATACAAGGCTTTTAATAAAAAGCCACTGAATTTAAGGATCTCACAGTCAGATGGGGAAACAGGCATGTACTGATTTCAAAAGAAGGCACCCTGGTGGGTAACAGCCAGGGTTCTGGAGCTATACTCTCTGGCTGGATCTGAGGTTAGTGTCTCTAGGCTTCAGTCTTCTTTTCTGAGAAATAGAGATAATGATAGGATCTACTCAGAGGTGTATGTTAGGATTAAATGAGTTACTATCTGTAAATGCATAGAAAAGTACTTGGCATGCAATAATTATTTAGTAAGTTTTCACAATTTTTTTTGTTGTAAGCATTACATACTGTAGTAAGTTTAAAAAGAGAAGCATGCCTGGAGATTATGGAAACCTATACAAGGTAGAACTAAAAGTGGAGGATGGTTCTTTGTTGTCTGTAAATTAAGAAGTGAAATGAAACTTCCAGAGTTGGGATGGGAATGGGGTTAGCTATGAGGCTCAAAGAGACAGTGAGTTTGGAAATAGCCCTCAGTGAAGAAGGAAAGCAAGACTTGCTGAAGGGCAAGGGCTATGTTTGAAATTTCCAGACAAAATATGTTGGAGAATAGAGATATGACAGAACTATATGGAAAATACACATGACAAAGAAACAAGCTGTCTATAAAACCATGAAAAAAATAGTGGAGTTTTTACGTTAGTGATCAATCAGAACATCATCATTAGTGGATTATTTATTCCAAAAAAGTCATTGTTAGAGCTTTAAATTGTAACCATTAACTTTAAAGTGATAGTTGTTGTTTGAGATTTGAGAAACTTGGAATTTATAATTTAAAAATTACAGCATTTTTGTGGGTTTTAGGAGAATTTTATGTTTACTCCACAAACTGTTATGTTTTCTTACTTGTAAAATGTACTTGATCCTATTAAATCAAGTATATTCTCATTTTAATCTTATTTCTAGTTAATTTTTTCAAGCTATAGAATTTCATGTGTTATTATTTCTGCTTGGTAGATTTTCTCAGGGGATAAACTTGAGTTCATGCACACTTTTATATGATATGCAGTTATTAACACTAATTTCAATAATTAGATAATGCCTTGCATTGCTGTGTTTCATTTGTTCATGTAGGATTGGAAAATAATATTTTTTTTCCAAAAAATAAAAAGAATAGTGATTTACTTCCTGACATAAAATAATCTTAACACACACACAAAAGTCCATGAAAGCATATATTTGTCTTCAAAGAGCAAAAAAGATTTAGAAAAGAGGGCAAACTTACTAGGATTTTAAATCAATATTTGTATGACACCTTTTTATCTACTGCCTGGAAGAAATAAAAACATATTAAACTTTTTAATAAAAGTAAGTTAGAGTAACTGAGAACATTTTCAATCACATAATAAAGATTTGTTTCAGACATAAACAATGACTTTCTGTGAGCTATGCCTTGACATCTAAAGAATTCGGAATGACATTCGCTATCCAACAGGGTTTTTCCTTCTGAAAACACAGCCCACTAAGAATCCCCAAACTACTCCGCCTCCTTGGTTCCTGTGTAAAGCACCAGGCAAGCATGAGAAATCGAAACTGGCTGGCTGAAGTTTGGTAAAGAAGCCTGCACAATGGGGAGGGTTAGGAGAATTTTCTTAGAAGCTGCCAAACCAGGCCTTCAGAGCCTGGCCCTTTTCTGGCCAGGAACAAGTCGGGGTGGTGGGATGGATAAAGAGGAAAGACCATCTGGGTGATCCCAGAGCAAGTAGACCACAACCTCAAGCTCTGCATAGTGGTGTGTCAATAATCATTCATCCATCCAATTCATGCAAAAAGTCTGCACGCCAGGCATTGTTCTTGGTGCTAAGATAAAATAATGAATAAAACAAAGTCCCTGCCCTCAGTCTAGTTCAGGAGACAGACCAGAAACAAACAAATATGTGATAAGTCAGGTGATGGTGTACACTATGGAGAAAACTGAAACAGAAGGAGAAGAGGGAGTATTGGGGTGGGTTTAGACTTGCCAGATAAAACACAGGACACTCAGTTAAATTTGAGTTTTAGATAAACATCAAATAATTTTTTAAAAGTTATTTTTAAATAATTTATCTCATGCAATTTTGGGATTTTTTTAGCATAAATGTATTCTCTGCAATATTTGGGGCATACTTATACTAAAAAATGAAATATTTGTTCATCTGAAATTCAAATATAACTGGGTGTACCCCCCCACCCCCAGATCTGGGAAACCTGTTTGAGTAAGAAGAGGGAGAGGGATTCTGTTTTTATCTTGAGTAGTCAAGGAAGCCTTCTGATGATATGACAAAAAAGCAGAGACTTAAAGGAAGTAAGGGAGTGAACCATGCAGCTACTTGGAGGAAGAGTGTCCAAGGGAAAGAGTAGTATGTGACTCAAAAGGCCCTCAGGCTACATGTATTCCTGATAGGTCAGTGTAGATGGTAGGGAGTGAGAAATAAAGTTGGAGATTGCAAGGAGATGAGCTCAGGAAGTTGGATGGGGAGCCAGATCCTGTAGGTTTTTATAGGATAGCATAAGAACTTTGGCATTCACTCAAAGGATGAGAAGTCACTGGAAAGTTTAGGTCAGGAAATACCATGATCTACTTTGGATTTTAAAAGGATGTGCCTGGTAAGTGGGGACTAAGAGGCAGGACGGAAGCAGAAAAACCACTTAGGAGTCAATTTCAAAAATCCAAAGAAGAAATAACTGTGGTTTTATGTGAGTGTGGTAGCAACAGAGGTAGTGAGAAGTGGACATTTTCTGAATTGATTTTGAAGGTAGAGCCCACAGCATTTGTTGACAAGCTGGAGGTTATGAGATCTGTGGCAGAGAAGGCAAGGATAATTGGGAGGTTTTGGCCTGAGCAATTAGAAGAATGGAAGAATGGAGTTGACATGGACTGAGGAGAAGGCTGCAGAAAGTACAGGTTTTAGAGGGCAGTTTGGAGTGTGTTTTTAAGGAGTTAGGTTTTCAGTGGCTTAGTTATTCAAGTGGAGACGACTAAAAGGCAATAGTATGTGTATGTCTAGTGTTTAGGGGAGAGATCAGGAATGCAGACGTGTTTGTGAATTGTCAATATACAGATGTTATATAAAGTCACAGGACTACAGTCTTGTGATGCATAATGAGGTTTCCGTCAATAATGGATAGCATATATGATTTTGGTCCCATAAGATTAGTACCATATAGCCTAAGTGTGTAGTGGGCTTTATCATCTAGATTTGTGTATGTGCACTCTGTGATTGCACAGCTAAGAAATTGTCTAAAGATGAATTTCTCAGAACATATCCCCGTTGTTAAACATTGCATGACTGTAGATGAAATCACCCAGAGAGGATCCAAGGATTGACCTGTGGGCAGGACTACAGGTAGAGGCATAGGAAATAAAAGAAACAATTGAGAAGGAACATTTAGAGACATAAAAGGAAAACTGAGGGAGAGGAGTGTCAAAGAAAGCAAGGGAAAAATATTGTGTGAAGATAATCAGTTATAGTAAACGCTATTGATGTTTTGAATAATAACAGTAACAAGTAACCCCAAGATCTTTTAATTATATCAGTTTCATTCAACAAAATACAATACAAGATGAAGCACATGATAGTAAATGCTATTGATGTTTTGAATAATAACAGTAACAAGTAACCCCAAGATCTTTTAATTATATCAGTTTCATTCAACAAAATACAATAAAAGATGAAGCACATGATTTCTACGAGGGGGCTTCTAATTCCTTATTTCTTCCTTTAGCTCCATCTTTCTAGATTGGGAGTATTTTAGTAAACAATTGAGCAATACCAGAGGACAAGTATGAGCCAATATTTGATAATTTCTGGCTCTTAATTCATTATACTTATATTTGTTTCACCTTCAGTTAACTTTCACCTCCTCCTAGACTCTCTAGGTCTCCTGATAACATAGCCACTCTTTATCTGAATCTCTATTTTGAATCTACCTACCTTTTATTTGCTTTTTCTGTGCTTACCGCAAAGACTTTTATATTCTTAAATATATGTATGAATGCAGGGTCAGGCTGAAGTTTGAATTCTCTGACCATGTCTCCACTTATTATAGCTAATAATCTACCTCGGTTTGAAAAATATCAGAGCCATTTATTTCCTTTAAATAAAAACCTCATCCATTCTGTGATCCACTCCCTCAGTGCTCTACTAGCTAATCTGAAAAACAAGTCCAGATCGATGTGTTGAAAAACTAATAGCATAACAGCCTCCCTTTCAAAATATTACATTTTAAATGAAATCTTCATAGCACATGGCAGCTACTGAAAAAGATTGTTGAAAATTTCTCTGTGACAAGTTAGGTATGGGGACAAAGTTGATAGGATAATGATTTGGGGTAGGGCTCTGAAAAGTCATCCTCAGTTCACCAACAGTGAGCAGTTGCCCACTTTCCAACATGGTGGTTCACTTTTTATATATGAGAGGATTATTTCATTCTTTTCCTCAGTTCAGACTAAACACATGATTTGCACAATGTTTGGGGATTAATTTTAATCCGTGAATTTCTGCTTTATTTCGAGAAGACCAATAAAATATTTTCTCTACACACTCCACTCCTATACTTCCCATTTATTTTGTTTTTTAGAGTGTTAAACTAATAAGAATATACTTATTTAATAAAAAGAAAAGTGAGAGTTAAAGGTTGTCATATTCACAGTTGTGTTCCTAGACATGGAAGCATAGAGCAGGATTGTCAAACATCTGGTGTGGAGTTTAGATGTGACCAGAGAATCGTTTACCAGACCCATCAAGCCACCTCGAAATCCTCTTCTGGCTCCAGGGTGTGCCTGTCCCCTAGGGTGGGGAATTGGTGCTGCTCACAAGTTCACCTCTGACTAGCCAATGGAGTCAGGCTATAGGACTGCGGGAGCTGTGAAATGTTACCTTTCTTGAACCCGAAGACTTTTAGTGTCTGGGTTCTGTTTTAATAAAATCTGATGCTGAGTTGCTTATCTGTTTCTTTCCAAACTCTCAGAACCTCACAAGTCAGTCCACAAAATTGGGTTGAAGATTTGGCCGGATTTCTAGAACATCCACCCCGGGTGTTCGCCAAAAATATCAAAAGGGCAGCCTTTCTTGTGGTACTCAAGCTCTTCTGATTTCAGGCCCGGTTAAATACCAGGTAATTTCTTCTTCTTTTTTGAGTGGGAAGTAGGATATGAGAGAACTAGAAGGAAGACAGATACCTAGACATTTAAAAATTAATCTTTTTATATTTTCAGATCCTTGATAGAAAGTAACGTAAACTAATGAGTTTGTATGTTTTTTGTTTGAAGTAAAAAGAGCAGCATAGGAAAGAACTGGAGGCAATCTCTGTGCCAAGACCAAAGGGTAATTTTGTGTCCTGGCAGTTCAAGTTGTGGGTTGCTTTTCCACAAGTATGCTTCCACTGCTATTACTTAGTCTGCTCAGAGTTCTACCCTGACTAGTGCCCACATGATCTAATAATGAGCAGATGCTCCTGCTGTGGATGTTGCTCTCAGATGGTGATTTTGGAGGAGATTTAACTCTTTCATGATTCCGGGAAGCAATGGAATGGAAAAAAATGAAGAGTCACCTAACATCCTAAAATAATTAATGCAGCTTACAAACTTCCTACTGTACAAAGAGGGACCTGAATTAATAATAGAAAACCAAGAGAGAGTAATGTCTTAGAAAGCTTTCTCTTTTGGTTCCTTCAATATTTAAAGGTCCTGGTAATTATATTCAAGCTATCTGGATTTTATTAGGGACCATTAATTAAATTTAGACTCACTTCACAGTTTGTCAGAGGTAAGATATTTCCATGTTGTGCCCAGCTGGGTGATATGTGTTCAAAGTTCAGTGTCTAGCAGGTAATGTGGCCTGGCTAAATGATGGCCCTGGGAGCAAGGTTTCACCTTCAGATGTTGAGGAAGCAAAGATACATGTAAAATGATATATAGCTAGACAACTCTCCCTTTAACCTGACATCTGTGGACAGCTCAGGTACAATAGGTATTACAGAAATCTAGAGGATAAATTATGCTTAAGAAGTTTGCTCCAGATATGTCTCCTCAGGATCTAAATTGTGAATTTTGGTTGTGCTGGTTCAACCATCATATCTTCTGGAATCCACCCCATAATTCTAGAAGAAAGAGTGGAGAGCTTTACCCTGTGAAAGATGGCAGATCCTTAGTTTAATTGACGATTTACTTATTTAATAACTTTAAATTTTTATAATTTTAACATAATGAATGGAGATATAAGATGGATTCCCAAAATGTGTAGAATAAAATAAAAATTTATTCACACTACTCATAGGTGAACATTATTGACACTTGGGATTTTTTTCTTTCTATCTTTTACAAAAAGTGTGTATATTAATTTCTGTTTTGTTTTCCTATAAAATGACATCATTTTCTATAGGTTTTCTTCTACTTATTTGCACTCAGCATTCTTTTTTTTTTAATTTTTGGGAAGGAATATTGGCCCTGAGCTAACATCTGTGGCAATCTTCCTCTATTTTGTATGTGGGATGCCTCCACAGCATGGCTTGATGAGTCGTGTACAGGTCCTCCCAGGATCTGAACCCATGAACCTTGGGCCATTGAAGCCAAGTGCACAAACTTAACCACTATGCCACCAGGCTGGCCCCGTGCACTTAGCGTTATATTTTGAATGGACTCTATGCTATTAAATATTCTTAAAAACACATTTCTCAGTGGTTGCATATTATTCTATTATATGATGGACCACAATTTATTAAATCATTTCACATTTGGGGCAGTAATGATGAGTCCAAAGTTCTACTATTATAAATAATTATTCAATAAACAACCTTATACATAAACTTCACAAACATTTCCCATGATATATTTTGGAAGATTTTTTTCTGTGTAATTCCCTGATCAAAATATATAGTAAATTTTAAGATTTGAAACATATTGACAAATTGCTGTCTAAAAACATTTTCTCATTGCACAATCCCATAGTGTGCATGTGTGTGTGCATTTTAAGCCTTTCACGGTGTATTCTGTTTTCTTTGCTTTTTTTCTTACTGGGGCTTTGATATTTCATAACGTTTGTATTTGTGTTCCAGTGGTTAGCTTTATAATTATACCTCATTATAAGACCCTTAGTCCCGTATTTTTTTAGACAGCATAGTATTTTTCTACTATGGATATTCTGGTTCTCTATTGCTGCCTAACAAACCATCCTAAAACTTAGTGGCATAAAACAACAATATTTTATTATATCTTACAATTTTGTGGGTAGAAATTCAGGTGGGGCTCAGCCGGGGGATTCTTTCACTCTGTATTTCATCAACTGGTATCACTGGTTGGTATTAAGTTGATTGATTGGCTGCCTGAAGGTTTCAAAATGGTTTGACTTACATATTGGCGGCTTGGTGGAGATGGACAAGAGGCTGTGCTCTGTTGAGACCCTCTCCTTTCCCAGGTAGTTTCAGGGCCTTTCCGAGTGGTATCTCCAGCAGGTTGGTCGAACTTGTATGCCAGCTCATGGCACAAACAGTAAGTCTTACACGAGGCCCGGGTGGAAGCTAAAAGTCTTCTTACGACCTCAGAAGTGGCTTCAGCCTCAGTAGTTGAATGATATTTCAATTGCCTCCTATTGAGCACGCAAATCACTACAGTCAGTCTTGATTTATGGGGAAGGGAATTATACTCAAACTCTCCACGAGAAGAGTAGAAAATAATCTATGGCTATCTTTAATCTACACCATCTATCCTTTGGTCACAAATTACTTACTCTCTACAACATATGAAATACTTTCATCTCCTCTCGAGATGAGCAAACGTCTCATCCTCTTGTTGTCTCTGAGTGTAGTCCAGGATTTTGTCATTTAAATTAGGGCCACATGCTCTCTGCCCACATCCCCCAACATGCAGTGGTGGGATGGAACTAGAATCAATAGATACTCTGATTGAAAAAGGAGAACAGAAGGCACTTGGCAGTCAATGGTTCACAGCAATTCTGAAATCCAGCAGTGTTTATGGTCTAATTCAGCTCCTTAAAAAATGACTCTTTGAGAGTCTTGGCCAAACCCTCTGTAGTACCTGGTTCTTGCCTCTGAGTCATCCTTCCATTTCCATTAGAAATTGTCAATATTTGCATCTACATAGCTTTCTCAGCATGCTTTGTATCTGCAAAAGTTTTGAAGCTCAGAGATCTCTTTATTTTGTCCATTTTAGTTTCAGTCCAACTTAATATAATTTCTTTAAAAAAGCTTTTTATGGTTTTGGACTTATCAATTAATCATCCACTCCATTAGACAAAAGCCAAGTCCACAAATCTCTTTGACATTAGTCCTTCTTTATCTTGGGCTCCCTGTGAGATTGCTGAGAGACAACACCCTTAAAAGTCTCAGGAAGTTTACTGTCTATGGATGAAAGTTTTCTTCATGTGTGTCTTTTCTCTGGCCCTTGCCTCCTCTGTCTCTCAGAACCTAACCCACTCCTTCATTGCTTTTACAGTCATTCCTGTGCTTCTTTAGTGTCTTCATGGCTACTATCATCAATGGACATAGTCCATATAGAGGAGGATATTTTTAAAGTTTGTTTTCTGGCACTTCCTGACATCTGCCACCACAAGCTATCCCTGCCCCATTTTTCATTTTTTCACTACCAGTCCTGCTGCCTCCTTCTGCGATGCTTACTGAAAGACTTTGTCAGTCTCAGCTGCCTTAATCAGCACTTATACCATTTGAAATTTGTCTCCTAATTTCCCTGGAAATGGAGTTTATAGGTTTTGTTGTTGTTGTTTTCCTTCTTGTAAGGAAAGGGAAGTTTCAGATTTAACCTCTTGCCATGTTTCTACTAGATTTAGAATTGAATTATTTTTAATATTCTTACATTTAAAAAAATGGTTACCTTTAGAGGTGAATGCCAGTTTGATAAGGAGTAAAATACAACATCTTGAAATAGCCAATTTGATATTATCTTAATTTGTATGATCACCATTATTGAGGCCATTTGGGTATTAAAAATTTTAATAACAAGGAATATCGCAAACGAAGCACCCTATCCTTCATTTCATTAACAAGTTCAGGTGGGGTGAGACTCAGAGATAAGATGAAAAAGAAAGAGGAAGAGGGGATAGTGTAAGAGGAGGAAGACCATAAGTAACAGTTAGTTCGTAAGATGAGTCAAACTGAACTGAAATGAAAGCACCTAAATTAAGAAGGCTAAATCCAAATGGACTTCTCCATAAATATAACATTAATATTGGGAGAAAAGACCCACATTGTATTTACATTAAAAGAAGCACGTGTATATTACAAAATCCAATGTAAAAGTTAAAGTTTTAAGTTAAAATAGAAGATTTTTTTCTGGAATTGTCTTCAATCTGATCTTCATGTATCTGGCTCTGATAATTCAGGTCTCAGCTTAAATGTCTCCTGCTGAGGAAGGCCTTCTCTGAACTCCCAACCCGAAGTACCCATGAGTCTCCAGCTTATCAGTCCATTTTATTCCTTAGTACTTGTCACTCTCAGATGTTTCCTTGTGTGTTTATTTTTCATTTTTTTCATCCCATGCTCTACTCACCCCAATAAATTATGAACTCCATAAGAATAGAAACTTGTGGGTCTGTTTCAGTGCTGTTTTCTCTGCATCTGGACAGATCCCGGGGCCTAGTTGAAACACAATAACATTTTGTTTATGAGTGAAGAAATGACACGGAAATTTCAGACTAGAAGCAGTATGCTGCAGACGTTTCCACTTCCAGATATCTAGTCACTCGTTTCTGCTCTTAGTCACACTTAGGCGCAAATGGGACTTTGTTCCAATAAACTGGCTATTTCTAATATTTAAGAAGCTGAAGACTTTATCATTTTTCTGTTGAATCTGATCATCTAACCAACATTCACTAATTTTAAGAGTTTTTAAATTTTATATTTTGTTTCTAGAGTGGTCTAGTCATAGAGATAATTTTGTCTCCTCCTTTTCAAATGTTTTCTGTTTATTTCCTATAAACTGTTTCACTGGCTGTTTAGCCAGGACCTTCGCAATGTTATTACACAGTAAAGATGATGGTGGGAAGTCTTCCTTTGTTCCTGAATTTAATGGGAATATCTCTAGTAATTTAAAAAAAGGTAAAACTGATTAATGATTTAAGAATTATTCTATATCATGGTTAACTAGTAATAGGATTGCATTTTATCCAATCAAATGTCTTTTCAATGGTGAATTTGATTGCTGGTACTTGTATTTGGTATTTTCACGTCTATATAACTGACATAAATGTATAATTTCCTAATTTTCTTGTTATCCTTATCAAGTTTTAATATCAAGTATTTAATTTTTAATTTTAAAATACTTTTATCCTTTCTAGGCTTTGGAATAAATAATACAGAGCTAGTAACTCTGTTCTTTGAAAATTTAAAAACAAAAGTTCATTAGTTAAAATAAAATATCATGTTGGCCTAGAGCCATGTTGGGAGATTTTTTTTTTTGGTAACATTTCCAATTTATTCAATGGTTACTTGCCTATCTGGGCTGCCTATTTAAAGTTGGTACAATTGAGAAATGTATATTTTACCAGAAAATTGCCCAGTTCATCCAATTTATCAAACTAATTAAGAATTATGCATTCTAATCTTTATAACCTTTTTATCAAATGATTTCATTAGGAATAGTATAGTGGTTAGGAGCATAGGTTTTGGAGTCAAGGAAAGAAGGTGCTGCATTGGAATGACATCTTTGATACAGGAGAGCTTTGTGATAATAGTAAATTAATTTCCCAACTTCGTTGACCACATTTGTAAAAAAAATGAACTAAATAAACACTTCAGAGTTTTGCTTTGAAGATTGACTGAAATAATATACAAAGCTTTAAGAATAGCATCTTCTATAGAGAAAGCACACAATACATTGTAGCTATTTATCATTATAATTATCATTATAATCATTTCCCTCTTGATTTTATTTGCAGAAAGGTTTTCTATTTTATACTTCTTGAATTTATTTAATATTTCTATCTTCCTCTTTTATAATAAATTAATTTCTGCTTTTATCTTCATTATTATCTTTCTTCTAGTTCCCTTAAGTATATTTTCTTTTTCTAATTTCTTGAATTGACTGCTTGGTTTATTTTCATTTTTTTCTTATGTAATTATGAAAATATTTCAAGGCTGTGATTTGTCTCTGGATACCACCTTGGCTGCATCTCACAAAAGTTAAAATGTAATATATTAATTTCATTATTTTCTAAATAATCTGTAATCGTTAATTTCTATATCTTCTTGGTCCAAAGTTATTTAGAAAAAATATTGTAAATTACATAATAGAATTTTTGCTTATTTTGTTTGTTTCTTTAGTCTTTTATTTTTATTTGTTATATTATTGCATGGTGTCAGAGAATGTGCCCTGCATAATTTCTGCTTTGTAAAATACATGGAAATATTTTGTGAAACTAAAGATGACTAATTTTTCTACATGTTTCATGAATACCATAGGGTTTATATTCTGTATAGAGCTTATAGTTAAAATATGTTTATTAATTTAATCATATTAATTACTTTTTTCAAAGGGTTTATATTTTTTTCTTGATCAACTAGAAGCATCAAAGACCGAGAACAGTGTGAAAGTCTTCTAAGAAGATGTGTTTCTATTTATTTTTTACATAATGTTTTTAAATGCTATTTATTTAGCATGTAGAGATTTGTGACATTTTTACAACTTTATTGTAAAGTGCACTTTTTCCATGTAAATGACCTTTTGTAATCTGATTACTTTTTCCTTCAAATACATTTTGATTTTACAGTAACATTTTCATCCCTACAATTGAACTTATGGACAACTTTTCTTGTTAAAAATAAAAGTTATCTGAAGAGAACTGGAAAGATGGGAAGATTGAAGTCCATCATGATATATTTAGAGCAAGGTAACTGCCCTTGTTCTTTTCTGGAGGGAACATCTTTGCCTGAAGAATTTTCTCCTGACATATGGGTGATAACTTGCAACATTAGCATGAAAAAGTATGAGAAGGAAGGATTTGCTCTTGACTAGTTAAGAAATAGGCTTAACAATTCACAAATTTCTTATGGGATTAGACTTTAATAACTAACAATCACCTTTGTCAAGGAAAATGTATTCGACACTGTGAGAAGTAATTGCAGTTTATGGAAATGTTTTGAATCAAAGTATTGCCACTGAGAAGGGTAGTATGAAGTTGGCTCACTGTGCTAGAAGGAAGAAGCATCTTGACTAGCTCATCCTCTGATCTTCCTCTCAGACAAGACTTCATCTTAGAAGACCTTCCTAGCTTTGGTTCATTAAATTCATACTTCGTCATCACAATTAAAATCCCTTTTCCACAACATCTTAAGAGAGAGATTGCAATTAATTCCGTAGGTACCTTTTCCTCTAAAACTATATTTCACACAACTATCTCTCTCTTTTTGTTTAATCTAACTACTTACTCAAGTCCTTGCTTAATGCTTATTTATTTGTTCATGTCTTCTTTATCCAGTCACAAATGGTAAGCTTCTAGAGGACAGCAATCTTCTTGAGTTTAGTTTGCTCTATACTAGCTAGGCTGAGCACAGAAACATGCTTAAAAATCCACCATGGTGAGCCAGTTATCTCCTTTTACTACCATTATCCATCCAGACCTCTCCCTACTTTTTTTTCCCAAAGTTAGCATAATAATTAATGCTAGTCCAAGTGTTAGATAGAGACATGAGGTATAAAGATGAAAGAAGTTTTAATTTTCTTTTTAAATCTTCAATCCTTGACCACAATTATTTAAAAACTGTATTGGACAAGGCCTATTATATAAATATAGTTTGAAATGTTTTCAAAAATTTGCAACTGCATAGTTAATTGGATGAGAGGGAGTGATAGACAGTTAGGTTAGATGTAAGTTGCTGTATCATTTCATCAAAGGAATCTAAGTACCCTCTTGTCTCAATCTATCCATTAATTTTCATTTATGTTTCAACCACTTCATAATCTGCTGATTACTGAATGAGCTATTATCTGTATAGTCTGATATTTGGGGACCTTAAAAAAGAAAATTGCCTGGAACATTGAGTACCTGGTGGAGGTTAGGAAAAAACAATGTCAAAATACACTGGCTCAATCTCAGGACATCTAGGCTCCCTGAATAGTCTGTAATTAAGGAGGAGTTGAGGAGGAGTGGTACTTGTATTATGTAAAGGAGGGACACATAATTGAATTAAGCAGTGGGGGGAGGGGAACAAAACAAAGATCAAAGCTCAAATAACATCAGTTCCTATTCTTGGCAATGACATTAATGATGAAAAGATTTCTTTGTTCTTTTGCATATTATACTGCCCCACTTAAAGTGAACACACTATTGCAAATTTGTAATTTACCCAAAGACTCTGACTATTTTGAATGTTAAAGGATAACTTTAATAGGTTTAGCTTTAGGAATTTTAGAAATCTCCTCCTAATACTTCCTACGTGGAACTTTAAGGTCGAACATGAAAGCAGCTGACAATGTTAAGAAAAAGAGACCCTTAAGAGTGAACACAGTTATTGGTTCCTACACATAAACTGTGCAGTTGAGAATAGCCTCAGGGGGCCATTTCCAGGGAAAGGCTCACCTGGTGAGGTCAGAACCTCAGGAGTTTAAAAGCAAGGGGCATGCTTCATTACAATGTGGGCTGGAGGTGAGCGAACAGATCCCATCACTCTTTAGAGAAGCTATTTCATGGCTCACCCAAGCGCTCAGACATAAATACACAAGCAGGAGGCCCTTTAGAAGGGGTTCAGACAAGTTATAGTCCTACCTGAATGTGAGCCAGGCGAAACTGCTAAGGCCCGAATTAAAAGGAAACAGTTTATAGGCTGTGGGACCTCTAACCAATCCATCTTTTTCACTGGGGAGAAAAAAATTCCTTTTGTGGAGGTGATGAAAACCTGTATTAAAAGGTGACACAGCAGAAAAAAGGGGGGCTAAGCCAATTGGTTGAGTATTTCAAAAAACAAGAAAAAAACCAGCCAGCATAGTTTTAAAAGTATTTAAGTGGGGAGGGGAAAGAGGGAGGAAAAATCATGGTATATTCCATGATTAACAGTTCCCGGGCAAATGATATTGACAGTAAAGAACATTTAGAAAATTCAATAAATATGTTATATTTAGGTAAAACTCTGCTTTTTTATAGCTACATATATGAATGTGTTGATGAACTCTTTACAGTGGTGTGAGATAGGAGGTTGGTAAATTTCAAACACAGCCAATTAAGTAGGCCCATAGCTAAAGCCAATGTTCTTGATAAGTCTAAGAAGGAGACAAATTTATGGATTTGAGAATTGCTCTTCTCTGCTGTGGATATTAGCCTTAGACGACCTTTAGCATACTTCAAGCTCTCTTTCTTATCCCCACAGGCCTATAGGCACTTGCAGGTACATGTATACTTCAATCTAGATCATAAAGATTTATTACCATTGCCCACTACAGGTTGAAACTAGAATGTACAATAATACACATCCAGTACTACGTTAGTGGTCTTTGGGAAAGTTCCCATATAGAATGTATCTTACTATTTGGTGTTAATATAAAAGGTAATAGAGGATTTGCTAGATGGTTCTATGACTGGAAAGAATGGAAATATGTCACCCAGGTCCCCCTACAAGAAGAGACTTATTACTCCAACTGCCAGCAGACAGTCTCCATCTGTCAGCTCCTTCAGGGTTTTCCAAAGTTTCTGTAGATTACTTCCTCTAAGAGATGCTTTTCCTGTCCCCCACCCCATCCCCATCCAATGACCGGCTGAGGCAGGTATAAATATCCAACCATTTCTGCCCAAGACAGGACAACTCTGAAGGGCTTTTATATGCTGCAGAGCTTCCTTGAGTTTTTGACCAAAGCCTTATTGGGCTTCCATGGCTGTTCAACTTCTCCTTCTGCCCAAATGTGCCTCCTCTCTTGACATATTGTGTTTGCCAAATACACTCTCAGTGCCTGCTTCCAGAGAAACCAACCTGCAAATATGAACATATTAGGAGAATGTCTAATAAGTGTTCTGTGCATCAACCTTATTCTATAGATTAAGCAATTAAAGTACAAAATGAAGAGAACTTGCTCAAAATGAATAGTGAATTACATATTAGATATTAGGGCTGTGATTTTTTAATCTCCTGATTAGCCTCTCATTCTCCTGATTATAAGACTTCAATAAGAATGCCAAACTTTGGAAGTTGCAGTTCCATTGGCAAGTGAAAATCTGGGCTGTCAGGTGACTTTGGTTGTATATTAAAATTATGTATAGGGTAGCTAATGAACTAAAACATACAGGAATACTAAATAAGTGTGAATCATCATTAAGTTTCCATCTTTTTCTAAAAGATTTCTGTCATATCTCTTACATTTTCAGTTGAATTGTGTAACTGGAGGGGATCTTAGAGATTATGTGGTTCACCCTTTTCAACTGGTATGTAAATAGAATTTAAAACTATAATCTTGGAATTAAACATGAAAAGTGGACAATATGCTTTGACTGGGTCACAAGAAGATAAAACCAAAGACAGTCAATATATTATGTGGTATTGGGGGTAGGTATGAACCATTTTAGGTGTTGACAATCAAGGCGTAACCATCTTTAAGCTAATTAGCTAGTTTTTGCTAATCAGTTATTAATACACATTCACTTCCATTAATACACAAAATGGTAATGAAACTATGTGACATACCCTGCCACTTATCTTATTTTCATATATTTCAAACCTTCAAATTAAGTAAAAAATTTAGATTATGAATGTTTATTTAGTTTTTGCTAGGCAATATTTTAGGTGCTGGGGATATAGTGGTAAACAAACACACAAAGTCTCTAACCTCATGGAGCTTATATTTCTGGTGGAGGAGATAATAATTTAGAAAGCAATTAAGTAAATAAATAAATATAATCCATAAGTATACAATCATGTGCTGCATAACAATGTTTCAGTCAATGACAGACTGCATAAACAACGATGGTCCTATAAGATTAGCACCATATAGCCTAGGTGTGTAGTAGGCTATATGACGTAGGTTTGTGCAAGCATACTCTATGATGTTTGCACAATGACGTAATTGCCTAACA
Organism: Tapirus indicus; assembly: GCA_031878705.1. NCBI lineage: Eukaryota > Metazoa > Chordata > Mammalia > Perissodactyla > Tapiridae > Tapirus > Tapirus indicus. The sequence continues at coordinate 61,025,876 of CM062926.1, forward strand.
ACACATTTCCCAGAATGTATCCCTGTCATTAAGTGATGCATGACTGTATATTATAATGTCAAGTAAGTTGTAAGAATAAAGATGAAGTAGGGTAAAAGGACAGTAACATCTTTGGCTGCTCTAGGTAGGATTGCAAAAGTTAAACTCTGGGGATGTAATTTTGCGCAGAGAGGTGAATGAAGTAAGAGAGTGGGCCATGCAAATATCTGGTACACAAGTATCCCAAGCAAAATGTAAAAGCCCTGAGATGGGAAGAGCTTTGGGGTATAAAAAAAAAAAACACACACACACACATCAAAGCAAATGTTATTGGAGTGCAATGAGTAAGCTGAAGTATGTAGGAAATTAAGTCAGAGTGGTTGCCAGAGGTTGGATCTTGTGTGGACTTAAAAGCCATGGTTGGGATTTTGAATTTTATTCTAAGTATAATGGGAAGGCATTGGAAGATTGAAGGCAGGGACATTTTATAATATGATTTATCTTTTGAAAGGATCACCGACAACTGTGTGGAGGTGAAACTGTGAAGAGCAACAGTAGAAGCAAGTTAATATGAGGACTATTGAGTAGGCTATTGCAGTAGTATAGACAAATGGTCACAATGGCTTGGCTTATGGCGATAGCCCTGGAGAGGAGTTGTTGGATTTGCTAATAATTTGAGTATGGGATGTGAGAGAAAGAGAGCAGTCAACAATGACTCTCAGGTTTTTGTTCTGGGCAACTAAGTGGATGATGGTACCATTTACTGAGATGGAGGCCACTATGGCAAGACATAAAATGGTGTCATAAGTAAGCATTGACCTATTGCCAATGGTTCAAGCAAGACATGATGGAGTTTCCAAATCTCTTCTTACTCGATTATGGCTCTGCTTTTGGTTCTTAGTCCTTCCTCATTTAGTTGGGGTCAAAATAACTACAAAATAAGAATATGACATGCCAGAATGCCCAGTGAGGAAAAATGAGAACTGGTAAGCATAAGATTGTAGGATGGCAGAGAAGTGATGCTTGTGACAGAGCTTTTTTTTCCTAGAAGGGTTACAACAAAGCAAAAGAGATGTTCTGCCCTTCTATTAGGAGTATAAAAAACACAACACAAGGGATCCTTAAAGTTCTTGGATGTCCCTATTTTCTTACTGATTTTTTTTCTAAAATAAAGTAGGGTGTAATTATGTGAATGATCTTGTTGATTGCAATTTTCATTTCTATTCCTTAAAGTACACAGCTATGTATTCAGTGGCAAAATAGACAAATTACAGTAAGTCTCCCAATAATCCCCTTTTCCTTCAGCTTTTCCTTGCTGTTCTTGGTGGAGGGCTGCTTTAACTGTGGCTTCATGTATGTTTGTGAAAAGGAACATCAGTTGTAGGTATTTGAAAGATTGTGTTTACATTTAAGTTTCCTTTTAAATTTCAGTCACAGTGCTTAAATTCAGATTGTTTCAAGAAATGCTCATAAGGTCACATCTACAGCCCCAGTTAGGATCCCCTGAGAACTTGAAGCCACACTGGGCCTCAGTGCCAAGAGAGTAATATTTAAACAGGTGATGTTGACTGATTCTACCACCTACCATACCAACCTCACCCAACCAGCCACAAATGCCTAAAAAGTAAATTTTTTGTTAGTTCTACCAAGACAAATGTGCCTTTGCCTTCGGAAGGTTTTACCAAAAAGCAGAACATGTTGGTGAGGCGTCCTTACCAATATCATCCCATCATTGTTACCGTTGCCATAATCATCATTATCTTGGGTTGGGAGGCAAGGAAAATTTGTGAGAAGGTGATACATTTCATGGACACAGGGATAATTTCTAATCTCTTTTCCACTCACATCAGACTCTTGTGTCTTGAGGTCTTTTAATATGCATGTTCAGAGTCTAGTAGTGGTAATAATAAACTTAAACTTAACTGATGTCCTGCAGTAATATGTAGCTCCAGCTAACTCATAAATTAGCAACCAATCTACAGAGAAAAATTCCAATCCTTAATTATTATGAATATAGCTACCTATGTGATTTATCTCTGAAGACATTTCAATGGGCATTGAATTTTCAAAACAGGTCAGTTAATGTCATATTATTAATTGCTGTTATTATGTTGCCCCAATTGACCTATTTCATGTTTGTGAGACTGACGAGAAGAAGGAAAAGGCAACAGAATAAACCTTGCCTTTTAAGCTGCTGTAATGTCCCATCGTTCTGGAATTGCATTCAGAGTAAGGATTTTGTATGAAAGGGCTTCAGGAAGTTACAAAACTCCTTTACATGGCCTGTTGGATCTGTGTACAATTTCCAGCATTACCCAGAATAAATACCAGGAGACTGGTGTGGTTTATACAAGAGTTTATAGAGAAAAAAAATCCACCCACTAGCTCCCATGCTGAGGATTACAACCAGGTCTCTGCTGCCAAGTTCTGTGTTTAGGTAAAGCATGAGAAAATCTGCCATTTTTTTAAAGTCACAAAAGGGTTCTATAGTAAAGAGTGGTAAGAAGCTGACAGCTTTTTATGCATAAAAGGCAGCTGTTCCTTCTCAGGTAATATTATTAATAAACCCTAAGGTAATGTTTGCTCTGAAATATGTCTAATTGAAATAATTTACTCTGACCCTTGGAGAATTATGAAACTGTTTTCATCATGTTCACACACAGCAAAATAATTATGAGATGCCATATGGAAAAGCCATCCTGTGGTAGATGTCTTTCTGAATCTATAGTTTTGAAATGTTTCTCACAGATAAATCATATAGCTAATTTACAAAGTAGAGGTGAACAGTGCCTTTTCCACGTGGAGATTTGATGTGAAATGTTTGCAGTTCCAGAATATTAACAGGGGTGTTGACATCAGTAATTACTACAGTTATGAGACATTTTTCACAAGGTATTATGAGAGCAATATTTGGTCATACAGGGAAAAAAAAGGTATGGGACTTTACACATAGCATAAGAAATATCTAGGTACGTTTAGTCTCAGAAAACAGTGTGAGTCCATTAGTGACTGAGGTACTTTTTGCCTTTAGCATAAAATCTGTTTGGAAAGTTCCAGCAGTTTCCACTGAGATAGCACATTTGGCAAGATGAGGCTGAGCGTGGTATGTAAGGACTTTCGGGAAAACTTGTCAGCTTTCACAGGGAAAGGTCCAAGTGTTTATGGGAACTATGAAGTGGTGTTGGGTGGCTCTCAAAGGGATCTGTGGGGTCATTTGGGACAGGGATTTGAAAGCTTTTTGATTGAAGCTCTTCTGAACTTATCAAAATGGTTAAAAGTCTGGCTGTGAGTGTCATGAGAGCAGACTTTCTTGTGAAATTTCTGGTATGGTACTTTCCTGCTGGGGTGAGAAAATCTTAGTAGGACAGACTTTCTCACCATATTTTAATTCTTGAGATTCACATCCCCGTTAAACCCAGGAAATGGAGAATCACAGGAAACCGAGCTTTAGTTTAAACCTCTGGGAAGTTAAGATTCAGATTTCTGTAGAGTTTCAACTGTTTAAATCAACTTGCCCAATTTCCTGACCATATTCCCTCACAACCCCCCAAAAAGGTGGGGTTCAAGAAAAAAAGGAAACCCATAAAGAAAAAAAAAGTTTTTTAAAAGTGAAATTCAGTTTTCCATAAGCTTTCAGTTTCTCCAAACTTCTATTAAATAAAAATCAATAAATAAAGGGTAGTAAATAAATACAGTCTGTTAACTCAGTGGTAGTTAAAATACCTACTCTGTGTTTCTTACCTCTCCAGGAGTGGTATCAAAAGCCTCTTGGACCCTTAGCATTGTCACGGTTTTTAGAGAGAGCTCCATTTCCAATGACTGGATTTCAGAGCACATGGTCACAGTTGCAACAAATGAGCATTTTCTTCTTATAACAACTCTTTTCAGGCAGCCGCTGGGATGTGGACTGTGAGTCTGGCCAGGCAGTGTCATCCTCACAATTAGCTAATAGTTGGCACATTGACATCCTAGTCCCAGTCCCCTTGGGTCCTTGCAGGAGCCTCCCATTTGTTTACAGCCTCATCTAACTTCAATTCTCAGCATTCAATTATCCTTAAACTTTCAAAGAAAAACACATTTACATAAAAGCTCACGTATGTATACCATCCACAAACATTTCCAAGGTTTTTGAAGAAATGCATGACAAAATTTTTTTCCCTTCTCCAAAGTTGCAGTTCTACCTTCAACAACAGAACACGGGGCTTTTTTCAAAAACATAGTGAAATGCAAAACTGGAAAGCTGACAAAGCGATGAACTGCTGCTGTTTTCTAATATATTTCAGGGCAGATCCTTGTACTTCCCATTTTTAAACAACTGCCAAGCATTTGTTTTTATATCTGCTAGACATCTGTGCTATTGGTGAGCACAGTTTCTAGCTATTGACTGTCCTAAAATAAAGGTAACGTTCTTCTGTGATTTATGGTCTATCATTGTTATAGTGCAGCCTCTGAATGCATGAACTAGAAATTTATTGCGCACTCGTGTCTTATCCCCGACTCATGTAACAGTGGAAAGGTAAAATGTCTTGGTTTGTTGAGGGCTCTCTTCTCGAAGCAGCTGTCTTTTTTGGTGGGGTGCTTGCAGCTTGATTAAACAACACTGAGAAGGTCAGTGACCAAAGTTTGCCTTTAACAGTTTCCCATAACATATATTCCTCACAGGGAGCTTTTCTCAGCTCAGGTTATTTCCAGCAATGTTCTCAAACCAAAAGAATGGCCTTTGCAGTAAACTAGCACATTCCCACTTTTTATCCTTTATCTCACACGTAAGCGATGACAGCGTTTCTATTTCTTCTGCTGACTGGGCCAAGAACAACTGGATTAATGAGCCTGTCTCTTTTTCATAAGTGTATTATATTCTTTCTTTGACCTTTCAAGACATGGGAATCTTCAGTTTCGTAAGAACTCTTAAGGAGGGGAATTCCCCACCCCCTTCCTGTCTCCTTCTCATCACTTTTTTTCCCCTACATGGCCAGCTGTCGGTGGGAATAATGCATTCAGTACACATACACACATACTCACACCAATCCCAAACGTATTTACTGGAAATTTAGAGTGTATAGCAGAACTATAAAGAAAAGCTTTGCTATAGGATTGGATTCCCAACTTATGTTTCACTCTGGAAAACTTTTCGGAGGACACTATCACAAAAAGATTAGATACATTGCATAAATGTTTCAAAAAAAAAAAAACATAGTAGCTAAAGCTAAGTGATTGAAACTTAGGAAAGATATTTTGACACCTGATTTCCTTTTCTGAAATAGGTCACTGATGTTTTCGTGTTTTCTTATCCATTCTTGCTTATTAATAGTTTCTGATTTCTGATTATGTTTTATATGCGAGTGGCTGACAACTATTTGCGAATAGAAACATGAGAATATGGCTGAATTCACAAAGCCAAGTTCTAACTAGTGCTTCTTTTACATCCCTCAGTCAGGCACCAAAGGGCTTATAAATTTTTATTTTAGATTCCAGAATCTGTTTCTGAGGTCAGTAAGACCTCCTATTTTTAATCTGATGAAATTTAGTGGAGACTATTGCAGCAAATTGATTATGCCCTAAAAGAGAATGCTGACTGGGGGCAATTTCTCAGGATATTGCTAAGTGCAATTGACTGTTGAGTAACTAGACTCCCCATTGTCCTCAGAGACTCAAAAGAAGCACCTGAGTGTTACCTCAAAGTTTCTGCTTAGACCCTCATTTATTTTTGTCATCTCAAAATCAGGTAAAATGCTTTTTAGAAAACTGAAACAGTCAGCCAAACTATTTCATTCTATGAAAGTATGGTTTAAATGGAAATATTCCTAGAAATTCCATTTTTCCCCCAGTGGGATAAGAACCACAAAAAGAGCTGGACTCTAACCACTCAGAAGTTAATTGCAGATGAAAAAGAGGGCTTAGAACTAAAGTATGAAGATCAAAAGGTTAGGTCTTTCCACAAATCTCTAGATCCTACTAACCATCTGCCAACTGAAGAAATCTATTTTGCTATCCTACAGGGATCTCACAATGAACCCAGCTAAAGTGGAATGTTTAATTCTTTCCTCCAAACTGTTCCTTCCCCTATCTAGTGCTTCTCGACAAATGACGTTATTATTGACGCAGCTGCTCAAAATAGAAAAACAAGCAACCTCCTTGACTCCTCCCTTTCCTCAACACCTACAAGGTACATATCAGCAAGTCTTCTGTATTCTCCAGTTCTCTTGATCCCTACTGCTTGCACCGTAGAACCCTAGTTTAAGCCACCTTCATCTTTCACCTGAACTACTGAAATAGCCTCCTGATTAGTCAAGGTCAAATGAGGAAAACAGTCAATGCTTGCTAGTTGAACTTTATGTGTGTGAGGAAGACCAGCCCTGAGCTAACATCCGTCGCCCATCTTCCTCTTTTTTTTTTTTTTTTTTTTGCTGAGGAAGACTGGCGCTGGGCTAACATCTGTGCCCATCTTCCTCTACTTTATATGGGACACGGCCACAGCATGGCTGACAAGCAGTGCGTCAGCAGGCACCCAGGATTCGAACCCGTGAACCCCGGGCTGCCAAGCACGAACTAACCTCTGCGCCACCGGGCCGGCCCCTAGTTGAACTTTAGGAGCAAAAAATGTATTGCAAATTTATTGGAAAAGTTGAAAAACCAAGTAAGGATGGTGCACCAACCCCAACATTAGCTATATCAGCAAAGTACTTCCATTCCTAGGCCTGGGGGGCAAAGGGAGAAGGTGATATTAAAAGAGTTGAGGAACCAGGGCCACTCAGCAGAAGGTGAAATCACAGTGGGAAGAGCTCTTTAGAACCATGATTATAAGTAGAACCATAGAAAGACAAGGCTACTACCAGACATTCTTCCGGAAGCAGTGGGAGGGTTGATGTGGCAGGCTTGACTTCTCCCTTTCTTTGGCCCCAAACTCATGTCACAGCTTCCCATTTACCTCACCGAGCTTGAGGGCAGTTGACAAAAATAGCCTTGGAAATGTTGTTTGTAAAAAGCCAATTCCTGGAGAACAGAGTAAGGGTGAGGAATGAATCTGTGAGCAAAAGTGCAAGTAAGCATCACAGTTGGCCGTAAGCATCACAGTTGGCCTCTTTGGCTAGGTAGCATGTATTCTCCCCAATTGCATATAGTTTATTCCCATACAACAACAACGTCATGCTTGCACCTAATGAAATACAACCCAAACACAAATGAAGAGATTCTCACACCTCTCCACGTGAAGTCTCATCATTCACTGTTCACTCTCACGGACAATGGTCTCCAGGTGACACAATGCCGCCTTCATCAGGTCTAGATGAGATTCCTCAATTTTGAATTAAAATGCAAACATAGGCATTGCCAGCACTCTTCAAACATATAGTAAAGAGGAAAGAGTAAAATATGAACAATTTGTTAACATATACATAACACAAATAAGCTGCTCTCTTACAGCCCTCATTTCTTTCTCTAATCACAAGGGTGCTTCTTTCATCTACCCTTTCCTCTTGTCTTAATCCAGAACCTCAGTTGGTCAGGGTTCTATGTCTGGTTGGTCATCCAAGACTTCTTTCCCAAAGAGTCTGAACACTTAGTGGTTCTGGCTTTATTTGGTAATTGTTGTGGATTTTACTACTGGGCTTGAAATTATTAAGGGAGGTGAGTCCCAGTGAATTCCATCATGCTTCAGCGAAAATTTCCTGTTGATAAGCAATTTCCTGATCAATGTCCATATCCCCTTTCTTTGCCTGATGGTTCAATGGTAGGAGAAACCCAGACTATCCAGGTGGTGGTTTCAACTTATAATTCAATGGGAGAATTGTTGTGTCATTAATGAAAGTATTTCCCTTTTGGGAACTAAGACATAAATCTGCAGAGTATGAAGTTATAAGGACAGGAAGCAAAAATGATGCAAGTATAGATATTTGGTGCAATAGGGAAAACAGTAATTCCTATTCCTACTTCTTTGTTCCTAAACTCTTACATGATGGCCATGGGAGAAGCAGCACCTTATACTGGTCCCTTGTTCAAAGCACCCAACACTACAAGAATGTGGTCTTCCAGCTGACTTCACAAGTGAATCATCAGTAATCCACTCACTATTCTATTAGGTCAGTTTCCTTTGGGAAATGGGGTGCATTGCAATACAAGTGAATTTCATGGGTATAAACACATTGCTGCACTTTTTGCTGTGAAATGAGTTCTAATGTGTTGTGGGATTCTATGATGATTAACAAGATATTTTCGTAAGTTCATGAATGATAGTGCTGGCAGATGTACAGTAAATCCATTTAAAGAGTAGATATGTTTTCTAATGAAGACAAATTGATGTCCCTTCAAAATTATAGAGGTTCACTGTTTTCAAACTGTTATCAAGAAGTTGATGATATCTTTGGGGAGGGTGCTACGTCAGGTGTTAAGCTTTGGCCACTGAGGTTGTGCATTGGACACTATGCCGTGGAGGTAAAATCTATGCTGTTGAGCTGTTGCAAAGCCTCTATTTCTGGCTTGATAGTACCTTTGTACATGGACCCATTGAATGAGCACTGGAGTCTCTGGGGAAGGATGCTGCCTGATAGCCATTGTATGAATTACTTTGCCCATCTGATTTGAGAGCCTCCTTAATGGTGGATGTCTTTCACTGAGCATTTCACATGAGACACAAACACCTTCATGCTTTGTGCCCATTCTTGGTACAAGCTTTTCTTCATCAGCCAACTGGTCATAGGAACTTTCTAATAGGTCACATGTGTGGATTGAGAATGATAGGGATAGTGTGGGATACCTTATCTAAAAATAAAACCAGTTTTATTTGACTCTTTAAAATGACTGCCTCTCTGGTCCACTCTCTGGAATTATCTACTTATGTACTCTTAGTCAACACATCTTTGGAGTATTATGACGTTCTGGGTGGAAATAGCTTTAGCACTTCATATGGCTGCTGGTTTCAGGGCATAGGAATTGTCTGAGTAAGGTATCCTCTCTGAAACCCTCAGTACTTCTGCATTTTGTTTACTTCATAAACATATATTGTGGAGTCTTATTTCTTGAATCAGGACTCTGACCTTGAAATTGAATTGCTTTGAAGAACCCTTTCAGTAGGGAAAATTGTTACCTTTATTAGTCAAAGTGTACAAATGAACACATTTGACATACCTTTATTAGTCAAAGTGTGCATTGACAGGGATCTAGGGAAGCCAGCTTTTAGCAGTTCCCTTATTTTTTCCTTAGTCCCTATTTTTCTCAATAATTTTCCAGTATCTTTGCCATTGCTCAAAAAATTATCTTGGGGTGGAGAATTTGTATTTTATAACTCCATAAATCATGGGAATAAATTCTTCTGGTCATTTGAAACTGATGACCTGCACCTCTTTCCTGCATGCTCCCAGAGGCTGGCTTGGAACAAAGCTTTGTGCTTCACCCAGGACTTTACTGCAGGCTCTGAGGAGGCCCTGTATCTGTCAGGATCCTTAGAACAAGCGACAGAAATAAGCTTTGGATATTTCAAGCAGAAAATGGAGTTTTTAAAGGACATTGAGGACTTTACTGACAGCCAGGGAACCAGGCTACACCACTAAGTATAAGAATCACCAGAATCACACCAGGGTACTGTCCGTGAGGACGTCATCTTGCTACCATCCTTCCTTCACCACTGACACTTTTGATGCTGGACGCTGGACACAGCTGGGAGAGTGTTGTACATGGCCGTTTTGGTGTGTTTTTTTTCAGGGACCTTTTCAAAATATGCATATACATTTTTGTTTCTATCCAAACTGGGATATGTTTTTTTAAGTTAGCAATACACTGTGAACATATTTTTCCCATGCTCAGAAACTTTTTTCTATAATATAATTTATAATGGTGCATAATAGGCTGTTACATAGGTCTACCATAGTTTATTTAACAAATCCCATACTGTTTGTGCCGTTTCCAAATCTTTATTATATTACATAACATTTTAATGAGCATCCTTGTATCTGTATTGTATATAGATTTCAGGATATTTCTTTCGGATAAAAGTGATAGAAGTTGAATTAATAGCTGGTTCAAAAATATGGTGGTTTTTAAGTCTTCTGATTGATATTGCCAAATTCCACTTCTGAGAGTTATCTTGAGGGATGGCATGCAGGCCCAAGGTCATTTTTTGAGAAACAATTTGTTATGGAAAATAGAATAGGCTACAAGATTCTTTATTCCCTCATTCCCACTGTCATTCTATAGCATTTCACTTATCTGGATTCCAATTCCAATTCTGACTTTCCTCTATTTTTATAAGATTTTTATGAGGATTAAGTGAGATAATGCATAAAAATGCTGCTTATCACATGCCTTGCACACCCCAAAAACTTTTTAGAGGTTAGCTATTATTTCTGTTATTATTAATCTGTTTTTTCTCACCCTTCTCATCATTGATAGTCAACTTTCGTTGGTACAATGTTGTTTTTCAAGGACTCCTGATATTTACAACATGTGCGTAAGAAATGTTATTCCCTTGAGAAGACTGAGGTACAGACTCAAAATGATATTGTTAAGGTGAAACAATTATAGATAAAAACAAGTTTTCCTCTGTTAGATCTCACATTATCCTCAAAGTCTCTTATAGAAAGTAACAAAGTGATCTCTCATAAATTGGAAAATGTTATTTTCACTGATAGTCGTGGAAATATTTAGGTTAAAAATGTATTTAAATTCGTCTTGACAGAAATAATTTGTTGCAATTACATCACTGACACGTATAGATATTATATGTGTGTCACCTTGAGTTAATAGTGACCTGAGGAGGAAATTTGGTTTAGCAAATCCCTTCTAGTAACACCCACAGAACTGAAAACTTATCCTACTTCTTGGTGGTCTTCTGCCCATCCACAGCTCCTGACGACCATAAAAAATATTGGTTCCTCCTAAACTGCTGTAAAATATATCCCGTGAGACCCAGGGGAAAATCTGAGGTTGAGCATTCCATGGAGATTCAGTATCCCATATTTTGAAATGTAGCCAAAAGTGGAAATGGATTTACTTCTCATGATCTCTTTGTTCATAATTAGGGATGTAAAAAATAGGGTTCCGAAAGCAAATGAAGTATGATTGAAAAGAAAAGCCTTGATTTTACATATAAAATTTCTTTACCAGATGGGTAAACTGGGGTAACTTAAGATATTACTTAAAATTAAACAGCAATGATGAAACTATGAAATATAAAACTTCAGACATCCCTGAGCTAGTTCCTCGAAAGAAGGTTATTGTATATTGTTGCTGTGTTCACACATTTAACAAATATTAAAGTGTTCGTTGTACATAAGGTATAAGAACTTATACACCATTCAGTGATGACATTAATAATATTCAGTAATCATTAATGACAGTAATGGTGTTAGTAACCACAAGGCAGGTTTGTTAGGGTTTTTTTTTTTTTTTTTTCTGTTCTCTCCTACTTATCTTGATTTTCTTTAATTTAATTTTAGTCCTTCATTTAAATGTAACCCATCTTGTTCCAAAAAGTATTTGTGACAACATATTTATAATTTGGGTAGTATCTTAGCAGTCTTGTCTTTCATTTTTTTCCTCCATTAGTTGGAATTAATTGCTGTAATTTCTCTCTTTTCCTTCTTTAAAGCCATAATATATAGAATATACTCCTTTGTGTGTTCAATTAACTGTCAATATAGAATTCACAATCTTTGATAACAGTTTGGGCTCGAGTCACAATGATAAAGACTCAGTCAATGCATTGACACTGGGTTAATTAGAACATTCTGCATGGTTGGTAAATCTGGTCATTTGGGTTCTGAAGTCTCTTTTAGCAGAGAAACTCCACCCTTTTGTTATGGGCTCAAGACATCATGTTTTTAAACTGTATTCTGGAGGAAAGGGAAGACAGTAACAGCTTTTGAGCATCTACCATCTGAATTCTTTTCTCTTTTTTCAGTAATCCTCACAGCAGCCTTCTGTTTTATTACTTTCTCCATTTCAGAGGTGAGTAAAAAAACGTATAGCACTAAGTGGTAAAGCTGGGATTTACATCCAGATTTGTTTTCATTTATTCAAACAACAAACATGTATCATATGCCTTTGTTTTAGGCATTGGTGTAATGGAAGTTGTTGGAAGTGTTGCGGTGGTGGAAATGATTCCCAAGCTACTTAATATTGCTGAAAATATTTTAGGTACTTCCTTGGTATTTCCTGAAGATTAGAATCCTAATGTAGCAAGTCAAATGTAATTTACAAATTAATCATGTAGCTAGATACACTGATTTTGTCTGCTCTGGCATTGTCATCAAAAATAACAAGATCTTGATGTAGTCTGGTTCAGTCTGAGAATATGGAGGGTCTGGAATATTCAGTGTGGAATATACAGCAAATACTAAGCTAAAATGTTCCAGTGTGGCCATAGCCAGAGGTGGATTTTCATAAAACTAATGTTTAAGCTTCCAAAGTCCTGGGAGAGGCTCTAGTAATCATCGTTTTGTTTTCCTTTTTCTCTTTTTTATTTGCAAAAGCAAGGTAATTTGTATTCACTTTCTTCATGGATATATTCCAAATTATATAAATTTTAGCTAGAACAAATCCTTTATCCATCCCTAGTTGTACGAATTTTTGAAGTATTGACCTACTCACATAACTTGTTAGTTACTAGCCACAACCCAAGGCCTTAGGGGTCACTCCTCCCGCTCCAGCTACAATGGTTTCTCCATGGAAATCACCTGGCTCTCTTTATGATCTGGCAACTGAAAGGTTATGCCAGTACAACAAGGAAACTGCAGCACGCTGCTCCAGGGCCATGGCTAAGACCTGTTTGGATTGGTTGTTTCTTGTGCTATTATCGGTGGTTAAATACTTTGAATTTCATCCCATGCAAACGTGAAGATTCATCTGAATTTCAAAATTCCCATAGCTATTGAAGGACAGGTGCAAAGCAGTGTCAACTATTTTGTCAGGATCCAATTACTTTGACTTAATAAATGGGTTGAAATTGAACCCATCTGAATGCCCAGAGTTCCCTCAGTAATCAGGCCAACCTCAGTCAGGTATAGAATCAAATCATCACTTGATTCATTACATTTGTTACATTGTGATCTCGGACTCTCAGGATCTTGGGGGAGAGGGAGAAGTGGGACTGGATAGTGCCTAAATCTTCTCCCTTTTATCTCCTTTCCTGAATTAGACCATATTTTGGAAATAATTGTTTTCCTATCCTTCTCAATCATACCCCCAAGGATTAATTTTAAGGCTCGTATTGCTAAATAATTAACATTTTTTTTGTGTGTGTGAGGAAGACTGGCCCTGGGCTAACATCCGTGCCCATCTTCCTCTACTTTATATAGGACGCCGCCACGGTGTAGCTGACAGGCAGTGCGTCGGCGGGCGCCCAGGATCCGAACCTGCGAACCCCATGCTGCCAAGCGCGGACTAAACCGCTGCGCTACTGGGCGGCCCCCAATAATTAACATTTTTAATTTGACAAAGAATTATTTATATTTGGACCTCAGATGGTTCCTGAATTGAATCAATCATAAATCCTTGGTTCATGACACATTAAAATCATTGGTCATGAATGGCCCTATTTAATTTATATTAATTGATTAATTAAAATAGAAGGAACACCCATGAAGTCACCATTCAACCTAAGAACTGGAGGTTTATCAATAGCTAGGGCGACCCCGTGTCCTGGTTTGCCTGGGACAATCCCTGTTCACTATGATTATCCTGGTATAATTATTAATAGTGTTCCCTTTCACTCTCAAAATTGTTCTGGTCTCAATGATATATTACATTATATATACAACTATAAATCCATATATAGTTGTATATATGTATATATATATATAGATAGGTACACAGATATGTATCACTCCTGTGCTTCTTCCTGTCCCATCCCTCTGCCTCACCTCAGAGGAAAACAGTATCCTTAATATTGTGTTTATTGTTGTATGGTATTTATTTGCTTGTTTGTTTTTGTCATACACATGCCTAAATATCATATTGTTTATTTTAAAACTGTAAAAAGGATGTCATACAATTCTACTCTTCTGGAATTTGCTTTTCTCAGTCAACATTATGTTTCTAAGATTTATGCATGTTGTTATGCTTACAGGTAGTTCATTTTAATTTTCTCTGCTGTATTATATTCCAGTGTCTGAATATACTACAATTTATTATTTCCAGGTAGTTATTATGTGGCTTGTTTGCAATTTTAAGCTATTACATCCAGTTTTATTCTGAACATTCTGGTAAAATTCTAGAAGCTGCATGCAATAATTTATATTGGAGATATATGTATATATATGTATACATATATTATGAGTAGAATTGCTGTAGTATATGTATGTATATTTAGAGCATGTGTGTGTGTGAGCAGAATTGCTGTAGGGTTAGTGAAATTTCAACTTAAAAAATATAACATCGAAGGACCTTCTGGGGTACTAGTATTATTCTGTTTTTTGATCTGAGTGCTGATCATAGAGATGTGTTAAGTTTGTGAAAATTCAGAGAGCTGTACAATTATGTGCAATTTTGGCATTACATTATTATTAAATAAAAAGTTAAAGATAATATCAAATTATTTTCCAAAATGATTGTACCAATTTATATGCCTACCAGCAATGTATTTAATAGAGGATTTTAAAGGAAACTTTAAAAGAAAATATAAATTTATCAGTACTTTTACCAATAAAATATTATTTTTGATTTTCATGTATCACACATTTTTGGCAATTTTTTAAAATAACATTTTTTGAGATAAGAAGGTAGCATAAGGGCTAGTTAGATAAATTATAGCTCATTGAACATCTGCCTGCAAAGAATATTTGCTAATGGAATAATAAATTAAATTTTGCATATTTGTTAACCACATCATATGAAAATTTCTGGCTACATTTTCACCAAATTTGGAGTCTTTGTTTAAGATGGCCTGAACTAAAAATAGAGATTACTCGGCATACAAAGAATTCCTTTTGTAAGACATACAGTTTCTAAAAGAGATATTTAAGCATTTTCCAGAGCAGCTCATGTGATGCCAATTGGGAGAAAAATGGTGTTTAAATACAGACATTCGTGACAGAGAAAACAAACTGTGTTTTAACCACAAACTCAAACGGGAATGACCCAAGGCAGATGCTTTGAATGGAAGGTATTGATTGGTAATTGAGCTGCTTCTCACAAGGGACAGTCCACAGGTAGGGCCTCCTGGACTCTTCCCTCGAGTTTCTTCATACTCCGCTCGCTGCTGTTCTCTTATTCCCTCTTTCATGGTCTGTTTTCCTGTGTTTCTTTCTTGTCCTGCTTGGAATTCTTCCAGGTTCTGTCCTGGGCTCTCTTCTCTTCTCCCTGCCTTCTCTCTCCCTAAGTGAACCTTTCCAGTCTTGTTTTCCAAATGCTCTCTGTAGGTTGATGACTCCCAAACTGTCTTCTCCAAAAAAAAATCTCTCTTCTGAGCCCCAGGTCTTCTATTGAGCTGCTTATTCAATACCCGCACTTTGATACCTCAGGGGCAGTTGAAACTTAATATCTGAAGCTAACTATTGATTCCCACTCCTCCTTAATCTAGTCTCACACATCTTTTTATTTTCCCATCTTGGTACATGACACCATCGCCTACCTAGTTGTTCAAGCCAGAAGCCTGAATATTATTTTTGATTCCTTTCTCTCTCAAACTTCATATCAAATTCATCATCAAGTCCTAAAAATTTGACTTTCCAAATACACCTCAAGTCTGTCCACCTCTTTCCACGTTCACTGTTGTCATTTGCCCTAGTTCAAGGCTGCATTATGTTTCACCTACATTAACAAAATATTTTTCTCCTTGCTCCCTACCTCTACACTTGTTCTTTCTAATCCATTATTCATTGCACAGGCAGAATCATCTTCTTAAGAAGTAAATCTTATAATGCCACTCTCTGGCTCAAAACTCTGAATGGCCTCACAGTTTATGCAGCATAAGAGTTCAAAATCCTCACCATAGACCATAAGGATCTACATGATCAGGCCCCTAACCTTTCCAGAATCTTCTTCCATCCCCCCTATATTTATTACTATCCCATCACACTGATCTTATTTCAGTTCTTCAACCTAGCCTGCACTTTCCTCTTCCAAGATGGTTTTATCCTGTCTTCCCTTGATAATTCCTTCTTACCCTTTGGGCTTAAAATAAAGCGTCAGTTTCTCAGAAAACTTTGCCTCACCCCATCGACATCAGATCCCCTGAAAGAGTCTCTCACGGCACCTGGTGTTCCTTCACAGCACTCAGCACTGGCTGTAATTTTAGTCATATTTTTGTGATTATTGGCTTAAAATCTCTTTCTTCACTGGAAATATATATGCTACCTAAGGGCAAGGGACCATGACATTTTTTTTTATTCTGGCCCATAGTAGGTGCTTAATAAAAATTACTGAATGAATTAATGAGTCAATTAAATATTTATTGAGTATCTTCTGTTGAGCATGGTAATCATCTCAAAGGAGGAAGAATATAAATTAATTTAAATAAGTAAAAACTCCTCAACCACTTAAGCCTCTAAACAATTACAGGACAAAGGAAGATAGCATGCAATTAAGTGTGAAAATGTGTAGTACAGTGTGAAACTGCTAGAGGAATGCAAGGCAAAGAGAGAAAATCTGGGGCCTCCAACAACTGGATGAGTCTTCTTTGGAGTGGGTAGGACTTCCGTGAACATAGGATTTGGGAACTTCAAACAACAGATATAAATTTTCTTCTCCCATAGCCAAGCCTTAATTATAACAATTATTGATTTTTTTACAGCAGTTCTTTTGCTGTTGTAAAGGGTCTCGTAAATATGTTATTATTTAAAATTCCTTTTTTCATCTTGACATAGTCATATGTTTCTCTGCTTTTTATACCACCCATTTGAGTGACATCAAGCAATTCTGCGTTTGCTCTAGAGGGGCTGTCCCAAATCAGAGCCCTCAGAAGGAATGGTGTTCATGGCACCAAAGTGACACTCCCCCCTCCCCAAGCAGCAGATGAAATATTTCAAAGGGGACATCTGCCACCACCACTGAGATTTTATGGAGTACCCACACATGGAGACTCACTAAAGTGGGCATGACAGCTGAAAAATATTAAAAGTGTGTGTGTTTTTAAAAACAACTTATGGTTAGGAATTAAGAAATGACTTTTAAATAAGAACAGAATTTTTTTTTTGCAAGTGTGTACTTTTTTTTCTTTTTGAAGACCCCACACTTGCAAAATCTTTTAGGTCATGTGTTTGCTTTACGAAACATTTGGCAAGTAATAGGTGCCATGGGAATATATCCACTCCATCTGGAACCAGCAGATCCTTGTGGTTTCACTGTACCTGCGTTACCATCAGTCTCCATGGCTCACAAATGTTTTTGTTTTCTTTCTTTAATAAATTTTGGATGCAATCATTAAATGAGGAGCCTCACTAAAGGGAGTTCTTCCTTAAATTTTGTAAGATAAACCTTGGGGAAGAAAATAAATGTATATTTGCCAGTTTGATGTTTACAAAAATGAAACCTGCGTAGAACGTAATTACTTCTTTTCTTGGTAGAGCATTTCCTTTTACAAAACAAGGCCCAGTGAACACACGTTATTTCTGACCTAGTTTGGGTTTTTTTCCCTCCCAGTGGAAAACTTTTTAAAGGCATTGAATTTTACTTAGATAATAACAAGTTATGGGTCGTGTTGTCCTAACTTTTGTGCTCCTTTTAAAAATCGAACAAATATTGAAACTGGAAAAATGCTTTGGTTATCTGATCCATTCACTGTCAGAGTAAGATTGTTTCTTGCCATATCTTTTCTTATTTTCAATTTTTGTCATCAATTGAGGATGGTTATATCACTTCATAAAGAGCCTTCTGGATTTCCACTCCTCCAATTATTTTATTATGTTTTATTTTATTTTATTTTAAATGGGAGGTCATGTAGAAAATCAGGCTTATAATCTCACAAATACAGCGTCCCTTGTTTGATATTTGGATCTTTCTTCTTTCATTTTGGCAAGAAATACTGTGGGAATAAGTGTTTCTGCCAAGTATCAGTTATTTAAATATTTCATTACCTCACAAAATAAAAAAGACAGAAGAAAATAGCTTCTCTAAGACAACTGGACAAAGACAAATTCCTGATTTATCTGAAGACTGAGTTTCTCCTCTTTCTTTAAAACAACATTGGAATTTTTTTAATTCCTTTTTAAAATTTCTGAGGATATGCGTACTATTAAATTAATTCAAATGTTGATGATTGAAGACATAGTTTTTCTAAGTAGGAAATATGTTAGTATCAAAAAAGGACTTTTTCTCACAAAAGCAAAAGCAAAACAAAATAGAATAACAAAAACTACAAATATAATAATGAAGTACTAATGTAAAGACACTATTAAGAGCAAGAAAATACATACACAAACATATACAAATGCTTTTCATTGATCTTAATGCCTTCTGTCATTTTCTTGTTACACATATATTTATCTAAAAAGATTTGAGGGGGACAGTAGGCATAAGAAGAGTTTGGGGTATGTGTGTACGTGCATCTATAAAAGCAGAATGTGAGAAAACCAGAGATCCTATATAGAAATTATCTATTTTGTATGTGCTAACGTTTTTTGTTTGTTTAATTGCTACAAACTACAACTTTATTATTAGTGGAGAGCCATAAATCTAAAGATTCTGACCTTTAAATTTAGCAGACATCTAAGTAGATTGAAGTTAAGGTCTAATTTTACTATTGAAAATATATTGCCTGGTTTATATTGCAAGAAATCATCAAATCATCTTTAGTAAAACACATTTTTAGTTTCATATTTACTTCACCTACCCCATTATAAACCTGGCCTCAATGTCTTCATTGACAAACTTGCCAAAACATGACTTAAAAAAAAAAGGAAAAGAAAAGAAAAAGAAAGGACTAATATATTTTACAAAAGGAATCTTATTAGGACTTTGCCTTTAATGATGGGGCATTTGATTTAAGGTTGCTTCTTTTGGACCCAGTTCAAGAGTCTTCATTATTGATAGTTTCAGAATGTCTTTGCTTTTTAATCCATGTCAGCCATCTGACAAATCCATAGCAGGGGTGTAGGGAAGCATATTGTCAAATTCCAGTATATTATTATTTAATTATATTTTAATTTCCTAATGACAGATGGAATCCCCTTTATGCCAGCCTGTTGCTCCAGGCCTGATTTTAAATTTCCATGTTGAAATAAAGTGAATTCCTCTATTTCAATCCAGAACAACTGGCTTCTGAATGAAAAGCACTGAGCCTCTGAGAAGCTCGAGATGGTCACAATTCTAGGACACAATTTTTTTGTGTGCAATTGAATATAATTTGAACACCAGTAGCTTACACATTGGTTCTATGTCAAATGTAAGGCTCTAATTTTGATGGATGGAAAGATCGTATTTTTAGATGTTATTATCTAAAAGTAAAACCTTTCAGTATCTTATTACCTACACTTTTTGTATAATACTATAAAGATGAAAAGAATAAGTGATTATATTAGACATAATAAAACAGACCCAACACTTACTATACCTGTGACTTTGCTGATACTTATTAGATTTCTTCTCTAATAATTATTTTTGGGGACAATCCTCTGAAATCTAGCTAGGGTAAAACTCTAAACATTTCCATAGACTAGGGCTCAGGGTAGACCTTGAGTCAGATTATGCCTCTCAAGTCTTAGATGACACAGAATATTAAATTATAGAAAAAATATACATCAGTGCTTCTGATTTTGTTAATAAAAACAGGTTTTAATGGAATTTTAATTTATTTGTAAATCTTTGAAAATAGCTTATTCTCTGGTATAATGACTCAGAAGGTGTTCCATGAAATAAGCTATTTCTGAGACATTCTCCCTCTAGAAAACATGGTTTTAGTAACTACTGGATTTTTTTCCTTTCTTGAACAGCTTGGCTTAGTCACAGATACACACACACAAACTTGGTGCCTCATAAAATATATGTGAGTATTTTTCATTTTATTGCCTTGACTGATAAATTTGGTCAAGGCATTAAAAAATGGGGGCTATGGGCAGAGGTAGATGTAGGTTTTGAGGCCTAAAATGTATTCAATCTGGGGGACCCTCCTTGAGCAAAAAAATACAAAATTACGAATATAAAAATAGATACAGCATCTTGGAAGGAAACTTGCTAGTGAAGTGCCCAAATCTTATGCATCATTAACATTTCAGAAATATTCCAGCAAATACAAGAATATAGATCGAGGCCTCTGTGGGAAGCTTCAGACCCCTTTCTAATTTCCTTGTCCTCTTCTGCTCTTGATTCCCAAGGAAGTGTTAATGTTGACAGTCAAAGACATTTATGATATTAACATACTAATGTACTAGAGTCTCTGTCTCTCTCTGTCTTTCTCTCTCTTTCCCTCACTGTTTCACTGTTTCTTGCTCTTTCTCTCTCTCAAACGCTATGTTTGGTCATTTTGGAAATTTTTATCATCCCTTCTTTTTCACACGTTTTTAGATTGGGACAAGTCTTGATAAGACCTGGGTGGAACAATTACATTGTTCTTATTGAGTAAGAACTCTTCCTTTCCATGCTCTCTCTTAAACTACTTTCCTCTGAACTCATTCTTCCTTGCCATTGATGTTTTTGAACAGAGAAAGCCAAGACTCAGGTGTAGAGTTAGGTCAAATGCCTCAGATCCAAAGCCAGGCAGGTGCTCAAAATGAGCAAAGCAGATCTGGCAAAAGAGACACCACAAGAAGTGGTAGAGACTGGAAGTTTTGCCCCATGGACAGAGCAGACAAGCTTTAGCTCTGGAAAAATGTTCCCAGTTAGACATATATTTCTAGTGGGTGCAGATCTGTTTTTTTCCCCCAGAAAAACCAGCAATCTGGCTTTTAAAATATGAAATCTTCTGATTTTTAAATGTTTGCAAACAATTCCATATTTTTAAGAATACACTAAGGGCCAAAACACGTATGAGCCTGTTCCAGCTAATGGTTATCCATTTGTAATCTCAGGTCTATAGGGAATAGGTAAAGAGGGCTGTCAGTCCACTTAGGCTGTAGGTTGCATAAGCCCGTCGATAGCTCAGGGAAGAGGAGTCTTCTGCTCCAGTGTAGGTTTTCAGGGCTTTTCCTATTGCATCAGAGGAATGAAGACCATTTATTTGCTTAGCCACATCTACTGTACATATATTTCTCCTCCAATGACCTCACGTGGAGTGAAGATGGAGATAGGAACTGAGAGTGGCTGGTGGCAGGGCAATAGTCAGGCGTTCATGATCCTGGATTTCTAATAAAATACACTCCAATTCTACCTTAAATTTTACTAACATGCGCTTTCCTTTCAGGAGATTTCTGTAACTTCTTAGGCTTTAGACTATAGGAGTTGCTCCTTAACTTTATAGCTGTGGCATTTTGTGGTTTCAAATCCATCCAAGAATGCCGTGCTATTGAGGACTTTTCTATTCCCACATTAAACATGAGAGCAGCATGAACATATAGAATGCATTTCCTGTTATTTGGCTCTTGACATTTCCAGTATGCTCTATAGCTGAGCCGGGAAGGGGTTTTGTATGTAGTTGAAATCACTTGCAAAAAACAAAAGCAGGTCTGGAATCTCATATCTTTTTTCTCTAGGGATCATCTGTGCTCTAAATTGACATCAACATATGATAGAAATTGGTCATTCCTTGATAGAGTCATTCAGGGATTTTTGCTATTTTAAGGCCTATTATTATTTCCAGCAGTTGCTACTTCATCATTCAGCAAAATACAGTCATCCAGAACTTCCTGACATATCGGTAGTTCTGTTCCGGGCCTTATCTCCCCAGTAGCCAGCCCTGCCACTTAACATGGATATGACAGAAGCAAGAGCTCATGGAGCTGGCTCTGAGAAGAAATGGAATCCACTGTGCTTCCCTCCCTCACACTTTACTTTCCTGGGAGTCTAGGTTTGAGAAGCCTTATTTACATGAAATCAAACAGACTCTGAGACTGCACCCTGCCTCTATCAGTCCAACTGAACCTGCGACTTCTTTTTGTACAACATGAAGGAATGTGAACGACAAAGAAAGTGAAGAAGAGAGCGGACGGACGAAACACGTAGAGAATGTTGCAACACACACAGGAGCAAAGAAAAGAAAAGATAGGGATGAGAAAACTGTGAGAGTATAGGAATGAATAAATAGGGGAGAATTAGGAAAAATGTGTGCTCAATTACGAGCTCTCTTTCTTTTGGCTTTCTAAGAAGTGTTTGAATGTTTTACAGAATTTCTTCCATTTTACATGAGGGAACTCAATGGAATGAGAATTTTTTTTAATTACTCTTTTTTCCTGCCCATTTTGTTCACTGTAGGTTTTACATCTATCTAGTTGCTAAATTAATGCTTCATAGGACATAATACTCGCTAATAGCCTGATCCTATGTTCTTCCTACAAATGCCTTTGTTTTATTTTTAAGGTTTTTAAATCTCCAAGGTTTCAAAGCATGGATAACTGAAGATTCATTAACTTAAGCACTAATGAGTTTCTAAATAAAGGTCTGTATGTATGGAGGCTTACATACATAAAAATTTAACCAACTTCAGAGAATAAATCAACCGAGCATGGGAGGAAAGGGCATGGCCGATCTCTGTGGCTGTGAGGACTTTTTAAAAAATGTAACTGAAAGGAGGTCATTTTAAATCATAGTTTACTGCATTATCAGTTTCTAGTAGGTAGCACAGACTGATTCTGAGTTATTGTTTGCTTAGATGACTAAGTTGTCATTTTTAATTAGCTTTTGTTTTTCTTAAAGGCTAATTGCTTTTCACAAAAAAATCAAGATTACTTGATTGCTAATGACAGGAGTACCATGGTTACATATTTTCAAAGAAAATTCCCAAACCTTCCTAACTGTACAAAACTATTTTCCTTTGATGTTTTTTACAATATAGTACATATTTTTAAAACCAGAAAACACACATTTACTAATAATATTAGTAAAATAAAATGTCTTGTTTTTGGCAAGAGGATCGCCGCTAACATATTTAACAAAACATAAACAAACATTTGTGGTTCTATTTGTCTTTAAGATATACCTTATATCTCCATTTTCTTATAAGTATCTTAACTTTCTGGACAAATGCACTATAGCAACCAAATAAATATGTTATATATAAACGTGTTTTTACCAATACCCTCTATTGGTAGGTATGTGCTATAAGGGTTTTCCCTCTCCAGATCATATCCTGAATTGCGCTGTGATTTTCATATTTTCTTACTGTTGGGACTTAGTGTATACAGTGTTCGGGTGGAGGGATAGTATTAGGGTGTTGTCTTTGGCTGTAGAACAGAGATTTTCTTTCTGCAGAGCTAATTGGTTCACAACTAAACGGATGATTTGGCTTGTTCCCACTCTAAGAAGCAGTCAGCTACATTAAATACCTTGGATCCTTAAATTATCCTGCACTACTTGCAGGGTGCAAATTTTCTGAGCACCTACTACATGACAGGCACTGTTCACAATAGTGAACAAAACAGACAAGAGCCCCTGACCACAGGGGGCTTCTATTCTAGTGGGAGAAGACAGATTATAAATAGGATGAATAAGCAAATTAAGTGGAGTGTTAGAAGGCAATAAATGGTATGAGGAAAAAGGGAAACAGGGAAGATAGAGGTGCAGGTGGGTGTAGGAGAATTGCAATTTTAAATAGGGAGACCTTACTAAGAAGGTGACGTTTCAACAAAGATTTGAAGGAAGTGAGGAAGTGAGCTATAGGGATATGCGGGGGGGAAAGCACTACAGATAAAGACAACCACAGGTGCAAAAGTCCAGGGGTAGGAGTGTGCCTGCTGTCTTCATAGAAGAGCAAGGCCACTGCAGTATGAGAGGAGTGAGCCAAGGAAAGCACACAGGGAAATGAGGGTAGAGGGATAAGGTGGGTGAATCTTAGAGGGGCTTCTAGACCCTCAGAATGATTTTGAATTTTACTCTTCAGGAGATAGGAAGGAGGGTGCTAAGCAGGGGAATGTCAGAATCTCACCTATGATCTAATAAGAGCCTTCTACTGAGTAGTGAATCGATGGAGCAGGGCAAGCTGGAGGCTGAGGGATCATTTATGAGGCTAGTGCAATGGTCCAGGCACAAAGAGAGAATTTTGTCGATTGTCTTTAATGTTTCTCCAGTTATCACAGTTGAGAATTTCAGTTCGGTACCCTCACAGAGAAAATTATGGTCAAGTGTTGAGAAGTCACCCGAAGCGCTGCACGTGACTCCATTCTTCACATTTTCCCCCAGCACAGAAATAGCCACAGGGAAAGCCTTCTATCAAACTCTGTGACATTTTGGTAAATAAGTAATTATACATGCAGCATCTTCATATGTTCTTTTCAGCAACTGATTAATATAAACCAGATGTGCGGTGAGCCAGAATACACTCTGGAGGTTGTCCTGAGAAAGTAAAGACACATTGATTTAGAGTGTACACCTGCAGTTCTTGCTGCTGTGTGCTGCTTCTGCTGCAGCTTTGACGTCAGCTGCTTAAGGGAAGCCTCAGCTTCCAAAATCCCCTCTTGCTGATTAAGTAGAGGAACTCTGGGTCAATCAGATCATCTAATCACCTCATTGCAAAGCACAGAGAAACAGGGAATGGCATCCCCCTATAAGAGGTCACTAAACTCAGCCTGGAGTTTAACATGATCTGCTTGCTTTATAGGGAGCTTGAAGCAACCGCTTCTAGTTATTTGTGAAAATAAAGACTCAAAATGTAAGAACAGGTAGGAGGACTTGAAAGGCTGTGAGTAAAATGTCACCTTGCTCTGCTCTCCCCATAAGTCAAGAGATACAAGCTTTCGCTTTAAATAAGATCGTGTATGTAAGACGTTTAAAACAGAGATAAAGAAAAATGGCTTTATTAAATCAACAAATAGTCAAAGAAAAGGTCAGGATGAACTTGCACTTCCTCCTTTTAATTAATAGTCCAAGAATATTTTGGTAATGGAAGTGACAGGTTCAAAAGAAGCTTCGTATTTTAGGCCACAGGAGAAAGCATACCCGTATAGAGAAGAACTGTAAGTGAGGGTTATAGAATATGCATTCTCTTAGGATAGGCAAGTTAGAGTTGTCTTCAGTGCTTTCCACTCCTCCTCTTGATGTAGCTATGGGTCCTGAGAAGAATAGTCAGCTCTACTGAATTTCTCTACTTCCCTTAGCAGAAATCACTTAGTCCCTGTATTCTTCCATTTCCTCTTCTAATAAAATAGAATAATAGCATCTTCCTCCACAATTATGAAGGGTGATATAAATGATAATGTTTTATTTTTTAATCTCTGGACAAGATAAATGACTTGAGGACAAGGAAACGCCTATTTTTTCCTTTCCTTTTTTTTTTTTTTAAGAAAACAAGAAAGAATTAATTTCATTTGAAGAAACCCAGATGTCCTCAGATAGGTCCTGTGTGCCAAAAGAGTTCTTTAGAAATTCTCTGATGAGTCAAAATTCCAAGGTTCTTTCCCACGTTGGCGTGTGCGGTTCCCTAATATTGCTTTGAGTTAGGTCAGAGCGATAAGGCGTGTCTCACTAAAATGTTGCTATAATCCTCTAGTTGTCAGTCGATTCCCTGAATCCAGAATTTCTCCAAAATCTTATCCCAATAAGTCGTTTTTTATTTCCCACTGATGCCTGAGCAGAGCCATAAACTAGACAATGAAGGGAACAATATTTGTGTGAATGTCGATTGATTCAAATACTAATTGGTAATATCTGTGTGCAGTAGTTCCTTCAATATACGTTATGCTATACTTAACTAGTCTCCCGTCTATCATATCAGACACTATGCCTTTGGACAATATTTGTTATACTTTGTTTAATTATCTTTTATAGATTATCAATAGAGCATTTTAAAAAATGAATGAAAAGTGTGTGCAGAATGCTGCTCCATAACTGAACGGTTGTGTATAATTTTCTCCTTGGTAAAATTTCCCAGAGACCCTTCTCTGAAGTAGTCATTTAAATGATAGTGATCTTTGGATATGATGCTGTAGGATTAGATAATAAGGGTATGACTCATAAACATGTCATTTAAACATGGGAACAAGTAACTAGAACCCTCTCTCTAGCCAAAAACCTCTCATTTTTATGGGTTTTCCACCCCCACATGAATGGCATACACCTCCAGTCTTTAAACTGGCAGGTTTTCTTAGAAAAATGACCCATTCTATGATGAAGAATACCTAAATCCCACAAGTAAAAGAAGCAGCCTGTTATTACTCTTCCTGTTCAGCACATGAAAAGCAGAAGAATGTGAGAACCAGACCCAACCTGTAATTTGGTAGCCAAACAACAGATCTGTGCTGTAACAGGAAAAATAAAAATACAGCTCTCCTTTGGTATTCTTGGCTGGGCTGCCCTGGAGGAGGAGTGAAACTTTGCTTGCTTTTCCTGCTTCTCCAACAATGTTCTTGTCTGCCGCTAGGTTCCAATTAAAGAAGCTTGTGCACAAGGGAAGTCCAATGTTTGCTTCCATTCCGAGGACTGAGAGTGAAGAGTATATGGTGTGTGTTTGCTTTGTCACATATAAGGCCTTCCTCTACTGATGCACACACTTCCTCCTAAGTGCATTTGGGGTTGACCTGTTTTAGGTTGTAGTTTTTTTTCTAATTAAGTGATAAAAGGTAAACTGAGACACATTAATATTTTCAAGAGTTTATTTGAGCATATATCAATTTGAATTTGGCAGTGCCAAAGGTGGTTAGAAGTGCTCCACTAGGAGCTAGGGGAGAAATTCTATAGAGAAGGCGAGAAGCAAAGTAAGGAAATTATTTGATTGGCTGTAGCTTAAGTAGTTGCCTTATTTGGGAAAGCCTATTTGGCTGTTTGTGATTGGTTATTCCTAACTGTCATTTTCACGAATTTGAGTGCATTGGCTCTATCTTAGGTTTTTGCTTGCTTACGTAGGCTACAAGGCCTTCGAGCCACGTCAATGGCTCAATGGATTTAACACAAGGGACACAGTTACCTCACTATTGAAGTAATCAGAGTTCCTCACATCCTTGATTGACTACAACTTGCTTAGTGACAGAAAGGACAGATCTTCCTAGTTCAGTCCACAATGCAATAAAGGAAGATTGATGATAGTCCTCGTCTTATTGATACCACGGACAAATGTTGACGCTTTTGAGAAAGGTAATACCATATTTAGATCTATAATTATATACACACATACGTATACATACACGCATACCTATACACATATATACACATATATAAATATACACACATGTATACACACATATATGAATATATACATAAATGTATATCATTTAACTGGGAATAATCATATTTGTCTTGGTTTCTATAACAATAGCAACAAAAAATATGAAGACAGTGTTATTACTCTCTAACTGTCATCTAAGACAAGATTTTTCTCAGAGATAAGTGAGGAAAGGGGAATTTGACACAGTTGTAAGAGAAATAGCTTTTAATCCACACAAAGTCCCCAAAGCACAGATCATTCCATCAAAATGCTGGGAATCTGAAGCTCCAAAAAGAGACTTGGTGCATGGCCAATAGTTCTTTATCTGGTAAGTGCTCTGGAGTCAAACCAGGGATTTGATTCTTAGGCCAGTAGGTTCTGCTTATTCCAGTTGCCTTGTAACCTGAGGCGTAAACCTACTGGTTTCTTACCTCCTTAGTGTTCCATTTTATCGAGTAATGTGTATATACTGATAGAACCCTGGCACCCTAAAAAAATGTGCAAAATTGTTTCCATTATTAAATAGAATTTTATCAACATCATGATAAAATTTTGTGTGCAGTATGCATTCATAAGATAGTATCACAAAATTAAAGTATTCTCCTAATAGATAGGAAATCTAAAGACTCATTTGGTGGGTTCATTTGTTATGGGAAGAAAAAAATATTACTAATTTTGGCAATCCTCTGTATTTAAAATGTGTAGCAATACGAGACAACAGCTAGCTTTGTCCATCTTTTCTGCAGCCTCACCCTAAACTGGGGGAGTTGACCCTCTGTGTATCTGAAGGGCTAAGTTGCTGTTACCTCCCCATTCACCTCTGGGACTAAGACAGGGGAGGGTGAGGAGAAGTAAAAGACTTTTGTGTTTCAGGACCATGAAGAGGATTAATGAGAGTGCCAGAGCTGAGCTGGTGCTTTGAGTTGGTGAGGTTATGTTACAAGGGCATTTGGAGAAGACAGGGATTTTTAGGGTGTTGAAAGTCTTCCTGAGGCTAGGAAGTAGACTCCATATCTCCTCAGCTTCTCCAGTGCTGGATATTCTTAACCCTGAGAGATGCCATTATTGCTCATGTGGTGGATCGGGGCTTCTGAAGGTGGGGGCTGAACATTAATAACTACAGCTGTGGGGGTCACAGTGGAAAGTAGTTGTGCCCAGCAGAGAAGGCTCCTGAGGGTTTTGTCAGATGAACATAACAGCAATGTTCGGTGTGCACTGATGACCAGAGTGCCCTGCTCCAAATGTTCTGGAATGACCTAAGAAGAAATCATGACTAACTCACAGCTTTCTTCCAGAAAGACAAGAGGGAATTCTGAGCAGATTGTTTGATGATTAAGAGAAGTTTAAAAAAAAAAAAAAGCTGAGGACTAAATTTCATTCACATGACAGAAAACCTAGCCTACTCAGATGTGTTCTCTTTCCCTTTTTTGTCTATGTGCTTATCCTTCATCCAAACTTTGAGGTGAGAAGATGAGTTGGAAAAAAACCCATGAAAGTTATTTCCTGGCATCTCACCCAGGAATGAGTGATGAATAGAGCCTGGAAACAACTTTAAAAGCCATTTTCTTTGCTCATGTGAGGTCATGAGGTTGCTCCGTGCAACTCTCTGGGCACGAGAATGAATGAAAATGGCACAAAACACACCCAGGGTCTATCATTGATTTAAAGTGATTGATGGCTGGTCTTGTCTGATTGTACTATATTGTCAAAACATCCATCATTCTAAACAAACCCTGCACTCTATAGTCCAATATACAGTTACATGTGGCCAAAGCATTGAGGATTTATTTTTTTCTCAGAGAGCAGTTGGTGGTGGAGTTGGAGGAGAAAGAGAATGTGTTACTTCCTGTTACAAAACGACCAAATAGTTGTCTGTTAGGAAGAAAGTACCCTGATGACACATGCTAAATTCTTGTTAAGTTTATGTAGGAGTGTGTTCATTTCCATTGAGCAAACCACATTTTCCACATTTCCCACACTTTCTTCAGGCTGTGTCTTCCTCAAGCCTCTTCACAAAGTCTAATATTTGTCCTACTTAAGAAATCAGTCATTCCTAATTCCTAGACCAATCCTGGTTTGAGACAGGAAGTTCATTTTTTTTAGAATACCTAAAAATGGTTATAAAAGTGTTTCATACTCATTACCCAAAATATAAATAAAGTATGAAGAAAGAAATAAAAATCACATGTGATTACTTCCTACCCTACATCTCAAAGACTATCTCCACTCTTTCTTTGAGTGTTTTAACGGGGTCATTACAAAACCTTCCAATACATGATTCTTCGGGCAGACAGGGAGTGTTAGCCTCTTCTGACTCACTCTATCGGGTTAACAGGACTGAGCCGGGGTGTGTGCTGAGACCTAGGGCTGAGCCCGCCCATTCTGAATGACCATTGCTGCTTATCTCACCCATGACATGGCATCTCCTGCTTACCTCTAGACTCCAGAGTTGAGTCCAGAATCTAGCTCGCCTCTCAAGCCCCTGCAGTGCCTCCAGTCTCCTGAAATCTCAGGTCTGATCCTGCTCTAGGTGCCATACTTCCTAGAACTTGGCTTCTTCCTGAGTCATCATTCAGAACCCTCTCTTTATACAGTAATGAAGACCAGCCTTTGCGCTCACCAGGTGTAATATTTCCCTACATCTCTTTTCTGTACACCTGTCCTTCTAGAACCTAGAGAGGAATGCTGTTCTGCCTTGACATCTGAATACCATTTGCATAGACCCCATCCCATCCCTCCCTGCTTCCCTGATGCTGTATTATGGCTATCTCTAAGCAACTTCCACTGTGTCTTGGACCCTGGTACGAAGCCTGTATCATGAATATGTGTGGCTGTATTCCATGGGCACACTTCTTTTTTCCTGGCTGTTAACCTCAGCCTTCTACCTTCTACCTTCATCAGCAATTAAGTCCTACAGAAACAGACTCGCTGTGGCTTCAGCGGCTATAAGTAACTTGGGTGAAAGAATTGCTCTAGGCTCCTCTTTCTACCATTCTCTTCAAAACTTTACCCCCAATTGGTTTCTTTGATACTGGGATTGTCCCTCTTTGGGGAGCTTGTTCAAAGTGACATTTCATCCAGGTGGTTCATATGACTTTTGGGGTTCAAGTTTCCCAAGATGCTTCTTCTTGGCTCATTGCCTTAAGCCAGTGATTCTCAACTGAGTATGATTTTGCCCCACAGAGGACATTTGGCAATGTCTGGAAATATGTTTTATTATCATAACTGAGGGACTGCTATTGGCATCTAGTTAGGAGATACTGCTAAACATCCTACAAGGCACAGAATGGCCCCATGACAAAGAATTAACCGTCTTAAAATGTAAATAGTGCCAAGTTTGAAAAACCCTGCCTTAAGCTGTCCACATCATGGCCCATAAGCATATGCGGCCACACCCAACTCTGGCCCAAGGCAAGCTGCACCTCCCCTTTCCCTATGACTCTTGAAGAAACATTCAATGCCCCTCCACCTGCCTCACTCACCACTAGTGGATGCACATAATACCATGCTCTGGATACTCTACATTGAAAATAAACTGCCAGGCCTCACCAAAGGATCCTGAACCCTGCATCAATATATGACAGGCACTATGCTAGGCACTGAATAAGACATATTCTCTATGCTCCAGTACTTTTAGGCTAACATGGAAAATAAAACATGTTCACAAATGACTACATAACATCCACATCAGTATTCTCTGACATGAATCTGTCCAAGTAGTTAATTACATGGAATATGGCTACTGCTGACCTCTTCCTTCTCTCTTAATTCCCAGGAATATCTTCAATTCTGGATAGGCACTCTCATGAAAAAAAAAAAGCTGAATAAAACTGAATTAGCACCCAGAAATAATGTATAAAACACGCCAGGCCAGTAATTTCAAATGGAAGCCAAATTCCTCATGATGCCTAAATTCTTATCTGGTGATATCCTTCACCTCACCTAATTACTCCTGTGTTCCAGTGGATGGGAAAGTGAAACATTTTGGTTCCTTTCTCAGGGCAATGTATTTTTACGCTCATTACTGTCTTCTTCCTCATTGTTCTTGGTTTTTCCTTTACTTTTCTACTTTAGCTAAACCCAGACAGGCTTATCTTCCCAGTCAGTTCTCAGCTTTTCCCTCAAATTTTCTTCCCCTGATATCCTTTCAATTTCACCTCTTTCTGGTATTTATTCTTTTTTCTTTTTTTTGTCTCCTTAATATTTTACTATAAAAATTTTAAACATAGAGGTAACTTCAGAGGACTATAGAGTGAACACCTATATACTCACCACCCAGATTCTGCGACGATACTTTGTGTGCTTTATCACATATCTATTTATCCACCTATCCAACTTAATTTTTGATGCATTTCAAACTATGTGCCAGTCATCAGTACACTTCAGCATGCATCTCATTACTAGAATTTAATATTTGTTCACATATTTTTGTGATAAAATTTACATACAGTGAAATGCACAAATCTTAAGCGTACCATTGAATGAGTTTTGACAAATGCATACATCTGTGTCACTCAAACCAGAAAGAGATTTTTTTTTTAAAGAACAAAGCTGACCTTATTACCTATTAAGTCTGACCTCAGTTCCATGTGTGAGCAAATTCAAAACAACATATTCTGCTGTAGGGATTCCCATATCTGGGGCATCCTAGGAGTTGTTTTAGAAACATAGATTCCTCTATTTTGACCCTGATTCATGAAGTTCAAGTTAGGGCTCCAAACTCTGTAAGTCTTAAAAACTCCGCAGGTGATCCCTTAATTAGTTAAGTTTGGAAACTTCTGACCTAAGGTAGCGTGCCTGATAACAAACTGTCCGACACTTCCTGATAACATTCATCCAGGGGGTGCTTGTAAAATGTACAGATTTACTAATCCTCTCCCCTGGAAATTTTGACTCAGTAGTTATAGGACTCAGAATTTGTATTGTCATTTTCATTTTCATTGTTGTTGTTTTTTTACTTAGCTATTCATTCGTTCATTCATTCTCTCATTTATTAAACACGTATGTGCTGACTGCTTATATGTGTCAGGCACCTGGAAACTCCTGGCTTTGGGCAAGTGCCAAAATCACTCTATCAAATATCAAAATAATGTCAATGTTGGAGATAGAATATGACTTGCAAATATTGGGTGGTAACTTCAATCACCACCTCCCTCTAAGCCCCTTCTCTCCCTCCTGCAAATGCTGCTTCAGTCAGATGTGTAATGGAGACAACACATCCAAGAAGTGAAGTCTTATCCTGAATTGTCCATCACTCAGCCATTAGCCAGGAGATTGAGTTAGGAGAAAGGAGTTTTACTGAGAGGTTATAGTGCTGAAATACTGGAGCCTTTTGGCCTTATCCACAGCCTCAACAATTGCAGACGTTTTGAAGGGCTTGGTGTCCAAAATAAACTTATGAGTTGCATAACCTCTTGAACTCCTGAAAAAAACTCTGTAGGTTTTTTCTAATCACTTGGCTATGCAGTTGGCATTTAATGTAGCAACTTCCATGGTCTGTTTAAGGCCCTTGCCTTCCATTGTCTTAATATAAGCCCAAGAAATGGAAAGATGGAACTAGAGCCCCACGGGGCCACATCAATGGTCCCCAGAGGCCAGGCATCCTCATTTGGATTTAATGAAATGATGGACGATAGGGAAGAAAAATAGCAAGATACTTCTTCACTCACTGGGCCCCATGTCAAGGCTGCCTCCCCTGTGGGGAATGCAGAAGGGAGCGCTAATACTTCCAGCACCAGTATGCGTTCTTCAACCAAGAAGCTCTGGTATTTTTTCTACGTTAAGCCGAAAGATGGAAGTTATAAGGTGACTATATACAAACTACTATGGGAGTACAGAGCACGGGATTTTACATCTCTCTGAGATTTAAAGCACTTCCGGTGGAAGTGGCTCTGGGTGGAATGCTCTAGTAGAAGGGAGGGGCATGGGCAAGGGGACCCTTACAGGGAAGTACATGACATGCTTGGAAATGAAAAGTTATATGTTTTGATTGGCATGTAGTGGGTGTGAGAAGGATCAATGAGTAGAGAGGCTGGAAATGTAGATTTGGGCCAGATTAAAGCAGGCTTTGAATTTTAAAGCTAAGAGATTAGGCTTTATTTTATGGGCAATAAGGACCCATTGAGCTGAGTGTGTTATAATCAAAGCTGCACTATAGCAAAATTACTTTGGCAACAGCTTGAAGAATAAGAGGCAGCACGGACTTAAGACTCAGAAGACTAAATCTGTGTGCTAGAAGTACCCTGTATTCGCTGAGTGAACTGGGATAGGTCACCAAATCTTTCTTCACTGGTTTCCTCATTTGTAAAATGGATATAGCTCTACTTACCCTGCAGGGCTATGACATAGATTTAAAAGGCCAGTACCAAGCCTGGCAGATATAGGCACTCAGTAAATGTTCACTATAAAAGGCAACATTGGAGACACAAAGATTTAAGACGGTTTCTCGATAGTATGAGTAAAACTCATGGGGGCTTGGAGAAAAAGAAGGGAATATGAAAGACAATGTAAAATAAGAGTCTCTAGATCTTTAAAAATGTGGAAAAGGAAAAATAAAAGATGACTAACATTGACTATTGGTGACAGCAAGGATGAAGATGCCATATCAGAAGCAAGAGTAGAGAAGAAGGAAGATATTTGGTAATTTCAATAACAAGCACACATCACATAGAATTTAGCCCTTGAGCTAGTTATTTCTGGAAATAACATAAATTAAAATAGTAGCTAAGGAATAAATAACACTTAATTGCCCTATAACTCTTCTTGGTAGGTACCACATTAGATATTATATACTATCCATATTTTAAAAGTTAAAAAACTGAGGTACAGAGTGACTAAGTAAATTGCCTGAGGTCCCATAACTATTAAGTATTTGATCCAGGCATTAATCCCAGGCACTTTGGCTCCAGAATCAGGAAGTAATCTCTAGGTTATATTAAAAAGGATTAGCAACCTAGAAGAATTTCTAGATAACTCAGCTTTGATCATTTCAGTACTTCAGGACTGCTCAGGCGTGGCAGGTCTACTGTGGAGAACTATGAAGACGTAGCAAGGTAATGACTTCTTACTGAAATAGACACAAATTTTAGTCAACAAACTAAGGTGTTTATCTTTATTCTCTTTAAATAAATTCCAACCCAACAAAATCCCCATTCTACCATAGGTTTTAGGTAAAGTTGAAATGTTGACGGACTCCTCCAGTCATTAGTCATAATTCCATGTGACACATTGCTGAGGCTCCATTTGTATCAGGCTACACACCTTCAGGTCTCTTCAGCTCCCAGGGTTCCTAGTGTCAGGGGAAAAGGGGGGATTCTAGAAGTCCAAACTTCACATTCACTGTCTTTACTTGCATCATGTCCATTCTATAAGGTGTTGGGCCCTCCACAAGACTATGCCACAAACAGTGCTTGATACACCCCAGTCCTAATCTCTCCCCAGTCCAGGGAAGTCTCTCCCTCTTCTTTACTTGCCACTGCATTTGGAGGAATTCTTCTCCTTCTCCTCTCTTATCATGACACTAAAGATAATTTTTCAATGAATATTGCTTTTGCAAATAAGAGGAAAGTGCCTCCACTTTTAGAACTGCAAAAATACAGCTCAGGGCAACATATAATAAGTGAAGAGACTGAATCAGTGATTTAAAGCCTCCCCACAAAGAAAACTCCAAACCCAGATGACTTCACTGATAAATTCTACCAAATATTTAATAGGAATTAACACCAATTCTTCACGAACTCTTCAATAAATTAGAATTGGAGAAAATACTTCCCAATTCATTCTAAGAGGCCAGTATTACCCTGATACCAAAATCAGACAAAGGCATCATAGGTAAACTACAGAACAATATCTCTTATAGATATAGATGTACAACTACTCAATAAAGTATGAGAAGACAATAGCCAGTAGCATGTAAAAATGATTATATACCATGAACAACTGGGATTTATCCCAGGAATACAAGGTTGGTTTATATCTGGAAATCAATTAATGTAATACACATGTCAATAGAATAAAGAATAAAAACTACATGATCATCTCAACAGATGCAGATAAAGCATTTGACAAAATCCAACAATCTGTCATGATAAAAGCACTTCATAAACTAGGACTTGAAGGAAGCTTCCTCAACTTGATAAAGGACAGCTATGAAAACCCACAGCCACTATCATATGTAATGATGAAAGACATGCTTTCCCCATAAGATCAAGAAAAAGACAAGACATTACTCTTGCCACTTATGTTTAACATTTTACTGGAGATTCTAGCAAGGGTATTTAGGCAAGACAAAGAAATAAAAGACACCCTGACTGGAAAAGAAATATTAAACATCTGTATTTTCAGAAAATATGGACTTGTATATAGAAAATCCTAAAGAATACGCTAAAAAACTTGGAGCAAATAAATGAGTTCAGCAAGGGTGCAGGGTACCCATTCAAAATGCAAAATTTAATTGTATTTCTATACACTAACAATGAACATTGTGAAAACAAAATTAAGAAAAAAATTCCATGAAAAAGAATAAAATACTTAGGAATAAATTTCACAAAAGAAGCACAAAATTTATCCTCTTAGGACTAAAAATTCTTGTTGAAAGAAATTAAAGATGATTTAAATAAATGGGAAGACATCTGATGTTCATGGATCAGAATTAATATTGTTAAGATGTCAATAATCCCCAAACTGATCTTCAGATTCAGCGTAATCCTTATCAAATTCCCAGTTGGTTTTCCTGCAGAACTTGACAAGCTGGTCATAAAATTCATTCAAAGGACCCAGAATAGTCAAAACAATCTTGGAAAAGACCAACAAAGTTGAAGTGCTCGCACATACTGTTTTAAACACTGTGTAGTAAGACAGTTTGGTACTAGCATAAAGATAGACATAGATAAATGGAATAGAATTGAAATTCCATAAATAAACTTTCAGGAAAAAGGGAGAGGGAAAGACATACAGAGCAAAAGCCAAATTTCTATCTTCAGAGAAATAATTCCCTATATTATCTGTCTATCGTGCCATATATTTTTTTAATGATTCCCTATGAAATCATTTTGGAATGAATATAATTAATTGGAATGAATATTTTCCAACTGAAATTTTGCAATTGAATATTTTTGTCACTGCAGAAAAATAATCAGTATTTCTCTTCTCCACTCCACTCCATTATTCCCTATCCACCTTCCCAACCCCTGGCTCTGTGGTCAACCACCTGGTGAACTCTCTGAAAGGACAAGCATTAACTGATTTAAATACACCTGAGATATAAACTATTCATATCCCAAATTTTCCTGAAGCTCAAAGGTCCTTAGAGGGTTAGTGAGGCAGAGTATCCCAAAAGAATTTCTGTGACCTCTGTAGACAGACCCAGCCAAGTTACCATATTACCTAGGATTAGAGTTTAGATCAAGGCTAGTGATTTGGTCAGAGAAACTGCCTAAGCTCCAATAATAAAACTATGATTCAGTCATTAAAGTTACTATAAAATAGCAACTGTTTTAAAAATTATCCCTTGAACCAGAACCAGAGATTAGTATTTTAGGAGAGTTGGGAGGATTTAATTAAGATTTAGGAAGAAATGAGGAACATTCAGAGGTATCAATTTTGAGAGAGAATTAAAAAAGAAAAATACTCTTTTTAAGAAATTGTAAGTAGGAAAATGAGGTGGATTGCTGCTGTTTCAGAAGAGGCAGGGAGGAGACAAAACAAAACCAATAATTAATCTTACACTATATGAGACTGAAGGAAATTAAAGTAAAATGAATATGAGTAACTTGAGTTTGCTTTGGAATAGAGAACCTATTTAATAATGAAGCAACTGCCTAGACTGAAAAGAAATGTTTGGGGAGGGATGAAGAAAAGTTTATAAAGGCCAAATTTATTGAGCTCTTAAAATATGATCATGTTAGAGTGAATTTCAAAAGTTGTGATTATTAAAACTACTTACTACTTGTCTTTATTTTTATCCTGCCAAATCCTGCCAGTTAAAGAGCACATGACTTAGACTATTGTAACAGAATTCAGAGAATCCAAAAAACTTTATTAAATGTCCCCCCAAACACACTGAATCTAACAAAAATCATTTTTGCCTACCTTTCAAATGTTACTTTCATCTTGAAGTCAGTAAACCATATATAGAGTTATAATGAAAAAGAAAGCTGATAACTTGTGATTGTTCTGAAGATATTGTGATATTCATCTTCAATAAAGATATATTTCCCACTATACCCTTCCCTCCTCCCAGTACTCTAGCAAATACAAATGATATGTGCTATGGAACTGGAAAATTCCAGTAAATTTATAATCTAAATATCTAATCATAATTCTTAAAAAAAAAAACCCAAACAGATAAGTTTCTTCATCTAAATTAAAAATACAAGCAGATGAATTTTAGATTTGGGATATTAACATTAAAGAGAATATTCAAGTTTGGTGGTAAGAGATGGGATAGGAGAGAAGGAAAGGCAGGACCGGGAGGCAGCACCACTGAAAATACACTGATAGATTAACAATTAAAAAATGAAATAGAAGGAAATTGCCTACAAATTTTTACAGGAGAAGGTTAATCTAAATTGACACCAGTCATGAAAAGGTTAGCTGTCACATTCAATAGCAGGGGCATATAGTGGTCACCAGCTACCTAAGGGAAGAAATTGGTAAATTACTTTCTCCCAGTTCACATACATTCCGGAAAGATCAGCTCTTCAGTGTCTCTGGCTGGTCTGCATTAGGAGGGCTTCCCATTCCGTGGAAGGTTTTGTTAACCTAGCTAGCAGCAGGTCCCGATTGGTCATGGGAGAATCTGGGCTAAATGGTATACATTTCCGATGATGTAAAAGTAAATTAGAGAACAGGGCAAGTTATTACACCAGAGAACGTGGGGCAATGGGGAATAATAAAAATCAGGCTACTCTAATTTCCTTTGAACAACTAAATATATACAGGTCATTATTTCCTGTAATCCGCAGGCCTCCCAGTGCAGGCCCTGGCCCTGCCTTAAAGCCTCTGAGACAAAAACAACAAAGCGCAGTGTGGAGAGAAACGCAAAAGGCTGTAACGCTATTTAAAGAACGGATTAAGTACAGTTTTCAGAGGCTGAACTTCTTCTCATATTGGAATGTTAAATGAGACAACTGAGGAGGAAAACTCACCTTTTCTGAAAAATTCAGATGTTCCCCTAAAAGTAATTTCCATTCGTGTTCCCTGTAGTCTGTTCCTGTACATCACTGAGGTGGCTGAGCCACATTTGAACTTCTCTTTGCCAAGGCTGGATCATAAAGGGAATCACAGTTTCTTCTAGAATGGGGTTTAGACTATACTTAACATTATTTCTCTGGAGACTGATTTTAGCCCTTAATTTCAAGCCTATGCCAAAATTGGTCTATTTCCCCGGGATGTACACCATGCTGCTTTTATAGGAATGAGGAAGTCTCTTTCAGTCTTAGGTAGGTCTGGACATCTGCACTTCTAGGGGGTCAGAAGAGGCTACTTATAGGCCCACGGCATCCTGTGTGTTGGCAAGAGAATGACTGAGAAAGATGAAGCCTCTACCAGGGCTTTTGGCTGCATGGACTCTATCCAAATCACCTGACGGGCTTATTAAATATGCAGATTCTTGGGCATCTAATCAAACTTACTGAGGGGTGGAACCCAGAAACCATTTAAATAATGGCCCCAGGTGATTCTTATAAATACTAAAGTGTGAAAACCGATGAAACCATTCTCACAAAACCTATCCAAAGGGACTGCTAGGGATTTTCTTTATCACCTTTGTATCTGGAAACATCTAGAACTAAATTCATCATGACTGTGCCAAGTTTTTGCTCCATGCACTATAACATTGCGGAGAATAGGATTTCCTCCCCTGATGCTAAATTCTTGTCCTACTCAGTCACCTTATAATAGAGTCCTATTGCATTTTCACGTGTCCTTGTCCTTTCACCCAAGGAAGGATGTATAATCCATGAAGCTTTTCTCACATGGGGATCTTGCTTCCCAGGCAGCTAGACTGGGACATAAGGGCTATGTGATGGCAGAGTGCTCTGACTCTGGAAGACTGGCCTGGTTCCAGCAAATCTATCTGTTAAGACTGGAGACTATCTGGTGATGGCAAAGGTTGAGTTGAGACCCTAGAAAGCAGGCAGTGTTGATCCACTTAAGGGAGTTTAAGGGATGGAGGCAGTAAGTGAAAGACAAAGGGGTGGGGGGGGTAGTCTGCCAGAAAAATGACAAGATACAGCCATCTAATGTATATCTAAACATAAGTTTCTTTACTATCAAATATTTAGATAGATATGTAAGGTGTCCCATTGTACCTGGGACAGTTCTGGTTTAGGCCTCTTGACTCGGTGTAATCATTAATTGCTCCCCTTTCACTCTCAAAGGCGTTCAATTTGGATAAAAATAATATGCATGTACAGTAATATCTGGTCCTCCCATCATCTTTGCTGGTATTAAAAAGAGACTACATATCCATGTTGTATTATTAAAAGGTAATCAGGCCCCTTTAAGGCTTTATTGTTGCTTAGCCTTAGAGCAAGTTTTAATAAGGTGAGAGAAATGACAAGTTCCATTGGTACTAGGTGTGGAGTGGCGGAAGGGTAGAATCCAAGAGAATGGTGTCGAACAGAAAGATTGAGGATGAGTGTTTCAGGCGGTATCTGATACTACAAAAAATCCCATTACTTCTCCAAAAAAAAGTTACATTTGTAATTTAGAGCACACAAAATATTTAGAAATTATCTTTTCATCAAAGCACTGAATGTACTTATTTTTATAATTTCTCTTGATTATTAAATAATAATCTTGAATATTAAATAATAACAAATTCAAAAGATCACACTTTTACTCAGATTTACCCAGTATTAACTTTTTTTTTTTTTTTTTTTTGTGAGGAAGACCAGTCCTGAGCTAACATCTGTTGCCAATCCTCCTCTTTTTGCTGAGGGAGACTGGCCCTGGGCTAACATCCGTGCCCATCTTCCTCTACTTTATATGGGACGCCGCCACAGCATGACTGACAAGCAGTGCGTCCGCAGGCACCCGGGATCTGAACTCACGAACCCCGGGCTGCAAGGGCAAACTAACCCGCTGCACCACCGGGCCGGCCCCAGTATTAACATTTTTAGCTACCTTGTCCAGCCTTTTATCCCCCATCATCTTGGGTAATAATCTAAATATTATTAATGGCATGTTAGAAAAAATTTCCTACCTTTCCAGGAGATGTTGTTATTCTAGAATCATAGAAAATCAGACATCTTTATTTAAAGGAAGTAATTGTCATAATTCTGTTAGTTCTGGGAGGCAGAGAAGAAAGTTAAACAAAATAGAGGGCTAATATTTAGTATTTTAAAATTGGGGGGATAAAAAAGACACTTTTATAGAACTGAGTTCTGTTGTCACTGCCAGAAAGTGTCTCTGAGAAAATAAACATATACACCCCCTCCATAAAAATAAAAAAAGTGAGAACAGGATTTTTTTTCCCTCCTAATTTGCTGTTTGTTTCTAAAAAAAATCCACCCCCACATAGGTCACTTGGAATTCATTTTGTCTACATCCTGGACTGCACGTAGAGAGACAAAAAAAAATGCCTGGGATCTGAAAAGAGGAATGTGGTAGGGCATGGGAATTGCAATGTCGTGGTGGTCACCAGACCATATTTTGGCTTGTCTTAAAACAAAGCAAGCACCGTTGGACCTTTGGAATACTAGCAAATTAGTCCCGCTATCAGGCTACCTATCAGAGGATGGCTGCCTGAGAAAAAGTGTGTGGGTTTGTAGCTGCAGCCCGAGGCACTGGCAGGCCCTCTGTCACCCCTGCCCGTTTTCTGACTTCCAGTACTGTTCAGCGACCTCTGCCCCTATCCGGTGTACTGTTACAGTTCATTTCAATAATTAAACTGTTCGAGGATGGCAAGACTTTGTGTTGTCAAGAGAAAATCAGGGCAGTGGCTTTCTCTTAATACTGAAATCAGGAGTGTTTGGGTTTAATTATATTAGCTAGTGCCTGTTCATTAATTTTCCCAATCATAGGGAGACATGTTTGCCGGAAAGATTGGCAACGGGTTAAAGTGGTTATTAAGGCAGGGCATTTCAAAGGAAAGGGATCCGAACTCTGACAAAATCAGATGTCTTCAATTTCAGTCAAGCGACCTGGGTTCCAATGGCAGCTTCACTCCTTGAAATAAGACAGCTTCTCTCCCATCTGGGATCCCAAGTCGCTCAGAGAACTGGACTAAGCCATTGCATGCCAGCCCCAAATATGCTGATTTCTCAATGCCAGAAAAGTAAACTGCTCCCTTCAAACTCCAAATAATTGGTTGATATGCCACTTCTGAAAAGTCTCTTATGTCCTCACTTACTATTGCTCAGTGAAGCTTTACCACCTCCCCACTTCAAGAAAAAAAAAGCAATATAATGTACTTAGTGAAACCAGCAAATTTGCTATTTTTGCTGCTTTAGCAAAAATGTTAATACTTCAACTTTCTGTTAGGGATGTCTTGGAAATTTTGCTTATTTTTTTTCCCCTTTGGAGAGTTTAATGTGTACCTTAATGCCCCCTTTCATTATCGGCCTGGCCTTCTTCCCAGCTTTTCCCTGCTGACTCCAGACCTATCCTGGTTATTTTGTGGTGGTGGCTGGCTCTTGGTCATTCAGACATGTTTGTGGCTTATAAGTGTATCAAATTAGATGCTACAGTCTCCTAGGTCTCCTCCCTATACAGACAAAATTTGCCTTGCTCACAAATCTTCACTGGTCTCCCTAGACTTTTTTTTTTTTAATCATCTATCTCCTTTCTGAGCCTGAGAAATGCCCAATGCCTGCCTCTACTCACAGAGAAAATGGCCAAATCATAATAATTCAAAGGTGTCCTACCAACCCTTTTTAATCCTTGAGGATCCAGTTCACCAATGAATAGCATCGATGTTAAGCTCACAACCAGTCATGCTGATTACACTGAGGGTCTAGAGAGTGAAACAATGGCTATAACGACCCTGTATTCTTCCCAATTTCAACTGAAGAGCTCTATTTCTTTCCTGACCAGCTGAAGATTCAAACAGAGATGACCATCAGAATCTGTGTAGTATTTCTCATGTTTAGTTCTGCAGGATTTTATTTAGTTTGGCTCTAACTCCTGTGGGCTCTTGAGAGCTATGCAACAGAAAGTTGAGAAAATGGGTTTTGGAGCTAGATAATCTGGGGTCAGATCCTAATCCTGTCTCTTTTTATCTGTAGCACTTTGGGCAAGTTACTTAAGGTCTATCACCATTTTCTCATCTGTAAAGTGGACTTGATAATAGTATCTACCTTAGAGCATTGTTGAAAGAATTAAATGCATAAGACATCTATAGAACAGTGCCTGTCACAAGGTAGTAAATGTCAGTTCTTATCATAGCACCATAAGCTGATATCTATTACAGCATCTAAGACTCTGACTTGCAAATTTTATTTAGATGCTTTTATTTCTTTGCAAGTTCTGTGAGAATAAGGATTTGAATTCTTTTCATTTCTGTGTCCTTAGTGTAGCATCGCAGCACCTTGTACAAAGTTATTCAATAAACACTTGTTAATGGATGAAGGTATGGATAGATGGATGGACAGATGAAAGTATGGGTACGTAGCATCGGGGTTGATCCTAAGCAAGCATTTTGAGATCATGAGGGGTGTCTCTAGTGATATCTCCTTTCTATCATTTCCTTCAACTCTTCAGATCATGTTGCCTTTCCAAGCTTGGACATACTCCAAGCCTTGTTTTTCCTCCCCTTTCCTATCATAATATTCCTCTCTTTAGTCCTTCTAAGTGACTAATTATCTAGTTTGATCAGTAAGTGAAAGGGGCTTTATGTGTCATGACTTTAAGATAACTTGTATATTTTATCAGAGAATTTTTTTCTCCCTGCTTCATTCCAAGGAAGTGACTAATATGGGGATTTCAATAAGGGTATTAATAAAAGTATTTTCTGTAGGAGGCTTTTGGACTGTGTAAAAATCGTAACCTATAAACATCTGCCTTCTTTACCTGGGGCCAAAGCTGACCCTGAACAGTACTTTGCTCCAATATATAAACCGCTAAATAAACTCATTTTGGATGAAAAGGTAGGGGGTAAACATTGAAAGACTAAGAGGCCCCCAGGAAGCCCCCTGTGGCATAGGCTGAGTTATAGTTTAGCGATAGGTTTAACACATGCAGTTTAGTCTTTCTCCCTACCCCCAAGGGAAGTGAAGCCAAGTGTCAACATGAAATATTCAAGTCTCATATTTTCCAGGTGTACACAAGCCAAATCTCGCAATGGTGTTGGCGACTTCTCAGAGTTGCAAAATAATGGAGAAATTTTCAAGTGAATGATTCTCCAGCTCTCTTAAGAAAATCCTTTACTTCTACTTGTTCTTTCAAACTTGATCTTTCTACACGGTAAAAGGTCAAAGTGGGACTCAGACACGTGTCACTTCTTGCTGAGGCAACCGGTGTATAATGAAGGCTTCCTAAAGCTGAAAATACAATGGATGAAGCAAGAATTGAATAAAAAGTGTGAGATTTACTATTTACACAGTTGAAGCATT
Source organism: Tapirus indicus (assembly GCA_031878705.1). Classification (NCBI taxonomy): domain Eukaryota; kingdom Metazoa; phylum Chordata; class Mammalia; order Perissodactyla; family Tapiridae; genus Tapirus; species Tapirus indicus. The sequence continues at coordinate 61,069,562 of CM062926.1, forward strand.
TATTAGCCAGGTTGGCAGTATGTAATTACCTGTTTGCTGGATAATGCCTGGATAATGTCTGTTGGTTACTAAGAACATAGTTAGAGCACTGTTGACAGGGTCCTCAAACTACAGAGGAAGGTAATATAGCGGGAAAAAGGATATGGCTGGCATCCCCTCTTCATTGTAAACCACCCTCACTCATTGTGGATGGCCTGAGAGAAGTTTGTAAAACAATTGTAGAGGAGAAAGAGAAGGGGATCTTGGGCTCACTCATGGTGAAAGGGTAAGGACTGAAGGGAAGGGAAGCATAGGAGGTGAAAAAGGAACAGTCACAGAGGAAAGGGAAAGATCCAAGAATTTAATTCTACAGATGCAAGAGAGAAATAATGCTCACTGGGATTACTTGCTGAAAGATGGAACAGTGTGAGAAATAAGGAATGGAATGAGGATATATTTATTATTTACCTACTATATTCTGGGCAGAGTTGGCCATGTTCTATCACATCATTAGTCCTCTGATGTAGGTATTTTTGGTCCCCATTTCATAAAAGAGTAAGTTAGGGCTGAATGAAGTAAAGCCAGATGCCTCAGGTCAGTTTTGAGTCAAAAGAAGTCCAGGATTCCAGTACACATTGTCTGGTCCCATCTAAATGTTTTTTGGACCTTCTGCACTTTTTTTCTGGACCTTCTGCCTCTCAATGAGGGCGTTTGATTTGGCTCTAACATGGTGCTTAGTTTCCTAGGTAAAGGTGGAAACTCCAGAGGGAGTAGTATGGTATGGCGAAGAGGAAGCTGTTTGGGGAGAGACAGATCCCTTAGTTCTAGTGCAAGCTTTGTCACTAGCTACCTATGTCCTTTTACCCAGTAGTCTAGGCTCCTTTCTTCCTTGCCTTAGACATGAGGGACTGGGGACTCAATGTTGTCTTAAAGTAGCTTTTAGCTCCAATATTCTGTGCTTCAACCGAGTTAAATGAAAGTGAACAAAACTAGATGAGGGCTGGGCTTCTAGAAATAATACATTAGTATACTCCCTAGCAAGTAAGAGTTGTTAGGGTCATTAGGAGAAATGCTTTAAATTTATATTCCATTTAGAATATTCCATTTAGAAGATCATGTTAGTAGATGCAAAAGAAATTACATGAGAATATTGAATAAATATGAAATTCAGAAGACAGATATTTCAAAACTTTTTGGAAAGCTTTGGAAGAGAAGAAAGAAGTTGGTAGGAGAAAGGTTGAATCAAAGTTTTTCCCCCCTTTGGGGAAACAGCTGCATTACTGATGTTCCTTTCCTTGTACCAGAATTGTGTACTTATTTCAGAATATGGAACCAGTTGTAGCATTTTTTTCCCCACTCTTACTAGTTCCAACAAGTGAATTATATCCCTAGCTAGGTCATTCCATATTCTTTGTTTATTTTATAACTTGCTCTAAGTACCTTATATTAACAATTAATCTAATCTGTCTTGTATTCAATTCAGAGACTAACTAAAATAATGTTATAATCACATTCTGCCCCAATCAGACCTTAAATCTCTAATATACTTTATAGATTTCTAAGTTATTTTCTATACACCAAAATCTCTCTAGATTCTTTACGCAATGAGGTTGGTATGAATAAATAGACTAAATTACAAATACATTATGAAATTTGATTTTCACACAATCTTATGAAGAAGATAAAGCAGATTTTATTTTCATTTGTAGATGATGAATCTGAAGCACAGAGAGGTTAACACATGGCCTCAGGGTTTTTTTTTTTTTAAATTCAGGAACCACATAACTTTATTGGAAGAAATGGTAAAACTGGAAGAAAAAAACTGAAGTGAACATTTTGCAAGGGCAATATTGCAATATGCATGCCCGGCATGGCGACCAGGGGAAGTCACTCCATGGCTCTGCGGAAGGCAGTCCAAGCTCAGTTCTTATTGCCACTCGCCCAGAGTGAACTTGTCAAAGAGGTACTCGGCCGACTTCTGGGGCCCCGATCTTGTGCAGGGTGATGAGACAGCCCCCCAACTCTATGATGGACTTGACCCATGGTGGTGAATCCCCGGGAATACACAGAGGTGGGCGTCGCTCTTGTAGGTGGCCAGCTGGTGCAGATCCAGCAGGCTCTGGTCCACGCTTTTCGCCAAATGGAAGGCTCACTCTGTGGCCTTCAGGCTGCTCTCCCAGTCACAGCAGTTGGGCTTCTTGATGCTGTGGAGACTGACGCGGCCACCGCACTGGTTCTGCAGCCACATCGGCTCTTCGGCGCGCTCTCTCTGCTCGTGCGACTGGGACAGGAGGTCCTGGGTGAAGCGCTTCAAGGCCACGTCGTCGGGATCGAAGTAGTAGGCGGTGGATGGGTACAGGTAGGAGGCGTAGAGCTCCAGGTTGATCTTGCTGTTGACGGTGGACTTACAGTTGGGGTGGTAATTAGTAAAATGATGAGTCTAGAACCCAGGAGCTCTAATTCCAGTTCAAGCCTTGTTCCTTTGATTTTGGCCTGCCTAATATTCTATTTTGTCCTCTAAGTAGTCTTAGCGACATCACAAAACTGAAACATCAGATATAAGATAGAGATGTGGGATAGAAGAGAGAGAACAGAATTAAAACCGTTAGCTCTGGGGGCTAATGTGAACTTCACTGCTTATATATTTGGCCTTGGGCCCAAATTAATCAACCTCTCTGAACTCTCAGAACAACCTGTCTGAACTTTTTCATCACTTGTAAAATGTGGTTACCCATAACTTGAAAGGTTGTTGTCTGAAAGAAATAACATTATCTCTTCGAAAATAATTTTAAAATTATATGCTGTATAAGTATTACCTTTATTATTGTGATATAGAGCCAGATCTTTAATTATCTATATTTTTGTCATATCGCAGCAGGATACATAATTTAAATGATTCCAAATCTATTCACTATTTCTTTTAGTTTTGATATAGTTTATTTTTAGTAATTAGAAAATAAATCGTGGCCATATTATCATAAGGAAAATATACATTTAAAAATTAACCTTATTTCTCTATTCCTAGATCTTGCCTTCTTTTCTATGCTTACAGAGAATATATAGCTTCCCTGATCAGTGGTTCTTCAAGTGTGGTCCCCAGCTAGAAGCATAATTGTCACCTGGGAATTTGATAGAACTGTAGATTGTAAGGTCCCTCCCCAGACCTACTGAATCAGAAACTCTGGGGTGAAGGTCCAGTAATCTGTGTTTTAACAAGTTCTCCAGGTTATTCTGACTCATGGTTAGTTTGCAGAATCACTGCGTTGGATTAGTGTAAAGCACTCTCTTAAAGTAAGTCCTGTCAACTCCACAATTTTTCGTTGAGTGGCTACTAAATGTAAGATACTGTGCACACTGAATAGAGAATTAAAAGAATAAGGCGGATCTCATAATTCCTCCTTCTGACATTCCACAGTCTTTAAACAGAAATAGGGAACCAGAAAGGACTGTGTTAAGTCATACAAACATTAAGTTGAAAATACAGCTCATCTGGGTTAGAAATGGCAAGTAATTCAATTCAGGATTCAAGGATTTCCCTGTTACATAACACCTGGGACTTATCCCACATGCCCAAGAATAGGGTCTTGAGGATGTGTTTGTCTTTCTTATTAGCATCGCAGATCAGGAGCATACCTCAGAACACTCAATTTCTCTTAATGAGAGCAGGAGAGGGCGAGGGAACACAATATTTATTCAGTCACAAGGTCTCTCTCAGAAGGGAGAGTAAAACCATTTTGTTCTGCCCAGCTCCTTGAGCAGAGAAACTGGAGGAGGGATGGTGGAAGAAAGAGAGAGACCACAAAAAGGAGGCAGGAGTGTTGGTACTATGTGCAGAGTAGATCAGGTGGAAAAAAAAAGAAAAACCTCAGAAGGCCCCCCAGGCCAGTGGCATTAGTATTGGGGAGATCTCAATAAGACAGGTAGAAGCTGTCACTCTCCTGAGCACATTTCCCAAATGCATGTCATCAGCAAGCAATTTAGGAACACAGACTTCCAACTATTTTGAATCCATAAAAATATTGGGGTTACAACCTCACAAAGTATATTTGGGTGTTCATTTTTTATAACTTTCATGAATATACAGTTAAACACAGACAATAGAATTTAAAGGATAAAAGGAAGCAAATAGAATTGCTGCTATTTTTTTCACACAACCCATCGGTCTGCTTTGCTCACCTCACTGTGAAGTTCCTAGTTTAGAACAAGTTACCTTGTTCTGAGGACTTAAAGGTTACAAAGGGAAAGGAAAGATAGATCTGCTCCCTGCATCCTCAAGCATCAGTGATCAAGATAGACATGTAAAGACTGCAGTTTTTGATGGCGAATATGTATCTGAATATGCCAAATGCTCTACTGACTAAATAGTGTAAGATTCGTTCTTCCCCATCCTGATGCTTTCTCACCAAATTCCTTCAGAATTCAACGCAACTTCTTCTAGCGGTAGAGTGGTCACCAGGGAATGTAAGGAAGGGAATGTCCAAACTTATCTGGCTAACACAATACCCCTTGCCCCATGATTCACAAACCCCCAGTTCTGTAAACAAAACATAAAATAAAACCAAGTTAGCAATGTGTTTGAGAGTGCATTGGAAAGGTGGGAAGTTCAGGGGAACAGCCTTGACGAATCCAAGGCAGGTTTAAAGATATAGCTTTATATTGCAATTCAGTGGGCAAGAATTGAGGGAATACCAGAAATTGGGGGCAGAAATGACTCATAATCATTTGAAAAAAACTTGGGTAGGTTTTTGGGTTAATTGCTGTTTCTGTTAAATGATGTTTTCATTTGTGTGTGTGTGTGCAGCATGGGCCAGAGATACCAACGAGGTGGTTTTGTTGAAGGGAATACAGTAGGAGAAATATTAATTCTGTCTGATAAAGAACCAGGCAGGTTCTTTAGGCTGGGGACTTAACCTACCATGGAAAGAGTATAGCACACGAATACTGTATTTATAATCATGAAACCCAAGTCAGCAAATCAAGAGCCTTCCCTAGGTATCTATTTTCAGACTGAGTGCCCTCTTTGAATAATGAATTGCCTAAGTTTACTGTCTGATGTTTATCTTAGTTTATGGCCAGAATGAAGCTATTCAAATTCTTTTACCCCATGTCCTCCCACACATAGCTTGTATATATGCACCTTAATTAGACAAATATTGTCATATTTGTGATAATATGGCCAACATCAAGATCACTAAATCTTTGAATACACCACCTATCTCCACTGCTTGATTTTTAGGAGTATGTGTAGGAAAGAAAACATGCTAGATATGTATATTCCTATTAGTAATTTCAGATGGAAACCAATGTCCTGTGTAGTCTATTCATCATCAACCAAACTTGATCATGAGTGAGCCTCAAGGATTCCTTTTGTCTGTTGTTAAATTAGAAGGAAGATGACCCCAGGCCTCATTAGTACTGTGAGAGGAAAGAGTGAGATGGGATGTGATCCAATACACAGGCCACCCAAAAGAGAACTTTCCATATAGAAGTAACAGCTTCTAATAGCATCTATCTCCCCTTTCACAGGTGAAACCAAATCCCCCTACTAATACCAGTACAGGTCTTGAGGATGGAATGTGGGTAAAGGGAAGAAAGGGCCAGTACAGAGACTGTATTCCTTTTTACAGATTATAATAAAGTATAGTACTTTCTAAAAAAATTTGTCTGAAAATTACCACTTTCAAAAATCAATGGGAATCCTGAAGTATCACATCCATATATTTGAGGAGTAAAATATAAGCCAAATTGAAGATAAAAATATTGCCTCCTACAATGATCTTGAATTATTGGACTGAGTATAGAGATATGTTCTTCACAAAATTCACATCAGAGAAGTATTTTGCTAGCTTTCTAGATTTCTAAGTTTTCACATTCCTGATCCAGGATGTGAAAATATGTTTCATCTCACTTTTCAATTCTGCTCTCTTGGTGGTGACTTCCTGGAATAAATATTGAAAATGATACATACACCATAAGATTTCCACGATTAACTTGCAATGTCTGCCATTGGTGTGGAAAAAGAGAGTGGAAGTATATGTTCACGTACTTGACATTCAAGAAGAATAGGAGTAGGAAGTGAAAATAAAGGAGAGTAAGAAAGGCTGGTAGATATTTGTGGTGTATGCAGAAAGTAAGGTAAGGCAGTAATACCATATGAAGAAATGACGATTCCCGAGGAGAGGGCGAGGCTTATGCTTCAAGCTCACATGACAAGAAGTACCAGATACTTGACTCAAAACAATTTTAATATTTTGGTATTAAACAAAAACTTAAATCTATGCACACTTAAAAGATACTAAAAATAAGCTCAAGCAAGAACAAGGTTGTGACTCTTCAATGGAGGACAAATTCAGGAAAGAGCTGTTGGAGCCGAGTGAGTTTTCCCTAAGGATTATAAAAGGATGCAGTGCTGAGCCAGTGCACATTCCTTCTCATGGTCTCCTTTACCTTTTCCCTGCTTTCTTTCTGATGTGTCTTGTTTATGGCTGAACATTTAGGGCTTCTTCCTTTTAACAAATTCTTTAGCCTTTGACTTGCCTGTCACCACTGAGTTTTATGCTTTTGTTATAAGGCAGTGAGCTTGCTCCACACACAGTCCAAAAACCCCTTCCAAAGCCCCCCCCCCAAATGATGGCATTGTCCTTTTTAATGTATGCTTAGAGAAAGAAACAATCTGTTTCATTCCTTGTGTAAGAACAGCTGGAAAGAAATGAATAGAGGGGGCTGAGCAGTTCTGCAAAATCTTTGATAATAGAGAAGTACAAGTGTTCCCCGTCAGCAGTAGGATGATAATTTCTCTGGTATGAATGATGTAACCAAGTGGTTGTATATTACTGCCCCATTCTTTCTTGTCCCAAGACACCCTTGGAAACGCGATGCTACATCTCAATGGGATTTTCCAGTACAAAGATTCTTTTCAAATAACATAATTGTGGATACACACCACTCCTACAGAGGTAAGTATACTGAAGATGTGCCAAAACATTAGGGCAGAAATTCAGTTCCCATGGCACACAAGCAGGAATCCAACCATTTGCAGGAATAAATAAATTTTTTTGTAGACTCCAAGATTATATAGTATACACCCTCTATAAGACTCAAATTGCTTGTTTGTTTGTTTTGGAATAAAACAACCTGACAAATGGAACAAGAGAGAAAAGTATACAGGAATGCAGAATATTTTTGTTTCACAGCTGAAATTGGTATATTTCTATTGCTCTTTAGCATAGAAAGCCTATAGGTGATAAGAAATGATTTAAAGAGATAATTCTTTGCTTAATATTGGTTGAACTTTTACTTCCTTCACTTTCAGTGACTATGTAAAGAAAAGAAACAAACACACAAGCAAAATAAAAACAACAGCAATAATAAAAAACTGTCCAGTCTAAGGTTCAACCAAAATGAAGTCCAGGATAAAAAGAATAGCATAATATTGGAAACAAAATGGACACAAAGAAATATTTGGGTGTCAGATCTTTGGAAATATGTCATATGCACAGCAGTTGAATAAACCTGCCTTTAGGCATGTGAAGATCTACTTTGTAGAACAATATAATAGACATAATTTCTCCAGGGGAAAAATTAGAACCAATGGATAAACCATAGAGATGCAGATACCAGCTCAAGATAAGAAAGAAAATTTTAATTACATATACTCAACAGTAATCATGACCACCATCACTGGGACTTCTCAAGCAAAGATTCTAGTAAGGAAGACCAAAGGATTCCCTGCCATCGTTTCTGAATTTCCTAGGCTATGATATTGAAGCTATGATGGTCCAGTTTGTACTTTAGGAAGTTTATTCAGTTAGGAGCACCAGGAAGAATGAAATATAAGACTCTCTTTTGTTAAGGAGTGAGAGGCAAGGAAGGGTCTGAATCCTGGACCACTGTCCAGAGCTGTAGGCTTTAGTGGACACTTGTTTTGATCTAGCATTCATTCTCTCTCTTTATTTTGGCTACAATCACCCTGATTTTTCTAGGAAGACCAACTCTCCCCTACTCTTAATGCATCCAGTTGGAGTTCACATCCCCCAGTTCTAGGGGAAGTCTTGACATGGACTTGCTCAATAAAATCATTAAATTCCTGACCACAGTAATTGGTTAAGCAATGAGTGTATGATTCACAACCAGCGAGTTGGGGCTAATGAAACCTAATGAGGAGTCTCTATGCTAGAGTTGTTGAGAGGCCATAACAAAAGCCTAGAGCCTCTGGAAGTCATCTTGTCATCGGGAGAGAAGAGCCTATGTAAAAATAAAGTCAACTTAGAGTAAAGCAGAGCTGAGATGAGGGCAGAGTGAAAAGGAGTAGAAGTTCATGTAAGCTCTTGAAACTAGTCGTGATTAAAACTAATTTTACCCCTAGATTGTTTATTCTTTGAGCTCCTCTCTCCACAAGTAACTATCGTATTTAAGCTTATTTGAGTTTTTTTTTTGTCATGTGCAACCAAAGTTTTCTAATTACTACATGAATGTCCAGTGAGAACCATAGTGTGAAGTCCCTGGACAATCAATAGCCACCAAGGGCCAGGAGAAGAACAGTGACAAATTTGGCCACCTCATGATGTTGCTGGAGAGCTGGCTCTGAATATCATGTGCTATTGACCTTAACCAGATTCTCTCTCCATATCATTGACTGAATCTTAATTTTTTTTCTCTCAACCTCTGCTAAATAATTTAGTTTCCTCATAGCCTTGCCAAGCCAATCACACCTGATTTCAGCTATTCTAGACTTCAGGCCATCTTACTTTTTACAGACCCAAGTACATGGGTGTAATTTGGTGCAACAAAAAATGATAATTAAGTTGATTGAAAATGCTCACCTGTTGTCTTACTGCACCCTCTACATTTCTTTATTCTAGTATTGTTATTATTATTATTGAGTTACATATTATCTTTGTGCTTCATTTGAATATTCTAGAAAGAGAAAGAATTAAGTTACGAATGCTTAGAATGAGGTAGTATTTATAAAACCATTTTATTTCTATTTTGATATTTTATTTGTAATTTTTAAATTCTCCTTAAAATACTTTGGTCATGTCCCTGGTACATATTGTATAGGTATTTGCAAAGGAATTTAAAACAATTCAATTAGATACAACTTCCAGTACACAATGAATCCTTAAGCAGTTGTTTTTCTATTTTGTTTCCGATAGAGTGTGTCTCACAGTGACAGAAGACACCACGATAAGAGAGTTAGGGAAGTTAGAAAATTAAAATTTAGGATGATAATGTCTTAAGGTAGGAAAATGCCATAGGTTTTTCAATTTCTCACTTTTGATTGTTGAGAAAAAAGCCTAGGTACTATAATCTTTTGAAATAGTGAAGAAAGGAAACTAGTACCTTTTTTTTTTTCTGATTGCAGTGCTTGATTTTTTTAAATAGTAAGACATGTACAGAAAACAGTAGTAATTATTCTGAATACTGAGGTTAAAAAACAAGATTGCTGGCAATGAGAGGTGACTGGCCCAGGGTTCCAGTTCCTTTAGTCTTATCTGAGCAATCGTAGGGCAGAAGGAAGCAATATTCCACGCTTACCTGTAGCTTAAAACCATCACTACAGCGAATTATTCTAAAGCTTGGTCACTTTTTAGAACAAACAAATGGCTCCAAGGGGAACAGAGCTATTGCTTAGTTTCCCACTCAATTCCATTTCAAAACATAAAAAGACAGAGAGAGAGAACATCATTTTAGTTACTGTGACCTGCTTGCTAAGATAAAGATAAGTTTGTTCATATGGAATTATCTCTGTTAGGCATTTTTTTCTATTAAGGATAGCTATACCATATAATACAATGGTTTATAATCCTGTTTTTAGAAGGCTTGAAACATGAGTGTCTTCTTTCCTTGATTTAAGTTTTTGTCAAATACAAATGTAGCCACTAGGACCTCTGACTTTGTGTAAGAATGCACTAAACCTAGAAAGTTATGGTTGAGGGTTATGCCTGCGAGAATGAAAAAGTGCTTCTTTTATTGAGGAATCATACAGGTTACATACATAAAAGCTATAAGCAACAAGCAAACAAGTCTTTCCTTTATGGTCTCATCAAGGGTCCTTTCCGTGCTCCCTAATAGCAAAACTTTACAAAACCAAAGAACCAACATTAAAGTCAAATTATGATTTGGATAATCGAATTATTTACATCTGTGTAGTTTAAAGAGGCCTGATTTAGAATTCAGGGGCTATGGAATTTAGTCCTGGCTGCACCTCTATACTCTACTCTCTGCCAATAGGCAGTATAGACCAGCGCTTTTCAGACTTGACTGACTGTTGGAATCATTGGTAGAGCCTGTTAAAAATACAGATTCCTGGGTGGACCCTACCCCGAGAGATTCTGATTCAGCAGGTCTGGGCTGGGGGCCAGGCGTTTACATTCCCAGAGAGGCTAATGTGCTGATCCTTAAAAATTCACTGATCTAGACCTCACTTTTTCTCATCTTTATAATGTAGGAATTCAATTAGGCCTATCCATTGTAGCCCTAAAAAGTAAAAGGAGACAACAATTTCGACTTATTAAAGGGAAAAGATTTCAGTTTGGAAGCTCTAGACTTTAAAATATTAATATAAGTTTAATTGACTCTCACAAGCACCTTATGAGAAGTATAGGATGACTATTGGCACCATTGTCCAGATGTGGAAATAGAAGCATTGGATATTTACACGTCTGAAATTATCCAGCTGGATAGCAGGAGAGTTAGGACTAATCTTATCTCTCAACTGAGGGTCCTATTTTCTTTTGTTTAGACTTACATAGATGAACAATAACCCTTTTACAGCATTTAATCATTCATGGTATTTAGGAGGAGGATTCTGTCTTGCTTGGGTCACACATGCCCTTGAACATAGCTTTGTAGCAGAGGCAGGTAAGAGTGTAAAAAAAGGAGAAGGAGAAGAAAAAGGAACAGAAGCAGCAAAGCACAAAAGAAATTGCATTTCCTGGAACAAGCCACTTGTCATCTTGTCATCTTTAGCACAACAGTGCTAAAAGAGAGCCCCAGTATGGACTCTTATGCACAAACCCTCAACTATATTCACTCTTGTGGTGCAATATATATGTATATACTTTTCATTAATTGAGATGAGACACCTGCTACAAACAGATGTTGCTAACGTTGCAGTTCTGCACCTTGTCTGAACCTAATTACTGTCCCACACCAACAAATGTGTGCTCTTCCCTATCTTCAGTATCTCAGCTACTGGAAGGTAAATCCCCAAACATTCCTTGATTAAGTTCTTGTTTCATGCTTACAAGTTAATATTGAGATGCTAAGTCAGAAGGTGGAGGCATTGTTAGTGACAACTAAAATTAAAAACAAAGTGAGAATTAATTTGTTTCCATAGCTGTCAATGGGGACTCCTCCAAGGGAACGCCGGTATGTAACTCCAGTTGCTGTGTCGTGCTAACAGGGATCCCATCAGGTTGTGTATCTCCAGTGAACACCAGCCATTTGACACAGAATGGGATTTCAGGCCATCCAACAGGCCGGGCCTCGTAATGCCTTTATTTTATGTTTTTGTTTCAGTGATATTTTTATAGACATTTTCACACAACAGCACTGCTGCTCTTAAATATTAAAACAGCCTACAGATGATATTATTTGACTTCCATTCTTTTGGTTGTTGCATCTTTTAGCCCATTCTTTTTAAAATTGAGTTTGGAAAATTAATTTTGAAGTATATTTCTGAAGGTTATACAGGGCCAAATAAACGACAATACTCATTTTGTGAAGTGGCTCCCTGACTTGCACTTTATAGACCAGAAAAATTAAATAAAAATAAGGACTGACATAGAGTTAGCAATTTTCTATTTGATAAAAAGAGCATTGAAATATAATACCTTCTATTATAAATCTCTCATTTATCATCGGTATGACCTTTTAAAAAATAAGAAAGTATAAAAAATATGTCAAAATTTTAAAAATTAGCTTTATGAAAAATACATCTTAAGTGTTTCTTTTAAATTATTATGGAAAATCTGGAAAACAAAAGAAAATAGAAGGAAGAAAAACTTTGCAAAGTCCCACCATCCAAAGATAACCATTGTTAATAGTTTGTCTATATCCTTACAGTCTTTTTCTTTTGTATTTTTTTATTGAGGGTAAAATTGCTATATAACATTATATTAGTTTCAGGTGTATATACATCCTAATAATTTGATCTTTATACATGCTACACAGTGATCGCCAGATTAAGTCTCATTACCATCTGTCACTCTACAATTGACCCCTTCCACCTGTTTCACTCACCCTCCAGCCCCCTTGCCTTCTGATAACCATCAATCTGTTTTCTGTAGCTGAGCTTTATTTTGTTTTATTTGTTCATTTGTTTTGTTTTTTAGATTCCACATGTAAGTGAAATCATACAGAATTTGTCTTTCTCTGTCTGACTTATTTCACTTAGCATAATACCCTCAAGCTCCATCCATGTTGCAACTGGCAAGATTTCCTTCTTTTTTATAGCTGAGTAGTATTGCACTGTGTATATTTACCACATCTTCTTTATCCACTCATCCATTCTTGGACAATTAGGTTGTTTCCATATTTTGGCAATTGTAGATAATGCTGCAATGAACATAGGGGTGCATATATGTTTTCAGATTAGTGTTTTCATTTTCTTCAGATAAATACCCAGAAGTGGAATAGCTAGGTCATCTGGTCGTTTTATCTTTAATTTTTTGAGGAACCTCCATACTGTTTTCCATAGTGGCTGCACCAATTTATATTCCCACCAACAGTGTACAAGGGTTCCTTTTACTCCACATCCTTTCCAACACTTATTTCTTGTCTTTTTGATAATAGCCATTCTAACAGGTGTGAGGTGATATCTCATTGTAGTTTTGATATGCATTTCCCTGATAATTAGTGATGTTGAACATCTTCTCATGTGCCTGTTGGCCATCTCTATGTCTTCCTTAGAAAAATGTCTATTTAGATTCTCTGCCCATTTTTTAATCAGATTGCATTCTATGCTGTTGATTTGTTTGAGTCTTTTATATATTTTAATATTAATCCCTTATTAGATATAAGATTTACAAATATTTTCTTCCATTCAATAGTTTGCCTTTTCATTCTGCTGAGGGTTCCTGTGCTATGCAGAAGTTTTTTAGTTTGATGCAGTCCCACTTGTTTATTTTTGCTTTTATCACTTTAGCTTTTGGAATTGGATCCAAAAATTCTATGTCAAGACTTATTCAGAGGAGCTTACTGCCAAAGTTTGATCTGGGACTTTTATGGTTTCAGGTCTTACATTCAAGTTTTTAATCCATTTTGAGTTAATTTTCGTGTATGATGTAAGATAGTGGTCTAGTTTCATTCTGTTGAATGTGGCTGTCCGATTTTCCCAATACCACTTATTGTGACTGTCCTTTCCCAAATGGACTCTCTATTCTGTTCCATTGATCTATGTGTCTGTTTTATGCCAGTATCATACTGTTTTGACTACTATAGCTTTGTAGTATAATCTGAAGTCAGAGTGTGATGCCTCTAGCTTTGTTCTTCTTTCTCGAGACTGCTTTGTCTATTCAGGGTCTTTTGTGGTTCCATACAAACTTTAGAATTTTTTGTTCTAGTTCTGTGAAAAATGCTACTGGAATTCTGATAGGAATTGAATTGAATCTGTAGATTGCTTTGGGTATTATGGATGTTTTAACACTTTTAATTCTTCCAATGCATGAGCATGGAATATCTTCCAATTTATTTGTATCTTCTTCAATTTCTTTTATCAGTGTTTTATAGTTTTCAGTGTACAGGTCTTTCATTACCTTAGTTAAATTTATTCCTAAATATTTTACCCTTTTTGATGCAATCATAAATGGGATATTTTTTAAATTTATGTTTCTGATAGCTTGTTATTAACGTATAGAAATGCAACAGATTTCTGCATATTGATTTTGTATCCTGCAACACTACTGAATTCGTTCATTAGTTCTAATTGTTCTTCGGTAGATTCTTTAGAGTTTTCTATCTATAGTATCATGCCATGTATCTATATTATCTATAGTGTCGTCTTTTCAAATAGTGACATTTTTACTTTTTCCTTTCCAATTGAATGCCTTTTACTTCTTTTTCTTGCCTAATTGCTGTGGCTAACACTTCCAATAATATGTTGAATGAAAAGTGGTTACAGTGGGTATCCTTGTCCTATTCCTGATCTTAAAGGAAAAGCTTTCAGCTTTTCACCATTGAGTATGATTTTAGCTGTGGGTTTGTCATATATGGCCTTTATTATGTTGAGGTATGTTACCTCTATACCCCTGTGTTGAGAGTTTTTATCATAAATGGATGTAGAATTTTGTAGAATGCTTTTTCTGCATCTCTTGAGATGATCATACAATTTTTATCCTTCATTTTGTTAATGTGGTGTATCATGTTGATTGATTTGTGGATGTTGAATTATTCTTGCATCCATGGAATAAATCCCACTTGATCATGGTGTATGATTTATTTAATGTATTCTTGAACTTGGTGTGCTAATATTTTGTTGAGGATTTTTGCATCTCATTCATCAGGGATATTGGCCTGTAATTTGTGAGTGTGTGTGTGTGTGTGTGTGTGTGTGTGTGTGTGGTGTTCTTTCTGGTTTTGGTATCAGGGTAATGGTGGCCTTGTGGAATGAGTTTAGAAGCGTTCCCTCCTCTTCAATTGTTTGGATGAGTTTGAGAAGGATAGGTATTAAATCTTTGAATGTTTGGTAGAATTCACCAGTGAAGTCGTCTGGTCCTGGACTTTTGTTTGTTGGGAGGTTTTTGATTATTGATTCAATCTCCTTACTGTTAATTGGTCTATTCAGATTTTCTATTTCTTTATGATTCAGTCTTGGTAGGTTGTATGTTTCTATGAATTTATCCATTTCTTCTAGGTTGTCCAATTCTTTGGCATATAATTGTTCATAGTAGTCTCTTAGGATCCTTTGTGTATCTGTGGTATTAGTTGTAACTTCTGTTTCATTTCTGATTTTATTTATTTGAGCATTGTCTCTATTTTTTTTGAGTCTAGCTAAAGGTTTGTCAATTTTATCTTTTCAAAGAACCAGATTTTAGTTTCATTGATCTTTTCTATTGTAGTTTTTAGTCTCTATTTCATTTATTTCCACTATTATTTTTATTATTTCTTGCATTCTACTAACTTTGGGCTTTCTTTGTTCTCCTTTTTTCAGTTTGTTTGGGTGTAAAATTAGATTGTTTATTTGAGATTTTTCTTGTTTCTTGAGGTAAGACTGTATAGCTATAAACTTCCCTCTTCAAATTGCTTTTTCTGCATCCCACAGATTTTGGACTGTTGTATTTCCATTTTCATTTGTTTCACAGTATTTTTTGATTTCTCCTTTGATTTCTTTGTTGACCAATTGGTGGTTCAGTAGCATGTTGTTTAATCTCCACATATTTCTAATTTTTCCAGTATTCTTCCTGTAATTGATTTTTAGTTTCATACCATTTTGTTCAGTAAAGATGCTTGATATGATTTCAGTCTTCTTAAGTTTATTGAGACTTGTTTTGTGGCCTAACATATGATCTATCTTGGTAAATGTTCCATGTGCACTTGGGAAGAATGTGTATTCTGCTGCATTTGGGTAGAATTTTCTGTATATATCTGTTAATTCCACCAGGTCTAATGTGCCATTTAAGGCCAATGTTTCCTTATTGATCTTCTGTCTGGATGATCTATCCATTGATATAAATGAGGTATCAATGTCCCCTACTATTATTACATTGCCATCAATTTCTTCCTTTAGGTCTGTTAATATTTGCTTTAAATATTTAGGTTCTTCTATGTTGGGTGCATAAATATTTACAAATGTTATATCTTCTTGTTGGATTAACCATAACATTTAGTATTGCTCTTCTTTGTCATTTATTATAGTCTTTGTTTTAAACTCTATTTTGTCTTATATAAGTATAACTACACCAGCTTTCTTTTCATTTCCATTTTCATGGAATATCTTTATCCATCCCTTCACTTTTAGTCTGTGTGTGTCCTTAGATCTAAAGTGAGTCTCTTGTAGGCAACATGTAGATGGATTTTATTTTTTTATTCATTGGGCCATTCTGTGTCTTTTGATTGGAAAATTTAGTCCATTTACATTTACAGTAATCATTGATAGGTATGTAATTAATGACATTTTGTTAGTTGTTTTCTGGCTGTTTTTGTAGTTCCTCTCTGTTCCTTTCTTCTTCTCTTGCTCTCTTCCCTTGTGATTTGATGACTTTCTTTAGTGTTATATTTAGATTCCATTCTCATTATCTTTTGTGTATCTATTGTAGGCTTTTGCTTTTTGGTTGCCATGAAGTTCACATGTAACAGTCTAGATGTATATAACAGTCTATTCTAAGTTGATAGCAACTTAAGTTGGAATGCATTCTAAAAATTTTACATTTTTGACCCCTCAACGTTTTATGTTTTTAATGTTATATTTTACATCTTTTTATTTTGTATAACTGATTATTGTAGTTATAGTTAATTTTACTACTTTGGTCTTTTAACCTTCATACTAGGTTTATAAGCTGTTAATCCACTACTTTTACTGTATATTTGACTTTACTAGTGAGACTTTAACTTTCATATTTTTCTTGTTACTAGTTAGTACCTTTTCTTTTCAGCTTAAAGAAGTCCTTTAAACATTTCTTGTCACACCAGTTTAGTGGTGATGAACTCCTTTAGCTTTTGCTTGTTTGGAAAACTCTTTATCTCTCTTTCAATTATGAATGATAACCTTGCTGGGTAGAGTATCTTTGTTTGAAAGTTTTTTCTTACAGCACTTTGAATATATCATGTCACTCTCTTCTGACCTGCAAAGTTTCTGTTGAAAAATCAGCTCATAGTCTTATGGGGGTTCCCTTGTATATAACAAGTTATTTTTCTCTTGCTATTTTCTAGATCCTCTCTTTATCTTTTGACATTTTAATTATAATGTGTCTTTGTGTGTATCTCTGAGTTCATCTTACTTGAAACTCTCTGTGCTTCCTGGGCTTGGATGTCTGTTTCCTTCTCAAAGTTCAGGAAGTTGTCAGCCATTGTTTCTTCAAATAAGTTTTCTGACCCTTTTTTCTATTTCTTCCCCTTCTGGAACCCCTATAACGCAAATATCATTCCACTTGATGTTATCCCATGGGTCCCTTAAGCTATCTTTACTTTTCTTCATTCTTTTTCTTTTTTCTGCTCTGACTGGGTGAGTTCCACTGTCTTGTTTTCAAGTTGACTGATCCTTTCTTCTGCTTCATCTAGTCTGCTTTTGAACCCCTCTAGTATATTTTTTAGTTCTGTTATTGTATTCTTCAGCTCTGTGACTTCTGTTGTTTTCTTTCTTATATATATTTTTTATCTCTTTCTTAAAGTTCTCAGTGTGTTCATTCATTCTTATCCCAAGTTCAGTGAGCATCTTTATGACCATTACTTTGGACTCCTTATCAGGTAAATTACTTATATTCATTTCATTAAAATTTTTTTCTGGGGTTTTTATCTTGTTCTTTCATTTGGAACATATTCCTTTGTTTCTTTATTTGGCTTGACTCTCTGTGTGTGGCAAAAGAGCTATCTATCCCAGTCTGGAAGGAGTGGCTTTGTGTAGAAGATGAATCTTATCATTTAACTTGGCCTATGATCTTGGTTGTCTCTCCAACTTTTGTAATTGTCTAAACAGCCTGATTTATACTTGATAGGTCCCAGTTGTCGAGGATGTGCCAAGATCTGTGAATGTTCCAGAGGGAGGGATCTCAGTCAACACTTAGTTTCAGGCTGATTGGAAGCTAGACCTTCAGGTAGCAGCTTTTAAGGTATTCAAGTATATATAGTCCTGTGGGACTGCAATCATAAACCCTGCTGGCCTCCAGACCATGTGATATGGAGGTGTCCTCTTGGAAACAGTTGCAAAAATTGGTCCTCCGGACAAGTGTATGAACTTCCTTTTGGGAAGTGCCAACGAGCTGTAGCAAGGCCAAGAGATAGGGCCCAGATTGCAACCCCCTGCCTGTTTCTTGAGAGCACTGCTGTAGCCTCTAGATGTGTGGGAAATCTGAAGCCTGCCCCACAGATTGAATCTCCAGGACAAGTAAATAGGCCTTTTTCACAGGAAGACTGAGGTGTTTCGTTCTGCTGTTTGTGCAGTGTTCTAGGAGTGGTAGCCTGCCCAGAACTGTCTCTCTGATTTTTTCAGCCTCTTTCATGTGTTTTGTTTAAGATGCACTCCTGAAAACATTTGTTGACAATGTAGAAATGTCAGAAACCAATATTTGAGGGAGAGAGGGTCAATTATCTGCTCAGTTGAGTAGGGGGCACCTGATGGGCCTTGCTAAAGTGGTGATTTTGTAACTAGAGAAGCAGTAATTCAGAGCACTTGGAAAAAAGTGATCTGCTCAGTGACTAAGACTACTGGAAATCTCAATGTTTCCCTTGATATTGGCTAACTAGTGTGCATGCGTCTGGCCAATAGCTTTGTCTTTTCCTCATAAAATTTTGAAAGGCTTGTAAGTATTTCATATCATGAGCATTTTGAGGGTTTTATGCCCCATGCATTATCATAATATCAGTAGGAAAACAAGATTTGTTTTAAAAAAAATTTACTTTGCTGTAAATGTTTGCTTGCATTCTCTCATATGAGAGGAGCATTCTGTCATGTCAGAAGAAAAGATGGCATGTTTTCAGATTGTGTATGAATTTTGGCACACAAAGTTACATAATCTAGTGGAACCCTATGTGCACAGTGCAGCACAGATTGGTGGGCCTCTGTCTGGTCAGGACCAGAGTAGCTGGACTTCATGGCCAGTTGCCCCCAGGCTGTATATCTTTGGCCTTAAGCAGTCATTTCAAGCTGTGTCTTATAGTTTATGCCTGCAGATGGTGAGAAGGATGAGTAATGTCCAGTATTTACTGCTTTGCTATGGTGCTCTAGGCTCAGCAGTGAAGGTGCTGGACAACTACTTCATTGGCCAGCTGCAAAGATCATTGCATCCATTTTGAATAAAGGTCTTTTGGAACTTCTGGAGTGGTCCTTTTTTAGGTTTCCAAGGAGAAAGCTATGTAGCCTGAATTGTGACTGAGGTGGGAATTCAGTGGGTTAAGTGGCAGTGAGGTGGACTCCCTTGGTAGTCAGAGCTGAGGGGCTTGGCCCTACATCATTACTTTGCATATATTGAATTCAACTATCTTATTGTGGACCAGTTATGGTCTTTTAATGATGTCCATGCTAGCTGCACAATAGCTACTCCAATAATATGTATGTTCATAAAATGGATCTTGAAGGCAAAAAATTCTGTTGGATTCAAAATTATTAAAAGAAATTTCAGCATTACATTCATCAATAAGTGGAAGAGCTTTTGGATTCACTAATTATAATTTTAACTGTTTTAATTTTTGAATGGTTGTAAAAGTTTGTTTTAAAATTGTATCACTTTGTGATGTTTTTAATTTTCATCGACTATTAATGGTTTGGGATGTGCTTGTATCTTTTTAGGTATAGATGTGATACAAAATGTTATGGAAGTACTCCCTAGTCTTCCTAGGCATAGGTGGGAGTTCTGGCTACTCACTGGGACTCTACTGATACCACCTGGGCACCATGTCATTTCAACCCCGCTTGAGAGTGAAGACACTGAGTGGGAAATCTGGACTGCTTCCCAAACTGGCAGTAATGCAGTGGTGCCCCATATTCTTCCTGCTGAAGTGGTGTGAGAGGAAGCCAACAAAAATAGAAGATTTAAATAAGATCCAGTGTTTCATAACATAAAACCCCAAAAGTCCAAGTTCAATAAAAAATAACTGGTCTTACCAGGGACCAGGCAAGTCTCAACTAGAATGAAAAAAGACAATCAATAGATGCCGACACCAAGAAGATAGAGACGTTAGAATTATTTGACAAAGATTTTTAAAGCAGCCATCATAAAAATGCTTCAATGACCAATTACAAGCATGATCGAAACAAATTAAAAAAAAAAATCTCAGCAAAGAAATAGAAAGTTTTAGCATATAAATAGAGCACAAGAGAAAAAAAACAAATGGAACTTTAAAACTGAAAAATAAATTAAAATTGAAAACAGTGAATGGGGCAAGAGCAGAATGGAGGGGATAGAGGAAACAATCAGTGAAGTTGAATATAGACAATAAAAATTTCCCAACCTGAACAATGGGGAGAAAATAGACTGAAAAAATTAACAGAGACTTCAGGACCTCTGGGACTATAATTAAAGATCTAACATTCATGGCATTGGCATCCTGGAAGGACAGGGGAAATAGCTCAGGGCTGAAAGGTATACCATATCCTGGGCCATAGAATAAACCTCAACAAAGTTAAAGGAACTGAAATCATACAAAGTGTGTTTTCTGACCAAAATGAAATCAAACTATAAGTCAAGAAAAGAAAAATAACAGGAAAATCTCCAAGTACTTGGAATTTAAACAGCAGATTTTTAAATAATTTATGGGTCAAAGAGAAAGTCTCAAGAGAAATAAAAAATATATTGAACTGGGCCAGCCTGGTGGCATAGCAGTTAAGTTCTCATGCTCTGCTTCAGTTGTCCAGGGTTCGCTAGTTCAGATCCTGGGTGCAATCTACTCATTGCTCATAAGGCCATGCTGAGGCGGCATCCCATATAGAAGAACTAGTAGGACCTACAAGTAGGATATACAACTATGTACTGGGGCTTTGGGGAGAAAAAAAAAGAGGAAGATGGGCAACAGATGTTAGCTCAGGGCCAATGTTCCTCAAAAAAAACTATGGTATTGCATGTTTAAAAAAAAAAATCATGACACCTCTATAAAAAAATATATTGAACTGAATGAAAATAAAAATGCAAGATAAAATTTGTGTGCCACAGTTAAATCAGTACTGAAAGGGAAATTTATAGCTCTAAATACTTACATAAGAAAAGAGGAAAAATCTCAAATCAATAATTTCAACTATCTTAAGAATCTAGAAAAAGAAGAGCAAAAAAACCCTAAAGCAAGCAGATGGAAGGAGATCATGTAGATAAGAGCAGAATTCAATGAAATAGAAAGGAAAAACAATAGAGAAAATTGATGAAACAAAAACTTGTTTGTTTGCAAAGATCAATAAAATTACCAACTGACAAAAAGAAAAGAAAGAAGGCAAAATTTACCAATATTACTGTAAACAAGGGATATTACTACAGACCTTGCAACATAAAAGGAAAATACTAGACTTCGAACAACTCTACTCAGATAAATTTGACAACTTAGGTGAAATGGACCAATTTCTTCAAAAGGACAAACTACTAAAAATGACCAAATATGAAGTAGATAATTTGAGTAGTCCTATAGCTATTAATAAAATTGAATTCATAATTTAAAAACTCATGAAAGAGAAATTGCCAAGCCCAAATAATTTCACTGGAAAAATCTATTGAACTTACAAAAAATATTAATGCAAATTATATACAATCTCTTCCAGAAAAGGGAATACATCCCAATTCATTTTATGAAGCTAGTATTACACTAATACCAAAACTAGATAATGACAGTAAAGGAAAAGAAAACTGTGTCTAATATCTCTCATGAAATTAGACACAGAAAACTTTAACATAATATTTGAAAATAGAATTCAGCAATATATGAAAAAAATTATATGCCATGACAAGTAGGGTTATTACAGTGATGCAAGATTGGTTCAAAAGCTATTAATATAATCCACGATATTAACAGGCTAAAGAAAAAAACTATATGATCATATCAACTGATACACAAAAAGCATTTTATAAAATGCATTCATGAGAAAAACTCCCAGGAAAATAGGAATACAGGGAAAGTTCCTCAGTTTGATAAAGAAGGTCTATAAAAAAACCTACAAGCAATACTTAATGGTGAAGAATTTGAATATTTTCCTCCTCCAATCAGGAAGAAAGCAAGGGTATCTGGTCTCACCACACCCGTTCAACACAGTGCTGGAAGTCCTAGCCAATGCAATAAGAGTAACAAAGGAAATAAATGTCATCAAATTGGAAAGAAAAAAATAAAACTTTTCATATTAGCAGATGACATGACTGTCTACATTGAAAATCTCGAGAATTCTACTAAAAAACTCCTAGAAACTGAGTTCAGCGATTTTGCAGGACACAAGATAAACATCCTAAAAGTGATTGTATTTCTATATGCTAACAATGAATACATGGACACCAAAATTAAAAATACAATGACACTTATAATTGCTCAAAAAAAAAGAGAGAAATACTTAGGTGTGAACCTAAAACAATATGTACAGGACTTATATGCTGAAAAATACAACATGCTGATGAAATAAATCAGAGATCTAAATAAATAGACAGACATGCTATGTTCATGGATTGGAAGACCCAACACTAAAGATTTCAGTTGTCCCCAAATTGATACATAAGTTTAATACAATTCCTATTAAAATGCCAACAACATTATTTTGTAGAAAGTATTGTATAATTTATATGGAAAATCAAAGGAACTGGAATAGTTAACATAATTTTAAAAAGAAGAATGAAAAGGGAGGAATAGGTCTCCCAATTTCAAAACTGATTATACAGCTACAGTATTCAAGACTGTGTGGCATTGGTGGAGATACAGACACATATAATCAATGAAACATAATAAAGTGCCTAGAATTAGATCCACACAAATGTGCTCAACTGATTTTTGACAAAAATGCAAAAACTGTTTAAAGGAGGAAGGATAGCCTTTTCCAAAAGGTGCTGAAGCAATTGGATATCCACAGGCGAAAGTATATCCTTGACCTAAACCTCACATCTTATATAAAAATTATCTCAAAATTCATTGTAAACTTAAATGTAAAACATAAATTTATAAAACTTTTAGATAAAATCATAGGAGAAAATACTTGGGAGCTAAAAGCATGATCCATAGAAGGAATGATGGATTAACTAGATTTCATAAAATTAAAAACATTTGCTCTGCAAAAGATGCTTTTAAGAGGATGAGAAGATGAGCTACAGACTTGGAGAAAATATTTGCAAACCACATATCTTACAAAAGAATAATATCTAGAACCTGGAAAGAACTCTTAAAATTCAACAGTAAAAAACCAAGCAAATTAAACAATAGGCAAAAGATGTGCTCAGACATTTCATTGAAGAGGATATATAGATGGCAAATAAGTACATTCAGTCATGTTCAACAGAATTAGCCATTAGGGAAATGCAAACTAAACACATGAGATATCACTACACACCTGTCAGAATTACTAAAATAAAAAATAATGATAAAACTAAATACTCACAAGACAAGGAGAAATTGGATAACTCATGTATTGCTGATGGGAGTATAAAATGTTACAGCTACTCTGGAAAAGAGTTTGGCAGTTTCTTAACAAAATTAAACATACAACACCATATAACCCAGTAATTGTACTTCTGGGCATTTATCTCAGAGATATGAAAAGTTATATTCACACAAAAACCTGTATACTAATGTTCAGAGCATCTATATTCATAATAGCCAAAACCTGGAAACAACCCAGATCCTTCAGTGGGTGAATGGTTAAACAATCTGAGCTAGATGGTTGGAATACTACTCAGCAATTAAAAAGGAATGAACTATTGACACACAGAACAACCTGGATGACTCTCCAGAGAGTTATACTGAATGAAAAAAGCCAATCCCAATTAGTTACATACTGAATGATTCTATTTACATAACATTCTTGAAGTGACAAAATTATACAAATACACAACAGATTAGTGGTTGCCACAGTTTAAGAATGAGGGATGGAGACTACAAAGGGAAACATGAGTAATTCTTGTAATGACAGACATGTCCTGTATCTTTGCTATATCAGTGTCAATATCCTGGCTGTGATATGGTACTACAGTTTTACAAGATGATATTGTTGGGGAAAACTGGGTAAAGGGAACATGGGATCTCTATGTACTATTACTTACAACTTATGTGTATCTGTAATTTTTTACAGCTCAAAAACAAAAATTAATGTGGCTGGCCTGGTGGTGTAGTTGTTAAGTTCAGGATGCTTCACTTTGGTAGCCTGGGGTTCACAGGTTCAGACCCCGGGCGTGGACCTACACTACTCATCAAGCCATACTATGGCGGTGACCCACATACAAAGCAGAGGAAGATTGGCAAAGATGTTAGCTCAGGGCCACTCCTCCTTAACCAAAAAGAGGAAGATTGGCAACAGGTGTTAGCTTAGCCAATCTTCCAAACCAAAAACAAAATTTTTTTTAACTTACAGAAGGAAGCTCAAATTTCTCATAAATATTTTATAAGATTTTATACAGAAACTTAAAAAAATTCAATATTTAATACATCCTCTAATATTTTGAATCTGTTCTTATCACAGGTATGGAATATAAAGAAAAATATGATTAAATATTTTCACTAAGCCCAATATGGATGCCCCCAGATTCATTCCAATTTATCCCAGTAGGTATTTCAAAGAAAACAAGATTTTATCATAAGAAAGAAAAATTCCACAAGGAAAGAAAGAATTTTTTAAATCATTGTTTTGCAACCTCCAATAAAATAGTTATCTATGTAATATTTATATCAAAACTTGCATAAGTATTTTGATGGGGAATTTTATAATGGATGTATTAGGCCGACATAAACTGAATCTATTGATAAGACTTCACTAAACATCAGTTTATCAAAAAAACAGTACAAATGGACCATTGGATGTTAAGTGGATCCTGATGTGGTAAAACAGAGAACACTGAGTACCAGCCGTGAAGTGATTTTGGCTCACAAATAGCACCAAAAATATCAATATGGATCTGTTCAAAACTTTGATTCTATCCACCAGTTTATAGGAAACCTGGAGATGAGGAAGAGGTTAAGTGACAATATAAGGAAATAATTAGTCACATCAAGAATAAGAAAAATTCAAGATGAGTAATGACCCCGTTTCTTCGACAAGACAATGAGCAACTGTTGAAGATTAAATGAAATTTAAGAAGCATTTTAACCAAGTGAAAAGTGCAGATATTGTTTGTGTTCTGTCTAAGAAAAATTTCAGGGAAAATTAAGTGTGGACTGAATAATGGTGATATTAAGAAGTAATTGTTTTATTATTTAGATGTTTGATGTTATTATGGTTATATTTAAAATGGTCCTTAATTTTTAGAAATACATATTGCACTTCTTGTGAGTAAAATTATATGATGTTTGGAATTTGCTTTAAAATACTCCAGCTAAATAACATCATCAATGACAACAAAATTGGGAGAATGGAGATATATAGGGTAATATTGGCCAATGGTTGGTAATTGTTGAATTTGGAGGATGGGTATGTAAATGATCATTATATCATCCTTCATACTTTTGCATATGTTTGAAAATCTTCCACTAAAAATAATACATACATATATACATAATTTATGGCATGCAAAAACAAATAGCGATATCAGAAATGATTGTCAGCTTTTCGTAGAATATTTTAAAACAGCTGAAGTGCTCTATCTCTGGATTAGTATATTATTTAGACACTGGCTCAGACTGTATCAGTCATACAAAATGAATGCCCTTCTATTTTTTCTAATATCCTTTTATAATAGCATTGGTCATCCAGAGGCTGAGACTTTAATATACCCCTGGTTTTCTCACTCTATCAGCCCTTGGACACTCTGTTATTTGTCTATCCTCTGAAGGATCCTGACTTCAATTAATTTCTGAGGTTTAGTGGTAACAGTTAAAGGTATTGCTATGCAGGTTCTCATGGTCAAAAAATGATAAGTAAACACAAATGGGAAGAGAGATTATTTGCTTTGGCTTTTTCCTATGTTCCTTTCTTCCTTCCTTCCTTCTATCCTTGCTGCCTTCCTTCCTTCCTTCCTTCCTACTTAGGGATTCCCTGGCTATTAGCTGAGTAATATACATTAAAAAAAGGAAAGCCAGTTACCCAGGGCAAATATCTTTTGCACTTGATCAGGGAGAAAACAAAACAAAACAAAACGTATTTTTTTAAGTACAGTACATTATCCTGCTGAGTTGTCATATGAGACCAGAAAACTACACTCTCGTTCAAACTCATGAAGTTAGAAAAAAGACCAGGCAAATTAAGTGTGAAATGTAAATTATTCTGAAAACAAACAAGAGCAGCAACATTAAAAGAACAGGGTCATCAAGGGAAATTCAAATCCAGGACACAGCTGTGTAAAGCCTTAAACAGTGAAGAGTAGCAACACTCATGTAAAGAAGGAAAGAATTACATTCAAGAGAATGCTCAAGGAGAAAGAAATGGACTAAATCTGTTTTTATTTAGAGGAGACCATTGCAAGATATTTTAATTACTGTTTAAAAATATCTTTAAGGAACAACTTCCACTTACATTAAAGATAACAAAATGGAATTTTGCTTTATTTTGTTGAGGGTCTTTATAGCTATAGGATGTATAAAATGAATATGCTGTTACCTAATGTGGTCAAAGAAGAAATTATTCGTTTGTTTACTAATTCAACAATCTTTTATTGTTTCCCTGCTATGTGATAGGCATTAATGGTTCAAAATTAAGAAGGTATAGTCTTCGATTTTCATGCACTTAAAATCCTGTAGGGGATGCTGGATATCAAATATAAACAATAATTACAGTGAAATGGATCAATGGAGGTATACCTAGAGTTCAACGGGAACACAAAGAGGCCTCTGAATCATAACAGGGACATAAAGATTAAATTAAGTTTTGAAGGACTAGAAGAGTTATTCTAATGGAAAAGAAAGATGATGATGGCTATGGTGGTGATGGGTGGAGAGAAGTTACTGCTATTCTAAGCAAAGGAAGCTATGTGAGGCATAGTGGTCTGCAAAAGCTTGAAGTATTCTAAAATTGCAAGTGGTTAGCTTGGACCAGAAGGTATATTTTGGTGGCCAGAAGGAGGTGCTACAGGTGAAAGGGACACAAAGCACAAAGAGTCTGTCTGATAAACTATACAACTCAGTAACAAAGGGTTGGTATAATAAATTATATAAACTAAGATTTATATTAAAAAGCATGAGAATGAATTGAAGGATGTTAAAATGAGAGGGGTGATGTGGTCTGCTATGTATTTCAGAAAGGTATCCCTATACTCAAATTGAATGGCAATGGCTTTAGAGTACCAAAAAGGTGGTAAGAAAATCAGTGAGGATTCTATTTCATTAATGTTCTCTTGTATCTAACATCTGTGGTTAATAAGAAATTATTTACAAAACGTGCCAGTCGTTCTCCTATCCATTTTGTGCCTTTCTCCTGCTCTGCTCTATAATCAAAGTGGCTGATAACTGCAAACTACATTTCTCAGACTCTTTTGTCCACTAGACTTCCAATGAGGTTTGGCCAGTTGGAGTTACTGGTGGGAGATTGGAGGACAGGAAGAGGAGAGAAGTCAGGGTATTTCTCCAAAGACCATCTAATTTTATTATAGGTTAGGACCCAACATACTTACTTTCTTTCTTTTTTTAAGGGATAGGGCCCCAATAATAGTTGAGTAGTGTGATAAGACACCTCCAAAAATATACAAGATAAAATTTGATAAGTTTCAAAATAAAGGTGCAAAACATTCTTAGGGCTCAAGTAGGGAGTGAGAGCTACCAGGTGATCAAAAAACAAAAGAAAAAAAGAAATGGGTTTCATAAGCTGGTTTGTTTGAATTCACTCAGATCATAATTTAATCTATTTTGGGGACTACAGTTGAAAGCATCTCAGTTCCCATTGCATCACTGACCATAAGATGTCTAGCCTCCTGGCACTTCTCTTTGTATGTCTGCTATGAGCCCTATTTCTAGGCTTCCTCTTTTGGCCTTTATCTGATAGAAATGAGCTTCTAGTGCAGCCATGTGGGCAGGGACATGCAAGTGATCAGGAAGTAGAGGAGCAGCCAGGGGACCTGATATTTACCAGGGGGAACAGAACTGATGATGTGGATTGGGAGCAGGATAATAACTTTGGGATCAGAGGCTATCCATTAATTTCTGGGGCCAGGGAAGAAAATACTTAGAAAGAGTACTACCAACATATGTAAACTGGAAAACCCACAGACGTCCTATATGGATGTGGAAGAGGAAGGGGTTTTGACAGTGGGATGGGGGGTGCAATAGGGAGAAATTCCCTGTTAAATTTTAATGTGAAAAAAGAATCATTCTTTTGTTGAGTTTTGATTTTGTTTTTGGATGATACTTACATCAGTCAGAAAGATAGTGTGACAATCAGGTATAACAGAGGCAGAGAACCGGGACACAGTGCCCACTTCTGCCATGTGGACAAAGAGAAATCAACAATTTAACTGAAACCATAGCACCAGCAACAGTGAAAACACCACCTATAACAACACAAACCCTCTTCTTTTTAGTATTAAAAGACTCATAGTGCATGGCACACTCAATAAATAGTGCTCAGTAAATATTGGCTTAATGAATGAATGGTTAAATAAATAACAAAGTACATTTTTAATAGCACTTGGATAAAACATAGTTTTTAAGACGTAATACTGGAAATAAAGCATTCTTTTATTTATCCTCAAATCCAAGTGATTTCCAACAGGTATACTCAGACCAAAATTATTATCATTTTTTTTAATGAATACGTTTTTCTTTTTGGGTTGAAACAGTGGGTCAAATTTTATAGATACCCCAAAGCTGTCCAAAAAAGTATTTGCCTTTAAAATGCTGAAGGCCTGAAATGTGAACTACCAGATATCGTGTAATCATATATTGGCATCTTCATTTCCTTTCCAAGTTATGAAATTAAGACTTCTTTCCTTGTAATGACGAAAATATTGGATCTATAATGTGGAAGGGTAAACTTGAATTTTCTTAATAACAACAAAATACAAAGTATCATTGGCAAAACTGCAATATCCTTCCAAAAAATGAAGTACAATAGACAGAATATTCCAATGGGCAGATGTTAACTTAAAGTGTGCATTGTTTGGAAAAGGAGTTAATTAACAACTTATTAATTGGATAGAAAATCTGAAACTGTTGTACTTCTAGCAAATACATAATTTTCTTCAAGTATTATTAAAGCGTTTTTGTTGTACCTATTAAAGATTCTTGTCTCTAAGTTAATTTCATTATGCTAATAAGCTATCATCGTTACAGAACCTAAGCTTTGATCCATGTTAATTGTCGTGATCTTCAAAGACAAAGTCACCGCTTACTTTAAATGAATTTTACATCTTTTTAAAGAATCACACGGAAATTAGGGGAAGTAATTAATTTTTTATTATGTGTCTCAATATTTTTAAGGGAGGAAGTCAATGGTATTGGCTAGAATTCATTTTAACATTTAACTAGGGAAAACAGCATGAGGCAAAAAAACCGTTCAGATGCAAAAGATTAAAGAAAATTTGAAGCTGGGACCTAATTTGTCTTGATAAACTTTGGTGTTTAATATGCTTCTTTTGTTCTCAGTGTGAAACTGCAGGGTTTTGATTTGTAAAAACTTTTTGAAGAATTAATTCTTTCTAATTTTTATTCATTTCTTTCCCTTTCTTTTACAGTAAGATAGACAAGTTGACCTTCAAACCATAACACTTTTAAATATCTATGAACTTACAAGGTTAAATCTATTAGTGATCTGATATTAGCTACTGTACACTAACAAAATATGTTTCTTCTGAGGCAGATTAGACCTAGCTGTTCCTATATAATAACTAGTTATTTGAACCTTAAGGGGTACAAGCAAATAATGTTATTAAATTATTTGCATTTCTCTTTGTAACCAGAAAAGAGTAAGCATGGAAATATTAACTCCTTCATTTTATGAAGGTTTTTTTGTATGAAGATAAAATCTACTTTAAGGACATATCTCAAGTGTAAAATTACTGGTCGGATCTTTGTTATAACCGGAGTGATGTGCATATTAGAGACCTTCTTTAAAGCCCTGTCAAACTAGATCAAAAACCAGAAAGGCAAGAGGATCATATGGTATATTTTTCCTTAAACATTCAGAGAGAGGGAATTAACTGGCAAAATTGTAATTTGTAATCATGTATGCTGTATCAAGCCACCTGACATTTTTTTTGAAAGATAGGGGATACAAAAGAGATATTACAGTTGAACATACATTTAAAAAAGAAAAAGCAGAATTCACTAACTGATGTAAATAGGTGCTTCACAGAAAATGGAAAAATATCAAGTGGACTTTTTAGAGAAAATCTAGTGGCTCTAATACAATTGTTAGCAAATAGAAACATCTCAATACAACAAACAACTCATGGTGAAATTCTGCCTTGCTGTGAAGGATGTCTGGGACCCACTGAAGAGGTGATGAACTTATCGTAATGATTTCTTGAATGTAAACCAATGTTCTTATTTCTTTGCATACAATAAAATTACCTGATAATGGCAAAAATGTGAATTCCAGCATGGTGCCCAAGGGTTTACGTTTCTAACAAGTATTGTTAGGTGATTCTAATGCAGATGGTTCATAGACCACACTCCTTAAACATTGATAAGATTAATAACAAACTCACATTTTATCTGACTTTGAAATACATTTTAATTCATAAAATTTTTTACTAGCCAAAGTGCCACTAATTTATCTATAAAATAGCCATATAAATTAATATGTTGATTTAATAATTGCAGTACTAGTAACATTTTATGTGCTGTTTTAGAATGACTAAAAGAATATAAGTAATTAATTATATTAATTAAGAAGTTTCACAACATATACCTTCAAATTAGTATTGTCCTCTTCAAAACTGTAAACTTATACACATTTTATGGTAAAGCTGCCATTTTGTATTGTTTTCTTTGCATATTACAGGCATTTAATGGATGTTTGTTAAATGGAGAAATTGGATTTTAATCTTTTATGTTGTAACCCAATGTATGACTCAATTTAAGCTTATCCATTTTATTTACCAGACATGGCTATTTTCAAAAACATCATTATCTATAGACACAGGAAAAGATTTTGTACCCCTGATTATTCTAAAACTGTGTGGGAGTTTATGAAGTTATCTATATGAGTTTTTGAGATATTTCAAGTTTGTAATAATACATGAACATGTGTTCCGTGTGCTGTCTTACAACTTTTGATAGACAAAACCACACATTTGCCTAGGTACAAAGGTGAAATTTCTCCTAGACCCGCGGGATGTGTGTGCGGGGGTTCTACATTGTATGTCGAGATTGAATTCCTGGTAAATGTACTTTAGGGTGAAAAGACATACAAAGGAAAATTGTTTACATTAAAAAATATCAAATTCCTAAGTCCCCATTAAGCAATTCTTTTATCCTTTAACATCTCCCTCAAACACATTAAATCACATTTCAAATGCATTATAGAAATAATAATCAGTGTATGAAATCATTTTTATATTGAAGATGTTGACTTTGCTACTTGGAAGGATTTGATGACATAGTAAAGGTAGCAAGGAATTCAAAGTTTATCCCTCGTAGAACTGTGTTAGGCTGAGGTTGAGGAGGGAAGAGGCATGGGATTCACATCCAGTTCTGTCAGTTTCTTTCTAACTTGTCAGAGGGGGCTGATGAAGATGGAAGAGAGAAGTAAACCTTGTAGAAGGTGTTTTCCACTTTTGTGACTGTAAGGAAAGAATGAAGAGTGTACTCCTTTTCTTGAGAGATCTTAGCATAGAAATTCGCAGGTTCACGTACCTCTTTCTATCCCAACCAAAGCCACCTGGACACTAATCTAAGAGGTCACTGCTACATATGATGGTTTAGAGCAAAATGTGCCTTGTACAAATGGCAAATCAAAGGAGAAATATATGAAGGATCAAACCCTCTGTGTATAGTTTTAGTAAATTAAATATTTTAGATCAGGATTCCATATGATAAAAATTGTGAATAAACAAATTTAAGGTTAGGAGATGAGGGGCTTAGGAAACTAGAACTATTAAATAGTTAATCAAACATGGATTTTATTGCATAAAATCTTTGTTGCAAGATTTTTTTAAAACCATCAGGACAACACTGCAATGAGTTCAAAGAAATTTGTGATCAAATGTGTAGCAAATTCTATAATTAAGGACCATAATCCGGACTTCGTCAAATGCTATAAGCATTGAAGAACAATACCTCCGAATAACATCTGATTTATTTCTAAATATCCCATGGCTTTCCATCCAAAGGAATATAATATTTGCTAAAGGAAATAGTCATTTTCCCAGCTTTTGCTTGAAATAGGAGATCATGAACATTCTTTATCGTACTTTTATAGCACAGGTTGCAAACTGGCACCAGCCATATTTTGTTTGGCTTAC
The DNA here is from genome assembly GCA_031878705.1 of Tapirus indicus. NCBI lineage: Eukaryota > Metazoa > Chordata > Mammalia > Perissodactyla > Tapiridae > Tapirus > Tapirus indicus. The sequence goes on from CM062926.1 coordinate 61,101,691, forward strand.
ACAATATTTTGAAATATTTCAGAATTAGTTTCTAGCATTTAAAAATCACGTGATTTTATACAGATATCTGAACATCTAGCTTTAATTGCAAAAATCCACTATCTGAAAATAGTGAGCATTTTTTTTTTACATAGCAAAGATGGGATGGGGCCAGTAGAAATTTCTTTCTTTAAGGATGTGCTCTGTACTCTCCTGTTCACCTTAGCACCCGTCTAGCCTCCTTCACTCCTGTAAACAATTTTTCCAAGACATAAAGATGCTTGAGTTTGCCACAACTGATAAAAACATGGTCTACTAGAAAGAAATATTAATGCTGTGTCCACTACTGGGGAGCCCTGTATGTGAAAATCACTGGGATATGTTGAAATTCAAAAAGATACTAAGAACAATATTGTAAGGAATGAAAAGACAGTGGACAAATGAGAAGAGACTAAGCTACTGTCTTAAGAGACACAGCCAGATAGGTTCATGTTCCAATGACCTTTTCAGCACTTCAGAAAACCTGGGGCAAGTCTGTGAGTATTCAGCAAATCTTAGATTAAGAGAAATGAAATGCTAAGGTTTGGTGCAAATAATCTTAGTTTCTGTATATAGTAAGTAACATTCTAACTTAAGAATGTTAAAATACCTCTGATTGAAGATTGTTATAAAATGTTTGGGGTTAACTGTGTTCGATGCTTTTCTCTTCTAAAGACCTTTGCTTTTAACTAAATGCTTGCTTATCTTTCTAATTTAACATAGTCCCACATTCTTCTTTGTAGTAATTTTGGGCTATCTGATAACATATAATGGAAAACATGTTTATGTCTTCCACTAGTTCTTGTTGCATATTTCAAATGCTTAGAACAACAATTTTCAGAAGCTTTCATTAAGGTTAATTTAAAAACTACATTAAATACAAACAGATTTTCTCACAAACAAAATGCAATGTGTACTTAACAGACTTCTGTATGTTATATTTGATAAACTACCTCATATAAATGCAAATTTTGACTTTCTGCCAGAACCAGGTGGTATGGAAAATATTTCTATTAAACAAATAATGCTGGAAGAGCAAACTTCAAGCACTGGTATGTTACACAGGAAAAGAGGATGTTTTTGTTCAGGTTTGATGTATATTTTCAGATTGACCTTTTCGTGTACAAAATGAAAGGAATATACTGAAGAATAATATGTGGCGAGTAGTTGTCTTGGTGTGAGAGAAGTTTCAGGAAAATATACTCGGGGAGGGATTTTGCATATTCAGATAAATAGGCTAAAATGTTTTCTTTTGTTTTGCATGGTTATTTGCTAGTGTCATCTCATCTTCTCTGGTAGTTATCTGAATGGCTTTCATCTCCATCGCTAATTAAAATTGAACAAGGAGAACTAAACAAAGCAGGATGGTCCTAAACGTTGCCTCGCATGGAAAAGCTTTTTTGGAATTCTCAGCCAGACAAAATATAATCAGAACATAAAAGCAAACAGAAGACCTCCCCTAAACGGATAACCCTAGTCTACCCATGAGAAAAAATATCAGAAAAAACAAAATTAAGGCACATTCTACAAATTATCTGATCAGTACTCCTCAAAATTTGTCAAGGTCATCAAAAACAAGGGATGTCTGTGATACAGACCAAAGGAGACTCTGGAGACATGATGACTAAATGTAATGTAGTGTTCTGTATGGGATCTTGAAACAGAAAAATGACATGGAAAAATTAGTGAAATCCAAATAAAGCATGGAGTTTAGTTAATAGTAAGGTACCAGTGTTGGCTTATTAATCATGACGAATGTACTGTAGTAATGTAACGTGTTAACAATAGGGGAAACTGAGTGTGGGGTACATGGGAATTCTCTGTATAATCTTAGCAACTTTTCTGTAAATCTGAAACTATTCTCTCAAAAAAGTTTTTTTATATTAAAAAAAAACCCCAGAAGATAAATGGAGGAAATATTATTTGGCCTGAAAGTACATGTTGATCCTTATAGGGATGCTTCATGTTCACTCTTAATAGGGTAAAAATTGCTGTATCAGAGAGAGTGATGAATGTATACAAACCATACACACTTTCTTGCTTAGTTGCCACCATGAAACACACATGGTGTCCACCACAGAGTTAGGTATGTTGTTGCCTACATGAAGTGAAATGGGAAAATCCATGACCTTAACCCCATTGTTACTGGGTTATCCATGATCTTGATCCCATTGTTATTGGGTTCTAAAGATTAGGCCTAACAAACTTGCTCTTCACTAGGGTGATGGGCTGTATTGTGAGGTATTATTATAAAGTTGGTGTGAAGACCCTGGAGAAATGTTTGATTTAGGAAAAGGTAGTAATATTTAAGAAAGTTGCAAATCATTTAAAAATACTGTTTGATGATAATATGAATATGGAAATAATATGCAATTTGAAAATATGGGAAACAACATAAGAATTTGAAAATTGGGAACAACATAAAAATTTTCAGGTTTGGTATAATAGGTTAAATATCTAAAAGTAAAATGGTAAATCTAAAAAAACGTATCTATACATACATATATGAAGAAGAAGGAGAAGACAAGGAAAGAAGAGGAGGAAGAGGAGGAGGAGGAAGAAGAGGAAGAGGTAGCTTCCTTATTGGGGTCCTCTGTTCTAAGCACTGAGTTTAGAACTTTCCATACTCTGCAAGTTTGGTGTTACTGTTACATTAAGGACTTGTTTCCATGGTCTCAGAGATCATACATGATAAAGCTGGGTTTCTAACCCAAGTCCACATAACTCCAAAGTCTGTGAACTTAAATCAGTGAATTAACATGCCCATAGTAGAGTATTATCTACATAATACCCTTGATTTCAAGTAATTCTAGAATGGTTTGTGGGCTTGATTAGTCAACTATTGGAATTATTGTGTTTATCTTTGAGGTATGCATAAATTGATGCATTTTATTCCTGAAAATGTTAAAGGACTTCCTGACCACAATATCCATTAACAAATTTTTTTAAAAGGAGAATATAAAATTAAATTTTCTTTTTGGTGAAATATCTATTAACTTCAAAATGTAAATGTTTTTATACATAAACTCCATGATGTAAAATTTTATAGGCATTGTAAAAGTGAATCAAAGATAGAGGAGAAAGAGTGAGGATGACACATTAAGACACTTTGCAAGGTCTTAATGAAGTTACTAGGGAGGAAACAATAGATTTTGTTCATGTTGTCATTCTTGTTTGTTTGCTTGTTTAATATAAGACCTGAGGTTTTCATCTCTCTAAAAATAGTTAACGTTTTGGTAAGAAATGTGTTCTTCCTGCTAGAGAAGATAGACTGAGCTAGCTGAGATTTTCCAAGATCTCTTTAGACCCCTGATCTAATGTGTTATTTTTGGTAATCTGCAATTAACATTACTGACTCATGAAATAACTTCATAATTGTCTCTAATGACAACATCTGACTGAGTATACAACTTTTAAAAGGCAACCGATTTGAATAAAATAATTCTCGTAATATCATAACATACTTAAATTTATTTCATTTCAGTATCAAAATGGAGCCAAGGTTTTTAGAGTTCATGAACTTTTAGAAAGAGATCTTTCCTCTCCCACTGAAATGGGAATAGTTTCCTAAGAAATCCTTGTCTTTAGAGAGCCAATAAATTAGATATACATATAGATAATCAGCACAACCAATATTCTATTCCAAGAGAAAGTTAAATTTCCAAATTAAAGATGTTTTTATTAATTTCCTCCTTTTAAGCATTTTTCTGAATCCTTGAGAGAATTCAAGTCAGAAAAGGGTTTGATTATACAAAGTATGATTTTGGTGGTGGGTTAATAAAATCATGTGTTCTCTAGCACATTTAATTAGAGGAAGCCTGACAAATGGCATCAATTTTATAACAAAATCAATATTTGCTTTGCTAAGTTGGTTAAATTCATTTCTCTAAATTTTATTTAATATCAAAAGAACAAAATTTAAAGAATATGCAAAACCAGAGACTTCCAAAATTGAATATGAAGTGAAACAGTATGAAAAACTATATTAAGCTGGTCCAGACTAGGTATTATTTAAAGCAGATAGTCAAAACTATTCAGCTTTTAAGGTAATGTTCTCATATATTTAAATGTGAGTGACTTCAAACTTAATACTATTATTTTTTTATATTTTTTCCCAAGGAAAATTTCAGATTTTGAGCCAAGTATGCAATTATATGGTTAGAAGTTACATAATGCAGACCTACAGAGTGCTTTATATTATGTCTACGAAATAGAGCATTAGATTTCACGGAGAAAGTCATAGAGATGCCACATTGTTGAAATTTCTGATCTGGTTGCAATGCTTAGGTTTGAATGAAAAACCCAAGGGCTAAATTCACAAAACAATTACATTTGCTTTTTTGCACCCTTGATGCCCAAAACACTAGAATTTGCACTTTTAAACAGGCAAAATAAATTCTCTCTTCCCTCCTTACAAAACTTTAAACTTATAAATGTTTCTTACCTAACTTTGAGTACTCTCCTTAGGCGTTTTGCTGCCTGAAAAAAATGCAGGGTAGCCAAGAAAGGTGTTCCCAGCTCAACCATCCTGTTTATCTATCTGCTTAGCTGCAGTTCATTCCAAGACACAGGCACATAAAGAATCCTACCAGGGGCACCTATAAAATACGTAGCATCACTTTAAAAAGTAGTTTATGTCGTTACTTCTTAACACGGTATATTTAGTTCCAAAAGAAAGGATTTAATAATATCATCAATCAGACCCTAGTTTTCTTTACTATTGAACACTAGATTATTTCCATTTAAAGCTCACTTCTAACCATCGTTGTCAGAAATATATATGCACATATTATATATAATATTATACATATTAAATAGGTATTCAAATTCCTTCATATTCTAAAGCTTTCCTTGATATCATGCCTTTTCAATGTCAGAAATCTATTCATAATCCATAATAAAAATTATAAATTAGCTATATGAAAAACACATAGCTTTTCTTATTAATCAAAAAAATGGAAAATAAATTTAGAACTGATAAAAGATGGCATTTGTCTGTGTAGATGAACACCCTGAAAGTCTCTCTGATTCTTCCCAAAGCCACTCATATTGTCTAAGTACTACAGTAAACTTCCTCTCATCAATTGCTCTTGAAAACACCTGTCATCATCCTTGTCAATCTTTCTCTCCTATCAGGTGTCCCTGGTCTTCATCCTCTTGGCATTGTTTCCTGACTCTCCCTTTAGACTGAGGACTCATCTCCAGGGTCTCATATTTAGGCTTTTAGTGGTATGTGTCCTGAGACAGTTCTTCAGGTCATATCCAGTGCTGCAGTGCACTTCTGCCTGGATGAAGGACTCTTCCATCATTGGAATAACTTTACATCAAAGATGGCTCATAAGTATTCCAGTGGTGAAATCACCAATACCTACGGTGATCACACATTCTGCATTACCAAGACAGCTCTGTTTTAAGCTTGTTATCCCCAGGTAATTATTAACAGCACCCGCTTGTACTCTCAAGAGTGTCCTTATTTGAGTGTCACCATGTCAATAGCCAGTTTGTTAAGACAAGTTGAATGGGAATAAACTCATGAGGCTTGAGGGACAGATTTACTATTTTAGGCAGAAACACTGTTTGAATTATGTGTAATGAATATCTCTGTAGTCCTAATAAGAATAAATGCGTAAAAACCAACTGTGATGCAAAGGATTTTCTATTCAAATTGCAGAACAAGGCCTCAGAGAAGGCAAATAAATGGAGATTTTTTTTCAGTCCAAAAGCTTCAGTGATCATCTGCTAGTAATTAGCATTTATAGGTTTAACCATGCCAAGTTGGTCTCAGTAACAAGACTGTGATAAACAACTAATAATAAAATACCTAAGTTATATTTATAGTGATAGTATTACTCTGAGATACCTCCAATAGCAGCCTGGATTGAAAAAGGAAAACAACACCTACTGAGGGACAGTGATGTGTCAGGCATTAAGACAGGTATTATAATCATGCAACGAGACTATAAATACAGATATGTTAACACAGAGTGATCAGAGGGCCTCATGGAGGATAATGGTAATGAGAAGTTAATGTCTTGGGATAAACGAAAAAGCCAGGGAAGAAGAGAAATGAGACAGGTACTGATAGGATACAATAATTTCCCTTTCTACATGGACAATGGAGAAGTTGAGCAATGCCTGTGTGATTGCTATTGTGGAAAACTCATATTGTTTTTGTAGGTGGGAAGGGAAATGTCTGCAAACAGGGGTCTGTACCGGCAGAGCAGGGAGACAACTACCTCTTAACTATCTCTCTCTTATGGGTAGCCATAAGTGTACCCCAGCTTAGCACATGCACAGTTGAGAGCAGAATGAAAGAAGCTGGAGTTGAGAAAGGTTTTGCTTATTGAGGACATCCAGAAATTTCCAGGGTGAAAAGACAGTGTGTTCATTTAATGATAACGTGCATTTCCTATGTTATGTTTTCTTTTCTATAATCTTTGTGACAAGAGTTACTGTCCTATAGGCAGAGGAAATGAGAAATATGTTATTCAGTAGTGCACTAAAAAACTTATTTGAGGTAGTTCATGAACAATTGCATGAATGGAAGGATAGATGTGTTTCACAAATGACATTTATTCTTTCCTCAAAACAACTTAGGGAAGTAGATATTATCCCCATGTGACAGATGAGAAGCCTGAGTATAGGCAGATTGAAGAATTTATCCAAGGTTACACAAACAATTAATGGCAGATCGACTCTAACTCCTAATTTCATTTATTTTTAAATATATTAAAACTGTAGAGGAATGCTTTTCAAAATTAAAAGTTTGCAGCTATCACCTGATTTTTATTTTTGTTTGCTTATTTTTTTAATGAATACTCTGAAGCGGGTGGTCTGTGATGGGCCTGAGATGTTATGATGACAATGCTGTTGGTCTGCAGGCCATACTTTGAGTAGCAAGGGTGAAGAGTAGTGGTTAAGACACAGAGTGCTTTTATTCTTAAGTTTACAGGATTATTGATGCATCTTTTGTTACAAGTTATTTACAGACGTGCTTGCAGCAATTTCTTTTGAGTTACATTGCTTATTATTTAAGGAATTCTAAACCACCACATATGAAATTGATTCCTATCATCACTTGTACTTTCTAATCAAGTATAACATTTTGTTGGAATGGATAATTGCAAATGCAATCCTTTGTCAGTTAATGATATATTTTCAAAATTAAATGGGATCATAATGCTAGGTTGATGTAATATTTCTCTGTAGTCTATAGTTTGCTTCCACAGTTACTATCAAATCTCCCACTAGCAATATTTTTGTTGCTCTACAGGTAGCATCCAAAAATATCTCTGGCTTGTGTCAAATTTAAGTTTTAGTGGAATGGTTTCATGTTTCTCATAAAGCAAAATAAATAAATACAAAGCAATAAAACAAAAGCAAACACCCCAAATTAAAGTTCTATAATTCTACCAGCTATCACCAGTATAGTTTTAATGACTGTTTTCATGATATAGATAATGAATGTTGAAAGGATTTCCTCTTCTATGTATTTCACAGCTTTTAATGTAATTTCAGTTACATTTTTTTTTCCACTTGAGACCCTCAGAACACTTTTATTCAGGAGGCAGGACAGTTCTTAACCATCAAGTATGATGCACCTTGGGAACTAGGCTGAGAGAAGTGGAGAGTTTCATTCCACTACTTGAAAAAATAAGTATCTCAGAAATTGATTATTTAAAATAATAGTAATTTTAAATACTTTGATGTTTGTTTCAAAATCTCTTCCTTAGACTATAACTTTTTGTAGAACAGAGTCCATGTATTTTATTCCCCAAATGTTCAAATTATACAAATTATAATCATAGATATTAGTATAAATAATTAATATTCATCAACAGCAAAAAATGTTATTATGGAAAAAACCCAAGAATTACCCTTGCCAATAAATTAAATTATAGTCACTCTATCTCTCTAAGTAGTTATTATCTTATTTACGAAGATTTTCTATAAAAGAGAGTTCTAGAATTTGTATATATTAATTTATTTCTTAGCCAACATAAAAAGAGAACAGAATTTTTTACAAAGCCCTCTAAAAAGAAAGTGATCTGACAAACTGATTCTAAAGTTCATGTGGAGAGGGAAAAGACCCAAAACAGCCAACACAATATTGAAGGATGAGAACAAAGTCAGAAGACTCACACTTTCTGACTTCAAGACTTACTAGAAAGCTGTAGTAATCAGAAAAGTATGGTGCTGGCAAAAGAACAGATAAATAGATCAATGGAACAGGATAGAGATCACAGAAATAAATCCACACAAATATAGTCAACCAATATTTGACAAAGGACAAAGGCAATTCAGTGGAAGAAGTGTAGTTTTTTCAGCAAATGGTGCTGGAACATTGGATGTCCATATGCAAAAATACTACTACTAAGAATAATGTAGACATTGACCTCACATCCTTCACCAAAATTAGCTCAAAATGGATCACACACCTAAATGTAAAATGCAAAACTGTAAAACTCCTAGAAGATAACATAGGATAAAATCTAGGTAAAATCTTGTTTGACATTGACATTTTAGATTAAGTATCAAAGGCACAATCCACGAAAGAAAGGATTGATAAATTGGGTATCATCAAAATTAAAAACTTCTGCTTTGTAAAACACACTATCAAGAGAATGAGAAGACAAGTCATTAACTGGAAGAAAATATTGACAAAAGACATATCTGATAAAGTCCTATTACTCAAAATAGACAAAGAAACTCAAATCTCAATAATAAGAAAATGAACAACTCAATTAATAAATGAGCAAATGATCTGAACAGACACTTCACCAATGATGAAATAAAAATAGCAAATAAGCATATGGAAAGATGTCCAAAATCACCCACCTTCAGGGAATTGCAGATTAAAAGAACAACGAGAAACCACCACACATCTACTTCTTTGGCTAAAATCCGCAAACTGACAACACGGAATGCTGCTGAGAATGTGGAGCAACAGGAACTCTCATTCATTTTTGGTAGGAATGCAAAATGGTACAGCCACTTTGGAAGACAGTTTAGTAGTTTCTTACAAAACTAAACATACTCATACCTGATGATCTGTCACTCACACTCCTTGCTATTTACCTAAATGAGCTGAAAACTTATGTCCACACAAAAACCTGCACACAGATGTTTACAGCAGCTTTATTCATAATTGGCAAAATTTGGAAGTAATCAAGAAGTCCTTCAGTAGGTGAATGGACAAACTGGTACATTCAGACAATGGAATATTATTTAGTGCTAAAAAGAATGAGCTATCAAGCTATGAAAAGAGATGGAGAAACCTGAAATGCATATTGCTAAGTGACAGAAGCCAGTCTGAAAAGGTTACATACTGTATGATTCCAACTATATGACGTTCTAGAAAAGGCAAAAGTATGGAGATAGTAAACATGTCAGTGGTTGTCAGGGATGTATGGGGAGAGAAAGATGAAGAGTTGAAGCATAGAGGATTTTTAGGGCAGGATTAATTATGCTGTATATGCTACAGTGGCTGATACATGCCAGTATACATTTGTCAATTCCCAGAGAATGTGTAACACAAATAGTAAACCCTAATGGCAACTATGGAAGTTGGTTGATAATGATGTGTCAGTGTTGGTTCATCAGTTGTAACAAATGTACCACACTGATTAGGGATATTTATAGTGGGGGTGTTTGTGTAGGGGAAGAAGTATATAGGAATACTCTGTACTTTCTGCCCAATTTTGCTGTGAACCTAAAACTGCTCTGAAAAATAACACCCATTAATTTTAAAAATGAAAACAAAACAAAACAAAAAGAATGTGATCAATTTGATTTTACATTATACATTCAGTCAAGGAGTGTATAATATTCTGGTTTTTGTTTTATTTTTCTTATACAGATGAGTTCTTCTAACCCTTATCCCCAAAACACACACATACACACATGCACCCTTTTCATATGCATGTTTAATATTTATCTCACACAAAGATTATTTTTCATTACCTGAAAGATGATATATTAAGGGACAATATCTTATAATGAATTGTTATAAATTTCAGGTCTAAGGCATTGACTTTCTTTGCCTCAGGCCGGTGGGTGGGATGATGTAAAGTAGACAGTTGCTGAAGAACAAATAATCAGGATAGGCATTGATAATCATTGGCAAAGATTTTCTAACTAAAATATGGTCATGAGTGCTGTGGTGGAGGAAGAACCTTGATCTATTGGAATTCACATGGAGGACACTTGGGAGGACATGGATGAATTCTTGGTTACCAAAGTTTCAGATTTCTTTTAGTGCTTCATTAATAAATCAAAGTATTGTTGTTTTAATATATAGAAATAGAAGTCTGCAGCAATGTGTATGCATTAGCCTTTTACAAAGAAAATGTAACAGCAATGATTTTATTTTTTATGTTATTTTCTCCAACTTTAAAATTTTACTTTTGCAGTGGATCACAGATATAAGATCATATGCATGTATTTCAGGCATATGAAAAAAACCACAGGAATATATGAAATATGTACGGAATCATCTCTGGTGCTTTGCACTTTAACCAATTCATTCACCATTTAAAAACAATTAAAAAATTCATTAAGCTGGATTCTGCCCTTCGATACACACAAGAAAACCCCCATTGAAGTCAGTGGAAATTGTGCATGCATATCCAGGGGCAGAATTTGGCCTGCTGTGCTTAATTCACTCTGATCATTCCTATTAATTCAATATTAATATTTCCGTTCATTTATTCAATTAGTTCTGCGGTATTCAAAATTCATTGTATGTAATACATTGCAATCAGTCAATCATTACATTTCCAGTCCACTTTCTAACAATATTTGAAGTTAGTCAAGTTAAAATGCACTTAAAAACCAAAGAGAAATAGAAATAGAAGTCCCTCTGCGGATGTATCTCCTACTTTGTTTCCTGGTTTCTTGGGCCTGACCTCTCCCGTGGATTTAGTCAGTGTGAGAGACATTAGCAAATTGTGGGGCAGAGTTGGCCCTTAGATCAAATGCTTCTTTGTGGGGTAGCCAAGTAGGGCTATCTAATAACAGCCAGATGTGAAAGACTAAGCTCATGAAATACCCACCACTTAATTAGGTCACACAATACCATTTGGCTCCCAATCAAATTTGGGTTATCTCTGTTCTGAGCAGAGGGATGTCTTCTGTCTTGAAGGAACATAGATCAAAATGAACACAGTATGTTAACATCACAGTATAAACATCGCATGCATGAATAAGTGGGGCCAAACTCAAGAAGTGTAATGATCCCTATGCTCCAAATTCTTTTAAGTATAATTTCTTTAGGCAAGAAAACTTAACTTCTGGCATAATTTCTGTTTTCATTATAGGTATCCACAATATGCAAGATTATCAGCAAATCTATAGAAGAGAAGACTATGGAAATTGACAGTTTATATTGAAGTATTCATTAAGCATTCTAAAGAGAATTACGTTCACCAAAGTTGTTTTGTAACAGATTTATTGAAATTATAATCAACATACAATAAACCACATATTTAAAATGTGCAATTTGATGTTTAGACAAAGCTATACACCTGTGAAACCATCAATACAATCAAGATACTGAATTTATCCATAACCTCAGAAGTTTTCTCATGTCTAAAGATCTCCAACATTTCCGTCCAGGCAACCACTGGTTTGTTTTCTGTTATTAGAAATTAGTTTGAAATTTCTAGAGTTTTAAATATCACAAAATATGTACTCCTTTGTGTCTGGCTTTTTTCATTCAGCAGAAGAACTTTGAGATTCACCCATGTTGTTGTGTCTATTAGTAGTTCATTTCTCTTTATTTCTGAGTAGTCTTCCACTGTATGGATGTATTATAATTTGTTTACCCAGTCCTCTGTCAGTGGGCATTTGGATTGTTTCCAGTTTGTGGGCTATTACAAGTAAATCTGCTATGAACATGTGTATAGCACTCTTTGTATGGACATCTTTCCCTCCACCTTGAGTAAATACATAGGAGCGAAATGGCTAGATAATATGGTATGTGTATGTTTAACTTTTTAATAAACTGCCACACTGTTTTCCAAAACGGTGTGCCATTTTACATTCCTACCAGTAGTGTAAGAGAGTTCCAGTTTCTCCAAATCCTCAGCAATACTTAGGATAGTCAATCTTTTAAATTTTAGCCACTCATAAGTGTGTAGTGAAATCTAGTATTGCTTTATTTCACATTTCTTTAATGAATAATTATGTTGAACATCTTTTCATGTGCCTATTTGCCATCCGTTCATCTTTTTTTGGTGAAGTGTCTGTTCAAATCTTTTGCCCATTTTTAATTGGATTATTTGTTTTCTTATTGCTGAGCTTAAAGCTGTTTATATATTCTGAATAAAAGTCCTTTATCAGATATGGCACATATTTTCTCTGAGTCTGCATCTTATCTTTTTATTATCTTAACAGTCTATTAAAGAGTAGAAGTTTTTATTTGTGATGACAGCCAATTGATCAGTTTTTTTTTTTTCTTTCAGAATCATGCTATTCATGTTTTATCTGAAAAGTATTTGCCTAATAAAATGTCACAAAGATTTTCTTCTGGAAGTTTTATAATTTTATATGCTACATTTAGGTCTATGATCCATTTGAGTTTAATTTTCATATGTGCTGCAAGGTGAGGACTGAAGTTCATTTTTATTTTTTCTGAGGAAGATTCGCCCTGAGCTAACACCTGTGCCAGTCTTCCTCTATTTTGTATGTGGGTCGCTGCTGCAGCATGGCTGACGAGTGGTGTAGGCCTGTGCCCAGGATCCGAACCCACAAACCTGGGCTGCTGAAGCAGGGTGGGGGTTAACTCAACCACTAGGCCATGGAGCCAGCCCAAAGTTCAATTTTTTTGCTTACTAATACCCAATTTTTCCAGCACCATTTGCTGAACAGACTAACCATTCTGCACTGAATTATCTTTGTGCCTTTGTCAAAAATAAGTTGTCCATATATTTTGGGTCTATTTCTGACTTCACTATCCTGTTCTACTGATCTATTTGTCTACTTTTATGCCAATACCATTCTATTTTGATTGCTGCCAACATTATACTAGTCTTGAAATTACGTAGTGTTGGGTCTCCAGTTAGTTCCTTTACAATGTTGTTTTGGCTATTCCAGGTCTTTTACATACAATTTTTGGAATCAACCTGTCAATGTCTCCAGAAACCCTGCTGGGATTTTGCTTGTGATTGTATTGGATCCATAGATAAAATTGGGGAGAATTGGTATCTTAATAGTCTTGAGTCTTCCAATCAATGAACAACGTGTATGTCTCCATTTATTTAGGTCTTCTTTAATTTACTTCAATAATATTTTATAGTTTCCAGTGTACAGGTGTTCAGCATCTTTTGTCAGATTTATTTTTTAGCATTTTCTATTTTTATACTATTGTAGATGATATTTTTTAAATTTCAATTTCAGATTGTTGCTAGTATATGATTAGGTTTTTTAATATTAGAATTGTATCCTACAGTTTTGCTCAACCAACTTATTAGGTTTAGGAATTTTTTTGTAGATTACATGGAATTTTCTGCAAGGGTGATCATGTCATCTGAGAATAAAGACAATTTCAGTTCGTTGTTTCTAATTTGAATGAATTTTTTTTCCTTGGCTTATTGCAATACCTAGAATCTCCAGCACATTAGAATAGAAGTGGTGAGAGCAAATATTCCTGTCTTGTTCCTGATCTAAGGGAGAAAGCACTCAGTCTTTCATCCTAAGTATGATATTAGCTATAGGTTTTCCCCAGGTGCCCTTTATCAGGTTTTGGGTATTCCCTTTTATTCCTGGTTTGATGAAATTTTTATCAGGAATGAATGTTGAATTTTGCCGGATGCTTGTGTGTGTGTGTGTGTGTCTATTAAGATGATCATATGGCTTTCCTCTTATAATTTATTAATATGTAATGACGACTTATGTGGATTGATTTTTACAAGTTGAATTAGCCATGCATTACTCAGATAAACTCCACTTGGTTATGATATAGTATTAGCTTGCTTCTATCTTTTGGACTGACTTACATTTCACTGAGTATTTTTGCATGCATGCCATGAGGGATGTAGATCTGTAGATTTATTTTCTTGTAATGACTTTGTCTGGTTTTGAGATCAGGTTAATGCTAGACTCATAGAATGAGTGGGGACATATTCTCTCTTCTTTGAACTTCTGAGTGAATTTGTGAAGTAATGGTACTATTTCTTCTTTAAGTGTTTGGTGGAACTCACTAGTGAAGCCATCTTGGATGGATAGTTTTGGGGGGAATGTTTTTAAATCAAAATTGAACTTATTTAAAAGCTATAAGGTTATTCATATGATCTCTATCTATTTGAATGAGTTTGGGTGGTTTGTGTCTTTCAAGGAATTTCTCCATTTCATCTAACTTAGTGAATTTATTGCCATAAATTTGCTCATAATATCATCTTATTATCCTTTTAATATTTGTAGACTCTGTAGTGAGCTACTTTTCTCATTTTGATGTGGGTAATATGTGTCTTTTCTCTTCTTACCTGAGAAGTCTAGCTAAATGTTTACCAGTTTTATTGATTTTTTCTCAAAGAACAAGCTTTTAGTTTCATTGATTTATTTTTCTGATTTTTATTTCATTAATGTCTGCTGTGATGTTTATTATTTCCTTTTCCTTGGATAAAATTATCTTGAATTATTTTAGATTAAATCTGTTCTTGTCTTACGAGTTTTTTAAGGTGGAACATTAAGTCATTGATTTGAGACCTTTTTTATTCTTTAACATGGCCATTTAGTACTGTAAATTTTCCTGCTTATACTGCTTTAACTTGCTTTAGCAGCAGTCCATACATTTTGATATGTTGTGTTTTCATTTTCATTCAGTTCAAACTACTTTCTTGTTTCCTTTTGGATTTTTTTGCCAATGGATTACTTAGGAATATGTTATATAATTTCCAAATATTTGTAGTATTTCTAGAGATCTTTCTGTAATTGTTTCTAACTTTATTTTATTATTGCCAGAGAACACGCTTTATTATTATTATTATTTTAAAGATTTCTTTTTTGTTTTCAGGAAGATTAGCCCTGAGCTAATATCTGTTGCCAATCTTCCTTCTTTTTTCTCCCCAAAGCCCCAGTAGATAGTTGTATGTCATAGTTGTACATTCTTTTAGTTGCTCTATGTGGGATGCTGCCTCAGCATGACTTGATGAGCGGTGCATAGGTCTGTGCCGAGGATCCAAACTGGTGAACACCGGGCCGCCAAAGTGGAGCATGTGAACTTAACCACTATGACACTGGGCCAGCCCCAAGAACATGTGTATTTTGACTTTTAAATATATTGAGACTTGTTTTCTAGACCAAAATGTAGGATATATTAATAAATGTTCTTTGTGTACTTGAGAAGAATGTATATTTTACATTGTTGAGTGGAATGTTCTGTGAATATTAATTATATCAAATTACTTGATAATATTTTTAGTTCTTCCATATTCTTACTGATTTCTATTTGTTCTATCAATTATTGAAACACAAGTATTGATATCTCTGAATATAATGATGGGTTTATTTATTTTCCCTTGTGATTCTATCAGTTTTGGCTTCACTTATTTTGAAGATTTGTTATTAGAAAGATCAAAGTTTAATATTGTCACATCGATTTCTTGAATTGATATGATTATTGCTATGAAATTATCTTATTTTCCTTTGTAATATTCTTTGCTCAGAAATCAACTTACTCTGAAATTCATATAGTGACTCTGTATTTCCTTTGATTAGTGTTAATAATGGTAAATCTTTCATCCTTTTAATTTTAACCTACTTGTGTCTTTATATTTAATGTGCTATTCTTGTAGGCAGTTTATAGTTAGATCTTGCTTTTTTATCTAATCTGATTATTTCTGATTTTTAATTGGGATTTTTAGATTATTTCTGTTTAACGTAATTATTGGTATTGTTAGGCTTAGTTAAGTCCATAATCTATTTGTTTTCTACTTGTCCTATATGTCATCTGTTCCTTTTTCTCTGTTTTTTGTTTTCTTTTCAATTGAGTATATTTTATGATTCCATTTTATGTCCCTTTCTTAGCTTATTAACTATGACTCTTTGTTGTCTACCTTCCTGTGTAAGACCTTTACTATATTATTATCCTATCATTCTTCTCCCAGACATAGCTATTGTTTTAAATTTTACTTATACATATGATATAAACCCTACAATATATATTTATTCTTTTTGGTTAAATAGTCCATTATATTTTAAAGAGATTTAATACTAAGAAAAAAATTGTTTACTCATATAGTTACCTTTCCCAGTGCTCTTCATTTCTTTGTGTCAATTCATATTTTTGTCTATTATTATTAAGCCTGAATGAATTCCTTTAACATTTCTTATAGTACCAGCCTGTCGATAATGCATTATTTCAGCTTTTGTATGAACACAAAAGTTTTTAGTATAGTTTTGTTTCTGAAACTATTTTTACTGAATGTAGAATTATAATTTGACAGATTTATTCATTCAGTATTTTAAAGGTGACACTGCTGTCTTCCCGTTATCATTGGTTTTGACAAGAAATCAAATCAACGTCCTTATCCTGTTTCTCTGTATTTAACATGTCTTTTTTATTTTTATTTTTTGGATGCTTTAAAGATTTTCTCTTTATCCCTAGTTTTGACTAATGTGGTTATAATGTGACCTGGTGTGTTTTTCTTTATGTTTCCTATGCTTATAGTTTGTTGAGCTTCTTGGATCTATAGGTTACAGTATTCATCAAATTTAGAAAATTTTCAGTTATTATTTCTTCAAAGTATTTTTTCTGTCCACCTTCTCTCTCAACAGCTTCAGAGAACTCCAATTGCACATATATGAGGACGTTTGAAGTGCTTTCTAATTTTCTGTTAATTTTTTGAATAAATATTTTTTCTCTATATATTTCATATTGGATTTTTCTACTGCTATGTCTTCAAGCTCACTAATTTTTTTCTTATGCAATGTCTTATCTTCTGTTAATCCCATTAGTATAGTTTCATCTCTGACATTGTAGTTTTCATCTTTAGGAACTTTATTTTGCTATTTGTAAAAAACATACTTTTTTTTATCTCTCTCCTTAAATTTTACAATACAGTTATAAAAACTATCTTAACATCCTACTCTGGTAATTCTAACATCTGTGCAAGTTCTGGGTTGATTTGCTTGATTTTTCTCCTAATTATGTGCCAAATTTTCCTACTTCTTTGCATGCCTAGAAATAGTTGTTTGAATGCCAAACATTATGAATTTTATCTGATTGAGTGTCCAATATTTTTGTGTTCCCATAAATATTCTAAAGCTTTATTCTGGAATATCATTAAATTATATGAAAATAATTTGATTCTTTTGCCTGTTCCTTTTAAGATTTATCAGTTGGGACTGGAGCAGTGCTCAGTCTAGGACTAATTATTCTCCGTCACTCAGGCAAGACCCTTCCGAGTATTCCACTCAATGCCATATTAATTATGAGGTTTCCTAGTCTGATGGAAGGGATATGCACTAGCTCTGAGTGATCTCTGGAAACTGTTACCCCTAATTTTGGGGGTCCTCTCCCCAGCTTTGGGTAGTTTCTTGAATGATCAGCACTCAGTTGAATATTAGAGGAGAACCCTCTGTGGGTGTTTAGAGTTCTCTCTCTGTATGGCTTGCTCCTCTTTGATACTTTATCATGCAGATTCTAGCCACTTCCAAATTCTTACCCTCATCCTCTCAACTCAAGAAGTTGGTTGCGTTTGCCCGGATTTCCTTTCCCTGGACAGTGCCCTGGAAGCACTTTCAAGGCAGTAACCTAGTGCAATTGTAGGGCTCACCTCAGTTTTTTCCTGATTTTTCAGGGATCATTTTTCTTCATTATCTGATGTTCAGTGTCTTGAAAATCATTGTTTCATATATTTATCCATTTTTCGTTTGTTTCAATCACAAAGATAAAGCTAGTCCTTGTTGCTTCTTCTTGGTCAGAGATGGAAGTCTTGGGTTCACCACTGAATCATTATTTATGTGCCATGGCCTTCTCATTTGTATCTCAAACAGGGCATAGAAAAGAGCAGTTAATAGTCCTCTTACTATGACCCATCTGGATTTTCACAACATGAAAAACTGAGAGAACAGGCAATTGTTAGATTGACTGACTAACTGTAGATAAAAATCCATAATTTGTCATAAAAATGATTTAGGGTTCAGAATAATTTAGTTTGGCTAAAATAATTCTAGTTTGAATTCAATGACAGATTTTCATGTGACTCTGTTCTTTCCATTACTAGATAAGTTGACATGATTCCAACCATTCCACAGTAGATTAGCAGAACCGAGTTCAGTAATTAGCTCTGTCATTTTGGCCTTCTATTTAGGGATACTACAGTGTACCATCTATAGGATGAATGAATGACTCCGATGATTCTAAAGGCCACTGAAGATCTGTGCTGATTATTTTACCATTTGCTTGTTTTTTAGAAAACTACAGAGCTGCAGCTTTACTCTCCGACCTCCAGGAACAGCCACTTACTTTTCTCTATTATTGTATCTTTAAAGATACAGATAAATGAGAAAATTGTCCTGCTCATTTAAAATATTCTCTTTCTCTTCCCACACTCCAAAATTACATAAAGTTTTCCATTATTCTTAATTCAATGACTTAAACAACTGTTGTGATTTCGTAAGTGGAAGCATTTGACTACAGGTGGGGATTAATTTGCAAAGGCAGGAAAACTGTTGAAAACAAAGAGCTAGTGTCCAAGTAAATATCTCTTGAGAAATTAGGAAGTACAAGCTACATTGCATGAGAAGAACTGTTACTGAGTATTATGGTTTAAAGAATTCCAGGTGGTCTGCGTGGGTCATAATACTAGCATTTCATCTTGGAATAGTTTTTGTTCTTTCCAATACAGTTTTTTTTTTAAACTAGTTTTTCTTCTGCAATGTACTAGAAAGTTTGTTCGTATAGGCTTATTAAGTCTGTAGCTATATAACACAAAATAAAATGTGAAGGAGTGATCTGTTGGAGAAACATTCCTTTTGTACAAACTATATAGATAAATGAGGCAAGAGAATTTGGGGTGTGATGATGGGTAAAGGAGAGTTGAATTATCTGGATCAACACCTAATTCACCATTTCACTTTCCGTATGTGGATTTAGCTCTTGTCTCCACAGGTTGAAACTTTAGTTTAATTCAAGGCTTTCCTAAATTTTTTTTGTGGGAGGAGAAAGGGATTAAAGCCCTTTTTCTTTAGTAGAGAAGGAAATCTATGTTGGTAAATCATGGACTGGAAAGTCGGGGTAGGTGGTTAGGAATGATGAACAGGATAAAATAGGCATAGCCTCCATTAACTGCTCTCTTTTCGTCATCTGTCAAGATGGACCTTATAACTCACTGTAAAATAGAATGTAGCAAATCCTACAAAAAACTCAAACAGCCTGTTCTCTTCAAGACTAACGAGCAAGTTTCACTTACCTAATTATAGCCAATTATGTCAAATTCTATTTAAATCTCCCATTCCTCCCTATCGCCTAAAGAATAAACTCCTTAGCATAGCATGGCCTCTTTTACAGCTAGTCCCAACTTACCTCTCCATTTGTGTCTCACATCACATCCCTCCTTGCAACTTATTTTTCAGTTGCACCAAACATCACACAATTTTATGCCTCTTCCCTCTTATAATCTTTTTTCTACCCAGACATTTTCCTTTTCCTCCCCAAGTGTACTCTTGTCCTTCCTTCAAGACCCATATCAAATGTCTTATCCTCATTGAAGCCATTCTCAACTCCCTTAGGAAGAGTCACATCTTCTCCTATTCATATAGGAGAATGTAATCTTTACATGAAGATTAAACGTCATTGACCATCACCTCCAGGAACAACATATTATAAATCCATCCTGATATCTAATATAATTGCACAAGGTAGGACTTAAGTAAATGAAAATATGAAAAAAATTAATTGAAATGAATGGGCAAGTGGATAGTTTCACACACAGAGATACCAGTCAGAGCTGACAATGTTCAATATTACCTTCTCTTTCCACATGCATTAGCAATGCACTAACCTCATTAGTAGAAATAGTCCTAGTTCATTTCAGAAGGATTTTGTTGCATTGGGCAGTCAGTGCCAGCAAAGAAGGCTTGATGTACTTGTGTCTTTACGCGAGATGGATAGAGGGAGTGATGCAAAAAACAACTACAAATGTGGCCATTGCTGTTGTTCAGCTAGCCACTGACTTGATATTACAAACAGGAAAAAAAAATGGTGGCAAAGCAATGGAAACTTCATGTCAGGGAACAGGATAGTTATGAGCCTATTTACTGGCTTGATCCTTAGTCAAAAACTTTGAAAATTGTTCTAATAATAATCACCCAGTTATCAGTGCAATGACTACAAGTAAAAAAAAAAAAAAAAAAAAACTTCACTTAGCAGTTAGATATTATAACTGCAACCACCTGGAACTGTAATCTCTTCACTATTCTCATTCAACATTTCCCCTATCACTTATAGTTTCTCAAGGGAAAAAAAATCCTTTTATAGTGGGTTGACTGAAATTTATCTATCAGGAAATATCCATCAATAAGCAACAAATGAATTTTTAAAAAATCATTTCTATTCTCAATGCTTTGTTTAAACAAATGACATCTACTTTCTTTGTCAGGGTATTAGTATATAGTATATCAAAATTGTGCTTATTCAGCCTAGTAAATAAATGACATAATTGTATTTCATATTTTGTTTGTATCCAAGGCTAAAAGAAATAAATACAGTATTTCTGAAATGCACTAGACCCACAGAAAAATCTTATGGCGTGGCTGAATGAATAAAGGTCTGATTTCTTATCCTTGCACCCTAGCTTAAACAAAAGGTGAAATTAAGGTAAATCAAATTACTTAGTAAAGTCGATCTAGCATTTTAAGGACAGATCTTGGAGTACAATCTTTCTAACTTTTGGCCTGACCCTTTGAGACTATTGCCCCCTCTCATATGCCCCTTTTAAGTAAAGAAAAGAGAAAAAAAAAAACTGCATGAGACAACTGTGAAATATTTTGCAAGATTTTAATATTACTAAAGCAAACTTTCATTCTCTTTGTTTAGTGGCCAGCTGTAGCTGACACAAATATATAGTTGCTAGCTGCTAGCCCGCCCTGAGAGTGAGATTTTATATAAAGATTTATTTACGGCGAGTTTCTTTTCTTTACATTGAATATAATACTTGCTGGTATCTTTCAGCTTGAAATTATTTTGCTTCACATCAAAGAACAACATTAGAAATTAAAGTCCATTCACTGTCACGTATGATTCACAGCCTATGTTGCAGATCTTATAAAAGAGGTTCATTTTTCTTTCTTTTCCAAACCTCCTCCCCTCTTCCTCCTGTTCACTGTACCCCTGTCCCATCATTTCACACTGCTTAGTTCTTTTGATATTAGGAATATATACTAATATGTATTAGCAATATGTAAATGTCAGGGAAAGAAACCCTTTTCTGCCCACTGGCCTGATGCATAATCCGAGGGAAGTTCAGTTTCTTTGGTCCTCAGCACAGCCTTTTGCAGATCGATTGTGTGTGTTGACTTCCTGAAGCGCTCGCAGAATACGAGCAACGTGCTTAGTACCAAGATGCCTTCACTTTCTTTTTCTTGGTGTGGAATCCTATAGTACTGTGGAACTTACAAATAATAGAGTTATTTTTAAACCACTGGATATTCTCCAGTCACTCTATTTCACGCTGGATTAATTATGTAAGAAAACCGAATTGTTCCTCACCAGTGTTACAACTTTTAAAAACAACATGCTGTTTAAATTCAGGTTTGGCAACTCCGGCCTGAACCCCCTCAAATTTATGGCACCACACCCATAGCATAATAAAACCTTTAGTGGTCCTTTGTCTTTTAGCTTGCCTTCTATTTTTTCTCAAGGGTGTTTTATGCTGGAAGATGCAAACAAAAGTTGTCCAGATGTTATTTGTATCAGAGCAGGATTTCAGTCCAGCTATCTGTGGTTGCAAATGTTTATTTTAATGGGTTATTGTGCAATCTTGCTGTGTAGACCTTCATGGCCTTATATGCATGTTCTCGGCAATGCCAGGACATTGTTTTTTGAAATATATCATTTTAGTTCAGTTGAATGATTACTAGTCACTGGGGGAGCAGAAAACGTAACACCTGTAGAAACACAGAGGATACTTTTGCCAGTGCCCCGGTGTTGACACTGTGCAAACTGCATGATTACGAAACCATGACCAATGGGCTTTAGGTAAGCAGGAGGAAGGTGTGGTCCAAGCCCTAGCAACAGTCCCGGCCCTCAGACAAAGTTCCACTACTGCAGTAAACATACCAGGGGTGTCGAAAAAAAGGCCAGCTGTTGCCCCATGCAGTTTGATGGAATGAAAGAGAAGCTTAGCTAAATCACCATAGTGTGAGCTGCAAGTTTATTTTAGCTATTACAACAAGCACGGGCTGGGCTTATTGTTCATTTTTAGAAGTCTAATAAAATCTTAATTGATGTTTCCTTGATACTAAAGTAAATTGTTTACCCTGTATCTAAAAACACGTATTATGCCCAATGCATCAATTAGGAGTGGGGAATTTCTAGTGCTTAAAATAAAATTTGAAACTAAATTACATCATATGGAAATGGATTTGGTTTTTCAGAAAGTGCTAAATTTTATAGCTACTAGTTTTCTCAGAATTTATGTAAAATCAAAGGATGCTTCTAGTATACATGCAAAAAACATATTCTCTGATCTTGAAAAATAAAACACTTTGAATTTAAACTCAGTGTTAGAAAGGACCCCGAGAGGAAAATTTTTTAATTATTTAACATCAAGGAGTGATATGACCTCATACTGAAGGTTTCACTAGGCATTTTCATACTAGGCATTTTTGATTGACTTTGTAAGTGAAAGATAAATATTTAGTTAAAAATAAAAGCTGAAGACAGTCTTTTATAAATCAGTTTTAAGGTAAATTAAACATTGGTGCAGTTTCATAGATATGACTACCCCTGATAAGATTTGGTGTTCAGAAATTAGAGTGTATGATGAGGAAAGTTTTTCAAAATTTTGGAAAGAAATAGATTTTAGGTTGTTTCATATGATAATGTATACATGTCAGTCAACATTGTGATAATAATGCTATCCTATATTTGTGTAATAGTTTATAGTTTAGAAAATATTTTGGACACTAACTCATGGCTTTATAGCTTTGGATATCTTATAGTGTCCCATTTTTGTCACTCCCCAGAATCTGAAATGTCCTTGTTCTTCATAGGTGTGGACACAGTGCTATTGGGAGATTCTGCCCCATGTACTCAAAGGGTTCATTGCTCATATAGATCAAGTGCTAGCATAGAGCCAATCCATAAAATAGTCATGTTATCCCCAAATATAAGACTTCTGTAAACTATCAATGAATCCCCTCAGTTTCTCTACTAAAATCACATAAAAGTGCAGTTAAATATGGCACATTTTTAGCTAAAATTAAGAGTGCCAGAGGAGGAGAAATGCATGCCTTTGTTTCCCTTCTGTCTGTCCAGGAGTCTCTATCACAACAGGAAAAGCTCTGATAACCAGAAGGCTTGGTGTCTTCCCCAGAAGCAGACCCTGAGACAGGGATGTGAGGGCTAGCAGTTTATTTGGAAGATGCAGGAAACACTAGTTGAGGGTGGCGGGGGAGAGATCCAGGGAAGTGAAGTCATCCATTAAGGAGTGCTTTATTAAGCCAGCTATCACAGTGTGTGGCTGGTACTTGGTGCTGCAGAGGATCTCCAGAGTATAGTGGAAAATGCACACCTCAGAATGATCCCATCCAAGAGGTGAAGGAGCTAAGAGACTTATCTCCCATCTCCTGAGAATAATTAGATAGGAGAGTTATTGGAGTGGGGTGGCAGTGTCACCGACTAGGTGCCTCAAGAAACTCAAAGGTGGGTTTGGAAGCAATTAACTGTTTCTCCAAGTTTTTTCTTTTCCTTTTGTATCTTAATGACATGTAACAACCAACCACCCTGAAACTGACCAAGCCTCTCCTCAAGAGCTACGCCATGACCTTTGCCTTATTTTTAATGCAAAGATCTTTCTAGGAGGAGCTTAAGCCTTATTATGTGGAAGCATATTCTCCAACTGAGCCCGTGCAGGCAAATACTCACTTCTCCCTTTTGCATATTCATTTCTCTACAGAAATAAAAGTTCCTGCTTCACTTTGTTCAGTACGCCATGACTTTGGAAATGATTCCTCATGGCCTCCTATTTGCTGCAAATACCCTTTACTTTGTGAGACAACTTCCACTGGTATAGAGTCTTAGTTAACTCACCAGGAGGCAAGTTCACTTGGTTCAGTAACAGCAGTTGGGGACGAGTGGAGGCAGTGGTGGTATTGTGTTAATTAACTGTCAAGGGTACATAGAACAGCCTACGAAGATCTAGGAACAAAGCCCTCAAGTGCACAGAGGCAAATGGTGGCAGGTGAAAGAAAGCCAGCCAGATCACGCTGCAAAGTCTGCAGAATGAGGGTGGGACACTGATGACATCTTGCTATGCTTGGGAAAGAATATGTTCTATGACTTAAAGTTTCTACTTAGCTAAAGACTTAATAAAAATTAGTGTTTTGATTCATCTTGCTAAAAATTACTCTAAAATATTGTTTTAAAAAATATTCCCAAGAGAATGCCTGGGGAATGTGATATGTATCCTTCCCCAAAAGTTTAAGATCACGTCACCCTGTGCTCCTGACCATAATTCCTCAAGGAAGAATATTACCCATGATTTATAAGGTGTAGGGAACAAAGATGATATTGCGCTGACCTCAAAAAATATTTCAGCAGTTTGTTCTGATTAAAATATAAAACAAAAGGTGTTTCTTGTGATTTGCCACATTCTAGTAAAAGTAGACTATAACAAGAAAGGAAAAAAATGCCAGTTAATTGAAGGATGTGCAAAATTAACTTCTGTTAGTCAAAGTTTTGTTGTGGCTGCCAGAAGAAAAGCAGAACTAATAATTCAGACAACCATTCATCTATTTAACCAAAAAATTTATATATCCATGTACCAGGTAATTATAAAATGGATAACATGAAGTTGACCCAGGCAGTGGTCAAGGTCTTGAGAGTAGTTAAGACTTGATACTGAAATTCAAAACTGCTGCTCTCTAGCTAGGAGACCTCAAGCAAATTTCCTTAGTTTCTGAGTCTCAATTGTCTCATCTATAAAATAAGAGTCAAGGAGTTAAGGCATTTAATGAGATTATGCTTGAAAAGTGCTTAAGAATATGCCTGGAGCATATTAACCACTCCTTACATGTCATTTTTATCATGGTGGTGATGGGAATGCTAGGATTGCTGCCATCAAAGTCCTAGCAATCTGCTAAAGGGGCAGATAGACACACTGTAATGCAGGGCGAAATACCATGAGTGCTCTGTGATCACAGAGGATGAGCACAATAGAGGAATATCTTTTGAGGAGGTGGAATGAATAGGTGGTTCTTGGAAGACAAAAAGCTTTCTGACAGGTGATGCTAGAAGTCAGATTAAGGGAGTGAATATAATCAAAGCATAGAGTTCTAAATAGACCCAGTGTGCCTGGAACATTTAAGAGTACCAAGTGCCTGAGACACAGCTCATGTACCTACATCTAAATATTGGAGGGTCCCATGCTTCAGTTCTTGGACTCTTTCCTTCCTATCTACTCTCATTCCTTTACGTGATCTTATCTATTCTTGACAGCTTTAATACTATCAGTTCGCTGATGAACTCTAAATTTAGGTTGAAGAACCCTAAATTTAAGTTTCCAGATAATTTCTCTTCCATGAACTTCATTGTGCATTTACCCATTCCACTTGAGCATCTAATGGGTATCTCACATGTACAAACTCAATTCTTCATATTTCCTCCTGAAATTTACTTATTTCCCCCCTAGTCTTTCCCAGATCAGTTAATGGCAACTCCCTCCTACTATCATTCAGGCCCCAAACCATGGTGTCTTCTTTCATTACTCTGTCTCTCAAACCACACGTTTACTTCATTATCAAATCTGTTGTCTCACCTTTGAAAATATATCTAGCATATGACCTCTTATCTTTTCTACTAATACCATACCGGTATCCCTTCTAGATTATTGTAATAGTCTCCAATGTGTCTCATTGCTTCCTCTTGAGAACTCCAAAAGTCTCTTCTCTAAATAACAGCAAGTTTAATCCTATTTGAGTAAATTATAGCATTTTACTCTTCTTTAGGACAGTGCAAGCTCCCTGGCCCTTATTTCATTCAGATTAAAAGTCCAAGTCCCCAAATATTCTAGAAAGCTCTACATGATCTCGTCTCTTTTACTTTTGCTCTCATTTCTATCTTTTCCCTCCTGATTATGTGATTCCAGTCATACTGGGTTTCTTGTTCAACAGATATGACTTCACATTCCCAACTTGGGCTTTTATTTTGCCTATTTCCTCAGCCAAGAACATTACACCCCAGACATTTTCCTGGATAATGTCCTTACCTTCTTTAAGTCTTTGCTTAAAATTCATCTTTTTCTCTGAGGTCTATACTGACCACCCTATTTAATGCTGTAACTTACACCCCCCCAAACCTACCCACATCCAGGTCAAAATGATTCTGTTCTACTTCTTTTTCTATACTGCTTACTGACTGACTTCTAACTCAGTATATTATTTAGTAATTTTATTTAATGTTTACATCTTCCCACCTCCTCTAGGATATAGCTCCATGAGCAGCTGTCACCATGCATTCTGTTCAGATGTTTCTTAAAAGAAGCCTCAGCACATGTAGATGTTCAATAAAGAGAAAACAGGAGAATTAATGTTCTCTATTCTTTGTTTTGAAATGTGCTCTTACTCCATTAACAGAAACAGTTGCTTCTATCCATAATGCACAGTAGTCCTTATTATTTACAGGATCTTGGCTATAATTTCCATATTTGTTAAAGGTTTTCTCCATTGGAAAGTGGAGTATAATATAAAATAAAAATTATTTACCCTATAATTTGGAAGATTCTTTTTCTTTCTGGAAAAATTATTACTGTGGATCCATATTAGAAAAAAATAAACTAAGAAATAACATGTTGAGTAACTCCAATATGGCAAGCAGTATTATTTCTTTCAAATTCACAATAACACTATGAGTGGACATCCTCTCTACTTCAATGATTTGAAAAGTAGAGATCAGAGGACTTTAGTAATTTGATGAGATTCACACAGTAATTGGGTTGATCTGGAGTTGGAACCTAGGTTTTTCTGACTCCATAGCTCTTATTATTGATTGGCCACCTTGATTTGATAAATCAATATCTATTATGTAGATATGAGAAAAATTAAAAATGCTTAAAGGTCTCTGAAGCTAATAAGTGAAGGATAAATGCTTTTTAATAAAAGTGTATCTTTATCTGAGGAACTCTATCATATTTTTAATACTTACCTTGCTTTTAGGCCAGTCTACATGGAAAAGCTCCATAGATGTATAAAAGACTTCACTACAGATAAACAAGATGATGAGAATTAAGTATCCCTATAGAAAAAGCCAATTAGTAAGTTAGACTTACTAATTATTCCAAAGATTATGACCAATAGCAACTGTAGTGTACAGCTATACAAATTATATTCAAAAGTTTTTGTTTTTTTTTTTCACTTGAGGAAGGTTAGCCTGGAACTTACATCTGTGCCAATCTTTTTTCGTATGTGGGGTTTTTTTGTTTGTTTGTTTTGTATGTGGGTTTCTGCCACAGCATGGCTGGTGAGTGGAGTATGTCCGCACCCGGGATCCAAACCCATGAACCCAGGCCACCACGGCAGAGTGCAGAACTTGAACCACTTCAGCCATGGGACCGGGCCCTCAAAAAGTTTTTTGAAGTAGCATCTCATGATGTTCACTGACTGAAAGTGATCTTTGAAATATTTTGGTTTTGGTTTAAATACTTTTTTGAATTTGCTCAAAACTTTGGTCTGAGCTTTCACGAGAACATTTTATTCTTGTATCCTGTTTTTAAGCAAAATATTGGTGCTGTTTTTGGTGAGAATTTTCCCATGCTGTTGAAGCTAACATTCATACTTTTAAAAGTTTCTTGCACTCCTTTCTTTATATATGTCAACTGCATTATGAGACAGAAGCATCTGTTTAAATATTTCTCAATTGATTTTAGTTTTATGTCTTCCAAACCGAGATTACTAATTTGTGTCATTTTCATCACTCTCTCCTGGAGAAGTCTTATTTGCTTTTCCAAGGCACTAAGTAATTTTTTTTTTTTTTTTTTTGTGGGGAAGACCAGCCCTGAACTAACATCCGTCGCCAATCTTCCCCTTTTTGCTGAGGAAGACTGGCCCTGGGCTAACATCCGTGCCCATCTTCCTCCACTTTATGTGGGACGCCGCCACGGCATGGCTGACAGGCAGATGCGTCGGCGGGCGCCCGGGATCCGAACCAGCGAACCCCGGGCTGCCAAGCGCGGACTAAACCGCTGTGCCACCGGGCCGGCCCCTAAGTAATTCTTGAAGAAGGGAAAATTTCAAATTCACTTAAGAAGAAAGATATTTTGTGTTTCTTCACTTCTTTTGTTCCCAATCTCCTATCAGCCAACAACAAGGAGATCCAGCCCCAAAATCACTTTATGCATAAACTTAGAAGCATACAATTTTACGTAAGAAAGGACCTTTTGTCCACAGAAGAAGTCATCTTGTCCATTTCTCTCATTTAATAGGTGAAAACAGTGAGGCCTGAGAGTTTAAATGCCCTTCCAAGACATGCCACTTGAAAGTGACTGAGCCAGGTCAGCTTGTAGAAAGACCAATTCTCAATTTGCATGTATTCAATCTTATGACTTAGGTTTTCCTATTTTTTGAAAGTAGGGAATTGATATTATAAAGATGACTTTTCACAACTATCCCACAGAAGTGTAGGGGCATCAATATTATTACCCAGGGTTTATTTTAATTTATGTTTTTTTCCCAAATGAACATTTTAGCACATTTCAGTTTGGGACAACAAAAATTGCCTCTGAAACCTCAGACTTACTTGAGAAAGTTAAAATATGAAAGGAAATTAATTTGTTAATTTTCAAATAAGATTCAGTGTTAGAATCTATGTGGATTTTCTTCTTTTTTATCTCTGTATGGAGTAAAAAAAAAAAAAAACTTGGTTAGCTTCGTCTGCTTTCTTTTTTAGACTATACTGCGGAAAAGAGGTAAAAAAAATAATCAAATTAGATAGCAAGATTTCTAGTGAGATAAGTTTGCTCATCCTAAATGAGCATGTATAAAACAGTCCACCTACTGTTCTAGTTGCCTCAGTTTAATGCAGTTCCACTGAATGATCCTGTTAGCCTAACCTTCAATTTGCTGGGGTCTGAACTCTGAATTACAGCTTACGAACATAGTTTAACAGCTGGTACAAGAACTGCTTTTGAATTTTTAATCATATGAATTAAAGATGGCTAGAGATGCTTTTTTAGACTTCTCTGAGGAGGGATCTAATGTATAGAAAGACAAGTACAGATAAGCCCAGGAGAATGGAAACAGAAAGGTACTGGGTCTAGGGACACTAGGCTGCACACTCTGCTCACCAGAATGAGATAGCAACTGCAAAGCGTTCATTAACAATTGCATCTTAAGTAACCATAACATTATCAACTATTACACTGTCTCAAATGTATGACATATATTTTGTAGTTACTTTCAGATAGGCATTAGTCAAATAGATCTGAGCGTAGATTCAAAAGACCCATTACATCAATATCTTAAATTGGTAGAGAGACAAATCAGAAGGTAGTTCATCAACATACTAAAGGATTATTTGATCATGGCTATAGAATTTCTTAAAAACAACAGTGTTTTTCAAATGACGAGATTTTCGTGAATACTGAAATTAATTTAGTGGGGAATGACCAACACTTTTTAAAGAGCAACACAGAATAGAATGGAAAACATGAGAATGTATCTCATTTAGCACCGTTAGATTGTTGTGTGAAATTTTGTGTTAGCTGTGTGTGTTTGTGAGTGTGTGTGTATGTGTGTGTGCATGCTGGGTAATGCTATAAAATGTGCTTTTTTAAATCTAAGAACAGTTTGAAAAACTTTGGTGCAGGTTATTTAAATTAGATTTGTATTTCCAAATTTTTTATTATTCCGATGTACTTCTTAAGAATAAATCTAGCACATATAATCAGGTATATACAGAATAATAATATTGACACATAGCAGAGTTCAGTTTTCTAGTGACTTCTAGGAAAATGCCCAAAATATGGCAACTATCTATAAGGTATGGGAAGAAAAATATTTAGCATTTACGTTTGTTGTTTTTCTAACTATAAACATGTGTGTATGCATTTTACTAAACCCTTTTCTTTATTACTTATTCCAGCATGAACTTCCTTACATGTCAAAAGTTGCAGGGAATAAATTCAGTACAACTAGATATACTCTTGCATAGCACGTTAGCAGGCTGGTGTTTTAAGACAGGAAAATGCTTTGCTATTTAGTATTTCAAGTTTGTGCACTTCATAAAGTATAAGGACAACTATTCACCTGTTAGACTCATTTACCAAAATACAGAGAAAAGAGAAATTAAACTAAAAACAAACCAACAAAATTAGGGCATTGACCAAAATGAGTCACGGATCTTCCTTAGTCATAATTCCATGAATTCTCTACCGGGTTAATCTCCTAGTGAATGCAATGCAACGTTGTCTGTTTGTCTGGACAAGTGCAGCCAAGCTTTCTTCTCACAAACATAAAGATGTATGTGTTTCTTTTGAGCCACTCCACCTCATATTTTTAAGAACAAGTAAGTATATCTGTGAGAAGCTTGGGTCATGTATTAAGGATTTCCACGGTTTTCAAAAGGTTGAGAAAAGTGATGTTTTTAATTTTTGAGGAATAATACAACTCTTCTTCCCATCGTAACTGAGAACCTATGCACGGCCCACTTCATTCCCTTTCTGACATTAAGTCTTCGACAAGACTATTGAGAAGAGAAATTTACCTTTCCTTGTGACTAAGTGAAGGCTTTGTTTTTTATAATTTGATGCAAACTGGACAAATCTAGATAAGTCCAAAGAATAAATGAAGATGATTCAATTCATTGGAAGGGCTCAGGACTGGCCCTAGAACAAGCAAATGCATTGAGACAATAGATTCAGTAACTGATATGGCTCATTTTGGTGAGGCAATAAGGCAAGAAGTAACAGAGAAGAACAGATTTTGGATAGCTTGTGAATACTTTTCTTACCATGTGATGAAATGGTTGCTTAAAGCAGCTGGCTGCATTTAATTATTTTTATTTCAATTTTCTTTTTTTTAAAATGTGGTTACTTCATAGACACATTTATTTTCCAACATCAGCTCCTTAGTAGTATAATATAGAATGCCTCATTAGCAATGGAAAATGGGCTTAAGTTCATAGCAGGAATGTTCTGAATAATGTTTTTAGATGTGGAAGAAGTTAGCAAAGGAGATTATAGAACCTCTCTCTTCCCCCTGGAGAACTTTAAAAAAGTAAAACTTTTTATTTAATCCACAAATTTCACATGAGGTCTATCCTTATTTGCTGGTGCTGCTTTTACTTCACTAAGGTCCCCCTCCTCCCCTTGTTCTTCCTCATGCTGCCTTTGCTTGGAGAGGCCACCTGAGAGAATAGAAGTATGCCTCAGCTGGAAGGAGGACGTGGGTGCATGGGTGCTGCTCTAACAACTGTACTGATACGTTACTTTATCCATACTATTCCTCTAGTTTTCTCATTTGTTATTTAGGGGTTGGATTAGTGTGGTGGTTTTCCAAGTGTGGTCTCTGGACCAACAGCATCAGCACCACCTGGGAACTTGTTAAAAATGCATCCTCTTGGGGGCCATATCAAATCAACTGAATTAGAAGCTCTCAGGGTTCAAGAGAAGGTTGAACTTCTGTATATTCAGGTATGGAATGTTCTATCACAATTGAAATGACTGAGCAGTTCAATCAAATGTTTGGAAAACCACCAACAAAACTATAAAAGCAGACAGAATTTCTTACCTGGCAATGTTTACTATGCAATCGACACAAATATTTGCTCATTGAGTGTCTGCTCATACTTATTTATGCCAAAAGAACCAATTCATCCTAGATGGCTCAAACAAAAGTTCATCTATGTAGTCAACAAATATTTGTTGAATGCCTGGTATGGGCCATACACTGTGCTAGGTACAGAGGACATACTACGAAGATGGCGGTCATAGGTCTGTTACATCAAATCCTCTGTTACATCAAATTGCGGAGATTAGAAAAGTATTTGGAGAGCTGAATCAGGCTTTTTTTTCTTTTTGGCTGCTGATGCTACCAAAGAAACTTTTTATATTTCCAATAGTTTACGCTCTGCAGGTGGAAAAGTCTTTCCTACCAGAGAGAATGGTTACATCCCCCCTGATGAAATTTCCTCAGCCTGACAGTATGTTTACTAAAAATGCTATCTTTAGGGCATTCTAAAGAAAGGCAAACTACAGTCCCAGAAAGCGCAGCAGCTGAGATGTTTGCATGTGCTTCTAACTCAGATCTGAAGGGTGAAGCTGAAGCATCGGCCGCAGCTGGAAGAATGGGGAGCAGAACACTGGCAATGGGCAAAATGGTTATTCATTTCCTCTCTTGTGATCTTTCATATTTCATTTTTGTGCATCTCAATACGTAGTTGAGACTTTTCCCAGATTCACAATCAACCCTGATTATCTTCCTCCTCTCTCCATTTTTCCCTTTTTAGTTTCTTGGAAGCTGTTAGAGGAAGAAGATTAAAAACTATCTGGCGTGGAACATTCTTGCTTTTTTTTCTAGGTTGCTTAGTATTTGTCTAAGAGTTGAGACAAAGAGACAAAGGAGAGAATAAGGCCCAGGGATAAAGAGAGACAGAAAGTTTTCTCTTCAATATGTTTTTCATCTCTGACCTCACGTAAAAACTTTGCAGTGCATCCAGTCGTAATATTTACATAATTTTAAACAGGTAGTGGTTTCTTGGTGACTAAATTATTATATAGTGTTAATCCCCTCTTACGCTCCCATGGCTTGGTAGCTTTCTTATTTTCCTTGGGATTTAGTGTGTGTGGACAATTTAGTTTGAATGAACAACCCAGTAACAGTTTGATTGCTTTGAGCTGTTTGTAACTTATTGCTAACCTGAGCCCACCTGAGCATCAACTCTTACATTCTCTACAACTATTCTCAGCCTATATATGCTCGCAACAAGATCCACATAGTAGTTGAGGTCATATCGACTTTGGGACATTGAGAGGTACCTCCCAGGCTATAGCCTACTAGCTCCATCAGCCTTGGGGCAGTGTCTTCATCCCGAATAGAAGTTTCCCGTGATCTGTAGCAAATCTTACTCAGTTAAGAGATTTATCAATAAATTAAATATAGGTTAAAAGTTATCTGACTAGATTTGCAAAACCAAAAGCTTTAAGTCTTTAACAGGGAATGAATATATCAAATGGCAGATTCACAATCACCCCCACTATCCTCCACTCCCCCAGCAGATGCTAAAAGATGTTGAAAAATGCTAAAAGTCTGGAAAAATGGGCTGACTTTAATATGATTAAATTTGATAGGAATAATTGTAAGTCCTCAGACTTGGATTCAGAAACAAAATGCACAAAGGTAGGACTGGGGGTGATACGACTTAGCAACAGCATGTGTGAAAGAGACTTAGGCGTTTAGTTGACAATAAGCTCAGTAGGAGTCAACAGTAATGTGGCTGCCAAAGAGGCTGATGGACCCCGAGGCTGTATTAATAGAAGCAAAGTGTTAGAATAAGGGAAATAATGGTGCAAATCCACTTGAAGCTGCACACACAACACCTGGAGAGTGCAGTCAGCCCTGTGGGCCCCATGTGGACCTGTTTGTGAGGAACTGTGACAAGGCAAGTAAAGACAGTAGGAATTACCACATGGAAGAAACAGTTGTGGGAAAAGAGGTTTACCTTTAGAAAAGTCTTAAGTAGATGGTACCATGAATAATAGACTTGTCAAAAAAGGATTACAGTTACTCTGCATGATCAACAAGAAGAAAGAGAACCACTTTGTGGAAGACTTAAAGAGATAAACTAGAAAAATAATACAGGCATTGCAGTCAGGCTAATCTGGCATGGACTTCTGGCTTATAGGACTATGCTTTAAGCTTGAACAAGTTTATTCTTTTTCACCTCTATTTTCATATTCATAATATGAGGAAAATATCTACCTTATAGATTTGATGTGTGGATGAGAAATAATGTATTCAAAATAACTAGCACAATGCTTATCATCATATGTACTCAGAATCGACAATAGCAATGGTAAGAGTCAGAGATATCCAGGGTACAATGTGCAAAATTGGGAAGAAATAAAAGAAATTATGCTCATTAAAAATGGTGGTGAGACTGATGGATCAATGGAAATATAGAGAGTTGGGAGTGGATAGGTGAGTAATCAAATGACCCATAGGGTTTCTTTGGACCCTATTTAGAGATTATGAAACTTAGACATTCATTTTTGGTTTGATATTCAGTGATTGCATTCTTGGGGATTTTAACTAATGAGTAAGGCAGATCTTAAGATTATTTGTATTTCAATTTTAAACTAAGTATGTAAAAGTGGGTTGGTTCTATACATAATTCTTCATCAGGGCAAGGTTTTTCTTTTTTCTTTCTTTCTTTCTTTTGTGGGGAAGACCAGCCCTGAGCTAACATCTGTTGCCAATCCTCCCCTTTTTGCTGAGGAAGACTGGCCCTGGGCTAACATCTGTGCCCATCTTCCTCTACTTTATATGGGACGCCACCACAGCATAGCTGACAAGCAGTGTGTCGGCGGGCGCCGGGGATCCGAACCTGCGAACTCCGGGCTGCCCAGCGCGGACTAAACCACTGCGTCACCGGGCGGCCCCTTTTTCTATTTTTTTAATTGATAAATCTCATCTACTAAGAACAACATATAGGAGTTAATAAACATTTGTTGAATAAATGAGTGATATTTCCACCATTCATAGAAAGCCATGCTTAATCTAAGTTCACAGAGCTAGAAATCACACATGTAAAGGTATAGGGCAGAATTTTCCCTCAGAGAACTTTCAACTGGCCAGTAGAGTATTTTAAAAGAAATTATATTATGAATATATTTGGGTTAGGTATGCTCTCTCTAATCCATCCAGACCCCTCATTTCTTATTACTTATCCTCCGACTGATTCATTCAAATATATATTTGTGTTTAGGTTTTGTAGGCATTTGAGTATGTAATCACTCTACACAAGTGTGTTTCAATTTATGGTCCCCAGACCAGAAATATCAGTATCACCTGGGAACTTGTTACAGCTGTAAATTCTCAGGTAACCTGTGGGTTAACCAGACCCTTTAGGTGATTCTAATATACTCTGAGGTATGCCTACCCATCTAGGAAGGTATTACCTGGTAACATCTCTCAGTTCAGGCATAACTTGCAATGACAACAACAGCAAAAAACAAAACAAAAATAAAACAGATTCTCATGCCCCTTTCCAGATATACCTAAAGAGCCAGAATCTGTGGGATCAGGTTCCAGAAATCTAGGGTTTTAATTAGTACTTCCCTTCCTGCCCCCCTAGAACAACTTATTTTGAAGTCAGGCTAACAGGGTCCAAAGAGTGGTATTCAGGGATCCTTGGTCTATGTGACCTGACCTCTGCAAAGCTGGTCAGTCACCTTTCATGCCATATCAATGAAGGAGGCATTAAACATGAAGGGTCAAATGAGAGCAAGGCACACTGTTGTGCTTTCAGCACTACGAGTATGGATTCTCATCTCCTTTTCTTCATTTTATGTAAAAATCAGGTTCTCTTCCTGACTTGTGCTTAGTTTCAGTCTTGGTGACAAACCTTATACTGGTGAGCTGTGCTCCTGGGTCTATCTTGGTAGAAACCAATTAACATGTCACTTGCTTGGGATCCCTCAGGAGTATGGCACTGTGAAGATTCTCACACTCCTTTTTATCTGGTTTCCATTTCCATTCTCTACTTGTGCAATGAATCTGCTTCGCATTATAGTTACTACTTTTACTTTTCCGCTAAAAAGTTGCTAATTAATTTAATTAGTTTGGCAATGGATTTCTTCTATAATCCAATCCCAAGTGACCTTTCTATTCATGGCTCTAAAGATTACCTAAATATGTAAATCTTCTGTGCCATGCAGAATAACTAAAAGTAGGCTCTTTCATCTCTTTTCCATATAGCTGCATGTTACTCATTCTATGTGGACCAAATCAAACCACTCCTCTTGTGGAGATGGAGAGTCTATACACTTTCCAAAGAAGGCTGTGAGGGTATGCCTAGTACCAGGGTAGTCATTCCTGAAAGAGCCCAATTGGTGCTTGTATTAGGAATAAAATGCAAAGAATGACTATACAAGAAACACTGCAAAGATTATCATAAAGCCATTCATAAAGAAATCATCAGTGTATATTTTTCCTCAAGGAATGAAGATTCAAATAAAGCTATTGCTTGCCTTAATAACAGCATCCAATTAATCAAATGCAAAGGAACCAAACCTCCACACCATAGTTTTTATATTCAAATAAAATTGGTCTTCCCAATAAAATATCATGTTTGACTTAATACTGCAGAGTTCATAGAATCACTATATAAACTTACTGCAAGAAGGAGATCCTTCTCTCTTCTTCCATCTTTCGTTTCTTAAATTCCTGTGGTGCAATGAGCGTAACATAACACAAAGCACTTATGTGAAAGCACAAGAGCCAAGATCTAATTCAAACAAGATAATTCAAATATTTGCATCACTTAAGTAACATAAAGTATCATTTTATTAGGTCATGATTTCATTTATGTAAAATGATGAATATGGTAAAGATATATATATAATTACTCGATATGATATATATGTACGTGTACTTATATAATAAGCTATAGAAGTTAAAGAAATTTGAAAAACATTGTTAGAATAAAGTAACATACAATATATTTTAATTCTTTTTGATTTTTAATGAAATTGTGAATCTTTAAACCTAATTTTTTATGTTAAAATGGTTAATAAATCTAAAAAATGAAGTTTTTATTAAATGTTATAGAGACATTCAAAAGGCCACATCTTCATGCTATGCAAGTTTCACTACCAGAATTAGGTCTTGACTGAAAAAAATGGGCATTTGTTAATAGACAGAGAGAAGAAAGATGATATTATATATTGATGAGAGTTTTTCTTAAACTTGAATTTGAGAAAGGAGGAAGAAGAGAGGAGAAAGAAAGAAGACAAATAGAAGAAGAAAATGAAGTCCACGATTCTGTATCTTAGTACTTCTCATAGGCTTGTAAATGTTTTGTTGCTTTTTCATGTGCTTTCTTCTGTTGGTATATACATTCACCCAACCCTTCAGAATTGCACCAAATATGATCTGAAAGGAAATTTAAGAAGGGCTGAATGGCTATATGAATCAGGTCAGATATGGAATAGATGTTGTGCTGTCTGGTATTTTGACATTTCATGGAGAAATCTGATCCAGATTTCTGGCTGTTGCTGCCTTTCAAATCACACATTGGACAATGACTACTACATCTTCAAGGAACAGGAGTGTTAACAGCTAAATTTCAATGTAATTGCAGGAGATGTGGATAGATCTCAGGCCTGGTAGAATTTAGGACTCATGGAATAGTGCTTTTATAGAACTTATATTGCTATTTGGAATATAAGAAAAACCTATTCTGTGTTACACATTGCAAATAGCTAGGGGTGAAGGATATCATAATACAGAGCCCTTTTTGTTATAAACGAATACCTTAAAAACAAATCAAAAGAAAATAAAGCTTTAATCAAGTAAATATGTGTCCATCAACCAAGTAATGAGCGTAGCTGGAGAGGCAGACAAATTTAAGACACAATTCCTTTCCACCAAAGTTTACAATTTACTAAGGAGAAAAGAATAAAAACATGAAATTAAAAACAGTATATATAGATGTGTGTATTTGTGTATATACAGTATATACATGTAAATTCAGTGCTAGATGCAGACAATAAGTTATTAGAATTCAACAGATTGGATTATGTGTATTGAAATACTTCCGTTGAGGAGATAGGACTGTAACCAGATCTTTGAAGAGGAGGAAAATTTGAAAAGGAGGGAGAGTTATAGGAAGAAAATGACTGGACATTCCTATCATGGGAAAAATAATATAGTGCAAAATAGACCGATGTGTCTTTTTGGGAAAGGATGGTGCATACAGACCTGACCAAGAATACCTTTGGGGCTAGGTTGGTGGGGAGGGTGGAGGGGAGGATTTACACTGATGGAATTAAGATGGGTGAAGATGGATGCTGAAAAATCATGGAGCTGCTACCCTCTATTCCTTGAGCCTGGACTAATGGGGATAAGTCCTGCTCTCTTTTCCTATCTACTTAGGCAACGTAATAATTTCCTAACTGAGAACAATTGCGCACGCGTTTGCAAGTGCTTCCTGTTTAGGTATCATCATACCTTTATGAGATTTCACATCAATATGATAAATTTGAGGTAATGAAGTTATGATAAAAATGTGATTTTGAAGTAGAAATATTTAAGTCAGAACTGCGTATACTGTGTTATTACATGTATATTACACAGCTCTCAGTAGCAACTGAAATAGTATGGGTTGCTATTCGTACATGCATTTACTTCATTTCACTAGCTCTTAACTTTCTCCAAATGTTTATATGGAGGCAGGGAAGGGTACAGAAGAGTAATATGGCTGTAATTATGAGGCTTCTCGGGACACAATAAACCAAAACAGCAATGCAGAAATAATTTGCAAACAAATGCCTGAGATCAAAACTATCTACCAGAAGAGGAAGGCAGGGCCTGGTGATCTGAGTACAGAAATGTAGGCCACAGGCATAACCTCTGGAGCAAAGAACTCAGGATATTTGCTCAGTGGATACCAACACATGTTCACAGCTTTGGAACCAAACTGCAGGGATGTGGATCCTGGTGCCATCATTTGTAACCTGTGCAACCTCAGGAAAGTGGCTTCACTACTCAAGGTCCCAATTTTCCCATCATAACCTGCTTCATAAAGTTGTGAGGGTTAAAAGAATTACAATTTGGGAAAATCTTAGAACAGTGCTCAGCATAAAGTATCACACAAATAGTGTAAGCATGTACTATATTATCCAAAACAGGACATTTTTAAGTGTGAAAGGGAGTGCTAAAATAATTAAAATTTATAGATTATTTTGAAAGGTTTATTTATTGACCAAAAAACAGTTTCCTCCTAAACAATAGTAGTTTGTTAAAAAATAATTTTCAAAAATAAACATCTTTCTTAAAGATGAAATAACATATATTCACATAAATTAAAATAGAATTATTTATATTGTTTATTGAATATTAGGAAGGAATATAAGTAGAAGAATTATTTTTGGTACATTTTCATGAACTTAATCAGTTTCCTTAGTTTGTATTATTGCATAACTGGTTTTGTTCCATACAACATATTTTGTTTTTCAATGTGTGTTTTGTTTTAATTTTTAACAGCTTTATTGAGGTATAATTTGTGTGCCATAAAAGCCACTTAAGTGTACACTCCAATGTTAATATTTTTAAATAAATTTACAGAATTGTGCGAATATCATCACAAGGGCTTTCTATTTTTAACTTCATAAAATTACCTGCAACATTCTTCCAAGTTCTTTTTTCTGATTAATTAATTTGAAACTGTTGATGCCTTCAATTGACTCTTCTCTATGGACTATAATAATTCTAAATGAGACAAGGATCTGTTCACAGATACTGAAATACCTGATAACCTCATGGTAAATGCTACTAAGAGAAAATACTCTCATCTTATAAGACATTTTTCAAATAAGTTACCTATGCATTACTATTTTGAATGCTTTGCCATATTTAAATCCTGTGAAACTGTAGCCTTTCTAATTTTTTTCCATTTCAGTATACTATGTACATTTTTTCAATTAAAATAAGGAACTCCGAATTTTTTTTCCCACAAGTCAAGATTTTTCAGCACAATTTTAGAATTTAAAAACTAAATAGTGCATGTTATTTGAGTATTCATCATTTAAATTTCACAATTTTCCCATTGTTATCATAAGGATAAATTTTCATTTCTTTCTGTTTGCAGGAACCTCCATATTGTTTTCCATAGTGACTACACCAATTTACGTTCCTACCAACAGTGCACAAGGGTTTTCTCTACATCCTCGTCAATACTTACCCCTTGTCTTCTTGATGACAGCCATTTTAATAGGAGTGAGGTGATGTTTCATTGTGGTTTTACTTTGCATTTCCCTGATGATTGGTGATGACCACCTTTTCATGTACCTGTTGGCCATTTATTTCTTTTTTGGAAAAATATTTATTTAATTCCTCTGACCATTTATAAATCAGATCGTTTGTTTTTTGCTGTTGAGTTGTATGGGTTATTTATATATTTTGGATGTTAACCCCTCATCAGATATATGATTTGCCGATATTTTCTCCCATTCTGTAGGTTGCCTTTTCATTTTGTTGATGGTTTCATTTGCTGTGCAGAAGCTTTTTGGTTTGATGTAGTCCCACTTGTTTATTTTTGCTTTTATTGCCTTTGCTTTGGGATCAAATCCAAAAACTCATTGCCAAGACCAATGTCAAGGAGTATATCCCTTATGTTTTCTTTTAGTGGTTTTACAGTTTCAGATCTTATGTTCACGTTTTTATAATTTTGAGTTGGTATATGTGTATGGTGTAAGATAGTGTTCCAGTTTCATTCTTTTGCATGTAGCTATCCAGTTCTCCCAAAATCACTTGTTGAAGAGACTATCTTTTCCACATTGTATGTTCTTGGCTCCTATGTTGTACGTAAATTAATTGACCATATATGTGTGGGTTTATTTCTGGGCTCTCTATTCTGTTCCATTGATCTGTGTATCCGTTTTTATGCCACTACCATACTCTTTTGATTACTATAGCTTTGTAATATAATTTGAAATTAGGAAGGGTGATGCTTCTGGCTTTGTTCTTCTTTCTTAAGATTGCTTTGGATATTAAGGGTCTTTTGTGGTTCCATACAGATTTTAGGATTTTTTTTTTCTATTTCTGTTCTAAATTTTAACACAGAGATATAAAAATTATAGAAGAGTTTTAATACCATTTTAGAACACCTAGCAGTTCTTCAAATGATAAAACACTTCTAAAATCTATTTGTTGATGGACAATGAAAAGAGAAAGCATGTACTACCATGTTGGTTTTTAAAAAAAATTATTCATCACAACTTCATCACAAAAATTCTGTATTTTAGTCAGTCCTACTGTGCAGAAATAAAAAAAAACTGTAAATTCTGACAACAGCTACTTCTTTTTTAATTGAAGATTTTCACAGTTTGTTTGGAAACAAAAGTATAAACTATATATTCACCACAGACAATTTCAAGTATATTTCTGTTCTGAGGGTTTCCTAATTTAGTAAGAACATTTTTTTAACATGACGCTTTTCTTCACCAATATTTATATTTATGTTGTCATTACAAAAGCAAATAATTGTACTTATTTATTTTTGAACTTTTTAAACTAAATTTACAATGCCAGATGTTTCATTTCAGCAAAATGAACTACCCTAATCTTTAATTTTATAAATGAGATCAAAAAATTGAACTAATGCTAGAATTTACTTGTCAGTTTGAAGCATCTGATACCAAAGATATAAAACTAACATCATTTAACCATTTGCGCAGTTCTTTGGCTAATAGAGCCAATACATTAGCAGCTATTACTTTCCTTTTTTTATGTGCACAAGAAAATTTGGATTTCAGCATGAGCAAAATTAATGAAGAACATTAACATTACCTAAATGAAAAGCTTTGCTTTCAGAGTAATATGAAAACCTACCTTCTTTAGCTACATTTGTTAAATTATCGTCTTTGGCACAGTCATCTGTACGCAACTACTAACTTTTGAAGTAGATGCTGATGCTTCTTCAAAAGAGTTGTGTCTGGGTTTTCATGTGTTTAGTGATATCCTTATGGTCCCTATAGTGGATAATGAATGTCAGCAAGTTTTCTGTGCAAGTTAAAATTTCACCCTCTTTTTTGGAAAGGAGAAATTCAATAATTAACTTTTCATTAAAATAATTCTTTAAAATGTTTGTTTATTGAAAAAGGCAAAAAGAAAGCCACAAGACATTAAAGGAAATATATATATATTCAGGGGCTGAATGACTGAAAGGTGGAGTTCTACCAAACCATCCTGACTTATTGAATGCAACTATTAATAATAATCCATTGCTTGACAATGAAAAATCTGGGACAATGCTAGCAGGAAGCAGGGACAACAAGTGTGAGTTTGGACTCTCCAAGCAAACCTGGAAATATGATCCCCCATACATAAGAGTCAATGCCAATACTGTGCATGGATCAACTGAACTGTGCCTGGATCAAAGTAAAGCATGATCACAAATTGCATTAGCCACATATGCATTTTTATGTAACTTATATTTTACTCATGGTTTTTTCTGTGTGTGTGAGAAACACCAAATTTCAAATTAATTTAGAGCTAGCATGACATTGTCTGCATATGCTAACCCATCTCCCTTCCCAGCCACTCACTGTTCTTCATTCCATTAGCTGAGAATATAATTAAGCCTGAGGATTTTGTGAGTTTTTTTAGCATGCCTATTTAGAGGAGACTTAAAAGCTTTACCTTTTTGCTTTTGGATGCTACATATAGGACAAGGACAAGCAGAGAGTGCTGACAGCATCAATTAAAGAGGTAATAAAGAAAGTCTGTCTGTGGCTAATCTGGTCGAACATCGCAGGATCATATTAAGTAATAGCTGTTGAATACGTCTATAAACAAGGTATTAGCCAGTTTTTCTGACACTCATAGTGGCCCTGGGTCAGTCTTATCATCTCTTCAACTGAATTTCCTCATCTCTTACATAGACGTGCATAATTTTCTAAAAAGTCTAGACAGAATTGAGATTGTTAGGAATATCAGTGACTTTAGGGAAAACATTTGTTGTGAAAAACATGGTTTGGTCCTAATAAATTGTCAGCATGCTTACCATTAATAACTTTAATATTTTTATAAAAATTTCTTTTTATTCCCAGCTGCACTGATGAGGAGACTGAAATATAGAAAATCCAGGGTAAATTCCACCAGGCCACACAGTGAGGTCTGATAGAGCCAGGAGAGACTTGATGTAATCCGGACTCTCAGACTAATGTTCTACCATCTAGACCTCCGTGTGAGCCTCGCGAGTGTAGGTAGGGACAGCTTTCCCTAAAATGCTCGTGAAGCAAATCAGAGTAATGTTTCATTCCATGGGATTTCTAATTTGAAATGCAAACAATTGCCAATTTGTTTGACTTGTATTTATAATTATTTCCTTGTGAATTACTCATCACTAAATGCTTTATAAATATTTTCTCTCCTTCCCAGTGTCTATGAAATGATCATAGCGTAGAAAATGTTGGCTTTCAAGCAGTTATTAATATCTCCTTTTACAATAACATGCATTGGTAAGATAGAATACAAGCTCTTTCAAGAAACAAATCTTGAATTTGAATTCCCTCTCAGACAATGACTCATCTGATGTGCTTAATAAGATGAACTACATAGTGGCTTTTATTTAAAAGTGTCTATTATATAACAAGTAGAAAGCAAATATGCACATTTGAATTTAGTTGAGCACGGCCTCACCATCAGCTCTGAAAATCTGATAGATTTTCAGACTTTGCTAAATTTCAATAAGCTGAAGGCATCGCACCGAATGCATTACTGAATCTGGTTTCACTTTTGCCAATAATGAAAAAGACAAGC
The DNA here is from genome assembly GCA_031878705.1 of Tapirus indicus. Classification (NCBI taxonomy): domain Eukaryota; kingdom Metazoa; phylum Chordata; class Mammalia; order Perissodactyla; family Tapiridae; genus Tapirus; species Tapirus indicus. The sequence continues at coordinate 61,145,410 of CM062926.1, forward strand.
TAGTGGCCCTAATATGGCAGCATGCATCATATACTTACCATAATCTCAAAGGTTAACTCTGCATGAAGAATGGAGGCTTTTATTTTTCAGTCTTTTTGAATATGAGACATAATTTAAAGCATTTTCTAGATGGTAAAATAAATAACCCTTTATGCAGAAACTTACCAAATTCAGAGTAGAATACTGAACTCAGTAACTAGATTCAGAATATTGTTCTTACTCTGTGCTTGTATTCATTTTAATATCAAATAACTTTAAAGAAGAAAGAAAACAGCAGTTCTCCCCCTTTTGGTCCTGGTTGCTATAAAATGGGAGTTGTATGTGTGCTTTTCAGGCTTTTCTGTGAAGAAGTGGATATGAATTCAAACCAGCCTAAATACTAAAAATCCAATATCCCCTTTTAAAAACAGAAATTCAAAACTGTTAAATATTAACAGCAATGCTCTTAAGCGCGAGAGAAAGGGAATCTATTAGAAAAAAATCAGAGAAGAGTAACATGCTTATTAAAGGGCCACAAGGATTGACTTTAAGGAAAGATTAAAGAAAAAATTTAAAAAGGAAACCTGGATCTGTTGCAGAAAAAGATCGTGGGAACCAAAGCTGTAGTAGTAACGTAAATAGTCTGGGTAGAGCAACGTCACATTTTGGTGTAATTGAGGGAGGAAAATGACCCAGCTCTATTTGCTAATGATAAGAACCATTTGGTGAAGGATGTCATAATCAAAAGGCAAGTCCTCAGCTTTAAGTATTATTTCAAATATCTCTTAATGTGAAAAAAATGTGATAATAATCAAATGGATGTAGAATTTTGAAAAATATTTATTCAACTCAATCCCTACTTTGCCCCCAAATCTTAAAATAGTAAAATAAAAAAAAAAAAAAAAAAAAGAGAGCTACTTAGATACAAAAGTCCCAACTCCATGCCCCAATAGAGGACTTACTCTGTATGACTGACACAGAAATTCATACGGAGGGGCAAGATGATATGAGTGACAGGATGAAGGGAGAAGAAAATGCTCATTTTAAAAGGAAAAGGAAAGGTTGTGTGAAACATGAAAAGCCACACCATATCTGAGAGAGATGAAAAGGGAAGTCAAGAATATCATGCAGTTTCCCATTCCCTTTACCTGATTCTTCTTGCCACTTCATTGGTTAAGTTTTATAGGTTGCAATAACTGGCACGTAAGAGGTATGCCTGTCAGCTGTTCACAATGCAGAATCTTGAAAAGGTCAGCATAGTAGCAGTATGACAGGCCATGTAAGTCATTATGTGACTTATAACTCATTTGTAAGTAGAATGAGAACTAGAGCAAATTAATGTAAACTCTGCCATAAGACCTCTGAAAACATGTTAGTTATATAATGAAAGCTAGGTTTTCCTTTCTATCTAGAAAGACAAATAGATATTTCCCCACAAGTGTGTTGCCTTCCTTAGGAGCAGCAGAAATAGAAAATAAGTTCCATTTGCTGTGAAGAGGTTTAAAGAAAAGATACTAGCAGCAGAAGGAGGCAGTTTTGGGAGAAGATATGTAATAAAATATATATATAGGTAGTATGTGTGTTTAGGTTCTGGTTGGTGCCAGTTAGACATCATTTCCTTTTCAATAAAAATCTTAAGACTTTCAAAGTCATGGATTTTTAAGGAATATTAAAATAATATTATCAAGTAAGAAACTATATTTGTGAATTTCCACAGTATTATTGTGATGGATCTGTTAATTGTGGAGCTTTATCTTGCATTAAAATAGGCATAATTTTATACCATTAACCAAATACTGTTTTTGGAAGGAAAACTAGTAATGTACACACATATCACAGCACATTCTTAAGTACTGAAATGCTAAAGGAAGTTTCTGCACATGCTACAGGTGATTGATATGGAGTAGTGAAGGAGTTAATTATCCATAATACCTTTGTTTTCCCAGATGTTCCACTGTGTCTCTGTTATACACTTAGGCACAGTTCCTAATGGCAAAATCTATTAGAACGCACAATATTCTCCCAAGGGAGGTGGTGGAAGTCCTGTCACTTGAGACATTTAAAACTACACTGGATAAAGCACTAGAGAGCCGAGAGTGCATGTGTTCCAACCCTCGGGAAACAATACGTGACCTAATGGGTGCTTTTCCATCCCTTAATGTCTCTGATTCACTGGGTGTTTTAATAGCTACCTCATATTTACGTAGGACAACAGACTATTTTTTCAATGGGAATTAGTTTGGTCTATAAAGTGTCAAGACAGAGGTGACAAGACAAACCCCAAGGGAATGGAGGAAGCCTCATGGAAATTTAACTGATCTGGAGGAGGGTTGAGCAAACACAACAGTATATTAGGGTTTAGCAAATGCTTCAACTTTTTTCAAGTGTTTTCAGTGCAAGGAAACCCAAAACACATTTGGCTAAACACTTTTTCCTTAATTTTCAAACCCATGTGTATTTCAAGGGAAATTTAATCCATGTGTTTCTGATTCATTTACACTTAGCTCATCAAAATGTGGTTTCGTAAGACCCATTTGATGTCTAAGAAGCCTTGTGAGCTTTTTTATAAGCCTTTTTTCTTTGAACCAGGAAGTTGCTTTTTGCCAAGAGTCAATGGAACTTCAACCCAAAACGAGTCAGTTTCATTTGGATTTTGGAATCCTCAAAGGTGGTGGGAGCTAATGAGCGGGGAGCGGAAGGGGACACTGATTTGGATAGAATGAACGTTCCCGTTTCTAATATGTTATCTATTCACATGGCTTGAAAAATCTTTTTTTTCAAATTTATAGTAGAAAATCCATATTAAATGCTTGAAAATTTTGTAGAAAACATTCAGATGAATTTTATTACAGGATGCAGTATTGTCATGTGTTCTGATAATTGTCCACTAATGTGTCTCTTGGTGATGAATAATCAGGGCAGTCATGTCATATTTATCTCAGGGGCAGTTATAAAGAAGTGACTCCAAAAGATGTTTAGATTGGCCATTTTTCTATATTAAAAGAAAAAAGCCCTCTGTCTAGTTTTTGTTGCTCTGTGCACAACACTACTGGTTCTTGAAACAAGAAATGAGACAAATAAGGCTCAGTGATTGTGCTGATTCAGGTGCACACAATCCCCTATCTCATGGTCAGTGTTCTTAAAGAGCATCTGGGCTAAGGAAACATACATCCGGTACATCCGTCAAGTCCATGAGAAAGCCAACAATGTTTGCACCTGCAGGATGAATTACATCTTTGGTGAGTGTGGGGAGCTGCACAGTGAGACAGCTGAAGAGCTGACACATTTTTTCCTCCTACTCCTACTATACCTTCTTTTTGTGCTCCCTTTCCTTTTCCTACTTTTTCCTCTCCCTTTTCCCCACCTTTATACGATCACCACTAGATAATGGATCAAATGCAACACATTCATCCAAGGATGGTTGACATGGTTTACACATTGCTTTAATTTGGTTGTTCTTTGGATGAATTCTTCGTTGAGAACAAGATAATGAAAACCACACGGTCATTGAACACAAAATTTGCTGTCACTTTGGGCTCTTCCCTTGCAGCCCATTTCATTTCATAAAGGCTGGTCCCTGAGTTTACTCCAGTAGAATATACCACCCAGGTGGAATCCTGCCCACTATAGGCTTAGGTAATTCAGCAAATATTGCCAATTTAGTCCCTGCCTCACCTATACATCAGAGAGCTTATCTGAACGTAGCATCTCTTGCTAGCCTGATATAGCTTTAGAAACTTGGCCTTTTAAGTATTCATGTGAGTTCTGTTCAGGGACCTTCATTGTGGGACTTGAAGACAGAAGAATGAATATTTTGAATGTTTATGGTGAATGTGTACTTAGTTTCTGGGCTGAGTTTTGACAGTATAGAGCAAAATTATACATTTTTTGACTATGGCAGCAAGTTCAGACTACAGGTGTGAGGATGAAGAATTATCCATTAATTCAAATCCTGTATCAGTGAGTGAAAAAGCTCAAAGCAATAAAAATAGAGATGAGGTCCCTGGCATTTGAACAAAAGAAGTTTATTTTCACTTTCAAATTTGTCACTAGTTTTACACAGACACCAAAGATACATCTCAGCTATATAAATTCATCTCTGAAAACACAAAGGTAAAAACTATTATATGTGGTTTAAGATACAAAAATATTTTCTTAAAATTGGCTGGGAAGACTCTTGCACTGACAGAACTTATGAAAATAGTCTATTATGTCTAATTTCATTTCCTTTCTCAAAGACATGTAATTGACAATGAAAACTACAGTCAATGCTCAAAATGTAACTCTCAAACATCTTTCTAATGCTGAAGAAATACTGTCAATTTCTTTTTTAGTACAAATAAATATTTTGCCTTTAGTTAGAAATCTTTGTCATTATTGATTAAGCAAAACAAACTTTGTATATTATAACATTATCTTTCCCCTATAAGTGTAGAAATGGAAGCAAAGTGATTAACAACAAAATATATAAATTGCTGTTATTGATGTTACTGAGAGATGGAAAAGAATCTAGAATCATTTTGTCCAAACTCCTAATTTTATGGGTGAAGAAACAGAAAGGCCAGAGAGCTTAGGAGGCTTGTTCAAATTTCCCAAGCTGGCTTATATCAGAGTGGATATCAGAGTTTAGCTCTCTTAAATACTAGTCCAGTGCTATTTTAATGATGGGAAAAATTTCTATAAGAGGAATATACCCCTGGTTGGGACACATCAGATAAGACTACAGAGATTTTGGGACTTGAAAAGTTCTCACTAGGTAGAATTACACTATATAGAACAGATTAAAGTGGAATTCACTCATTGAAGTGGAGTTGGGAGACCTAGAGCCCCATAGGTTTGCCCCTCTCACCTACGCCTACTGGGAGGATTCTAAGGCACCTGAGAAGAACACCAAGGGATCCTGAGGACTATGTCTTGAAACCACCACCAACTTCTCCAATTGTGGAAGATAAACACTAAAGTGACCCCCAACGACCCCACTGTATTAGTTTGCTAAGGATACCATAATAAATTCCATAAACTGGGTGACATAAACAACAGAAATTGATTTTCTTACAATTCTGAAGGTCAGAAGTCTGAGATTAAGATGTCAGCAAGGTTGTCTTCTTCTGAGGCCTCTCTCTTTGGCTTGTAGATGATCATCTTCTCCCTGAGTCTTCACATGGTCTTCCCTCTGTACATGTCTTTCTTCTCATCTCACCTTCTTGTAAGGACACCAGTCATGTTGGATTAGAGTCCACCCTAATAACCTCATTTTAACTTAATTACCTCTTTAAAGGCCTTGTCTCCAAATGCAGCCCCATTCTGAGGTACTGGGAGTTATACTTCAGCATATGAATTTTGGGGGAACACAGTTCAACCAATAACACTCACCTTCTTATGTTCATACCTTTTATAATCTCCTTCCTTGAAAGTGGGTGAGAACTTTGACTTGATTCTAACCAGTAGAATATGGCAAAGGTGATGGGAGTCACCAGTTACCAACAACCTGAGTGAACTTCGAAGTGAATTCTTCCCCAGTCAAGCCTCCAGATGAAAATGACAGCCATGGCCAGCATCCTGACTGTGGCCTTACAGAGGACTCAGCCAAGACATGCCTGGACTCCTGACCTACAGAAACTGTGAGGTGATAATACATATTGTTTTAAGCCACTGAAGTTGTAATCATTTGTTCCATGATATAGAAAAGTACTACCTAAAAATCCATGAGTGGCTTTGGAACCAGGCTGTGGGCAGAGGTGGGAAGAATTTTGATAAGCATGGTAGAAAATGCCTAGATAGACTTGAATAGATCATTGGCAGTTATCTGGACATTAAGGATGCTGTCAGTGAGGGCTAACAATGAATAAAGGAGCATGTTATTGAAAGTTGGAGGAAGCAGGATCCTTGTTATATAGTGACATAAAGCATAGCAAAATTGTCTCTGACAGTTAAATGGAAAGTACTCGAAAGTGATGAATTTGGTCATGTAGCTGATCTCCAAGCAAAGTGGTGAAAGTACTGTCTTGTTTATTCTTGCTGATCATAGAAAAATGTGAGAGGTGAGAGATAAACTGAGAGAAGAACTATTAAAAATTACAAAACAGAATTTGATGATTTTGAAAATTCTCAGTCTCCCCAGATGGCAAAAAATAAATAACATTGATATTCACTGTAAGAAAAGCTTGCTCTGGAGAAAAGTTGAGGATTTGACTCTATAAACTTTTACTAAAGCCTCAGAAAGATTAAAAAGTTAGAGTATTAAGTCACAAAAAAGGGCCTCTCAAGAGGTTCTCTATGTGCCTCAAAGATTCTCCCGATCAAACTATAAAGATTCTGCTAAATTAAGTGTGGTGCCTCTTAGCCATTTTATCAGGATGCCAAGGTAAAGATGGGATTATCTCAAAGATATCTGTGGACCTGGTTTTTATCTAATGACACGAACCCCATTAAAATCTACAGGAGACTCAGAAAGTACTTGAGGTTTCAATGAAGAAGTCACTGTTAGCTTGGACTGAAAAGGACAGAGGGTACAATACGAAAGGAGGCTGTCAGACCCCCCAAACTTCTACTGGCAGGAAGTGCTGATAAAACAACTCACTTGCAAGCCTATGCTGCCTTTCATGAAAAAGGAAGATTGACTCAAAAGGCAGAACCAAGAGAGAAAGGATGGAAGTTAGAGCCACGGAGAATTATTCCCAGTCCTTGAAATCTAATCCAAGAAACTCTCAAGATTTGCCTGCCTAGATTTCAGAACTTCTTTTTATCTTCCATTTTCACACTTTTTGAACTGGAATGTCTATAAATGTTATTTTTAGTTGTGCCACCATTTTTAGACTGAGTTTGTTAGAGGCAGATAACTTGTCTTTAGTGTTGCAGGGCTACAGATGGAGAGGAATGCCTCAAGAACTAGCTATTCTAGATTATATCCAAAAACCTCATTCTTACCTAGACCTGATTTAAATGATGAGATTTTTGAATTTGAGCTGGTACTATAATGAGATGAGAGTCTTGGGAACTTTGGAGGGGGTGAATTTATTTTGCATATTGGAGGAACATTAATCATTGATGGCTAGATGGTGAACTGTGGTAGACAGAAGCTAAGATGACCTAAAGAGCCCCAGTTTCAATCCCCTGTGAAATCTCCTCCCCTGGATTGTGGGTGGGACCTGTAACTTGCTTCTAACCAACAGAATAGGTGGTGGGGTGTCACTTCCAAGATTATGTTACATTATATAAGAATCATCTTGCTAAAAATCTGTTGATGGCTTGAATCAACTTGTAAATGGACCTGTCCCCTGACAAGTCTCCAGATTAGAAACATTTGTTTGTTAATCTTTTTTTGTGTCCTCTCACCTATATGTGGACATATTGTCTTCAGGACCAGGAAATTTTAAACTTTTGAAATTAGGAATTATGACTGTCATTTCTATTGTCCCCTGGCAGTTAGTAGGGGGATAGTGGAACATAGTTGAGTGAGTAAAGATCAGGGTTAACTTGCTCAATGGCTCAAATCTTTCTTCTCTAATAATCTCAGCAAGTTGGCTCTTTTCATCCTTATAAGATGGATGTTCTAGTTCCAGGTATAAAATGAAGATGAAATGATGTACAGCAGGAGATGAGCAACTATTTCCTCTGTAATTTCTTTTTATCATCAAGGAAACATTTTCCAGAATCCCATAAAATAGTCTCTCCACATATCTCATTGGCCAGTCCTGGGTCACATGTTCACCACAAAACAGTTCCTTGGCGAGCAGACCGACAGGTCAACTACAGCATGCTAAGACCAATCATGATTCTTCTGAGCCTCCGGGGAAGAGAAAGTGGGCACACTTGAACGAAATTGGCTTCTGCAAATATAGGAAAGAAAGTGAATTTTCTGTTGTTTAGACAAACAAAATATCCTGCTCAAGAAAATTCAATTTTATAAATTGGCTGAAAAATCCATAAATATTAATTGAGCATCTCCCATGGACAGTACTCTAGGAGCTAGGAATATAACAGTGAAAAAACAGAATTTCTTCTACCTCAAATAAATAATGTCACATGTTGGTGGTGTAAAAGATAAAATTCATAAATCACTTGGTGAGGGTGTGTGGGGGCTCTTTTATGTAGGCCGGCCATGTGTACATCCATGGAAGAACGGCAGTGATACAAACTGACCTGAATTCACACTTATCTAAATAAAAAGAGATATCCCATTTTGGCCCGGTGGCTAATCGCTCATTGCACTTGTTTTGAACAGCTCTCTTTCCCCAATATTTCTAACCTCTTCTTCATTATTGTCCACTTTCCATGCATACTTCAGCATACCAAAGAGTCTCCCATTTTAAAAATGAATGAATAAACAAACAAATAATAACAGTGCCACTGTATAGGGCTGCACTGTCTGTCCTGCCCCACTCCAAGGTCAGACAGACACAGACTACAGTATAAATAATTGTAGTGTGGTGTCCTTGAAATCTTCCTTCTACCTCAATCTCTGCTCTAGCTATGGTCTTCTCTTTCTGTCCTGCTCCTCACTGAAAATAATTAATAATAATAGATAATTCAAAATCAAAAAGTAAATAATAAGTAACAAAATAATTTTCTACGCTAGTCATTTCTTCATTTTCTTCTCCTATTTATTTCTAAAGCCATTGCAATCTGTCCCCCTACAAGGTCAACGGTGACATCGTTTTACTAAACCAATAGATCCTTTTCAGTCTTTATGTTATTTGACATTTTGACAGCATTGAATTCTCTTTCTTGAAATATTCTCTTCCCATTTCACATTTTATCCTTAGTTTCTTTAGTCTCTCTGATTCTTCCCTCTCAGCTATTCTGGGGATTTCTCGCAATTCTATGATGCTCTATGTTCTGCCCTAGGCTCCCTTCTCTTCTCACCCGTGTGATACAGATAGAACAACATAGACTTGGGTAATCAAAATCTTGTTGGCCATTTTTCAGTGGTACATAAAAAGTTTTGATGTATTTTGGTTATTTTAATGCATCTAAACCATGTTCAGTTTAATCTTGTATTTTGAAGTTGATATTTTTTAAATGAGATGGATAGCTAGCTAGCTAGAGATTGATCTATTTACATCTATAGCTATTTCTGTGCAACAATTAAGGACAATCTCACCTAAGACATTATCTGGTACCTACCTGACACATATCAGGTGCTTAATAAGTAACAGTTGAATAGATTAATAGATACAATTTTCTAGAAAATATAAAATCATGACCACGAACTGCAAAATATTGATGTAGAATGGTAAAATATCCATGAAATGTGACTCAATGATTTATTTTCTACCTCAAAATATTTAAGTACCTATTTTGTATTAATAATCTGGCATTTTGGAAGACTAAAGTTTTACATCTAATATGATCTGGATTATTTATTCTGTTCATACTTGAGGTTAAAGGTAAAACACTCTTTGTGTCTTGTGGCATGTCCTTGGTCACAGTTATAAGAAGAAAAAGGTAAAAGTAAATAGAGCAGGGAGATTTGATTATCTGGGCATTTGCATATGAAATACTAAATCAATATAAGACAACAAATTATTTTAGGGTAAACTTAGATTATTTAGTTCATGACATGAACAAGAAAGATAACTCAAATTTACTGAAATAGCAAAAGAAATATGAAGCTGAAGAAACTACATTCTTATATTTTTTGAGCATAAAGAGGAAGAAAAATGATTCCGACTTCTAAACTTCCAGCTAAGCTTCCCATGGGTCAGTTAGACATTTTTATTAAAAGGAAAAAACACACAATATAATACATCCATTATTCTTTCATTTTGCAAAATGTCAAACTCCATGTGATCCTTTTAATTTCTATGGGTGTTCTAAACAGACTCTATCTAGAGATGGAGCTAATACACAGCGTGGCCAGTATAGATCGAAATGTGCGTAAAAAGCCATCACGACTTACACACACACATACCACAGCATCAAAAACCCTTGAATTTGACAGATATAATAAAGTGAAAGTTTTCTTTCTCTTGAATTTCCTGGGCCTAACATATCTAGTTTTTGCTCAATTTTGTCTCATGAAAATAATTTTTGTGCCTAAAAGATATGGACTCCACAATGCATCCGTGCTACTCTTTCACCTCCTAGAGCTGAGAAAAGGTCATGAACAGTTCACTACTTATTCCTTGAGCAGCCAAATTGGTATTATTTTCTGAAGTTGTTCATGGGAGTAAGACAACACGGTGGCGAGATGGGATAATTTCATCTGAAATGTGCAGCTTCCTTTCACCTCCTCTCTGCCTGCCCAAGGCTAGAAGTCACTTATTTATGCTCATCTTAATATTTGAGGTTTTGAACAATTCTTAGAGGCAGTGAATAGACTGATCAAACATATGTGTCTCAAAGTGAATAAACTTCATTCCACCTCCACAGAAGAGAAAGCTAATGACTTAAATGTGGAAAAGCAGTTTTTTCTTCCTTGTTTATCAAAAACCACGAGGACTTCCTGTTTTCTCATTCTTTAAGTCTACCTATGGTGGTCTAGAGGTGAAATGCCTGAATATTAAGCCATAATCAATCATTGTACACACACTAATTACTTTCTGTCCTCCCCTTTCCTTGTCATCATGGTCCAAAGCAGGTTTTTGAGACTGAGTACATTCATCTGAGCTGTTAGCTGCTACGCTCCACTGCATCCCTGTATGATCTGCCTAGTCCATACCCCTGGAGAAAATTTGTGCATGCATACTGTATGTGAACTTTAGATAAATAAATAAACATGCGAAACAGCTTCCAGATAATTGAAAGCGAATGAAGGAGGGAGCAAAAAGAAAACAATTTCTCTGGGGATAAGCGGCTAAGGTGGCAGGTATGATTAAAATCCATATGATTTATGGGTAGGTGGATTACTAACATGACAACCCTGTGAGTGTTTGTTTGTTTTGGTGCATCTGACAATAAAGTTTTGTTGTTGTTGTTGTGCTTGCTGTGGGTTTTGCTCAGGAGTTAGCCACTCAGGAATTCCTAGTGCCTGACTGAGCAGTAATTTAGCAAGCTCTCTTGTGCTCTTTTCCTGTCAGCATTAACATGTCAATTCATTTTAATAGTCTGGGCATGCTCAGTGGGCATGCATTTTCTCAGTAGGCATCCCAGGAGCCCACCCCGTGGTGCGGAAATGTGTTATAGCTTGTCTGAGACCTCGGAGACTTCAGCAGGTTTATTTTCATTATGGCCAAGTATATTTGTTAAAACAAAGCCAAAATAATGTATAAAATCAAGACCCTAACAAATGAAATAGGTTATGTATATTTGATTGGTAATTTAAGCTCTTTCGAAGATTAGGTTGTACACTCTTTCCTTAAGTAAAATTATTGTATAGTAGAGCTTTAAAAAAATGTGTGCTGTCACTGCCTCTAGTTTTTGGAAGTTAAATGATATTCTGTCACAATGGGAATTGTCTGTAATCATGATTAATAGTTGAAGTGGCTTTTATATTAAACAAGAATTTGCCTACCATCTTTCTCATTAAAGTGTTTTCAAATGTATTTTTACCTAATATTCTGTCCATAAGTAAGTAGAAATGAATGAAGAAATAAGTACATAAATAAATAAACAACAAACAAAAAACAAACACACAAATACTACAATCAAACTACCAATTAGGAGTCTTGGTGCTTTATAAATCTGTCCTTCAATTGTCAAACTGGGTCTTAATTTAAATCGAAATTTCAGATGTGTTAGGAAACACCTTGTCAGACAGAAAGGAAGTGAACGAAGAAAAGAAAGAGGAGATGAAAAGTAATTCCACAACCAAAACAAAATTCAGTTAACGATTGCAGAAGGGTTGGTAATTTATGCCCTTTATACAGATCACTGCTTTAAAAAAAGCAAGCCTTTGAGGGCACACTTTAAAGCAGCTAAAAAATTCAAGGTGTACTGTTGACACCTTTTGGATCTCTGAATTTCTAAAACTGCTGAACAATTCTGTAATATCAAGAGTAATGGAAAAAGTTGAGAGAAAGATATCAGAGTAGAGAATTACATCAGCTTTTTCTTTGAATGCTCCATCTCGATTGTTTAATTCTCTTTTCATCCCTTGTTTCTTAACCTTGAGTGGCAAGCTTTGTCTATTCGATTCTGTAAAGGGTGGTGAGTTGACTGTGTATAGGCTCATAAGATTTTTCTGTAGTACAATTGGTGCAAATGGTCAGGCATTTGTGCATCATTACATGACAGAACAAAATTCTGGTTAGAATTTAGAATTTAACAGAAAGATGTCTGCTAACCTTACACCTCAGGTATACTCTTGTCTCTCACTAAACATTCTTTAAAATACTTTAAAATAATATTTTTGTAAAGTATTTTGCATATAAAACATTTTAGAAATTTTTGGCACAAACTTTTAGAATTCTCCAGTGTCATAGTGTTTGTTTTTACCTCCTTTCATTTTTAACCATGGATATTTACTAGTTACCCATTAGCAAGAGTTCTTATAATGTTTCAAATCTTCGGTGATAGGAAATATAGACCTGGGATATTTAAGCAGTGATAACTTAATCCAAAATAATTGTGCAATATTTTAACTGATATCATCATTCATGGTCAGAAAGTCACAACTATAGTGCTTTTTAAGGTCAAAAAATATTCACTGAACTCAGGAAGTAGCTGCTCATAAATGCTTATCCAGGTCAGGGACAATGTTTTTCATACTCTGTATCTAAAGGGCAAAGTGGAAAGATAGAGGATAATAGGAAGGGATACAGAGGAGATTAGGTGGGTGTGAAGGCAGAGGTCAGAAAAGATGGAGTGGCTCTCCTTCCGGACACAATATTCTGTGGCTTTTCCATCACTCTGCCTAGTTCAGACACCACTAGAGTCTTTAGGTGCTCCTCTCGCTCTGAGCGCAAGCACATCTCTGGGTGTACGTCCATCTGTATGCAAGCACATTCACCTTAAGGAGATTAGAGAAAAGAAAAATGAGGGGGCAAAAGATATTACTCGTCTGCTGAACCTTAAATTACACTCTTTATGATTCCTCTAAAGTTTGCATACTTGGAAAAACTTAGGTAGAATTTAGCCTTTCTGCTGAGATGAAAAATTATACTTTTGTCCTAAAATAGTGAATATAACAACTCACAAAAACTTGCAAAGAACTTACTTTATTCATGTAAAATACAGTAGAAAAAAGCCCTTCATCTATAAAGTTGTGTGCAGATTCTCAGTGAGAGGTAGTCTATTTTCATGATTCAGTGTTCTTATACATTCATTAATATTATTATGAAAAAGATAATTATAATTTCAGTGAAACAAACAAGAGACTATATTTTGCCTGTCATCTTCTCTCTGTATTCAGTATACAATGGATTATCTGGTAGCAATAAATTCCCGGCTTGAATTTTTATTCAAATATAACGCTTCCAATTATTTTTAAATAAAATTTTTGTAGACAGTTTATGATTTAATGATTTATATAATATACAATTGATAATATTTATTAATAATACTCCAAATCTCTGTCTCTCTCTCACGCTTTCTTACATACACATAAATCCACACACCACAAATGAACACACAGACTCTTCAGGGCTCATTCCAATCTAACAAGGATTATTTTCAGAGCATTCCAGACATAATGTTCCAAATTATTATTCTATAATCTTTGTTCTGCTGTAGATGAAAGAAGGGTACATTTGAAGAACCATTGCTTGGAAGTCCCTTTTACTTAAATGTTAAAACAATCAAAAAGAGAATTAGCTGTGAAATATACAAGAAGGTTCCATGGGATTCTGAATGAATCTTTCTAACATTCAAAGTGTTTACATATGTTGTGTGTGACTAGAATAATGGAAGAGGTAGAAAATGCCATATTTTAATCAATTGCCAGAACTATTTTGAATAGGACTTTAACTTTAGAACTAATAAAAATGAAGCACATAAATGTCCAATAGCCAAAATATACTACCTAATCATTTGCTTTTTATGGAAGTGGAGGTGGGAATAGTAAAATTATTATTTCCTTTAAATATCTCTGTCAATTTCTTTTAATCCTAGTATTTATGGCTTCCTTTTTACAGTGAATCTACTTTTCAAAGAATTACTTCTTCTTTGAAAACTTTACAAAGGCATCCTACATGATTCATTGTCATATTATTTACACCAAATGTGTAAATCATATACTAACGACAGTAGCATCTTTGTAGTTCTTTTCAAAAATGGATGAAATATGAGTTTTCTTCCAAGGTACAAAACGTCATTAAGGGCTCAGGTGGTTAAAATCAACATGAAAAATACATGCTTCATTTTCTCCCCTTAAATGCAATAATGTAATCAGATTTCAAGTCATCTTACCTACCTCACTTACAGCTTTATGGAGATTAATTAGTTTTTAGACCCCAGTCACATGATCTTTTCTGACTATCATTTAGCTGGCTGACTAGAACCTGTAAGCTGTCTCCTGCCCCAAAGGACAGATTAAATTTGAGTATTGTTTGTCTTCTTTCTTTGATTTAAAGGTAGATTTTTAAAGTTATAGTTTAATTGTATTTTGTTGCTAATTGGAAATTTATTGTAACCTTGTTTGGGGGGAAGGTAAATATTTAAATAATTATAAATAGGTAAAACAGGATATTCTCCCTGTTTTACTATAAGGACTGCTATTATACTGACACCTAAAAACTAGCTTTTTTATTATTTATGATACAGATGTTACAACATCCAGATGAGATTTTAAAATAAACCTCCACCTCACAGGGGCTGTTACTCAGGTGCCCCACACTGGAAATCTGTGGTCCTAAAACAAGTTTCTAAGGTCAAATGAATGTGGAATTTTAAAAAATTATTTGGAAATTTACTAAGTAACAAACAAACAATAAGTATGCTTTGCCTCAGGGGCACAATTTCTATTAAAAAAAAAACAACCCATAAACAGAAAACAAAATTCAAAGACAACAAAAACTTGACAATGATGAATTTGCTCCTCCTTTAATATATTTTCTATGATTATTGTTTATTATGTTTATTACTCTGTTGCTGACTGAACTGAGGATTAAAATTGAAAGACCACAGCCTTAGTTTTTATGTCAGTCTACTTAGCTGTGAATTCTCAATCAAGAGAAAAACAAAAGAAGAAAACTCTGATAAATTACTTCAATCTGCTTTACAGTATATGATTAAAGAAAGAAAAGAAACCTTGTCTGCTACAGTTGTTAACACATTGATATTTCTAGCTGGGGTCCTAATTAAGGTGTAATGAGAGATTTGAAGTGCAGTGAATTCTCTTCATTCACGTCACCAAACCAGTGAACCACAACTACACGGAGAGTTTCAGGGAGACATAGGACCATGTGAATTAGTTATCCTATAACTCCTAAGCAGTTGGTTCAGAACTGGAGCCACTGGGGCGTAGACGCACGGTGAATGTGTGACTGTCTGGCTGCTATGTGACTGCAGATTTTCTTTCATGGATACTTAACAATAAACAGTCACTCCACGTAGGAGAGAACTTGATTCCATAAACACATGGAATTTCCTGGCTCTTGAATGAAGACACCACAGGATTTTCACTGCTCAGGTGTTACTGGACGCAATGCTGATTCGGGAACCGAAATTATCTGTTTCCCTTGCCTGTGGAGTTGGATCATTGTCTTTGGCAGTAACCCAGACTCCTGCAAATGATGAAGACATCCCTCCATGCCTACATAGAAAATGGCGCCAACATGGATGCCATTAGAAAGATTCAACTGAGCATATGCTGAGACAATTGTGTCATCCATACCTTGCATGAAAAGGGAGGATTGAGAACACCAGTATAGGTTGAAGTCTGTTCCCTTGAATGAGAATCCATAGGTTGTTCAAAAGCTCTTTGAGGACACTGAGATCATGTTTTCTGGCTCTTTTTTCTTCCAACACGTGGTTCATCCACTTGTGCTTCCTGTGTGACTTTGGCAATGAGAAAGTAATCACTCCACTCTATGCCTACCTTCAAAGATTCTTTAAATAATTAGAGAGAAATTATGTGAGAGAATCTAAATACTCATCCTGGAGCATTTGTATAAATAATAGATTTTATACGCTTTATTTTCATTTTATTCATAATGACCTTTGGAGAGTAAATGCCATTTCAAATTCCATATTTGTAAATAACAAAAACGCAAAGGCAAGAAATGGGTAACAGCATAATTAATCAAAATCTTCTATAGAGTCACTGGTCCCATCAGCCTCTTTATTATTCTTAGGAAATGTGTCATTATGTTTGGGTTCTTTACTGGGAAGCTTTGGTTCCATATCCTATGACATTCTTTTGGTCTTGTACATAGATTTTGTGCATACCATTATCCTATGTTTAATTTAAAATAATATAAAATGATATTCTCCCATTGCCAGGTAAACATCGCAAATCTAATTAGTTGTCCCCAGTAGTCTTATAACTTTAGAGGTATAACTGCAGAGTTATATTCTTTATTGGTACCTGTGAGCTGCCCCTCTCTACTTCTCCCACAAAACTGACCTGTTCCAGCAGGAGTAGACAGTAAGCACCCCCATCCATAAAAATTATCATAAATAAACAAATGCCTGAATATATCCATTTCTATCACCAGTTGGCAGCATTCCAAGCCAGGCATGTTGATCCTGGTTTCTGTTCCATTGATAAAAGGGGATATGCCATTTTTGTTCCAGCCCAGAGCTGTCCAATGTGCTCTTGTAAGGCAAGTTTCCATGTTGAGTGAATAAGGATCATTGTTTTCTACATAATGAGGCTCCCCCTCCTTTGGCTCTCAGTGAAAGGCTGCCACCACACTGGCTAAGAAATAGTCCTGTTTAACCGCCAAGTGTCTGCTGAACACAGTGTGGTAATGGGAATGATTTTCTTATCCATCATTACATGACTGGCACGTGAATAATTTTGCCCACCAGGTCATCGTGTCACATCATCCATGGTAACTGGGCTTGATCAAATGTAAAAACTATATTACTCCCACAAAACAATCATTTTTTACAAGAAAAATAAAGAAATGTCTTTATTTCTACTCCCCTCCATCTCCTTATATTGAAGTTGCTGGTTACAGAACTGAATAGTTAAGAAAAGCCAATAAAGTACATCGACTAAATTCATATTATAATTTAAAATATATATGTTTCAAGTAGTGAATCTATTTTATACCTGTTTCTGGCTGGAATAGCCAAACTAAGGATCTAGACATTAATACTAGATCCAGTTCACTGATATTTATTGCTCTAAATCCAATCTATATTAGCATGTCAGCCCCGTATCAAAGCAGAAGACAGCAGTATTTATGATTATTAGTACAATATTGAATCATCCTGAACCAATTAGTGATCCAATTACTGTGTCATTATTATCTTCTGAATAGGGCTTGATTTGTCTGTGATAAATATGATGCAATTAAACCACCTTTTTACATAATAAAACACTGCAGGTGTTTATTCTTAAGAGTTCACAGATACCAACAACCAATAGATTTAATTAAAGAAATCCTTGATATAAGTGTGAATTTCATTAAATTTTTCTAACTTTAATGTACATTTAAAGTGTATCTTAGTGAAAGATACAATTGTGTAATCTCTTGTCCAGCTATTATTTAGAAATTATACTGTCAGACCAAACAAAAATTAACATGGTTGCTTAATATTCTGATTAAAAATGTCATTTATTCAAGGCATATAAACATTAACTGAATTGCTAAAAATGTTTTTAGAAATAGATATATTACTAAAAGAGATTGAAAATAACAGCAATGGTATATATGCAACTTTAAAACAAGTTTTTCCACTACAGATATAAATATATTATTATTTGAATGACTCATTCTTTAAACTATCTGAACATTAATAACTCTAAAAGACTTCACATAAAAGACAAAAACATTAAATATAAAACTATATTTAAAGTTAGTACTACTTTTGATGTTGAAGATAATTCAAGAAATTGCATTAGTTCTTGATATATTTCTTCTCTTCACTCTCTCTAGCCCCAAATTTAAAATTAACATTTGTAATTAGAGGGGTGGAAAGGAATGATCAATATCAGGTTTACAATTTTTTTAGATTTTACAAAAACATCTTGAAGATTATGATAATCAATTTGATCATTATTAATTAAACAACTAAAATTCAAGTTAAATTGGAGATATTTTTGGAGAGATGAACAATTGACTCATCAATTTTCCAAGACTTTAACATAAATCAAAGATTTTCATGATCTTATTAAAAAAAGTTTTATTTAAAGTAATGGATTCACAGGCCCGACCCAGTGGCATAGTGGTTAAGTTCGTGCACTCTGCTTCAGCGGCCCGGGGTTCGCAGGTTCAGAACCCAGACATAGACCTATGCATCACTTATCAAGCCATGCTGTGGCGGCGTCCCACATATATATTAGAGGAAGATGGGCACAGATGTTATCCCAGGGCCAATTTTCCTCCACAAAAAGAGGAGGATTGGCTAGAGATGTTAGCTCAGGGGTAATCTTCACACACACACCAAAAATAATAAAATAATGAATTCCGAAACAAAAACTACCTTGACAGGTTCAATTTATTGCCAAAAGGGTTTATTACACTATTTCTATCCTGTATTTTTATTGATACCTTTTGGAGAAAGAAAATTTGGTATAAATCTTAATCTACCTATCAGGCTAGTAGCTATTTAACTAATTTCGCTCAGCAATGAAACAGTGGTTGGCCACCAACACCTTTAGATGTGGTTATGTAACATGCCTCAGCATTTACTGACTGTATTATTGCAATTAGCCCGGGATTTCAAAGCGATTGATAACATGAAGCTCTTGCCACACACCTTACTGTTGGCCTGTCTAGTAATTATAGAAAGTTTGTTTTTGCTTTAAGGCTGTAATTGTACAAATTGCAGTTTTCATCCTCTTTCATCCTCTCTCTGTCTCTGTCTCTCCCTCTCCCTCTCGCCCTCTCTCTCTTTTCATGAATAGTTCTAAATAGGAGGGAGTTTCCATTTTTATTGCCAGCATTTCAATAATTGTAGCTGTGCTCTTGTAGAAATCAATTGATAATTCTGAACACCTACCATCAATATCCAATTTTCTCCATATTTTTAAAAGGCAAGAATAAACTCAAATCCATTCCAAGTAGATTAACAAAAATGCACTTTGTTTTTTCCATCTACATTCTTTATATAGGGGAGGGGGGAAGAGTTCATTGTGCCTCACATAAAGGAGTATTAAAGATTAAAATGAACATTTTCATTGGTGCAGACTAAAATTTACTCCTGTAACCACAGAAATTCAATATAAGTTAAGAGTTTGTAAAAAATTGAAAATGGGTACTAGATTCCAGACAATATTTAATTTAACCTAAGTGTTAAAATAAAAGCAATAACACTGAGAATAAATTAATGAACTACAATTAATTATATTTACAATAAGTGGTTTGAGTTTGAAACACCTACTTTCTGCACTGATAAAATAAAACCTACATTCTGCAGAAGCTAAAGTAAGTTAAATGAAGATGCTTTTAACAAGGTTATTACTTAAGCAATGACAGGTTTACAGATTTTAGCACCACTGGGTTTTCACAGGAGCTACAGCAAGTGCTAAAATAACACACACCTTCAGGTTCATTAAATTCACCAGTGTGATGAAATAACAGATATTTTGCTATATTACTATAGTCCCTCAAAGAGCCATCTATAAATAAGATACACTAATAACAACTGTGCTGGTAAAACAATGAAATAATTCTTCCAAGGTTTATCTGCAAGGGAAAAATAGCATTTACACAATACTGTTAGCATAGTTATGTCTAGTAATTTTGATTTCTTTGGAGTCACATATTTATTTATTTACCTAAAATAGGTATGTTCTATAAAAGGTTTTGCCACGGGGCTGCACTTAGAAGGAAACTTGTAAAAAGGTGGTGTGTATTGAGAGGAAATAAACTGAACCTCACCTCCTAATATTTACTTTATTGTCTGATGTTTACTAGGATATTTATGGAGGCTGTTTTATTTAAAGAACTTATAAAATTCCAACAACCGCCAGAAACAGCAGCATCTCTGATAAATCCTTTACTGTACTCTGTTGTGAGATGAGCCAAAAGCATAAATAGTGAATTTCTAATAAATCAATGGAGCTGGCCTTTGGAGACCTAGAAGACATATGGACAGTAATAGAGTCTCTCAGGTTGTCTCATGAGTGATTCCATCTGGATGAAGTCTTGGTGTTATTCACAGCCTACTTCTCCCCTAAAACACCTTCAATCTTATCCACAGCCTCCATCTCAAATGTCAGACCACCTGGGATATGCAGCTGTCAGGCTGAAAGGGGAGCTGCCTGGGACTGGCCCTGGCCTGCTTGTCAAGGAGACACTGTCACTAGCCAGCAGGCACTGCTAGGTGCACAGGGTGACAGCACTACTGAGAACAGGGAGAAACGCCTGGCTCAGGATTTGAGCTTCGAAGGAAAAAATAAAGAACTTAGCTAAAACTGTGGATGTCTCTACAACTGAGCTGCCTCAGATGCGATATTCTCCTCTCCATGATATTTTCTTTTTCTGGTCAATATTCGTGGAGATCAATCTATTTAATTAACAATAAATCAAAAATAGATAATATTCCTTACACAAATATATTTCTTCATACCTCAAATCATTCTCAAGTCTTTTGTCCTATGTTCTCTTATGTTGGTATTTATATTTGCTGCTATTAAATTTAGCTTGATCAGCGCGTGCCCTCTGAGAGAAAACTTTCTTTATCATAACTGGCTTGTTAGTTTCTTTTCCCCTCTCCTCTGCCTTCTCACCCCCTCAGTGTCTGCTGATGTTTGTATCTCTAATGGTCTGGAAGACAGCAGCACCTTTTTACAGGTAGTCATTTTAGTTTGAGAAGTGATTAATAAGACTCCAATAATTTAATATTTACTGTTTTCTTCTTCCTTTTCATGAACCCTCCCTTTAAGAAATTAGCAAACACAAAATTTCCTGTTGCATCTTTTCTCCTTAGGGATTGAATTACGTTTCTGTGATTCTGTTTGTTTTGGTTTTTTTTTTTTTTTTGCAAGGCTACTGTGGGTCCCTTAACCCACTGAAAACAGTCCTAGTTAATTGCAAATGATGGTCTACACAAGAGGGCAGACGCCTTGTCTGATTTGCTTGTATTTCTAAGTTTTAGCAATGGTTCTTGGCACTCCAAAATATTTATCCAATGAATGAAGGAATTTGTATTTTTTCTGTTTTCCTATGAAAGAGAAATTGTGCTCATGGATAATCAAAGTCCAATGTGAAGTTTTATTTGCTTTAAACATTTTTTTCTTACCATATGAATTCACTCATATGTGGAAGATAAACAAACAAACACATAGATAGGGAGACAAAATAGGTGGTTACCAGAGGGGAAAGGGGGGGAGGGCAAAAGGGGTAAAGTGACACAAGTATGGTCACAGATGGCAACTGAACTTGGAGGTGAACACTCAGTCTATATAGAAGTCAAAATATAATGATGTACACCTGAAATTAATATAATGTTATAAACCAATGTGACCTCAATTAAAAAATTAATTAATTAAAACATTTCTTTTCCTGGGCCAGCCCTGATGGTCTAGTGGTTAAAGCTCGGCAGTCTCACCGCTTTGGCGGCCCAGGTTCACTTCCCGGTTGCAGAACCACACCACCCGTCTGTCAGTTGCCATGCTGTGGTGGCGGCTCACATAGAAGAACTAGAAGGACTTACAACTAGGATATACAACCATGCATTGGGGGGCTTTGGGGAGGAAAACATAAAAGAAGATTGGCAACAGATGTTGGCTCAAGGCAAATCCTTCCTTGCAAAAATAAATTTTTTTTCTTTTCCTAAATTTCTTTCCTGTGCACACTTGTTACGATCCTTTTACTCCTTGTTTAGTTTCTTTCTCAATATCATGCTGCGCTTATTGTTTTTTGCTTTCTTTTTCAAACCCCTTATCTACAATGTTTGGCTTTAAGATAGGCTCTGACAGTTAAATAAGTTGTTTGTTGGTTGGTTGTCTGGTTTTATGAAAAAAGAATCATAATTATTTCAGAGAGGCAGCACAGCATAATGGTTAAAAGCCTGGATTCTGGAGTCAGGTGGAATGAGTTTCAAATGCAGCCCGCAACAAACAGCCGGCATAATATTGGGCAGTGCTGCGGTGGGTACTTGAGTTCTCCACAACAAGGACATGATAACAACTTGCCTTGTTGGGCGGTGGAAGGATTAATCATGACACTGGATAAAGCACATGTCACAAAGTTCAGTGCTACCACTGAATGCCTGATATTTGCTCTACAACTTTGACTTGCTCTGCAAGTTAAATATTATCATCCCCATTTTACTCTTAGGAAACTAAGCCATGAAAGACTTCAGTAATTTGCCTGATGTCACGTTAATGGTGAGCTGAGGTTTGGTCGAGGTTAAGCTGATTCTAATGTCTTTATTTTTTCTGTGAGTTGCTCAGGATGCAACCTTCATTACTCTTTTTTATCTCACACTCCTTCTACATAAAACGTCAGAAAGGCTACTGGCTCTCCTTTTAAAACAGTTTCATAATCTGACCACTTCTCTCCACCTCGACTACGACCACTTTGGTCTTAGCCTCCATCATCTCTTGCTTGGAATTCTCTATTGGCCTCGTAACAGATCTCCCTACTTCTATCCTTCCCCCTTACTTTCTATTCTCAACACAGCCACCCAAGTGATCTTTGGAAAGTGTAAGGCCCATCATGGGGTGTTCTGCTGAAAATCCCATACGGAAACCCCATTTCACTGAGACTAAGAAACAATAGATTTGTGTGTTTGTGTGTGTGTGTATATGTGTGTATGTGAGGAAGACCAGCCCTGAGCTGACATCTGTTGCCTATCCTCCTCTTTTTGCTGAGGAAGACTGGCCCCGGGCTAACATCCGTGCCCATCTTCCTCTACTTTATATAGGACACCGCCATGGCGTGGCTGACAAGCAGTGAGTTGATGGGCGCCCGGAATTGGAACCCTCAAACCCCCGACTGCCAAAGCATGAACTAAACTGTTGCTTCACAGGGCCGGCCCCAGAACCAATGTTCTTGCAATGGCTAATCATGTCATATAAAGGATCAGCAAACTCTGGTCTGCACACCAAATCTGCCTTCCATCATATTTTAATAGCCCATGAACTAAGGATGGTATTACATTTTTTAAATAATTAAAAAAAATTTTTTTACTGTATGATATGTGAAAATTATATGAAATTTAATTTTCATTGTCCATAAAGAAAGGTAATTGGAACACACCACTCACATTCATTCATGTTTTGCCTATGGCTGTTTTGGTGCTACATAGGCAGAATCGAGTAGTTGTAACAAAAACTATATGGGTGGCAAAGTCTAAAATATTTACCACTGGGCTCTTCACAGAAAACTTTGCTGACCTTGACCTAAAAATTTGGCCCATTACCTCCAGGAGCTCATATACTACTCCCCTTTGCTCACAGTGTTTTAGCTACACTTGCATTCCTGCTCCTGCGTTGGCGCATTTGCACTAGCTGTTTCTTCTGGAATGCCCTTCTCCTAGATCTCAACTTTGCTCATTTCCTCTACCTCTTTCAGATGTCACTTGCTGACTTGGGGGACCTACACTGAGCACTCTATTTTATTTTATACTGTCTTGTACACCCTACACTTTGTAGTTTCATTCCCGCTTATCTTTCTCAGCTTTTTCTTCTTCTTTCATAGATTTTACCACATTCTAATGGGCCACATAATTTGCTCACTTATTATGTTTGTTTGTCATTTTCTGTCTCTCCTTGCTAGAATTTAAGCCCCATAAGGGCAGAGATGTTTGTCTGTCTTGTTCAGTGATATATCCCAAGCACATAGAACATTGCCTCAAAAGCAATTGCACTCAACAAGTGTTTGTTGACTGTTGAATGTGATGTTACCTCTTACTAAGCAAAGAATTTTGATATTAGACCTCTGATACCTCACTAAAGGTGCTATTTTTTAGTTAATATTTTCTCTGAGGTTCATTACACACAAAGGAAAATATGCTTAACTATATAGTTAAGCAAATGATTATGATAGTATTAAACATCATTCTCACTTTACCAAGAAGAAAGTCATTCTTCTACTGCCTTACTCCAAAAAACAATGGAATAACTTTGAATCCTTGAATACGTGAATATGCATGATAATTAATGTGTTTATGATTCTGAGTGGAATATACAGTTACTTTAATGTCTTTTAAAATGTGGGCAATAAGATTGTATGAAACATTTAAATAATATAAGTATTTATGAGGAATAATGTTAACAACAAATTATTCATATATATTTTTGAATAGTATTGTAGATACTCATATAAACAAAAATGAAAAAAAGTGATAAATAATGGCTAAATAATGTATGATTGATTTTAAATGAAATGTTATAAAGTACTTTGAGAAAAAGAAAGGTTTCCAAAACAACATTTCTTTCATTGCCTATGTAAAGATTTAAAATTTAATTTTGGCATGGTTGATTTAAAAAAATTAACTCAATGTAACATGAAATAAGATTTTAAGTGAAAATGTTAGCTTTTTTTCTGTAAACTTAGTTTACCTGACTAATTTTCATTGAATGCTGCCATATATGGTCCAAAATGAGCAAAAACTTCACATGCACCTCTAGTAAAAATGACTGATAACTGCATACAGAAACATGTTTTATGTAAGAACTTGAACAATTTCTTTGATCAAGGAGTCCTAGGACAGAAAACACAAATTATATTAATTTAATTATTTGCTAAAATGTTAAAAGCAAAAAAATATAGCTATGGCATTCTACCAAGTGAAAAATCACTTTAACCTCCTGTCTGCTCATATATAATAGAATGAGATTTGATATTCAAAATGATAACTCTGAGAAACTTCAAAATCCTAAAAGACCATTTGAATCATCTCATTACACTTTATTTTTACTACCTTAGTAAATTTTATTTCATTCTCTTCATTTGAAAGTTAGCCATCTATTTTGGAATAAATAAAAATGTTTTAGACAGAATCTCTACTAATGTGAGTAAAATAGAGGATATGTTCATATTACACTGATCCTATTAAACATTTACCACTTGTTTGTGGGTTGGTAATAATCTATTTCTTGCTGTCATTTAAACGGTCCACTATGAATGATCAAATTACCTGCAAACAATTAAGAGGTGCCTTACATACAGGTATGATAGAAATGGGACGTAAGGGAAGAGAGTGACTCATTTAGTGAACTGGACAGGGATTAGAATCTTGAACCAATGGGCCCAGAAAGCTAAATACTGTAGTTAGGGTGCGCTTAACTTCAGACATTAGTCATAATTTGAGTTGATACGATATGCTGTCCTAGATCATTGGCTTTCTAGTTGATGCTGAAAATCTGTGACCTGGAGTTTATAACAGTTTATGGACAGGTTTTTGTAGGCCCCCTAGCTCTGAAGAAAGCAAACTTCCCCCAAAAGTTGGGAAACGGATTCACCCAGAACTTAAAAATTCTAAAAGCAGGTTTTAAGAGAGTGGGTGTTGAAAAATAATTTTTATGAAAATAAATAAAAGGAGGGGGCCAGCCCGGTGGCATAGCAGTTCACGCACTCCTCTTTGGTGGCTGCGGTGTCGCAGGTTTGCATCCCGGGCGCGGACAGACGCACTGCTTGTCAGACATGCTGTGGCGGCATCCCATATAAAGTAGAGGGAGATGGGCAGGGATGTTAGCCCAGGGCCAGTCTTCCTCAGCAAAAAGAGGAGGATTGGCAATGGATGTTAGTTCAGGGCTGGTCTTCCTCACACACACAAAAAATAAAAGAAATAAAAGGAAAATTGCAGAAAAATGTTGATCTTGTTCAGTGGTTCAAGATACTTTTATATGAGCGAGTTTGGAAGATGGCGGCATAGGAGGATCCCGAGCTCGCCTCCTTGCACGGACACAACAAACCTACAACTACCTGTGGAACAATTTCCTCTGAGAGAGATCTGGAAAATGGATGAGAAGAACCTCCACAGCAAGGAACAACACAGGGAGGGGTAGAAAGTCCTACTGAGGAAAAAACCCACACGCTAGCTGCAATGCTTCATGGTCAGCAGCAATCTCCAAGCCATAAGCATAAGGAGTTTATAACCAATTTTATGTTTGTACAGATTTAAGCAACACTATAATACAACATAACTTAAGTCAAAAAATACTTTTACATGGATGATGTAGAAAAGACCATGACTGTATCTATAAACGAGAGTCAACATCTGCAGCCCTGCATGTGTATAAGAAATTACTCAGTTCCAGCAGTACAAATTCAGATATCCATTATATGTCAAGGAAGACAAAACATCTAAAATTGGCACTGGTATAGGGAAACTGAGTCATGGCATAGACAATGGGAAATGCAAAATGTGGAGGTGAAAGAATTAATGAAGCAAGAGACCCTGTGGAATCTTGTCCTCAAAGCCTTATACAAGGATGAGGGTCTCAACTTTGGAAAGCTTAGGGAATCCACATGGATTAACAAGAGGAAGAAGTGGGAAACCAACCTGGTAGTGCCATTGTCACAAATTAAAGAGGTTCTCCATGGCAGATAGAAACCCGTGATGCTTGAGGAAGGTTAACCAGATCACATATGTATCAATCCAGCAGCCACCACCAACTTCTACTTCCCCAAAATGTACTCAACTAAAAAATGCTACTTTTTAATATCATTTTTAAAGAACAGCTATACTTAATAATTTTGTTCTTTAAATGTTTCATGCCTTTTATAGTAGATTTGTAAGAAAATTTTACTTGGTAGCAGAGTTTTATTAAAATTAAGATCATGCTGCTAACAAAAGTCTCTTTTGGGAATGGACGTCTTGGATGGATCTCAGAAAATGCTGCTTTTATGTAATATACTGAGATATTTTGGCTTTGGAGTGTGTGATTGATTTGAAGAGATTGAAATTGTTTTCTTAGAATATTTCTGTGCCTATTTATCCCATTCTCTCCAATGCTCTGTATATAGTATTTTTTAGAAAAAGAAAACTGTCTAGCTTTTAAGCAAACACTTGCTTTTGGACACTAGTTTTCTTCTAAGTAAGTGCGGTTGATGTCAATTTTGCACCCCTTCTCAATTTACACTTGGCTGTGTCTTTCTGCTACCATTCTCTACCTCAGTGGAGAAAGTGTGTCCTTGAGACTTCTTAAAGAAGGCTAGTAGGAAAGGAACAATAGCAAGCAGGCAATTCCTCTGCAAGCTATTTTCTTAAGCTCTGGTAAAAAAAAAAAAAAAAAAGTGATTAGTGGAGACAGAAATTATCTTCTAATCCTTGAAGACTAGGTATTTTGTGTCAGCTACTGACCACAATCCTTACTGTCTCCAAATAAATTCCAGGGCTCTAATTTCCTTGGAAATGAAACAATTCATTAGGATTTCATTAAATGTTTTATGTGTTTGTTTATCTGTTTCCAGAAAATGCAATGCAATGTCCAGTTTAAAGTATTTCATCCTTAAACTCCTAATTATTTTGCTTTGCTTTCGGTGGTTTCATTTCATTTTATTTGGCAGAATTCTGCAAGAACTCAATCATCCGCTCCTGAGAAGCATCAGTCCTGATATACTTGCACTGATTCATTCTGGTGTAAACTGGTCCTAATATATATGTAGAAGAATGTGGATAATAAAATGACAAAATTGTTGTATAGCAGAAAAATTCAGGTCAAATTAGGGAACACACATATTAACACTCCAAAAGTTCCAAAAAATGACAGTAAGGGGCTATTGTTAAAATCACAGTGTAGCTATTTGTTTTTGATGACCTTTGAGTCTTCTGTTGTTCTAAAATTTAGTTTTACTGAAGCTTCATATTCCCATGAGCTTTCTTGACACATTTTATCTATTCTACTTTTACCTGTGTTAATTTACGTCTAAGTAAATTTTGGTATTTTTCAAGTTAAAAATATCATTGCCTTGCAATTTATTATTGTAGATATTTTGTTCAATTATATTGTAATTAATGCCTTCATTTCATGCTCTTAGTTGCTATTGTTACCTAATCATAAATGCCATAGAATGTTATTTTTATTTGTATTAACAAGTACAAGTTAGTCCAGAGAAAACATACCTTTGCATTCTTGCATTGGGCTAGTCAAACACTAAGTATGCATTTGCATTTCAAAGAACAAAAATGGATTATTAATGGCAAGGATGTGAGACACACATACACACACACAAACACACTGAAGAACAGAGTGGTTTCATATCTAGGATAACATTTGCATTTGAGGAGTCTTTTGGAAATGTTTTAAAATATTTTCTTCTTTGGAACTAGCTCAATATGACGGACTGTCATATCAAATTTATTTCTAGCTCCTCAGGTCCTGAAGATTCACAACTCCACCTGACAGGCCAAAATGGGTTATACCAAGAAAGAACTTGAAACCAAGATTTAATGATGGATTTCATATTCTCTGCCTTTGGTAGGTCTGAATTTTTTAACACACTCAAATAATAAAAATGGTAAAGATAACATAATATATGTATTACGTATAGTATAGTATTGAAATAATGCATGGAAAATATTTAATAACTTGTTTGGCCAATTATAAGTGCTCAATAACTTGTCGTGATGGTGTGGTGGTAATAGTGATTGTGATTTGTTGTGATGATAATGATTATTAAATGGACTCAGATATTAATTCATGTGGAACTAATAGTTAAAACAATTGAGTAATAAAATATCAATAACTAGTATATAAGCAGACTAAATATAATAAATATAAAATACTGGGATCTATTTGCTTAATATATACTGCAAAAGACATTTTATTCTCATTTTACTTAGGATAAAGGTCAACCTCAAAAGAAAGTTATGGCCATTAATTTAGCAAGTTGTCAGTAATACTTAGGTGAAAAAATAAGACCTGTGGGTTAATTTTCTGATCTGACTTTAAAAATCCATTACATTAGTTTAAATAATTCTAATGCATTAGGTAGTAAAATAACTACAACAAGATTTTCCTTCTTTCATTTTAGGATATTTTTATTTGAGTGAGTATTACATGGGTGGAAGGGGAAGGAAAGGTGGTCATCTCCAGGTCTTTGGTCTACATGAATAATCCCCTGTATCCAGATACTTAGAAACATCTGGATACTTAAATGGGATTAATACAATATTTGGGTGACTGAAGACATTGTTTCCTTTACATAGAAATATTTGGACATTTTACATATGTTATCCAAAATATCAAAGGTATAATGTAATATGTCAAAGATATACTTTGTTCTTAGTATGATCCTTGTGTTCACTTGCCTGGCATGACAGTGACTTTAGTTTGTATGATGTGTTGGTGCCCAAACCTCCAACTATGTCAGCAGAATGGACTTGTAATTCCACTCTGGCAACCTAACTCACTGTAAACCCATGCTTAAAACAGGCACAAAGATTTACAGAGAATGACAGTATCAATGGAACGCCGTAGAAATTCATGCTGCACCTGTTCTCAAAAACAAAGTTTTCTGTCTTCACAGCTTTCAATATAGTACCTTCCATTAATACTAAATTTGTTGATTATTTAAAAAACAAGGAAGAACAACACAAACAGGGAAATAAGGTGCCTGCAACACCCCCTGTTGAAAGCTGCATTCCTTATTCTGCCTGAATGAATTTATATTAGATAAATCTAGTATGAAGTGAAAACCCTATTTCCAGCTGAGACTTAAAGATGTTCTACCAAAACATGCTTAAGCAAATGCATTTTGATGCCTCACAAGGAAGATACACACAGAGCTATCTGTAGAAGTCCAATAAATTGTGTATTGGCAGCCGATGAAAGATGTTCTCTTTCTGATTTCCACTCATAGATTTGCATTGACTTAATTTAAAATTCATGGTATTCACAGTAGAAATGGTTAAAAATGACTTTCTGATAACTAACAAGGGAAAGTAACTTTTTCTTTCCTGTTCGGTAGTTAGCTATGCGACAGAAACTCCACGTGCTCCCCCAGAAAGTGTACTGTGAACAGAGGGTCCCTTCACCAGGAAAGGCTAAGACAGTGGACCTGCTTCTTCAACTGGCATCTCTGCACCTTACAAGATCCCGAAAGCTTTCAAATCCACCTCAAGCCCAGGCAGTGACAAAGTGGGAGAGGAATTGAAGAAGCAAAAATAAATATTAAAGTACATGAGAATTAAATATTACCTATTTAAATAGCAATTATGCAGTTGAAAACAAGATCATCACACCTGTACGAGAAAAGTCATGCAAGCCCAAAACATCTGCTTGGATCCACCTGCCAGGCACCTGTTTTGCTGTTTCAATGCCATTTGATTGCTGGAGATGTAGAGGCTCTTGTGAGGTAATGAGTGATTTTACATTATGCATGATTGAAAACAGGTGTTCTAATGCTGTACAATTCTATGCATGAATAATTCAGCTTGTTTAGAGCAAGATCTTTAAAAGGAGTACTGCATGGGCTTTATTATTTCTATAAACATGAAGGTTATTTTTTTAAAAATGTACAACGATTGTTCCTTTTCAGTCTGCTTGTTTATGGCAATTTTTGTGTAATTTTATGGATGAGGAATAATATCTTGAAAGGTAAAATTGATCACACTTAAAACACGTAAGAAGTAAAATTGAAAGGTCTGTTAGCAAGAGGAAAAACGATATTAAAATTCAATGTTCTAAGTGAAAATGCCTGATTATTTCCTTCCTGCTTTGCCTGCTTTTTGATGATAACAAAACATTCATCTGAGAGCTATAATTAGGGATGGGTGAACTATTTGGGAAAATAGAGAAATTGTTTTGTATCTCAGCCCAAACACGAAGCAGAGCCCAGACTTCCTTCAAGATAGAACTGATGTTAGTCAGCAGCCCTTATCTTCTACTTGGATCTCCAGAGTTCACCGCCTCTTGTAATCCACTGTAAGATACCACTGATGGAGACAATCTCTTTTGCTTCAATTCCAACTTCAAGTTTTGTCTACCCTGGTTTTCTGGAGAATGTCGTGTTTCAAAATAGCAAGTAAGATCCCCAGACTCCCAATGTTAAGGTTTAGAACCTCACCAAGAAGACAGGAGACTTGTTCGCTTAGAGACCAAAGACACTGTGGTGTCTTGAACCAGATATCATTAAGTAGTTAAAATTTCTGAGATGTGAGAGATAGAAAACATATTTGCTTCAATTAGTACTATTTATGTAATGGAAAGACAAAGGGGAAAGAAGTATAGTCATAATCACATTGCTGTTACAAATTTACATTTGTTGAGTGTTTTATGCCACATAAACCATAGTATAAGAGAGTTATTGACACATAATAATCCCTTCCTAAAATATACCACCTCAGCAAGTAGTCAGCTTTGAGCTTTGAGGTTTGGCTCCCTTCCCTCATTTTAAGTGCTATGGGGAGCTTCTCAGGGAAATCTATTATTGAAAAACTTTTCAGTGAGAAGTAAATTGTAAGACAGGTCCTTCATGTGGGAAGCAACACTGGGAAAGTCACAAAGAAAAATAGAAGATTTGATATGAGGGAGAACACTTTCATTGCTATTGATACAGTGAATTGAACTTATTCCCTCCCATGGGGGTAAGGTTGGAGAGTAGTCCTTCACAAGTATTCACCAAATATACTTGTTGGACTCATAAACTCTGAGAATCAATGCCAGGAAGGGCTTCAGGGATCTGGACTAAAAGATATAAGTAACCAGAAGATAGAAATGTTGGTCTGGCAATCCTGACGTAGCATAAAATGACCCCTTTCTCTAAAAGTTAAAATAGCAAAGTTTTCTTTCTGAATCTGCTAAATATTTATGCAAAATCTCTTTCTTACTACTACACATCTCAATGCTGATGGACACCTAAAGTATTAAGTTGAATCATATGAAATTGCAATTTTTGTTGGTTAAAGCTGATTAAATATTAGACATTTCATATGGTTCAGTCTATCTCTGCTAAGGATCTCTCAGTTGGAGGCATTCTTGAACACAATAAACCATACCTTTCACTGCATGAAATACATAACTAAGAAAAGCAATGCTCTCTGATAGGACGAAATTCAGAGACAAAGTGTAACACATGTTTAGCAACCAGTTAATGAGAAGCTCTTGCAACCATGGTAGAAGACGGGAAATGTTCCACCTCATAAGAAGAAGTGGAATCTACTGCCCCATTGAATCAACTGTTCTTAATGAACTGTTTGACCAATGGATTGAGGCAGAGCTCTGCAGCTTCTGCCACTGTCTCTTGGAATGGTAACTGTTAGGACTCTTTCTTTAAGAACCCAGCCACCATGCTTGAGAATCTACATAGTGAGATTGTGTGTAGGGTAGGCGCCCTGGTCAACGGTCTCATCTGAGCTCTAAGCCAATTGCCAACATTATTTCACAATCACAAAAGGGAGCCAACTTGACCATCCAGCCCAAATGAGCCTTCAAATATTTCTAACCCCAGCCACCATTTACTTGACTGCAAATGCTTAATTGATTAAATATGGCTGCAAATGCTTTATTGATTAAACACGGTGGCAAATATTTTAACACTCCTCCCATTTGAGAGGTGGGCCTATTTACCATCTTTGTGAATTTGGGCTGGTCTTAGACTGCTTTGACCATTAGAATATAGTGGAAGTGGTGCTATGCCAGTTCCAGGCCTACTTGTAAGAGGACTACCAGTTTCTGCTCCTTCTTTCTGGGAATACTTGCTCTTAAAAGCCAGCTTTCATGTAAGAAGTGAAACTCATCAACCAACCCACTGTGCTGTGAGAAGCCCAAGCCACATCGAGATGCTCTGGATGACGAGGCGCGCTTGGGGAGGGGTGGGGGGAGGAGCACTGAGGCAACAGATGTGTGAGTGGAGGAGCCATCCTGGAAGCTGATTCTCTAGTCCACGCTGCTGCAGATGATGCCATGTGGGTCAAAGATGAACCCAGCCAAGCCCTTCCCACATTCCTGACCCACCAATTTGTGAGTAAAATAAAGTGGTTATTTTAAGCCACTAAGTTTTGTGGAAGTTTTTTAGGAAGAAATAAGTAACCAGAACTTGCTTCAAGAAATAACACAGATTCAGCCACTAAACATGTGTGTGAATTTGAGAAAATTAGTTACCCTCTCAACCTCAATTTTCAC
This sequence comes from Tapirus indicus, assembly GCA_031878705.1. Classification (NCBI taxonomy): domain Eukaryota; kingdom Metazoa; phylum Chordata; class Mammalia; order Perissodactyla; family Tapiridae; genus Tapirus; species Tapirus indicus. The sequence continues at coordinate 61,178,408 of CM062926.1, forward strand.
ATCTCTGAAATGGAGGACTGCTATCATCTATCTCCAAGGTCATTTTGAGATTGAAAACATGTGAAGTTTTCAGAACACTGCCTAACACATGTAAGCCCTCAAAAATTGTGAGCCATTATAATTATTATCCAGGGCTCCACAAAGAAATAGAATATGTCAGAAAATTGTCAACCCGGAATGTCCAAGCCACTCTATATGGTGATGCAAAGCTCCTTGACATGGTCCTAGCTTGTTACCTTCTCCTTTTTAGCATGATAACTGTAGGTTTCAACTAACAGATATCATCTTGGAAGTCAGAAAGGCTGGACTGGAGAGTAATCAGGTGCTGTGCAAATGTAAATTATTACTTTAAGTGGCAAATTTCACTCAGAGTGCAACGAGCTTAAGACAGTTCTTTGTGCTTCTCTTGGGTATCCAAAATGGTAGACACAGGGGAAGGGAACTGAAGGATGGAGAAGTTGGTAAAGACAAACTCATCTAGCTTTATCCAAACCCAGAATCCTTTGAGACCCTTAGTGTGTGCCCATGGGCTGATGTGATCAGTGATAAGTTTCATGTGGACTAGCAAATGGTTAGCAAGCCTATTAGGATGTCATTACTGTGTAGTTATAATAATCCCACATAAAATAAGGCTCAATTTCTGTTAAATGTATTGTCAATGCTTTGAAGGCATATCACCAGTGGTCAGTCAGTTAATGCAGGTGAGTATGATTGATCAGTTTTAAGCATTGGTACTAAATTGTCAGTATTTTAATTGTTAGTGTTTTAAGTGCTGAATTAAATTGTCAGCCCTTAAGAGTAGAAATCATGTCTGTTTAATCTGATATACATGCAGATAGAGTCTAAGCATTTTTAACTGGAGAGGCAGTATTGTGTAATGGTCATGAACACGAGCTCATCTCCTGGTCCATGACTTACCAGCTGTGTGTCCTTGGGCAAGTTGCTTAACCTCTTCGTGCCTTAGTTTCTTTATAAAGTGGGGGATACTAGAAGCACCTACTCCCTCAGCTCTTGTGAGGATGAACAAATCAATATTTGCAAAGTGTTGAGAGCACAACTCAGCACACTGCAGGTGCCATGTAAGAATTAGCTAAATAATTATTCTTAATATTTATACTTGGGAGATGAGGAAACTGAGTCTAAACAAGTTAAATCGCTTAGATCCCCTTCATAGCAAGATCACGATAGGACAGGATTTAGAACACATACCACCGAAAAAGAAAATAAATAATTATTCAAATACTGCTAAAAGTATATGAATATACTAAAAACGGAGTTTGAGGTGAGGAGTTAGGGATTATATAAAAGAGTTTAAGGTCATTGGAAAGTGCTATCATACTTTGGTAAATATTAACATATTAAAAGGTAAAAGAAAGAAAATGTAGAGTTGTGCAGACTTGTGGTTATTTGAAATAATGATTTAAATTAAATTGGATCCTCAATATTGGCAAACATGGTACTATTTTTGCAATTCAGAACCAAACCGAACTACCTGCTTACTATTCCCAAATTTGGAAAAACTTAAATGAAGTTAACACAGTTGAAAATTTCAGAGAAGCGTGTTATAAAATTGAGTTATAGCAACAGAGTTTTACAGTACTGGGCGAGGCACTTCTGCAAAGAGTCTAGAAGAAATTAAAAAGCAAAATTCCTGCTCCTGAATTACTGGCAGTCAGCTGAAGAATGAAGATCTGAATATTTAAATCACCCCAAGGATAGGATGGGCAGGACCAGTCCAAGAAAGGGCTGGAATAATCATCTGGAGCAAATTCACACAGCGGATGAGGCGTCCACAAATGGAAAGAAAGGAATGTCCTTCAGTTGTCGTACACAGAAAGGGTAACAAAGAAATAAACATGTTTGTTTGGAGATTAATTTTAAAAATGTGAGAGTATGCATTTCTCAAATTACTATATAGTCCATTTATGAGAAATACCTGCTCATCAGGTCGGAGTTGGTCCTGATCCCCAGGCTAGTCTTACTGCTTCCTCTGTATTCTAGCTTCACCTCGTCTCCCCACATGGATTGCTTTCTTTGAAATCCATCTCAGAGTGCACTCCTTTGGGGTGAAGTAGGCGTGAATGCCAAGTCACGAATCAAGGTGTATAAGGAATTTAATTTAATTTTTCTCTAACTGAACTTATTTTCTCTTTTGAGCTTCCTTTCACTATGTATTGAAAATTAAAACCTCATCGAATAGCCTCCCATCCCTAAACCTCAATCCTTGAGAAAGGAGTACTATAGTGTTAAGTTGATGTGGGAAGAGTTAGTTGTGGCAAGTGGGATCTTGTCCAGGTTGTCATCATCCATCTACAGTGACATCTCTCGAGACTTAGATCATCCATGTGACCTCTGCTCCGGAGTACACACATTGCTGTTCTTTATCTCCTTGTTGCAAACTCAAGGCCTCCCCAGGTCGGCTCTCTCGCAGGAGGTGTGGTGCTCTTCTCTGGCTCACAGACAACCTTTCTTGCTTCCACTCTGGGATTCCTGGAAACGTGCTGCAACCCGAGGTCTTTCTATCTAGGTGTTCCATGAAGCCATTTCTATGCTACTGCCCCTCTACAATGCCGGCTAGTGGGGAACTTTGGAACTTGCTGGCTCCCTAGACTTTATCTAGATTTTCAGGCACGTTCACCTTACTCTCAGACACCCCAACCCTATCCAAGGTTTGTATCTTCCATCCCTTCTTCCCTGTCCCTTTCCTCACCCTGTAAAATATTTTGTATTATCTGAGGAGAACTCCTCTTACATATTAGGAATTAGTCCAAGTCTTTTCTGGTCAAAATTGTGTGCCACAAGTGCTTTAATGTTTAGAAAGACAATAATTGAGGTTCTGTGGCATTCCAAGGTCCTTTTCAAACTAAAGATATTTTCTGCCTCTGCCTTATGGCCCAGCAGACAAGAGAGGTATCCTTGGATCACAGGAGACACTGAGCAAAGGACATCAATTAATAGTAAGAGTTTATCCAGCTATTTGTAAATCAGCAAATCATAACATTTCTGGACGTCGCTATAGCTGACTTTTTAATAATTTCTCTTGTATACTTTCCAAAGTTTTTAGGTCTTTGAACACAAATCCTCTTTCATTCCTTTGCTAATGTGATGCCTTTACTCATGTGATGCCTTTTGTCCCAAACTACCTTCTTCTCCCTCTTTGTCTGGGCAGTTGCACACACACACAGGAAACTGTAATGGGAAAGAGTGTGGTCTCTGTGTTCAGACCTCATAGATTTAGCTCTACCACTTGCTCCACGTGAGTGATAGACAAATTTCTTAACCTCTCTCTGCCCCAGTTTCTTCATCTGCACAATGGGGAGAATAATAGTGCCTCCCTCAAGGGTTTGTCATGAGGATTAAATAAAATAATATATATAAATTACTTAAAATGATATCTGACGAATAGTAAGCACTCAATAAGCTTTGGCTATTTTCATTCACCTCTCAAGACTCACTCAACATTGCTTCCAGGTAGCCCTCATGAATGACCTTGGTTCAGTACCTGCCTTCTGAAGTCCCATAGCTTCTCATGCTCACCCCATGAGATTCTCATTGTGCTGCCCCTGGTAGTCAATAGGGTCAGAGGCCATACTTCAGCCTCTGAGGGTGGAGAAAGAAGGGGTCAGGGGCACAGATTGGAAAGGGCATAGGGTCCATTTTCTCAGAGGAGAACAGGCTTTTACATTTTGTGGAGTCGTCTCTTGCCAGCATATTTGCTGCATTTTTTTATGTTAACAGAGTCTCTGTTTTCTTCTCCAACCCTACTTCTGCTACATCAGCACACTAGGAGGAGTGGTGGGGGAGTGAATGCGGAAGGAAGGAAGGAGGAAAAAAAGATTTGTACCAAAATATTAGTAGACCTAGTATTACTATCCCTACTTTTTCAATTAAAGAAAAAAGGTTAATGGAGACAGAATGACATATTCAGGTTCAGAGGTCACATGTTAAGTAGTTAAATCATGACTCAGTTCAGCTCTTAAGACTTCTATCATCTTGGTGTTTTACTAATGTAATTCTACTTCTCATGGGAGTGTGTCTTGTCTGAGGAATATATTATAAGTGATATCTGGGCATTGAAGACAGAGAAGGTTTTGATTCTAGAAATTCGACCCTGGCTTCTCTCACTGCTCTGCAAGACCTGCCTGGCTTGTTTGGGTTGTAATCCCAGTTTCTTAAAGGCTTACTAGGAAACTTATTGACTTGAATCTTGTCCCAATGTCTCAAGTTTCTTGCCACAGATACAGTTTTTATCTTAAAGCAAATCCTTCATTTTCTTTGTCTGCACAAAATTCCAGGGCCTGGATATCATCTAGTCTTTGGGTAACATCTTCCAGATTTGTTTTAAGCTGATTACATGTTGCTGAACAATCAGATTTTCTGCCCTAAGCAGCAGAAAACCAAGTGATGACAGTACTGGCTTTTGGCCACCAGCAATGTGATGATGCAGCGTGAGTCTTTGATAGCTATGATTTGATCTTGGGTGTTCTCAAATGGCTACATACCCCTGAAGAGTGGGTCAGGGAGTCTCCCTTATGTTGTGACACAGTGATGTGAAAGCTCATCTGTGTAGTGGCTCTTATGCCATCTCCATTGACCCCTCTTTTTCTACGCTCAGTCTACCTTTTCACGTTCTCTTTGTACAACCTCTTATATTTTTATACACACTTATATTTCTAATTGAGGCCTGTTAAGTGTTTTAGAGATACTACTTTAAGAAATGGAATGCCAGTGAAGGCTGTGTGCTGTTTGGAAATGTAGGCAGAATTTGGCTTTTCTATTTAGGAAATATCAAACCGAAAATGTGGAAAATCTTGTGCTAGGGTTCCATTTCTTCTGGTCTAAATGTCCTATTCAAGTTTTCCTTTCTCCTGTTTTGCTAGTCTGCCATCTCCTGAACTGCAATGACTGATGACAAATGCCAGTGCACAATGGTGATTCCTGTAATTTGATTTTATTTTTCAACCTACCATGGTAGAGGCTGTCTGTGGAGGCAGAAATGTGTACCTAGCAAACACAGTCAGCTTTATTCAGCTTCTGTGTACCTGAATGCAGAATTCTGGGAAGTAGCAGTGGCTTTCCCCATTACAGAATGGAGCAATACTAACTCAAAGAGAACACAGGGAATGAGAAAATGACAATCAAGCAAAAGGTTCACTGAGTTTCATTAAATATTTACCAGGAGTAGGGTGCTGGAGTAGAAAATGCAAAGGATACCAAGTATAAGACAAAGTCCCTGACTTTCAGAATTTCAATCAGTTTGGGGAATCCCAGCATAATGAAAGCTAACTGGAAATATTGAACATGATATACAAAGTATCAGCTTAGTTCCAGAGGAAACTAGTTCTGTAAAAGATTAGAAAGTAAAATGGGGATCATTGTGGCTTGAAGTAATGAGAGGATGCTTAAAAAATCTGGATCCTAAACTAGGCTCTGAACAGAGAGTAGGAATCAGATATTTCAGAAGCAGAAAGGAGGACATTCCAGGTAGGAGGGAGGCCTGAGTAAGATTTCAGAGTAGGGGAGATTGAAGGGCTAGTGTGGGAAAACTGAGGGATTAAGTTTGGCTAAAGGGCTCACAGAGGTATAAAGTGAGATGTCTGTGCCTACCGCCTGGTAGGATTCAAGAAACATTTGTAAAATACATGAGAAAGGGTTGAAAAGATGGGTTGATGTCACATGATACAAGGCTATCTTCTCTGTGCTTTTTCTAGTTGGCTAAAGGTGATTGTTAATGTGATTAAAGCTAAATGTGGAATCTTCATTTAGGCGCTTTAAATGTGTGCTAAACCTTCATCTCCATCAGTCATCTAGAAAAAACATGCTATAGTCACAAAGGTAACTGGGTGAGACCAAGTGAATGGGTTTGATTAGAGGCATCTGTTATGTTGGAAAAGAACCCAAGGTATATGCCTAACATCTAGAACACCCCTGTAGATGGCTCCAGTGAAAGCCAGCACTCTGCAAGTGGCGTCCTTTTCAGATTTTGCTAAGTGTGCCAACTTTCTGATTGCAAGAGTCAGAGGGGGCACCCTGCATTACACTGGACTGTTTATTTGACTCTCTTCTCCACCAGGTTTCAAACTCCCCTAAATAGGAGCAGTCTTCTTCAACATCGTAACCCCAGCACCTAGCAGAATGCCTACCAGGTATTCAGTGCTCACTAACATCTGTTGCCCGAATTAATCTATTAAAATATCTGATGTGGTTCTTTAATTTAGAATTGTATCAGGTCAATAAAAAGATAAACTGAGACAAATTGAATGTACACAATGTATATAACTAAATTACCCTACATGTAAATCAAATATAACTGTAAACAACTAAAATTGGATGACTTACAATTGTGTCACCAATTCCTCCTCATATGTGATGAGGATAATGGTAGTATCTAGTCTGAACCCATCTGAATTCCTCTACTTGGTGTGTTTTTGAGAAATTGCTGATTCTATTTCTAGTTCGGGAATGGGTCATTTCCCAATATTTGCATATTTTCCAGGTTTTTGTGATTGCTTGATGTTTATTCTTAGAACCATTCTGAAATTCCAAGGCATTTTGTTCTCTCCAATGCTCTGCAACATGATTTTTATTAATCCCTTATTTTCCTGGAAATGACAAATTTGTTTCTCCAGAACTACAGCCTCCAGTTGGAATCTGTGTGATTATCATATCATCCCGAGCACTCTGTTTTTGCTGCAGTACTAGGAAGGGTTAGTTATATCTTGATCCTTTTCATGACCGAACAATTTTCTGATTGGAGTTTAAAGGCGAAATTTAACATACTTTAGCAATTTTCTAAATGTGGTATAAAAAGTAAGTAGAAAAACAAATAAAAGCAAAACAAAAAACCCTGCAAAAATAATTTTATATTTACAATGTATCTAAAAAGTGATACATTTTGTTATAATAAATTCAAGAAGTAAAATGAATATGAATAGAGAAATAAAAACATGCCCCCCAAACCATCATCCAGAAATGGCCATTATTATATAACGGTGAACTCTATTCCAGAAAGACAGAATTGGTCTATGGATTTAGAACAAAAAGAATATTACAAGCATAAAATTATATATAGGTGTAAAACAAAGTGTCAAATATAATTGCACTTAAATTTAAAACAATAATAAAGAAAATCTGAAGTAATGTTGAAGAATTTGCTGAAGTCTGGATACGTTTTAAATCACTCCTAGACAATACCAGTTACTAAAAAATCCCTTTCAATTAAAAAAAAAGATGATTATGAAAATTAAGAAGCTAAGGTCAATAGCTTTTTACCTACACCATGAGAGGAAGAAAAATGAAGATGTGCCTTTTCCATCTGTCTTTTCTGTCTCTCAATTTTTTATAATTATGATGTGTATGATGTCAAGATTTATAATTTCATAACAAAATTCTCAGTTATTTAGAATTGAGTTTGGTTCTTTTTCCCTGTTGTCTCTATTCCTGAATGATTTATTTGAAATTACTTCTTGGTTGGCTTAAACTGAAAAACTCACAGATGCTGAATTTCCTGAGCATTTTCACGTTTGAGAATGTTTGCTCTTTCATGTTATGATTAAATAGTATTGGGTCTGCCTTTAATGTTTTCAGACCTTTTACACATTGTTCCACTGTCTCCTGGCATTAAGTTAATGAGAAGGTAAACTCCATGAGGGACAAAAGTTTTGCTTCTTTTGTTGTGACTTGAAACAAAATCTTACACTTAGGGATTGCTCCAAAAGCATTTGTGGAATGAACAAATCATATTGTGTAAACAATCCAGATACTAGCCTGGATCTTTCTCCTGTTCAGGTGCCTGAAAAACTCCTTCGTAATTCTTAAAGTGCAATAGCTTAACCAAGATATTTTCTGGCATTGACTTTCCTTATTCACTTATTACTGCAACATAAATGAGCCTTTCTGTATTTCAAGAAAATATTCCCTTTTCCCTTTTTTGTTGTTAAAAATATCTAAGTTAGACAAGTTGTCCCCTAAAAAATGGAAATAATAATGATATCTACTGTGAGTAGTTAAATGAGTTAATACAGGTAGAATATTACATGGGCATATTTGGGTTATTTGGTCTGGCTCATCCTCCCCAAATAATTGTGTCTCAGATTTCGTATCATTTTTACCATGTAAATGCTATTTACAAAAGATCCATATAGGAGACTATAATTACATTTCCTGTCTTAAACAATTTATGGTTTTCCCTGGAGTTAATAATTATCATGCTTCTTGTTTGCTTAGTTTTCCTTGTATTAATTACTGATTCTTCCCCAAAACCTTACCTAGTGAAAACCTCATACCAATATGTTCAATCACATTGGATTACTCTCCTGTTTGCCCATATTCTAGTAACTTCCTGAAAAGCATGTACTGTAGTTCAACAATTTGAGAACTTGCATGTCTGGGAGATATATCAAATTTACTTTCCTACTGTTCTACTGAATTTTCCTTTCTGCTGTAATATACTTAATTTCCAAAAGATCTGGGTTTTTCTTGTTGTTCTTTTAACATTTGCTTTTAAATAGCATACTGTTCTTCTTTCATGGATATCGTCCCTGCTTTGTTTGTTCAAAATGGCCTTTTTCACTTTATGTTTGCTTTGTTTGCTATTTGTCCTTAATGTTTTATGCCTGTAAATTGTTCAACTGTAGTGGTTTACAGTTATATTTAATTTATATTTAGGGTAATCTGTTTATATCCATTGTATACATTTAATTTGTCTCAGTTTATCTTTTTATTGAGTTGATGAAACCTGAGGTAAATCCATACGTATAACTAAACATCATTAACTGGAAGCTTCTATTAACTCATTGGGCACATCTTTTCCATATGTTCAAATCTTTGGTAACACCGAATATTATTTTATTGTCTATGTGCTCCTGATTTTATTAATATCATTATTAATTTCTTCAGTGTCTTCATATCTTTTGTCTGCAATCACTAAGTTTTTATGAAGTCTCCTTCACTGTTAGCAATATAGTTCTTATGCACACTTTTATGTATATTTTCACATTTATTTGTCGTAATTTTCTCTTAGCTCCGCAAAATCCATTTCCAGCTAACTCTTTTTTGTTTTTTTCAAGGAAGATTGGCCCTGTGCTAACACCTGTTGCCAATCTTCCTCTTTTTTTTCTTTTTTCTCCCCAAAGCCCCAGTACATAGCTGTGTATCAGAGTTGTAGGGTTGTAGCTCTTCTACATGGGATGCCGCCTCAGCATGACTCGATGAGCGGTGAGTAGGTCCATCCCCAGGATCCAAACTGGTGAACCCTGGGCTGCCAAAGTGGAGTGTGCGAACTACTATGCCACCAGGCAGGCCCCTTTAATTCTTTTTTTTTAAAGTCACTCATCTTTGAGCCCTACTGCTGTTTCAATTTAAATTCCTCCATAGTGTGAATCACTCATAGGAAATATTATTTTAATCCTTGTGTTATATTGTCTTTTAGACTCTGGTATTCGTCTGCTTTTTGCATGCTATATTCCTTTATTTTTCACTTTTGTCCAAAGTATGTTTGCATACTTGTCTTGGCATTTCTTTTTATTTTCATTGCTTTAACTTAGAATAGAGTCTTTATTCAAGCTTTACTTCATTCTAATATAATATGGGTGAATTTCTCCAGTACCCTTTTTCCATCTTATTTAAGTATAGATTGTCTTCACCTCAGAACTACAATGTGCTTTCTCTACAGTCTGAGGTGTTGGGAGAAGTTTTGTGTGTGTGTACGTAGCAGGTTGAGTATGGGAGTAAAGAGGAGAGGGCAGAGCTCAGCTGGACTATGTATATGCTCTCTTGTTGGAGGTTGTAGATTCTGCTCTCTTCTGAGATTTTGACAAACCAATAGTTCGGAACATGGGAGCAATGATCTAGGACTTTGAATCAATCAATTTCTTCTCTCTCTCTTTCTCTCTCTCTCTCTCTCTCCCTCTCTTTCTTTCTTATAAACCTAAAACCTATTCTTCTATCAGAGAGCCAGGTCCACTTGTTAGTTTTTTCTGTTTCCTTGCTACTTGAAGTATTTGTGGACCAGCAGCTCGAGCATCACATGGGAGCCTGAGCAGAATCTCAGGCTTCACCCTAGATCTCCTGAATCAGAATATTCATTAAAATGGGAATGTATTAGGGTGACTGTTGCCCCAATATTGATTGCTGGAAGAGGGGAGGTCACACACCATCTGGGGCTTTCCAATGTGTCCTCCCACTTTTTCTACTTTCAAAGGTATTGTCTTATTTATTTTATCTTTATATTCAATTTAATAAGTTCCATTTTATCACCTGAGATAGTTAGCTTCATTTGATTTTGATTACTGACCCCACCTCTCTGGTTTCACTCCCTCTAAACGACGAGTCTATATAATGGCGGGGGAGGTGGGGGGAGGTGGTTCTTTCTACCTTGTCCCCTGAGATCCTGCCACTGTATATAGCAGCTTTTCTGTGATTTTTTTCCCCCCAGCTGTTCACTCTCTCAATCTGTTTCTCTCTAAATTGGGTAGTTTTCTTTAAATTCTGCTCATTCCTATTGTCTCTTCAGCACTATTTCTAGGTAATGAGAGGGAAGGCATAGCAGCCCAGCAAAAATATAAGCCACACCAGAATCTTCCTTTTCTGTCCTTGGCTGCCATATTGCACTTACCCTTTTTATATTACTGTTGAGGCAGTTATGGTGGCAGAGTTTCTTTCTTTTTCCTGGAGCAGAGAGGAGATATTGTGGGAAAGAGATACTGTGTTTTAGTTTTGTTCTGCTGTCTTTACCCTTTGGTTCCATCTAAACTTATTTTAGAATTAATGAGGTTTTTATGGAAACACAATCTTATTAAGACAAATGAATGTTTGCAAATTGTGTCTTCTTCTGAAGGAACACTGAAATAAAAGCAACAAAAAGGTGCATTTCAAATTTTAACTCTAAGTGTCTTGTCTACGATGCTTTAGCAATTGGATGATGCTGGAGTTTCAAGGCTTTTGTATGGATGGCAGTACATCACTACAGGTTTTTGCTGGCAGGTACTTTTTACTTATATCTCCTCACTGTACTCCTCTCAGCCTACTCAAAAACGCCCATCAAGCTGCCCTTACTAAAGTTGTGTTGTATTCACAGCCTGGTAAGCTGTCAGTGGTATTAGTGTGAGCTTCCATACATTTCTTTCAACCTTTACAGGAAGGGCAAACCTCCCAGGGTGAGAGATAAGTCTGTTTTTATGATCACTCCTCCTGAATTGTGCTGTACTATGTGTGATCTGATTGGAGTGGTGCAAGTCAGTAATGTGCCACTATACCTCTAATGTGGAGCAACAGAACACAAAAGGACAAACAAAAAATTAATGTTATTTATAGAAAAAAAAGGCCCAGGGGCTTTATACTGTAGACATAGCACATAGGTAGAATTGTCGCAATTTAGGATAACATCAAGAAGCTAGTGGATTTCATGTACTTAGTCAACTGGTTAGGAAGACAGTGCATTTCAGAATATAAAATAAGAAGTGATGCCAGGAAAGGGGATAAGAATGAAAGGGAAAGAGGAGGGTACAGGGAGAGATAAGAAAGATCAGCATTTTCAAAGCTTATTTGATTGAAAGATCATAGTTGATTTGAGAGTGCAAATAAACTTATGCAAAATTCACATTCTGGAATCATAAATTGTTCTTACACAGTTACTTCTCTGGATTAAGTTCATTTATCAAATATCGAATTTTTCATTTTAGAAGTAGAGGGGACATTTTGGTAATATCGTTTCCTCTCAAGAATATTTCAAATTAAAGGTATTTCTTCATTTTTTCAGAATTGATCTTTATACATTAAGTGGTTTGGATCTTCTTTTCATGTGGTAAACTTCCTAATAAAATTGTGCATTTCAAGAAGAATACGAAATCTCCCTATGTATGTAATAAAGCAGGCAAAAGGAGTAAACAGAAGAGGTTTTTAGTGGATTTTATGTAAAGTCAGAAAGTACGTTTAGAATTAATCTTGACTTTCCCTCAGTGCCCATCTTGCAAATTCTGTTCTTCCCTAAATGAAAGCGTAGCTATCTTTTTACAGACCATCTACTCAATTTAGCCAAGCTACAGTTATCAAGCAGACAGGTTCTCAAGCAATCATTGCATAAGAGTAGCCACTGATTTCACTGACCGGTCTGCCCCAATTACTAATATTTCAGAGCTAAGATTATAGGCAAGTAATTCTACTTGCTTAGGAATATGTCCAGAGTGAAGAAAGGGAATTTTCCTTATCTTCCAGTGACAATATACTTGCATCTAAAAAGAATCACAAAAGATGATTCCCCAATAACAGTGAGAAATATTTTATTATTTGATATTATAAACATTTACTGAACATCTTTTAGCTTCTAGGTACCATATCAGGAATCAATAAACTCACCCCTTGCATCATCATTAAATCAGTATATTAGAATAAAAGGCAGAACTATCATAACTTCCATATCATTAAATCTATCTAATTGGAAAATGTATTGGAACCAAAATTCCGTACTAATGTACTTTTACCAATTATTTTGTGTATCATTCAAATTATTCATGTACATTATTTATCTTTATTTTCTATTTGACTTTCATAATTTCTTTCCCCCTTTTGTGGATTTCTCTCTGTCAAAAAAGAAATTGGTAAACACCTGAATCTTGCCACGTCAGAGGAAGAAAGAACCCAAAGGATCATCTGATCTAGCCTGTTTATTTTACAAATTGGTTAAGAGATGACACTAGCTAGGGACAGGAGTAGGAAAGGCTGCACCGAGCCCTGAGGCACTCCAAGAATAGATCAATCAAAGAAGAAAGTGCTAGAATGTGGAACTGACAAAAAGTAACGAGTGAGAATGTGGGAAGATAGTCTATAGGCTATCTAGATTTTATCTGTTAAATATGCAAGCTATTCACGGTATCTTTTCTCAGCCTTGTAAGCTAACTTCTAACGTTTATATGATTATGCCTCTAAGTCAGTCATGAAACTATTGACATTTTGGGCTGAATGATTCTCTGTTGTGGGGGCTGTCCTGTGCATTGTAGGATGTTTAGCAGCCTCCCTGGTCTCTACTCACTAGATGCCAGCAGCAACCCCCGTTTGTGACAACCAAAAATGTCTCCAGACATTGCCAAGTATCCCCTGAGGACAAAATCTCCTCATTTGATAATCATTGCTCTAACCAAATTTGAATAATCTGTAGACATATTGATTCCTACTAGCTAAAGGGATAGAAGAACCTGAAAATAGTTGTCTAGTCTCATACAAAATTTATTAAATTATTTTAGAAATATCTTACTGCTTATTAATACTATAATTTCAATAAATATGTCTAATTTTCTATACAATTAGTATTTGCATTTGTAAACAGTTCTATAAGCTTATGCAGAATTTTTGGAACATAAGCAAAATACAACTTTATTTTTGGCTGCCACTATCCCTTTAAAATTTATTTAGTCAAAAAATTTCTTTCCCAGTCACTAGAGAAGTTTCCAGCATGCCCATTTCCCCTCTGGGCATTCACTGGTAATAAAAGTCCTCTGGTTGCTTTAAGTCACAAACCCAGTCTCAGAAAACGGAACCCTCATCTTTTGTAATAATCCTGATTTCTAACTTTATCTGGCACTAAATCTTCTCCTCTCCCTCTGGTGGGGGCCTACTTGGGGCACAAGGAAAAGGCAGGCTGTATGAGCTTCTCTTTGGTTCTCCTTTGACGTCTATTTCTCCTCCTCAGCGTTCTCTTACATCTGACCTCCCATAGGTCAGGCTCAAGGGTGAAAGAGATTGTGATGAAAGAGTATAGCCCCACGTGGCAGGTGTCAGTGTCTACCAGCATTGAGACCCTCTGGTGGGCAGATATTTAAGGCTGACTCCATTTCATAGGCACATTTATGAGTTCTTCCTGCCTGCAGGGTCCCTCTGACAAAATTACCTGGCATATGTGTTGCATCTTTATTCGTCTGATGCTGCTAGTCCTCACTCCCTGGTCTTCCAACATCCACTCCTCTCAAACTCTCCTTGTTAGAGTCCATGCCCTGCCAGGCCTCCTTCAGCAGGAACCCAAAAGGCCACAGGTGGGCCCTTGTCTCCATGTGGCCCATATCTAGTACATGGGAATACTCACAACCTCTGCCCCAGGAAACTTTGGGAGTGCAGGCACAGCCCCCACCCAATCACCACTCTTTACTGCTGGAGGTGAAGACAGTTACTAAACAGACACAGGCACCAGTGTTCCGGGTCTTCTGAAAAAAACTCCCCATTTCAAGAAGCTCTTACTAGACGTGAGGCAGCACTCCCAACCCAGGTGCCTGGAGAAGTGTAATAGCAATTCAGTAGCTGTTTAAAAAGTTCACCACAAAATACTCTGTTAATTTTGAACCCTTGATTCTGTTTTGAATCTCAAAGAGGAGGTGAGTCTCCAAGAATCAGGTAACTGGGTCCTGGATATCCACTTTAAAGGTTTTTCCAGAGTGGCCTGTCTCACATTCAGTTTGGTGCTTGATATTGGTAAATCTGGGTGCCTACCTCAAACTGTTATTTTGACCTTCTGATCTGGCCATAGAAAGTTTTTGTTTTCATCCTAATTATTAAACTAAAGTATAGACCTTTTGCTCCATAAGAATAATGTACTAATACACTAATTCCCCATGATTTTCAAGAATCCACTAAAACCCATCTGGACCTCTACATAATTATCTATAAAATGACTGAGTTGCACCAGATGGTATTTAGGTTCATACAAGATTGAAAATTCAGAGTCTCTATAAAGTACAATTCCCAGAACAAGCCTGATGGAAAAAAAATCTGACTTTATTTCCCTTAGTTTTCATTAGTCTACTTTTCTTATTAATTACGAGAAGAATTATATTTTCTTAATATTAAGCCCAGTTAGGAATTTAAAGTATGGTTGTTGTTTAATCAATCAGTATTTACTGAGTACCTACTATGGTCCAAGAACTGTCCTATTAGAGCACGTGAATGGTGTTGTACAGCTTAATTTACTTCTTTCAGTCTATTTCTCTAGTTTTAAAAAATCTATCAATTTCTACAACATTCCCCAGTGTGTATTAGGATAAATTAACCTGCCCTTTACTAGTAGGAGACATCTCACATGAAAGTACAATGACCATATTGCCAAAAGGCTCTGTAAATCTGTAGGACAGCCATAGAGTTGTGTTCTTTATTAACTAGAGCTGTTACTGGAAGTCGCTAATTCTTTTTTTAGTGTATCTTAGATTTATAACAGTTTCCTGTGAACTTACAGGTTATTCTCCCATTCAAACCCTATCTCTAGGAAGTATTTTTCCAATTTCCTCTATTTTATTTTAATGCTTCATAGTATTTATTGCCATGGTACAAAGTAAAGAGAATGAAAGAATGAAACTAATGGTTTGAATGGAGTTACTCAGTGTTCATTGAAAATGAATCCTATCTCTGGTTCCATCCCAGGAATATGACTGATTCATACATCTTCTCTTTCAAGACAGTTGTATACCAGTTACATTCACCTCTATTTTCTTCAGATGCAAAGCAGGCTAAAGAGAATATGACATTTTTCCATTTTGTGACATTCTGAAAATTCTTGACTTGACATTCAGTTGTACATTTGGGAGATTATAGAGAAAAATAGGCTGATGTTGGGGGAGAAAAAGAAAAGTTTTTCATGCCTAAAATTTTAATTTTAACACACTGATCTACATGAAATTCCTTGTATCATGTATCTAACTCTACTATTTCATAAATAAAAACTAATGATGGCTAATATGTATTGAATGCTTAATATTTTCATGTGTATTAACTTATTTAATTCTTATAGCATTTTAAGGTAGATATTATTATTATGCTGGATTTTATTAGTTCCACACTGTGTTTAATCTTCAACTCATTCTTTTTTTTTTTTTTTTTTTTAATTTTGATGCCACATGTACACAACCTAACCAATATGTATGGCAAAGCAATCAGAAGAGCATTAGGCTGTGAAACTGCAACCAGTCTTATTTTCTCTGAGGAATTGCTCATGTGGATTCTGAGGGGTTCTCTATTTTGAAGGAAGTTGTGGAACCCAGGAGCTATTGATCAAAAAGTGTGTAGAAAGACTTATATGATGTAGCAGGGAATGGAACTATTGAAGCTTTGGTTGGCCCTATGGGATGCTATACACAGAAGAAACTTAAATATATGCATAATGAAAAAATTTCATATTTGCTAGCATTGCCTTCTGTTTACATATTAACATCCTTTTTTGACTCCTGAGGAAATTATAGATACAAAGGATAAGGTGATCTAAGTAATCAAAAGTACCAAGATATTTGTTAACTATGTTGTTTAGGCATTCACTGATTTCACGGGGACCTCCTTGACATTCTTCTAATGTAGTCTGTGTACCAGGATTACTGCCATTTTTTTATTACCTTTTGTTGTCTATTGGACAATAGCACTGACCCCATGACTATGCTGTCACGCGTTGTCTACCAAGGCTGGTCTGTGGGGTGGGAGAGTAGATGAGAACTCTGTCGGGGGAGGAGTGTCCAGAATTTAGTCTATTTATTTGCAGGGGAAGGTAAGGGAAAGGGCCGGGATGTTGACTGGGGGAAAAGAGGAAGAAAAACGTCTCTGGATTCAAGACAATTTAGTTTTGGCACATCGATCGTCAGAGTGTTCCCCTGTCATCTTACAACCTGTTGCCCCTTTCTTCTTTTCAGGTTTTTTAAATTAATCACTTTTTCGTTTTTGTTTTCACCTTGATATCTCGCTGTTCTTCTCTTCCTTCTTCCTTCTCCTTGTCTTTCCTTCCCTCCCTCCCTCTCCCCCTCCCTTCTTGCTTCCTTCCGTCCCTCTCACTCCTCCTCCTCTCTCTCCCCTCTTCCTTCTCTTCCTCCTCATTCTCCTTTAAGCGCCTTTCTTTTCCCTGCTTCCATTTATCTAATATGAATAGTATAATTTGTTCTTTGAACACTTTATCTTCCTCATCTACTAATATATTTTCAAACTTTGCCTCTGCAGTATATACAATTCCTTCTATTTAAGAACAGATCAGCCTTAAGCAGAGCATGGAGCATAGTGGCTCTACTCTGGACAAGAGCTAGAAGAAAATTTCTGTGAGGGCATGTTGTCAGATTAACTTGGTTGCTGAATAAGTAGTAGCTCAGGGCCACCTTTTCTCTGAACGGAGACTTGATTTTCCTCCAGGAATTTGGGGTAGGGAATTCTTTCCTACCACTCTATGGAAACAATTTGTTCAGATAAGTGAAAGATAAATACATTTCTTAATTTATTGGTTGTGAATAAGTAAACAAAGGCTGTCTCCAATGGAGACTTTCATTGCTTTTTTGCATACATTTTGATGCTTGTGGCCGAGGTGTTCATTCTCGATCCTGGGCACAGTGGTGACAGAGATCAGAACTTAAATCTACATTGTTGGAAAAATAGACCACATGTGTGAGAAACAAGTTACAGAACACTTTGCAAAGCAACATGTCAGCAAGTCGAAATCAATTTGACACAGTACAATTGAATACAGAACTGCCCCTTACCTGCATTATTTACCACTAAATGACTCTTTTGAATCAGAAGTATAGTGAGGGTTGAGTTAGTTGAGTTAGTTGCGTTAGTTAGGGTTAACGTCTACTGAAGGGAAGATAGCTGAATTTGGCACCAGAAGGGTCAAGTTCAAATCCTGTTTAGCTATGAAAACTTTGGTAAGTTACTTAAATTCCAACTTGAGAATCTGTGAAGTACAAGTAATAAGAGTAATACTGATAAATGAAGTAATACAAATCTTGTAATATTTGCTAATGCATTATATGGAATACGTAGATCATTTTAAAATGTTGACTTAAGGAATGATAAGTAAATACAGATCAGCTAAGGCCAAGATTCTTTTTCATATATTTGATATACATTAAAGTTATATTTTAATGTTAATGGTCTTTTTTTTTTTTTTTTTTTTGTGGGGAAGACCAGCCCTGAGCTAACATCTGTTCCAGTCCTCCCCTTTTTTGCTGAGGAAGACTGGCCCTGGGCTAACATCCGTGCCCATCTTCCTCTACTTTATATGGGACGCCGCCACAGCATGGCTGACAAGCAGTGCGTCAGTGGGCGCCCGGGATCCGAACCCGTGAACCCCGGGCTGCCAAGCGCGGACTAAACTGCTGTGCCACCGGGTGGCCCCAATGTTAATGGTCTTTTAAACCTAATGTTGTGAAATGTGATTTACATATTTATCCAACTTGATGTCATACGAAAGATTACCTGAATGTGGGCATATATTTGCTTTATTCTGTAAAGTAAATAAATTGCAGCCACCAGGAATTACCTTTTTATAATAAAGAATCCTATAGTGAAGCTTTTTATAAAATAAAGAAGCCTACTGTTTCTCTCTTATATATATATATATTTTTTTTACTTTTATGGATCAACTTCTCTCCAAGTCATTGCAGAGCTAATACTGCAACACTATGAACAGCTTCTCAACAATAAAAAAACTACCAATTTGCCACAGCATAGACTCTCATTTTAAAGAAATGGGTTAAGTAATTTTACATAGCATAAAAAGAATTGCCATGTACCATAACTCTTTCCAAAATCCCCATTCCATTGGCTTCAAACCTTTCCAGAGAACATTCAAACATAGAGATAATGAATAAAACTGCCATCATACAAAAAACAAATCTAGTTGAAATCATTATTGAACATTGGGGGAGGGGCCGACTACAACTCTTCAGATAATCACATTTAAATGTAGCTAGGAAGATCACTGCACATTCAGTGTGAAGGTGGCTCCCACTGATGTAATAGGGACAATACTATACTGTAGTGGGAAATAACAACTTGCTCTAGCTTTTTTTCTTAAACACTTCAGCTTGAAATAGTAGCATATGTTGCATGCACGATTCATATACCCAGTGTCTTTCCTGATGATACAGTACTTGGGGAAACTAGCATGGATTGTTTTCTTTAAAGAAGACAGAGCACAGAAAGTTGTGGTTAATAGGAACGGAGGTGTACCAAGCCCTTTATAATTAGAGATATTGAGTGTATCCTATACATACTGCATGGAAAGTATTTTGTAGCCTTTGTTCTCAATAGTAAACTTTCCCTAGAGCTCTAGTTTGAAAGCCATAAAAAAGGCTTGTAATGGAGGAACTATGGGGATGTCTTTTGTAACTAAGACTCTCACATTTATAATAATGTATACTTTTAAATGCTCCCAGGTATTGAAGCTATTACACACTATAGACTATAATTTTTAGTAAGTTTTAGGAAAACTGGTGATATAAATCTCTTTTTAAAAAGTTTAATGAAATCAATAGTCATGGCCAGAGAAAAGTCAATCTGCTTAAAGCCTTATTGTGCTAATTCTGAAAAGAAGGTTATATTTTCCATGAAGTTAGTATTATCACATTTGAAAGTATGGGTTGTCCAAGACTACATGATATCAATTTTTTTAATGTTTTAAGGTGGTTTGCATATGTAGGATAAAGTCCTTGGTGAAGTACAATATTCTGGAAAAATTGTAATACACGAAGAACAGGGAACATTTTAATCTAGAATGTCTCACCTCCATTTTTATTGTAACCCCCTGAGCATTCCACGTGATCAGTGTCGTTTTGGCCTTTAAGTTAGTTGCCAGGAAATTACGGGACTGAAATAAACTTTAAACTGCTGTTGTTTTATCTGCTTTATTGTAACAAGTTAACAGAACAGGGTCATTTGCCGCCTGCCTTTGAGGACCTCTGCCCAGATGGGTCTTTTGCACAGTCACTGAGATTCATTCCAAAAGGTCAGACGCTGAGCACACAGACCAATGGCCTGAACCAGGTGTTAAAAATGGAGACTGCATGTAGTTGAGCTCTTGAAGGTGAGGGCTATCTCTGTCAGCTGCTGTGATTGACTATGTTACTTGTTTAAGTTGTTCTTTCCCAGAAGGCTCCTTGAGGATTGCTTTGTGGTCCTTATTGACACCTTTAAACTTTCAATAGCCGTTATACTTACACTTTTTTTTATCCTGTCATAACATTTTCCATCAGAATTATATTGATTTCTTTTTTTGTGAAAAAAATATAATAATCCTCATAGTGACTGAATTTTTTTCCTGTCAGAAAAGAAAACTATTACAATGCTTGCACATCTCCCTCAAATTGATACTATGCATTTAAAATACTTCTGTAATAATAAATACCACCTGGACATATGTACCCAGTAAAGGGTTTCCATTTTTGTGACACTTGCTTCTCAGGAACAGACATATTCTTTAAAGGAAAATAAAAAGTTTCCAGCTCTGAATTGATTGACATTTGTTTACTTAACTCTCTCCTTTTGAAAGCCTGCACACCTATTTCAACCTTGAACAGTTTCCAACTGTGGTATACTGGAACATTTTTTCATTTATAAGTTCAGTGTTGCCAACCCAAACAAAGTATAATCAGCGATGATCCGAGCAGACCAAGCTGTCTAGCACCATACAATGTATCTGCATACTAATTTCCAAATTCCCTCACATTTCCAGAGAACTAATGGGATCATTTTCATTCTGTTACAGCAACTCAACAGTTACTGAATCACCATCTGTGTTTTCGTTAACCTGAATCAGATATGAATTCTGTTATTGCAAGGTAGAGCAGCTTGTTTAATGATTCTTAATCTTTTCTTTAATTAAATCATGCAGCCAACCTGAAAAATCTATCTTAATGCAAATTAGGAGCTTTTTTGGCATTCGCTTACAGTAATGCACTAATAAGGTTAATTTATGAAGGTTCTCTTCCAGTCTGTACAGATGATATTTGTTCACTGCATATTTTTAGCATATTGTCCCTTTTTGTAATATTTTAAGTAATAAAAACATAGTTATTTTTCACTTACACAAATGAGAGATACTGTAAGCAGCACTCTCTGTTAACCAAAACTAAGTATGAAAAATATAGAGAATTCTAGGTAAGAGGAGAATTCATCTTGTTGAATTTCAAATGCCAATTCTCTGGAAATTACTGTCTCTCCTTAACCATTTTCAGTTTCTTAGATATATGAGAAGAAAGAGAGCTGAAGAATTAGATAAGGCATTCCCTTAAACTTTTTTTAATCCTTTTGGACTTAAGTTAGGATTATTTTATGATATTTTCTTTACTTTTTATATTACTATAAAAACTTAGTTACATGATTATTTATTGCATTTTGATAATTTCAAAATGCCTTGTCTAAGTTCTATTTTCAATTAGGTATTATAATAATATTTCTTATAATGTTAAATTTGGTATAAACATCCAATCATGAAACTGGAATAGACCATAAGAAATAGCACAGGATAAAAAAAAGCAACTTGTAAGAACAGTGGGTTTAAAAGTTAATTAATGAAAGAATAATACTAACGTTATCATTCTACTATTTGTCGGAGGTTTTCTTCACGACCCTGGCTCTGATCATATTATGTGGCAAAACATGTCACGACATGATCAAGACTTATAGTTAGCTGCTGTATTTACTAAAGTCTCTTCTAAATCTAGATTTACCATTTGACTAAATAGCACCAAAAATGGTTAATTAAGGTAGAATAAAAATCATTTGCATAAGTTTGTTATGGTAAGCTGTGATTTTATTGAGAGCCACATACAGGCAAAACAC
Organism: Tapirus indicus; assembly: GCA_031878705.1. NCBI lineage: Eukaryota > Metazoa > Chordata > Mammalia > Perissodactyla > Tapiridae > Tapirus > Tapirus indicus. The sequence continues at coordinate 61,199,975 of CM062926.1, forward strand.
GTTACACATACATACATGTGAAGATGTGGCTATAAATAAGATATCTGCCCTCAAAAACTTTAAAATTTATTGGAAGAATTATTAACTTTGCACTCATAAGGTTTTCTAATGTGATTCCAAGTGAAGTGTCAGTATTTCTTGAAGCATTTGTATCACCCTTGCATAGTTTGGCTAATTTGTATGACTGCTCTCTAGTTAGATGATCATTCACTAAGAATAGACTAAACTTTTAATAAGATTATTAGTAACTTCTGTCTCACATTACACTTTGAAATGTCCTATAGTAGGATGCTTTTAACCGATGAAATAAAAACTGTATGACATTTTTGTTTTGACCTCATCATCTATTCCCACAACATTTAGACTCAATCTCTAAATGGTTGTCTGATTATACAAATTTTAATATCACAACCTGTTTCTTTAGAACATAACTGGGTGTAGACTGTTTCTAAAACAAAATTTCCTTATTTGTTACATGGAAAATTAAACTTTTTTTTCAGCATTTGAGATTTTATTATGGAATTCTGAAGTATGATATGTCATCCATCCCCCAAAGCACTGGGAAATAGTTAAGTAAAAGATGAGTGCTGTGGCCTTAAAAAAAGTAATAAATTGTAGGATACATTGCTTTGGTTACGACCAGGCCCCTAAGCTTACCTCCTTTATCTATAGTATAAATATATGCAAATCTTGACCTGTAGTTTTACATCTCCTAGACTTTGAAAAGATAAAAACAAGCTGATTAATGAGGTAACAAATGTATTATTGCCTTTAACTTCCAAAGTCCAGTTTGGCTATTGACTATATTTATTATACCTCCAGGTAAAATTCAATCTACAGGGAACTGAGCCCAACAGAAAGCATCAGTCATTTGGAGAATAATTGTATAGCCTAATTATAATTAGAATAGAAGCAAGACACTAGTGTTCAATTGCCACCAGCAAATGGGATAAAGTATTTCAAATACTTTGGGTCAGAGATTAGAAGATATACAGCCATTAAAGTAGAGATGTTCTTTGGTATGAGTGGTATCCTTGCATTTGAAACCAAATGACACAGAAATAGTTTTATCTAGCAGATTGGTGAGTTACATTGACTTTTATTTCTTTGAGGCAGAATCTATAAAATACTGAATTATTACCTTACAGCAAAGTTGCTATTTTAAGAATTTTAAACTAATATTGACTGCTGTCAGATCAGTTTCTAGATTTATTGACTTAAGAAGTAGATATAAACTGAGGTGAAGGCAAGGTCAGGTCAATATTTATCTTGTGAATCAATAGATTTTGATACTAACAAAAAATGGAGCTCAGTAAATGTACATGGTTGATAGGAAGAGGAAAAATCTGATCAAAAAGTTCATAATTTTGAAATTTCCTAAGCAAACTTGACTTGCTAGCTTTAGATATTGTGGGATATTATATACCCTAAGGGTATACGGGGAAAAAATAATTCTGACTAGTAGTCCTGAGAACCTAAGATTTGTAACAGAAATGTGCAATGTTCCTGTCTCCATAAGACAAACATTTTTCAATCATATTGTGTTATTAGTTATTAAAGTTTTTTCTTCATCCTGCTTCAGAAGAGAAAGAAACAAATGAGAGAATGTTTGATGCTGAAGTAGAATTTTCTTCAATTTTCAACTCCATGTTGCTTGAAATGTGGTTCCTAAGAATGAACTATAATTGTTTGGTTTACTTGTATCTTATCCATCTTTGTAGCTCCTTTGTGCTCAAAGGCATCTGTCTGTCTTAGTCTGTTCAGGCTGCTATAACAAAATAGCACAGACTAGGTGGCATATAAAGAGCAGAAACTAATTTCTCACAGTTCTGGAGGCTAGAAGTCTGAGACCAGGGTGCCAGCATGGTCAAGTGAGGGCTCTCTTTCTGGCTGCAGACTTCTCATTGTATCCTCACATGGCAGAAATGGGCAAGGAAGCTCTCTGTGGTCTTTTTCATAAGGACATTAATCTTATTCATGAAGGCTCTGCCATCATGACTGAACCACCTCCCAAAGCTCTATTTACTAATATCATCACATTGGGCATTAGGATTTCAATTAGTACGAATTTTCGGAGGGCATAAACATTCAGACCATTGCACTGGCACACTGTAACACAAAAATCTTTAGTGAACAGACATTTTCCATAATTCCTGACTTCAGATTCTTGAGACTCCTCAGTCCCTCAAATCAGTTCAGGTAATAGAAAGTTGGTCCAACATCTCTTGAAGGCCATCTATGAGTAGGAAAATATGTAAGAAAAATCCACAAAACATATGGTCTCTGCCTTCCAGGTTCTTGCCTCATATAATGTGGGATGACAGAGCACACGAGACACTGAAGAGTGTTTAGAAAGCATGTGTAGTTAAATAGAAATTGTCATATTGCAAAATGTTTGTATGCATGGGGCCCAGAGATGTGAAGTGGGGTTACTTTGGGGGAGACTTTCGGGGTCCTAAACAAAATGAATTACTTAATAGGGAGTAGACCTGTATTTCAGTCTGTATCAAATGAACAAAGTGTAATCATTCAGAGAAGAAATGAACAAGTCATATATTATCTTTGTCAGAACACTTTCATGAAATAAATATTTTTGTTAGAAAATTTATCACAAAAAATACTTGCAGACAAATCTACAAGATCTCAGTTAAAAAGTCTTAGCTGGAATATGACATTCAATATTACAGAGTGTTTCACATTTTTTTTATAACCAATAGGAAATTTGTCTTTGTCTCAAATCTTATATGTTAACTAACCCCTTCTTTTTACATAAACCACCTTCTACCTTGTATATTATATGCCACCTCTCTAAGCTTTTTGAGGGCAGAGTATGATTTACTTAATCATTTTATCACCTTTGGTACCAAGTAAAGTAGTTTGCACATAGTAGGTTCTTATTCAACAAATATTGTTGGTTTAATAAAACCTCATAAAAATTTCATTTTTTGTAATATATCACTACTGTCTTCAAGTGGTATTGGTTGTTGATGGATTTCCTGACAAAATGTTCCATTACTTAGATGTCTATGAAAAAAAGATATTGCTGCATTTCTTGGAATAAAAATTGAATTAACCATCTTGTATGTTCCCATAGCATTTTGCATATGACTCCATTATAATGTGCATCACAATTTTAAGAAATTTTTATCTACTTGCTATACTAGATTATGTTCTTCTCAAGAGAATGAAATATATTTTCTTTTCTTCACGTCTAATGGGCCTAACGTATTACCTTCCGTATAGTGGGGACTCAATGTTGGTTGAAAGGAAACTTGTGATAAATGAGTTATTATAATGAAACAAATTCTATTAAATAAGGAGGGAAAACTTTTAGGACTGCTTCTCTTTGCTGTGAAGATAGCTACTTAATTTGTGAAAAGTAGGAGGAAAGGATGGAAGACTGTAAATTCCTCTGTTTTTAATATGTCCTCTTTTATTTCATTCCTATTGACAGATTTATCAGGGTCTTTTGCACATTACTGATTTACTTTCAAGTATGTAAACAAATTCTTATAACTTTACAGGCTCAGTGAAAATCTCCACATTTTAGTGTGAATGGCAGTAACTTTGAACCACGTGCTTATTTGAATAATCCAAACACAAACTAATGAAGTTTGAATGTATTTTAAAAAAAGACAAAAGAAGGAATGTAGCAAACTAAACACTGGTATGAGTCACCAGGGAGAAGGGAGGACCAGAAAGAAGACAACCATTTGAAGGTATAGAAGTTTATTGTTAACCTGACAACCAGTTCTAGTCCACAACCTCAATGCTTCTTTAAACTTGGGAGTTAATGCTTCACTGAGAGACAAAGATTGTGTGTTTCTCAAAGTGTGGTCTATGGGTAGGGAGACCATACTGTCTATCATCCAAACATAACACTTTCAAGTGTTAAAGGGGGCACTCTTACTATATTTACTATTAGTATTAAGAGTAATGCTAGGACGATCTAGTCAGTCCAGAGTGGATCCTTACCCTGAGTGGACCACTTGTATTGGAATTATCTGGGGTCTTTATTTTAAAATGTGAATTCTGGGCTCTACTCTAGTCTCACTGTATCAGACAGAATCTCTAAAACTGGGCTGGGACTCTGCATTTTAGCAAGTACCCCAGATGGTACCAATGTACATTCATGTTGGGGAAGTTGGAGTTGAAGCAGTAAGCCAAAAAAGAGTGAACTAGAGTGAAGAGGTAAGTTATACAATTTCACACTTGCCCAGGACAATTTTACTCCTTACCATACCTGAACGTGGTGGACTCATGATTCAGTCAGATTTGCAAGATTTATGATATAAAATTTTATAGTGGGAACTTGATCCTACATTGGTGTTTTACAAATCCTCTATGTTACAAATATGATCCATAACACCAGGGCAACGAAAGACGAGAGCTCGAGCCTTCAGACAAGCTGGGATGCTCTTGCCCTACACCACAAACACCTCCCGGTGACTTGCCCAGGAGAAAATACGGGAATGAAAAGGGTGGGATTTAAATAAATTGCTTTAATCTCACTCCCACTCCCAATCTTAGGAGCCCCAAAACAAAAACTATAAATTAAAGAGACAAAGCTTCTATCCTTAGAAAAATAAGAAATAATATAAAGATTCTTGAAAGCAGAAGTTTTAAGATCACATTTTTTTATCTGAAAATAAATACTTTAAGGTCACATTATTTTAATTTAAAATACATCCAAATACATTCAAGGAAAATATATTATTCTCAAAAAATTTTTTCAGAGTCTTTGACTATTGCACCCATCATTCACTATGGTGAATTCTAGCCTGTAAATGGCAGGGTACAACATCAACCAGAACCAAAGAAGAAATCATTTACATTCAACTTTTCTGAAACATGACTCTTTATTGTGGTTTTTCTGAAGAATGCATATTAGCCAAGAAATGAGCAAGGTTAGGAACAACCAACTATAATAAGAGGAAGGTTGTTTTCTTAGCATCAGTTGTGATATATGCAGATTTCTATATTTAAAATGAAAACATTAAAATTGTAGCTTAAATGTTTAAATATTATTTGACCTAAAATAAAAGAAATAAATTCACCAATTGTAGTTTCTCAAAGCCGAAAGGACTATTTCTCATCTAGAACAAAAAAGGCACCATTTGTTTGATATCATTTTGATGAATTATTAATTTTATCACAGCTAAGATGACAGCTAATATTAGAACATTGAATTATTAATTTTCAAACGTGCCATAAAAAAGCAGAATAAACATAAACTGAGATGTGTTTTACGTATGGGTTGCATTGCTTACATATTCTGTTTAAGAAAAATATCAAAGGAAACAGAAGGAATTAAAAATCTTGTCAACACTTCTGATGAATTCTTTTACTTAGTACTTTCTATGCCACTTCAAAATATAAAGCACAAATAGCATTATGTATTATCTGATAATAAATGTGATTATTGAACACTAAAGATATACATTATCCGTATCACAAATCATCTTTGTGTAGTTCTAAGCAGGATAGTTAAATTACAAAGTGATAATAGGAATGAGAAACATCTGTGGTCTTAAAGGATTCGCCTCTAATCCTTCCAGGATTATTTTATTGAGAGATGAAAACTATTTCTTCAGAATAGCTTCAAGTAATTTTTTTAGTCATATTTTTGTCATGACAATTATTCCTGTTACTTCATAGAATAAAACTCAAAGAGGTCTCAGTCTTCCTCAAATGTACAGTGTTGATGTAGTTTCAGTCCAAAAACAAGGACAGGCTCTATAGAGCTCTGATGCACTAGTGGAAAATGGTGAGTGTCCTCTCAAATATCTCCTCATAAACATCCCCTGGACTCTTGAGACTTCAAAGCCTTAATACAATTGCTGAATAAGACAATTTCCATAGTGTCGGTCTCATCAGTACTCAAGCAGTGTAGGACAGAACCACTGCTCAACAAAGGGAGAGTCAGAAGATGTGGAGAAGTGGCTGTAAGGCAAACAGACTAATGGACATTTTTAGGACCTAATTTCTTGTCAGAAGAAAGAAATCAGTTCATCCCAGAGTTCACAAGGATTTAATACAGATAAAAGATGAATTTACATCCATTAAAATAACAAAATGTATTTGTTTTCTTTACTATGTCATTTACTATTTTGGTACCTGGATCAGGGAGTATAAAAAAGAAGAGGGAGTTTCATAGTAGATAGATATTTTTCTTTTCACTGAAGTAGGACCCTAAGTAGAAAACAATATGACTTATAGCTCATCTAGTTTAGATAAGAGTGACTTTAGCCAGAAATGCTTTTGTGATAATATTCAAAAGAATAATGTTTAATCACTATTTTTGCACTCCACCATTGCCGAGTATGCCCCCACTGAGGGTTCTGAGTAAACCGCTATAAGATTATTTTATTAGTAAATTGTATTATGGTATTCAATAAAACACAGGCTTTACATGTTCTAATGCATCAAGTGATAAATTTACTAGTAATCCAATTCACATACGAAACAAAAAGATCATGGTATCTATGTTCTAGGCCCTCTCACTCTCAAGTCTATAAAATAGATGTATCTGTTTTTAAAAGATTAAATAACTTGCCCAATATTGCATAACTAGTAAGAAGCTGTGGTAGAATTCAATTGTGTATCTGTGGGAATTCAATTTTCTTTTTCAGATAATACACCTCCCTCTTAAAAATTCACAATGTTTGTTAAACTATTAAAATGTCTTAGAACTCTTAAATAATATTAAATTAGAACTCTTAATAATATTAAAACTTAGCATTTGTTTCATGTATCAATTGAATCCTCACAATAGCCCCTGAACTCTGTACTATTATTACCTCCCTTTACTTGAAAGGCAGCTGAGACATGAGAGATTAAGTAAACTCTTGGTCACTAATAGGGCTGGACTTTGAACTCAGGATGCCCGACTCTGTCAGTTGTGGTGTGGTTTTACGCTCATGTGATAGATTATATTGATATAGGCATATATAACACAATATACTAAACTGAATATATTGAAAATTAGAGGCAAAAGAGACTAGACTAACAGGCTCTGTGGCTCCTGGATACATACGAAGAAGTGGTTTCAGTTGCTTTCCTTGAAAAGAAATGAGAACTGAGTCAACTTCCTTCAGGAATGTGGTGGGTTCTCTTTCCTTTTCTCCCTCTTCATTTTCATTGATTGGTTTCCAGCCTCTTCACCTCTTCTCGGCCACTGGCAGGAGTCAACAAGGAGTCCCAGTACACTGAGTGTTCTAGAAAGACCCACGACCCTTTGTAACGCTCACCCCTAATAGGCTCACCACCACTTTATGCCTTGAGACCATCAGGACGAATCTACTTGTGCTTTTTATTTATGTTTATGTCAGTTAACATAACATAATAAGCTCAGGTCCTGAGTTCCTGCACTCTATTCCACATATGTCTGCATACCTGTCCCCATTTCTATCTTTCCTGACTCCGGAAACCCTTGCACTGGGCCCTCTTTGACTCATGGCCGGTGTTCCATAACACTCCCTAGAGATCTATGCTCATCCTCTTTCAGTGGTCCTTTCCCTTCATGTTATAAAGGAATTCCAACTCTCTCCCGAGGACATTCTCCTCTTCAGCACTCTCAAGTGGTACCTAATTTCTCTCCCATACTCCTTCTATTGCTGGATATAAAGTTATGGTACATATTTTTCCTTGTTCTACTACTAGACCATTTTTTCTCCCTCCTCCCAGAAAACACCCAGCTTTGAGTCTCAGATCGTCTGACTATCCCACACAGTACTGCTCCACAATGCAGTCCTTTACAGATGTCCTGGGTCCCTCTCCCTCATTGCTTAAAGGTTTAATTTGTAAGCTTGCTGTTGTTTTCTTCAACGACACCCCAGCATAATTCCTGAGGATTTCAATATCCACATAGTCATAGGTGATCCTTCTGATACACTGGCCTCTCCATTCCTTGGCCTCCTCCCTTCCAATGATTTTGGCCTCTGCCTTTCCTCAATAACTCACTCTCAAGGTCATATGCTAGACCTTGTCATTACTCATAATTCCTTCCATAGTGCCAATTTAAAGCCTCTCACTCTTACAGCACCATGGCCTAGCCTTACAGCTAGTTTCTCAGTTCCAACAGTTCTTCAGACACACGCAAACATCCCACCATGTTTTCACTTTTCCTCACTCCCCTAAATCCCCACTTACCCTTTTCTCTCCTCATGGCACTTAATTGGTAGAGCCTCAACCTTAGTTAAACTCAAGTGGGCCCTTAATGTTGTCAGACAATCACACTAATATTTTCCCCTGGTGCTTTCATTCTCTCACATTCCTAAATGACTACTTATGACCTTCTCATTTTTGCTCAACTTCTAACAACTCATCCCCCATCATCACTCACGTATAACAACCTTGCTTCCTATTTCAGTGTGAAAACTGAAGCAATCAGGAGAACTTCTAGGGACTCCCACTGCCATATTTATTCATCCATCCACCACCATCTATTCGACCTTTCGTCTTCTTTCTATGAATGAACTTTCTGTCACGCTTTGCTTGGGCTTTAGATCTCATACTGTCTGGTGTAATGAAAGGTCTCACTCTAGCAGTTCTTTCCTTGCTCTTTTCAATCATGAACTTTTCCTCTCCATTCTGGATCATTTCTAACGACATACAAACATGTACTTATTTGCCTGATACTTTACATAAAACAAAAATGCTTCTTTTTATTTTGCCTTCCAACAACTAGTCCCTTTATTTTTCTTTACAGGAAAACTCATCAAAACAGTTGTCTATGTTCACTATTTCCAATGTTTCTCCTTTTCTTTTGAACCCACTCCAATCAGACTTTTACACCTGCCATTATTCCAGAACTGGACATCAATGATCTTCACATAGCTAAATCTAGCAGCTAGTTACTAGACCACATTTTATTGAACCTATAGTGACAGTAGACATGATTGATTATGATATTTTCCTTGAAAACTTTCTTCGCTTAACTTCCAGAACATCACATCTCCTAGTTTTTCTAACCTTAATTGTTGCTTTTCTTCTGTTTACTATGTTGATTCTTCATCTTCTCCCAGACTTCCTTTTGAACCTCTATTTATGTCCATCTGTACTTTCCACAGTGACTTTCTCAAGACTTATAGCTTCTAATACTATGAATAGGCTATATATCACCAAATGTTTATATCTACCCCAGACCTGTCCCATGTATTACTGACTCAGAAGTCCAACCATATAGTGGTTATCTGTTCTTAAATATCTAATAGGCAAATCACATTTAACATGCCTACATAGAATTCCTCATCGTCTCCCAGAAGCCTTCTTCTACACTTTTCCTCATCTCTGTTAAGGGCATTTAGTTTTTCCTATTGCCTAGGCCAAAAATCTTGAAGTCAATTTTGATACTTCCCTTCTTTTTCTCACTCCACATCTAATCCATCAGTATATCCTGTTAGTGCTATATTCAAAATATTTCCAGATTACAAACACTTCCATTCTTAGTCTTCTGGTCTAGTCCCAATCTGTTCTCACATACATTGTCATAGCCTCCAAAATGGTTTTCCTGCCTTTGTTCTTGTTTTTCATGGTAGAAATGGCTAGATTTTATGTGTTTTACTTGAAGGTGGATGCCCAGTCTAGGACTAAATTTCCCAGCCCACTAGCATATAGATGGAGCCATGTGGATAATTCTAGCCACTGGAAGACAACTGGTTGGGTCACATTTCTGGGCTGAGGTTGTTAATAATGCCATACTCACTTCTCATGCTCTCTTCCCCTTCCCCAGAAACCATGGCGACCTGTTGTGGAAGACCACTGATCACAAGATGGAAGGAATGTGGATCCATGTGTCACTAATTAGAAAAGAGTGATCCAAGAGAGCTACCCATCCAGGAACATCCACATTGGATTCTGTGTGAACAATCAATATTTTATTAAGCCTCTTGAGATTTGGGGGTTGTTTGTTACAACATTTATATTATCTTACTTACATATTTCCCTATAGCCTATTCTCCACCAAGCTGTCAGAATGATCTTGTTAAAACACAGGTCAGGGGGCCGGCCCGGTGGCGCAGCGGTTTAGTCCGCGCTTGGCAGCCCGGGGTTCGCCGGTTCGGATCCCGTGCGCCCGCCGACGCACTGCCTGTCAGCCATGCCATGGCGGCGTCCCATATAAAGTAGAGGAAGATGGGCACGATGTTAGCCCAGGGCCAGTCTTCCTCAGCAAAAAAAGAGGAGGATTAGCTACAGATGTTAGCTCAGGGCTGGTCTTCCTCACCAAAAAAAAAAAAAAAAAAAAACACAGGTCAAATTACATCATTCTTTGCTCACTTACTTTACTCCAGTCACACAGGCCTCCTAGCTATTCCTGAAATGCACCCAGCACTATTCCACTACACACCTTTCTATTTACTCTTTCCTATGTCTAGAGTGCTCCACCCCTAATTCTTGTATGCCTGCTCCTTCTTCTCTTTTGTCACCCACTTAGTGAGGCTTTTCTTGACCAACTTATTTATAATAGAATCTGACTTTCACTTTGACATCTTATATAGCCCTTCGTTTGAATTTTCTCTGGAGGACTTATTACTATCTCACACTTAATATTTTATCTGTTTTGTATTTTGTCTGTTTGTTTGAATACCAGCACCTAGAAAAGTGTCTAGAACATTGTAGGAACCCAGTAAATATTTGCTAAATGAAAGAAATAATTGATTCAACAAATTCATTACATTTTTCATCTATTCAAGCATTCAACATTTATTGAGTTCAATACACATGGGGTTCTCTGGCCTAAAGAACCTTAACTTGCTCACATACAGGCAACTCATCCTTTGTCTCTCCTCAACTTTTAGGTATCAATTTAGATATCACTTCCTTAAACCACAACTGTAATTCTCCTCCTTTGATACCTCTCTTCCATTTTCTATCATATTCTGCTCCTCTCATATCACAGACGTTTTCATATGTTATTATCTAGTGGCCTATCTATTTGTATTCTCAACTGTGTTTACTTTTCATAAGAGCAGGGATCATGACGATGTTGTTCAGTCTTATATCTCTACCATCTGTCACAGTTTATGGTTCATAAAGTAATAACTCATTAAACTTTGAGTTCTCAGATTTAAAGCAACACTATTGCTTTGGATTTGTAAATTTAGAGATTTCTTATAATTATGTGGATGAAGATTTTATGGTGTAAGGAGTGGAAGGAAGAAGCCAGAAGATTGAAGAGTTAAATTTTTAGAGAAGAGTAGAGGCTGTTCCCTTTAAGTTTATATGGCCTGAGGCATGAATCAAGGATGACTTTCTAGCACTAAGTGTTTATAGTGAGGCAAGGAGAGTATGGGCCCAGGCCCTTGTGGAGAGATAATATGCTCATTTTGTGTCTGAATGCACAAAAGGACCCTAAATACACATGTCTATACTTCTTAAAGACAAGTTGAACCAATATCAAACCCCTGGAAACTATTATCCTGGTACTTCCTACTTTGAAAGCTAAGTTGGTTATCCATGGGTTTGTTCATGTAGTCGTTCAAATTATTTTTCAGCAAATATTCACTCCCTTCTTATCTTCACCCCCCACTTAGTTCCATGGTCCCATGGTAGACAGAATGTACTTCCCTACTCCTTGACTTGTTTTGACAAACTGGATATTAGAGGATGACATGGTGTGGTCCTCGAAATATGCTTACATTGTGAGGCTTGTGTTCTCATACCCCTCCATTTCAGTATGAGAAAATACTCCTCAAATATGTATTACTGTTGGTCCAAAGAAGACAAGAGATATGTGGGGTAGATCTGAACCCAACCCACATATTGGAGCCAAGTCCAAATGAGCCTAGCCGAGATCAGCCCAACTTTAGAGACCTGTATATTGCGACTGAGAAAGTCACTGATTTGGGAGTGGTTTTAATATATACTTATTGTGAAAAGAACAGATAGAGAATTAACTGTACTTTTCCCTTCTCTCCTTCCCAAAAGTTTTGAAAAGAATTGGGAAGAAGTTTTACTTCTATATCCCTAATGAAAATACGAGAAGTTTTACTGTCCTTAATGCTAAATCACTGAGGAATGGGGAAAAGTTGGGATAGATCACATATTGATTTTTTAATTTTTGTAGAACCCTCTTAGATATCCCTTCTGTGAAACTATTGCCATCTACATGTACATTAAAATGGCCATGAGGCTTTGACTTCAAATTCAAAACCAAATTTTTCCAGTTGTGACCAAAACCCACATGTTGGAACTGGGAATCACAGAGTGAAACCGCTCAGTCGGAGCTTATAAACGTTGTCAGTTCCTGAAGCTGCGGCTACGCTCTGGGGGTCCGGGAATGTTTCGGGATAACAGCTGACTGCATGGAAAATTGAAAGGTAAAGACTAAACTTCTCTCAAACATCACACAATATTTGTAAGAGCAGTCTATCGTTTATTTCCTCAAACATTCAGTGCAACGTTTTTGCAGCCGAGGTACCTTTGGCCACACAAAGCAGGATGTTATTCTCTTATATCTGCTGCCAGAGGGACTGGAAGAGCAACAGCCTTAAAGGAAGTGTAAACATCTTTCATTTAGCTAAATGGAGTGTGAACTAGATTTGCTGTATTAAAGAAGGAGCCAAAATAGACACACATACACACATGCATGCATGCACGCAAACACAAAACCATCTTCTGGCTCTCTCTTGTAAGTCTCTGGGAACTCAGAAGACTTAAATTCACAGTTCTATCAGGTTGTCTTTTTATACTGTGTAAAGCATACCTTATTGGAATTTATTCTTGCCATGTGATTATTATATTTTAAAATAGCAAACATTTTTATAGTTCTTGCTATATGTGAGAAAATGTTCTAAGCATTTTATTAATATTAATTCACTTTATTTTCAAAATAACTATAAGGTTAGTAATATTATTATTCTCTTATGACTCATGGTGTAACTGTGGTACAGAGAACTTAAGTGATTTGCCCAACGTCGCATAGTAAATGGTGGAAGTGAAATTTGATTCCAGCAAAAAACAGAATATCTTTTGCATATTTTGTCAATGTAAAAATAAGGCAAGCTGCAGTTTTTAAAATGTGATTTATTTATGAATTATGATTTTAGATCTCATTGTTCATACAACTTGGAAAAAACAAAAACAATTAAAAGGCTAGGGATTCTTTATCCATCTACTCATTGATTATTCAGTTTTATTTAACTCTAATTATGAAAACCATTTACCTCTTCCTGTTCATATCCTAATCAACTAACTGTGCTGTGCATTCATCACACACACAGAGAAAGCCTCACTGAGGTATTAAGATGGATGAGGGAGAAAAGAGGGGGAAATTCTGTCCAAATTAAGAAAACCAAGTTATACAATGGTTATTTTTAAAACAGATCAACTTTTTCAAGTTCTATAAAGTCATAGGTAAGATGGGAGAAAATAAGAAACTCAGCTAGGCATTAGCAATAACTGCTATTATCTTCAGGTCATTATTAGAGGTTTAGCTCTATCTAAAGAGTGGAAGCATATCCTGTAAGGAACATATTTATAGGTGGTTGAGCATTCCCTGTTTCAGATGTTTTAATTACTTGAGTCACGTGACGTGAAGTTCACAGATAAAGTTATACAGGTTTGGGTGTTCCAGAGTGTTTACATCTCTTAGGTCTGATCTCTCATGCCATGCTGGATGAGTTGAGAGCTACTGTAATGCCACAATTTGATTAATGCCAAAAAGTAAGAATTGCTAAGATTTCTTGAAAACTATTTTGTACTGAGCACTGTTCCCAGCATGTTTCCTATATTCTCTCATCCAATCTTTACAACTGCCCAACAAGGTAAATGCTGCTGTTATTGCTCTCATTTTACAGATAAGGAAGTTGAGGCCGCATGGAGGTTAAGATGACCCTACAGTTAGTAAGGATACACATCCAGGCAATCTTGTTCCAGAAGCTGTGCTCGTAACTTCATGCTCTCTTTTCCCAAGCTTTTCTTTCTCTGTTCCTTGCCAGAGGGACTGCATTTTTCATTGTCATTGCTTTAAAAATATGGCAAAGAGGCATCTGTTGAACGCAAATATTTCAGTAGAGAGAAGGATGTGTGAAAAGTATGAAATGCTGTAGTGGAGGACTGACTTGGGAGAAGTCATACTGGGCTGCCAGAATGAGGCATCAAGGCAGCAAAATCAACTGAGAAGAACTGATAAAGGCAACTTTCCTTATCCCGTAATTACTTCCATGATTGACCTTAACAGCTATTGAAATCTTTTCAGGCAACAGGCTTTGGCCCTCTCAGGCCCTGTGCCACACTCCTCAGTTAGCATGGCAGTTGATTGCAGCTCCATCTCTATCACCAACTGGGTGCAGACTGGAGTTTTCAGCAATAAGAACATTAGTGGTATCTGTGGAGAATCCAGGGAACTGTCAGCCAATGGAGATGAATCTTCACCTGACACCGCTCTATCCCACTAGGGTCACACTCTTTATGACTGCATTTGCCTGATTTCCAACTATATTACAGCAACCTTGTCCCTGTGGAAATGAAGCATTGCTTTGAACACTTAATTACTTAACTGGTGCAGAAGTCTTTCAAAGAATCACACTGCCTCTTTCTCTATCTCACCTCTTCCCACAGTTTAGCAGCTACCAGGAAACCAATCTTCCTCCAAACTAACCACCTCAAAACATGGTCCACCTCATAACTAAAGTTTTGAGTATTTCTACTGCTTAGAAAATCTTATTGTCTTGTCTCACCTACCAGATTATTTCCCTTGGAAAAGAGATCACATAGGATGTTATCTAGGTTCTCTGAGGATAGCTGAACCTGCATCACAAGTAATAGCCACATGGGTTGTCCTATTTTTTATGGCTCCTGAGGGTTTCTCTTTTATTCCCATCTTCCTTGCCTCCCCTGGCCCTTTATTTGGATTCCCTAGTACCTCGACCACCAAGCCCGCACAGGCTGTGACAGGCTTTATTTCTATCACTAAATGGAGACAATAAAGAAAACCTACGCTGAAGGAAACCTTTTCAAGTTGAGCTTCTGTCAAGCAATTGGAAGGGCATGTGGTTTTGTGGTAAGATTTGTCAGAGTGAGTTGTGGAAGTGGCTAAGTGTTGCGAGGGGTAAATGACTAGTTCTGTGCTCTCGGAGTTGTGTGAAGGGTGCTCCATTCTTTATACATCCACTTCTGATCTCTTCTGAAGCTTAGAAAAATGTCCCCCAGTTTTGATGCAACAATATCACAAACTATTTTTTGTTAGAAAAATATGTATTGTTACATGTGGAATAAAAATTGCCCTGTACTGTTTTTAAAAACTATTTTTCTGAGGGAAATTATTTGGGGAAAAACTCATTTGTTTGACCAGCACAGGACTTTTTGGTAGAGGATCTCAGTGCAATTATCCTTTCTCTTATAGGTTAATTCAATAATTATGGCCCAGGTTGTGTGCTAGGGGCTTAGGATACATATTGGTTTATAGTCTAACTGAGGACTGAAAAAATAGACAATTACACATCTAAGTTCTCAGATGACGAGGTTAAATCACACATGACATAATCTGAGAGAGGAGAGAAAATGAGCACGTGCTGGGGACATTTTCCTGGTCAATGAGAAATTATTGTTAGGTTTTAAGTAGTAGCATGACATGGTTGGAATTTTATTTACCTTTAAAGGATTATGCTGGTTTTAGTAAGGGGATAAGTAGAAATAACAAGGAGAGAGATATAGTGGCTTTGACTAGGCTGGTGACAGGGGACAGAGAGAAAATTAAATAGAAATAATGGGAAAATTGGACAGAATTGGCATTGTTCAGGAGGCTAAATATTTTCAATATAATAGCTCCTCATTCTTGTGATCTGAGCAAACACACCTCACCAGTTTCAGCTAAAACCAATCTGTCCCTCTACTCATTATGCTCTAACCACAAGGACTTTCTTTCAGTTTCTCAACCTCAAAAGCTCTTTGCCACTCTTGGTCTTTTTCACATACATTCCCTCTGCCTAGAATGCCCTCTCCACCCCTGGCCCTCTAATTTAAGGTCTTCCCTCCAGGAAGCTTGTTCTGAGTCCTAATCTAGACTAGATATTCCCATTGCACATGAGATTGTGTGTGTGTGTCAGTCACTCTTGAGTACTTTGGTATTGGGAGGGATAGTCTCTCTTCCATTACAGTAAAGACCTTGTCTACCTTGGTTTTTACCATGTTTCCAGAGCCAGGACACTGCCTACCCAAAGGAAGCACTCAATATGTTTTTGTTAAACAAATAAGCAGACTCAGAGGGTGAGTCTTTATTAAGTCAATCTTAATAAATATGCTCATCATTGTAAAATCAGTGACCAAAAGATGAAGTCCCCTTGGATTACTCCTGGAAATGGATGCTTGATGATGAATTGCTCCTGCTTACAGGTGATGGTCATGAGCTTTACACTGGTAGCACAGGTAACTTGGTCTAAATTCCAGTGGTTTTCAATCCAGGCTGCAGAGTTGTGTAATTTGGGGAGATTTTTAAGAGTACTAATGTCCAGGTCTCCTCCCAGAGCAACTGGATCATAATCTCTTGGGGTGGAGGGAGGCACTGGTATTTTTAGGTGATCATGATGATTCCAATATGCATGAGAGATGACTACTGTGTAATGTTTACTCAGCTATATCTGAGAAAATATTACAGATGTACAGATCTAGTGTCCAAATACATTGCTATAACCTCCTAAGCTCACAAAACCAAGGATTGCATCATTATCAACTTTGCAATTTATTTGTTCAACCTCCCTCAAATATTTATTGGGTACCTACTATGTGCCATTACTACATTACCTAATAGAGATGCAGACATTTTCAGGACTGAGAGTGACTGGAAGTACTACATATTTCCTACCTGTGATAACAAAATACAGTGGCTCCCAGATACATAAAATGTCTGACTTGAGTGTGAGAAACCACTTCAGTTATCAATATTTTCATTAACTTAACTTTGAAAACCCTTGTTTTTATGTTTTATCTTCTAAGCCAGTTATGCTCATGTTTATTTTTTCTGCTTACATGTGCTTTTGCCATATTTCCACAAAGTATATGATCCTCTTAAATGTTATTACATAAGACATAGTCATAAAATAAAAGAACATCTATTAAGATGCTTCAGTTTGCTCCTGTGATTGTTTCCCTTGTTCGAATTATAATGGAGGTTACAAACGGATTACTGAGAACAGTTGTTACTTTATAGGAGAAAAAGTACCTATACTTTTGCACAGAAATTGTGTTTACTATAATATGGAGAAAGAGAAACGTTGAGTCCACTTTTGGTGTTTGCTGACCAACCAGAACCCTTCTACTATCTAGTGTTAATTTCCACTCAAATGCAAGGAATCTGGAACTGTACCCATACTCTCTGTTTCTAACTCTTCATTACTTTGTAAATGGATCTCAGGATGCATTGCAAAAAATAACAGACACTTACAAGGAGATTTCTTTCTGTGTAAATTTGACTGAACTATGTGTCAGTGAGAGGCATGCACCATGACTCTGCTTCACACTCTCAGGCCTACCCTTGGGTTTCCTCAATGTTTTCAAGCTGTAACTGATTTGCAAACATTATTACCAATAAAACTATTTACCGTCATTTGGGGAGCCCTTCCAGCACTGCTATGCGGAATAAAGAGGCACTTCCCTACTCTTCTATGTCATTTGCTTATGAGTTCATCCAACTGGAGAAAGTCTCAGACTTGCTTCCATTCAGAACCCTTGTCTCATTCCTTCATGCAATTTTTTGTTTCTTTTGGTCATGTGTATTCTCTGCATGGGATGGGATTGAAGGATGATTATAATTATAAAAATTATAAGCACCATCTTTCCATTTTTTAGGACTTTATGCAAATTTCTGCCAAGTTCCAGAGAATTGTCTTGACCAATAGTGTTTTCTAAATGTTTTAAGTTTTCACAGTCCCTCTCCTTTTTTCTTTACATCAGTTATTAGTAAGAGCTCTAATATAAGAAGTGCAGAAATGATGACTATATGATAACAACTCAATTAAATAAAATTCATTCAACCAAATAAATTTGCATTTAAAAAACACATTTAAAAGGAAGGTTAAAAAAAATCACAATATTAAAATGGGAATGCAGAGAAAAAAACGAGGACTTAGAAGCTATACAGACCAAGGATTGAATCCAGTCTCTGCCAATTACCATATCTAAAGCTTTAGGCAAATTACCCCAACTTTTCTTCCTAAACCTCAGTTAATTCATCTGTAAAAAACAATTAATGACTCATGTTTAACAATAACAAAATTCATATGTATTTTTAAAATATGCAAAATTACAAGTGCAGGGGAAAATTGCTCTGTAATTGTTTAGGTAGATCTATTTTCCTATGGCTGTGGTAAAATAACCTGAGTATGGCAAGAAAACATATATGACATAGAAGTACGACAATGAATGGCCTTGGTATTCATTCAAAAAATATTTGATGCACCATTTCTTCTTAATAACTAGGGATATAGCAGTGCCAGATATGATCCCTGACTCATGGATCTTATATTAATATTGGAAAGAAATCTATTAAACTATCTATCCTATCAGCTGCAATTTCAGCTAATAGCTTTTCTTTGTACTGTCTTTTTCAAGCCAAGATCAAACAGAGGAGCAAAGCAGCTGGAGTGCACCTTTCCTCTTTGCATTTCTATCACTATTCAACATAATAATCTCTACCTACTTTTCAGGAAAATTTTGAACATTAATAAGACGTCTATGAGGTGAAATCCTCTGACAGGGTAGAATGTAACTGCAAGAAATTACAATTTATTGCTTCTCAAATGTTATATGATATAAGGTATTCAACTGGATCTGCACTGTTAATAAAAAGCTTTACAATAAAAATAAGTCAAAATGGGGAAATGTTTGGAATTTTTCATCTATATGGATATTCTGTCTAATTTCTAGAAGTCATTCCAGCTTCATGAAGTACTTTGCCAATTAAATTAGATGCAGCTTCTAGAAAGAGGGAATGAACTTTGAGATGTATATTGAGGCTCTTATAAGGCAAAAGAACAGAGAAAAGTATTTTGAGGCATTTGGATATATTAAGTTGAATTGGATGTAATTACGGAGGCAATCATTTTTGTCTTACTAATCAGACAATTTCATATGACTTGCTGTAGTTTGTACTTAAAAATTGCCTTCATTTGACTTTTTATTTATTGAGAAAAATATTGAACTGACCTGATACTGCATCATGAAGAATTTGTATTAGTCATAAGAAATAACCAACTTATGGTTCTTTTATTAATTGGCATAGTTTACCAAAAAATATTGTGAAAGTATCAGTTTCTGAAAGATGTGACCTTATTGGATAAATCTTTGATTGATGTTGTTCATGGATTTCATTCTAACTTTAAGTGTAATATCTGGAAAGTCTGAACCATGGAGAGGAGGTCTTCTCGGAATAAGAAGCTTTACCAATTATCCTCTGAAATCAGTGGCAGAAGTGAAAATCCCTTTGAAATATTTATGAAACCAAGTCCCATGACTGGGAAAAGTCCACAGTTGAAATTCTCTTCATATTTAAACTTAGTGACCAAAAACAGTAGACAATTTCATTTTGAGAGGTTTCCCACGTCAGAGGCAGAGGCAGAATCATAATTGTGTAGGTCAGAATTCCAAATAGCACACTTATATTCCACTGATATGTATATTTTAAAACAGCAGTATCCCAGGAGCATGCAATATATAATCCAGAAGATTATTTAGATCATTAGAAAGACGTTCTGATGAAACCATTGCCAGGAAAAGGGATGTAGAAACAATCTTTGATTCTTCTGGGATGCCTCATAGAGAAAATAGATTAACAGGTAAAAAGATTTTCTTAAAAAAGAAAACAAATGAGAATTGCTCCTGCTTCATTATGTAAACACAATAGTGTAAATGTGTTCTTACAAGAAAATGAATTATGCAATGATTCCAAATATAGCATGAAAATAAGTGTATATTATCTGCTGAATAAAAGAAAAGGAAGACTGATGAAGAAATACATATCTTTTGGCTTATGTTTTATAAAGGAACAGAGGCTTAAACTCTAAAGCCAAGAGGTAGTGTTAGGAGTTGGAGTAATTTCTTTCATTATGAATGATCACGAAGCAAGTTGCAACAACTTTTCTTTATACTCCCTTTAAGTTATAGTCATCAAAAAATGGTCCTAATTAATTCATTCAACTGTTAACTAACACTTGTCAAAATTAACTCTAAAAAACTTCTTTCATGTTGTCTTCATAATAGTCATAGAGGATAGGAATGAATATTATGATTTTATAGGGAAGACAACCAAGAATTAAATAATTTTCCCATAGTTGACATACTACAAATAGCAAAATCAAATATTCACATCCTTGTACTTCAACATCAAGTCTGGTGGTTGTTCCTGTCTTTCACATTCCATTTCCATATTTCACAGCATTTTCTCACATAAGTACTTGGACATCAGAGACGTTCTTTTCTCTTATTCGATCTCTATCTAAAATCTTCCATTACAAAAAACAAAATAAAAATTGCTGCATCTTTCTTAATCTACCGCCTCATAGTAAAATCACTATCTTCTCATTGCATCTCTTTGTCCCTACTATACATGATCATTAGTTTAAGATCATACCATTAAACTCCTGGTTTGGGTTGTCACAATAGAGGAATCTTCTGTTATTCTCTGTTTTCCCCTATTGTTTTGGCCATTTCATAGTAAGTGGAAGGCCTTCGATGTCTATACAGCATCCTTCAAATTTCAGTCAACACTGTGCATATTTAATTCTTGGTACCAGATTTTAAAGAGGAGAGGATAAGGATAACCAAACTCTGTCCTGAATAAGATATATCAGCTATTTAGAGAGCCAAGAACAATGTCATGTGAAATTTATTATTATAGCCCATAGAGCACCTAGGGTGACTTAGCATTGGGAGGTGAATAGGATCTTGGTCTCTATGCCAAATTCTGAGGAGTTCAATGGCAACCCCCCAAGTTCTGCAAACTCCCAGGGCCTTTGGTTCTCATGATCCCCTTTGGATTGATTCCAGCTGTTGAAACTGTAAACTCTTGTTTTCACACACATGTCGATTCCCATGGCTTACTTCCATTCTCTATTAGATGCTGAAATCTAGACATGGAACTCGGCTTCTTTTGCTTGCTTTTCCTTTGTACAACTTACAGAGAGCATTTGTATATGGAGGGGTCTTTATTAAAGGTTTGGGGAGATAATGGAAAGAGAATAAAAATGCAAAGAATTTCAATAAATTAAAGTCTTTTGACCTCACCCCAACACCACTGGCTATATTTCTTTGTAAGCTTTAGACACATTATGACATTGTTGCCATCTTCCTGCTTCCATTTTCTCCTGCTATCCTCCACCCAAAATTCCTCTTTTCTAGTGCAGAGCAATGTATCTATCTCTTTCTTCTCCCACACTATGACTTTGATGTCTCACCCTCCATACACAAAGTATCATGTGTTTTCCTTCTAAGTGAATTCTCCCTCTAAGAACAATTATGGTACAATCATGTCTTTGCATATGGTTATAGAGTTTGGCCAGCAAAGTGTGTGCGTGTGTGTGAATTTTTTATTAAGTTGTCAATATATAAACTGGGGGAGGGGGTCATAAAAATCTATATTTTCAGCTTCTTTTGAAAAATAGAAACTCTGGCAACACCAATCCCTCATATTTGTATGAGAACAATTATATTATGCTGAATAGTGACTGGCCCTGTTCAATGGAGCATACTTTCTCTGATTTTCCAAAACCCTCACTATTCTCTGTCTTCTAGGAGGACTCTTTTTCAGTTACATGTTTGACCTTTATAGGCTTATCAATTTGCATGTCCTAGTAAACTAAAGAACCACTGAGAAAATGGATACACCTATAAAAGTTTTGAAACTAGACAAGCAATAATGGAAATGAGGCAATCTCTAACAAAAAATGGTAAACCCTTTGAAAAGAAAATAAACTGAAAAATGAGTGATGATTGGTAAAGCTTCAGATGCTGCTTATATCAACAATAAAATACTGAATATGACTGAAAGGCAGATCAGTATGACCAGGGAAACTTTTTAAATATGTCACATCACTAAATTGAATCTGTAGAGAGTCTAAATTTTGAACATCTAGACCGTAGCCTTGGAATTAGTGTTCCTAAAACATTTGCCAAGCGATTCCTGTATACAGCCAGGAATTGAGTATGGGCCGTAGGCTTATAGTACCTAATGTATCAAGTGTTTATTGATCATTGTGCCTGACGTCAATATTAACTACATTGTCTGCTAAAGACACAGACTCTTCTACATGAAGTTTGCACAGCCAACTGCCCTGCTAAAGAAAAATGATTTTGCCATATGACCCATGGGCAATTGAACAATAGAATGGCAAAAATCCCACATTGTGATTTGGCTCAAAACAATTAACTGGACCAATTACATTCTCTCACTCTGGTATCTGAATTATCAACTGTGGAAAAAACGATGGGATGTTCATGGGCACTAAAAGTTAAAAGGTCACAATAGAGACACTGGAAGGGCAGAATTTATGCAAGAGCAGAAACTACAATAAGTTCAAAGAGCTATGAAGTGGAGGAGAAAATATACACACAAACACTAAATATTGGGTAAGGACTGGATAAGAGAATAACTAAAATAAGAATGAGTTGAGGAGCAGACACACAAACAGACAAATAGTAACTAACTGGGGGCCTAGAAGGAAAATCCAAGAACTCCAATGGCTGAGGCTTCTGGTACTTACTTTAAATCAGAACTGCACTCACTTTTCTTGTCTGAGCATCTGGGTTTTTTTTACACATGTGTATCCTTGGAGTAAATTATTTATTATTCGACATAAGTAAAATGTGTCCTTCTTCTTTACAATCAATTATCAGCAACATGTACCCCTTATATACACAGATAAGGAAGGGAGATGGAAACTTTTCAGATCAAATAATTAGATCCTCACTAATGCTATTGATTCCTAACACCTACACCACCTTCTATCTGAGAATACTTTCCAGGTGATGTGTGAAAATTAATAATGTATTTATTTTTTGCCTATGTAATTAGGCAATTAAAGTTAGCAAATGTTCTGAGTGATTATGGCATTATGCTAAGTATATACAAGACTAGTCACACTTTATTCCAGAGTGCCATCATGGGTTAAGGTATGAAATGGCATGAGCAATGCCCTGAGAATTCAGTAAGGGAGGAGACAGACTTGAAAGGGGGGTGAGATCCAGGAACAGGCTTAGTTTCAAAGACCAGATGAGAGGAGCCATCGGGTTAGACTTCCTGTTGAGTGCATTACTTGCAAAGAAGACCTTTTGGAAATATTTTAATGGATACCTCCAACAAGTTTAATCAAAGTGACTGCATTAAAATGTCATGTAGTCAGAGTATTTTAAAAGTCAATATCCAAGTGTGTATTCAACTGGAGGAGAGATAGGTCCACTTTCTTCTGATCACCACAATACAAGGCTCCTTCTCTTCGCAGGTAAACTTGAAAAAAAAGAAAGAAAGCTCAACATTTACCATCTCCTTTTTGCACCTTTGGATCTCTCTGTCACCTGTCCTACTTAGTCTCTGTCCTTATTACTACAAGAAACATCTCTCAGTAAGGTCAACAGTAATGTTAATATCATTCAATTCAGCACATATTTTTTAGCTTGCTTCTTCCTTGACACCCATTTCTGGGAACACCTTCTTGCTTTGACTTCAAGACCCAGTTGCTCTCTGAGAGATTTTCTCAGTATGCTATGCTTTTCAGGCTCACCCTCATCTATCCAGCCATGAAATTTGAGAATTCTTCCTGGTTTGGTCCTCGATCTCTTTATCTTCTCACTTTTTATTTTAACCCTTAGTAATCTCATCCCTACCCATAGTTTCAATGACTATCTCTATATACTGATGCTTCACAATCTCTGACTCCAGCCAGACCTCTGCTATGAGAGGTCTAACAACCTGATGACTCAAAACATAAAAGTACTTCAAAATCAACATATCTAATTGCTAACTCATGAATGTTCCTCCACCTATCCCTCTATCACACATTTCTTCCAAACCTGGTAAACTTCAGAATGTCTCAGTAACTGTTACCTCCCTTAATTTATTTGCACTAGCCATAAGTCTCAGAATCATATACAATACGGACCTTTCTTTTATTCTCACATACAAATCATCACCACGTCCTGTTAATTTGGCTTTAAATATTTCTTCATTTCCACTATCAAACTACAAGGCCCAAGTCAAAACTAGCATTATTGCTTGACTAGGAGTACTATAATTGCCAACTAATTTGTCCACCACATCCAATCTGATCCCTCACCAATCCTATCTCAACACAGCAGCCAGAATAATATTTTGAAAATACTAAAGTGATTATATGACACCAAGTCATTGCTTATAATCCTTTCTATTGCATTCCATGATTCTTAAATAAAGTCCAAATTCTTAAATGCCCTTAAATGTGTGGTCTAGCCCTGGATATCTCTCCAGTAACATCTTGCATTATGTCCTGCTTACTCTTTTGCTCCAGCCCTATTTGTCCGACCTTAGTTCTCATATCATTTGAGTTTCTATATGACTTAAGGAATTGTGTATGAGCTTCTCCTCAGTTTTCTTAAAATATTTCCAAGCTCCTCCCCTTTCTCCAAATCCATGCCTACTACTGCAAAGGATATCAGATGAAGTGTCATTTCCTCATAGAAGCCTTTCCTGATCCTGAGCCTACATCAGCTTTCTTCCTATAAACACTCTACAGAAAGATGCTCTTTTACTTTGTTGCCCTATCCCCATTCATTATTATATAATAATTTAATAGAGTTAATTGATATTTCTCTCCTCACTAAATCCCAAATTCAGGAGATAAGGTACTGCATTTTTGTCCAACATTAGTACCCTAGGTTTAGAAGAGCTCTTGGCTCCTAATGGGTGATCAATTAAGTACTGTTGAATGAATTCCCAGTGAGTAGAAGTGATTATTGAAAGTGTGAAGGCAGCAGTAGACATGGAATGGAGAGTATGGGAAAGAGACATGAGAGGAGAGATTTCCTCACAATACCCTTAAATCAAGGCCTTAAATTGTGAGGGATGATACTTCACAAACATAAACCAGCTCAATCAACAAGGTTGGGGGGAATTTAACACAAGAGTACAACAGCATCCCTTGGAATCCAAAACCAGGAAGCATATCAGGGGTTCAATGGGGATTGAAACCAGGGACTGAAAAATTAGAAATTGAGATTGACCTCTCTATTATTCTGGGGCTACATAATTTCACACATCTTTTTTGTTTCTGTGCTGCTGTTTCATTCTCATTTTTAACCAGACTGCCTTTCTTTGCCTCAAGTTCCTTTTGGAGATTTAGAAAAATGTAACATCTCCTGTTCCAATGAATCACAGTGATTGATGAAACTTCCATACCTGGTACTTCACATTCCTGAGAAGAGATTATTATCAATATACCTTAAGTAGGGTGTCTATACCTGATCCAATAAGCTATAGCCAGAAGGACAAAATCAGCAACATGGCTACCTATTTCTCCTCCTTCCAGGATAGATTGTGGAGTCATTCTCAAAAATAAAGTTGTGGGCAACTAACACCCAAGACTCTGCTATGCTGTGCTTGGTAATAGAATTATACAGGGGTGCTAGATAGTTGGGGAAAGAGGGAAAGGGCAGTGAGTCGAACACTTCCAGGTTGAGTGATGAGAAAAATTATAGTACTGATGGCAGAATTAGGAAATTAAAAGTAAGAACTAGATTGGAGAGGAGAGTTGAGAATAGGATTGAGAAATGTTGCATTCTAAGAGAGAGGTTGTGAGATTAGTTTAAAGAAAATTGAGTCGTTTCTCATTGGGTCATAATATTTTTCCCTTGATATGTGAGAAATTGACCCAAATAAAGCTTTGTCTAAATAAAAGCCTCCTCATATTGTGATTTCTCAATCTAACCTACCAACCCCTTTCCTTTTCTCCAAGATTTATGTAGATAAACCAGATTAACATTTTCCTTTCACTGTCCTCTTAGGCATAATTTCCAAAGCTTGTTGATTGACATTTGCAATTGAACAATCAATATGGTTTTGCACAGTAAGCACAATGTGAATCATATTAGACAATTTTTGAAATGAAAAATGGTGGCTTAGTAAACTCGGGTTTTAAGCTAATAGCAAGATTACATCTATGCACTACACCTCTAAACTTACAATAGATTCAGAAATTTACTCTGAATCTAGGAAAATTGAACTACAGTATAAAACATGCTTATTTTCATTGAAAAGGTTTTTTTTATTGATAATCTGTACATGAGAGCCAAAAATGTTTGATTTGGCAGTCAAACTGTACATACTGTGGACAGCTGGCCTGTATGGCTCCTGCTTTACAATGTTATGGGCATTAAAGGATATGATTCATAAGGGCAATTGCAATTGGCTTTGTGAGAAGTCAGACAACATATGATAGGGAAGTACCAAATATTATTGTCATACTTTTCACTTTTTTTGTAACTTCTTAACAATATACTATATTTATATTCAAAATGAGAGAGCTTTGGTTGTGCACATTTTCAAAAACTACCAAGACAAAAAAGAAGAAAAAAAAAATCAAAGGAGTCATCAGATAATTAAATAACACGACAAAGTATATCGGAAATTGAGACATGAGAATTTACACACGATAGTATGTGTTTTGTGGGTAGTGATAGCCCATTGAAATCTAATTTAATCAAATATTTAAAGAGGTAGTAATTAATTTTTAAAGACATGAAGTGAACCATAACTAGAAAGAAATGTTATTGTTTATTTTTAATGCCAGAACAGTATTCTTGATGCAATTTTAATATTTCATTAAGGCAGTGACTTTAATATTGTGGGTTTTATCCCAGGTTTTTATGTTTGATGATATATTGTTTCTTCTTGAAAAAAGTTGGAATTTTATTGCATAGCAGTGGTAGATGATGAGAAGTGCTCTTTTTCTATCCATTTGAATATGGTCTACTATCATTAAATTACTAAGGCTTAATCAAGCAAATTAAGAAAAGTATATTGGCTTATGTTAGAAACATAACTTATAACCATGCATAATGCTTCATATTTTACAGGAATTATGCAGAAACATTTTTCTAGATTCTTTTCTTTAAAACTTTTCTTATGCTGGATAGATCTTAGGTGTTTAAATTATAATGGGAAAAGTCCTTTAAAATTTGTCTTGCATTTTTTCATTAGTTTCATGCAGTGTATTTTTCACAGTTAGAGCATTTGTCTCTGAATTTGGGGAAAATCATTTAAGTCTCTTGTTTCAGCCATAGTTAAAAGTGTGAACTACTAAAATTGAAAGAGTATACACACATTAACATGGCTGTGGAAATAGTATTTGGCAGAAGGATGCATGCTAAATGAATGTTTGACAAAAAGTATTTAAGATTAAAAAAAAAAAGGAAAGAAAAAGACTCCTAAATTTGATAGATGAGGACAACATATATTTGCAGTTTTCATTTGTGAGACACAAAAAGCCATGCACACAGAATTGTACTCATTTTAAAACTTTGGCTTTTTTGCGCACTTTACTCTGACTCCAACTTATGACTTCCCTGGTTTATCAGTGGTACATTTATATTCTGCCAGACTTGAAAAGTTAGTCATCTGTGACTCCTCTTGCTGCTTTAAGCTCTGTAACCAATAAGTCATGAATATTTTTATTTTATTCAAAGAGATATTATTCTTTCATAGGGTATTGGTAGAATTCTGAGAATAGTCTTTCCTCAGGAGTGGGAATAATTAGCCCTAGACTGGACACTGTATGGGTCCTCATTAATAAACCTTAAAAATAAGACCCAAAAGTATTAAACTGTCTCTGAGAAACTTAACTATGTCTCAGAATATAGCTTGAGAATATTTATGAGAATACGAAAAATATCTAGCACCCATCAAGATTCATTATGTATGGCATTCGATAGCAAAATGACCAAGCATGAAAAGAATCAGGAATGTATATCTGACATGGTGATAAATCAATCAGTTGAAACCAACCTAAAACTGACACAGATGGTAAATTAACAGACAAGGACATTAAAACTGTTGTTCTAACTGTATTCCAAATGTTTAAAAAGTTGAATCAAGATATGAAAGTATGAAAAATGTAAAGATCCAAATCGGACTTTGAGATGAAAACTACAATGTGTGAGATGGAAAACAAAATGGATGAGATTAATAACCTATTAGCTATTGCAAAAGAAAAAAGTAATGAACTTGAAGATACAACAATAGAAACAATCCAAAATAAAACACACAGAGAAAGAAAATAATAATTTTAAACATGTACAGAGTATCACATATCTGTGGTATTTCAAGTAGGCTAATAGATATTTAATTAGAATCCCTGAAAGAGAGTTTGGGAAAAATATATTTGAACAAATATTGGCAAAATATTTTCCAACTGTGGTAAGACGGTAAGCTATAGATCCAAGAAGCTCAATGAACACCAGTACACACACACACACACACACACGTGCACACACACACACACACACAGAAAGAATGAAAGAAAAGAAAACTACAAGGCCCATCACAAACTGTGCAAAGATAAAGAAAACTTTAAAGAAAACAGAAAAAAAATGAACAAAATTAAGGATGAAAGCAGATTTCTTGTCAGAAAGAATGCAAGAAAACACAGTAGACTGACATGTTTAAGAAAAAACTGTCAGTCTAGAATTCTATACCCAGCAAAAACGTCTTTCAAAACAAAGCAAATAAAAATATTTCAAGACAGAATAGTTTATCACTTACAGATCCATCCTATAAAAAAATGGTAAATCACATTCATTTGACAGAAAAAAAATGATACAAGATAAAATCTGTATCTACAAAAAGGAGTAAGGAGCACCAAGAATGGTAACTTAGAAAAAATATATATTATAAACCCTAAAACAATCATTAAAATAGCAAAACAGTTATAGCTAATAATCCAACTAAGCAGATAAAAATGGAATCATAAAAAATATTCAATTTATAAAACAGAGGCCTTTTTGGTTAAACCAACATTTATTTTTTTAATACACCTATCACAAGGGCTCAACTGGAGACTTATGTCAATTAAATAGAAACAAAACAAAAATGACACCACAGCTTAAGATACAGAGTGTTATACAGAAATCAATGATAGGAAATATGATCAAAGGAAAAAAAAGTGACAACACAAGTAGAGAGGATAAGCAGCCCAGGTCAGGCACCTAGGCCGAAGATCTGCCTTGAGTAGGCTTCCTTCAGCCAATTCTTAAAGACTATGGATTTTTTTTTTTTTTTTGCATATCAGATAGGAGAGGTAGAATACACATGGCAAGATGTTTAAATTAATAATCACATGAAATGTAAATGGTCCAATATCCCAATCGAGAGGTAAAAATGGTCTGATGGTGGGAGGTGACTCAAATACATGTTGCCTACAAGAAACACACTTCATATATAGAGAAAAATATAGGATAAACGTAAAATGATGAAAAAAGTTATGCTGTGCTAACATTAATAATAAGATAGCTAGAGTAGTTGTTAAATGTCAAAGTAGACTTAAAAGCTGAGATAAAGAATATCATTTAATAATAATAAATGGGTCAATTCACTAGAGATATAACAAAACTAAACATGTATGTACCTAATAATAAAACTTCAAAATATATGAAGCAAAACCTGATAAAACTATAAGGAATAACAAATAAATCCATACTTATAATCAGATATTTCAATAGCCCTCACTCAATAATCAGTAGAACATTTAGACAGAAAATCAGTATGGATGGAGAAGATTTGAACAACACTGTGAACCAACTTGACCTAATTGCTGTTTAGAGAACACTCCACTCAACAACAGCAAAATAAACATTTTTTTCCCCAGTGTATACATAACATTTACAAAGATAGACCATTTTCTCCACCATAAAACAAGTTTCAACAACTTTTAAAAAGTTTGTGTCATATGAATTATGCTCTCATTTCAGTGAAATCAAAAAAAATCAATAACAGAAAGATGTTTCAAAAAATCCCCAATATTTATAAACAAAAGAACACATGATTAAATAACCCATAGGTCAAATAGGAAATCAAAAGAGAAGTTGCAAAGTATTTGATCTAAACAAAAATACATATGCAACATATCCAATTGTGGGATACCGCAAAAGCAGTAGTGAAGAAATTTATAGCACTAGAAAAAACAAAGTTCTTAAATGAATGACCTCAGCTTCCACATTAAGAAACCAGATTAAACCCAATATAAATAAAAGAAAGGAAATTGTAAAGACCAGATGCACAAATGAATGAAATAGAAAACAAAGGAATAATAGAGTAATTCAATGGAACCAAAATCTGTTTTTTCTATATTCAAAAAAAAAAAATCAATAAAATTGTTAAAACTTTAGCCAAATGAACAAGAACAGAGAAAGAAGACACAAACTACCAATATCATGAAAGTGACATCACTTTATCTTCTATAGATATTAAAAGGATAGTAAGCTAATATCATAGACAATTTTATGCTAATAAATTCTACAAGTTGGATGAAATGGAAAATTCCTTAAAAGACAAAATTACCAAAGCTTACTCAAGAAGGAATAGACAACCAGCATATCAAATCTATTAAATACATAGAATTTTTAGTTAAATAATTTCCCATAAAGATTTCTGGCCCAGATGCCTTCACTAGAAAATTCTTCCAAACTTTTACAGAAGAAAAATACCAGTTTTGTATAAATTCTTCCAGATAATTGAAAAGGAAGAAATACTTCACAACTCATTTGAGGTCAACCTTATTCTGAAACCAAAATCACAAATACATTATATTAAAAAAGAAAACTACTGGGCACTATTCCTCATGAAAGTAGATGCAAAAGCTCTAGACAACATTTTAGAAATAGGATCCAACAATACATAAAGAGAGCACTGCGTAATAGCCAATTTGATTTTATCTCAACTTGCAAGGTTGGTTTAACATTGAAAATGTAAGTCAGTGTAACTCATCAAATTAACAAACCAAAAAAAGAAAAACATACAATCATCTCAATCAATGCAGAAAAAAGATTTGACAAAATATCACATCTATTCCTGGGAAAAATTGTAAGCAAACTAGTAATAGAAGCTAACTTCCTTGGGGCCTTCATGGTGGCTTAGTGATTAGGTTTGCGTATTCAACTTTGGCTGCCCGGGGTTCCCTGGTTCAGATCCTGGGTGTGGACTGAAGCACTGCTTGTCAAGCCATGTCAGGGCAGCATCCCACATAGAGTGGCTGGAGGGATGCACAACTATGACATACAGCTATCTACAGGGGCTTTGGGGAGAAAAAAGCAAAAAAAAAAAAAAAAAAAAGAAGGGAACTTCCTCAACCTGATTAAGGAAATCTAAAGAAAACCTACAGTTAACATCATAGTTAATGGTGAAAGACTAAAAGCTTTCCACCATAAGATCAAGAAACAAAAAAGGATGTCCATTCTTACCACTTCTATTCTACATGGTACTGAAGGCTCTATCTAGCACAATGAGACAGGGGGAGAAAGGACATCCAGATTAGAAAGGAAAAAGTAAAACTGACTTATTCACAGAAACATCATCTTCTATGAGGATTATCCAATGGAATCTATAAGAATTCCTAAAACTAATAAATGCACTTAGCAAAACTACAAGATATAAGCTAATTATGCAAAAATCACTTATATCTCTCTATATTAGCAATGAACGTTTGGAAATTGAAGCTGAAAAAAATTCCTTTCAAAGAAATGAAATACTTAGGGATAAATCTGGCAAATGACATGAAAGACCTGCATATTGAATTCTATAAAACATCGCTCAATAAATGGAGAAATTCATCATGAGCATGCATCAAAGATCCCAATATTAAGAGGTTAATTCTCCTAAAATTGATCCTAGTAGGCTTTTTTGGCAGAAATTGAGAAGTTGATTCTGAAATTTATATGGAAATACAAAGGACTTAAAATAGTCAAAATGACGTTTAAAAGGTAGAACAATGTTAGAGTACTAAGGCCACCAGATTCCAAGACATTATAAAGCTGTGCTAATTCAGAGAGTTGTGGTATTGGCATAAAATTAGACAAATAGATCCATGGAACAGAATAGAGAGCCCGGAAACAGACATACACATATATAGGCAACTGATTTTTAATGAAGAAACAAATGTAATTTAATAGAGAAAATATGTTATTAAAAATGGTGCCTATGGGCTGGCCCAATGGCGTAGTGGTTAAGTTCACACACTCCTCTTTGGCAGTCTGGGGTTCCCAGGTTTGGATCCCGGGCACGGTCCTACGGACTGCTTATCAAGCCATGCTGTGGCAGGTGTCCCACATACAAAGTAGAGGAAGATGGGCACGGATGTTAGCCTAGGGCCAATCTTCCTCAGCAAAAAGAGGAGGATTGGCAACAGATGTTAGCTCAGAGCTAATCTTCCTCACCAAAACAAAACAAAAATGGTGCCTAAAATATTGGATGTCCCTATGCTAAAAAAATTTGCTTCAACACATACCTTGGACTATCTATAAAAAATTAACTTGAAATGAAGCAAAGACTTTAATATAAAACTGAAGTGATACAACCATTTTGGAAAATAATCTGGCAGTTTCTTAAACAGTCAAGCACATATCTACCATGTCATCTAGCCATTCCACTCCAGTATTTACCCAGGAGAAAGAAATCACGTGTTCACACAAGGAATTTAATAGGGATGTTCTTATCTGCTTTATTTCTAATAACCTAAACCTAAAGACAACCCCAAAATCTATCAACTGGTGAATGTGGATGAACAATGGAAAACTATTCAGCAATAAAAAATTAACTATTGAAATATGCTACACCATGGATGAATCTCAAAATGACTAGGGTGAGTGAAAGAATCTAGACCAAAAAAATAAAAGCACCTAATTTATGATACCATGTATAAAAAAATTTTGGGAAATGGGAACATGTACACTGACTGGAAGCAGACCTGGATTTGCCAAATTTTGTGAGTGAAGGGGAGACTGAGGAAAAAGAAGGAAGAACTATGAAGGGCTAAAATGAAAATGCTGTGGGTTAATGGAATATAGTCATTATCTTGGTTGTGGTGAAGGTCTTATGGGGGTGTATACATATGTCCAAACTTAAAAAATTATACACTTTATATATATATGTGGAGTTTATTGCATGTCAATTATATCTTAATAGTGCTGTTTAAAAAAAGAAAAAATAGAAGTACTCAGGCTCAGGAAATGACAGGGAGCAGAATACTACTTACTTGAGACAGATGTACTTGGAAGTCTCCACTGGAATGGATGTGCTCAACCATTCCTAACCCATCTTTGTCCCTTTTCTCCAGACTCAAATTTTGAGAGACAGACTGAGAGACACTCATTTTCCTGACTTGAGTCAGGTGTCTACCATTTGCCTAGGAGAGGACAGATTACTTTGGTTTGAAGTCTCCATGCACCTTGGAGACAGATCATTTCCCCAAAAGAAGTTGGGGATGTTATTATGAAAAAAAGAGGAATGAATGGCCAAACTAAACATGATTTCACTTAAGTAAGCATATTTGTTCCAATTCACTTAACATTCTACAAATATTTATTGACTGCCTACTCTCTCCATGACAAGCAGGATTCCAGGGTTTGGGAACACACTGATGAAAAGATAGAGAGCCATCCTTCTTGGGAAGTGGTACAGTGGAGGAAACGTATGTATAAAGAAGTAATTTGGATATTCATAAGTGTTTTTATCCTGTAAGTCTCAGGTCCTGCCTAAACCCATGAAACTACCTCACAGCTTGAGCCAGCACACAGACGCAGGCAGCAGAGGGTAAGTTGCAGGGCCATAAAAATAGAAAGAAGAGGCATTACAGGAGAGAGAAATACTTGGCGGCAGGCATTTAACAAAGAGGACTGGAGTAAAGCAAACTCCTTTAATTATAGTTAAAAACAGAAGAGTGAACAATTGCAAACCAAAAGTTTAAGCACTTTCTGTAAATAGTTAAAAGCAAAACAAAACAAACAAAACTTCCTAAAGCAGAATAGCAACAGTTCAGGATCAGAAGTGGTGAAGGAAAGTAGCACTATCTGAAATAATCTGGATAGAATTCTAAAGATTTTATCAGTTTGTTGTACAGGAAGAATAATGTAGGTCAGCACATAATATCTGCAGGTGGGAAAACCTAGGCTTACAAACTTCTCTGTCATTTACGAGTAGCAATTAACTTTGGAAATTAAATTTTCTCCTCATGTTCTGACCTATGCAATGTTGATAATATTAGAAGCTATCTCACATGCGTATTACGAGGAATGAATGAGAGAATGTGCATAAATCCTTTAACAGAATACTTTATTCAATGAAAGGTAGAAATAGGTTCCAAATTATTTTGGAACCTCACTCTATATTACCTATAGTTTGTTAATTCTAATTATATTTATATTAGCTATATAGTAATTTGTGTATATTCATGTTTTCTTATATTCATAAAATCCCTATTAAAGAAACTCTCCAGTTATGGTCATTGCTAGATATCTATCCTGTAAGCAATGTGAAGACAGACACAATACCTCGCTTATTCATTCCTCTTTCTCCCCATTGCCCAAGCAAAGTGTGTGGCACATATTTTTTGAATAGTAGTAATGATTTGGGTGAATTCC
This sequence comes from Tapirus indicus, assembly GCA_031878705.1. Lineage (NCBI taxonomy): Eukaryota > Metazoa > Chordata > Mammalia > Perissodactyla > Tapiridae > Tapirus > Tapirus indicus. Next base: position 61,234,562 of record CM062926.1, read on the forward strand.
ATCTGAATATAGCAATCAAGATTCTGGTGGTCAGAGTTAAAAGATCAGTTATATAGCAGCAGGGAGAATATTACCTAGTTACCTGAGCAACTTATTCCTAATTAAATTTAACAATGAGATAGGCTTCTAGGATCTCTAATATGTAGAATTCTGTAAGCTTGAAGCTGCTTTTCCTGGCCTCAGAGGTGACCTTACTCCGTGTGTTTTAATAACATGTTTTTGAAGAGCAATTTTCTTCATATATTTTGTAGTAGATAGAAATATATAATTATGTATGTTTATATACATATGAAAATATATTTCTATCTGTCTTACAATGGGTCAGTAAAAAAATAAACCAACGATTCACCATTTTGCTTTTCTTAAACCCTGGGAATTTTTTCTCATGTCATACATGCAACAAATCACTAAAATGTGTCTTTGTGTGAGAAATGCACATACAACACAGAATGTGCTCATTCAGAATGAGATCAAGTCTATTCTAATGTTTATTCAACACTTCCTCAGTTTTATATTTTTGGAAAGATTATTGGTCAATTTTATAATCACATACACCAAGGTAATATATCCTAAGTATTGCACATTTTACTATTAGAAGTTTAAAATATAATAATGCAAACAGTAAAGAATGTCCTTGTTGGCTAACTTTTTTCCCCCATAGTTTTTATGGAGGCCTCTCTCTCTAATCAGGATTTTGAGCCCTTCAATTGCTGAGCTAGCAAACTGTTTATAAGTTACATATGGTGCTAGCCTAAACTGCAGACTTTGCAAGACCTTCCAAGAATTTCAGAAATGGTACAAAAGGACATATTAAGTGTATCCAGTAGTAAAGGTATGATGGGGAAGACACATTCAATGGCAGAGTAAATTCGTTCAGAGAAAGAGCAGCACAGGCAATCAAGATAACCAGTGTTACCACATTACTCCGAGAAAGGTATTGAAAATTCTGGCCTCCAACTTTGCTAGAGATAAACTCCTCACTTCACAACTCAAGACATCCAAAATAGAAAATGCTTGATTCTTACTCTCTCACAAATGGGTGAAATAGCAAACCAAGTAAAGGAAGCATTTTTCAATGGTCAGAAAAGCTACCTTCTACTGTCCCTCACCCCCTCCTCTCAGAAATCCTTCAAACCAATCCATGCACCATATGAAATTAGATGCATTAAATTTATTTTACAAGATCTCCATAATAGTTTTGGACCAACAACTTAGGAAACTAATGAAAGTAACTTCTGACTCAGAAGCATTTCTTTCCATTTGGAAATACTGCAGCCAAGAAAAAATTTTTTTTGAAAAAAATATAGAAGGCAAATAATAAGTCATAAGTAAGAGAAGTGAATTGTGAATAAAATAGCATCCTGATGATGAAGAGGAAAGATGCGTGTCTGACTTTGCCAGGGCCTTTGCAGCAGGGGCCTTTTTGGAAGTTGGGAATGATTGGATTGGCCAGAGTCCGTTTTGTTGTGCATGGAGCTTCCTGTTGGCTGGCCTGATGTAGGGTGTTATTAAGCAATTTGGGCAGGAGAATCATTATTCTCCATGAAGAATTTAAAGAAGATCTTGACTTCAGCCTATTGCAAAGGAGTCATGCTGTGCCATGTGGTATAAAAATATCATCACTCTTATGCCACTGGCACATTCAGACACCTAGTGAGACAAGCCAGGCACCAATGTTCAAGGTTTTATATAAGGTAACAGCTGCTTTGGTCAGACAGTTAATTAAATATGTTAATTTCCCATACAACCAACAGTAGTGACAACAGATCAAAGAGGGATTTTATGACATTTCTGGGTTCCCTCCTATACCCAGGAGGATGGATTGTGCCCACATCATCTCCCAGTCTCCTTTGTGCAGTAATGCTGCTTTTCCCCTTTGGAAAAAGCCCTGTTCTATGACACTGCAAATATTGTACATGCTTTGGTACCAAACTAACCACTGCCAATTGTCACCACTCCAGTCTTGAAAGGCTATTTGGGTCTTATCCCATGCTAGTGTTTGGTTAGTCAGTAAATATCACAAATCATGCTGAAGGCGGGAAATGGGCTCTTTCTCCATTTGTGTCATTCTGGCTTGGCATTTCTGTTTTATCTTTGTGGAACTGATAGAGCACAGATTGTAAATCACATAAGACCATGGACTAGATTCCATTCTAGGCATGAGGAAGCACCAAAAGATTGTTCTAGAGGGTGTTATGAGTTAATCACATGGAGTGCACAAAACTGAGGGTACATTGTTTAAACATAATATACAAATGTGCTTTCTGGCAATATGTGGCACTATGAAAGGAAGAAAATGTTCTCACTTCATTCATGAAAAGAAGTAACCACAATATCTAGGAGTTATAAATGTAATAGTGACATGGAACCATTTATAGTACTTTTTGTCATACAGGAAGCTTTGAAGACTGCTACAGAGATGACATTGTCATTGTGAGAACACAACTGCTTTTATGCACCTAAATAAAAGGTTCAGAGAATCTGCACTGTTGAAGAACAGTTGGAACAGGTCAGGCTTTGGGGATCAGCATTTTGATGGAAATATCAGCCTACAAGTTTCTCAAGGAACTTCAGAATACTCGTGGTTGTTGATTAGGTAATGATCAACGGAATACCTATATTCTCATGTCTAATGTCACTTTTTTAGGAGGCATGATTCTTGTATAGCACGTATATTGATTGTATTGCTTGAAAATGTCTACATTCTATACCATTAAACCTGAATGCAAAGTGATAAGGTAGAAAAGGTTAATGAACCAGAATTTCTGTCATAGTTGCCAGCATGTCTCTATTTTCTCATTTGTAAAATGAGGGACTTGAAGAAATGAACTTTGAGATCACATCCTGGTCTAATTTTCTATTTGAGGCAATGTCATAAAATCAAAACATTCTGACCTATCACCAACCAGCCAGTGACGTCGAGCAATTGGCTTAACTGCCCTGAGTCTCTGAAATTCTGTGTATCTAAGCACATAATATATGTGAATATTGTTAATGAGTTACAAAGTGCTATAAAATATTAATTTTTAATGAGGTTCTTTTTGTTTTAAGATTTATAGTTCATTCTTTCAATAAAGGGTACAATTTTGTTTATTTAAAATTCTCAGAACAATAGGGGTATTGGTATAATTCAATCCAAGTCCAAGGCCTGTGAATCAGAAGCTTTGATGTCCAAGGTCAGGAAAAGATAGATGTCCCAGCTAAAGAAGAAATGAGAATTTGCCCTTTACGTTTTGTTCTATTAGGGCCCCATTGAATCGGACGATGCCTGCCCACATGGGTGGAGGTGGATCTCTTTACTCAGTCTACTGAATTAAATACTAATCTCTTCTAGAAATACCCTCACAGACACACCCATAAGTAATGTTTTATTATCTATCTGGGCATCCTTTTGCCCAGTCAAGTTAACACAAAATTAACCATCACTTGTAATTATTAACTTATCTCTCCTCTCTTAATGTCATCAAGGAGATCAGTGAGAATTCAACTGGGAGAGAGCAGAGTCAACATCACAGAATTGAGAGAGTTTTCAGGGCAAGTGAGGAGAAAAAGAATCCAATGTCTAGTTGTTTAATTTGATTTCAAATCGCTAGGTCCATTGTAGTTTCGTCCTGAGGAAACACATGTAGAGTCTAACTACGAGTACAGAATACAGAAAACATCTTACTGGTTGGGAGAATGAGAAGGGCGATTATTCTCAAAATTATAGAATTATAATTTTGAGTCAATTTTCAACATATTAAATATATAGGATATAAACCATTAGGAAAAATAATAGTGATAGTTGATATAAAACTGTACACTCTTTCTTTAACGGGCAGCTGGAGGATTGGAGGGGTGTGCAACCAGCAGTTTCCCAGAGCCTACGCTGATGTATTAGGGTTCTCCAGAGAAACAGAGCAATAGAATATATATGTGTGTGTATGTGTATGTGTGTGTGTGTGTGTGTGTGTGTGTGTGTATATATATATATATATATATATATATATATGAAGAGATTTATTATAAGGTATTAGCTCACATGATGATGGAGCTGAGAAATCCCACAATCTTCTGGCTCCAATTTGGAGACCCAGGAAAGCTGGTGGTATAGTTCGGAGCCAGAGAACTAATGGTATAGATTCCAGGCCAGGTCTAAAGGCCTGAGACCAGGAGCACCAAGAGCAGGAGAAGATGAATGTCCCAGTTCAATAGTCAGACAGGATTAACTCAACCTGTTTGTTCTATTCAGGTCCTCAACAGATTGGATGATGCCCACCCTCACTGGGGAGGGCATCTGCTTTACTCAGTCCATCAATTCAAATGCTAATATCTTCCAGAAATAGCCTCACAGACACACACACACAGGAGTGTTTAACCAAGTATCTGAGCATCCCTTGGCCTAGTTGATACATAAAATTAACCATCACAGTTGAACATGTGGATTCAAGGCACGATGATCAAACAAAGCATTGTATGGGATTTCCGGTCAGTACCAAGGTAAACAAGGTTGAACTGGTTATCCAAATGCAAACATACCTAAAAAAATGAAGACTAAAAATAAAAAGGACAATGATTCCACAGTTTCCAAATCATGAGATTTCAGTTCATTAGTGAGAATTTGTGCAATTAGAGTCTAGAAGTTTCCTCAGGGTTTTTATGTAGCGATTGCTGTTTCAGGTGTAGGTCTCTAAGAATACAGTTAAGAGAGCAGATTCCCTCTTGTAGGTTCACTGACAAAGATTCATGATCCATTCATCTCATTTACATTTTGAAATATTTATTGTTAGGAAAATGCCACTTAAAGCTTTTCTTGATTTCCATCTGACATTGCATACTATTTTATGGAATTGAAATTACCATAACACTTACATGGAAAAGGTTGGAGTAAATAAGATGGGGATTAAAGTTCAGTCATTTCCCTATTCCCTTTTTTTTTCTGCTTTCACCACAATTTTTTTAAGTTAATATATACCTGGAACTAGTCTAAATACTTTATATATGTTATCTCTGAGAAACTTTACACCAATTTTATAAGGAAAGTAATTACCTTACAGGGAAAGAATATTTTACAGATGAAGAACCCTAGACTTAAAGTTGTAAAGGAACTTGCCCAAGGTCACCTGGCCAGGGAGTGGCTGAGGATTCCAGCCCAAGATTATTTGGCTTCTCAACCTGAGTTCTTAATATTCCACCTCCCAACTTCCAAAGGCAGAAGCTGGAGAACTCAGCAAAGAGCACCTGGCAGAAAGTAGGTCAAATAAAATTATTACAACATTAGGATGGAGCCTTAGATATAATTAATCCAAAAGCCTCATATTACTCTTATAGAGCAGGGGAGAAATATGTCAGGGTTCTCCAGAGAATAAGCGAACCAAAGAGAAGAGGGTAATGGACTTGGAGAGAGGTCTCCAGTGAGGAATTAAAGAACTTTGTCCTTCATCCTAATTTATTCATTTAAAAAACATATTAGTTGTAATTCCACTTTACATTTTAGTTTTATAGTTTATGGACTACTTTAAAATAGGTTCCCTTATTTGATTTGATCCCTACAGAAGCTCTATTATATAGTAGCGGGGGAGTGTTATGATCTCAACTTTACAGTTAAGAAAACTAAGATTTGAGTTGTAAAACTATCTTGAAATTGCATAACTAGTAGATCTAGATATACTAGATATACAAAAGACACAAGGGTTTTTGTTTGTTTATTTGGGTTTTTTTGTTTGTTTTAACTGCAAATGTAGTGTTTTTCTAACCACATTATCCCTTTTGAGATAACAGGTGGTCACCAAATGCATATGGAACAAATAGTAAAAAAGTTTGACGAATAAATGATTGTCTTAAAAGTGTTGAACTCAAGTTAGAAACAGAAAATGAATTCCCATAGAAATAATGTCAAGGCCATATTTAGATTTAAAAAGAATTGTCCTTAATTGGAGAGAATTTTCTTGTCACAAGTTCGCCATGGGATCAACAACATGTTGGAATTTTTCAGAAATTATTAATGAGAGCAAGACAGAATTAGGAGAAATATATTGTTCTAGGGAATGGGAGTGGCAACTTTGTCTTCTCTGCATTGGTCAGAACACAAATAGAGTTTTGAGTTCAGTAATTGGTGGGGCATCTAAGAGGAATATTGACAAGCAGAAGTTCAGAGGAGATGATTAAGTGGTGAGATGGAGTCAGGAAATAGATCTGTCTCTTGGGTGAGGCAACTGAGAGAATTGCCCAGTACCATAAACAGAGTTCTAATGATCTGAAAATTATCATTTCCTTGTATCCTCACAACAACCTTAAGCAGTAAGAACTAGTATTAATCCCATTTCACAGATAAAAGTGAAAAGTGATCTCTCGAATACTCAGAGTAATAAGCTAGAACACAGTTCATTTGCATGAAAGAATTTAAGGATTTATTTGTAAAAGTATGCAATTATGCTAGAGAAATTCTAAAATCACATAGGTCCTAGATTTATTTGCTCTATGATGTTCTTATATTACTCCCTATATCTCTTAGGTCTCAAAATTCAAATGAAGTTAAAGAAGTTTATTTACCTTGGTGAGCATAAATATAAATAATATTATTAATATAGATAAATATATTATAAATATAATCATACAATATATTGTATATAAAATATAGATAAGTAGAAATTTAAATTGGCTCTCAATAAACCATATATTTTATATATGTCATGAAATTTTTAAAAAACTTATACTTCAGCACCTTAATAAAGTATTTTCCTATTTCATTCCCTGAAATAATTGAGTCTCTTCTTAGCTTTGTTTTGCCATTTTCCCCAATTTTTGATTATTTAAAAAAATTGAATCATTAGGTAAACAAAAACAAGAAAAAAATAAGAAAAAGTTCTGTCTATCACTGCTCTGACACCAATTCACTAACGCCAACTAGGTGTTTTGCAATTTAATTCAATTTTAGCATTAACTACTTGTGCCTGATTCCATAAGTTAAAGGCAAAGTTCTTCCAAGACAACCCTCACTTCAGATGCCAGCCACAAGTATTGGGGGCCCCCTCACTTCTGAATGACCAGCTATAAATTTGGGGTTCCTACAATCCCCTCAAGTTTGATAATTTGCCAGAAAAACTCACAGAACTCCCTGAAAGCAATATACTTATGATTATAGTTTTATTTTAAAAGCTACATGTCAGGAAGATCCAAACATAGACACATAGGGCAAGGTCTAGGTGGAGGACCTCTTAATGCAGAAATTCTAAGCCCTCTCCATATGGAATCTGGGCACATCATCCTCCCAGCATATCTGTGTTCACCGACTGGGAAGCTCTATTGAGCCACAGTCCAGAGTTTTTATTGGCATGGTTTTACCTACGCATGATTGATTAAATCATTGGTCATGTGATTGAACTCAATTTCCAGCCTTCCTCCCCTTTCCAAAACCTGGGCTGGTCCAAAGTTCCAACCTTCTAATCACATGATTGGTCTTTCTGGTGAAGGGCTCTCATTCTGAAACTATCTTGAAGGCCCCCAAGAGTCACCTCATTAGCATAACAAAGACTTCTATCAATCAGGAAATTCAAGAATTTCTGAAGCTTTGTGCCAGGAAACAAGGAACCATAGAAGATACAATCTACATCATATTATCTATGTATCCAACCCTCCATCCACTTGTCTGTCTGCCTGTTGGTTGTCTGTCCGTCCATCTGTAATTCAAGCAGCTTAATGTAGTTTACTATAAAATGGCAGATCTTTTTTACACAACCACATTTAAACTTTGAGAAATATATTTGTATATTTGGATTAGTTTTTGTCAAACATCAAAAAAATTCACAGTTTAGAGAAAATTGCCCATTTGTTGATGATTAATGAGGAAATCAATGGATAGCTTTGATTGATTAAACATGACCAAGATGATTCTGAAGACTCCCCATGCCTTGCACCACTTAGAAGTAGTTATTCTAAGCTGAGGATGAACTAGTCACATTAGAGTGAATCTAACTAAGTTGAATGACTGGAAGGAGTTTGCGATTTCTTTTCCTAGTCTTTTGATTTCACTGTGATATTTTAATTAAGTAACTCTGTTTAGCCAACAACTCAATCCAATGCTTTTCACGGGGTTTTTTTTCTTTTTGTCCAAATATATCTGTAGGAGCAAAGGTATATTATCATTTGTGTCAGGAAGTGACACGAACTTCATACTTGTTAATCCATAAATAGGGATATGTCTATCACAGACAGAGAAAGTGAAAGGGTGGGGGAAAGAAACAATGCATAGCAGCAGGGTTTCTATGTGCATCTAGCAGAGCATGAGAAAATGAGGATGATGCTGGTTGAGTTTTCATTCTATGCATCACTGAAGTTGTGGAGATAATATAATAAATGGATATTGTATTCTCTTTAACTTGGCATAATGTACACACTCTTCGTAATGGCTTATAACTTTCTTAAGGTTTTGTGGAAATGTTTATAAAAACAATTTAGAACAATTCTGAGTTCTAAAGGGAACAAAGTCCCTGAAAATTGGAGTGCTCTGTTAGATGGAGTGGAGACTATATGCATACATCCTGCTTCTGCACACTTGAGTTTTGGTGCAAATGCTGAAATGACAGGCAGAGAGAGGAGAGTTACCATGTCCGCTCATAGTCCCTGAAATGACATCCTTTGGATAAATCTCCTGCCACGGGAGAAAGAGACTATCTGGTATTTTGACAAGGAAGAGTCTATAAACACTAGAGAAAACTTGGACCTTTGGCAAAGGAGAGATTATGAGAGGGGGCAAGGACAAAGAGTCAAACCAAGAATCTCTAGATGGAAAGAAGCCAATACTACACAACATTGCTGAAGAATCTGATGATGGGAGTTTTAGTTGCAGAGAAGGCTGAGTGGCAGTTTGGGGCATCTTTTACTTATTTTTCTTATCATACTTTTACAAAAAGAATTAGATTTCTAATAAAAATCATTGTGAATAATTTCTAATTAAGTTGAGACAGAGAAGGAAAATGAGATTTAAAATAAAAGTAGATCTTTATAATCTCCAAAATTTTAAAAATGTTCACACCCACAATATGGATTTGAGTGATTTGAGCTACCCACCTAGCTGTAGGATTTTTGTAGCTGTTACTCATTAGATGAGGAAGGAAGAAGAGGTCAGGGTCCTGACTGAGGGTCTTGCTTGTCAAGAGACAAAGCTACCTTGGCAACACGGTATCTTATATTGACAAGTTCTCATTTAATTTGCAGCATATCCTTCTGTGTCACCATAGCTACTGTAAAGGATTCATTACTCATTAAATAAGTGATGAATATACTAAAAAATTGCAGCCACATGGGCTGCACAAATGCATTTTCATATTATTAACATGTTGCCAACTTGCAACTCCTCGAAGTCTGAGTAAATGTTTTGACAAGAGGAGACAGCAAGGACAAATAAGAAGTAGCGGTCTTGAAGAAACTCAGCCCTCCTTCTAACAGCGTTCAAGTCTTACGAGTGTTTTCACTGGGGCAGTACCAGATAAATTGCTCTTATATGTGCATGCAAGAGGCTAAAATTCCTTTGAAAGTTTATAATTTCTCATGGGAAAACACAACATAAAAGTTACTTTTACTCATAGAAAAACAAAACCATATTTTCCTGTCAACCTTTGCTGTTGGGAATTTCAAACTTTTTGCATTTTTTTCCTGTGATTCTTAGCTGGCCCAAGGGACACGCGTTTACAACATAATTTACTTTCAACGTGTCTCTGTAAATCATTGTAATACTCTCTATTGCTTGTGGAAAGAAAAAAAAAAAAAGCTCCCAGTGGGGCTTCTTGTCCCACTTTCTTTAGACTCCAACAGCCCAAACACGAACAGAAACTTTCCCTTTTAATGTCCAGCCTCAAAGACAAATGCACACAAAAGAAACATCATACAATGAGTTCAGGTAAAGTTAGAACGATGGGCAGGCTTCCAGTGAAAAGATTATATTTTAAGATTAATCGGGAGAGGGGAGATTTGCCCTAGGTGATGTGGAAGTTGTAGAAATGCTCAATCTTTCCAGAGTAGGTGGGTTGCTCTCAGCCAAATGACTTAAGATCCTTTTTCATAAAAATCCTATGGACCTGTAGCATACTTTTGCCAAGCTATTAATATCAAGGATCATTCAGTTTTACATGAGAATTTGATGACTTATACACTGGTTGAACCTTCACCTTTTACAACCTTAATGGGAATTTATTAGCTATTTCACAGTGCGTAAATTTGAATCTAGGTCAGATGAGGAAAAAAAATAGGGCATATCCAGGCCTAAAGAGTCACTAGAAAAATAATATATCAGACCAAAAAAAGATAAGGTGCAAAATTAAACCGATGATTAAAAGTGTCTTAGGCAATCTGAGATTTGAAGACAGAACCTGATAAATTAGGACTCTATACAGACCGTTTAAGCTCCAACTCAGGTGACTAGTAAGCCTGGTTCCTACACAAGTGCTGCTGATTAAGGAGTTAAAATATCATATTAACCTGCTTCTGCTAACTGTCCATAACAGGAAATGTAACCCAGGTGGGTTTGATATTCACAAGATTAAAACGTATGTCTATCATCAAATGGTGACCACATTAAAGCTGTTTTAATGAGGCCTTGAGAGATAATGAATGAATGTCGCTAATTCACTACAGAGAAGACAGCCTGACCTTCTTTTGACCTCTTTGCTGCCAGGTATCTTAAACAACATATTAGTTCTGCTTAAAGCCAAAATAGGATGGTCCATAAGATAAAAACAAGCCAAATGCTTAGGAGAATGACTTTTGCTGGTGTTAAAGCCAGAAAAAAATTTTTCTCCCTAGAGTCCTTGTAAAAAGAACACTGTGTAACAGGATGAAAATCATCCTCACTGACACCTTTATCTCAGACACAGCCCTCAGTTACACAAGGCTGTTTCCTATAGTACCCCTCAGTTGTGTCCAGTGACATTTTGCCAGGAAAATACCCTAGGTATTGGCATGGGTGGAGGACTATTATTTAAGGATATAACTCTCTGCTGGTTTAACTTAATCCTAAGTAAATTTTAGAGGATTTAGAGGGACTGCTTATCTTTCAGGTAAGCCTTCATAAATATCAAGCATTTGATAGATTTAAGACTGCAATGTATAAGAGATTGTACTTGCTAGAAAGTACTTGGGGCACAGACAATTTATTGTATTCTACTTGTTTAGCTAGCAGCAGAGGTAGGGGGCAGGTCTTTGTAGAAACTGAGGACCCAGTAATGGCTTTTCCCAAAAAAGTGACAACTTGTCTTCTGCTAAGAGATGAACCAAAGGAGTGACAATGATTAAGGAAGAAGGGACAGGCAGGAAATACTCCAGTGCCTATTTTGGTCATTAAGTACAAAAACTGTCAGATAAGGTAAAATTAATACAAGTGAGAATTCAAGACTTGACGAACATAGATACAGTGAGTAAGTACTTTAAATTACAATGGCTTCAGATCTTTTTCTGGAAGAAAAGAAATATGTTGGATGGAATTGATGGAGTTTAAATGAGACTCGTATTGGAATATTTTCTTCTAAACAAGCTTATCAAGAAAGTTTACAGATGTAGTAAATGATTATTGTGGTTTTTCTATATGTGCACAGCCTCAGCTTTTAAAGGATATCATTAGTTTAAAATATTGAATAAAACTTAAGCAAGAGGGGAAAATCCTCAAAATTATTTTCCAGGCCAGATTTATTTTGGCAGTCACATTCAGGAAACTATGTAGTGTACCAAGTTTTGAGTATTGTATTTGGACACTAATCTGTAACTGTAGTCATCAGTTTACTGACAACCATCTGCTTGGACACTACTCCCACGTTCTAATAAGCAATATTAAATTAAAATGGCAACAGACAACTTCGGCAGCAAAAGTGAAAATGGTAATAACACCCTTGAATACATACAAAGGATTTTGAGTCAGATAGTGATCCTATTTCATCACTATCCAAACACATTTAGGTAGAGTGTTATCTAACTGTTCCCATTACAACCAAGATCCTTGACAGAATCATCTACATTTGTTCATCTTTGCTTTATCTGTCACTTTTTGTTACCCACAGCAACCTTGCTTTGTCACTGCATTCCATTGATGAGTCCTAGTTGTCAAGTCAAACAAAGTTTTCTATTATTATCTTACTTTACCTGAGTCATTTGATGTTATGGAGGTAAAATAATGGCTTAATAAATGTTGGGTACCCTTTACACTCTGTTGTTTTCTTGGTCCAGCTACCATATATATCCCAGTGACTCCCCAGTACCCATATCTAACCCAGACCTCTTGCAGGAGGTATGAACCTACATAATCAATGACCTACAAGATATTCCCTTTTAAATGTTTCACAGACATATCTAGGTAAAAATGCTCAAAACCAAACATCTTTTTATCTATACCACTCACCCCTACACAACATTCACCAAACCTTCTCTCCTGTTTAGTTTTGTCAAAATCTCAGGGAAAAGAACCACCATCTACCCAGTTGCCCATGTCAAAAACCTGGAGTCATTGTTGGTTTCTCCTTCTCCTTTCTTTTTCATAAGCCAATTAGTCACAAGTCCTGCACATTAGGTTGTAAGTGAATGAAAATACAATATAAATTTGCTTAAGAAAAAACCAAAAAATTATTAGCTCATTTACCCAAAAAATTCAGTCCTGATTGGCTCTCTGGTTTAAATTCTGTTCTTGGGCCTTGCTAGGAGTCTCTGTGTTGTTTCTATTGCTGGTAGGTTCTTCGGTTAGGGTAGGTAGATGGCTGCTGATAGCTCTAGACTCATAGCCCGACCTCTCAGCAATTCCAGCTGAAAAAAAGAGCCCCTTCCTCAAAAGTTTCATATGAAAAATATGGGACTCTAATCTTATTGTCTCTGTTCTGCTTGAATTAGATCAAGTGCTTATCCTTGATCCAAGCAGTGTGACAGTGATCTGATAGGTCAGTCTATGTTACACCTGGAATAGCGCTAAGATTAATACCACTTAAGGCACAAGAATGAGAATTGTGAAGTGTTAATAGCACAGAAATTAGGGTGCTTTATCAACAAAGGGAAGTGGATGCTGGTACAATATTGCGAGAATGTACATGTTTTTCTGAACATGAGCAAAATGTAGAAAAGAAAAAGTGTGAGTGTATTAACTATAACTTTTGATATAATGTTAATAATACGGTAGGAATTGGTGAAATGTGGGCATATTTTGGAAGTCATCTGGGTTCCCTTGGAAAGCTTCTATCTGTATTTATCTCCTGAGCATGCAGCAATTTTTATGTATAGAAAGGCTTAATGGTTTTACTCTTTCAAAATGAATTCTGGATTTAAAAAATAGATAATTAATTTAGATTTTCCTAACAAATAGTGGAATAACAGTTCAAGAGAGAGACTGAAAGTAAGAGGTGTTTTTTGGTTTGAAGAAAAAAACTCAAGAATGACTTAAATCATGGACGGTAAGTACATAAAGATTTTTCATACTAATTTTACCCACCAGCTGTTCCTTTCCACTGCAAATTAAACAGAGGGAAAAGCTTAATCTGCAGAAAGAGGATTTAGATTAGGCATAGGAGTCTGATGTTGCCATGCATATTGAATGCACCTGTAGCAAGAGCAGACCCTCAGGTAGTTGTGGCGTGGAAGTGTGCTTGGCCGGCTGCAATAGCATAATCATCGCTTGTCACCCCGTGCTCCTCTCTGGTCCTTTCTGATTAAGGAAGCAGAAAAGCTCTGGGTTGGGTGCTAAAATGCATTCACCACGGGAAGGAGGTTATGCCTTTCTCTTCTGCTAACTTTCTGTTAAGCTGTGAAAGATGCTATCTGCCCAGAATGGTTTGTACCAGAGTTTCTCGAAATTCAGGAATCAGAATCACCTCGAGGGCCTGTTAAACACAAATGCTAGGCCACATCCACAGAGATTCTGATTCAGTAGGTCTAGAGTGGGCCTAGGAATTTCCATTTCTGAAGAAGTCTCAGGTGTGGCTGAAGCTGCTGCTCTAAGCATCACACTTTGAGAATCACTAGTTTCAACATTGTCCTGTTGTGACAAAAAAGACTCTGGGGATTCTTTTAGAAGTAGGTTACTTTGAAATGCAAAAGCCCATGTAGTTCCATATACTTAATGAATTAATTGTAAGCCTCTATAAACAGTATTTTCTTAGAATCTTTTCTTTTTTTTGGTGTGTGGGGGGAAGACCAGCCCTGAGCTAACATCCATTGCCAATCCTCCTCTTTTTGCTGAGGAAGACTGGCCCTGGGCTAACATCCGTGCCCATCTTCCTCTACTTTACATGGGACGCTGCTACAGCTTGGCTTGACAAGCGGTGCATCAGTCCATGCCCGGGATCTGAACCTCTGAACCCTGGGCCACCAGAAGCGGAGTGCATGAACTTAACTGCTATGCCACCAGGCCTGCCCCTCTTAGAATCTTTTTTTTTTTTAATCAAATTTGTCTCATAGAGAAGAGTTTTCTCATTTTCTTGAAGTTGTAGGGGAATGGAAATGTTAATTTTAGAAAATTCTTGCGTGCAGCCTTTTCCCCAATGATTGAATATTTTCCTACAGGCTGAGCTCCACTCATTTCTATCCTGTCTCCAGCTAAGGTATTTCCCATCCTCAAGTGAAAAACATAGGCCTAATCAGAATTTCAGAGAATAAGGCCTGGGTCTTTATATTTTTATAAGACCTCATACCCAGTGAAAATAAAGTGTCCAGCTGGCCTAATGTTTTTGCAATGGGTCCTCATGGTTTAGTATAACATGTCCAGCAACAGGATTATACACAGATTCAAAAGTGCTGCATCTTAAGCAACTTAGATGCAAGTGGAGATGCAAGGTTTGGAACACTGTAGTTTCTCTGAAAAGTGGTTCTAGTTGTGAAGAATACACTGCAGTCAAAGAATCACACAGGGAATCTAAATACAATTTTTTCACGACTTGTGAGCATGAGATAAAAGCAGTATTTCTAAATGGACATTTTACAGAAAAGGTGATTTTAAATATGCATGAATAATAAAATTATAAATAAGTTAGATATCACAGTGAGAAAACAAAATTCTCTAACTGAACTTTTTCTCTTGAATGAACTGGCTCCTTGACTACCTTGAGTTTACTCATGAAATCATGAACTACTCAAGGTAGGTCACAAATTCCAAGGCAAGTAACCACAGTGTGAGTTCCAGTTGGGTTCCAGAAGAAGTGAGAAACCTTTTGCTTTAAGTTGGAAAAATTCTTCCCTTACTTTTTTTGTCTGATGTGCACCGGTTAGATTTTGCCAAGGGTGCAGAGGACAGGAAAACTTTGAGTGATTTATCTTTGTTTTCTTTCCTCACATCCCCAAGCCTTGGATGATCTGGGCCCCAGTTTATTGATAACACTTTACTGTTAGCAGAGAAGTCTTCAATCAGTTTGGAACTAGCTTGTTTGCACGGGCAGAAAGAAATGTCCCTCTGCTCATCTTATGTACGAGGAAATTAAGGCTCTTAGAAAAATCAGTGCAATAACACATGTAAAGCGCTTACTTCAGGGTCAAGCACATAGTAAGCTGCTATTATACATAAGGCATAGTACCTCTCTGCAGAAATTTATATAGATTGCACATGTGAGCCATAACAGAGTTAGGTATAAAGAGCAAATGGAATAGAGAGAAGGCAGCAATGCTCAGTGTGGAGAGGCTGCAGAGAGATTCTCAGAAGATGGGACTCTTGGAGCCTGTGCAGGAATTCAGCACATGGTGGAAACACCACATTTATTAAATGGATGCGTAAGAACATAGATTATTTCACCATAAAATTTAGATAAAATGATGCCTCATTCTGATGCAATATGAATAGATGAATTTGATCAGAACTACTTTTTAATTTTCTTTTTGGTTGAATTATAATGTGTAGTCAATGGTTCCCAAAGGTGGTGATTCATCAAAATAGTGGAGGAGCTGC
Organism: Tapirus indicus; assembly: GCA_031878705.1. NCBI lineage: Eukaryota > Metazoa > Chordata > Mammalia > Perissodactyla > Tapiridae > Tapirus > Tapirus indicus. The sequence continues at coordinate 61,250,442 of CM062926.1, forward strand.
TGATAAACACAAACTCGAGATACTTTGGAAATTCCAACTCGATTTCATAGATAGAAAAGAGTGTGGGGGTGGACTAGCAAAGGGTTCTATGCTTTTAAAAAGCTCCCACGTGTTTCTGGTTATCAGCAAGTTCTGGAAACCATTGGTTTAGCACAGCTGTTTTCCTCCCTGACTGAACGTTGGAATCACCTGAGGCCCTTTTAAAACTACCCAAACTGAAGCCCTGCCCTAGTCTCCCTACTTTATTTGTTAAGTTCTCCAGGGTTGTAATGTGCAGCCAAGGAAGAGAGTCACTCGTGGAAGCAGATGAGTGTCTTGCACTCAGCAAAAGGAGGGGGGGCGGGGTGAGGAGGGAATAAAACCAATGTTAGAAATAATAAGGCACTCTTCTGGATGTTTTATTATGATTTGTAAGTACATTGAATCTATTTTATTGTTATTGTTTTACCCCTCTCCCAACTGCCAAATCTTGTAAGGACATAGGGGAAGGCAGATACTAGTTCGGGTGCTGTTTTCCACCAAGCAGTTCAGCCTGAAATGCTTCTTCCAGTGAATACTTGCAGTTTGCAGTAAGAAGAAATGAAGACACATTCTCCATAGCATCCCAGTCTAAAATGGAGCGTAGTCTCTGCTCTTCTGATAAGAAGTGGGATAGTTTACCAAGTCCTTTTACCCTGCAAATTACAGTATGTAGGCAATTATCCAGTGTGTGGGCAATCCTGATTTTTACTCAGAAACACGTTTGGGGGGAAAATATCCTAAAATTTCAGAATTTTTTTAATGTAATATGTCAAAGTCACTTCAAAAGGAAGACAGCTAAGGTGAGGAAGCAATGAATCAAGAATCGTCAGTCTTTCAGATTGCAAGTTTTGAAACTCAAGAGGATGGCGTATTTTGGAAGGGATCATAATTCACTTACAGAAGACATTTCTATTTTAACTATGGATAAACAACCATTGAGGACTAGTCTTTAAGTAACATAGGTCCTTGATGAGTCCTCATTTTGGGTTGTCTAATGTAGAATGAATGTTTTAAGGCTTTCCTTCAGTTTGATTGTTTATGGTTCTACGTCTGTTGTTTGGCACATAGAAGTCTTTGAAGGATTTGAATAAGAAGAAATTAGATATTCTATTTAAGATTGTTAAAATTAATCTTTAATTAACGTTGTGATTCAAATGCTATCAAGAAACAAAAGTGTGAAAAGTTGTTTTCATAAAGGTATATCTTCTGTAATTCTGGAGAGTTGGAAAAATAAACTCGTAAGTAGATGTAAGTGATAGAATGACTTAAAGTTTTAATATTTATGATGTAGTGGTATTTGTGACACTATTTCCAAGTGAATAATATATTTAAGATTAAAGTTAAGCAATATTCCATTAATCTTTCACCAAATTAGTATAACTCTTTCTTCCATTTTTGGAAGAAAATTTGCCAGTGGTGTGTCCCTGGCAATTAGTTAACAGAGTTTAAAAGTTAAAGAACTATTGATGTGTGTGTGTATGAATTAACTACATATGTATTTATGCAAGGTATTTTGTCTTTCCTCCAAGCATTTTTTTCTCCCTATCTTCCTCTATTTTGGATAATTTGAGTATCTATCTTTATTGGTGCAATAGCACTATTTTAATCCAACCAAAATCTGAGATAGAATGACATTCTGTTGGCTTTTGTCTGAACTTCATTTTTGATGTTTCTGTTTAATGAGCATACACTTTTTAGGTTTTAAAGCAAGGAAATAATCTCCTGTGTATTTTGCATTAAATGCCAAAAATTTTTTACATAGGTCGTAGACTAAGCCTGAATGTAGGCCATTAGTTACTAAGCAATAATATTTATACATATATCATTTATTTATAATATATGAATGTTTTATGTTGTGTGGAGGTACTATAGCTGTTTCCTGGTTTATCTCTATGATTAAATTTCCTGCGTGGTATTGTAGAGTACGGAGCATGACACGACTCAAATGAGTAGAAACAGTTATCTAAGTCATGAATCCTATCCCGCCTCAACCCACTTATTGTAATATTTCTCTTCAAGGAACTCCTTATATCCCATTAAATAATTAAAGAGGAACCTTGATTTATTTTGCTTTCCTTTATCTATAATGACTTAAAAGAGGAAGATGAGAAGGGAAACAGAATGTTGATCCTGTTAATAACTATATGTAGTCTTTCACCCTGGTTTGCTGGAGTAAGGCGAACTAGAGCACTCAATTATCCTCCTCCTTCGGAGGCCCCTTGACGTGGGGAAAGCACTCCAGATTGGTCCTAAAAAGCATCCTTTTTTTCCCCAGCAGGTGCCAGACAGTTCTGACATATTGCCCGTATCCATGTAGATAGATACAGATATATGCATGTGCAGGTGTGTGTGTCACATATAAATAATTTGCCTTTATGGAGAAACCAAAGATCAGGTAAGCCTTGCACGGGACATCAGATCATATCACCCTATCTGCTAGGATCAAGATTCTTCCTTCCAGAGAACACATAAATACACACATGCTACCTGCTTCATATTATTCTAGTATTGTGACTCTTTCCAAGATTCAACACCACTCTATGTGTTGATTATTAGTATATTTTAGGAAAATTTAAAAATGATTAACAATATATAATCAGGCCACAGTATACTGTGAATATCGATAACATGTTTCACACATTGTGTATTACCACTTGGCTCCAAATGTTGTGAAATTCTTCTAAAGTTTTTCTTCTACTCAGAAATTTACTGCAATCACCATGTTTGGGGACAATGTTATTTTTGCTTTGATTTGGTTTTGTTTAAAATGAGCTGTTAAGCACTTCTGACAAACAGTATCTAAAGTTTTACCTCCTCCCTGAAGTTTTGCTGGACATTGTTTGTTCATTCACTCATTCATTTAACAAATATTTATTAAGTACTCAAGCATAGATTCTGTCTTTTCCAGATGAAAAACTTCTACTTCTGCTTTTGATGGATATAGTCACTCTTGATCCTTCTACGAACAAAAGCCCTGGAAAAAGCAAAGAAAAAACAATAGCCCCAACATTCCCTTAGTTGATTCTTATACTTTTATAATACTGTGGCTGTATTCCCCTACCCTAGGTTAGTTCTCTTAAAGTGCTCCTGTGGATGTCTGCCACACTGTTAACACACACCTCTCAGAAGCTCTTGGGCTTGGAGGTCCTTCATAAAAACTTAGGTTGCTCTTATGCTCTGTTATTATGCTTGTGCCTGTCTGGAAAGTGGACCAGAAACCCATAATATTGGAAACCTCCTGTATTAGTTTCCTAGGGAGTAGCAAAGTACCACAAACTGGGTGGCTTAAAACAATGGAAGTTTATTGTGTCACAGTTCTGGAGGCTAGAAGTTTTGAGATCAGGGCGTTGTCAGGGTTGGTCCTTTGGAGAGCTGTGAGGAAGAATCTGCTCCTTGACTCTTGCCAAAGTATGTGGTTTGTTGGCAATCTTTGACAATCCTTGGCCTGTGGACTCATCACCTCTATCTCTGCCTTCATGTCCACATGACATTCTGTGTGTGTGTATCTGTGCCCAAATTCCCCCTTTTTATAAGGACACCAGTCATATTGGATTAGGGGCCACCCTACTCCAGCGTGACCTCATCTTCACTAATTACATCTGCAACAACCCTATTTCCAAATAAGGTCACATTCTGAGGTACTAGGAGTTAGAATTTCAACATATGAACTTTGAAGGGTATGCAATTCAACCCATAACACCTTTCTATCAGTTGTGAAAAAGGGAGTAGGGAGAGACTTACAAAATGACCTCTGTGCGTTAGCTCTTCATCACTTCTTCCCAGTCTTCTTCTGTACCCAATTGGGTCTTGTCAGGACCCAAATTTCTTCACAAGTTTGAAGAGAAATACAAGAATATATTTCATTAGGAAGGATGGTGACTAGAGGCTATATTTTGTTTGAAGAGAGATAGTGCAGCTTGGAACATATTGTAATGTCTGTACAGATGTGTCACTTTTAATCTTATTTATGTTTTAATGATAAAGTTTCTGCTGGATAGATTTTTTTTATTATTTTGTACATAATAAAAACATATGTCCATGTTACACATATACACTTCCAGAAATGTGGTAGTAGTACCCACATGGCGTGCTTATCTTGTGATTATTTTTGCCTAAATCTCATGATCCCAGAGCTGCAGGGTGGGGAGGAGATTTAGGAACTCAGAGTCACATCTCTGCCTTAGTAGCTTCACAGCTCTTTAAAATTACTTATTGAGACATCAAAAACAATTCCAAAGGATTGCTTTTTATTTTTCTCAACTTTATGTGGAAACTGGGTTATTCTGGGTATTGACATCCAATTAGGTTTTAGGTATTTGATTTCTTTGACTTCATTGTTGATTCTACACCACAAAGTAAGCAATAATTCAACAAAAATTTACCTTAATTTTAACCATATAGATAGTTGTACCTCCATTGCCTCCAGTAGCAGCTGGGCATTTTAGTAGATATCTTCCAGAAACGTTGAAATGATTTTATGACTCTTTTCTAATTTGGACTTTATGAATTGCCATTTACTATATGTGTATGTGTGTGTATGTGAGGGAGAGAGAAACTAATTTCACATGGCTGTTTACTGAGAATTACTAAGATCACGAAGGAGGATGTTTCTCTATAGGCTCTTTTGCTTGCTTTTGCACATATCTAAGTTTGATACATTGGGGGATCTTGCACTACTTTGTGTCCACCCAGAACTGTAAAATATCTAGCTCTTGGAGTTTTTACCCTGGTTATAACCTTCCCATAGAAAAAAAAAAAAAAGGAAGAGACATGCTGAACTTACATGAATGAAGTTACAACGTAGGAGGCTGATTTCAAACCAATGGTTGAAATCTGTCTGACTGGAAACATTTCAATGGAAAATAAGGCTGCAGGTTTCTGGAAACAAATCCACAGTACCTAATGCTTGGGGGGTAACATAATGACTGTGTTAGGTGAGGATCTTAGAAGGTGTGCATGTGTGTGCAAACAGTTGGATAGTTCTTTCCAATTCTTCCAGACAGATTGGCTTCACTATATTTTTACAGTTTGAATGATTTTTTTTCAAGACAAGTCATCACCACAGTGTAATACCTTTTTTTGGCAGTCAGCGACACACGTCTTCTCAATAGCTTTGGAGTCTGTCTTATTGTTGTATCTTGTAAGTTATATTAACATGGAGTGCAAGAATTAGGAGAGAACTACGGAATACATTTTGAGATATTTCATAAGATCCTCTGGAAGCCTAAGAAAATACTCTTGTAAAACTTGCCCCCCTGACCCAAAACTTCTTATCCCCATCTCAGTAAATTAAACCGTAGATTCTGAACTAAGCCTGAGGTTTCTCATTTTATTTTCAGCTTTTAAGATTTGCATAGTAAAATCTCTGATTCGAACAATGAAAGGATGGGATGCAAGCATCTTTAAGAAAGAGTGCTCTGGGTTTATTTCTTTGTTTGTTTGCTAGATTTATATAGCACCTTTGACCCAAGGTCTAGGGCCCTTTCTTAGGTCAGCTCCTTCCCCACCTTTTTAAAATTGATCACTTGAGATGTAATCTGTGAATCACCCCAGTGACTCCCTCTAAGTCCCCACTGGCATCACACAGTGGCTGCTCATGTCAGAACCACAGAAAACTACAGCGTGTCAGATCTATGCAACGCCAGCTCTCCGCGGAGAAAGACATTCGTCAATGTCTTATTCCAACTGATGCCCTCTTTGGGAATTTTTGGTTGTAAAATGGTTGCCATGAGACTAATAAAAAAAACCTACACGTATTCAGAAAGGTACAGTTGGTTGCTATTTTTGCCCCTTTTTATTTCCATCAAGGAATACATTTCTGAAGAGAAAATGTACATTGTGTTATTTCTCTAACGTTAGTGCTAAAAGGCACACAAATCTTCGAGGAGACAGCTGATCCAGTTGAAACCAAGTGAGAAGAGACAAATCAGGGGTCTGGGAAGAAGAGTGTGATGGCAGCCGTCGAGAAGGTTTACTTCTCAGGGGAAAGCTACTTTTCCGACGGGTAAGCTTTTCTCCGAGGCCCTTCAGTTTAAGAAAGAGAAGGATGATGGAAACTGTCTTGGTTAATTGTCGCCTCACACCTTTCTTTAATGAGTTTCCTAGAAGTTTATGGTTAAGTTCCCCTGGTGACTCAGGTAGGGTTTCCGTCAATTCCAGCTGAGGCTGTCAGAATAGGAAAATGGGGGTCCATTTTCTGATTAATGAAAATAATAATTATGTACAAATGAAAGCAAAGAGAGAAAGCAAAGAGCTTCCATGTTACTTTAAAGAAAGAAGAGTTAAGGCCTTATCTTAACTATGCATTGGCACCGCAATGCGAAATGGTCATGCAAAATTAATTTTTAATGTGTTCAATTTATATTAAAAATTTCTGCAAGTGTGTGAATTTTTTTTCCAAGGCTGGAGTGCTACTTCATTTACAATATTCCCTGAAGGTGTTTTTTTTTAAAGAGACTCTTAAACTGAAGCCATTTTAAGGGTTTTATGAGACATTATGTGAGCTTTCATATGCAAGTTAGTCGTTAAGTACCAGATATTATATTCTGTAATATGCTTAAGTGATATTAGAGGCTGTATATAGCCTGCAGTAATGGCTATTGCTGCTTTTTTAATTTATCAAGAAAATGTTGCTTAAATAAGGAGCAAATCAATGCTGGGTTGTACAAAATATAAATGTAAGGAAGTAACAGTATTTTTTTATATACTTGCTTCTTCCAGCTTTACTGAAAGGGAAAAATACAACCTACTTTCAGGGCTTATATTGACAGAAATTGTCAAAAAGTAAAATAAAATAGCATATTTAGAATTAGAGACCTGCTAAGAACTTACAGAATGACACTGAACAACGGATACCCATCGCTACTCAGTGCTTCGTGATGGATATAAAGACAAATTTTATGCCCTTGATAATTGTTTTTTGTATGCTTTCTGGCATTCAGACAAAGTACAATCTCTTACTTGGATTTAAACCAGTTAAGGCTTTGACTATTCTGCCTAGAAAGGGAAATATTTGTATTAAGCTGGATTCATTGGTCAAGCTTTGAAAAGCATGGATAAAGCTCCCACCTGGTGAGTGAAATTGACTTAAAAACAATGAAAGACAGATTCTCATGCAGTGCTCCTCTCCCTCTGCAACCCAACCACCGCCACCACTGCCAGCCAGTTCAGAATGTTGTAGTTCTGTGGTTGTTTAAACGGTATTTTAACATGCTTCTAAATTGAATTTTTTATTTGGCAAGAAATAAGACATGACAAGTTATTGACAAGCTATGTATTGTATCCAGGGGCTTATCATTATGAAAATAGGGGTCGGACCGAAAAATAAATCACTTTTCTCATTAAAAAAAAAATCATCTCAAAATAGTGAATTACCCTAAGCAAAATGAAGATTCTCTCAATTTGGCAGTATGAAATCTATTTTATACTTTCATTTTTATATTAAAAGCAAATGATTTCTTAGTTGAGATTATTCCCTTGAACATTTTCCTCTACTATGGGCATTATCAACACACACTTACATATATTTTGGGTTTCTTAAGTATTATCTTAAATAGCATCAATGTGCTGTGGAAGTTTCACACATTGAACTCACATTACTTAGAATACAGAAAAAGAAAGTTCAATTGGATTTTCCTTGACACTGTGTTTTGTGAGAAAAATAACAAAATAATCAGCCAATATACAAAACAACTTTCAGAGAATATTATAGGCTCAGTACATATTTAGTCCTTCCAAATCTAAAATGTGGGTTAATGATTGTTTATTGATTAATTTTTATTTTCACTTCACAAATATTTACGAACCCCCAACTATACTCCTGACATAATGCTCTGAGGGTCTGAGAGCACCTAAATTGTCTTCAAAATCACCAACAAAAAGAGTACATTATATTCACTATAATTTCAATAATCAGTTAATTGTTGGTTTCCTAATTCTTACAGAATGATAATAAAGATCTTTTATATGAGAAATAACTATCAGATAATCAGAATGTTTGTTTATATTAGAGCACTCTACGGCCAACACTTTCTGGAGTTTTCTGCTGCTTTTTCAATCTTGGGATGAATCTCGTTATATTTACTAACTATCCTTATTGTCATTTCTTTAATGTCATCACGGGCAGAGTTTTCTATTTGCAACCCCTTCAAGCTGTAGAATCTTTCTACACATTCACAAGATTCCTGGTCCCCCCGGGTCCCAGCATACCCAAAGCTGCCTATTTAAAAGGAAGACTATATTCCAACTTATCCCTCCGCCTTCCTTGGCCCAGCTGCATCTCTCTCTCCTCCGTTCTCCACTTTGCATTATGATTAAATACATTTAAAATCAAAATCATCTTTTCCACTCGCCTTTCCTCTCCCAGCTGCTGAATCCCACCCGATCCTTCTTTTGGAGTCGGAATTAATACGAATATTTAAAATCAAAATCATCTTCTGTTTCCTTGCCCCAGCCGAGCAGCTGCAGATTCTTACTCCCGGTGCTGTTCTCAGTCTGGAGCGCACCAAAATGTTTCTCAGAAAAACTGTACAAAGTTGGTTTTTCCTTCCAAGACTGCTAGTGCTTTCACGGCTCTTATTTTAACCTGTTTTCTTTTAGAAGGACCATGAACATGATCTTGCCAGAAGTTAAGTGTATCAAATTGTGGGTGTGTGTGTCATATTAATTAATAATATTGGTATAAAATGACAGGGAAGCTGTCTGTGCCATTCATTCTTATGGGCCATGTTCCAATATACATGTACATACTGTACATTTTTGACAAATACAGGAAAATAAAAGTGAATAAAGCTTAGCTCTACCAGATCTTAAAATAAATATCCAGAAGAAATAAGAAGAAATAAGCAAATAAAGTTTTTTGGCAGAGAGTTTATTTATTTAGCAACAGCGATGCAGTTGCTTACACTTTCTACAAATGTTTTATCTCTTTTTCCGTAGCACCTGTCCCTGAGTGAATAGAACCACATCTGTCTCATCTTGGCATAACAAGTACACATCTACATCTGTGAATGATGATTCCATTTTTGAAGGAAACAGTGTATACTTTTACACTCCTGCAGTCTGGTAAAAAAAATATTGCACAATGGATTTTGTGTCTTGCAGGAAGGCTTCTAAATAGTGAATAGAAAGTTTGGAACTGGTACAAAAATATTGCATTTGCAATTCAGGAAAGTTATACATTTTACCTATATCTGTGTATGCATATGGTACATGTACATGTATATATTATTAGATTAACATAACATATCAGATAAAGAAAGGATTCATTTAGAAGAAGGTATAATTTAGAAAAGAAAATCCTTTAGTAAACCCTTCAATATTTTACAAGCTCATAAGATAGTAAGGGTTTGTATATTGCTTCAGAAATATTTTCTGAAAGAAAATCATTAATTTTAGGTAAGGAAGAATTCAGGGTCTTAATTGATACCAATTAGAGTTACTGATTGTGATAATTTAGGGCATTTTGTATTTTGCACATTTCAATTTTAATACAAATAACCAATCTCTATGCAGAATCCTCTAATAATTAATGAAAGGGTTGAGGGGAGATGCAGGATCCTGGAAGCCATCAATTCTGGCAGATCCAAAGCAGAAGCCACAGTTCAGCAGATATACAATTTTTCTTTCCCCCAAACCTACGCTAATTGCTATGGTCTCTATTTGAAACCACAAATGTAGCTATCACCCTTTCTCTTTTTTTTCTCTCTTTTCCCCACATCCACTCCAATCTCCTAGTCCTAGTCTATTTTATTTCATTCTTGTACTATCTTGTTGCAATTTACCATCATTTCTTTTCTGGATTCTGCAAAATCTTCCAAACTGAACTCTTGGCCTCAAGACTATCTTCTCTCCAACTTCTGCTCCCACTGCACCCAGAAAGGACATTTCTGAACTCAACTCCAATCTCAGATTTCCCTGCTTAAAACCCTTCAATGGCTCCCTATTGCCCTCATGAGAAAGCCCAAACTCAACTGCTCACCCTGTTTAGAAGGGCTTCTGGAATGGTCTGTGAGGCTCAGGCAGCCTCACCTTTTTCCACCTCTGTATTCCCCTTCTTCTTCCTACTACCTCCAGCCGTTGGTGAATTATTTTCACTTCTTGAACTCTTCCCGCAATATCCTTCTCTCTCTTTCTCCCTCCTCCTCCCCACCTTTGAGCTTTTTCATATGTTACTTCTGGTACCTGCAACAGTTTCTCCTTCTACCCTTCCCTGACAGCCCTCCACATTACTTTACTGCCTGATAGCAAATGGGGATGGGTAGAACAACATATATGTAAGTGTGAAGTCAGTGAATGCAAGAATTATGAACTCAAACTTCATGACCTTCCCATTTATTTTTGTGGATGCCTATTTACAGCATGCAGAACACTGACTTAGGCACTGGGAGAATATTTTTTACACGCTGCTCAAAGTTTGGCAATGCCCTTTGGAAAATTGAACTGATACAAGCAGAGTGTGCTCATATACAAAATAAAAACGACACAAGCAAGGTGTACAGCAAATATAAATTATTTTGCTGTTTGGTGCAAAGCATGAAGGTAATTCCTTTGACATATTGTTATCCTTTGATATGCCATTACCTCACATTAATCTTTTTCTACAATTAAAATAGCCAGGTTTTTGATAATGCTGATACAATGATTTGAGGCTTTCAAGGATAATCCTTTAGGTGATTCCATAACCTCCCTCCTTACCATTTCCCAGAGTGTCACAGATCTTGCATTTATGAATCTCAGCTTTATTCCTCCTGCTTCTCTGAAAGTCTATTTATTTTTTCTTGATCACTCCACAGTGAGAAGCAGGAACAGCTGCTCTCCACGGCTGTGTCTGTTCTTATCGCTAGAGTCCTGTGTCTCACCTATCTTTCCAATAGTACTAGGTTCTCAAAGGGAAAATTGCATCTGCAAACTTAACTGGGTTTTATATTTATTTCAAGGACACTGCTTGTCCCAAGGTGGTTGCTGCACGGTTGCATTACCATCTCCTAACTTCCCGTGAGAACCCCCAACTGCTCTCCCGTCTTCTATGCTTTGTACCTTGGATTGGAACTGCCTCAGTGTGGCTGCAGTGCTGACCATTGGCACACACCTTCCTAAGTAATTTTTTTTCATCCAAAGGCGAGAAGAGCAAGCTGCATAATTTACCAGCACTTCCTGGGTGGCCACACCTTCCTTTTCTCTCTTGTCTGGCCTAACCCAGCTGCCATCTGTTCTCCTAAGCGCCCGGGGCCCTCCTGTGCCTGACAATACACTGCAGTGTTACACGCAGAAAAATGAGCTGTGATAGAAATCTGGAATTCTTTCTCCATCTATAGTATGTCCAATTTCCTGTGTTTTGTTGGTTGCAGCCTGTTTATGTATGTATGCTTGTAAGTTTCCTTTTGCTTAGTTTTATTCCAAAGAAAGAATAAAAACAAAAATCAACCACGAGAGTTACATAATGTGTATTATTTATTGATAGTACTCTGGATATTAGATAAACGTATAGGCAGGCAGTTTTTAAAAACATATAATATACACCCAAGAGACTAAAAGGAGCTGTTTCAGTCTAGTGGGGAAATTATATATTTAGGGAACTTTTCAAAATATGTTAGTCAGTTTTACTGGTCAATTGAGTCTTAAAACGCACGTTAAAAAATATGTAGATAAGAAGGATCTTTATCTGTTGGATATGTTCTTTTTTTTTTTTCTAATTTTAGACATGCCTATCATTTACAAATTCCTCAGATTTCTCAGCTAATCACTGCTGTTATGTTTGGAGTTAACATTATTATGTAGAAACAATCTGCAATAAAATACCCAATAATGAACAATGAGCATTTAAAAGAGTAGAGACTTTGGGTCAATTCTTTAATAGTCAAGATAATTTTACTTCTGAGAAAAAAAGAAACCTTAGTACCAATAAGCACCACATATACAAATGCCCATTAGTAATTTTTAACTTCAAATACATTGATTTCAATGGCTTTAATTCAAAATTACTATATATACTCAAATGAAAGAATTGAGATATCAAATTTTATTAAGAAAAATCTTATGTTTGGTAGATGTTTCATTATTTTTCCTTTTTTGACAATTTAAATAATCAATAAAAATTTAGAATAATTGACATTCAAGTTCTGGATTCAGGAACAAAATTGTTGACCTTAAACAAATAGATAGCCTGTTATTTTTCCAGCAAAATGGGTTTATTTGGGATCAGTGAAGAATTGCAATTCTGGATCTGCAACTATGACAAGCCAAGTGCAAGTCCCCTAGTAGCAAGGGAGGAGAAACTCTTTTACAGAGGGGAAGAGGAAGTTGGGAGGGCTATTGTAAACAAAGAGTCCATTGGAAAAACTGAGAATTGAATGTGTAGTGGCTTTTCATTGGCTGAGTTGTGACAGTCTCTCATTGGCTGAGCTTCTTGCTGGTCAAGAAGAGGAAGTCTTTCTTCTTCCTTTGGGGCTCCACTAGTCACATTGGGCATAAGAGCTCCCTGTTTTGGCCTCTGGACTCCAATTTAATGAGGTTTCTGTTTATTAATTTGACAATAAGGAAATAAGCTTAGGCCCTCTCTGTTTTTTCCTTTTTTTTTTGTGGTGAGGAAGATTAGCCCTGAGCTAACATCCATTGCCAATCCACCTCATTTTGCTGAGGAAGATTGGCCCTGAGCCAACATCCATGCCCATCTTCCTCTATTTTATGTGTGGGATGGCCTGCTACATCATGGCTTGATAAGCAGTGCAGTGCATAGGTCTGTGCCTGGGATCCAAACCCACAAAGCCCAGGTTGCTGAAGTGGAGTGCGCAAACGTAACTGCTACACCACTGGGCTGGCCCCTGTTTTTTCCTTTTAAGTGAAGCTAAGTTTTACTTTTGAAATTTTGAATATATAGTTAATTCAGTTTTCTCTAATTTATGTAAGGGAGATGGGGAGGAACATGAAAAATTAAAATCAAAACTAAGTTAGTTAAGGCTGGAAAGTATCATAGTGTTATAAAAAGGAAATAAAGTAAAATCCTTCTATTTTCTTGTGACCATGAAATAGCCTTCACTTGATATATGTGCTAGTAGTATAGGTGGAAATAGCTTATTTCAATAGGTATGTTCAATAAGCCATTTATAAACTAGCTGACACTACAATGACATTTCTAATTATAGTTAGCTATATAGGGTTTATTAGAAATGCTCTATATTTATCTCCTGTTTACTTGGATTCTCAGATTTAACTACAATTAGTTTACTGTTGCTAGTGTCCACATGGCTATCTTAAGTCCTTTGCCACTTACTAGGTATGTCACTTTGGCAGATTTACTTCTCTCAGTCTTGGTTTCCTCCTCTGCAAATGGAAATGACACAAGTTCTACTTTGATCAAATCAGGGGTCAACACACTATAGCCTATGGGCCAAATCTGATTTGCAGCTGATCTGGGGACAGACTAAGAGCTAAGAATAGAGTTTTATTTATGATGGGTTGTAAAAACAAAATGAAAGAAAACAACAAAATCAATGAAGACTATGTAACAAAGATCTTATATGACTGAAAAGCCTAAAACATTCACTATCTGGCCCTTTCTGGAAGAATTTCCCATAGAGGTATTCTAAAGATTAAATGAGATAATGCATGTAAAGATTTTAGCAGGATGCCAGGCATATGGAAAGGACTCAATAGATATCACTTATTATGTTTGGTAATACTAGTATGAAAATGACATTAATACTCTTCTTAACAGGTCTAGCAATTGGTCAAGTCCCATTCTACCTGTGTTATACTCTGTCCTGTTGTAAATATTATCTTGTGCTGGATAGAACTGAAAGCCATTCTTTTATTTGAAAGATGTAAAAGGTTCTACTTTTTAAAGAAAGCTTAACAATGTACATTTTCTGACTTATTTTTATTAACTCATTAATTAATTTTATTATTTTTTAATGCAACTCTGATGTGGGAAGTTGTGTCTTGGGAGAAGGGAAGTCTGGAGAAAGGTTCACAAAAACATGTCAAAGATCACTGGAAAGGAAATCACTTAATGTTCTTTCTTTGTGTGCGTGTGTGTTATTTTTATTTCTCTTGCAAAAGAAAGAATGTTAGTCACTTGATTTCTCCTTTTCTGAAGGGAGGCTTCAATTTGGAAAGAGTGATGTTTTCCCAAAGGGTTTTCCAAAGTTGGAAGGGAAGACACAAAAGGGAAATAAGTTTATTGTTTTGTTTTACCTTCAGAGAATGCAGAGCATTAAATCCCATGCTTTCAGAATGCCCTGGGAATCTTATGTAAGCCCACCACAAACTAAGGTTCATACAAGCAAACATCCCTCCCTTCCTTAAGAATTAGATTAAAATGCACATAAGAAAATAAACCTTTGTTAGTAGTCCTGATAATGGAATGCCATCACAAAGGGACCCAGCCAGCTGAGGAAGAGAGCAGTGGAATTTGCTCAGGGCTGTCCTGTTTGGTCTCAAGCTTGAGTCCAGTTAAATGTGTGGGAAAAAAAATTAAGGATCCCCTCCACAAAAATAAATAAATAAAGTAGGAAAACCAGTAGGGGTTCAAGTTAAAAGGGCCAGCATTATAAACAGACCTGATTTGGTCAGGCAGTAGCAGGATTCGTGAGGGCCATGGCTGGGTAGAAATGAAATAGACCATGAATTCCCCACTAAATTCCTGTGCAAATAGGATTTTGGCATTCCTACTAGGGTTTTCCTTGTTCCTCCACATCTTGATAGCCAAGCCACAGGATTCTAGAACCCTCAGTTAAAAAAATTATCACAAACTTAAGAACATGCTGGACTCACACTTAATAGTAAAAGGCATCTGTTGGGCTTCTTATTAAAGCACTAATGTGTGAACATTTGTGTTACAAACTTTCCCACAGAAGGAAAGAAAAATGATGATTGATTGTCTAAATTTTTAATAAGATGGAGAGAATGATCCCATCTTTCCATGATTTGGACATTGGGGCTAGTTCTAAAAATGTACCACAACCAGTCTCTTTAAAGTCAAACTGAAGTTGAAGAGAAGCAAGATGATGGTGGAGGGAGCACTGTGGGAAGAGATGAAGTCCCAAAAGAAGTGAAGCAGACAGAAGAAGGAGACAGTACTGGGTAGGTCATGTAGGGTGTCTGCCAGAAAGACCGCAGGAAGAACCCATGCTAAAAGCCCTGCTGGATAAGGTGAGTCCCTATTTGTGAAACCAACTTTGAAGTGGCAAGCTGAAATTCCTCAAATTGCTGCTGAATCTATTTCATTCAGCTGTACTTTAGATCCATGCTTCCTGAACATAGGAATAGATGCACATTTCTGAAGATTCAGGACTTTTCTACATCACTCCTCACTGAATCTGACTTGAACTCATAGGATGATTCTTAAAAACTCATCTGGTTCAAAATTACCACTCTTACAGATTTTTTAAGATAGTGTTGTTGAGCAACTTGGTAAGTTATTACTTATTTTTCAAACCGTTATGTAAGTAGGTCAGCTAAAGCTCATTTAAAGGGAAGATACTGTTATGTGATCTCATTTTGCACCCCGAATCCTTATTTTTACCTGCAGTGCTGTCTATCCCAGTTCCACCTCATGACCTGGCCTTTATTAGCCAGGGTTCTCATCTTGTAGGACACAAAGGCTACTTCTTCTGTTATAAACATGCCAGTGGGGGCAGAGTAGGGACACTGAGGAAAAATAAAATGGCTGGTGCACCCACCTAAGACTAGAAGCCTTGCTCCTTTGGAATGGGAACACTTAAGATTTATTTCAAACCTCTAAAGATATCTATGCATGTTCCCTCTATATAGAGTTCCAGAAAGAGTCTGGACTCATGTTAAGCATTATAGCAAAAAATATTTCCTACTAAACTCTCCTTGAGAATCTGAAATATGGCACCAGATAAACCTCAGAGTCTCTTTCTATAGGAAAAATCTTCCTCCCAATATAACATTAAGTTGTTTTAACAAATAAACAAACGCTGGAATATAACCAAGTTGTAAAATGCTAAGTATTTAGCTGTTTTGCCTTTAATTGTCCACATTTACTACCACCTCAAGGCAAAAAAAGGTAAGGGACTAGATGTTCCTTAACATATAACATCTCTGAAATGGTCACATAGGCCAAAACACTTTGAGAAGAGTTTCTAATTTCTGAAGAATGTCAGGTTTTAAGAGCACTTGGCCTGACAGCATATACTGTCTCAAAGCAGTCAACGGGAACATATGTCCGAGGCTTACCGATTTTCAGAGCTGTCTCTATGCACTGTGTGTGTCTTCCGTGAATACCAGGCCAGGACTGGAGTGGTCTGTCAGTGTCCTCTCAAGAGGCAAACCTTTTCATTTTTTTTTTCTTCTTCACCTTTTCCTCCTGTGCTTCCTGCTTCTCTTCTTCCCCTGCCTAATCCTTCTCTTCATTAAATTTTCTGTGAAACTTGAGGCTCAATGTGGCTTAGAGATTTGAAACTTGGAAAAGATTGCTTTTAGTTGACTTTTGTTTTCTGGTTGGTATGATCCATGGGCTTGTAAGGGAGTGTCACTGTAGGTGGGCAGGGAGTGAAGTGAGAGAACAGACATTTATAACCTATTGGCTAAGTGCCAGGAATAGAGCTCATCATTTTTTTTTTTTTTCCCTGGGGAAGACCAGCCCTGAGCTAACATCCGTTGCCAATCCTCCTCCTTTTGCTGAGGAAGACTGGCCCTGGGCTAACATCCGTGCCCATCTTCCTCCACTTTATATGGGACGCCGCCACGGCATGGCTGACAAGCAGTGGGCCGGCAGGTGCCCGGGATCTGAAATCGCGAACCCCGGGCTGCCAAGCGCGGACTAAACTGCTGCGCAACCGGGCGGCCCAGAGCTCATCATTTCTATAGACATTATTACACTTAATGATCATGCTGACTTGTGAGGTAAATATTATCTTTTTCTTTATCAAATGAGAGAAGAATTTTAAAATTACAAATATGCCCAAGACCATGTAGTTTGTAAGTCGCAGAAGAAGGTATAAATCCAAGTCGGTGCAATTTGGAAGTCATGCTCTTTCAGGTGAATATACGTAGGAAGACGAAGCTAATATGAGTTTACAGATAAAGGAATGTTATTTACAAATTCCATGAAACATATCATTTCTTAGTATAATAAATATCTTAGCTTCTGCTATATGTCAGGCTCTGTGCTAAACATCATCAACGTAATATTGAATGTAGGAGCTTTCCTTCTAGTAGGGTAGCCAAAGAATCAATAATTAATAATTTAATTAATTAACAATTAATTGATTAATTAATCAATTACAGATCATTATGGAAAGTAAACAAGGTGAGATGCTAGACAGTAATTGGGAGGGGACGGTGACCTACTTATATTAGGTAGCAAGGGAAGGCCTCTCTAAGTAACATTTGTGCTGACACCTGAAGAATAAAAAGGAGCCAGGCTTGTCAAGGGTTGGAAGATGAGTGTCCCAGACAGAAAGAACAGAAGACCAGCGTAGAAGGAACATAGTGAACAAGGGAGAGAGGCGTATGCAAAGAAATTTGAGAAATTGGCAGGAGTCTGATGATGCTAAAATGTATGTGTACCTTAATACATTTGGTGTTTATTCTAAGTGTAGTGGAAAGCCATTGAAGGATTTGGTATGGAGGAGTTATATGATATGAATTACATTTAAAGAAAATCCGTCTGGCTGTTGGATGCATCTCTCCATCTAGTCCTCTAGGAGGTGGAAACGTAGCTTACAGCTCCATGTTATGACATCTGAGAGGATGAAGGCAGATTATGAGTTTTACTTTCTTTGCTTATTCCAACTCCATTACTTAATTTGAATGCCATTGCTTTTCTCTTATCAACGTGACAGCGGGTAAGTAACAAGTTTATGACATTTGAGATTACAAGATTTAGTTCAAAATGCCATTGTCTCTCTCTTATCTGTGGGACAGTGGATAAACAACAGCAATCACCTTTCCTATGGGAAAGAGCCTCTGGGATTGTTTAGTGCAATGGTCCTGCCAATAACATTTTTTATTGATTAAAACATTACATAGCATAGTTGGTAAGAGAATGGTTCTGGAACCACACTGATTTATTCTGAATCCTGGCCCTGCCTATCACTACTTAGAAATCCTTGGGTGAGTTACTTAAGTTCTTTGTGTCTGAGTTTCTCACCTCCCACATGGAGATAATAGTAGTATCTACCTCATGTGATTGTTGTGAGGAGTCAACGAATTAAAATTTATATAGCACTTGGAACAGTTCCTGGAATATAGTAATGAGTTAATAAGTGTTAACTGTATCTAAGATTGTCACATTAGAGCAAGGATTAGGCTAACTCTTAGAGGTAGTCTGCCAAGATTTCTTTTATCATCCCTTTGTGAGTGGGCAAGAAGGTAAACACTCCTTTTCCAATATGTGTGTATTAATGAAATGTTTGTAGGTCAATGAAGTTGCGGATATTGGGAGAGTTACTTGAAAGAAAGTGAAGAAAAACCCAACACGACTCTGGAAAACATCAATATTTAAGACAAGGAAGGGAGGGGGAGCAGCAAAAATAGACTACCAGAAAGAATTTTCTAGAAAGATGGAGAATAAGTGAAAGCAGGGTTAGAGTAACAAGGGATAACAGGCCAACAGTAGTAAATGTAAAGAGGTCAGCAGAATGAGGGGTGCAAACAGATCCTCATTGATTGTACCATTAGGACAATACTGACCTTTGTTTAGATGGTCTTCAGTAGACTTGGGACAAGAAGTTGGTTTGTAGGCAGTGGTTAAAGCTTAAATATGAGATGAAGAATTATAAACAACTCTTCTAATAGGAAAAGGGAAGGAGAGAGAGGAAGTAACAGTTTTGACAGGAGCCTGAAAGTATGTGAATGTGTCTGTGTGTGTGTATGTACACCCAAATACATTGCAAGAATGAGAACATGTTTGTAATGTGGGAATATAATGTCATGGAAAGAGAATGTATAAATCTAAAATTAAATTAAAAGTATATTGAATAAAATAAAATTCCTGAATGAAGATATAACAGACTCTGAGTATGGGAGGCAGTTAAAGCATCCTGCCTGGGTTTGTATCTTATCTCCCACATTTCCAGCTGTAGCCAGGGGCATCTTGCTAATGTTCTCTGTGCCCCAGTTTCCACAGCTGTAAAATTGGGATAATAGTAGGACTTGCCTCAGATGGTTGTGGTAATATATTATGCCTATGTGTGTCCCAAGCACATGGTGAATGTGATAGAAATAATAGATATTGTTGTAAAGGGAGGAAGATAAAATTTTCTTTGAGATTGAGGGGTAAGTCAGACAAAGGGATAACTTAGTTGTGAAAGACAGAGGAGGGAATTTGAGAAATTTCTTACCGGAAACTGTCTACTTTCTCAATAAATAAGAGGAAAAGTTCTCTTTGACAATGAGGAGGGTAGACATAGGGTCTGAAATTTAGAGAAAGTCATAAAATTTGAGCTTAGGTACTGGAAAATGACAAAGAATCAGGAAATAAAAAAATGACTATGGACCAAAGGCCCAGCTGAGGGTATATGAATACGCTGAAAGAATCAATGTGCCTGTGTGTGACTATTTTTCCAGCAGGTTTTCACAGCTGGAGGATGCTATAGTAACTACCCAACAAGGACTATGCAAGTCAGAAGGAAATGTGTAACTGGGGTAGAGGATCTGCTCTCATGGTCATTCAGGAAGTCGTTTATCAGGGATGCCACCATCTTTTACATTTTTTATTAATTTTTATTATTTCTTCACATTTTTTTCCTGTGGTAAAATGTGTGCAACATAAAATTTAACTATTTCCAAGTGCACAACTCAGTAGCATTAAGTACATTTACATTGTTGTGTGACTATTAGTACTATCCGTTTCCAGAACTTTCTCATCATCCAAACTGAAACTATGTACCATTAAATAATAACTCCCCATTACCCCCTTCTCCCAGCCCCTGTTAACCACTATTCTACTCTCTGTCTCTATGAATTTGACTATTCTAGATACCTCATATAAGTGGAATCATACAATATTTTTTCCTTGTGTCTGGCTTATTTCACTTAGTGTAGTATTTTCAAGGTTCATCCATGTTGTATCAGAATTTCATTTCTTTTTTGGCTTAATAATATTCCATTGCATATAGGTATCATGTTTTATTTATCCATTCATCTGTCTGTGGACATATGAGTTGTTTCCACCTTTTGATTTTTGTGAATAATGCTGCTATGAATATTGGTGTACAGATATATGTTCCGATTTTTGCTCTCAATTATTTTGGATATATACCTAGAAGTGGAATTGCAGGATCATATAGTAATTCTATGCATAATTTTTTTTTTTGAGGAACTGCCATACAGTTTTCCACAGGGGTTGCACCATTTTACATTCCCATCAGCAATGATTACATATATGTCCATCCATCAAGACCAAGTGGACTTTATTTCAGGAATGCAAGGTTGGTTTAACAGACAAAAATCATTCAAGTCATTTCATCATATTAACAGACAGCAAAAACAAAAACGAAAACATATGACCCTCTCAATAGATGTAGAAAAAGTATTTGACCAAATTCAATACCAAATTCAATGATGAAAAAAAGTTTCAGGAAACTAGGAATGGAAAAATAAATCTTCATTCTGATAAAGAAAGAACATCTACATAAAAATCAACATCTTTTTTATTGGCAAAATATTGAATGCTTTTATGCTAAGATTAGAAACAAGGCAACAATCTTCCTTTAACTAGTCTATTTAGCTTTTTGTTAGAGATTCCAACAAGTGTAGTAAGGCAAGAATATAACAAAAAGTGTGATGATTGCAGTAAAACTTTCTTTCTTTGGAGATGATGTGTTTGTAGTTTAGAAAATCCTAAGGAGTCTATAATATATTACTAGAAATAATAAGTGATTTTAGCAAGGCCAAGGATACCAGGTCACTAAAATTAATCTCTTGTATTTTTACAATAATACAACTAAAAAAGTTGTAGAAAATATTTGGAAAAAACATAATTTGTGCTAATAATCATTAAAAATTTGGAACACAGTTAACCAAAGACATATAAAACTTCTACACTAAAATCTCCAAAATGTTGCTGAAAAATTTAAAGGGACTTAAAAACTGGAGAGATATACTGTGTTACTGCATTGGAAAACTCAATGTTGTTAAGTTGTCACTTTCCCCCAAATGATTTGTAGATTCAATGTGATCCCGATCAAAATCACAGCAGGTTATTTTGTAGAAATTAAAAAGATAATTCTAAATTTGTATGGAAATACAAATGGCCTATCTAGATTAGTTAAAACAATCTTGAAAAAGAAGAACAAATTTCATATTATCATACTTTAAGACCTATTTTAAAGCCAAGCTAATCATGATTGGATGAAATTTGCATAAGGATAGACATATAAACCAATTGAAAAGAATAGAGTCCAGAAATACATAAATGGTCAATTGATTTTAGACAAAGGTGCCAAAGGAAGTTAATGGGGAAAGGAAATTCTTTTTCGACAAATGATTCATAGCACAACACATGAAATGAAATTAACCTTAACTCCTACCTCACAATATTCCCCAAAATTTGAAATGGATCATAGACTTGAAAGTAAAACCTAAAGCAATAAACTTTGAAAAAAGGTGAGAATACTTTTATGACCCTGGGGTGTGCAAATATTTCTTGGCAAGGAAACAAAAATCAACAAGCACAAGGTGATATTTTGAAAGGGTCCATCAAAAGATACCATTACAGAAATAAAAATTAAGCTGCAGGCTAGAGAAAATAATCATAATACACATATCTGACAAAGGATTTGTATCCAGAATACATAAGTAATTTCTACAAATCATTAATAAAAAGTTAACTAGCCAATACAAACAGGCAAAATAATTAAACAGCCACTTATCAAAAGATATGGCAAGCCAATAAGCCCATTAAACAGTTCTCTACTTAGGGGCAAATAAAAACCACTTCATGCCCATTTGAAGAATTAAATTAAAAACTGATAACACTAAATGTTTGTGAGGATATGGAAGCACTAAAACTTTCATATGTTACTGATAGGGGTGCAAAATAGTGCACCCCTTTGGAAGACTATTTGGCTGTTTCTTACAAGGTTAAACACATTCCATCAACCCATTGACCAGAATTCCTTTCTTAGATATTTGCAAGAGAAATGAATCACATGCCCGCAATTAGCAGTGTACCAAATTGTTTATAACAATTTTTATTCACAGTAGCCCCAACCTTGGAAAAACCAAATATCTGTAAGAAAAAAAAAAGATAAATTATAATATATTTATTGGATGGAATACTATTCAGCATTATAAAAGAATAAACCACTAGGTGATAAACAAGAACACTGAAGGATTTTTTTTTTAAAAAGTGTGATTGAATGAAAGAATTCGGACACAAAGGAGTACATAATATATGATATAATGGATGAAAGTTTCAAATACAGGCAAAAGTAGTCTATATTGATTAAAATCAGAGTGGTACTGCCTATGAGGGCTGGGGAATGACTGTACAGGAGCATAAAGGAACTTTTGGCATGATGGAAATGTTCCATATGTTAGGTACATGGTGTATATGTTAGTTAAAAATTGAATTGTACACTTAAGACGTGCACATTTCATTGTATATAAAATTTACCTTAATTTGTAAAAAATTCTTACCAAAGCTTGGCTAATAAATAAGAACAACATTAACGGGAAGAGGCAGCACCTGTTTCAGTCGTGGTGACTTTTTTGTCATTCCCTGAAAACCACACCCCTCGTAGTTTCTTACTTTCCACTTCTCCTCAACTCTAAATGGCCCTTTACAAAATTTTCCCTTCTTTCTTTTGTATCCATGTCCTTTACATGGCAATCTCTGCTCTTCATTTTTTTTTTTTTTTTGGTACCTCTCTTCATTCTCTTTCTCTGTCTTAAGACCTTTTCTCAAATCCCTTATTCCTATTAAGGTATGAGTGACAAATAGCAGGTTAAACTGTTGACTTTCTGCCAAATATTTATTTTTTATAAGTATGAAATGCGAGAGCTCAGAGTCAATGAAGTAGCTTAAAATTTATTTGTATCATCAAAGCTAGAAACTCAGAATTTTATCTTTTAATTTTTAATCAGTTACTCAACTAATACTGAACTGTTTAGAGAGTTTGATGGACCTGGAAATATGTTGAAGAGCTTTTTAAATCTGGGAGAAGTGGGCAGACTTCAATCACTTAAGGACATAATGATGTATATAAGCAAAATGACTATGTTTCTGAAGGGAGGCAAGTCTTCTAGGTCTCTTTCCTCTTCCTCTTCTTTCCCATATATTCTAGTCTCTATTCTACTCCTGTACATTTGAAAAATCACTCTAGCATGTCTCCTCAATTCCGTTACCATGCCCATTCATTTTGCTCAAGTCCTACTGCCTCTTACTTGTCCCAAGATGGCCCCTTTTCAGCCTCTGTGCTTCTAACTGGATCCATCTCCTTTCTTGCCACTTTTCTTTACCCTTTCACTCTTCACTCTCTCATTGATTCTCTCCCTACCTCTAGCCAGACTAACTGTGGGTGGCTTGGAAATAGATTATACCCTTTCATATTTCTGTACCTTAACATAGGCTATTTCCTTTTTCTGTAAAGTCCACTCCTAGGCACAGACTCCATCAGGACTCAAGTAGTTAATTAACCTATTTGGGGAAGCTTTAATTGGCTGTCTCCTGTAAATGCTTCCCTTTGATGACTTTCTCTTATTATCACATGTCATGTTGTCTTTTACCTGCCAGACTGTAAACTCCTTGAGAAAGAGATTATAATCATCTATGTATTCTAATTTCTAGCCCAGTGCCTGACTCACTGTAAGCATTCAATCAATGTTGTTGATTGATTGTTTCATGAGAAATATTTTAAAAGATAATCAAACTTTTTGTTTGTTTGAAATGTGTTTGTGTGTGTGTGAATGTGCAGGCATGTGTGTTTGCTTCATATTGTTTTGTTTTATTTTTGGTCTTATTCTTTTATTTACACACATGTTCACGCGTGGAAAACCATTAATAAACGTTTTTGCAGGAAGGTACCAAAGGAAGAAACATACATGGGTGTTGTCCGTGGAGTTGAACATATTTTTCATGAGATAGATTTTGAAACAATGGTCCTCATTGTAAGAAACTAATGAACTAAAAACTGGCTTTACCTCAGGAAACATATTTGTAAAAGAAAAGTAGAAGGACTAGTTAATATTCTTTTAAGAAGATGATTTTCCTTTACCCAGTTTACTTTTGTGCAAATCACTGGCCCACTTTTAACATGATGAGGATAATAGGTAGGTTTTGGTTGGTATCAAAATTAAAGTCTGAAGTCTACGTCTAAATTATGAGTTGCTTGGTTGTGAGAAATTTCCTAACTGGGACTCCTTCCAAAAGCACTTCACTGTGGCTTCATGGAATTTTCTCAACTGTTTTATTTGTTCCTTCTCCACACCTCTTCCCTGGTGCATAGAGGCACATCTGTCTGTTTTCTGCCTTATCAAGCATGCATCTACATCTGCGAGGAAAACTCCACTTCCTTAGCTAAAAACCTGTATCTGATTGTGGTAATAAAGCTCTACTTCCTCAGTTCAAAACATACATCAGACAAGACCAATTACTTCAAATGACTCATAGTAACAGGCAAAGCAATAGTCGTCTTTTCAAAGCCTTTGAACTTTTACTGCTTCAAAGGTGTACTAAAATGTGGTTATGAGGCGATTGTCTAAAATTGCCAAATTACCAGTTTCCAAGCTTTGACATTTGTTATTTTGCCTAACTAGACAAAGGAAATCAGTGAGATTACCTACCAGGAGGAAAAGAGACCAAAAAAAAGAGCAGACAATAAAAGTAACTATGACATAGGTGAGGCTGTTGACTAAGATGCCTTTTCTTAAGCAAAGGGCAGGAAAGAGCTTGAATTAACTATTAGTGGAGTTAGAATACTAAGTTAAACAACCGGATATTTTTCACTCTTTTTCTTGCTCTGAAAAGCATAAAAAATATATTACTCTGAGAATGGTCGGTGGATACGATTTTTCTTAAAGGAAGATGCTATCCAGAAGTTCTGCCTGATACTTTGAATTCTGACGAAGAATTTCCTGACATTCACTTGTGTGTCCAAAGTGTCAACAGTGGTGAATAGCAGTCAAAACTCCTCATTGCCTGCCGGCTGTTTGGGGACTTGTGTGAACTGAATTCGTGGCCACACATATTCCTGTCCTTTCTCCAAAAGTGAATTTAGCCTGATTTCTTCAAGAGAAATATTTTCTATGTATTTATTGCGTTCCTACCATACTTTTCCATAGCATAAATGGCTTTTTATTTTACTTCTTGTAAACATCTTTAAAAACATCTACTTTCTTTATAAAACTTCTTCCTAAGCATGGTACATTATACAGACAGGGCCAGCAGAGTCTAATGGTTATGGGCAAGTTGTCTAGAGCCAGAGGCTGTTGTTC
Source organism: Tapirus indicus (assembly GCA_031878705.1). NCBI lineage: Eukaryota > Metazoa > Chordata > Mammalia > Perissodactyla > Tapiridae > Tapirus > Tapirus indicus. Next base: position 61,275,870 of record CM062926.1, read on the forward strand.
AAATGTGGGCTCTGTCCATGCACTCAGCTGGATGACTTTAGGCAGGTTACTTACTTTTGTCTGTCTTAGTTTCTGCATCTATTAAATGGGGATAATATAATGGCATCTACTTCAATGGGTTGGTATGAGCATTAAATACATTAATATTTATAAAGCGTTTCAAACAGTATCTGGCACATGGTAAGCATTTTATGTGTTTCGTAAAATATGTTTAAAAGATGAAGTGTATATATTTAATTTATTTTTAGAGCTTGATTAAATTGATGGCACAATTATTTTGTTTTAAAAAAGTGAAAAAATCTGATGAGGAACAATTTTGAATCCCATTGCCTGAGTCTAAGGAGAAGCAGTTGGTAGTTGAAACTAGCCAGCTTCTTCTGTAATCTGCACCCCACTGAACTACTAAAGGTTTTAGCTACCTGAAAGTCCAGAGTCCTTAATGAATCTAGCTGACTAAGCCTGGCCTCTAAAAACCTTTGCTTATTTTCTTAGACTGTCATCCTTGTTAAAATAAGGAGCAAAAAATTCCCAACCCTTGAAAACACACCCTTTCTTAAAAATAAATGAGCAATTTTAATGAAGTGATATTATTCACACTTTATAAATACCTGGCAGCCAGGCATGGGGCTACCACCGATTCTTAGAAATTTAGACCAAGAGAGGCATTTTAGGTTATTTAGCTCAAACCTTTCACTTGACAGAAAGGGAAAGAGACTTTGATGAATCAGACATAGATTTTCCAACATCAGAGTCAATTGGCAATGGATTTGGGCTATCCTGGTGGAGAGCGTGCCTTTTGGAGTCAGGTGGTACAGAGTTCAATTTCCAACTCTCCCATTTCTGTATCACTGAACACATCTTAATCTTAGTTTCCTCAACCCTGAAAAAGATAATGAGATCATATTAGTAGATGAGATAATAATTGTAGAGCAATTAGCACATCGGCTGCCTTGTAGCAAACTCTCAATAAATGATACCCATTTTTATTATTACTCTCACTATTTCCTTGTCTCCAGTGTGTCTTCCATCATAAAACCAAATACCAGATGTTAACGTAAACACTGGTCTCCCCTAAGTGATTATTGTCAAATCATACCCTACACGATTCACTCACCTTCAAAGTCTGTTCCATATAAGGTGGTTCATAAATGCACAGTTGGCACCTTAATTTGTCTGGCAAATGGTGACTGAGTCAAACTTTCATACTCATATTTAAATATAGCACAGAGCCTGTAAATAAACCTGCGGAGTCAAGTTTTATCTTGTCCACTTTGTGTTATCCAGCTCTTGTACAGGAAATGGAGTGTGTTTAATATTGATGACTCTGTATGTGTCATTTAATCCTCTCTATTGATTGGATTTCATCAGAGTGTGGGGCTTGGACAGGGCTTTGATTAGACTGTAAGGATTCTTTGCCATTTTCTTTTACCCGACACCGTATCAATGTACCTTCTGGTGTGATATCACTTTCACAATCAATATCTGGAAAAAGCCCTGCACACAGGCCTCCAGGAGAAGAGAAGGCCCTGCCTCTGAGTCTTCTTATACATGTAGATTAAACCTCTCCAACTGAAAAAGGTTTATTGCATGTTTTAGAGCAGGATAGAGGGAGAAAAAAGAACTGAAGGAGTCTCCATAGATTTCTTGTGTAATTTGCGCATCATTTTTTATTTAAAAGTGTCAAATTCTCCCTTTTAATGTTGGTTGACATTTGAGAATGGATCATTTTTATCAGTGAAATTTTACAGTTTCAATCTAGTGCTTTTTTTCCGAGATGTAATAATAGTCTATAAATATATTATTTGGGCAAATTGATACCTTAGACAGACTATTCTTGTCCAAATTCATTTTGCATGGATTTTACTTCTGTGAAACGTCCACTGAGCCTCCTGGGCTAATCTTTCACTGAGGCAAAGTTTATTTTTCTATTTGCCAAAGTTGTTTCACCACGAATTCACAGAGCTCAGGCTCCAGATTTAAATGACACAAACTAAGTAGCGTTAAGCAGCAAATGCGTCTCTTTATACTAGGTTCGTGGAGTTTGTGGTGGTGTTTTAACTCTGACTGGCAAAGGGGCTGGAATAAAATGCTTATTTATCTCTCCTCTGAAACATGGAATTTTCTCAGAAGTCAGTTGCTAGGATCTTGGTGGTTAGGGCTGAACTGAAACTCCTGGAAGTAGATAAGGTAATTTCAATAATTTCAGACTATTTAAATATGAAAACCTTAGGATTTGGAAATAATATATTCTATCATGTAAAATGCAAATTCCCAATAAAACAGTTATCTGGCTTCAAGATACCCAGTGTTATATACTGAGATGGAAGCTTTCTGCCATAGTGTGGCAGTGATGAATGGGTAAAGAACATGAACTCCATTCTTTACTACAACTTTCCTCTTTTTTTGTAATATGTCTCATTTTCTGTAACTTCATCATTTCCTCCTGCAGGTTCTTTTATCCTTGTGTTGTGTTCTTCCTTTTGTCATGTTACTTTGGAACAGTGCTTGGCAAATGAAGGACCATGAGCAAAATCTGGCTGCTTGTTGTGTAAATAAAGTTTTACAGGAACACAGCCACGTCCATTTGTTTAAGTCTTGTCTATGGCTGCTTTCCCATTACAATGACAGCGATGAATAGTGGCAACAGGGACCATCTGGCCAACAAAGTCTAAAGCATTTGCTATCTGGCCCTTTGCAGAAAAAGTTTGTAGACCCTGCCTTAGAACAAGTTTCCATTGTGAAAGGATAAGTTTTATGTGAACAAGTTGGCGGGAAATTCAATTCCTCCCCCAAATATCATTCTGTTCTCTGATAATAATTGTATTTTCTGTTTCCTATTTCTAAAATTATCAGTATGAATTGTCATTTCTGTTTACATTTTCATATAATGTTCTCAATGTCAGGAAATACTTAAGTTGCAGAAACCCTAGATCTGTGCATTTTGCTATTGCACGTTCCATGATGTCATCATAAATTAATCTTTAAAAATTTTCCTCCTGAATCCCTCACTCCCATGAAATGGTTAAAATGTTTGCCTCTGAAGAGACAGAATGTATATATTTATATTTTTAGCGATTTGACTGTTGTTTTTTATAATCATGTGCCCAAATATATTCATTTTAAAATTAATCTTTCTCAGAGAGTATATTCCAGACCCTGGTCAATGTGTTATATCAAGTATAGACTTTCTTCACATTTAGCAAGATATGATATCATGGGAAAATCAGTTTGTAACACAATAATTTTCACGTAAATATTTATTTAAACTTTTCTGCATTTAGAATCAATGAGCCACAGGCAAGAAAATTATAACAGTTTAACTAAAGCAAAGATTCTCAGGCATAACCTTTCCCAAACTGTTTTAGAACTTTGTAGAAGTAACCACCATTTTTGAGTATTCATTAAATATCAAGTGTTTTAGGTATAACATATCAGTTAATCTCCTTGATAACTCTGTGAGGAGGGTTGGAGATAAGGAGGCTGAGTTTAGTCAACAAGAGAGTCATAGGCAGGTGTGTTGAGTCTGTACCTCAAGACCTTCCACACAACCGGTGCTTCTAACTGAAGACAGATCTTCGTGGCATGCAGACTTTAAAAGCCTCTTAGAGACCAATTTCCCTAGGGACTCAGGGACAGAGAGACCCACACTCTTTCAGAATAGCCCTAGGAGGTTTGATTATTCCATTGAAAACCTAATTAGTACAAACTGGGTAAAGAGTTGTCATTTCGCTTGCATTAGGTCCATCAGGATGTGGAACGTTTTGGGAAATATGTCCACTTTAGGAATATTTAGGAAAGGGAGGAAGGACCCCAAATTAAGCTTTTCTATTCAGAATCTGAGCACATATTCGGAGTGCTCACCCTTCCATGGCCCAGGGCTGAAGTCGGCAATGAAGGTGCTGCTGCTATATTGTGTAAAGAGTTTCAGTGAGTCTAAGTCATGGAAGCTCCTTCTTATAGAGCTCAGAAGGATCTGAGCTGAAAAAAATGGGGCATACATTCTTGATCTGCCCTCCCGATATAAGGTATGTTTGTGGTTAATTTTGATAACACTTTATTGTAACCAGGTCACTTCCCTGCTCACCAACTTTCCCAAAACAAGGAATAAAGCTAAGATGTCTAATGCCCTCAGGCAAGCATCTCCTTGGCTACATCTTTCACAGCTTATTTTCCTTTTAAAAGAGGGAGAGGTGGGGCTGGCCCCATGGTGTGGTGAAGTTTGGTGTGCTCTGCTTCAGTGGCCCATGTTCATGGGTTTGGTTCCTGGGCACAGACCTACACCACTCGTCAGTCATGCTGTGGCAGGGACCCACATAAAAATAGAGGGAGATTGGCACAGATGTTAGCTCAGGGAAAATCTTCCTCAGCAAATAAAATAAAATAAAATAGCTTAAAAAAAAGAAAAGAGGGAGAGGGATGTTGCCTGAAAGCTGAGAGTTTTGAAGTGTGATGCCAGAATTTGTCACCTACAAGCTAAAAGCTACCAGTGGTTGTAGGTTGTGGTCTTTTTTTTCAGATATCTGTCTGAATGAATTCTTTCTTTAGGTTGATGCAAAGTAATCTCACTCTTCACAAATACCTGCATGATAATAATAAATGTGGCTAGGCAGAATTACTTCTCTTCGGGTTACATTTTTTTCTGGAGAACATTTTCTCTGTGCATTTAAACACTCTTTGCTATAAATCAAGGAGGTCATGCAGATGTGTGTGTAATGCATCTGTGGTCTGTGTCTGTGTTCTTGTTGACCACATCCTGCAGGTGATGATATGAGAGAAGAGTCTGACCACAGGATGGAGGTGGGACATAGAAAAGGGGCTGGGCTGGAGTAGAGAGCTTGCTCTAGCCCGAACTGGGGAGGTCTCCTGGGTGGTGTAACAAGTTAAAAATCTCTAAAATGTCCTGGTGTTGGAAGGAGAGTCAGATCCAGGTTTTGTGGTGCCTGAACTATAATTTGGGAAGCCCTCTTTAAGAAAAAAAGATACAAAACTACAAACACAAAATTACGTACAGAATCTTAGAAAAGGCCTAAAATTCTTAGGTTTCCTTAGCTTCATAGTAAATCTAGTTGAACATTACATAGTAACCTAACTTTTCTGTTGGGACCAAGTACCACTGTGGGTAGATGAGGAGTATGCCCAGGAGCCTGTCAGACATCCTGGGAGCAGGTAGAACTGAAGTTGTGCCCTAGACTGTTTGAGGGGGGAAATTTGTCTTTGCTCTCAGGTCAGTGGAGACTGGTCCAGACACCAAGGCTCAGACATACTAGAATTCTCCTGGTCATGGAGCTGGGCTGAGTTTTGTCACCCGGAGAAAGACTGGGTTCCAAGCAGGCTAGTGCCACATAGGGCCCCCGAGGATGAAGCCCAGCCTGCAGCTCTGAGAGCGACGACCAAAGGAAGTAGTGGTGACTCAGTGCTGATCTTCTCTGAGGTTATCTTCAAACCTTGAGGAAAGTTGGGAAGAGTGTCGGATTAACTTCTGCTCTTCTGTGAAGAATCCAAGGGAGAGCCTGCTCTGACCTTAGGATGTTTGGTAAAGGGAAGCACTGCTCATCCTTCTAGGTCTGAGCGGGGGTCTCTGGGACAGCAGCACACTCCTAGGCCCATGGGTAGTAGATGCAGCAACAGGACACTTTGGCCAGAGTCAAAGTACATGAGGGACCTAACCCAGAGAGGAGAGGAGATGGCACCTGGCAGAAAATAACTGGGGAACATTTTGAAGGGGAAATAAGTTTCTGCTTGGACATATTGGGTCTCAAACTCACCCTAATTTGTTTACTTATCAAATGCTTCAAAATTTTTAGGAACAGGTTGGTGTTGCCTGGTATACATACAGTCAAAGAAAGGAACACTAAATATACATCCCTACATTTCCTTTCACTGAGCCTTTTCTTCCAAGTTCCTTTGTTCTTGCTTACCATTTGCTCTTCCCCAATCTATCTGCATTTGATGAAAATGACCTGTCCTATGAGGTCCACCTCAACTGGCCGTCAAATCTGAAAGCCTTCTCTGATTCCTCCAGTCACAAATGATCTTTTTTCTTTTTTTTTTTTTTAAATTTGTGACGAAGACCAGCCCTGAGCTAACATCCATTGCTAATCCTCTTTTTCTTGCTGAGGAAGACTGGCCCTGGACTAACATCCATGCCCATCTTCCTCTACTTTATATGGGACGCCACCACCTCACGGCTGACAAGCAGTGCGTCGGCAGGGGCCTGGGATCTGAACCTGCGAACCCCAGGCTGCCAAAGAGCGAACTAAACCACTGCGCCACCGGTCCGGCCCCAAATGATCTTTCTTTTTGAAGCATTTTGTCTTTACTTCTCTCTATGGCTCTTCACACTGTCGCCTAGAAGTGTGGTTACTTTTGTGAACATCTTGACTGGGCTATTTCGTCTATAAGGATTGGAAAGTCATTCAGGTTATCCTAAATGTTTTGGGTTTCTGTTTGCTCATTAGTATTTACAAAAGGCAAAAGTGAACTCTGAAATCTCCTGGGAAGCCAGAGACAGCCCTAGAACTGAGTTCCCCAGATGGAGACTAAATTGGGAAACTAACGGAACCCATGCAACTGTGGGTATGGCAGTCATCTTCATTGACCGGCCAAGCCTAACATTGTATAAACTCTGCAGAAAGGAGCCTCAACTCATTCATCTTGAGCAAGCATAGTGCCTCAGATACAGGGGGTCAGGGGCCACTAAGTGTTGTGGTGCACAGATGAATTGAGGTTTGCCTAGTTGTACAGTGAAGGTGTTTCTTAGAAGAAGATACCATCCCAATAGCAAACTGAATGAACTCAGTCACCTATCTATTAATAATAACACTTTTCCCCTCAGCTCCTCTATTCCCCAGAGCCAAAATCCTTCCACTGAAAACTTTGTCATTATGTACTATGACAATGCTTAGTTTCTAGACTTTCATACTCCAATCTCCATCTCACTCTCTGTGTGTCCCTCAGAGTAAGACTCTTGGCACACAGTTGGCTCTTAACGTGTTGACTGAATAGGTGGCTAGAAACCAGCTGTAATATCCTTCTGCATACACATCATATATAAGCTACCTGGGTTTGGGGAGTTTTTCCCTTTGGTCTGTATTTTCTCTAAGAGAAGGAGGGGAGTTGTTATTCTCTGATGCATGATGCTCCTCATTTTTTATATAGGTAAATTGCCTGGTCAAAAAACCCAGAACATAGTTGTACTGAAAACACAACTCTATGGTTCTTGAGAGCTACTTTATTATATGACCAAATTGATTTTTGTAGAAGAAACTAAAGAACAGAAAATATGTATTCAAATATTAAATGAATGTCTTAAGCTGAATCAAATTTTTGGAGAAGATATGAAAGCTCGGCATCTGGGGTCAGGATGGGGAGAGGGGTAAGGCTTGAATCTTTAACTGATTTGCTGAAGAAAAATAAGGAGTGTGTAGCATATTGTGAAGAATAATCCTGAATTGGCATGAGCAAGAAAGGCAGGATTTGCCTGCTTCTTTGAACATTAGTTCATATCCTTCATGTTCATTATACTGTAGACCATTAAGCTATTTTACGGGCAAGAGAGAAGTTCAAGTACAGCACAAGTTGCCAAAAGGATTATGAAGTTCATTTTGATTGATCAATAATTAACTGTACCTTGTGAAATTACAGGCCAGAAAGAACAGAGAAGACAGAAGAAAAAGCAATGGAAACCGAAACATCTGTCCTCTTTATGCTGCAAGAGCTGGTAACCAAGATCTCGCTGTTTCCTTCTCTATCTAAAGTATAAACAGCATAAAGCAGGGATTGCATTGATATGGGGCACTACAGAAGATGTTTGCTTATAATTATTTCTAGCACTTTTTTGAAGCTCAGGGATAAAACATTTCCAATTATTCATCGAGCTCTTGGAACTCATAGTCCTCTATAATAGGGATTTAGCAGAACAACAAATAGCACACAAGGATACAGATGAAAGGAAGGAATGTGAAGGCATTATTACCATAAAACAGCAAATGACTATTTGACGGAATTACAACAATACAGGGAGTCAGGGGGAGATGGAAAAATAATGCTCATTGATAAATACATAGCTATTTAGCATTAATTTGACTTACATCATGGCTGGGAAATGAATAATACCTGTCATTTTCTCTTCACACCTGACTATATATATATATATTTATCTTTTGAAAGATAACTATTCTGGACTTTGTATTGTCTCCGTGGCTATCTTGGAAAAGCTGCACACTTTCTTTAGACAACTGATAGTTCTAATTTTTAAAATATTGGTGGAAATTCCCTTTACTAATATCTGACAACCTTAGTTTACCCAAAATACAAGACTATTTGTATTACTCATTTATGGCTTACACTTAACTAGTTCTAAACGGGTTTTGAGTATTGTTTAACATGGACAAATGTTAAATTTTTAAAAAAGCCTAGGACTGACTATCCCTGTTTCTGTTCTGTAATGACTCTACATATTTTTCCTCCTTGTTAGTGCAGAGAAAAGATAAGTTATCCATAGATAACAGCAATTTTAGCATGAATATACTTTAAAAATTGCATTTGGCAAATTTTTAGATGATGGGTGGTCTCAGTGTAGAAGGGAGGGGAGGTGAAATCGCTTTCTAATCACATATAGCTGAGTCGTCCTTTCAACAAGATACTTCAGACCAGGGAATAGATTGCATTTCTAAAAGATACTGAATTAAAATATTTTTTCCAGTTACTTCTGATTAGATGAAAGATTTCTATTTATTTTTTAGTAAAATAAAAGATGTAAAGAAAAATATACCAAATAAATCCAAATTAAATGACAAGACAGGATCTCTAAGAATCTTCTATTGTCCCGGGCTATAAGAACCCCCCCACTGGTTGTACCAGTCAGGAGGGATGTTGAAGAATTCAATGGTCCATTCCATCATGAATCTGCTTGCTCCAGCATCTCCTTCAGATGGCAGAGAGCCGTTCAACGGCACTAGGCAGATAAGGTCTTTGAGGTTTTGTGTAGTTTTGTTTTTATTTTTGTTTTCTAAACTCTGTGTTATATATAACTCAAATATTGAGTTTGAGACAGAAATAGTGTACTTGCTGGAGTAGTCAAGCATGTAAGACTCATGATGGCAGAGAATAATAAAATAAATCAGTTTTGCTACTTAGTAGTGGTGTGCTTTAAAGGATTTAGAAAATTAAATTTGCAGTTTAGGAAGGCACAAATTTATAAATTAGGTATGTCTGCCACCAATATAATATTAATAAATATTAACTCTACAAATCTGCATAATTGTAGTTCTAAACATAAGAACCCTTTCTGGTCAGTTTGTAGGGGAAAAAAGTAAAAAGTATGAGATATTTTAGGATCCCAGAAGAACTGAGACTTTTAGAATACCAGATAGGTCAGGAAATACATGTGTATGAAACAGTATTCCAACTTTTTTTTTTTAAACAAAAGTTATCTAGTTATTTTCTGTGCATATCTCTCCTAAAATTGGAAATAGGAAAAATATTTCAGTTTTATACTGATTTTCTTATGTCTCTTGGAAATTATTTATTTACATTACACTAAAATAAATACCACAATAAAGTTTTTGTTTCCTCTGATTTAAAGTAAAGTAAATGTTTTATGATCAGGATTTAAAGTTACATTTGTGACTGCAAATAATTCTTAGAAATGACTATTTCCCTGTTTTGCTCTTATACTAAACAAATCTGCAGTCTGTTACTTTAAAAATGAAATAAAGCTTGTGTTCATAGTGACAGTCAATAACACTACAGCATAATAATCAATTGCTATTTGTAGCAGCAGGACTAGCAGTGGGGGCAGATCAGTGCAAATTACTGTCACTGTGTGCTGTCATGTATGCAGCTAGCCTGTAGAACCCAAGACAAATGATGCCCTATTCAATGGAATGAGACAGTACTTAGTCATACCTGTACAACAGCAAAGGAATGCAGGCTGACATCAAATGTAACAGGAAAGTGGATATAAATCTAAAACAATGATGGGCAAGAAAAATAAATTAATCCAGCTAAGAGTTCTGCTCCCCAGATTCAAAGTTAAATGCTCATACTTTTTCTACAAGCTGGAAATTGGTGGATTACAGGTGTCTAGGGATCTACAAAAAGATTAGATGGCTTTTTAGTGAACGCCAGAGAAATCTGAGCTGTACTTTACTCCAACATTGAAGGGAGATGACTCGAAAACCAGATATTGAGTGTAAATCACTGGTTATAGCCAATTCTAATGACAAATTTAAATGATAATTTATTTCACATACAAATAAGAAATAACCAAGATGGGGAACAACCACATTTGTCAATATCATTCATTACTGAACTATTTTTTAAAAATCTTTTGCATTTTTATATTTAATTCCAAGAAAGAAAGAAAGTCTCTGGTCTATCTTTGGGAAGCCCTTAAATCTTTTAGCAAATTAAGAAAGTAATTTTGAAACTAGACCTACTGGCTTTCTTCCTTAGTCTCTTGATGAATCAGGCCACTTGCCTTCTCTTTGCAGACAGGTAATACAGAGTAATGAGAGAGAGAGGAAAAAGGTACTTTCAAATCTACAAAAGGAATCAAATTGAGCAAACTGACAACATACTAATCCCTCCATTTTTAACACTCCCCAGTAGTTAATTAAGTTTGCAGAGAAGTATATTAACTCATACAGGAGAAAAATGTTTCAAATGTTACCTTGAACGGGATAAGGCCCAGCTACGTAATTTGCTGCACCTTGTGTTAAACGAATCTGTGGTGCCCCTTGTTCAAAAATAATTAAGAATTTCAAGACCACAACAGCAGACTGTTAAACTCAGCGCAGGCCCTTCTAAGTGTGGGGCCTCTTGCGGCTACACAGTTCTTACATCCATGAAGCCAACCCCCGGTGGGATAGTTTATCTTCCTATGCCTCTACCTAGCTGCAAACACTAGCCTAGTTTGGCTTATGTTACTTAATCAACCCTCGACAAATTGATCTCTAAAACAAGGGCTGCAGACTGACAGCCTGCAGGCTGAAGTCGGCCTAGAGACATATTTTGTTCAACCTGATAGGTGACTATTATAGGTCAAGACTGAGTGACAGCTGAGCCCTTTGGATGAGACTTCCTCTCTGAGTCCCTATTATCTCTTATTCTTTTACAATGAGCCATTTTTGCCCCTTCCATTACCTGCTTAGCTCCTGGTAACATTTGAGTTTGCCACCCATAAAATGGTAATGAAAATCTTTAGCCAGCATTCCCCGCTCCTAATAGCAGTGCAAATAATAGTAGTAAAAGCATCATGCTGATAAAGCTACATGAATCTTAAGAAAATATTTGTTAAAGTACAAATAAGTTAATAGTATTGATGAAATGCATATTCTGTAAACTATGCTCTCAGGAAAAATTTGCATTAACTCAGTACCCCCTTTAATGAAAACCCGTGAGGAAGCAATGCCACTCTCAACTTCCCATGTTTACTTCACTGAGCTAGATGGAAAAGCCTCAAAAATTCACCAACCAATATGATGAGCCATTTGCTACTCTGAAATCACATTAAAAGCAGCAAACAAACACCAAGGGAGAGAGTAGGAAAAACATTTAAGTACAATTAAAAGAAACTGAAATGACCCTCAGAAGCAAACTGTGATGAATGAAAAAGAGTAACTCTCTTCCAAGTAAAATGGCTTTATCAAATATGCCTAAAATATGTATATTATTTAGAAATGTGACAATTCACTTGATCGTTAAACATGCTGGCTGGCGATAAATTGAAGTTTTCCAAAAGGGGTCAAATGACCTGAAAAATAATGCATCTAAGATTTAAGAAAACATTTCTGCCAAGTATGACAATGCTTTGAGTTCAATGTAGTGATTTCCTTGAGAGTCATGTTATTAATGGCTTAAAAATATAACTCCGTCTTATAGCTCCATCATGGGCAGAATCCAACTGTAAACCCAGTGTGCATTTTTATTGGTTTCAGCTTGCTAGATTATTTTCAAGATAGAAAGTCTGTGCCAGTTTAATTGTGATTAGACTCAACTTCTGGGCTAAGCTCACATACAAGAAGATGAACAAATCCTAGAGCATTTTTGTAAGTCATCATGTTTGACTATTCCTTCGGCTTCCCGATTAATGAAATGAAGAACTTAATAGAAACTGTTGGTCTCTACTGTGTTTTACTGATGAAAGCTGTTTGCCTCGTTTGAATCATCTGGAAAAACAGAATGCACATGGCAATACCCTATGCCACAGTCAGCCACTGTTTCTGAGATGTCGGGTCTATATAACTTCATATTATAGTGTTTTTTTTTCTTAATTCTACCTCTATACCCAAGACTTTAATTTCACTCAAAGAAATATTTGCCATGTAAGCCAGCATGTATTAGAACTGTCTTCAGGAGATTGCTTTTAAAATATTGTTGGTGTTTACCTGGCAGAGAACAAAAAGGCTACCACTACCATTATTACAATTTTCCTGAAGATGTCCCTTTTTAGTGATGAAAACTATGTGAGGACTTTGGCTCTCTCTTTCAAATATTCACCACAGAGCTCAAACATTAAACTAGGTTGTATGTGAGGTTGTTTTTAACAGAATAAATTTAAGGTGGAGCACAATGCATCACAGAAAATGTTTCCCAGGAAGAAATCTGTCTCATGAGAGTGTATTTCACTAGGCCCAGGGAGACTATAAAGCTAGCTCCACTAGCCCATGTGTCTGGTTTGTTTGCTCCTCTTGAAGTAGTCTAGGTATCATCTACTCTCCTTTCTTGATTGTCAATTTTCTACATTGATCTCCTTTTACAATTGGTGAATTCCATTTCATGTTTTCTGTAATATCCACACATCCGTTGAGTAACTACTATGGCTTATGGAAACACGAATAAGACGTGGGCTTGACAACAGTGGGTTAGCGCTAAATGGAAACATGCTTTGCACACATTCTTTCATTACGTAGAACCATTTGGAACAAAATGGACCAGGGATGAGGATGACTTTGCAACCGCATTGTTGACTAACCTGCACCAATTCACATGCCTGACAAGTGTCACTCAAAGATTGCAGCTGTGCTCAAAGGCTCCAGCTCGTTCCATTGGGCCATTTTGTCTTTCTTCAGGTTCTGTGGATGATAGCCCTCTGTGCTTTAAAAGCCTATCAATAAGTGACCCAGGTGACATATTTGAGGACCTTTTAGCTTGTGTTGGAGGCAAAGTTTATAGAATTGGGAATTCAAAATAAAAATGGCTGCCCTTGCCCTCGTGACTCCAAAAATTTTAAAGCAAATCATGTTTGAATTCTAGATTTGCAAGAAAGAGGGAAATACCATATAAACAAGTTGATAACAGGGATTTGTTGAAGTGCCTTTCCCATGATACCAAAGAATCTATTTAGATTGTATGTACTGTAATTGCCTAAAGCTGAAATTTAGTAGAATCTTCTGAATCATAAGGTAAGTACTGTTTGTTTTTTATATTTTTAGTGTTGAGTATTTTCAGAATTAACTTTAATTCTCTGAAAACCAGTTATTCATTCAACAAATGTGTGTGAAAGGGTAGTATACATACAACAACGAATGACAAATGTTGTCTACTCGGTTTGCTTATAATTATTAATAAAGTACCTGGGTAATGTTTCTCAGTTAACTAAAATAAAGTACTCAGTTATATAGTTCTGTTCTAAAACCTTCTGGATACATGGTAGTATAGAGCATTAAAAATAGCACATGTGGGGGCCGGCCTGGTGGCTCAGCCTGGAGGTTCTCAGGTTCGGATCCCGGGCGCCCGCCAACACACTGCTTGTCAGCCATGCTGTGGCAGTGTCGCATACAAAGTAGAGGAAGGTGGGCACGGATGTTAGCCCAAGGCCAGTCTTTCTCAGCAAAAAAGAGGAGGATTGGCAACAGATGTTAGCTCAGGGCTGGTCTTCCTCACGCACACACAAAAATAGCACACGTGGAGAAAAAAGACTCACATTTAGGTATGTTAAATAGCAGGTACAAATATCAATCTCATGTTTATCTCATATATGTGGTTTCTTTTTTGTGTGTGTATTCAAAAAACTAACATGCAAACTTAAGTGTTATAACAACTTTGTCAACTAATTTTACAATCTGTAATTTCATCACCAACTTTCCAAAGTACTATAAACACTTGTTATTTTTGATGCCCTTTCTATGTTTTCTGCAAATTACCACGTGAAATAAACAGCAGTGTATTCCACTCCATCATTCATTGGTAATCCTATTCCTCAAAAATAGAGAGAAAAAAGGAACTCTAGCAAATAAAGCCCATTTACTTTATGTAGCATGTATATGATAAAGAACACGTCAAGATATTTATTAAAATAGAAACTTGCATTGAATGTTTGCTAGTAATACTGACAGTATGCTCACAACTGTTGGTCCAAAAAACATTGTGAAGAATTTTAATTATCTATATTGTAAGAAATGCATTAACATTAACTAAAGGTGGTGAAAAATCTCTGGCTCTAATTTGCAACCCATCCCCCCCCCTTTTTTTTTCACCATTTCCTTTCCTTACATTGGACTTTGTCACATGGATAGGTAAAGCCTAATGGGAAAATGTGAGATTGATTGGGTAGCAGTAACACAAAATAAAGTGAATAGATCTGAGTCAAGATTTAACTAAATAAAACATACTTAACTTGTATTTTTTACTAAGAAGAAGAAGACTAAAAGGAAACCATTTTATTAATATTATACTATTTAAAATTCTAATTATTAAGGACTGTAAGAAGAAAGGGAAAAGATTGTCAGAAATTGTATTGTGCTCTCCGGTCTTGCAAGATGGTGGTAAAAAAGGCAAAAAGACCAGACAGTAAGGAGGACAAACCTAAAGCAAAGAAAGGCTGATGCCAGTGGCAAGGTTAAGAAGAAAAACCTCGGGGCCAAAATGCCCAAGAAAGGGAAGTCCCACTGCAGCTGAAATTTCATCTTAGAGGAATTGGCCAGTATTCCAGATCCAAGGAAAACCATGTGCAAGACCAAGTGTTCAGCAGTTAAATCCAAGATTGAAAAGAAAAAGGAGATGCTTCTTGCTATTGTCACAAGCCAATTGGTAGTGACAAGAATGGTGGTATCCACCTGTTTAAACTTGACAATATGCCTAACTCTTATCCTATTGAAGAGGTGTCTCAAAAGCTGTTGAGCAACTGCAACAAACCCTTTCATCAGCATATGAAAAACCTGAAAGATGGCGTCACTTCCAGGACCTTTCTGTTCATCCCCACTGGTCACCACAGAGGCAAAAAGGTGGTTTTCCTGAAGCAACCAAAGCAGGTTGCTACTTGTGATTGAACATTTGGCTCTCAATTTCATTTCTCTGTGTTGAACACAAAAGAAATTTGTCGGGGCTGGCCTGGTGATGCAGTGGTCAAGTTCGCGTGCTCCACTTTGGTGACCAGGGTTCACAGGTTCGCATCCTGGGCGCAGACCTACACCACTCATCAAACCCTGCTGTGGCGGTGTCCCACATACAAAATAGAGGAAGATTGGCGCAGATGTTAGCTCAGGGCCAATCTTCCTCACCAAAAAAGAAAAAAGAAAAGAAATTTGTCATTGCCACCTCTACCAAAATTGATGTGAAAATCTCCAAACATCTCATGATGCCTACCTCAAGAAGCTTCATAAGCCCAGCCACTAAGAAGATGAGATCTTTGACACAGAGAAGGAGAAAAACCAGGTTACAGAGCAGTGCAAGATCCATCAGAAAGCTATAGACTCTTGACTTATGTCAAAAATCAAAGCTGTTCTTCAGCTTCACAGCTGTCTGTGTTCCGTGTTCTCTCTCACAAATGGAGATTGGTGCTCTAAATTTCTAACAAAGAACCCTAATTAAAATAATGGAAACATTAAAAATATAGTATTGCTTTAAAAGCCATTTGTACCAGCATATGTTTTCAGTTCAATTCTTCTATCTCCAGATTTTGGTACAAAGAGCAAATGGTACATTTGAACAAAAATGAAATTTTCATGATTTTTCAAAATCTTTTCTCTTAAAATTAGATAACATTTTTCTCCTTGACAAGTTTGATTCCATATGCAAATTGTAACTAACAGGTAATGAAGGATTGTTGCTTGCAAAGTAACTATTCAACACTAATAATCACTTAGTTTTATTATTCTCCAGAAATAAAAGTGAGGTTTTTATAGAATACAATACTACCTAAAGTCATAATGCTATTGACATATATGGGGTTTTCAATGAACATGGATTTTATTTTTTATCATACGCCAGACAATGTGAATGTAATGGTTTACAATTTTAAAAGACATTGATTCCATTTATAGAAAAGAGAATAGGCACAAATAGATAAATTGCATATGCTCCAAATATAATGAGATTTATATTATATTATTTAATAAATAGTAACAAATATTAATTTTGCTTGGTTTGGTGAAAAATCTAGATTCCACAGAACATAGATACAATACTTGAAGAAGAGAGTAATGCCTGGCTAATGGAGGATTCTGAGGGAGGAGGGCCTGCCAGATATTTAGAAAATTATTGGAAGTAGCACAGGGTTAGTTTATTAGTGTTGCAGTTTAAAAAATTAACAGCCCTGTATAAAACTTACAGGAAAATTGACAACCAACTCTCCTACCACTGGAAAAGTGATTCCTTTCTCAAAGATGTCCATTGAGATATTTTGCAGCACTTAGGATTCATCAAAGTGTAGCATATGTAATATGGGAAAATAGCCTTCAATAACCCCTCTCTTAAAATGGTGGCAATTGCCAAGGGCCTAATATAATTTGGCAAAAAGTGCCTTGTGTACTTCAATCAAGAGCTGATTTAATCTTATTACAAAAACTATAATGGTTTTATTGAACTTCTATCTACTCTCTGTTGGTCTAGTCATGTAGATGGAAAATTACTTCCCCTTTTTGTTCTTTTAACTTAAGATGTTTTGGAAAGGAAATTAAAGTTATCAAGATAATGTTGTAGTTGATTCTAACAACAAGAAAACTTTGAAGTTAAAGTAGATTAGTTGGGAAATGTCAATGAGGCTTCCATGGAGTATGTAGATGTTTCACGCCTGTTATGATGGGGGCACCCTTCTCTCAAAGATAGGGAAATAGTATTTGTTTCATATTATCTTTGACATTTCCAGCAGGCTATCCTTCTGTACACAATAGCATATTCATATAGCACCACTGTCTCACTTAAGGGTGGTTGTGCACACCTATTTGAGAGGTTGCCAAGTTAAAAATAAGTAATTTGATGAACATTTATACTCTAAAATGAAAAAATATATATTAATTAAAGGTTATGTATGATGCGTAAATAGTTTAAAAATTTGGAGAAATACAGTGAAAAGTGAACTGTAGAAGTTGTATGCCAGGGGAGGGTGAGTATTGAGATTGCCCTAAGAGGTTAGATATGCCCTTGTGCAGTAAGAGGGACTTGAAAAATTACTGGTAAACAGAAAAGATCCTGGTGAGCTTAGATGCTATTGCACACAATCTTTCAATCCCCACTTTTGGCTCACTAAGTTCCCAACTTCAGTCACAAAACTGACCTGGTCTCTGGAACAAATCTGGCTCCTAGGTGGAAAAATACGGTGTCTCAGCATCAAATGAATCTTATTTTTGTTTGGAATATTTAGCTCCTATTACTAGGCTTAAGAATTCCTTAAGTCCATGTCTTATATTCTACTTTTTAGGACCTCAGCGCTTGTCACACAAGAGTACCCAGAGCCATATTCCCTCTGTGACAGGAATCTTTCTCTCTTTGATGCAATTCTGTTAGTATTTAGAGACATGTTTTTACATCTTAGTCCTTGTGGCTGGATTCCTGCTACTCATTCTTGGATCGACTGACCCTGACAAGATCTCTGCTTGGAATTTTGCCTATTTCATGAGAAATTCACTGGCTTTTATCATTGAATCCCTCAGACATGATTAACCTCCTAAAATTTATTTACTGAATACTCAGTAGGTTCCAGGAACTGTGCTAAATGTAGGGATACAGTAGTGAATGAAACATAGTGTTTTATCTATCTCCCTGGGGGTTAAAAGCTAGTAGGGCAGGCTGGCATTAAACATGGGATCAGAATAGAGGTGGATATTTGCAAAAGGCCTTGACAAAGGGCTATGGCAGTGTATATCCAGATGTCCAGCCTGGTCTGAATGATCCAGGAATGGCTTCTGGTGAAAGGATGTTTGAGCAGAGACTGGAAGTAGGGATTAGCCAAGTGAAAACGAGCAGAAGAACATTTAAGCAGAAGGAAACACATATATGAAGACCTAGCAGCATAAAAGGCTGGTGGATTATAGAAAATGAAAATCTTGTTGGCTGAACTATTAATGGGGTTGTACCTGTCTGAATTCTTTCTTATTGCCCAGGACTTGCCAGGACTACCTGTCCTGTGTTATTTCCAGTTATGTCGTCTCCACTGTTTCTTATTACCTTGGTGTCTGAGGCCATAATCTGAATAGAAGGTAACTTTGAGGATAATCAGCAGAGAAACAGGAGTCAAAAGCAGAGTGTGGTGAGAGTCTAAATCAGATGTTCAGAGTTGGGATTAGACGAATGCATCAGGTGTGCTATGGGACATGTTCTATGGAAGGTTCTATGTGAGGGATAGAATGGGGAATGATGAGGGTTTAAGAGAACTACCGTTAGTGAGGTTAAGCCCTGTCCAGAGGAAGCAATCAGAGAAATGGATAGACAAAATAACTATTTCCAGTCGCATCTTCATTGGAATAGAATGTTCACATTTAAGTTTAATATTTGTTTCTAAATTTATTCTTAACATGTCACTTTTTTAAAAGTTAAGAATGTCGTTAAGATGTTGGGCTCCATCACGTAAAATTGTTTGGGCATTTTTAATTGCTATATTTAGATGAATATTTGTTATACACATTAAGGGTGGTAACAATTTGACTCAATTTTCCCTAGTCTTTCTTGTTCAGAGTCAGGCACAAATAAGCACCACACTGTCACTCTGCTTATGCACTTACATTCTCCAAATCACCAGAGAACTAGGTGTGGGAGGCAAAGGAGGAACTGCTGTTTCAGGTCCTCTCCAGGATTACCCAGGGTGGGACAGAGGATGCTGCCTGGGGCAGATGGGAGCTGCCCAGCGGTGGTGTGGTTCAAATTGTTAACATGGACCCCAAAGAGGAGTCATAGTAAGGAGAGAGAGTAAGTTTGCCTCTTCCCAAAGCCCACCTCTCATCTTGAAGACTTCATGGTAATTTGATATGTGTGATCTTTTTAGCCTGGTACAGGCCTATCCCATATTTGGATAGACCCAACAGGTCTTTTTCTAATCAAAAGGCTGAAGAGTGAGCTCAAATACCAAATTCAGGAATATTGGTGAATTCACCGAAGCATTTACACAAACCCGAATCCATCTGAGCCTGTGTGGTTTTAGTTTAAAGCTATTTTATAAAAGTTTTCATATCTGAGAGAAACACAGACACAACTCCAAATACCTTGATGGGGTGGCAGGGAGAGGTGTTAGGCAGCCTCTAAAATGACCCCCACCAATCCTTGTCTCCTGCTGTGCATGCTTTTTTGTAATAAACTCCCTCTGAGTATGGGTAGACCTAGTGACTCACTTCTAACAAAAAGAATGTTGCAAAAATGTTGGGATTTTTCTTATAAGACTAAACATGCAACTAGCCAGCAATTGCACTGCTGGGTATTTATCCCAGAGAAATAGAACTTATGATCACAAAAGAACCAGTACACAAATGTTCATAGCAACTTTATCATAATAGTAAAAAACTGGCATCAACTCAAATGCCCTTCGACAGGTGGATGATTAAATAAACAGTGTCACATACCTACCTTGGACTACAAGTCAGCAATAAACAGAAACAAACTATTGATACAAACAACTTGGATGAATCTCCAGAGAATTATGCTGAGTGAAAAAAGTCAACCCCAAGGCTGTATACTATATGATTCCATCTGTATAATAATTTTCAAATGACAAAATTACAGTAATGGAATACAGATTGGCGAGTGCCAGGGGTTAAGGGCAGAGTAAGATGGGGAGAAAGAAGTGGGTATGATTATAAAAGAGATAATCGTGTTGAAAGAACTGTTCACTATCTTGACTATGGTGGTGGATACACAAACTTACACAGGTGATAAAGTTGTAAGAAATTAAATACACACACAACAAAGTACAAATGAAATTGGAGAAGTCTGAATAAAATTGATGGATTATATCAATGTCTATATCCTGGATGTGAAATTTTACTACAGTTTTGCAAGAAGTTACCATTGGGGGAAACTGGATAAAGGGTACATGGGATCTCTCTGTATGATTTCTTACAACTAACTGCATGTGACTCTACAATTATCTCAATAAAAATTTCAATAAAAAACTGATGGGATGTCACTTTTGAGATTAGCTTACAAAAAAATCTGATCTCTCTCTCTGTTTCTTGCTCTCTCTCCATCTCTGTCTCCCTCGTAGCCTTTGCTCTGGGGTACATCATCTGCTATGTTGTGAGTAGCCCATACATCAAGAAATGATGTCTCCAGCCAACAGTCAGCAAGAGCCTGAGTCCCATAAACAGCTACATGAGTCACCTTAGAAATAGGTCTTCAGGGTCTGCCAGCAGCTGTGTGAGTGAGCTGACAGGAGATGCTCCCTGTCAACCCTTGAGATGACTGCAGCCCATGCCCATACCTTGAACGCAGCCTTGTGAGAGACCCTGGGCAGAGGCACCAGGTAAGTCAAGCCAGGATTCATGACCATAAAAACTGTGAGATAACAAACACTTCCTGTTTTACGCCGCTGAGTTTTGGGGTAATTTGTTAGGAAGCAGTAGGTAACTAAGGGAAGAATCACATACCGACAATGATAGATCCTAAAAATTGTCTTCATTTAGTTCCTCACAGTGTCTCACAGGCTGGCAGTGCCCCCATTCTCCCTCCTCCCTTTAACACCCCCTACAAAAACAGGGAAACCAACAGGCTTCAGCCCCATGGGGTATTTGTCTGTGCCCTCCAACCCTGCTCCACCATGCTCTTAGCCTGCAAGACTGACAGGTGTGGATCCCCTGCTTTCTGGCTTCTTTGGGGTTGGAGCAATGAGAAGCAGTCTCAGGAGATTGGAGGGAAAGAGGCGAGTGAAGTTAGGTTTATATTTCCTGGCTTCCTCCCTGTAAGGTCACCTGGAACAGGCTACATGGCTGTATCCATTGACAGAATGGTCTATTCTTCTTAAAGCAGCCTAGGGTCCTGGACTCTGGACTCTCCCTCTTCTGTTCTGCTCCCCTCACATGCACATGAATTGCATCTCTGAGGCTGTTAGCTCTGATTTCTTGTACTATCCCTTGTGGTCCCTCTACATTCCAACCACACCTCTGTAAATAGTTTCTGGCATATTATCCCCCTTTGATAACGTCATCTGTTACTTGATGAGACTCAATGGTTTTTCCATCTTACTTCCCTTTCTCTTCTCTCACACCCTTTTTCTACCTTTGGACCCTTTCCTTCTCTTTTTTTCCCTTTCTTGGATTTACCTTGACGATCTTTCTAATGTTAATCAATTTAACTTCTCCAATTTTCTTTCAGGGCTCAGAACTGGGCACCATGAAGACTATTACTTGGGAAGCAGAAATTGGCAAGCAGTTGTGAGGATGTTATTATTTTGGTCCAGGGCCACTTTTAAAGTTATATAGTTTTTGTGTGGCAGAAAAATCTCCAGGCAGAGGAAGCAAATGATGGTTGAAATCCAGACTAGATTATGCTCACCTGCCAGACCTTAGAGCAGGGCAGCCCCTGACTCAGGAAAGTGGCAGAATTATTTTCTTCTAAACGTACCTGCTCCTGGCCAAGTTGTGCTCCCAGAGGGATTCTTCTATTGCCCAGAGGGACTCCTCTATTGCCCAGAGGGACCCTCTTTATAAATAACACAAGGGCATTTTATGTTCTCTGAGGTTCTGTTTTGTCTCTGTCACATTAGGATTATCGTTTATAATATCCCAAAAATATGCACTAGGACAGAACCCCTTCAAACAAATGGGGAGACTTTTCGGATCAGAGTGTGTGATTTTTAGTAACAGGAAGCTAAAGAGGACATTTGTACTCTGCTTAGGTAAAAATAACCATCGTGTTTCCCTTTAGTTGGCAAGTTTTCCTTCATTTGTAATATCCCTGTATTCATCATCTATCAGATTTCCGTAGCCTATTGAATGGCAGCCAACACGATTGGGCTTCAATGAAAACATGAAATTAAGCCATAATGTAAGATATTTTTAAAGCTAATTTGGCACCTCAGTTTCACCAAAGCCCTATGTGTTTAGAGTTCCTCTCAGCTGAATAATGCACCCTCACGATTTATCAGTTGAACAAAATTCAAATGCAAGTGACAAACACGCACACAGTCTAAGCATATACATGGAATGTCAACTTTGAAAAGTGTTAAGTAGTTTGGATAAACGCTGATCTGTGAATTATCTGGAAACTGAAAATCTCTCATTCACTCACTCACCCCTTCATTCATTCACAGCGTGATCTCTTTGACTATCTTAGGGTATCCTGTGCTTTGACGTTCCTGAGTCTGCACGCTCTACAGAGGAATCTAGTTTCTTCTGCACCGGGTCTGCAGTGTGTGGAAAGAGGACAGCCGTTCTCTGGGAAGCAGGGGCTTATTTCCATGAAAGCTGCTCCTAAAGTTGCCCTCTAACATGGCTCTCTCAGTGGAGCTGAACATTTCCCCATATGGTCCAACCAAAAGGCACTGTGAAGGTTACTGGGCAATGATTTAATTTAGTATGACTGTGTGATGATTAAAATGCATCAATATCAGCTTTCCTAGAATTTAAAATATAGCACAGTTTTACTTTTATTAAATATTCTCTGTGTAAACATTTAATTTCTTGAAGTTCTAAATGTTGGACACATTCTCATTAAAATTGCACTTTCATATCATTTTTGCTATATCTTGATAAATGTAGTATTATAAAAATATCAGGTTTTAGAATGATCATTTTAATCTCTGATATGTATTATTTGAAATATTTGACTTGTAAAGTAGGTAATGAGAAGATGCCATTTTATATTTTACTGTAATTTAAGTAGCACTTTTTATTAAAAATAAATAAATATAAATGGGAAATGGGGTAATCATCGACAGTAAAATGTTTGTCAGACACAGACTATAATAAAGCTCCTTCGAAATATGTGGTTTTAGCTTTCTAAAGTAAGGAAACATATGCTCTTTTGTAAACATCTAGCTTTTCAAAATAGAATAATGTAATAGAAAAATATTTTGTGCACATAGATCTTTCAAGATTTTTATGGACATTTATTTATAAATATTTGCAAGCATTCTTTTTTCCTATATTTTCTCCTTGTTGGCCAATTGCAAACTGATCACTTACAATTGTACTTGAGTGCTTAGTGACCAGAAAATTTACAAATGCTGCTTCTGCCAGAGAAACTGAAAGTACACAAGCAGATTGAAGGGAATACTACAGGCAAAAATTAGCCAACATTAGTTACCCCTGCTAATATTGCAGAAAATTGGAATGCTTGCCTCACTGAGAATTGGAACACATTTCTGAAGTTTATTTAGAACAACCAAAAAGATGTTTATAAATACATAGATATAATCATTTTATGACATTGTGTTGTTATACTTTGCAACTATATTTTAAAATTCATTTATACTCAATAGATATATTTTTTAAATTCCAAACTTTTTATTTGCATTTTATAATTATATATTTAAAATTTTGTATAAATGCAAAAGTTTTAGGACATAAATGCTGGAATTTATCACTACTTCTATTTCCACTAGTTCCTCACCAATATAATACAATTATCATATTGATATTCTAGGCTAACTGTCCCAAAATTATGTCACAATTAAGATCTTTCCTCTGAACGTATCCTTAATAAGTCATAAATAAACCGTTAGGCAATCAGTGTTTTCTTGGTAGACTGACTAAACTTAGAATTACAATTTAAGGTTCACTTGGAAAATATATTTATTAAACACATCCTATGTTCAAAGGCATTATTTTAGGTCTTATGAAGAATTCAGAAATAAATTAAAGGAAGTATATTATCTAGTGAGGGACACAAATATATCAATAACCAAAATACCAAGCAGAATGTTCCAAATGTTATAATGGAAGTAAATGCATGCTGACAACATTAAGAAAACAATTATTTTATGTTGCTTTGTGTATTTTCTTTGTCTTTGTATGTTTTATTTTTTGCCATGTAATGACCTCCCTCTGTCTCAGACCTCTCTCTCTTTCTCCATATTTGAAAATGAAGGAGAGAGAGAGGGAGCACATCATGAGGCAAAATAAATGTCTTTAAATATATATATATTTATAAAATATATATAAATATATAAAATAAAAATAAATAAAATATATATTTGTGTGTGTATGTTTCAATGTTGTTTTTGTTTTGGGAGAGACCACAGCTTATATATTGTGTTTTTTCCCCTTGTGCCACTAAAGGCTATATACTTTTCTTGATATTTTCTGTGTTTATGCTTACAGATGACCTTACTGTCAATATCTCTGTCAAGTACATTTCCTCAACACCTGTTATAAAATGCTACAGGCTTCCATGCACATGTGACACCATATTGGAATGATCCAGTTCATTTGACATAATGCAAATAGGTAGAGTACATGTTGCCTAACATATTTAAGCAAGCATTATATTTTGATCAAGGGAGACTTTGGGAAGATTTTGGATGGCATAACATATAAAGATACTTTCAGCATGTTTATTATTGAAACCAATTGACCAAATAGATGCCATTGAAAAACATGCCCTTCTTGGTTAAAGATAATGGCGAGACATATGATAAAAAATGTGTCATTAAATTAGAGTTTTCAAAT
Source organism: Tapirus indicus (assembly GCA_031878705.1). Lineage (NCBI taxonomy): Eukaryota > Metazoa > Chordata > Mammalia > Perissodactyla > Tapiridae > Tapirus > Tapirus indicus. Next base: position 61,300,688 of record CM062926.1, read on the forward strand.
AGCCAGCACACATATACTCATAAATATAAGTGAGTAGGCATATTATTTTTTAAAGCACATGGATTTTTAGTTCACTCTAAATCTTTCTGAAGAGTTTTTATTCTTGTTTCCTTAAAGAAATTAAAATTAGCAAATAGAAGATATCCTGTTGGAATTTTCATCTTTACAGTATACAGAGGAACCATGAAGCATTTAACACCACTAGTATGAAACCGATAAAAAGTTCTATCAGCCATTGATTTTTCACACTATTAGTGTGAAACAGAGTCAGCATAATATAGAATAGAAAAAGATTTTAAGATTAATTAAATTACTTCGTTTGTTCAATAAAAATGTTTTATGTCCCTACTACGTACAATGTCTTTGTGTTCGGCCTTGTTGACTTATAACTAAGACCCAATTCCTCTCTTCAAGGAATTTGTATTGCACACATACAAACATAAGCACACACAGACATACACAACATCTACCAAAGATTTTCTCCCAGTTCAGGTATAAGGTGGTGACCAGAATGAGGACACAGACTTGGAAATGAAAAGTTAAAAACAAAACAGCAATACTGCAAAAAGTCTTTTTTTCCTTTTCTTTTAGGACTGTAATTACATGTCCCTTTTTCTTAACATCAAGGGAGTCCAGGAGGCAGGTGATATGCTCAGGTGCATGGGAATAGGTGCAGAAGACAGAAAGTCCATCCCAGGGGCAGGAACTGAGAATCAGAATGCCAGGTACGTGGATGCCTATTTTGTTGCAAGTTACTAAGGTAAGTACTTAGTACAGTATTACTTTCAGATAGACACTAAGGTTAATGACCACCATCCTTCATAAAGACCATATGACCAACACATGCTTTACCATAAATGTTATATGTTTTCCGAGTGTAAAGTTGTGATTATTTTACTTCTGTATAAAACAATGATAAATGTATTTCATTATGGGTATTGTAAGTGTTTGCTTTGTGTTTATTCTATTTTATTCATCTTCTTCATAGAATCGCTTGGCTTTTACATTGTGTTGCTAAAACTTAAGCTTTCAGTTTGTGATATGTTACTTTCAATTGTTTATTGAAAAATAACATTTTAAAGTCTACTGCATATAGTTTTATAAAGATTTTCACTTTTATAACTTATTGCTTAAATTATAGGTTTCTGATGTCAAGAACTTATTGTTTTTATTTACAGAGGTCAACTCAAGTAGATGGTCAGTACAAGTTTCTTATCTAATTATTTTCTAATAAATGTGTCTTGCCATCAAGTAATTATCAGGAAAAGGAAAACCAGCATCTACTGTAAATTCACAGCTCCAGTGTAAGATGACATAGTCCCAAAGCATGACTAGTCTTAGTTCTTTATTTAGTCTTTGAGACTTAACAAAAATGCAGGCATGATTATAATACCCATTGAAATAACAAATCAAATAGGAAGCAACATAAATAATATTGGATTCATAAGCTGCACTGCTATCATTGTTTATACACAGGGCTTAGACTTGATTAGGTGGCACGGGATGATGCAAATAGCATAACAAATCTCTATTAATTGGGAAAGATTTCTCAAAGGATGTAGATTTTAAATTCCCCTCTAAAGGAGTTGAGTAAGAATGTTGGAGAGAGACTCTTTCAGGTATGATAGCTTATTTCCATAAAGGAGGAAGAAAAAATTAGGTATCTTGGAGAGGAAATGCAATTTGGGAGTTTAATGGGAGACCCTGGAGCCTATGAGCAAGATTACTGTGTACACACTGTGACCAGAGATGGATTAGGTTAGGGTTTGGGAAACCAGGTGGCCGCTGTGATGGCAACATCGTTTAAGGGGAGCAAACTGAGATGGATCACCCAATGAGATGATGATAAAATGGGTGAGAGCTGTGGTAACAATCATGGTGATGATGTTGATAATACATACACATATGTATTATTTATACGTATATGGATCTCAGTTTATAAAATTCTTCCACTTTTTCTTGCTTTAAATTCTCACAAAACCCTTTGTTTAGGGCAATTATTAAGACTTTTTAAAAGATAAATATATATGAAATGACATGTCAAAGATTCAGAAATATGGAATGGACAAGGTAACTGAACCCAGATTTTCTGATGTTTGATCCAAGGCTCTTTTGGAGAGAAAATAGCAATGCTTGCTAATGAAGCAGCTGGGTAAGATGACTTTTCTAAGGCTGGCAATCCATTTATTCCTCTACAATGTGATTATCAGCGAGAGAATGCCTTGCTGTCTATTAGGCTTCTTGACACTTCAAATTTGTCTATGTAGAACTCTGACTAGAAGAAAACTAGGGATATCTTAATTATCCTCTGGAAGAAAATCTTGGGGCAATCATCAAATTTTTACCTTCATGAAGTTGTTTTTGCCTATTGGTATAAGGACTATTGCAAATGTGTACATTATATGAGTTTTCACCAAGCAAAGTCTCCTAAACAGTATAATGACAACCTAATTGTGTTAAGCTTTGATGCCAATGGGAAGTTTGCATAAGTCAAGGCTGGAGAATTAGGCCTAAGCTCTTGAGTACAGGGACTACAACTGGAGGTTTTAGCTCACAAGAGGCAGGAAAATATCGATGGTTTCAGAGTCCTGAATATATTACCATTTCAAGTAAATTAATAAGGTATGCCTTGAGTTGTAGTTAAATATATAGTCACTTAAGACTGTCTATATGCAGCTTCACTGGGTGTAAGAGAGGGGAGATTGTCATTGATAATACGCTAACCAACAGTTCCTACCCAGGGCACTCTGACTTTTATTCTTAGTTCATGATTTTACCATCAGAATAACTGATAACTATGCTTTTAGACCCATCCATTCAAGAGAATGATGTTCTCACTGATTAGGATGGTTGCATAGAGGAGATTTGTTGTTGTCTATTTTGAGTGTGAGCTATGCCAGCCTTGAAATATTTGGTGTAGCGAGAACAGTACATAGTTTATGGGCTCATTCTAATGGTATGCAGTTCCATCCCTCATTTTCCATTGATAGTTAAACCATTAAAGAAACAGTTCACAAGTAGCAAATTAAAAGAAGTCGACTTGAATCCACAGTGCATATAAACCATTTTGGTTTCCAACTACAACCCATTCAAATGGCTAAGAATCAAGTTTAATTTGAAAATTGGTAGAGGAGGTGCATATTTAGGGCTATCTCCCACTACTTAGACCCTTAGTTCGGTAAATATCATCTGCACATTCTGGCAGATGCTATCTGCAACAATGCCCAAATGAGAAAAATCCCTCTAGTCAGTCACACATTTACTAAATGATATTATGGCAAATGAAGGGTTCTTAGCATGAATTCACCTCAAGAAGTCCAAAATAAGGCTGATGTTTTGTGCCGAGAAATAGAAAATGAACTAATTATTCAGCATGGAATGACCAAAAATATTGCAAAAGCATTTCTTGCAAATCCAGAATTTAATAGGGTGTATTGTTCATTATAAAAGATCATTGTTCAGACTAACTTTTCCAAAGTTGTGTAAGCTTGAGGGTACTTGTGTTCACAATCACAGCCCTTCTGTTGTCCACCATGAGTTTAATTCTATGCTACTCTCCTTGAACTTTGTTTTTATCATTAAGTAATCAGATAATAATTTATATTTCACTTCATTGGATCCTAAAATCTATGTTTTGTTTTATAGAAGCAATATTCAGGAGAAATAGAAGATGGAGGAATAGAATTCAAGCTGAATAAAAGCCAATTGAAAAATAAGATGATAAAAACAATCAGATTTTTTAAAATTCTGGAATATCCATCTCATTGGTATTGTTTAAAGATATTTCTGTAATGACTCAGAGATGCTTGTATGTCCTTATGCACAATCAAAGCTGTGTATTTCATACCAAAGTATGAGCTACAGATGATTTTTCAAGTTGTTTTTTTTCTCCTAGTCATTTAACAAAACCTGGTCACAAATAAGCTTTGGAGAGGAGTATTTTTCTTATTGGTGATTTAGATTGGATCTGAGGAAACAAAGGGTAATTTATAACTTTAATTTACTAAAAGCATGTGAATTGAATATTCTAGGATTCAATAACGGGACTGTGATGCTTAACTCCAGCTGTATCTGTCTTTGTGAATGGTGATTAAAAAAGGCAAATTTGCTTACATCTTTCCTTGCTGACACTGAGGTCATTGCTTTATGGGTTTGCTTTCATTTGCACTTCCATAGTAATTTCTATTTTTGGCTACTCTTGCAAAAAATCAGATGCCCTGGATCAAAATAGATATTTTCACAGTGCAACTGTAGCACCAGCAGAAAGATATTGTATAAGGAAAAAAAAGAAGAGGAACATGGCCGGTTTCATCATAAAACATAACCGATACTGTTATGTAACATGGAGAAAATATTCCACGCACTGCTTTTTATTACTACAAAAAATTCCTTCATAATGGTCATTCCTTGACATGAGGTCTTTATAAAAGAAACAATTTATTGCCTTACCTGTAACTGAAATCATGACTAAATCATTAAAAAAAGTCTAGTAGCTCCTTCAGAGTAAATCTTCCACAACTTACTACAGTGCTAATCGTAAGCATGTTACACAGTAAGTTAGCCTGGAGCAAAGTTAAGCAGGCAGATTAGGACTGTAATATAGTATCAGGACTCATAAATCAAGCATGCTTGTAGATTTCCTTTCACTTACTGCTCCTTCTTACAGTTCAGACAAGTCATAATTACACATCAGTAGGCATTGTGAACAGAGGAATGAGCTACAACATAACGCACAATAAACCCTGTCATATAAAAGCAAACTGGATAAAATAACAGAAGCAATACTCCATTTTACAACATCACACTAAAGAATTACACTGTGCCATTGTGTATTATTCTGATCAATCATGAATCCATCCACAATTGACAGCTCAGTGGGCAAAAATTTACCATTGAAGAATAGTTTCCAGTTTTATTATTTTCTTGTTTGATTATACACATTAAGCACAAGACTGTGTGTGATTCTGAAAAGCCACAGGTACATAATATAACACTGCCCCGCACACACTGCAATTAAATAAATTCTGCTAATGCTCTTTTAAAGCTTTCTTTTATTAGACATGCTTAAAATAATTCATACTGGATGAACTGTAAGTGGTTCTTTATTCATGTTTTATTAGTATTATAATTTTCAGTAATTATTCAGGTATTGTTGTTACCTTAGACCAAAGAGATGTTGACTCTGAAGTCTTTTCTGTTATTTTCAGGCTTAGATGATATTACCACTAAGCTCAAAGGACCCTCCTTTATCACTAGGTTTGTGCCGAACATTGAAAATGGGATTTAATGAAACATGAGCAAATATTGGTTGTTTCAATTCTAATAAAACATTTAAAAGAACTAATAAATGTAAGGTAATTGTTGAATGCTAATCTAAAATTGCTACTACAGCTTTTATTTTATGGTCGGAACTCAGCAGGTGTTGGGGGGAAATATTTTCACATTATTCATCAAATATAGTTTTGAGAGGCACCAAGGTGTTTTTACCTACTCCACATTCATAAGAATTTAATCATGGTTAATATATTAATGATATCAGAAATATAGAGGAAATAATTTTAGAGCCAGGGAGTAAATTATATGCCACACTGGAATTTCCTTCCAGATGTTACTGGGTCTGCATTTTAACTATTATTCATGTGTACATGAAGGAGATCCTATTGAGAAATGAGGAGTTCACATAACTATTTTTATTTTGATTACTGATTTTTTTTCTCCATAGGATGTAGTTTTATGGTTATTAGGATTTAGAGAGAAACGAGGGAATAAACAATTGGAAAGAGATTGGAAGAACTGAAGGGGGTGAGCGTGATTTAGGCATATTTTATGCAAACACCAGTGACCTTGGAACCAAAAGGCCTGAGTTGAGACTTGAGTTGACCTAGAGTCCACCATGTCCTTAAGAGGCAGAGCCATATTTTTTGTCTCTATCTACAGAATCTAATACTGTGTTTGGGAAATGGTTTTCATTTTATCCAGAAGAAATTCCCTTATATCCTTCTGTTCCCAAAAGATTTTGTGCTTACCTCTAACAGAGCAATTAACTCGTTGCATCATAATGTCTGCTGACTTGTCTTCTTGTCTTTTTCTGAGGTCAAGAACTGAGTCTTATTTGACATTCTATACCCATGATAAAAAGATGGAGTTGATTGACATAGAGTTGAAGCTCAAAAATTAGTTTAATCTTGGTTCAATAATAATGATATTAATAATATTTGTTGATACTATACTATATGCCAAGCACTGTGATATATGCTTTATAGATTAGATATCACTGAATCTTCAGAAAAATTGGATATATACTTTACTATTATCTTTCCACGTTTGTGTGTATGGAATTTGCCCAAGGTCACACAGCTAGTAAATGAGGGCCCAGGATCTTAACCTAGCAGTCCAATTCCAAAGGCCCTGCTGGTAAACATGCCCCACTCTCTATCATCTTGGGTCATTAATATTTCATAATCTTAGTAAATTTTATTTTCCCCTCCATGAAGAGGTTCCCATGGAAATGGCAGAGTCAAAGTTCAATTCTGAGCTAAGTCCCATACTGGCCAGAGAGGAATCCCACAGGAACCTGTACTGAGAACCTCTTAACAGGGTACTTAACATGGAGACAGATTTGCTGGAGCAACTCTTCCAGGATTTCATTGTATCTTTCCTTCCTGACACTGAGGTTATTTCTTTGTGGGTTTGCTTTCATTTACTAATCACCTAGTGTTTGTTTGTTTACTTTCTGTTTTGTCTTGCTTATTTTTGTTCAAACTTCTGAAAATCATAGATAGTCTTCCAAAAGGCCAATTAACTATTTCTCCGGTAGAGAGGGATGGGTGCTCTTTGAGTTTCATAGTTGAAGATTGTAGTGCTTTGGGTAGGATTAGGCCAGAGTATTTCCTACATTATTGGATTGCTTTATTGGAAACATGGACATTATTGTGACTTTCCTACCCCAAATAATATTTAATTGAGATTGGATCAACTAGTCTATTTAGGCGCCATCAGTCAATTAAGTGGGGATAAGGGTGAGAAATTGGTAACTTGGCACTGTGCCCAAATTAAAACACTTGGTTGATCAAGTATTTAACAGCTTATCTCTTGGTTTGTTATTGTTGAAATGTGACCTTAAGGAAATGAGGGAATTCTGTGAAACCACAGACCAGTCCTAAATTCAAGAGAGGCAGATGCCTTCAGATAATTCTGAATAGGAATTTTTAAGTGTATGTGATTAAAATGTTTTATAGCCCTAACATTTCATTCTAGCAAACAATTTTCTCTTTTTTCCTATTGCGAAACTTTTAGCTGTTGCTAAATATGCCCAAGGAAATGGTAACTTTGTTATGCACATTTTTCCTTTATTAGTTACATTAGTGAAATTAACAAAAGGTGAGCAGAAAATGAGAATAAAAGGAGGGACAAGAAGACCTTACTAGGTCTTATTATCTACAAACTGGGAAAACAACACCTAAATTATCAAGAAGCCTCCATCTCTCTTCATTCACATGTCCACAGTTAATTTATTAGAAATTACACTTAATACTAAGATCAGCAGCTTAACTTCTGAACTGTTTGACTCTTCTCCATTAAAGTGTGGAACAAGTCAACAATTTATGAATTAGTTATGTAAAATCGACAACAGATCAGACATTTCCCAATAAGGAAACAGAGAAGGTTATAAAGATTTAAAAAATCTCAAATGCAGAAACTGAGTAAAAAGGGATTAGCAGTTCTGTCAAGCTGAGAGGTGGCAGAGGGTAATTTTGTCTTTAACTCAAAATGTTGCTAACATCAGGAAGATTCAGTGTAAGAAGTCTTATATGAGACATCTGTTAACTTGGTCAGCCAAATTAGAAAAAAATTCTTTAAAATTTCTAAATAGTCATCACTTTTCAATGGGTATCTATGTGGACAGCAAAACTGTATGAAATACAAATACAGTTGAACTTCAACTGTATGAAAAGGACATTTTGGCAATAGAAACTCTCTGTTGGAATATATAGATACTGAAATAATGAGTAATTCATAGTTGATTTGCAGTTTGGAGATTATATAAGTATATGCAGCCGTAGGGTTAAAAAGGCTTTTTCTTCCTCATTTATTTTCTTAGAAAGTGTTATTATCTAGCCCATTTAAACAGCAACTATGCAAATTTCTCATGCTTTATAAATGTTTCACCAAAGAATTCTCGACCAATCAATTAATTCTATTTATTTATTTTTTCCTGATTGTCAGCAGATGAGTATCTTGTGAGAATGGTTTTCTTTTTCTAAGTTAGTTTGCAAAGAACTCTAACTCCATTCCCTGTAGAGATCTTTTGGGAAGGGGAAAATAGTGGATTCTAGGAAAGGAATTGTTTTCTCCTCCCTGAATGTCAACCCTTTATTTTCCTACCTCTTCTCTCCTTCATAGCTGGAATTTGGAGGAGAGAAAAATATAGTACAACAGCTTTGGTGTGAAAATTTGGTTTAATAAAAATTATTTAGTTGGTGTTGAGAATACTTTGTAGGCATTTGAGTTTATATTCATCTCATATTGCCTCCAACATTTATTTATATAAATATCTGTAGGTGCAGAAGACTGGAATTAAATCTTTGAAACATAGAATCTCAGTTTTAGAAGGAACATTGGAGAGTCGTGGACACATAGATGATATTTAAAGCCATAAGCCTGAATGAAGCCTTCAAGGAAGTGAGTATAGGTCAAAAAGAGAACAGATACTATGATCGTCTTAAGGCATCCAGCATTATGAGATTGAGAGAAAGAGAAGCTAATAAGAGAGTCTGGGAAGAAGCAAACAGTGAGGTGGGAGGAAAATCAAGGGAGTGTGGTGTCCTGGAAGCTGTGTGAGGAACATGTTTCCAGATCAAACGTGATAGAAACTGAGAACTAGGCATTGGAAACAACAACGTGGAGATAACAGACGACCGTAACAAATCAGTGTCTATGGTGTTTCTAATAAAACACCTTATTCAAGTGGTCTTCAGAGAGAATAAGAGTAGAGAAATTGGTGACAGCAAGTTCAAGAAACTCTTATGAGGAAATTTCCTGTAAAGGGGAGCAGAAAGCTGGAGTAGTAACTGAAAGGGAAGTAGGGCTCAGAGAGAGATTAAGATGGAATAAATAACAGCATGTTTACATGATGATAGAAGTATGTAGAGAGGGAAAAACTGATGTTTACAGGAAAGAATTGATGGTATGATATATTGGAGTGAGAGAGGATTGGGTCTAGTATACAAATGAAGGGGTTGACTTTAGATAGGAACATTGGTTATATCTATGGGAAAGTCTATGTTCATCTATGTCTATATCACTCTATCTACATATGAATGTCTATCACACACATATATTATTGATGATGAAACTATGCAGTTTCACATGTGCTGGTAGGTGGGTAGATGTGGTATTTGGAGTTTGTGGAAATTCTCTTCTCAGTGCTTCACATTTATCAATGGTGTTAGAAGCCTGGTGATTAGTTAAATGTAGGATTGTGGGAGATTGTGGGAGAGGTGTTGGAGTTTGGGGTGGGGAGAAGGATGCAATAATCTAGGAGAGTGGGATGAGGAAAACGCAGCATGTTTGTTTGACAACATTAAGGTTCTTGTTTATGAATTTAAGGAAAGAACAAGCACCAGGTTGTATGTTTTCCTCCAGCTATGGGCAGGCAGAGAGCAGGGAGAGAGTTGAATTGACCCACTATCGTGGTTTGCCAGAAAGTACAATAACACGGCAAGAGAGGCAAGGGATTTGGGATTGTAAGCAAGGGAATGATTACACTGATTGACCTTGGAAATCAAGCTAGTAAGGACTGGTATGATCTCTTGTAACATCTTCCTAAGTGGTATCCTCGGTTGCCTTCTCTTCCTCCTTTCTATCCTCTGTGCTGCCACAATTTATCTGTGCTACGTGGTGCAGAATTGCTCATTCCTCTCATTTTCTTAGCAGCCTTCAAAGGCTACCATTGTCCTTAGTAGAAAGTGTAAACATCTTAGCATGACATAAACTCCAGCTTTAGCTTCCACTTCACTTCCCTGTACCCTAGTCCATTCCCATCCTTACCCAATTACGGCATGTTCTTTCAAACATATTCTTTTGCCATATTGTTCTCTTTGCTTCCAGCCCCTATTCCTACTGGAAAACCCAAACAGAATTCACTCCTTTGTAAAGCTTTTCTCATTTTTTTTCAAGGCACAGATAATTTTCCTTCCTTTATTCCCACTACACCTGATTAATAATTTTTAGGGTACTAACTTTGTATTGTAATCAACTATGCACACGTCTGAATCCTCAGAAATGGTAACTTTTAAAACTATGGAATGGATATTAATCATATTTTTAATTCCTGTGACAAAAATAATTCCTGGCTTATAATTATCAGTAGGTATTTTTATGAATGGGTACATGAACAAGCAAACAAATTGAAATGGGTACATATGGTGGTGCCAAATCCTTACATCTTTGGTAGAAAATGGAGGAGTTTGAATTCAATATGGTAGATATAAGTCTTAATACAAAAAAGAAAATACAAAATATAAGGTAAAAAAATATAGCAGTTCTGTTTCGAGAAGATTTTGCCATAGTATCTAAGGGGGAAAAGGGGGAGGGTGTCAGTTCTAAAGGAATCTAAAACAGACGTGAGAAGTTAGTGGAGAAGCGCATCTCTGGCCTAGTAACTATAAACAAACCCAGCATCCTTGCAGCTATTACCACTGTAAGTTGCTGTCATCCCCCCATTCAGTGGGATTTCTGAGTTTTTTCAAGGTTGTTTTAGCACCCAGATACTTTGTTGTCCTTGCTCATGTGTGTGGCCGATTGTCTGTTCATCTGGTAACGTTTCTTTTACAACACTGCCTCCCATCCACTACTCCTCAGCTTCCCTTCAGAAAATTTGTAGTGATGATTTTTTGTTCTACCTACAAATATGGGAGAATATAAGTAAGGTCATAGACATGAATGTCTTTGAAAGGGCTAGATAAATACAAGGTATTATTAATTGTCTGAACTGAGAAAGAAAATCTGAAATATTAGTTGTGTTGTGAGAAATGAAAAGTTAGGCATGCATTGGCTTTATTTCTTTTATAAATGATCACTAATTTAATGGAGGAAAGTAAATATTTATGTCAAATCTTTTGCTTTAGTCCAAAAAATGCACTCAGAGGGGAAATGAATAACTTTAAGCTTAACATATTGAATAACTATGGAAAATCTGGCAACAGCACAAATGATTGGAATGTTCCCACGATATCAGTCATGGTTGGTTTTTTTTGTTATGGTATATGAAGCAGTAAGCTGACAACAAACTGAAAGCTTTTCTCAAATAAGGGAGAGTTTAAGCTTTAAAAGAAATTAGGTTACTACATAAAGATGAAGTAACCTAAGCAAAACCTAAACCAGAAAGCAAGCCAGGGAAAGGAGATGCAGAGAGAATGTTTTCCAAAACTGGAGAATTGATAGGAAAATAGGAGGGGATAAATGAGCTAAATTACCCAAGCAAATTCATTCAGGCCTGTTGGCCTGCAAGGTCTAAAAGAAAATATAGTCGTCTGAAAGGCACGCAGTCTGCCTGTGTGGCTTCTGTCACTAGACTCATCATTAGGATGGCATGTGTTGTGATTGCAGGCTATACTTTTGTGTGCTAGTTGAAAGAGCTGTGATCAACTATAGTTTTGAGCCAGTAGTCTAGTTGTTTGGAAATGTCTCACTCTGGGTGACACATATTTGAGTGAAGTCCTTGATAATGTGTCTGGCATGTTGCATTTTCAATCTAAAGTCTTTTAATTAGTCTTTGATATGGGTATACATCTGAAAATAGTAACAGGTAAAGCAAGAAAGAAGGAAGACTGCTTTGTTTTCTGAACTAAACAAAGTATTTAATATGGATAAAAAGAGACACATACAGCAAGCAAAATCTTTAAGGGGGATGGTTCTCATTAGGAAATTATGTTTAGAGGGAGTCATAAAAGAAAATACCGAAGTTTGAAATCACACACACACATGATTTTTAAAAGACATTTATTTTCCTGTGTGAAATCTTCAGAGAAGTTGATGTTATTTGATGTAAGGGGAGGGGAAACCTGTAAGCAGCAGGGATTTTCGATTACAAACACGTGGAACTTTCACTAGCCCCTCTGCTGTAAATCTATCTTAGAAATGAGATTGTCTCCCACCAAAATTTACTGACTAGATGCCTGTGTCCCAGACGTGGCCATGGCGATGGCACATTTGTTAACCATAATGTCTCAAAAAATATTGAATTGATTACAAACATTTAAAAATTGAGAGATTTCACATTTTTAAAAAATCTAAATTTCCAGAAAAATCGTCTTGAGAGCTGGCAACAGGGAACACACGCTGTTGCTTGGCAGCAAGTAAATAGGTTTCGTAGCAGCTGTCCTTTCAATGAGGTGTCCGTTTTCCTGACCCTGAGATCTTCTTCACTCGTGTTGGTCCTATAACATGCTGATGTCACTCATTCAAATCCACTCACTGGCACCTGTTGACATCTGGTTTGCCAACTCCACCCTTAAGGGGATCCTGACCACCTTTGACAATATTTGACTTTAAATCTCATGTTGTCACCTTAAAACTTCTCTCATATAATGGGGGTCCAGTACGGCTGCAGAGATAAGAGCAAAATTCCATGTATCAATTGTAATTGGCACTCCTACCAAAAAAGTAACTTTATTTTTTAATCATACCAATAGAGTTATTCCTTAAAGTAGAAATGAGGAAGTTAATCCAGACTATTTAATGTAAGACTATTTGTATTGACTAAAAGGACTACAACAAAATGAAAGTTAAAATTAAATCAGCACTTAGTAGTAAGAAAAGGGATCATTTAGGCATAAGAAATGGGAAGCTATTAGAATTGGTGAGATGTAAACAAAGAAAATATCTTAGTAAAATGAATTTTAAAAGCACCACATCAAAATCCAGACAGAATAGTCTGAAACAAATAGCATAGATTTAAAAACTGTCACAATATCTTTTCTAAATAAAATAAAGCAGATTTTTAGAAATGTAAAATGATCACACATTATTTTTTTCCCATTTGAACCAGATTTCTTGGATTAAATTACTATTTAAGTTGAATTTGATAAAGATAAAATCCATAAATGCATGCAGAATATATTCATAACAATATTGCACCTTGCGGAAAAAGTAGATGAAGTAGATAATATGATATTTTTTATTGGACCAATAAATAAAAGGCAATTCTCAAGCCCCAAAGTCTCAAGAACATTTTCACTTTAAATGAACACACTCATGAAGCATTTTATTGCAACATTTTCTTGTGGGAATATATAGGTAAATGGCTACAGGAATGTGAAAGTGTGTTGTAAACTATAAAATTCTATTTAAAAATCCTTCACGCTCCTAGTGTACAGCTGGACCCTGTTGTGACTTCTGTGTGCCATGATCAACATCTACCTTACAGAATTAAAATGAATTGGAAGACACAGGATAGGTAAATTTCCCATTACATGCGGGAAATTATTGAACCGATAACAAAATTCTTATGACAAAATTGTTGAATTAGCAGCTTGTTAATAAATATAATTATATGCTCATAATAGTAATTTGCATAATCATTGTACAGTTATACCTTCAATTGTATTTCTAATAGCTAACATTTATTGAGTGTTTACTATGTGCCAGTAACTACTTGACACGTGTTAACTAATTTAATCCTCAAACAACCCTAGGAGTTTGAAACTATTATTTGCATTTTAAAAAAAGGGAAACTGAGACAGAGAGAGGTTATGGAATTTCTCTGAGATCACACAGTTAGGAGGTGGCAGAGCTGGGATTTGAACGTAGTCAATCTAGCTCCAGAGCCCGTGCTCAATTAGATGGAAAATCTCAGGGCAGGGGACAATGACTGATTCTGATGGTAAATCCATGTTCTGCCTCTCTCAAAGTGTGTGCCTTTGACAAACTCCTTAACTTTTCTATGTCCAAGTTTGTTCTATGCAGATAATAAAATCAAGTCCATAGGTTGGCAATAAATATTAAGTTAACATATAGAAGCATGTAGCAGTCTAGATGGATCTAGGTGCTTAAGAATAGGGGTCAGCTATTGTTACTATTACAGTTTATTAATAGTGTGCACAGGGTTATTAATATCCATAGTAATTGGTTGGTGCCTAGCAGAGTGATTTACAAATAAAAAGAACATTTACTTTTACAAAAAAAAGTGTGGAGATGTTAATGCCCTCCTTATCTACAACAGCTTGCCTTTACTGCCAAAGTTAAAATAAATGTTTATGATGTTTTCATAGAGTCTAAATAAAACACCAGCAAATACATTTTTTGGTAGTTGAACAAAATATGGCTACTAGTCTTTCCGAACACAGTCCTTTAAAAGCTAAATCTCCATTGTAAGATACTACTTTTTGTAAACTCAGATTTTATTTGAATAATTATTTTATAGTCATTTTCATGATTATAAAGTATTTAAGGAAAATAAGTTAATTTTCCCTAAGTACAAATTAATAGATATTAATTATGAAACAAAATTTGCCCAATTGTACATAGTGGCACTAAACTTACAGATTTACCCCGTGCCACACAAGTGTCAGGTCAGCAGAGTGTAGATGGCTGGGCAGAGTATTGGGGGTAAAAGCATCTGATGACAGAGAGCCACAGAGATTAAGGCAACCTTCTCCACGTCCCTGTGCAGGTACAGAAATCGAGGGAAGGGTTTGTGTGGGGGGGGAGGGAGGATTGAGTGGGGTGATAGCCCAAAGGTCTCCCAAATTTATCATGATGGAATGCACACACAGATTTTCAGAATGGCCGGGTGATCAATGACAAAGGGAACATGGAACATTTAAGTGAAAAACCAGAGAGCCAGTGAATAGGGAATGGGAGTTTCAGAAGGTGTCAGCGGAGAACAGATGTCTCAGACCAGTGGCTGTCCCTCTACTTGATGCCACATGGGACCCTCTACACAGCAGATGCTACAGTGGGGAAGGGGGCAAAACATGAGTTGGATGAGTTTAAACCTAAATGAAGAGAAAACACTGACATGATTGAATTTACCAGAAACTGATTAGGTTAAATAACCTCTCTTCAGGTGCATGGAATCTTAAAAGTTATGTTCTTGACATGTCTGATTATAAATCCCTTGAAAATTATGCCTATCATAATATCCCTCGAAAATCTGAGTAAATCAAGTGTGAAACGATTATGTCTAAAGATGAGAGTTTTGTACATGATGCTAAAAATTTGCAAAAAAAATTATTCTATATACTAAGTAAAAAACCAGAAACCCATTAATATTAGTTAGCATAAATACATAATATACCTAGGGATAAAACTAATCAAGGATGCAGGGCTCATATGAGGAAAACTATGCACTTTTATTGAGAGATTGAAAATTAAATAAATGAAAAAGAAGTCTATGCTCTTATAAAGGAAAATTGTGACATCAAATCCTCGTAATGTAATGAAATTCCATTCAAATTAGAAATAATTTGTGTCCATTTGCAAAAACGCCCTAAATATTATTTGAAAAATAATCAATCAATAAAAGCAATGACATTCTGAAAATGAAAGATGAGTGGGGGAATCTCACTACAAACTATTGAAATATCCTAAATGATAACAAAAGTTATCATAGTGAGGAACTGGTTCCTGAATAAAAAAGGGATGCTCATGGAATAGAGAAGAAAGCCAAGAACAAACTTAGTATGTGTGTGTGTATCATATATGTCTGTACCATAGATGAGAATAACATTTCAAATCAGTGGTATAAAGAGACATTTAACAGATAGTGGTGACATAATGATTTCCTATCTGAAAATAAAAAATGATCCTTACTTTACTCCTGGCATCACAGTAATTTTGAGATGGACATGAGAGTTAAGCATCAAAAAATAATGCCGAGGGGGCCAGCCCAGTGGCTTAGTGGTTAAGTTCACGTGCTCCACTTTGGTGGCCCAGGGTTCACAGGTTCGGATCCCAGGCGCAGACCTACGCACAGCTTCTCAAGCCATGTTGTGGCAGGGATCCCATATAAAGTAGAGGAAGACGGGCACAGATGTTAGCCCAGGGCCAGTCTTCCTCAGCAAAAAGAGGAGGATTGGCAACAGATGTTAGCTCAGGGCTAATCTTCCTCACCAAAAATAAATAAATACATAAAGCCCAGGAGAAGCAACAAAAACAGGCTGATGTTTTAAAATTGTAAGATAAAAAGATTTTTTAATAGTATGATATCACAAATTAATAGATTGATATATTTGACCATAGAAAATTTATTTTTTTTTCTGATTGGCAAGGCACAACACAAAACAAAATCCCACCACAAAGTGAAAGGCAAATAACAAAATGGAGAATTATTTGTATCATGTGTAATGTATCCTGAGTAATCTCTTTAATGTATAAAGAAGTCCTATAATCACATAATCCAAAATGAATACAATAATAGAAAAGTGGGAAAAAGTATGTGAAAAAAAGTTTAACTTTCTTAGTAAGGAATATATTGGTTTTTGGTTTATCAAATTAAAAATTCTTAATGATAACATCTATTTTGGTTTAAGATAAAAGAGTTTACTCTAATACATTGCCAGGAGCAAGGTAAATTAATGCAAACTTTCTAGAGGATAATGTAGTAATATATTTCATAAAGCAGAAAAGAACATAGTCATTGACCCAGTAATTCCATTATTTTTAAGGAAATAATTGGACAGTTATATAAACGATTTTCATTACAATGTTGTTTATGATAATAAAAAACTTAGAAACAACCTAAATGTCCAAGAGTAGTGAAACAAATGATACTGAAATTCATACAATGGAATATCACTATGATATTGAGCTTTTGGCATGGAAATGTGTGTGTGTGGTATAATATTACTTTAAAAACCAGCTTACAAAAATTATATATATAGACACAGACACACAGAATATATATACACACACATATATATATGTGTGCACTTGCATACACACATACATATATCCACCCATAAGACATCTTTCAACCTCACATAGACAAATTAATATATATACATATGCATCTATATATGTATATACACACATAGTATAACTGTATATAGTCTTTTATTTGTCATACATACTCATGTCATATATGTGCATTTATCTGTACATATTCTCAAATTTTATAGACCATAGCTAACCATGATTATCTCTGTGTGGTAGGAATAATGATGATTTTTATTCTTCATTATGCTTATCTCTATCTTTAAACTTGTCTATAATATGTGTATTGCTATGCAATTAAATAAATAATGCAAATAATTTGCCTATAATAAGTTAGTAACTAACATCTTGGTTCTTTTCGTTATGTGATCAGTGCAATTCTGATTTGATTTTGGGCTTGGGTGAAAATAAAAGTTTATCCCTCATTTTAATCAACCCTTGAATTCATCTCAAGCGCTAGTTGGGTATGATGAACTGTCCTGCCAGTGACGATCCTGTGGAAGGGAATTGTTTTCCTGCCATTGGCATGTGTCTAAAGAACCACCCATTGATGCTGGGCTGTGATTCATTAGCCTTCTTCAATAAGGTTAGATTTAGAAACCAGGAAAGGAGAGTTTAAGTCTGACACGAAGTCCCAGTAATGAAGTGCAGTAAGATTTTTTTTCCCAAAAAGTACAGTGAGTAGAGTTCTCTGAATTTATCTTAAATTCTTGGTGAATATTCTCCATTAACAGCATACTAGCTTTCTTTGACTGCAGCACATGTCATCCTTGCCTAGTGGGAACCCTAATTTGCTTTAAATTGCCAAAGTGCTCATTATGGAATGCTTAGTAGCTAGAGTTTGTACATAATATTTGAAAATCAGCCTTAATTTTTCTGCCTGAGATGAACACTTGGATTCCACAGTAAACATAATCAGAGATTTACAGAAACCTAGTGAACTCTGTTTATTATACTTGCCTGGAATAGCTACAGAAAAGGTCAGAGGTCCAACATCTTCATGCAGAGACAGATCATGTTCTAGCTGGTTCTGAGGAGGAAAAAAACAGTAGGTGATGCTTTAATGAATGGCTTATCATGTGAAACACACTATGTGATAATAGCAGTGTTGGTAAGACAAGAAGGAAGGGTTTTTTTTTTTTTTTCCTTTCTTTTTTATAAGGGTTTAGTTAGTTTTACATTGCTTTAATGCTTACACTTCAATAGTAGCAGACAAAATGGTTCACTGAAAAACTATTAAATTCTGCAGTATCCTAAGGAACTTTGATTTCATGGACTGGATTGGCATTTCCACTTTATTTTGTTTTATTTTACTATTTTATTTGATCAAAAGCTGACATTTTAGAAATTTAAGTACCTGGGTTGGAACCCTTTGATTTCTTGAATTATTATTTTCTTTCAGTCTTTTCTGTTTGAGTTGGTTTTAAGTGAAGAAAACAGAACAGAAGCCTCATAGAGGTCGAGGTTTTATTGTAAAAACTGTTCTTACAATATAAGAGAATTTGCTGAAATGACAGCAGGGATGTGCAAATGCATCCCTTTTGTGTGTGTGTGTGAGTGCCTTTTTCAAAATGTGGTGAACCACTGAGAAAATTTAGCCTAGCAGATCATCCTGACCTCAGCACACTCTCCTCTCATTCAGCTAGCAAAACAAGAATTGGCTCAATGGCTAAAAGAAACTGTTGTGTTACAGTTCTTCCCAAATTTTAATGTGCATATAAATAACATAGAAATTCTGATTAAGTAAGTCTGTGATTCCGCATTTCTAACAAGCTCCCATGATGGCGATGCTGCTAGTTAGCAGATCACTCTTTGTGCAGCAAGGTGTGCACAAGCGAATAAAAAATTAATAATTGAAAAGATAACTCCATATAACAATAGATCAATAGAACAGCATGCAAAGAGAAGAAAGAGGTCCCAATATAGTAAGAATTTAGTAAATGATAAAGGTAGATGTTTAAATCAATAAGGAAAGAAGGATCTAGTCCATTGTAGTTGATGAGGAAATTGATTAGGTCTTTGATGCAAAGAAAATTGCATTACTATCTCAGACCAATACCAAAGTCATCGCCAGGTGTATTGAGAAATTTTGCATAAAATTAAATACTATAAAATAAGTCAAATTATAAAACTATTAAATAAGTGTAAACTCAGAATAGGAAGGATCATTTTAACTATAAAACAGATGCAGAACTCTAAAGGAAACATTTGATGTATTTGACAATGTACACGTAAAGCTTTTTTATATTAAAATAATTAGAAGGTAAATAATAAGCTATGGATATATTTACAAAGCATGACATCCCTTGTAGAATATTGATTCTTAAAATTTCTATCTTCTGATCCAGTAATTGTACTTATTTTAGGAAAATATTCAGAGATATGCAGAGAGATGTTTTCATGTAGATATTAATCACAGCATAAATTATAGTATTAAAGATAGAAAATATCCAAATTAAACAATCAGGAATGAGCTACAGAAATGTAGACGATGAAATACTATGAAAAGATTGAGTGATAGTTTTAAGGAATATTTACTATTATAGGGAATTCTCATGGTTTATTTTTAAGTGTAAAATTATCTAATTCTATTAAATGTATTTATATATGTATATAATATATGTAACACAATTATGGATATGTGTGGATGGATAGATAGGTATATAGATAAATGGATGGTAAATAGATACAAACATATACAAATCCACATAGAGGAAGAAAACATTTTAAAAAAGATAGATTTTAAATATTTTTGTCTAGTTGGGGGATTACAGGTAATGTTTATTTTTTATACTCTTCCATATGTCCATATTTTCTGCAAGAAAATGCATTATTTTTATAACCATCAAAGTGACGATAGTGATTTTTTTTAATGAAGAAGAACTGTGAGTTCATAAAGAATGTGTTTTTCATGCCACAACAATTTTAGTCCTGACAAAACCCAGATCAGAGAAGGCCCAGAGCATCCGGTGTCCTGGTAGCCTTTCTCCTGACCCCTAAATAATGCAAAAGGAACTCCGAGGGGAAAGGCAGAGTCCAGATTCTTCTTCAGTTTTAATTCATCAGTCATAAGGCATTATTAAACATCTATGATATATCTAGCACTCTGTTAATACATCTGTTTGTAAGCATATCCTAATGAGTTAGAGTGACAAACAATATACACTTAGATAAAAAAAATTTTTCTCTTTTACAATTAAAGACACATTTTCACTTTGAGATTTTACTACTTTACCTATATAAAAATATAGTTGTGGCAAGGATATAAATACTTTTGATTTAAAGAGGATATAATATTTAATGTCCACTGTGCATATAATATATATAATATTTATAAATCCTTTGAAAAATAGGTATTATTATCCCCCATTTTACAGATTCAGCAATTGAGATGTTCAAAATTATAGAGGGAAGAACTCTGACTAGGGCTATATGCAATATTCTTTCCTTTATATTACCTTTCTTCAGGGTTTTTACTTAATAACCAAGAAGAAGCAAGAAAAAAACAATGACCATCCTATGCTATTGCCTGTTGTGGATTTGCAACCAAGTCCTTGGTCTCTACTGCTTCTGGGGACAGTCTGTGCCAATTTCTAAGCCTAAAGGTCCTCTGTCTGGACCACAAATAGGGAGCAGGAATTAACTGAGTTATCTCAAGTCTGTTTTATGGCTGCAGATGTCCCCAGGGGAAAGTGCCCAATGTGTTCTGTAAGCATCAGTCATTTATTAAACTTCTCACCCACTTTAGAGAACTAGTAAACAAACAGGAACAAATTGTAAGTGAGGAGAAAAATCCTTACATGCTGTCTTAATTATTTAAAAAGAGGTTAAAGAGGTCATGGAAAATGTTTCTTTAAAGGGTCGGTACTTTCGCTCCAGAGTGTAAGGACGCAGGTGTGTAGCAGTAACTCAGATAACCTGAACATATTCTTCCTTCTGCCTCCAAATGATTTTCACCAAATAATAGGGGTCTGATTTTTTTTAATGTCACTTAATAAAGGAATCAGCATTTATTATTTATTTTAATGTGGTAGAGAGTCACCCTTGAAAAGCGGTATTGGAAGAGTTGAAATGGGTCCAACACAGGCCTTCCTGAGACCCGAGATCGAGCAGCTTTGATCATCTCTGTCAGTGCACAGCCAGAACACTTGTGTGTCCCTCATTCCTGTCCTTGAATGCTGCGGCTGGTCTTGGTTCTGCCCACCCGCTTCAGCAAGCACACATTCGATTGGTCCAGCGTGATCCTAGAACATTTGTGTGCTTCATTTCCAGTACCAAAATCTAAACTCTCTCTAAATCTGCAAATCCTCCTGCTGTTCTTACTGACCCATCACTAACTTGTCCGAATTCTTAAATCCTTCCACTGTAGCTCCACAGACTCAGACCAAAGGAACATCTGACACACTGAAAAGAAAAGCTATACTTTCTAAAAACATTTTAGTTTTGCAGTTCTCATACTTCAAAAAATATTAAAGTGGATATGTTTTATTTATATTAATAACAATATATTATATATTAATATACAGGGATACACTTATGTGATATATTAATATACCTTATATTATTATATATAATACATCATATATTATATATTAATTTAGTAATTTTAGTAATATTTCATCAATTTTATGAATAGTGAAGTAATGTGCATATGAGCCGAGTAGGAGAAGAGCAGGCATAATCTTTGGGGAACCCATGTATCATGGTGGTTAAGCAGGCAAGTTCTGGAGCTAGAAATATGATTTTTAAATCCTTGTCTTTTATTTCTTTGCAATGTGACTTTGACAAGTTAATTAACTTCTCTGTTGCTTTGTTTAACTTGTTTATAAATGGATATAACAATAGTACCTATCTCAAGGCTTTGCTAGAAGGATTAAATGAAAAATTATACAGTACTTAGCATACAATAATCTCTCAAATAATGTTTGCTACTATTCTTATTATCTTAGTTCTCATGCATTATCCTAGATTTTTGGGGGTACACACAAAAAATAACATACAGACTTCTACTTAGAGAAACTTAAAATCTATCAGGGGATACAAAAACATACACAAATCCTTTCAATACAATATGGTAAATGCTAGAATGGGGCCTGGATCTTAGGGAGCTTGGAGGAGTCACATTGGGCCCTGCCTCAGGCCAGGGTAGGGTTCCTACAGGCAATGATACCTTATCTGAGACTTAATGGAAAAATAGGCATTCGTAAGGCAAGTAAGAGATTTTGGAACGTAAAAAAACATATGAAGTGGGGCTGCCTGGTGGCATAGTGGTTAAGTTCCAGTGCTTTGCTTCAGCAGACTGGGTGTCACAGGTTCAAATCCTAGGCTTGGATCTACACACCGCTCATCAAGCCATGCTGTGGCAGCATCCCACATAAAAAACAGAGGAAGTCTGGCACAGATGTTAGCACTGGGGAAGGGTATGCTTTCCAGGTTACTCACATGGTTGTTGGTAGGACTGAGTTCCTTATGAGCTCTTGGACTGAGGATCTGCTTGTCACTTGGCCAAAGGTTCTCCTTAGTTCCTTGCTCTGTGGGCCTTTCTATAGGACACTTAAAACATGGCAATCTGCTTCATCAGAATAAGCAAGCCAAGGGGAGAGAGAGAGTATTTTCAGTTTTCTATAATCTGAGAATTGACGTTACAACACTTTACCATATTCTATTCTTTAGAGGCAAGTCATTAGGTCTGTCCCACACACTAGGGGAGGGTTACACAAGGGCCTGAATACCATGACACAGTCATCATTAAGAACCCTTTCAGGAGTGGCCTCCCATAGTACAGAAATAGGAACATATTTGTAAATGGGGGGTGCATAAAGTTGAGGTAGTTCACATATGATGCCCTCAAATTTATCAACTCTGTCACTCTGAGAGTTATGGAGAAAGTTTTGACTAGAGGACTGAGGAAAGATACAAAGATTTGGAATATCTGCTCGGAAAAATAGAAGTTGACCAAGACTAAGAACAAGTAAAGAGTCTTGAAAGTGCTGAGAGATCAGCAAAGATCAAGATCAATGAATTTGTTTGGGACCAATTTGTAGAGTTTTCCGGTTTTCTGTAGTAGGACCCATCATCCAAGTATAAGAAAAGGAAAATTCTGATTTTAGAACCAGTCCATGTCTTGGATTTGTTCCATGGGCACCAAAGAAGATTAAATAGCTAGAACATTGACAGCAGGTGAGAGGGTCTTTCCGGTTTGGCACCATGGAGTAAGGTGAGAAGTGGGTGGAAGAGAGGAAAGATCAACCAAGGAAATGGCAGAATCAAGAGACTTTAAGCCTCTATTTGGTAGAAGAGCAATTACTGGAGAAAAGAAAATGGGAGAGAAAATGATAGAGTTTATGGTCAAAGAGATGAATGAAGGAGTTTTAGAAGTTTGATCTGCAGTAAAGTGGTACCTAAAATCAGTGATTGAAGGAGGGCCAGAAGATGTAAGTGCATTGAATGGATCAGATTGATAGAAATGCAGAGTCTTAGCATAGAGAACATCTTAGGAAACTTGTTAAACATAAATTATTTTAGTAACTGAAAGTCAATATGATAGAGTAGAAAGTACCATACAGAATAACTGATGTATTCTTAAGAAAGGGTTGATATTTTTAAATTAACAACTGGTAGTTAGTGTAGAAATTACCATACCTTTCTGGGGCACTATTCTGGCTCCCCCTCTTACTAATATGATTTTGGTAAGTCACATAACCCAGTGCTCATTTTATTTACCTGTATAATGGGAATTATACTTACCTCATATAATGATGGTGATCAAATGAGATCATGCCTGTAAAACCACTTAGAACACAGTAGACCATCAATTCATGGTGAGATCCTTCTTATTTCTTTTTTGAAAAAATATAGTATCATTTTGAGTTAGGGTAAAAAATCCCAAGCATGTAGGTTAGCAAAGCAATTTGTAAAATCTAATTTAATTTACGATGCTGTATTACCAAACATAATATAGTCTTCTGTGATGCTACCAGTTCTTTTCATTGGATGTAGGAATGAGTATATCTATCTTAAGACTTCTCCTAAATGTTTGCAGACTGGCGGTTTCCTCATTCAGGTTGAAGTACCCTTATACTTGAACCAGCTATCTGTGCAGCCAGTTAATAAGCTGAGAAAAACTGACTGCTGAACAAGGGAGGAAGGAAAAGGTCTCAATACTTCATGCTGACAATCTGACGTAGTATACACCCTTATGCTTCAGTATCCAACCCAACTCAGAAAGACTAATTTACTTCCTTTAGTCAGCTTTGCTTTTGAAAACTAAAGCATTGTATGCTGCCCTGATTTTTTAAGGTTTTAATATTTTCTTCTGCATCAAATTATGCAGATCATAGATCTGCATATGGGAGATCAATTCTTTTGAATACAAGCTTATTTGGAGGGTAGTGGAAAATAATAAGATAAAACTACTAGTTATTTTTATCATTCTTTCTTCACTTACATCCATCCTACTCAACAGAAATTTATTGAAAAGGTTAACATCAGCATATATAGCTAGTTGTCTATGGAGACACACCCAAAATGAAAAAAACAGTCACACAGAATGGTCTAGTTTTGAACTGATGCATTTTCATCAGTAATATATCAGTGTTGATAAATCTGCCCCATTTTTGTCATGCACAAAGAGAATTCCTTTAATAACAATATGTACAGATATGTTTCCCAACCATATTTTTCTTAGCTCATTTAGAAAGAATAGTGAGAATGTGTTAATTAGGCTAAAGACTTAGCTGGTGCTAGAAAGGGACTCAAAATTACAATGGCTTTATAGATAGAAGTTTGTTTTCCTTTATGTAATGGCATCTATATGAACAGTTCAGTTTGGTGGCATAGGTCTGCTCCACACTGCTTTACAAGGCCCAGGATTTCTTGAATCTTACTGTTCACCTACCCCTAGGTATTGTCCTAATCTGCATGACTCAAGTTGGCATGAGTGTGTTTACGGGAAGGGAGAAAAGAGCATAGAGGATGCATGGCCACTGTTTGTAGGCCCAGACTTGGAAGTGGCACACATACTTCTGTTCACATTAGAACTTAATCTCATGGTTGCACATAGCTGCAAACAAGGCAGGAAAATGCAATTTCTAGCTCGGCAGCTAGGGGCTATGTTTCTATTACCATAAAGGAAAGGGAAAGATATTTTGGTGAACAAATAGCTCTCCAAGTCCAAAGGAGTAAATTAAGCAAAATCAGTATTATCTAAATGGCAGTTCCAAATAAATGTAGCAATTTTTCCCCACAAGATGCTAGATAAAGGGTTATTTTCTAGGCTGTTCTATGATGCATAATGAAAAGCATAGTTATCAGAAATGTAAAGGCAAGAAATCTTTTATTTTTTGTTTCCTTTTTGAAAGAAATTACTTATCTTACTAGAGTCAAACACTGTTTTGTAGCATTTCTGAAGGAGAGATATTAAGGGTAGAAGAAAAACAAACTCATTATTAGAGTGTATAGATAACACAGCAATTAATCTGAATCATTCATTTATTCATTCTTAACATGCAAGTGATCGGTTTCAAAGATAACTGTAGCCAAATTCTTCTCCATACTTTTAAACAAAGATACTTATTTGTGGAAAAAAAAGAAATATATATATATATATATATATATAATGACAATTAAATTATATCCATTACATAAATGGCTGGCTCGTACTTTTACAATGTCAAAAACATTTATCATTTTAAGATGGGTGTCAGGTTTATGGGAGGGAGATACACAACTGTGAAAGGATTCTTTCCTCCCAATTTTTCTCATATGAAACATTATCCATGTTTTGTACTAAACTTGAGGGTGTGACACTGAGTAGAGAGTTAACTGAAAAAAACCCAGGACCATTGGTCCCAGAGAAACCTAAGTTCCTATCACCACTTTCTAGCTGTGTGACTTTGAGTAAGTTATGGGTAATTTCACCCAAAACAGGAGGCAACTTCTGATTCTCAGTTACCACAAACTAAAGTGGGGATAATCATATTTACATTATAGTAGTTCTGAATAAATTAAATATCATGACATATGTAAAGTATATGATAGGTACTCATTGAAACATAGTTATATTAGTTATCCATTCATGTGGACCAAACCACTCATGAATTTAGGTGCATAAAATCTATTTTTATTACGCTAATGATTCTGTGGATCAGGACTTCAGGTAGGCACAGAGAGAACAGTTTTTCTCTGCTCCATGATGTCTGAGGCCTCAGTTTGGGTGATTTGAACAAGTGAAGACAGTTGTGATAACTTGGCTGGGACCATATATAGGAGCACTCAGTTCTGGCTGTTTGCTGGGTTCAGTTGTTCTCTACACGGTGATGGCTGGGACCGAAATGACCTACTTTTCACTCACATGTCTGGTTCCTGGGCCTGAATGGTCAGAAGAGCTCTAGATTGGCTAGGCATCTTTCTCTCTCCATGCGGCCTCTCTATGTGGCTAGACTGGACTTGCTCACAGCATGATGATCTGAATATTCAGACTTTTTATATAGCACCTGGCTTCCTCCACAGTGAACATTCCAAAAGGCCAAGGTACAAGGTGATAGCTTAAGACCTAGTCTCAGCAGTCTTACAGCATCACTTCTGCCAGTCACAGGCTCAGCTCTGTCCCCTCAATGAGAGGGGACACCTCTTGATGAGAGGAGTGGCATACACATAAAAGGAAAGGTAGAATTATTTGGGGTCGTCTTAAGAGACTAGCTACTGGACCAATAAAGCTACATATGATATTCTTTTCTTTAGTTTTTTGCTGTTTTCAGGGAATATATATATTATATATGGATATTATATTAAGTATAATATAAACTATATATAAATATATTTATATCTAATAATATTATTTTAATAATACAATCTAAAATAAGTTATATGTAAATATTAATATATTATATATAATGTAAATTATATATAATATATTTATATTTACATATAATGTTATATCTAATATGTAGTTTATAAAATAATTTTTGTATAAATAATTATTAAATATATTTTAAATAAATAAATGTAAATAAATTAGGTAAATAAATATACCTATTATCATATTAAATATAATATATTTATATCATATAAATATATTATACCAGTATAATCTGCTTCACCAGCTTGAGGAATAATTAAAGACTCATCTCTTTTCAATATTGAAATGAATTTATATGAATTGGCAGGGCACCCGTTATATTTTAGTGCCTCTCCTCTCTCCAACAGTCCATGAATCCCCAGAGTTTACTTAGTCTAAAGAAACTGGTCTTACTTTCAAATGCCAAGGGGAAAGACAACTGGAGAAACTGACCTGTCCACCCGCGGGACCCATTTTTCTACTACTACACTTATTTTGACTACAATATACAAATCGCTATTGAAAATTGGTCCAACACAATTTGCAGTCCTGTTGTCTACTGCTGTAGTGTTTGCACCCTTGTCTACTGTGTAATGTGTAGTGTGTGGCCTTTTCAGACCCAGGGAGGTTGATTCCACCACCTTGCGATTCCTGCACTTAAGATCAACTAAGAAATATCTGGGGTACCAAGTTTATGGAAATTTATAGCTCTTAGCTGCCTTGTCCTGCCCAGTCATGGTTTCCATAGATGACTTCTGGCTTTAGCCACATACGACGCACAGACTGTGCTCTCCACTACACACCCTTAACTAATACATTGTCTGAATCCACCGGTGGATTCTGCTTCACCCATTGAGTATTAGCCCATACAGCGGGAAACATTTAAAAATCAGGAGATTTCTCATAAAAATCCAGATTTCTGGTTTATCTTTAAAAAACAGATCAAACGACATTTGATCCACATTCCTACAAGGCAACGGAGGAGCAGTTGCCTTCTCACTGAGGTTTTGCATGCTCCCTCTGTCACTGGTTTTTATTTTCCAGGTACTTGTGATTGTCACCGATCTCATCCCTGATGTTGAAAGTGAGTCTCTAAGTCATGATGACCTTTCCTTCACGGTAGTGATTCTAAAAGTGTGGTCTGGGGAGCCTGGGGCCCTTGTTCAGGGATGTCTGTGAGGCTGAAACTATTTTTGTAATAATACTGAGACATTACTTGACTTATTCCCTTTCATTCTCTCACAAAAGTACAGCGGAATTTTCCAGTGTGCATATGGGATATCTACATGACTCAGTGAACCAGTATTTTCCAAATGACCAATGCATGATGTTACAAATTCCTGGGTAAAATGTTCATTCACAATGCATAATAGACCAATTGGTATTAATCTAAGAGAGTACAATAAGTTAATTGATACTGTTTTAGATTCCACATGGCAATTCATTTTTAAGAAACTACCATTTGTCGAGTTTTGGTATATCAAAATTTATCCAAAATTATGTTTATAAACTTTCAAATTACCCCTCTGTTTTCCTACTACCTATCTGTGAGAGATTGAGTTTTCTTCATATTCTTCAACCAAAATAAAACATCTTAATAGATTGAATGCAGAAGCAGAGATGAGAATTCATCTGTCTTTTGTCAGATATTAAACATATTTGCAGAATGTAAAGGATACCACTCATCTCAATTTTATTTATTTTGAAAAATATAGTTTTTAATAAAATATGCAATATTTTTATTTTATTATTATTATAATGTTATTTTATTTAAATTGTAATGTTACAATTTATTGTAATATTATTTTAAATTGATTAGTAAATAAATACTTTTAAATTGTCTCCATTTTTATAACTAATATGATAAATTTGGAGGGATATAGTTCATATAATCAAAAGCTCTTTAGGGGCCATTGACAATCTTGAGTATAAATGGATCCTCAGGCCAAATGTTTGAGAACCACTGCCTCTTGGCAGTGCTTATTCAGAACTCAGAGCCCTTGCAAATAATCAAGAGGATGGGGTCAGAGCTCGGAGGAACGCTTTCTCTCAGGAGTCCTTTCTTCTATGCAAATGTGGCCATTTCTCCTGAGGGACCAGCTCTGTGAGAGGCATTAGAATGCAGTCTCAGGCTCTTTTATAACATGTCTTTCCCATCTGGGAGTGGCTACCTAATGTTTCTTATATTTACATAAGCAAGATGTCACAAACAAGTGATTCCTCAGAGACAAAAAATATTCTCTCCTAAATAGAGAAAGCTTCTAAATGGCAGCTTCTCTCCATGAAGTTCCTCCTAACTGACCCTTCTGCTACTCATTGAACTTGCTAATGGTATGATAAGTTAACAAGATAAACTTAACCAAAATCAAAATGACTGACCAGGTCAGCAAATAAAATTTCTCTATTAAGACTGGCAATGTTAATGTCCAATTATGTAGGCAAATAATAATTTCCCAGATACATAATGATCAATTGTTAGCTTTTAACTAAAGTAAACTGGTAATTTCCATTTTTGCAAATATATCTATAATTCAATATATATGACTTTCACCCATAATTTGGAGAACTAGTCACTTATTAGGAAATTAAAGCTTCTTTGTGTATTTTATTGTATATTTTTTGATTATTTGATTGTATAAGTTATATGTATTTAATGTTTCACATGTTTATACATACATGTAATGTTTTACAACAATAACTTGGAATATAACAAACATTTTTTTTTTGTTTCTTTGACTTAAGTTATAGCACTCAAAATACCCGGCAAACAAAAAACTTTCTATTTTATTGATATATCACAGTGATGTACCCAGAGTTCTGTGTGAACGAAAATCTTAAAACTTGTTTTCACAAAGCAAAAATTAGGTAAAGAAAATAGAAATGGCTGTTTGTCGTTATACTTTGCCCTAAGCACTAGCTAATGTTTGTGTCGTACGTATGATTTAAGGTTAGGTTGGAAGCTTAGGTGCTTAAGTTCCCCATTCAGTACCTATTTCCCGTTTGTTTATTACTTTACATATCGGTTCATTTAGATAATTGTCTGACACCTGCTCCTGGCAGATTGTTTTAACAGATTATATTGGGTGAGATCAGTTTGTCAACTGCCATCTGTCCAGTAAAGGTGAGTTCAACAAGCTGGTAATTTCTAAACAATCATAAAAGATCCTTTCTTATGAGCTAGAATTTTTCTTTATCCTTAAGAAGGCGTTGGCCAGAGGAAAAAATGTCATTGACAAATATTAGGACATACAGTATCTTTAGTCTTTTTCAGGTGTATTTCTTTATCTAAAATGCTGGCTTGAACATTATTTTGGTTTAATCAGAAGGAGCGTACTAGATTCAAAGAGATTATGATAGTTTTAAATAAGGTATTCAATTTGGTGGGCAACTTGAACAGCTTGAATAGTATTATTTCCTCTCTCTTTTTTGGTGGATTTTTGGCACTTTAGCAAACTTGAAACAGCTCAAATTAAAATGAATCTTTTTAAAGCAAATATACAATATTGTTTATATCTTTATGAAATTAAAGCAACTCTGTGATTATAGATTTTTTGAATTCATAAAAAGTAAACAATTTTCAGTGAGGGAAGGATAGTGAGGCACTCAGTGTTTGACTGTATAATAAATAAAATCATTTCTTAGGAGCAGTGGTAATTATTTAAGATTATTTTTGAGAAAAAATATGAATTTAAAGAAACATTGAAAGTCAACTATAAAACACATCTAAAAGTAAAAAAAAAAAAATCAATAGCTTCTATTTCTTAAAGTGGGCCAATATTCCTATTTTTTAAATGAAAAGAGTAATTAATTCTAGTGGAAGAAATAGTAGTAAATTTACTTTCATTTTTTTCTTTCACTTTTGTAATTATTTAACCAATATCACCTGAATACTTATCATATGTCAAGCGTTGAGGATATGGCCAGCAAGGCAGATCTGATCCCAGCCCTTCTGCCACTTAAGGTCTAGCTTTAATTGTTGTTCTAAAGAAGTCAAGTATGTGCTCCCACCCATGCCTGTATTACTATTTGAATAAGCACATTTTTTTGTAGCTCTATGAATTGGCAAATAATAATTGTGAAACCTTTATTGAAAGCAAAAATAGAACATCTTGAGACATTTAAAAACGTATCTAGTGGCTTGTGAAGTGCCTGTACTTTGGATATATGTTTATTGAAGAGGAGAGAACCAGGGTTTTAGCCACCCTTGTAAATTCTGCCTAGTTATCTGGCATGATAGGAATTTTTCACAGACTGCTTTGAGAAAGTAGTCCAACACCATTTTAGAGTACTCTATTGGACTGTGGGGAGTTCCAAAAAAAAGAAACAGGGCAAGTCCTTAAAGACCTTCTGATATAATGGGAAGACAGCACCAACATAAATATATGGATATAAACACAAGTGACTCCAAGAAATAAATATACAGAATCAACTGCTGGACTGAAGGCTCTCTCAGGGGCCTCTTTGTGCTATATGATCCCATGATTTGTTGAGCCATAGCTTTCTAGAGGAATATACAAAAACCTTAGAGTTCTATGAGGTACAAAGTTTGAATATCTGGGAGTGCTCAGAGCTTCCATGGAAAGGCTTCATCAAAGAATGAAGCCTTAGGTCATATATATCACACACACAGCACCACACTCATCAGAAGCACAGCCAAATTGCCGTCATGTCGACATGCTGCCAAAGTGTTTAGTAGAAAAATGAAAAATACAACCAACTGGGCCATTGTCTACATGGCATGGAAGAATTGCTCAACTAATTTTTTTGATTGATGTGACCAGTTGTTTTGGCACCATGTCAAGTGTGCATCATACACAAGTGCCCTACATGAGTCATCACAGATTCCAAAGATGCTCAGATTCCAATCTGGCTGCAGTTTGAAATCTAGGGTTAGAGACATTTTTCCAATAAATCTGTTGACTTACTTTGAATCTAACCCATTACAAGAATTTTGCTTCTTTGGTTTAAGAAATGATTTCTGTTTAAAACTTAAGCCACAACCTCATAGCTTATTTTACAACTTTATTAACTATTCTATTTTATGGGACAAAAATTGCATGAAATTTTGTGCTGTATACAAAACTCAAAGCAGTTTTATCAGGACAAATTTTATTTTTTCTAATAAACAATCTGGCGTGAAATAAATTGGATGATGGCAAATTCACTTTGAAATGCACCACTTGGGTTCAGTGATGTGAACTGAGTGTGGGAAAGCTGTGCCATATGGAACAAGGGGGCATAAATACAAGCACACAGCAGAGGTGACTTAGTTCACTTTAAATGGCACACATTTGAAGTGGACTCAAGAAACAAAGGGACTCCAAATCTTGCGGAAAGAAATAACTGAATACAATCATGCCCATTCCTGAATCAAGTTAGAATAAGGGGATTCAAGTGCAAGAACGGAGATTTGCAGAGGAAGGCATCCTCAGTTGGTCATATTTGCCCTGTCCTTAGGTGGGGATAGAACTGTTAATGGCATCAAACAGATTTAGCAAGATTATTAGATATAGTGCACTAAACATAGTCTTTAATTGATAGGGGGCACATTCTTCTAATCTCAAATAATTTAATAAAAATATCATTAAAATATATCAGTCAGGGGCCAGCCAGTGACATAGCAGTTCAGTTCGTTCGCTCTGCTTTGGCAGCCTGGGGTTCCCAAGTTTGGATCCTGGGCTCGGACCAACGCACTGCTTGTCAAGCCATGCTGTGGCGGTGTCCTGTATAAAGTAGAAGATGGGCACAATCAGGGACAGTCTTCCTCAGCAAAGAGAGGAGGATTAGCAATGGATGTTAGCTCAGGGCTAATCTTCCTCACACACACAAAATATAAATATATACATACATATATATATATCAGTGATAAACACATTGATAAGCATTATACATGTAATGATAAAATTTATAAGTTTTCAGACTATGGAAATGAGATCAGGAAATCTGACTTAATAATCATTGAGGAAACCATGTAGATCATTCAGTGCAACTCTCTTGTTTATTTGGGCACACTGAGACTCAGGGAGACCAAGGAACTTCTCCAAATTCACAGGATGCTGGCAGAGAGAAGAACGGGCATGGGACTCCGAAGTCCTGGCTAAGTGTTTTTTCCTTTCATTGCATGTAAACAAGCTAAAAATGAAAGTGGACTTTTAACTACTGATCTTGACATATCAGCATAATAGATAATTTCAGCCAAGTATTCTTTATGTGAGGGACTACTTCCTTTTGTCAATTTTTGCTATTAATTTTTAAGCACTGCTCGAATTTCTGGGGTTCTTGAAGCTGTTTAACTTGAAATGTGTGTTAGGCAGGATTTAAAAATAGGAGTAAAAGAGATATCTTTTAAAATGAAGCATAGAATCTGTTTATTTAGACTATAAGCCAGGTTCTGAGCACAACCAATGGGTTCTTAGTCATAAATTACCTTGTTCTCTCTTATTTCAATGAATTCTGAAAGGCTTTCTCTTGTCCACTGTTTTTTTTTTTTTTTCCTCGTTTATATTATTATTTCTCCACTGCCCTCCTTTCTTCTCCATATATGTTCACGAAGTAGGCTGGCTAAATTCCAATGATAGTTTAGTGAATGACCAATCTACAGAGAGAGGATATATGGCAATAAAATCTCTTCATTCATTTCTGAAAATGTCAAAGGTATAGTTTATTTCTTCAGTTCAAAGGCAAATATCTGATAAAGATTGTTGGAAATGAAACCACGATTTTAAAATAACCTATCATATAAACATCTTGTGACTTTAAAAACTAATAATATATTTATGGTGACTTTAGTATGAAATTTATAATTAGCACAAGGTCATATGCATGGTAAGTATGTAAATTATATTTAAGTTTTCATGTTGGAACATAAAAATAGGAGCTAAATTGTTTATATTCAAAGTTCCAAAAATCTGATTTAATGATCCCATCATCACCATTACTTTTATTCCATTTATTCTTGAAGATGTCAAGAGATGCATTCATTCAGAAACATTTAAGATACCTCATGTGCACAAGATGTTATACTGGCAGCCTTGAGGATATGCAGTTGAAACATATATATGCTCAATTTAAGACCAGCATTAAGACAGATAGGGTAAGCGGCGTATGTGTGGCTGGCAAATATTTATCCTTCAATAGAACATAGACTTGGCCTCTTGACTTGTGTCCTCACTACTCCTTCCATAGACTAAATGTTTGTGATCCCTCCAAATTCATATGTTGAAACCTGGTCCTCAACATTATATTATTTGGATGTGGGTCCTTTGGGAGGTGATTAGGTCATGAGGGAAGAGCCCTCATAAATGGGATTAATGCCCTTATAACAAGACCCAGAGATCTCCCTTGCCCCTTCTGCCATGTGAGAACACAGATAAAAGACTGCCATCTATGAACCAGGAAGCAGGCTCTCACCAGACACTGAATCTGCTAGCACCTTGACTTTGAACTTCCCAGCCTCCAGAACTGTGAGAAATAAATGTTTGTTGTTTAAGCCACTCAGTCTATGGTATTTCGTTATAGCAGCCTGAATGAACTAATCCACCTCCCTAGGTAAGGAGGATGGATTTATTTAAACACTGAATTGGAAATTGGAAGGAAGTTAAAAACATACCTTAGAGCCAACTTCCCTTTGTTTACTTTGGGATTCAGGAATTTCACAGGAGAAATCACCTACTGTGAGAAGGGGTGTGTTTGTGTGTGTGTGTGTGTGTGTGTGCGCGTGCACATGTGTGTGTGGGGGAGTGTGCTTGTTAATGTGATAGGGTGAAGTTAATACAGAGATGAAATAATCTCACCAGGATAGTTCTCTAAAATCATCCTTAGTAATATAGATAGCAATTTCATCTCTATTTGACTGAACGTCATAAACTATAAAAATAATATAAAACAAAAAAGAAAGTTGTTTATGTGGTTAAAGAGGCAGAAATAAAGGACTATGGTGATAGAAAAAGACAATTTATTTCAACTGGAGATGTTCATACAAACTTCATGAGGAAGTAGCATCTGAGCTGAATTTGAAAGAATAGGTAGAATTTAGATATAATGGAGATTGGTTAAAGGTAAGGGTAAAAATATAGAAGTGATGAAATTTGGAAAGCATGTAGGAAATATAAGCAAAACAAACAAAGAAATTTGACAGGTGCACTGGATTTGAAAAATTCTCTTCAGCAGTCTTGGTCTCTCAGGAAATGGTAACTCTTTCCTTCCAGTTGCTAGGGTCAAAAGAAAGGAGTCATCCTTGACTTTCTTTCTCATACAACCCACAACCAACCTGTCAGCAAATATGTCCATTTTAACTTAAAAATATACCCAGAATCCAACTCTTTCTCAGTATCTCTACTGGCTTACAACTCCAAAGGCTTCCCTTCTGACTCAGAGAAAAAGCTAAAGTCTTTTTAATGACCAATAAGGCTCTGCATGATCTAGATTCTGTTACCGCTGCAGTTAGTCTGTCTAATTTCCACTTCTCTTGGAATTCTAGCCACACTGTCCTCTTTATGTCAACCAGGCTGTGGCCTCAGGACCTTTACACTGCAGCTTTCTCTGCTTAGGACATCCTTCCTCCAGGTTTCTCCATGGCTTGCTCTCTTATCTAGTTTAGAATTCTGCCCAAATCTCACCTTATTAGTGAGGTCATCCCTGACAACGCTATTTAAATCAGTGGCTCTCGCCCCCATCCCAGCTCCATACTCCCTCATTCCTCTTCCCTGCTTTTCTTTACTTGATAGCCCCTTTCACCAGCTAGACTTGGCCCTGCTACGGCAACTAGAACCCTCAAACCTTAGGCTCTTACAACAGCGTGCTGCGAGTTCATACAGGTCACTTGCTCCACTCTTTGGAACTTTCTCCCTGGGACCCAGGATAATGAGTAACTTCTATACGGAACACTGTTGGGCTTTTTGGCAGAGGGGAATGAAAGATTTGGTGAGCCACAAGCTGACTCTTAAAACTTTTTCCTGGAAGTGATACATCTTTCTTCTACATACATTTCATAGTGTTCAAAGCAAGAAATACGGTTGGACCTGATATCAATGAGGTGATGAAATATAATTCTCAAGCACCACAGGGAGGGGCACGGCATTGGAATATTTAGCAATTGGTTATATAATCCACCACATTATGTGCCATTGCATATGTTATTTGCTTGGTTATTATCTGTCTCACTTCATATCTTAGATAAGGTTTCCCGGAAACACACTCTGAGATGGAGACTGTGCAGAAAGGGAGTGCTCTTTGGAAATACACCTTTGTGGAAGAGAGGAAGGCAGGACTGGGAAGAGGAAAATGCTGACCTGTGATATGGTTCCAAGTGAAGCCTCAGTTCATCCCACAGAGAGCTCTGGAGCTTAGCAAGACTTTCAGGGTTGTCTCAAATTGACACTAGGGGGCTTGGCATTTGTATTTCCATCTGATGACCATTGGCTGCAAGCATCTTCCTAAAAGGATGTAGGACCTTGCCCAAGGGAGTTTCCTGCAGTAGAGCACCACTGCCAGCCAGGACACAGGTAAGATCAGTCAGTTAGGTAAGTTGGTGGGGGTGTGTCTGCTCTGACCAGGATACCTTGGCAAAGCAGCATAGTACCAACTGTCTTCACCAGGATGAGATGCCAGGAAGGTGGGGACTTTTCCTGTTGTGTTTAATGCTGTAAACACATGCCTTAAACAGCTCCTGGCATGAGACATGTTCAATATTTGTTAAATGAATAGTTTGTGCAAAATTTTAGATTAAGAAGGGTCTTCATTGCCTAAATAAGGCTTTTAAACTTGCAAGGAAGTTAAATGCATGGAAGTAGGCTTCAGGAATACTGATCAAATTGCAGCATGTACAATGGATTGAATATGGGGGAAGAGATGCTAGGAAAGGCTAACAAGGAGGCTAATGCTGCAATACGGACACATGTTAATATCCTGGGATTGGAGGTGGGCGGGGGTGGGATACGAGGGCTACCAGAATATCCAACAAGAAAAAAAAAAAAAAAAAAAAAAAACTTGGCAACATGGTACAGGACAGAAAAGGAAGGCAAAAACATCAAAGATGACTTGGAGGGATTATGGTCTTAGGATTGAAACAAACAAAATATGATATGAGAAGTGCTTTGAGAGGGAAGCTAAAGAGAAAATACTGAAGCTCTCGGGAAAATACTGCAAGACTTGGAGACAGAAACATTTACAATGGTTCCTATTGGATCTAGAAATATCTCCCGTGCCTTATGTATCAGATAATTTTACATTTTCCTCATTAAAATTATATGACATGAGTTATTTTCATCATATAATTTGTTTGCAGAAAACTATCTTAATTATGCCGGTCTTTGGTGTCAGATACACACTGTAGAATTTGATTGTTTGCAATAGAAACATATGAAACGTCCCAATTACTTAGAAATTATTGAGAGTTTGAACAGTAAGTTTCACCTCTTAGACAGCTACTGAGATAGTTCATACTGGTGGAGTTGCGGCGGTCTGATCAGGGCTTCCACATATACGAACGAATTCTGAATATTATTAAGAACTCAAAGAAGGGTGCAATAATATGATAAGTGCAATGTCCAGCTGTGAGGTAGTTCCATTTCTATTAAACTCAATGACTGAGAACAGCCTTACTTTACAGATAGGTGTTCTCTATAGTCAATGAATGATGTATATGCAATAAACAAACTATAACAAATGAAAAAATTATGAATGTTCAGAATACTAAGCATGATTTCTCTACTGGCCTGGACATGCTAATGTGAAACGTACACAGGTATGTAAAATATACTATGTTGTTTGACACATAGTGAGTACTCAACAAATGGTAGAAATTGCGTCAGTTTTAATCCGTAATAATTTGGAAGAGGATGCTGGACTAAGTATTCCTGTTATTCTAAATAACCTATATAGCTTACCAAATTCCCAGGACTAGAATGCAATAAAAAATGCTTAACATTATAATTAACAGTTTGATTAATTAATTCTATAATTTAAAAGAAAAATTACATGTTCATTACCTTCAGTTTTAAGTAAAATCATCTCATCCTCCATCCTCAGGTATTATATCTCATGAGACCTATTGAATCATAAAATACCAAGAATATTAGGACTTGATCTCATATGAAAAACACATATTTCTTGTTCTTAGCACATGACCTGATGCTATAGATGCTCAAAAGATGATTGAACAAATTAAATAAATACATGCATGCAGATAGACATATCAGCAAATGATTGAACAAATTAACAAATAAATACATGCATGCAGATAGAGATATCAGCAAATATGCAGGTGGGCAGAATTTCAGTTGTTATGCATGCCCTCTGCTTTTAATTTAAAATATTAGTTTCTAAATATGTGCTGTAGCATAAGATACTATTTGTTTACTGCTCCCTACATGAGTGCCATATTTTTTTCTACATTGATTTTTTAGGGCTACCCAAATGATTTTAAGTTCTTTCTAGCCTATGGCTAGACCAGAATAAGATGCATTTCAAAAGCATCCACGTACCTTTAAAGTGATGGCTGAAGAATCTCTCAAGGCATAAAAAGAAAAAAATAAAGCCTTCTTTTAAATGTATTTTGCTCACCTTTCTTTTAAAAAAATGGGAGGGGTTAAGAAACTTGTGTTTTATTGAATCAAGCAAAGCCTCAATCCCATAAGTAACCTATTCAGGGCTGATATTGATCGATAGAGTCAAAGACACAAGAATCTAACTGAAATAAACAGTGACTTTCTTATCCTCAGTGGGTTCTTCATGAGCTTCCTGTAGGTAAGAACACAAATATGATTTTCCTTTAGAGATATTTTGTTTATTCCTATTAAACATGCCTCAGGGGTTCTCAACCATGAGTAAACTCCACAGTGCATTTGATTGTGTTGGTTGGTTGTCCTAAGGATTGCTGGAGGTTTGGCAGATTCAGAAAAGCCACTGGTTAGAAATCTAAATAATTAGCTATAACTCCTGGATGGAAAATATCAGACTTACTTATTTGTATGTGCATTTCTTTTTACTAAGAGTATAACAGATAGTTTTAAAATGTAATTTTGTTTGGTAAGTTTAATCATAGGAGTATTCATGATCACATGATTTGTCTGAATGAGGAATTGTTTGACCTCAGCAATTAAATCTAACTTTCCATGGTTTTCGCTTTGTGTATCATTTGTAAATCTGATAGATAAGATTTATAGATAAGATTCTATAATCTTTGATTTCAATCTCCTTTGGAACTATATGCCTATTATTTGCTTGTCTTGCTTTCTGTGGATGTTGGTATATTTTCTTTTTTCTTTCCTCCTTCTCTATGTCCTGTTTTCTTGTGTTCTGGTTTATATTTTCAAATTTTTCATTCTTACATTTCTCTGTGCAGGATGTGGAATTCTTTGGTGGCAAAGAGACACATGCAAAAAGAGAGATGTTGGAGCATCCTCAGACCCATGTACAACTTACATCCTTGTCATGGATGTCTGCATCCCGGAGTCAACACGCATATAAAAATGAGTAAACAAGGAGAGTGCAGAACAGAACAATTTGGCTTCATATAATTTAGAAAAGAGAGAAAGCAAACTTTCCAGAATTTGCAGGTTTGTCATGGTTTGGATGCTAACCTCTCTGATTTTCTTCACCTCTCAGCCAGTTTTAATGCTTGATCAAATACAGAAGCCCCAAATTAAATAAGCCCCCAAGTCTTCCTTTTGATGCATGGTTAATGTCTCCTTCTCCTTCAATTACACCATCTTCATTATGCTTCCTTCCTCACTATCACAGTTGTTAAAATGAAAAGCCTCTTTCTGAGTGCCACAGCTCCATTATGCAGGCCTATACCTGTGCTGGCAGCATGCTCTTCTTCTCACCTCATATTGCCTTTTGCTTGGGGAGGAGATCCCTGCCGTGCATCTCAAACTGAAAACTGAAAGAAAATTAAGTTCCTGTTTGGAGTTTGAGCGAATTATGGAAAACGGGCCCTTTTTTGTCTACCAGGCATGTTAGTATAAGCTATTACCCACCTTCTACCCCATTCCCTACAGTGGTAGCCGTCAGTAAAGAAATCTCATCTAAACTTTTTATCAGTTTGTACCTAAGGCAAGGATACACATACAAACTTGGCATTTCCTTCAGACTGTGGCTGTGTGTTGAACATAACGGGCCACAAAAATGGTCGCTCTGGCTATTTTGGCCATCTTAAGAGCTACCTCGAGGCATTGAACTATAAAGCCTGGTAACTCAGTAATAATTAGTTCCTAAATCAGATAAACAAAAAGCCAAATCAATTATCTGGTAGCAAAATGTGAGCAAAAACTATATATATACTAAATATGAATGAACTGCCTTAAACTAATGTGAGTTCATTGTAGAAAAGCACTTTATTTGATGGTTTCACATTTTGTTTGGATATTTTATTTTTCAGTTTCTGATATCCTTACAGTTTTGCATAAGGATATCTAAATGCACACATGCTGAAGCTTCAAGACTTACGCATTAAGGACCTAAGTCAATTGGGAAGCTGAGAAGCCCTAAATTGAGTTGGTAAAAATAAACTATGCAAGCAGGAACACGGATGGGTGATGGCTGGTCTTTGGAAAGATTATCTTGATGGTGTCACCTACCAGGAACATTAGAGAACCACAGAATAATCTGATGGTTGATACGTTTGTTTAAAGTAATATTTAGGTGGTATAACTTACATCATGAAGTAGGTAGAAGACTACTATCTACATATTATGTTTTGAGAATCTCCTACCAAGGAAAATTCCTCCAAAAACATTTCCAAAATTTTCATGCTTTGGGCCAAGGAAATGATAGCCTCTGTCAAGATAAAAATATTTTGGGGGAGGAGCAATACACAAAGCCATTCTTCACCATGAACTTTGAATCTGATCTAACGATTGGAAGATATGCTTCAGAGTCATGAGTTCAGGACACTTTAATTTAATATCTTTAATGAAGAATTGGGAATCTGAAAGGCTAGGCAACTGGTGCTGATATTTGTAGAATATCACAATTACTGCTCAGTAAACCACCAAGGGTCCTTTCTGAAAATGGAAATCCAAGGCGTTGGTACTGAGTAGAGAAAATGAACAAAATCAAAAAAGATATTAGTTCCATCTACTAAACCACAATTATCCAAATTGCTTAGTCTCATAGCAACAATAACCAAACAATTAAATTTTTTAAATCACATGCTTAATTTAAGATAGGATATAATAACTAATTTTGTATTTGTATATTTTTATTTTAGAACAAAATGTTTTAGGAAGTATTTTAAATATAATTTAAAGACCAATTGTAATTGAATTTTAATATATAAGGACATTTTAAATTATTGCATAAAAATATGCCATATACAATTAAATTAATTTTAAATTAATCATATAACAAGATGCATGATTTCTGAAAACTATATTAAAATGATATACTTTGGTTTTAGGACTAGAAGTAGAATAAAATATAGATTGAAATTTAATTCTGTGTTATAGCATCATCAATTTAAAAAAGCTTCCATAATCTGATGTTAAGAATTCTTACATATTTCTTCTTTAAAATTACTTATTTATAAATACTTTTAATTTATTAATAAAAAATACGAGTATCTATTTGAGATTGCTTTTTAAAAGTGTATCTCAGCAGAATGGATGTCCAGAGTCTTTAGTTCTAACAAATGAATAGTCAAATTAGATATTGTAATTTATTTTCTTTTTAATGTTTTTAATTTGAGGGAAAATGTATATCTGAATAATTTTACAGATCATAAGTATACAGTGCAATGAATTAATGTAATAATGTACCTAAGTGTAGAATTCAATGGATTGATGGATTAATGTATATACCCATGTAGTTAGCACCCCAAACAAGATAGAGAATATTTCTAACACCCCTGGGTGTTTCTTCTTGCTCCTTCCAGTTGATTCTCAGCTTGCCAGGCAACAATGATTCTGATTTCTAGCAGCACAAATTAGCTGTGCTTGTTCTTGAACTTCATATAAATGCAATCATATAGTACATAATCTTATCTTTGGCTCTTTTCACTTGACATAATATCTTTGAAGTTCATGTTATTGTTCATATCACATACTAATTTTTTTTTAAATTTTTTGGCTGAGGAAGATTAACCCTGAGCTAACATCTGCTGCTAATCTTCCTCTTGTTATATGTGAGCCACTGCCACAACCTGGCCACTGACAGACGAGTGGTGTAGGTCCGTGCCCAGGAATTGAACCCAGGCTACTGAAGTGGAGCATGCTAAACTTAACCATTAGACCACTGGCGCTGGCCCTGGATCATTTTTCTTATTGTTGAATAGTATTCAGTTGCATGAATTCACCCCACTTTATCTATTCTCTTGATGGACATTTTTGTTTTTTCCAATTTGGAGTTATTATGAATAAATCTGCTGTAAACCATTCATGTACAAATCTATATGCTTTCATTTCTCTTAGTAAATACTTAGGGATGGAACTGCTGGTTCATAGAGTAGATGCACATATAACTGTGAGAAACTACATACACTTTTCCCAAGTGGTTGTACCATTTCACACTTCTATCAATAATACATGAGAGATTTATTTGTCCCACATCCTTATCAACCTTTGGGGCTGTTAGTTTTTTATATTTTAGCCATTCTAGCTGCTTTGAAATGGTATCTCATATTACTTTTATTAGCATTGTTTTGCTGAAGTGCTAAAGATAGCTTCACATGTGCTAGAGGAATTTTGATTAGAATAATATAAGTAGCAGATATGGAATAGAACATTTTACACACATTTTAAGAATCATTAGAATATTTTTTCCCCTCATTATTTTTTATTTCAACTTAATGTTTCCTTTCTTTAGGAATCTCATAGTTCTGAATTAAATAAATCCTCAAGAATAAAAACAATTGTAACCACATATTCAGACAAAAACATTACGCCATTACTGATACTCTAACAAGCCTTATGAAATTGGGTATAAGTTTCAGCCTGTTGAA
The DNA here is from genome assembly GCA_031878705.1 of Tapirus indicus. Taxonomy (NCBI): domain Eukaryota; kingdom Metazoa; phylum Chordata; class Mammalia; order Perissodactyla; family Tapiridae; genus Tapirus; species Tapirus indicus. The sequence continues at coordinate 61,343,404 of CM062926.1, forward strand.
ATACTTCATTCAATAACACGTTGATATGGATATTAGTCAAAAGATCTAAAGACAATGTGTATGAAACAGGTAACTGTCAATATACCTTCTGGTTTCTAAATCCTATGCTTTTAAGAAATACTCTATTTTAATACTAATGATTACACCACCTTTTAATATTATAATGAATGAAGAGAAGTATAAAACAAGAAAAGAAGATCCAGTAAACAGACAATAACTATGATAGTTAATTAATGTTGATATGGTCTTTAAGTAGTCGTTTTTGTGTCAGAACAGGAATAATGTCCTAGTGCTAATCCTTCCATGATGTTAGGCTTTTTTAGTACCTCGGTAAACTGAGGCTAAGACAATCTATCAAAATTATTTCAAAAGTAAAATATTCAATCAGAAGATAGTATTAACAGTAACAAATAGTATTAACAGTAACAAATACTCATTTAAACTTTTTTTCCTATTGACATGAAAGGTTGGAATAATTGTTCATTTGTTTATGTCAGTATAGCCACAGCCTCCAGGACTTTACCTATTCAATTATGTCTGAGTTGACATCTGACTCTGGAGATTTCAAAGATTATAAGTTATTTCCCCACTGGTACCAGAGGAATTAAGTCCTATTTAGGAAGACTTTGACTTTGCATGGAGGAGTTAAGAGATTTCAGTGAAAATTATAAAACTGTGCAAAAATAATAAAGCGGTAACCACAGGACATAAAAATCTATCTGAATTCTTTAAAGGGTTATGAGTAATTTCCCTTGCATAAACAAGTTATTCTGAAAGGGTTCTAAAGTAATTTAGAGGAAAAGCCGGGAGAGCATATGAAAACCCACATGGCAAGCCGGATCACTTTTTTAAAAAGTTTGTCAATCTAATGAGCACTTAATTAAAGTCAACAGAGTCTCTAAGTCTCCAAGTAATTTTCAAAAAGAGCATTTGGGAAAGGGAACATTTTTCTCCATGCTTGTCCTCTGTTCCTCTTGTTCTCCATTTGTCTGATAACTGTGGAAAGCCTTTATAATATTATCTTTGGGGTTTTATTCTTATTAACTCTTTCTTCTCATCATCGTTCAGTTTAAGACCAATCAAATATAAACATACAAACTTTTTTTTGTATTAAAATACCAATTTCGTGGTCTTAGATAAAAATTGTTTTACCACTTGTTTGACAAAATAGTTTCTACCAAAATAAAGTTTTACCAGGCTCTAAATTTGGAGCCTTTTGATAACCTATTCAGACAGAATATATATATCTATCTATATATAGATAGATATATATAGATATATATATGTTTGGTCATATCAGATACAGTTTTCACCTGCTCACTTGTCAGAAATGACTAAGGGGAGTAAAAATGGGGAAAGGGACCCAGGAGGTAGCCATAAGTTAGAGGATGAAATGGAAATATTAATTATTTCATAACTCATTTTAAAATTACTAGTAAAATATATGACAATGTTAGAAAGTTTGGGAAATATAAAAATACTTAATCTCTAATAACCTCATAATACAGAAACAACTACTGTTCTTTCTTTTGATTATTTGTTCAGTTCCTTTTCTGTGTATAAACTAGAATTATGGTTTTGAGTCCAGAAACCACTCCTTCTATTCCCCCTGCCCCTCAGCTGTTCCTCTTCCTCAATCTCTTGACATCAGCCAGTTTAAAAGGGACTTGAGAGCCAACTCTGATGGTCTAGTGGTTCAAGTTCACTACTTTCACCGCTTCAGCTGCCGGGGTTCGCTTTCCAGTCACAGAACCACACCACCTGTCTGTCAGTTGCCATGCTGTGGCAGCAGCTCACATAGAAGAACTAGAAGGACAAACAACTAGGATATACAAACATGCCAAAGAGGAAGATTGGCAACAGATATTAGCTCAAGGTGAATCCTCCCCTACAGAAAAACAAGGGAGTCAAGAAGTCTCCTTCGAAAGCAATGAAAACATTTTCAATTTTTGAGTCTCAGATGTATATCGGCATCTCTGACAAAACTGTGGAAACTGAGATGAGTGTATGAAAGGATTATGGAATCACTAGAATAAAAACCCATTCTTAAATTAGGGGAAGGAAGAAACAGGGCATGAGAGATGGAAAAGAATGCTTCCAGGTAAGAGATGGCTGTTACTAGAACAGCACAAAATCAGTCATGCTACAGACATTTGTATGTTCAAAGGGGAGAAAGACCATCTGAATACAAAGAAAAAGTAGGTATATTTTGTGGTATATATCCACATGTTTTTTTCTAAAATTGATTGCCATGTATATAGTGTCAGCTGATAGGCAGTGGGACAAGGATTTGCACTGAAGAAGTCTGATTTCCAAAGTCCTTACTTTTAATCAATATATGATTTTGCTCTCATAAAAGCAACAGGCAAGCTATTAAATATTATTGGCTGCAACTGTCCTCACTCATTAATATTTCAATTTTATTTTATATTTAAGGAGGAGGAAGTTATACAAATTCTTAATTTTAAAATATTTCGCTGGTTCATTTTATTTTATTTTTGTTAGGAACTCGGGCCACAAGAACATATATTGGACAATTACATTCAGTGCATATGATAAAATCTACATGCTCACGAAGGATGGTTCTCCAGGGTCTTCAAAAAACAAATAGAAACAAGCCATTTCTTACTACCACTGTATGTGCATAAAAATCCATACTAGAAAACCTTCTTGAAAGGGTTCTAATGCAATCTTATATACTATGTTTGCTCTTACACATGCTTCTAGAGAGTTAAGCTGCAGCCCAGCCCAAGTCTATTTATAATTAATTTTGCATTAATGCACTCCCAAATTTAGTGGAGTCTTACTGTACAGAAATTAGTATTTAGAAATTCCTCCTAGACAGTCTTGAGGGGAGAGCTAGCATACATGAATTTTTCCTATTTGTGACAAAGGCTCAGTGAGTCAGAATCTTCTCCTGAAGACCTACTGTATAATATCATAAATTTTGTGCCTTGGACTGTAGAAACATTAGCAAAATTAAGGGTGCAACTCCAACGGATAACTGACTCTCTCCCTCAGTACGTGGGCATTTAGGAGAGATAAGAATGGTCAGATTGAGCCATGCTGCTGTCTGCTGGCCTTCACCTAGCCTTCCTTCATTGTCAGCAGCAACAACAGGTGCTAGAGGATGACACTGTAGGCTCCCACACAGAATTTCTTCCCTAGGGTAAACTTAAAGGGCTTAGAAGAGGACTCTGCAAAACAATGCCTTCTAAATACCTCTACACCAAAGAATAGTAGAAAACTAATTTCTGTTGCTAAAAGAAACACCAAGGAAAATCCCAGAACCAAACAAGGCCACCATGTGCGCGTGCCTGTATTCAATAGAACACAGATACTTAAACAGAAAACAAAAAAAGAACCTTGGGAATCTTCCAGGAGCTCCTGAGTCTAAGCCTCCAAGAAATAAAGTTATTGTGACAAACAAAAACTGCTATCTTCAAACTTTTGTACTTAGGTAGCTCATAAAATGTTTTAAATTTATGTGTTTCTCTTTGCATATTTATAAGTTGACATGTAAAAGTTTTTGCTATAGATTTAAATAAGATTATTCTTAATAACAGAAAGTTAAAATATTGCACACTTTGAAAAAATGAAATACAATGAGGTTTGACTCTAGTTGGAATAAAAATTCTGTGTATTGATACAATGAGTTTTAACCCATTAGTGAATAAAGTACAGTATATCTGAAAGAAATCACATAACTTTTTTATATCTTTGGCTTTATAAAATGTTATCTGGGAAAATTTAATTGTTTTGGAAAATGTTGCAGTTACATTTAAAATAATGAGTGTTAATAACTTATATTACTTGGGCAGTTTGCATTTGGTCCCTTCCAACACTGGCCAAAGAAGGTTCTTTTAATGCCAAGCACTCTTCATTTTTAACAGAAATATGCATAAGACAGGGAAAGAAAGGAAGCTTTCGTTAATCTGTAAAGGAAGTTGCCTTGAGCCCAGTGTTTTGATCTCCTTTGACTAGCACTAGAAGATTTTTACACCTCAGGGTAATGCACCATCTTAAGCTTTAGGATGGATGAGAGATGTGTATTTCTTCTGTAAAATAGCTAAAAGGACTATTTTGAAGGTAGGGTCGTTCTCAGGCAAACAAATTTTCTGGAAGAAACTTTATAAGGAACTTGAATATCTAGAAATTGATCCTCTAAAACTATTCTCAACTGTATACCACTTAAAGATTTTCTCATAACATAAAGGGCACTCTTACATCTTCTTGAACTGCTGAGTTGAGGAAGAGCTCTCTTCCTAGAAGTTATCAACGTTCTTTTAATAGGAATAACCTAAGGCATTTGTTGATAGGAGCAATGACAGAACAGGGGACAAGGGAGAAGAGGTAAGGAGAATATGAGCTTCTTGTTTTGGATACGTCAGAACCCAGAGAGAGCGGAGAACTTACCTGGAGTGTAGAATAAACAAGTATTCTATTGTGAGTTATAGATGGGAGTCTAAAATTCCCTAAGTTCAGTTTTCAGTAAGAGATAAACTCATTCATTGTGCTTTCAAGCTGAAATGGATGTTAGAATCATGTGGTTTATATCTTTGCTCTTAAAGTCTACATCGCGGTACCACACGTTCTCCAGATACTTCTACCCAGCGCAGCTGGCAAAGAGGTGCTCATGGTTAGTGATGATTGTACTCAGAAAGACTGCAATGGACAGGGTGTTGCCAATACCTCAGAGAGTAGAAGCCATCGCCACACTCTGAGCCTGGCAGTCAGCCCCTGCATGGGATTGCAAGTGTGTGTACACACACATATATACACGCGTGTCATTGAATGTCAACAGATGCCCCCTAGAAATCTAAACAATCCATCCAGACTCAACTAACTCCTTCTAGACTCTGGTGGACTATGGAAAAGTTCAAGTGCCTCTCCTTTATTCACATCCACTAGGACCTCCTTCTTAGGCAATCAAGCTGTCAGTTTACCTCATTATCCTTCATTCGGCTGCCCACTCTGATAATCATAACCTATCCCATAGTTCTCTACTCTCCAGTCACACAACATCACCCTGTTCTTCCTCTCAAACCTTTGCTTGATGTCCTCAGATCCCCCACTTAAGAATCAACAAGCACAGAGATGTGTGGGTTTATTTCCAGGCTCTTGATTCTGTTGCATTGGTCTGTATGTCTGTTTTTGTGCCAATACCATGCTGTTTTGATTACTATAGTTTTGTAGTACATTTTGAAGTCAGGGAGTGTGACATCTCCAGCTTTGTTCTTCTTTCTCAGGATTCCTTTGACTATTCAGGGGTCTTTTGTTGTTCTGTATAAGTTTTAGGATTCTTTGTTCTATTTGTATAAAAAATGACATCGGGACTTTGATAGGGATTGCATTGAATTGTGCCCATCAATGGATGAATGAATAAGAAGAGGTGGTATATATACACAATGAAATACTACTCAGCTATTAAAAAAAGATGAAATCTTGCCATTTGCAACAGCATGGATGGACCTTGAGGCTATTATGCTAAATGAAGTAAGTCAGATGGAGAAAGTCAAATACCATATGATTTCACTCATAAGTAGAAAATAAAAACAACAACAACATACACATAGATACAGAGATTAGATTGGTGGTAACCAGAGGGGAAGGGAAGAGGGAGGAGGGCAAAAGGAGTGACAGGGCACATGTGTACAGTAATAGATTGTAATTAGTCTTTGGGTGATGAACATGATATAGTCTACACAGAAATCAAAATATAATGATGTACACCTGAAATTTATATTTATATTTATATAATTTATGTTCTGAACCAATGGTACCTCAATTAAAAAAAAATCGATAAGCACATCTCCACCCTCGATCTCTCCAAGAAATAGTTTCCCACGCTTGCTCTTTTCTCTGAAATCTGGTTCTGGTTCTCCCCTAAGGACAGTCTCTACTTCTACTGAGTAGAGATTTCACATTCCTCTGCACCCCATGTTCTTCCATGTGGTATTCTCCCTCCCAACACTACCTTCAGAGCATAACTAGGGAGCAGGGTACACAAAAAGTGGTAAAAAGTGGTAAACCAAGGGGATCTGGACATAATGCCCATGATATATGCTACAACCTCTGATCCCTTTCATGTCTCCCTTCTATCAAGCCTCGTCTGCCTTTCCTTGTTGAGGTAGGTTAAAGAAGGTGGCACATTTCTTTGACACTCTTCCAGGCAAGAGGAGTCCATATCCTCTTCACGTAAGTCACAGCAGGCTCATGACTGCTTGACCAAGAGAATAAGGCAAAAATGACACTAGGCTAATTTCTAGGTCCAGGCCTCAAGAGGCCATCAGTTTTCATTTCTTGTCTCTTGGAATGGTTGCTCTTGGAACCCAGCCAGCATGCTATGAGGAAGCCGAAAGCAGGCCCTTAAAGGGGCCCACATGGAGATAAACAAGACTCACTGGTTGTCAGCCTTGGCTAAGCTCCCACATAGCAGCCGGCACTAACTTCCCAGCACTAACTTGTAAGTGAGGCATCTTGCAAGTGGATTCCTTAGCTCCAGTAGAGGCCCCCAGAAGATGACCTGTGAAAAAGTGATGAAATCTTCCAAACTGTTGATTTTTTTACAAAATAAATGATTGTTGTTGTTTTATGCCACTAGCTTTTGGGGTGGTTTGTTACACAGCAATCAGTAAAACCAGAACACTTGGTTATGCAGCTAGCTTTAAGTGACCTATTCCATTACTTCAATTCTTGCTAATATTCTTGTCCTCAAGACTCGATCTTTTCTGATGGCTCCAGACAAAATGTTTACCACGGACCAACTCATCTGTCTGCCTGGACCCTGTCTACCCTCCTGTTTCTGATCACAGCTATGATCCCGTGGTTTCCACCCTCAGCTGGTCTTGCATCCTGCTCAAAAATCCAATATTTCTGTATCCCCCCTCTCTTATTTTCCACAATTTTTTAAGCCTACTCCTCTGTTCTCAGGCCCTTGGCAAAGAAACCTAATTCCCCTCTCGGTAGATGAACTTATCTCCCAATTCACAGCAAATAGAGAAGCCACCAGATGGAAACTCCTCCAACACTTTGCTAGTTATTCTGTCAACTTCCCTTTCCTCTGTCCTCCATCTTCAACTTCTTCTCCTTGATGGTGTTCTTTCAAGTAGTATTTAACTGTGTTAATGTTTAATGTTTAACAAACATTTCCCATTTTAGAAAAATGAAGAATACTTTGATTCCACATTATCCTGCAGTCTTGATTCTCAGCTCTCTTTAATATCCAAGCTTCCTAAGAACATTCTTAGAGGCACTGCTTCCACTCTGTTGTCTTCTCATTCACTCCGCATCCACGCTGGTCTAGGTTTATGCCCTAGCCACTACTGAAATTGATTGTCCTGGGGCAACTACATCTTCCCCTATTACTATATCTCCTGGATATCTTTTTTCCCTTATTTAAATTGATTTCTCTGCAACACTTGATTTTGTTGACCACTGGTCTTTTCTGAAATGTTCTGTTTCTTTGGCTACTGTTACTTTTTCTCCAAATTCTCTTCCTACCTTTCTGACTGCTCCTTCCAAGTCCACTTTGCTACCTCTTCTTCCTCTTCCTACTCGTGAAATTGCTATCATTCTTAGTTCTCCTAAAGACCAGAGGGCCTACATCACATTACATAGTCTTCCTGGTGACCTCATGTGAGCCTATGATTTCAAAATTTATATTTTCAACCCTGATATTTCTCATGAGACCTAGATCTATAATCTATATACTTATGGAATACCCACTGATATACCCAAAACAACTTGTCCAAAAGAAAATGCATTTTCTTGACTACTAAAAGTACTTATTCTCCTGTTTTCTTAAGTAAATGGCAAAACCATCCTCTCAGTTCCTAAACTCAGAAACTCGGGCATCATTTTGACTCTTTTCTTTCCCTCATCCTACACATCTGAATATTGACTAGGCTGTTAGTTGTACATTTGGATTATCTTTAAATCTCTAAACTTCTTCCCATCCCCAGTTCAGAGGAGCTACAAGCTGTTCCCTACTTTGCTAAATTCTTTTTCTAAAATTTAAATATGGTTACACAATTCCCTCAATTAGGAAACCTTTCATTAGTGACTCTTCCTTTCAAGATCCTGCTTCCCTCTCCAACTTCATCTTCTACATCCCTATTACCCACCCTCCAGCCCCAAGCTCTGTTTGTCCTAGCCATGCTCACTGAACCATTGCACATATTTGTCCTCCCATTTATAATACTAACAATCCTGTTCTCCATACCCACCAACCCACCCATCATAGCTATTCTGGTTACCTCTCTGGCCTCAAATTAAACTTTACTTCCTCCAGGAATCTTTCCTTAAACTGTAAAATCCAAGTTGCATATCCATCATACGTGATCTTCTAACCTACTGATTATCACTCAGGATAGTACTTACATACCACATTGCAATTTCTCATCTTCTCATTGGTAGATTCGACAAGTCTGCAAGCTTTGTGAGACTAGACAATGTGTTACTTTTAGTTAGAGTTATATCCTCAGTGCATAAGCTCGTACCTGGCACATATGGAATAAATATTTTTGAATAAATAAATGAATGGCCCTCTCACTTTTTCCGATGAGAAAATTAAGGCCCTGAGAGCAAACTGAAGGATGCCACATTATAGACTTTTGTGTGTTCTTCACCTGCCAGTGGTTTGAAGCCTCATTTGACTAGAGTTGTATTTGAATGTAAAATTTTGCACTTAGGTACCTTGGAATACAGACATGGCTAAATTTTGAAAAGACTGTGAGATCAGAGGCCCATTTCTTAATCTGTCTCTCAGATTCCTAATACTGAGTCAGAGTCAGGGCCAGAAGAAAAAGATGTTCTTACTTTAAAAAAAAAAAATGTCATTACATGAGTTGCATTCTTTGTCAGTCAAACAATTAAGTACGGATTTAAAAATTTATCTTTCTGGTGAATATTTTGACATCTAAATGAACTGTTCATCCATTCTTTGAAACAAATATCGCTGAGATTATAGTTGTTATAGTAGTTGCTTCTTGATGCTCGGAAAACCGAGCATTTGTTCAATTCTGTTGATTTTCTTAATCATTGAACCTCAACACAATTTGTCCACTAGAATTTGAACCCCTGGTGGACCAGGACTCTGTTTTATTTATTTTTGTAGCTCTGGCATGCATCATAATATCTAGCAAAAAGAAGGTAGTTAATACATGTTAGGTGTGTGGATAGTTTTAAAGCTGCTCAATTCATCGTGGAAACAATTAGTAAAAAAGAAAAATTACATCCATCATTTTACAATCTGCTTATATAATTCAGACCTACTTTCTGGATATACTATGATTATGAAGGCCAATCAACTTTCTTGAAATAAAAAAAGAAAGATATCACTAGGAATTAAAGATAAATATTTCCCTATTTCCAAATATATTCTATACATAAAACTATTTTTTTTAGAAGAAACATCATCAGAACCATAAACTCAGAGGTTGCCCAGTCTGCATTTTATTACTATGGAGAAGATGTCTATTCTCACAACTACCGATCGCTTTATTTTTCATAAAGCATCTGTAATTACTTTTAATTTGAATATAAATTCCCTTTGTTGAAAGAAAACACTTAACCTTAGTTATGTTAGAAGGGAAAACAGCATAAAAACTGGCTATATACATATTTAAAATCATAAGCATAAAAATACTAATTAAGATAAAACATTATACCATGGCGGCTACGATAAACACAAATTAATAATCCAATCAGGAACATGAGCACCTTCAGAAAATGATGACATGAATCACATAATCTTACAAAAAATTAGTTAAGGAAAATGATGTGGACTTTGGTTAATAGCCTAGTTAATTTTTGACACCTTTGAGGATATTTTTCAGACTATATAAAACAAAATCTTCGTATGTTAATAAAGTAGATTTTTTTTTAAAGAAGTTCTTTATTTGGAGTCTTTTTTAAAGAAGTTCTTTATTTTGGAGTTCCCCAAACAATCAATATGTTAAAAGATTTATTTAAAAGCTGTCAACCAGCAGAAGAAACTAGAGAACACAAACAAAATTGCCCTGACTGTTCTGTAAGTAATATTCTGAGATAAAGACAGATACAAGGCAGTTCTGACAGCCTCTTAGAGATTTAAAAATGAAAATTTTAGCTACCATTGTAGTGGCTTCCATTGTAATGGATGCTCTGAGGTCTTGCCCAGATTCCCTTTCAGGACTGAGGCATTTATTCATCCAACTGCAACGTGTTGTGGCTGACTGCTTTCTGGTGAGTCCCTCTTCTGGAGAGGGTTTTGTTTGACTGCATCAAATTCACCTCTTCTCTGTGCCTAATCCTATGTCCTTCATCTGCCACAGGGCTGATCCAAAGAGTATCCTCAAAGAACATCCTCCACACAAGGCTCAGACTCAGAACCTGTTTCCTAGAGAACCCAACCTAGAACAGGTATTCAGACCAAAAACCAACCAACAAACAAAAAGCTTAGGCTGTGTGTTTATAAGGGCAATACAATTGATGGAAAGTAGGAAATCTGTCTTAACTTTCTTTGTCTAAAACATCTTGGATGGTACCCAGCCATAGAGACATTAGTTTGGTTCACTGACTTGACTAGGTGTTTTTCTTTTTGTAGGCAAAGAGTCAAAGGCACACCCAAGTACTGGCAATCTGTCTCCACTTTGTCCATTTTACCAATGTTGCCATTTCCTTATTTCTTCCTAGTCCCTTATATTTGGCATTTTATTTATTTTGCTACAACCAAATATACTCAAAATTTACATAACTACAATAAAAAAAAAACTAAATTGTATGTCAACTGACTTTGTTTTAGACTACAAAAAAGTGGAATCAGCCCTTTCACGACTGCCTAAAGCAACCATTTCCCAAACTTACTTTGTTATAAGAAACTAGGACACTTAAAATAGTGGGAGATCCTGATTCAGTCATTCTGAGGTGGGGCTTGACAGAATTTTAACATGTTCCCAGCTGAATATAATACTTAGGTAAACCTGAGAAAACAACAGCCTGGAGAGAAACTATAGCTTAAATACTACAGCCTCATGCATCTCAAACTTTAAGTACATACAGACCAATGGGTAGCTTGTTAAAATGCAGATTTTGTTTTGTTAGTTCTGAGCTAGGGCCTGAGATTCTGCATGTCAAGCAAGCTCCTAGGTGATGCTGATTTTCCATGGACCACTGAGCAGTCCAATGTAGCCCATTCAGAGTACCGAAGAAGTGACAGCATTTCACAAGTGTATCTTTTGGAAAAGTGGGCCCTTTGAAGAACTAGTGGTTTACATAAGAATGAATGCACTTTCCTCATTCTCCTAGTTTTGTTTTTTTTTTGTTTTTTTGCAAATTGATATTCGCAGAAGGAACAGAAAAGACATCTCTTTTAGTCCCCATGCACATACAACTGTCCTTTCGTTTGATGACCATCGCTATTTCCAGATTTGGAGATGCCTGTGACTCTCACTCCTTAACCAAAGCTTCTCTATTCAAGCTCTCGGTGTCAACCTCAAGTATTCTCAAATGGGTCATCTACTCCTCATGTCCGCAGTTCAGACTGATGAATGGAGGTTTAATACACTCAAGAAGCGTCTTCTGGGAAAAGATTTTGTGACATGTTTTGGGGTGACATACAGTGTAAAACTAGTCAATAGATTAGTTTATTTTATGTTTCTATTTAAAGGAAAAATGACTTTTATGACCAGGATAGAATTGGTAGCTCAAGGTTAATGATGAGCATTAAACGAGTGTTTTTAAAGTTCATTGATCATACCCATGTCCTCTTCCAGTTCTGCTTTATTGCCTGTCTTTTTACTTTGGGTGGCCTCAAGGGTATACCAGTTGTGCTTTTGACAGCTATGCCTCTTATGTAGAAAATGGATTTTGTAGACATACATATATCTATTTTTTTTCTTTTTGTCTTTCCTGATTAAAACACTATGCTGTCAACACTTCAATGTCTTTATTCTTGGGACTATCTGGAAATAAAACTAACATTAACATAATTAAATTAAATTAAATAACAGCTAAGGTGTCAGATAACTTTAGTCAAGGTCTCCCTAGAATAGAGAAGGCTTTGTCACAGAAACCTAAGCCCTCCTGGAACTTCCTTGCACTTGATTTTCATTCTGATTTGAATTGAGTGATATTTTCTTTCACATCCTCATGAAGATTGCTGGTTTTTTCTCTAATGTCAAGCCAATGGTTAATATTCTTACAAGGTTTTCCCCTTATGGTTAATTCCCCCCCCCCTCTTTTTGGGAACAGATTTGGAAAATGAATTTCCTGAAAGACATTCCTGTATTATTAAATAATTTTCAAAAAAGTCTTACAGGGTTTCCTTTTTTTTGTATTAACTTATAAGAAATATAAAATATTTTCAAAGTCCAGATGAGTTGGTTTGTTCATTTTCACAGTTTGGAGTTTTCCTTCGTGTGTGAGAACTAGATTAAGACCCATATTGGATGCTATTGTTAACTACTACAAGTTGCCCATATATCTTGTATGACTGAATTATGGAAGAGTGCTTCAGAGACTAAACCAGAACTAGCCACTGAACTACTCAAATCAAAGGAATGGATTAATACTATAGGTGATTTGCAAAGGTTATTTTCATGAACACTGCCCTCTACTTCTTGGAACCTGAGGAGTGCTAGGTAAAATACGAAAGCAAAGCAAACACATTTTGTCTTCCATGGTTCCCAATTTGTTTTAAGTAAATTTTGCTCCCTGTCTATGCCATCTCCTACTCATTCCTTCTCAAATTTTATGTGCTTTAATGTGCTTCAGAATCCCCTGGAGGGCTTGTTAAAAAACAGATGCTGGGACTAACCCCAGAGTTTCTAATTTAATAGGTCTGGGGTAGGACAAAAGAATTTAAATTTCTAACAAATTCCCATTGATGCTGGTACTGAGGCTACTGATCCAGAGACCCCATTTGGAGAAACATTGTGCCTCCTGTTTTAAAATTTCTTCTTCACAGTCTCTGGGTTTTCTCTTCCCACATGAAATGCTATCTGACTAGCCAACATTTAAAAAAAATTAATAAACTACTTATACATCCAACAATATTAACAAACCTCAAAAATGTTATGCTGAGCTAAAGAGGACAGACACAAATATGTATGTACTCTATGACACAATTTACATATAAAGTTCAAGAACAGGCAAAACTAACCCAAGGTGATCTAAATCAGAATAGTGGTTGTCCCTGAAGATGTGGGAAGAAAACTTGGAAAGGAACATGGGGAATGTTCTCAGGCAATGCAGATGTTCTATATCTTGGTTCGGGTAGTAGTAACATGAATGCACACTTGTTAAAACTCAGCCAACTATACGCCAAAGATCTATAGCAATTTATATGTGTAAATTATACTTCAATGAATTAAAATATTATGATTGCCAAAAATAAAAAATGGCTATTGGTAGATAAAATCTATTAAGCCAATTTAGACTAAAATTAAGAGGATAGAGTTAATATGGTTCTCCCTTCAAGAGCATTTGAATCTTAATAGGCTAACAATCCAGAAAAAAAAATCCTTTTAATAGTGGATTTTCAGGTATTTGCCAGACTCTGGGGATAGACTGTTATGGGAGCAGGGAAGATTCCTGACACCACTCTCACCACCATTTCTCCATTTGCTGTTGGGCTATCTACACATCTTGGATTTTTATTTATTTTTCATTTTCTCAGAAAGGATAAACATCCTTATAGGGGACTTTCTTAACATTCCTAAATAATATAGCGCTCTCCTCAACACAGCAAAGTCTTTATCATATTATCACCTTTTGTAGCATCATTCCACTTTGAAATTGTCTTGTTTATTCATGTTTTGGGGGATTTTTTATTCCACTCAACCATAATATACACTCCACAGGAACAAGTAATGACTACGTCTTGTTCACAGTGTATCACCACCACCTAAAATAGTACCTGGAACATACTAAGAACTAAATAAATGTTTATGGAATGAACAAAAGAATGGATGAGTCTGATTCTCAATAATTCATAGAGTAAGTCAAACATTCTGGCCAGTTCCACATCTGTCTCAGTTTTACTGGGTCACTAAGATCAAAGACGAATAATGTCAAACCACATCCAAGATTTTAGAGAGTCTCAGTGAGGAAGATGTAGTAGACACTCTTGTATAAGCCCCCATCTTCTGAATTGCCTAGGAGCAGATCTCCACTGAGGGATACAGATACCTCCCAAGGACCACAGAACAGTGCCAGGCACTTTCTTATGGAGTATAACATAGACAAGAAGGAAAATATCTTCTTGATCCTAATATAGTTCTTAAACCAGCTGCTTAGTTCAGGAGATCACAATGCCAAACTGTGGGTGGCAACGGAGAAGACCAGGGTGGTGGCTTGGCAACAATCACATGGAAGACATTTCTTAATACTGTCTTTTGTTATTTTTTGGCACTTCCATACATACTAAAATGTAAAAATTCAGCACTTTTCTTCAGTTTCTAAATTTACTTAAAGTAGAAGACATATCTGTATTAAGAGAATTTCTACCCTCCCCCAGGAAATTTCCGGTGGCTACATACACATATGTTCACCTTGGAAACTTGGAAAAACACACTCATGACTCACAAGAAATGCAGTGGGCAGCAAATGGCACAAGGATACCTCTTGGCCAGCTCTAGATAATGGCAGAAAGTAAATGGACTGCTCTGGATGATGGCTCCTTAAATTTCCTTTGCTATGCTGCTATCTTAAAGATACATTGCTATACAAATTATATAGAGAACGTGGGTCTCAAAGTTGAAAAATCCTGGTCCTAGGTTTTGCCACTACCATCTTGTATATCTTTGGACAAAAATGACCCTTAAACTAGGAATAACTATTCCTGACCCACTGACCAAATAAAACTATCCTGTACAATAATAGATGCAAAATACTTTCAAAAATCAAAATATATTATTTGAATTTGAAATATTATTTTTATTTTTTATTAACACTAAAAAAGATATTCTTATATGAGTAATGGTGGTTATAGTATTACAAGCATACTAGAATTACAAGGAATATTACAAGTATAATTTAAAAGTAAAATTCTTTTAAACGCTGGAAATATATTTTTTCAGTGAATACACTGATCAAATAAGATAATCATAAAATTTGTGAAGAGACCTTAAGGATTATTTAACGATCTCTTCATCATACAAAGAAGGAAAATTAAGTCCAGAAAAATTACGGGATTTTTACCCTAGATATCACAACCGTTTATTTACAAGATTGACTAGAATCCAGAGATGTATTTACTCCCAATTCAAGAAGTGAAAATGACCCAGATAGTGAAAATTCTTTTACTTATTTGGTATCTTCAAGGACTGGTCTTGTAAATATTAAGTTTCAGGCCATGACTACACCAGCATGCTATTCTTCTAGAGTAATTTGCCACGGACTAGGGACTTAAAAAAAAAATCAATGAAAATACCTAGTAGAAAGTGGATTGTGCAGCCATTCTTACATAAGTGAAAATGATTGGTTTATAGCTTAATCTTTGGGTTCTTGGAATTTTTTTTTAAGGCAACAAGTATTTGTACTATCAGTTAAACTTCAAATAAATTGTTACTCTTTCAGAAAGGGAAAATGTATTTGGAGAATCCACTTAGTAAAGCTGAGTCTTTTGAAAGATGTTGCTGTCATCACTATGGGCCATTTTGTTCACCTGCTAATTCCCAAGAACGTATATGTAGCAAATGGTCTCTGCCTGGGGCAGTCTCTCCTAATGCTGGAGCAAGATCAGTAGAATGGATTGGATACACACAAATGTTTTGTCACCTTCCCGTTACCAGAGAGCTCAAATTGCTGAGCACTTCATTCCCTTTCATGGCTGAGAAACGTGCGTTCCTTATTATGAAAGGTTTAGGGATGGCAAACTGTGTAATAGCGCAGACGAGTGAAAACAAATTTAAATATAAGCAGCGTACGGGCTTATACGTTGCATGTTGTAAATACTCTTAGAAACGGTATGAGGCCTTATTAAGTTTGAACCTCAGGTCTTTCAACTTCCCAGAGAAAAGAGAACAAATGGTAAATGCATGAGAAAATAAGTAACTAACCTCTGTGATTTCCCACTTCAGCTCAAGCCCAGATATTTTTGTCAGTTGTTAATTACAGTCATATTTCTCTAAAGCATTTTCCTTTTTTAAGGAGAAAACAAAAGAAAGAGAAGTATTTTGAGGAGAAAGGCTGAACCACGCAGTATAAGTTCACATTTTTCTGAGTGGAGAGAAACTCACTGGGATGAAGGCAATTGGCAGGGCTGCCTACTAGAGAAGAGGGAGCTGGGCGGTTAGCTGGAGTAGGTGAAAGTGGAAATTAGACCGGGCAGGTTAAGAGGCAGGCTAGATCCAGGTTCAAAGGAGAAAAGGGCAAGATCTCAGGCTTAAAATTGGGGGAAGTCTCAGCGGAAAGTTTAGCAGAAACTATGGTGGAATGCGAATATGTTCATTTAACCAAGAAAATTGGCTCAATGTTGCATTTAGTTTTTCTTCTCTCTTTTCCCAGATACATACTTGTAAAGATGGTATATTGATTTCCAATGCTTCTCACATTGTGGATCATTTTGCTGTACCTCATACATCTAGCAGAATTCTGGTTTAGGGGCAAGAAGGAAAAGTAGCATTTTTACGTCACGAAGAATTAAGGCATAGAGAAGTAACTGAACTGATTTAAGGTCCCATAATTAAATCACTAATAGGATATGCATTAAGGCCAATGTCATAACCTCACATCCTGCATCATTTCTAGAATTGTTGCATTGGATGTGACCATAGAGGTCATTTAGTCTAGTCCTTCATCTTCTGGCCCACCTTCCCTTGGAGGTCAAAATCCTGAGCTAGCATTGCATCCACCCACCTCAACTTTATCCCGATAATTCCTTTCAGGATGAGTGGTCGTTACTACCAAGAATATTAAACAGATGGTTTTGTTGAGCAGGAAACCCTGGGCTTCTCTGAAATGCCCTGAAATGTCAGTTACTGTTTTGATTCCTCTCTTGTTTTTCTATACAGACACTTGTTGACAGGAAACTCTGTGGCCACCATTCATTTCATTTAAGTAATCAAACAACCACAAACTGTCATTGTCACTTTCATTTCCTGTCGTCATTCATTTTCTTTAGCTGCTCCCATTGTATCATTGGAACTGGATGCCCATGCATCTGTGTATCAGGAAAGGAAGACTGTATGTGTGTGTAGGTGCTGGAAGAAGACATGAGAGGGAGGCAGTAAATGCTTGCAACCTAGCTCCTGGCTTCCGGTTTATGTCATTCACCTGTGGCTTTAGAAACATTGTGTTTTTTTGTTTCTAGGATCAAATGGAAATCCTAGCCTTATTGCGGCAGGATTTTCTTAATCCTCCCACAGTAGTTAAAGACTATCTCGAGCTTCACTTTGTTTGTTGTAGCTTGTGCAGGAGTGATGCAAGGCAGGCTTAACTGCTTCCATCAGCAGCTACAGAGAAAGCTTTGTGATGGTAAGAATTGGATTTGGTTGTCCTTCACAAGAGCCTTTCTCCCAGCTGTTTCTATATAAACGTATGTCTCTATAGCTTGGAAGACTATCAGGAAACAGGTGTTTTTCTATTAATAACTAGAATGCATCAAAGGAAGGAGAAGGTACAGCAGTATGTGAAAATCAGGTGGTCCACGGTTGAATACTTTGTACACAATAACTAATCACTCAGAGCTTATATCTATTTATAATAAAGTCTATAATTATAAGCCAGGTGGCTGTGGTTAGGAGATTGTGGGGTTTTTAAACAGGTTACTTGACTCACCATTACAGCCTTAGAGGAGACATGGCCACCTGGGCAGCGGATGGTGTGGCATGTGCCTGCTTGTCAACGGCACACGTGTGCTCTGCCCTACTTCTCTGCTGTCTTCTAAATCCACACACAACAAGTTACAATGTACGAATCTCCCTCTCCATTTGCAAATATAATGGCCAGTTTTACATGAGATTCTATGGGCTTTGAGTCCAGACATTTTGCTATGTTTTTCCTGCTGAATCTTCCATTGAATTGAAATAGATGGGGTTTGCTGATGGAGTATTTTGAAATCCAAAATGTCGTTCTACCAGTTGACTCTGTGGTGATAGATTCTTCATTTTTTCCTTACCATTTAATTCAGAATCCATAAGGGATGGTTTGAATGGTGGTGTAATGGCAATGGTTTATTATGAAAGTGAAACTATTAGTAAGTTGTCAAATATTTATTGAGTATCTCTTATAGATAGTGACTGTGTTAGGGTCTATGGGGAATACAAAGTGTAGGAGATCATCCCTATATGGAAGGACTTTTCTTCTTAACTGAGGAGAGAAGATACGATAAAAAGGTTAAAAAACCTGTTTGTTTTACATGCTCTATCCCTGGCACAGACAATTCTCGCTAAAGCTGGTAAGACATAGGATGTTACTATGCAAAGAAATTGGTTACATTTAAAGCTTCATGAAGAAGGTGGGGCTCGAAACATGAATAGGCGTTAAGAAATTTAAAAAAAGGATAGTTGGGGCCATCCGCATGGCCTAGTCGTTAAGTTTGGCATGCTCCACTTAGGCGGCCTGGGTTTGTGGGTTCAGATCCTGGGCATGGACCCACACCACTCATCAGCCATGCCGTGGCAGCAACCCACATACAAAATAGAGGAAGATTGGCACAGATGTTAGCTCAGGGTGAATCTTCCTTGGCAAAAAGTAAAAGTCATGAGCATTTGGGAATAGTGGTTGTTTTAGTTTTATATTGTTCCATAACTAACAACCGCAAACTTTGCCACTTAAAACAACACCTATTTATCATCTCCCAGTTCTGCAGGTCAGGCGTCCAGCATGGCTCGACTGGGATCTCTGCTCCATGTTTCCCAAGGTTGCAAACAAAGTATTATCCAGGAGGCGTTAATATTTGTAGCTCAGGGTCCTCTTCCAAACTCATGGTTGATGGCAGAATTCAGTCCCTTGCAGCTATGTGATTGAAATCCCCATTTTCTTGACGGCTGTTGTCTAGGGGCCACTCTCATCTCCTAGAGGCCTCTCTCCATGTGGCTCCCTCCAGAGGCCCTCTCACTATGGTACTTTCCTTCTTCAAGGCCAGCAGGAGAATGTCTTATGCTTCCAATCTCCCTCTTCAGGAAGGGCCTCATCTCTCTTTTAAAGGCTTACCTGACTAAACCACACCATCCAAGTTCATCTCCCTTTTAATTAACTCAAATTCAGCAAATTAGTCAACCTGATTAGTATTGGGAGTGAAATCCAATCATATTCACAAATCCTACCCACATTCAATAGGATGAGATTGCACAGAACATACACACAAGGAGATAGAAATCTCAGGAACCATCTTAGAATTCTATCTAGCACGATAATAGCAACAATGTGGCATGAGGTGGTTTTACGTGGTGTGTTTGGAACAGTTAGTAGATCAGCCTAACCGCAGAAATCAATTGTGAAAGAATTTTAGAACTGTAAATTTGGAAGAAAAAAATCAAGGACAATAAATGCCTCAGGTCCTTAAGCTACTTTGGTGAATTTGATGTACTTAGTGCAGCATTGTAGACAGAGTGAGAGGACCCACCATCCAGTGAGTGGGCTTAAAAATCTTGAGACGATGTTGTCAACTCCATCTAAAATGACTGATAATAACTTAGAGCAGGATTGGCAAATTGGAAGCCTTGATAATGTCATAAATATAGTTCATAATAATAAAATATATGCTACACAAGTTGTGACTTTAGTAAATATTTAGTGGACTAGCTGGACTGGGCATTCATTGATCTTGGTAAAGGCAAATACAGTTTTTCTGAAGCTTCTAATTTTTCGCTCAAGTTTGCAAGAGGAAAAATTATATCTTTAAATAGTTTACTCTTTGCGTTGTAAAGTTTGCTTTTGTGCTTTTTTGCTCTTAAATCTCTAAAGTTACAGGTCCCTCATGAGAGCTGACACAACACAGTAAAAGATCTAGATGGATCGGTAGTAAATTTGTGGGTATTTTTCTTTTTAATAAAGTCTTTGTAGGGCTTGTAAATGCCTTAGGCAACTTTTTCTTCTTCCTCACCCTTGTCATAAGGCCAGGTTATGAACAAAAGAGAACAAATATTCCTTACAAGATTAGTTCATGTGTGAATCAAGCAGTGTATTTCAAGTAGCCTTTTTGTTGGAAAAAAAAAAAAAAACAACTCTTTTTTGTTTCTAGGTATCTTATATTAAAGAAAAATCAAGACCCCTAATATACTCTCATGTGGTTTATAAACTTCAGAATGTTATGAAACATGGGAAATTCAGCCACAGAATCTAGAGCAAAGTTCATTGATGATATCCTGGGACTTGATCATTTGGTCCCCTTTTATGATGGTCTGAGAAGGCAGTGCACCAACTCAAAAATAAAAGTGTGTGCTAATATTGGCATTATGACATCTCTTCCAAAAGCATCACTTTACAGAGCCAACAATGTCTTAATATTTCCTATCTTTGGAAGAAGTTATGCGATTTTTTTCCCATAGGCACAGCCACTTGGTATATTAGTTTGTGCTCTTGCCCCAAATACTAACCTATAGCACTGGCTATATTCCTGGCCAATCTAAAGAGATAGCTGTTACATGTTGTCTTGATCATTTTGATATCTGGAATATAGAACTTTGATTTAAGATCTTTTCCTAAGAAGCCTTCTCTAAATTCTAATCCAGCACAGTCTGGGACTACTCAAGGATGTTATAAGATAAATGCATTAAACGCAAGAATTATACAATTCTGTTGGTTTTGTGTATGTTCAGATCTTACTCATTGTGAATCATAAGTTAAGACTAATTTTTTACTAAGGAATTAGGAGTTAAATATTGAAGTAGGTAGAGGTACTGACCTAATCATACAAAATATACTCAATAGCATTGGTCTCTATGCATCAATCTACGATGGTTGTAATAACTCAAGTTCAGTGGTGATGTCCCTGGAAGGAACAAGTGGCTATTAGAAGCCAGGATTTAGTACATTTATTGTTTGCTAAATGTTTCATCTCTCACTAAACCAGAAGTAGCAAACTGACATGTTCATAGAGGCCAGACAGATCACATAAAGAGTGAGATTGGGGGCCGCCCGGTGGCGCAGCGGTTTAGTCCGCACTTGGCAGCCCGGGGTTAATGGGTTCGGATCCCCGGTGCCCGCCGAGGCACTGCTTGTCAGCCATGCCGTGGTGGCGTCCCATATAGAGGAAGATGGGCACAGATGTTAGCCCAGAGCCGGTCTTCCTCAGCAAAAAGGAGGAGGACTGGCGACGGATGTTAGCTCAGGGCTGGTCTTCCTCACAAAAAAATAAAAAATAAATTAAAAAAGAGTGAGATTGGCTGAGGGGACTCTGGCTGACAGGAGGGTACCTGCCCTCCCTGATAGGGCTCTTCATCTACAACTGACTTGCCCATGCTGGAGTGGAAGTGCATTTATATCTCAGTCTCAAGGTTTTCAAGAATAGCCAGCAATCTAGATTTTTAAAGAAATCAGATATTGGGACCAGCCCCATGGCCCTGTGGTTAAGTTCAGTGCACTCCATTTCAGCAGCCCGGGTTCAGTTTCTTGGCATGGACCTACACCACTCGTTGGTGGCCATGCCATGGTGGTGACCCACATACAAAATAGAGTAATATTGTTACAGATGTTATCTCAGGGTGAATCTTCCTCAAGCAAAAAGAGGATATTGGCAACAGATATTAGCTCAGGGCGAATCTTCCTCAGCAAAATAAAATAAATAAATAGAAATCAGATATTAACTCATATATAAATGTAGGAAGGTAACTAATCATTATTAATAGAGTTTGTAGTCAGAAAAACCACAACATCAGGGCTGGACTCACTCTCAGCTACCAGTCTGTAGACATCACACAAAGCTACGCACGCTGCGAGAGCAGAGAGAGCGGAGTTTTATCTCCAGGTCATGGTGTATCCACAGTGCAAATTGGCTGACCCTTGGTAGGCCCTCCATATTATTGAATGAATGAATGGTTTCAGGAGCTGATTAAATGCATTCCATTTCTCTTAATCTTATGCTTAACATGAATTCAAAAATGGGACCAATATAATGGTAAAAAATAACAGTACACAGGTAAACTCAGTGAAGTCATGGGCTTCATAAGGTTTAGTACCAGAATTCTTTGCTTATAAGAGGTAAAAAAAGGTGACCTATGGTTAAAAAAATCTAGCCAGTAGTCTTATTTCATTTGGATTTCACAATATTTCAAACCATACAGGTCTATTTATAAAATGTATATGCCAGAAAGTTTCATATAAATTTCCAGATTTTAGAATTTCCTTCAAAATAGACAGGAAATAGACAGGTCTGATATTTTTGGGCCCACATAGCACTGTTTGCTGGATCTGGGAAGTGACTTCTCCCTGAGACACATGCTTCTCCATTAGGCATAGTACCTACAATTACCTATTGTCCCAACACACTGAGGCTCAGGGCCACTTGCCAATCTTTGGGGGGCATTTGTGCAGTCATTTCTCTGAGTCTATGTCTCTGCCAAAAGTGAGAAAAAGAGAAATGAAAACTTATGTTCACACAAAAGCCTGTACACAAATGTTCATAGCAGCTTAACTTGTAACAGCCCAAACTAGAAACAACCCAGAAGCCCTTCAATGAATGAATAAACAAGCTGCAGTACATCCTCACTACAGAACACTACTCAACAATAAAAAGGAATGAACTTTAGATGCACACAACAACTTCTGTGAATTCCAAAAGATTTACACAGAGTGAAAAAAGGTTAATGTACGTGACCACAAGCTACATATTACAGGATTCCATTTGTACATTCTTGAAAACACAAAATTATAGAGATAGAAAACATGGTGGTTCCTGG
This sequence comes from Tapirus indicus, assembly GCA_031878705.1. Classification (NCBI taxonomy): domain Eukaryota; kingdom Metazoa; phylum Chordata; class Mammalia; order Perissodactyla; family Tapiridae; genus Tapirus; species Tapirus indicus. The sequence continues at coordinate 61,366,230 of CM062926.1, forward strand.
AGTTAGGAATGAGAAGAGGAAGGGCGATGCAGGACCGAGGTGAGTGTGGCTATAAAAAGGCAAGATTAGGGGCCAGCCCTGGTGCCCTAGTGGCTACATTCAGCACAATCCACTTCAATGGCGCAGGTTCAGTTTCTGGGCATGGACCTACACTGGTCTGTGCAGCCCACATACTAAAAAATAGAGGAAGATTGGCATGAATGTTAGCTCAGGGTGAGGCTTCCTCAGCAAAAAAAAAAAAAGGCAACATTAAGGATCCTATGGTGATGGAACAGTTTTGGTTCTTGACTGTGGTGATGACACACAAAGCTACACATGTGATAAAATTGCATAGAACTAAATACACACACACACAAGTACATATAAACTGGGGAAATGTGAATAAGAATGATAGATCATTTCAAATGTCAATTTCCTGGTTGCGATATTATACTATAGTTTTGCAAGATGTTACCATTGAGGGAAACTGAGTAAAGTGTACAGGGAATCTCTCTGGATTAATTCATACATCTGCATGTGGATCAACAAATATCTCAAAAAAATGTAATTAAAAAATGGGGAAAAGAAACTGCCTGTAGAGACTTACATAATTAGCTCATGACATGCCCACTTTACCTACCCATGTCACCTGCCTGGTCCTTGTAGGATTTTGAGGGTGTAGCTCCTGACTTACTTACACTGCCACTTCTGCAGCCCAGAATGAATCCCTTCAAAGCAGGCACTGTAGGTTTGAAGCTAGGAACAGTACAGAATCCACAGAGGCACAAAACAGTGGTCAAAATTGAGCATGAAAAAGGGGACCTTGAAATACCTACAGAGAGATATGTCTGATGTTTGCTAATGACAAAAGGGTTAGCAAAGCCAGAGCACACAATAATATTGCTAACTTTCATCTTTGCAAGTGCATTTCTGTGCAAAGAGTACGGGAAGCCCACACATTCTCTGCTGTTTCTTGTCTCCCATGTGAGCTGGGGGAATAATTTCCAGGGTATAATCTGGTTTGGTCTCACAAAACCGCATCATATTAGAATATACTCCTTAGGTATCCTACCATCTACTCAAATATAATTGCTCTGTAATTAGCAAATATATTAAGCAAGGAGGTTGTCCAAACAACGAAGGATGGTTATGGAGAAGAGGTAAATATTGTCAAAGGGTCCATTTTGATCCAGGGTCTTAATTTGTTATGACATGATGAATACGCCATACAATGAAATAAAATACTAATCTGAAGGAAAAAAAACACCTTTTTTATTCCCTTCTAAAACTTGAACAAATGCAACATGAAAGACTGGCCCTGCTATCTATTTGTGCTCCCTCTGCTTCCTGAGTCCAGGAGGAAGAGCGGGTATGTCAGGAACGTGACATGCTTCCAACGCGTCAGGGCTGCCTCCACTTGTCAGCAAGGTGCAGGCTTTCCAAGGCGCAACACTGAAAAGGCTTGACTTCAGGGCTCTGGGGGAGGGGGACAAACCTCTATTTGTTTTTAGTCTTTAGCTCTAATTACATAATACATTGGAAGGGGGACTGGCTTCTGAGGAAAAGCAACAAAGCAAACAAGGTAAAATTGTAACAGGTCAGTCCAGCTATTACCTCTTTGGCCCTCCAGCGTGTGTGTGTGTGGGGGGGGTGTGCGCACGCGCTCACACGCCGGCACGTGGCATTAACAGATAAAGGCAGTCAACGGTGTATGCAAGGCTATCATTTTACCTTTAGTGCACGGTGGCACCCTGATTATCTTCTTGAAATTGGAAGGTAAACGGGATGTTGTAGAAACAGAGGGCCTCCGTGGCAGGTAATAGAGCAGACCTAATTAGCCTTAAGTACCTGTAATCCTAGGAGATGTACGTCGAGATAAAAGCTCGGGAAAGTCCCTTAGGTATGACTAATAGGTCCCCAGAAAGGTTGGCTCTGGATCAGGTGTAGTATGTGAGCCGTGCTGAATGCACCCTATTGATCCAGGAGAGTGTGCCCTTTCTGCCACAAATTGAATTCAAATTGCTTACAAGGGAAGGCATCTGGCTCTACCTGAGTCATATTTCAAAATAATGCTCTTGAATACTAGTTTGGTAGTAGATTGCTTAGTCTTTTTTAAAAACTGTCTTTTAAAATACATCCTCTTAAATCTTGGATATGATTTTGTTCAGAACCATTTTGTCAATGCTATGGACAAGTGTATTAAGACATTTTATATTTTAGAAAAATGGAGAAGAGTTTACTTAAAGATGATGTCTCCTGGGTGCTAGGTGATATAACAGGAAATTTTGTTATTTACTTTAAAGGAAAGATGGATATTTTTTCTGTTTATTAACTATTTTAAGATCTTAAATAATTAGAAATATAGAAGAAAAATACAGGATTTTAATCTACTGGTAATCTAAAACAGTGTTTTTCAAACTTTAGTGGTAGAAACCTTTTATTCAAATAAAATGTTATGACACAGCATCCACCCCCTAGACCTGCCCGCTCCCCTCCTTACACACAATCAGAGTTGATAAAAGCAGGATCCTCTGCATGAAGCCAGGGTGCAGACCTGAGCCCCATCCATTAGGCCCCTCCTCTTCTCTTTGTGAAGTCTTTGAGAGGCTTCTAAGAAACCCTAGAAATCACTGGACTGGGCAATGTTCAGTATTTAAATGGGGCCATATCTAAATTATTTCAGAAGAATGAGAATCTGGGCTATTTTTGAAATCTGTTGCTGAATGAGATGCCATATCTCTTACTAATTAATGAAGTAATCAACACTGCCAGAAAATTCTTCCTAAGCATTGTAGATTTGCATTCTGTTCAGACATTGGGTATCATCTCATTCATTCTACAAATATTCATTGAGCATCTACTATATACCAGGCACTGTTCTAGGAACTGGAGAAGCACAAGTGAACAAAACAGACAGAACACATCGTACTTACAGAGATGAACAACATACAATTAACAAAATAAGTAAAATTTTCAGTAATATTAGAAGATAAGCATGCTAAGGAAAATAGAAGCAGTATAAGAAGGGTCAAAGTTCCAAAGGGTTAGTGGCAATTTTAAATGGGGTATTTAGGGTAAGCCTATTTCAGAAAGTGGTATTTGAACAGAGACATCAATGAGAGGAAGGAGATAGCTATGTGGAATTTCTGGGGAATAAGATACATATAACAGAGTACTTCATACATAGTAAGCACTCCACTTGTATGGATTATGCTTATTCTTGATTTAGCTAAATATTTCTGGATCATGATTCAGTAAGAAAAACCAAAGTCACCATCCTCAAATGTAAAGAAGAGCAATTAAGATAAATGTAAAAATAAATGTAAAAAAATAAAATGTTGCTGTTGTTTAGCTAAGTAGTATGGGTTAAAAGAAAAAGCAAGCTGGCATTTCATAGCCCTTTCAATTAATGGCTTCCAGGCATTTCATAGTGCCGCCCTCCCATTTCTCAGTCATAAAGCTGGGGTTTAGAAGTCAAGTTGGCAAGATAACTAGTGGTGCGCTAGAAGTAGCATGTACCAGCTCATGAAAGCCATTTATGGGCATCTCTTCTTGATTCTCCATTAGTGACGTCACTTTGGTAGACTGAAATCAGCTATGGGGGGTATACTACTCATACCACAGGACTGAAAAACACTGCAGATTTGCCTCCCCCAACCCAAGAACTGGTTGCTAAACATTTACCAGCACATCACTGAAAATAACCTGAGTCAATTTTCAATAGATTCAACTTGTTGTTTTGGTCTTAAAAAGTGTTTCAAGAATTCTTAAGAATACTTCGTTAATAGTCCTAATAGATCAGTTACCAGGGTTATTCCAATAAACAGGTTTTTTTTTCCCATTTAAAAAAATTTGGCCTGTTCTATTCCCAGTCATCATGACCAGAAGCAGAAACTGTCTCTGATTATCTAAAGTTAGGGCAAAACCCTTGTGATGTTCTTTTTAAATGGAGGCTTGATCTATAGTTAGGAATTCTTCTGTTCTCTGTGGAAAATATTTGTCATACTAAATGGAGGTAAAAGTGATACACTGAAGTATAAAAATATTCTGATCAAAACCTACAAAGTATAAATGTGGGATAAATTATATGATAGTGTAGTCTATACATAGGAGTCAATATTTTCCAGATTATGTGTGAAACCTACAGATAACCACAATAATTGAAGATATACTAATTTGAGGGGCTGCATTGACTGCCTCACCTAAGTTTATCTTTGATTCAGCAACTCAGAGTTAACAATGAATTCACGTGATAGCTGTTCTGTCATCAACAAGTACATCTGTTTTCCAGTTTACTTTCAGGATTTAGAAGGCAGTTTTGATCTGGAGCATCAAGGAAAGATTGATCGTAAATCAGACAATTTCTTTAATTCTCAGGATTTTGTGTTGCAATATTTTATGTTCCTTAGTGAAGGGTTGTCATTAAATCAACAATGTTCAGTTATGCTTATTACTGTAATATGCCTTCAGAGGCTAAAAATTGGACCAGGTTTGTTTGAAGGGATGCAAGATACGAACTAGACAGCTGCTTTTTTCTCACTCATTTCACTCTATTACTGGTTAACTTAGTGGAAAAATGTAAATTTTCCAGGGGTTTTAGGCTGAAGGTATCTCAGCCAACGTAGACGTGTGCTTGACTTGAGGTCTAATTTAACTCCCGTGTAGTATTGATCAACGTAGACCACCAGGGACAACTACAATCTTCCTTTGCCAAAGGTAGACAATGGTATAAGAGTAAAGTGTAATAAATGTCCCTGTCCACTCCCATGTCGATTTTCAGCTGCCTTTTGTGAGTGTGTGTGTGTGTGTGCCATTTTGAGTGCATCAGTATTTCACGTTTATTGTAGTGTGATGAAACACCTTTCAAAATGGCCAGAGGGACACTCAGCAGTAAGCGTTTAGGCAGTACAAATTGGAGTGAACAGGAGGACAGTTAGCAGGGAATATTTCTGAGGTCAAAGTAGTGTGGGTAGGAGCTGAATCAGCTAAATGCAGAGTTAAGAGCTACACTACCTGCCGCAAAGTAAATATAGATTACCTTCTTGATGACACATCGATCCACTGGACAAGGATCTTTCAGAAAAAGAGAAAAGCGCAAAAAAATTAATTCACACTGACCAATTTTTTAACCCTTCATCCTGTAACCATCCTCTTTCTCTGTAACTTTCCACTTCACATGATTTCAGTCTGAAAGAATCTATTGAACAAAGTAAATACCTATGCAAAACTCAAAGTCTAAATTTAGCAGAAGCAATTTTGAAAGAAATTAATTCCTCTTCATTTAATTTATGATTCTATACAATCACTACCTTAATGATCATTTCTAGGTCTGAAGAGCACAGCAAGCACTATTAAGTAATTGTTTTGATTATCACATATGGAAAACTTATACACAGGTAGAAAATCAGCCCAATGCACAAGCACCATTTTGAATTAATTCAGCAAATATTTTTCAGCCTCTACTATGGGCCTGCCTGCTCTTATATGTTGAGTTGGAAAATTGCTGTCTTCAAAAGATTTCTTTCAAACGGATTAGTTCATTTGATTAAAACCAACTAGATTTCCGTGAGAAAGGAGTAAGGGTGACTGAGTAATGCGTTTCTTTAGTTAGCAAACATTTATTGAACACATACTTCAAGCAAGGCTCAGTGGCACATGACGGCATATCTGCCTTAAACACTTCGTTCCTTTCCTCAAGGAGCTCACGGTTTGTTTGGGAGAGATAAGCAATTAAAAAATACTGAAGTTTTCCTAGAAGAGATTATAAAATGCAAAAGTAAGACCTGGCAGAGTTAAGAAGGAAAAAGAGAGGCTGGAGGATGGGGTAAGGAAGAGAGCATTCAGAGCAGCAGTAGCACATAGAATGAATAGACAGGACACATTCAGGGACATAGAAAAAGTTTCACTTGTTTTCATACAACCAAAAATAAACGCCAGTTACTGAGGGTAGTTGGAGGGGGTGGGCATGAAGGAGTAGTATAACAAACTGAAATCCCTATCTGCTCCTTGCAGGGTAGAAGTTATACAAAATTATTAATAACAAGTTACTGAGATGATCCCCTGTCCTAAGATTAAGACATAGCAACAAACCGTGGTAATTGACATGATTAATAGAAGAAATCAACTTGAGTTGGACAACTTTCAAGTAGTTTCTTCTGAAACTGTTAGAATTGTAAAGATCCCATTGCATCTCAAAAAAATTTAAAAATCATATCAGTAAAGTTTAAATAGACCTGTCCTGAGAAATGCAATTTTTCAGACTATTCTAAAGTATAATTGTGAATTTTCCTTATGAAATCTTATTTCTCATGTTAGATGAATTCATTGTAAGTGACATTTTTCAGGTACTAATTATCATTGGACAATGAGGGTCCCCTGTATCTGATCAGATCTGCCAAGGGAATTGAAAGAACAAATCAAAGAATCTTCAGAGTTTTGCCAGCCCAAATTCTGAGGAGAGCCAAAGACCATGCAGGAAAGTACAGAGTTTCCTCTTCAGACAGTACAGATTCAGCTAAAGATACATTATTTGCTGACTGTGATGACAAACCTCTGATAGGTTACCCTTAGAAGAGAGTAACCACTTTGGTTACATAGACTAAAACAGCAAGAATTTACTCACTTGCCTAAAACTGATTTCTCTTCTCAGTTTTAGCTTAATTACCCTTGTTTCTGGGCCAAGAGGGCACAAATCTGATATATCGCTCACAGAGGGTGAGCCCCCCTCTCAGAACCAGCCACCCTCTCCCAATTCAACAAATGAGAACTATCCAATTCTTATGGGGCTTGGTCCTAGGTACTGCTTGGGAATGCTCAAGCAGGGGAAAAAATGAAGAGAACCACTGAAGTAAGAACACAGCCCTAGATTTCCTTCATGATCTGAAAGATAGAACATGTATTTTGCAATTAACCAAAGCCTGAAGACAATTTGGAATTGTTTCCTTGGAGAAAAGGGCATGCTTAATATTTTAGCCGAGCAAGCAATTAAGCAATTTAAACATTTTGTATATCATAAGCTAATATGTTCAAGTGCACAGAAGTGTGTAAATAAATAAATAAATAAAAGGTGTAAATAAATAAATCAACAAAAAGTGTGTAGATTGAAGGGGCTTAAGTATCAACTGAAATCATTTTCTTTTAAGTAGAATCCTCAAGTGTATAAACTTATACTTATGAACTTAGTATCTGAAATACTACAGATTCTCTATAACATTAACGTTGTACTGATTTGTGGAGAAATGTGAGGATAATAAAATTTGCTTCTGTATCTTAGGAGGAAGAGAGAGAGAAGACAGAGAGAGAGGGAGTGACAATTGTCTTGGTGATGAATAGATAGCAACTCATCCATTTTATGTCAATCAAAGGTATATCAAAAAGTACTTGGTTCTAATTTCCTTTGTTAAGCAAAATACAAGAGTTTCTTATATGCTTTGTTAAAAAATCATGTTTTCATGTATGTAATATCTGTGAACACATTAGGAGGATAGAATTACTAGTATATGTTTCCAAGTGCGTTCGATTGTATTCCAACTGCAATTTTCTGAACACTAATTTACAGCTCTACTTCAAGCTTACTCCTGCTACGCTGAAGTAAATACTGTATATATTTCAGGAATTCTGTACAAAATTATATATTTGATAACAGAGTCACTGCTCATTCAGTAAACATTGCATAGCTGCATTGTATTCACCACAGTGCCACATGATTTCCACACAGCAGGCACGTGAAAGACAGGAATTTGTAAACGTTAATATTTTGTAGTCAAATCTTTGAATCCCCTGTCAATCATTTCAGGTACTGATTGGAGAAGCTCCAGCATCCCATATCATCATGTGGAGGAGAAGAAAGGTCCATTTTAAAGATGAATTGACTGAGGTAATGACAAATAAAAATTATTTATTAAGATAACATCAAATCAGGGGCATAAAGAGGAAGAGAAGACAGATCACAGCCTATTGATTTAAAGAGCTTCAACCCAGGCCTCCCAGTAGGTGTCAAAAATATAGTCTCCCAGAGAAAATGCTGCTCACTGGAAGGTACCGATTGAGATTGTGTGAGGCAATGCAGCCATCTCACCTCTGAGCATAACATCCTTCACCTTCGGTGTCAGGGATGCTCATTGCCTCCCACTCTATTTTTTTGCTCCAGGCAATGGCTAAGGAAAGAGGAGCCGACGCATGTAAGGTCTGTAACGTATCCAGGGCATCTGTAGACACTGATGGAAAATATTTTCAGTTCAATCGCTTTGAAAGTCTGGATAATAGAGGAGCAGGAGCACTTGTAACTTTGGATAACAAAGTTTTTTTTCCTTTTATCAACATGAAGCTCAGTTAGCAGTTGCACCAAACATTGATTTTGCCGGCCTGTTTGTAGGCACTACAGGGGTCTTTTTAGCTGTGCAGCACAGACATATGCTGAACAGCCTTTGATTTTTTTCTTCCAAGTTTGTTTTACAGGATAGGCCATTGCCAGCATGTGTTGCTCCAGTCATTATATAAGATCCATATCATCACTTTGTATTTAAAAATCACCTGTTCCCACACTCGCCTTTCTCATCTTCTGCCAATCTTGGAGCATTTTATGGTTGTCCCCCACCCCAGTCTGAGTTCTGGGTTTCTTATTAAGAGCTTGTATAAAAACATCATAGCAGTAGACGGTTCTCCTGGGCACCCTCCCCTCACTGCTTCTTGGGCATGCTGTGGAACGCTTATTACTGCGAAGGGAGCACGCACGGGCTTCAAGCAGAGAATAGACCCCTTCGTGTAAACTTTCCCACAGAAGTCTCTGAAACAACTTTTCAAGACCCACATCTCGTTTATTTTCTTCTTTTTTCCTCCTGGTTTGATGTCAGTCATCAATCGAGCAGGAGACGACTCATTTCATTTCTGTGACACACCATCATGGACTTGTGTTGCAACCCTGACTTATTTCGAGAACTTCAATTTCTCAAGTTGAAAGCTTGCGTGTCCCATGGTTGGAAGAGCTATTGATCTGATGTAGATGGACGGCTCAAGAGGAACTGATACATTCCTTACAGCACTTTGCTTTTTTCCTTGCCTTTCCTGGCTACTACATAATGCAGTCTGTCTTGGAGTTTGCTGTCATTTACAAACTTTGATTCTGGCCTCTGGAATATACTCTATTTTTGTATCATTTTTTTTCATGTAAGCTTTGTCCTCATGTAGTATTGCTCCATTTCATTTCAGATGAATTGTCTGTTAACTTAGGAGCTGGCTGTTCTTGGTGCCTTGTACAACTTGCTATAGAAAATATAGGCACTGAGGTTAAGTGATGTTTCCAATGTGTCTTCCTAATGATTTTAGAAAAAAGAATGCACATATTTCTCTCAAAAGACAAGATGCTAATGCAGCAGTAAAAATTAAGAATTTAAGCTATTATTTAAAATAACTAATTTAAAAATCTGTGAATAACCCAATACAGGTATTACATAATGTAATTTTTTAAAATCTGATTTGCAAAATTTGTGGTGGAAATTATTAGTTCTGTATGCCTTCTGTGATGGGAGAAGATGGCTACACCCTGTCTGGAATTTAGACTTAAACTACCCTGGCCTAAAATTCCTTTCTCTGAAAGAGAAATGCATTAATTAAGAGATGAAGAATAATATGACCTCTGGATCTCTACCCTCCAAGACACCCGAAAGAGAATGTAAGAATTATCCTTGTCAGACTTCGTGGAAATACACCTTATTTGATTTTCATTTTCTCCTAGCATTTATTGCAATGATTAGTAAGTGCTAAGCTCTGTGCAAGGCACTTTAGATACATTTGCTCATTTAGTCTTCATAGGGCCTTTGTGAAGTATGTCTTATTTTTATGTACATTTTATAGGTGAGGGCATTTGAATTCATATCTTGCTCTAACTCCACAACTAACAAGAGTAAAGCAACTATCGGAGCCAAGTCTGTCAGAATTTGGAACGTGCTGAGTCCCATAAGGAAACAGAATCCATCCCGGAAAGAGACTTTATTAAAGAGATAACCTACAGACATGTGGTCGGGTTTAAAGGAACCACAAATAAAGGGAGGGACCCAGAGATTAGCATGAATGTAAGCCCTTAGCATCTGTGGGGCTGACTGGGCAAGAGAAACAAAGAGCATAGTTACTGAAGCATAGTGAGAGCTAAAGGTAGGAGGATCCACACCAGAGACAGTGAGTGGCATCAAGATCTCTCTATTTTTCCACCTTCTGATCTCCTGCCTGTGCTTCCCATTGGCTGCACCCTACCAGAAGCCAGCCAACAAGGGAGCCTGGGTAATACAGTCTTTAGGGGTCAGCATTTCAGATCTCAAAACAGGGCAAAGAGGGACAGAGGATAATGGATGGAGTAGGTGGCAGGGGCAAGAAACAAGAACACACACCACGAGTTGGTTATCTGGATAGCAAGAATATCCCAGCTTTCAAATGGCAGCTCAGCCTCTGTCTGCCACGGTCCATTTCTAGGAAGTAATCCACGTTGCAAAAAAAAAGGGCAATGTTCACATGAAACATCTGACAAACCACATAAAAAATATAAATTTTTTTCATATGCATTCTTTCCAGTTTACAGGGTATTTTTTATTTCTTCCTGTAAATGAACTGGGTGTGTATTATATGACATATTTTCTTTAGTGTTGAACTTAAAATGTTCTTAGAAACTTCAGTTGTTTATGTCTAAAAATATATTTTAAAAGTACAAATAACTTTGAAATATAGCCCTAGAACTAATTTTTAAACCTATTCACCTGTTAAAATACATTCATGGAAACTTTTTGTTATTTCTTTAGGTTTTTGGCAAACTAATAACTTGCAACTTCCTTTTCATTGATCATCTTTTAAAATACTTCCATATCCTTAATTTAGTCACTGTCCTCTCTAATGCTACTAAGAAATAATAATCAAATTAGGCAGGGATGAAGAACAGTCATTCCCAAGTTTTCACAATCACACCCCAGCCTTCAGTTCCACCCCCATCCTTTACTCTCTTCATTCGTCCCACGTGTCAGCCAGCCTGGGGTCCCGCCTGTACTGAGCTCATGTGTTGTGTATTCTGTGCTTTCTCTGCCCTTGATTGCTCTAGCTTGAATGCCAATTCTGCATAATCGGAGCTGCCTTGCAACCAGTTTCCCTGTAAATAGTCTCCCTATATTTAGTACTGTCTCCCCCACTCCTGCCAGGGTTATCTTAATGAAAAAACAAATATAATTATACTGTTTGTCCTCCTAATAGCCTCCTCTGTCTGTCAAATGCCCACTGGATGAAAAATCTAAGCTTCTTAACTTGGCAAAGAACAAATTTACAGTCTGGCTCCAACCCACTTTTCTAGCCTCATCTTTTCATTTTGCATCCCATGCACTCTATGCTCATCCAAAGCAAAATCACAGGGTGCTATTTTCCTCTGCCTTTGTTTATGAGGTGCATGGATGTCTCTCCTTTTCCTGGCAAACTTTGTCTATCCATTCATCCATCCATGCATCCATCCAGCCATCGATCCACCTACTCATCCATCTAATCTCCTGTTAATTTACTTATTCATCCAATTTAAAGATTGCGTTAGCCTCTATTTTGGGTCAGGTAATCTGCTAGGAGCTGGAGATTCAATGGTGAGCAGAAACAGACGGCTCTTGCCAGCGTGAGGTTTGGTCTAGTGATGGAGATAGATATTTATTAAATAACTTCCCAAGTGTAGTAACAAACAAAGATAAATTTTGTTATGAAGAAAAGGAGCACAGTTCCATGAAGATGCTTAACAAGGTGATCTACCTTTGACTTTTGGTGGTAGTGAAGAGGAGTCCATAAGGGATATCTCTCCTGAGAAAGTGATGGGTGAGCTGAGATATGAAGTTGAGAAGGAGAGAACTTGGGGAAAATGGGAACGGGAAAGAAAAACATACCAAGCAGAGAGAATGCATGTGCAAAATCTTTGTAGAGGGAGAGAACATGACACGCTTGATAAGAACAGAAAACAAAGGCGGATAGTTATTTTTTTCTAGAACAGAGATATCTAGAAGGAAGGAGTGTAAGATTTAAATGAAGAGTAGGGATAGACAGGCACTAGCCCATCCAGGCATTGTGGACTCTGGTGAGGATGTATTGGCCTTGTCCATTACCCAGGGGCAGCCATTGTCTGTGGAAGGCAGGTGAGTGATGTGACTGAGTTTGTGCTTTATCACTTGGGCTGCAGGTAAAACTGGAGAAGGGTCAGCGATGAAGCAGGTCAACTCGTTAGGAGGCTATTTCCCTAGTCCAGTGAGAGAGGACAGTAGGTTGAACTTGGATAAAGGTTGTAGAAATAGAGGAAGGTGTGCAGAATTATCAGACAATTGAGGAAAAAATAGACTAGAGGAAGAGGATGGAGTCCCGGACAAGTCCGGTTTCTGACTTGTGCAGCTGGGAGATCCATTTGCTGAAGCAGTATTTGTTACTCGAGCCCACCTTAAATTTTATTTCCTACATGAATTTTTCCTTGACTTTCATAAAGCAAATTTAAACATGCCTTCCTTGTGCTACCACAAATATTTCCATAAGCTATGACTCAACTTACCACACTTATGAACTTTATGAACTTGACAAGACTTGTATTTTATTCTTCTTTGTTTTACTGGTACTCACATATAGGAGGTGCTCAATCAGAATTTAGTGAATGAATGAATGAATGAATGGACTTCTTTTATACTTCATATAAAGAAACTCCTCATCTAAAGTAAGGATACAGACATTCAAAATACTGAATATGGATGAAATCTAAGAGATTGTTTGGCCCAAATCTATTCTTTCAAAATAAAGTAATAGATGCTCTGGGTTCTAAAGTAATTTACTCCGTTTTAAATATCTAGAAAATGTGGAGCTAGCCGAGGGCCTTTCTTCCACTCCTCTTGTATGAATGACCACTCCACTTCTGTACTTGTCTTCTCTGGTATTTCTTCCTGATAAAGATAACTCTATCTTCTAACTGACTTCACTGGCAGCTTCCTTTAGGGTTAGTAACTTCTCTATACTCATTTATCGTGCAGGCAAGCTCTCAGACATTACTGAGGAACCATAGTTGCACCTTATCTATAATTATTTACAGATTAGTTTAACAGTTACAGAAAACTAAAGAAGAATAAAATAAATGTGTTTTAAGAACCATAACAAGGAATGAATTGAGTTAATGAATGTTACCAGGGTATTGTATTAATTATAATTTAATGTAATATGACAATCACAATTAGATCGTGATGTATGTTTAAAGTGGCTTTACAAATTACATTTTGAAGCTATATTATGAGTACAGTCTGGCAATTTTATTGCAGTCTAAATTGAGTTTTCTCTGCTCTCTCCTTCCTGCTCTTCATCCCTCTCCCATTTATCAGGTCTGGAATAAGATGTCTGAAGCACAGTGACACATAAAAAGAAAGGAGTAGAAAGGTTATATACTTTTTCATATTTGAAGTAACCTACATATTAGTTCATTTTGTCTCCATATGTGTGTTTCTAGATACAAAAACATAAAAATATGCATTTCTCAGTAGTATGCCAAAGTATTCTAAATGTGATATACATAAATGTGATATACATCTCACATGTGAGATATAGATATGGTATTCTATCTTTTATATGTATATATACAATTTAACTGGTCATAACACAGAAAGTGTTACCCTCTTAATAATTTTCTTGTGGCACCAAGAATATAAACAAATATTTCTTCTTGAGATCTAATATGTTCAGAGGAAATATTTCAGTAGAGAAGTCAGGCCCTGCTATAAGAGGGTCGCTGGTCAATAAAGGATTGACAACATGGATACTGTGTCTTGTAGCCTTTTCACAGGATATTACAATGATAATAGTAATGATTGTGACTATAACAGCTAATATTTATAAAAATGTTTATTACATGTGTGGCACATGGATAATTTTATTAAATTCACACCTATGTGTACATATTATTTTGTCCTCGTTTAACATATGAGGAAACTAAGCCTCGGAAAGATCAAGTTACTCACTCAAGTTACACAATTAGTAAGAGACTGAGCATGGATTTGAAAATGTATCTCAGCTCCCAGAATCTGACACCTGTGCTAGCCATTTCTCAGTTAGTTATTCCTCAGATTCCAACTCATTGATCCCATACACTTTCCTATTTGTTTATCTGTTTTGTTTCATTCCTTCTTGAGGAAATGTGAGGGTTAAAAATAATAATAGCGTAATGACTATCCTTGGCTTGTCTGTCTAGCACCTTATTTACTATGAATTGCACTTCAACACCGCTGTCAACATGATTCCAATGTTCCTATAATGTTGCCTTTTAGGCACAGGGCTGAGCACCTGTTACAAGACCGATCAATATATATCTTTCCAAGGAATTTTGTAGATAGAAAGATCGGTACCTCTTTGATGCTTAAATATATATTATGAAAAATTGGGCTATGTCCACATGGACTGAGAAAGTAGCCAGAGGACCCCATGCTGTAAGGGAAGGCTGCATTCAGTTGTTAGTGAATTCTAGCAGAATTCCTGTCCAAGTGTTTATTTCACTTTTTTAGAAATATCTCAAGATTCTTATGATAAATCACCTTTTCACTTAGGCTATGCTAAATTGGGTATGCATAAATTTTAATCCAAAGGAAAAACTCAGCATATCTACTGTAGTCCTAATCCAGTCTTAAAAATTTGACTCTTGTCCTTATTGAATAAAGTTCTCATTTGGCTGTTATTCATTCAACACCAAATATGAGCAAGTGTCTACTCTTTGCCAGGAAGTTTGCTAAATATTGGAAATATAAATGTAAAGAAAAAGCAATCCCTGTGCAAAAGAAGTTCCAAGCTGATGGAAGATATTCTCTCCCTTTAAATAAAGAAAAGGGAAATGTTTTGTGAAGGTTAATGTTTTATGAAGTGGAAGGATTTTCTCACATCTCATGCCAGGGATTGGGTTGGGGTAAGGGTTAGACTTTCCTTATCTGATTCAGAGCAATCTTATTTGGGGAGTGGGGAGTCATTCTAACTGCTGGCACAGCCGACTTCCTTTTTTGGGGGAAATGTTAACAGTTAGTGCTGGCCTTGGACACATCCATGAAGCAGGTGAAGTTTCAGAGTCTTTCAACATCCTCTTTATAATAACTTTCTCTCTTGACCCCAAGCCTATCATTCCGAGGCCCTCATGGTTTCCTTTCAATGCCAAGGCCCACTCACTTGATATCCCCAGGATGTCCCCATGTTCCTAATAAATCTGTACTCCTTCCAGTAGCAAAGGATTCTAAGCCTGGGTCTCCTTCACTTTTGCTTGATAAAGGCTAGCTAGTCTGACAAACCAACCCATGGGAATGTATCAATGGATACTATTTAACCTATGTGGTTTCAATATGCTACAAATCGGAAGAACAAATGTTGTTAGGGACATGGGCTCATAGATAAACCAGTCAAGATATTTTTGAGCTCTTCTCAGTTACAATTAAAGATGTGCATTTAGATATTGAAGATATCTAAATATCTATCTAGGTATTGAAGATAAGATTCAGGAAGTGGAGTTGTTTTCTTTAAAATATTTTTTAATTGCCTATTCATTCACTACCTTTTTCAGGGTTCAGAGTTGCTAGGTGTCTAAACACTGATTCACCCTAATGGCTTCCAGTTTCCTCTACCTTTTTTTTTTTGTAGGGTGCATCTTCCCTAGCCCAATACAGTAAGATTCAACCTTTTTCATTCTTCAACACTGTATAGTACATAGCTCATTGTTGGGAACCTCCTAGGTAAATCTTAAAAATTTATCATGATTAATAAAAGAATGAATCCAGAATTTATATAGATATAGATATAGATATAGATGATATAGATATAGATATAGATATAGATATAGATATAGATATAGATATAGATATATACTGGATCAAAAAATATAGTCAGATTGCATTCTTTTTCAATTTTATTTCTCCCACCCCCACCCCCCACTTCTGGCAACCACCAGTCTGTTCTCTGTATCTATAAGGTTGGGTTTTTTTTCAGATTCCACATATAAGAGAAATCATATGGTATTTGTCTTTCCCTATCTAACTTATTTCACCTAGCACAGTGCCCTCAAGGTCCATCCACGTTGTCACAAGTGGCAAGATTTCATTCTTTTTCATGGCTTAATAATATTCCATTATCTATCTATCTATCATCTATCTATCTATCTATATCACAGTTTTTAAATCCATTCATCCATCAGTGGACACTTAGGTTGTTTCCATATCTTGGCTGTTGTAAATAATGCTGCAATGAACATGGGGGTCATGTATTTTTATGAGTTAGTGTTTACATTTTCTTCAGATAAATACCTAGACGTGGAATTGCTGGATTATACAGTAGTTGTATTTTTAATTTTTTGAGGAAAATCCATACTATTTTCCATACTGGTTGCACCAATTTACTTCCCACCAACAGGGCAAATGAGTTCTCTTTTCTCCACATCCTCTCCACACTTGTTATTTATTGTCTTTTTGATAATATCCATACTAACAGTTGTGAAGTGATATTTCATTATAGTTTTGAAAATTAAGGACGTTGAGCATCTTTTCATGCACCTGTTGGCCATCTGTATGTCTTCTTTGGAAAAATGTCTATTCAGATTTTCTGCCCATTTTTAAATTGGATGTTTATTTTTTTGTTATTGAGTTGTATTAGTTCTTTGTATATTTTGGATATTAGCCCCTTATCAGATACATGATTTACAAATATTTTCTTCTATTCAGTAGTTGCCTTTTCATTTTTTTGATGGATTCCTTTGCTATGCAGAAGCTTTTTAGTTTGATATAGTCTCACTTGTTTATTTTTGGTTTTGTTACTTTTGCTTTTGGTGTCGAATTAAAAAAATCATCACCAAGGCCTATGTCAAGGAGTTTATAGCCTATGTTTTCTTCTAGGAGTTTTACTCTTTCACATCTTACATTCAAGTCTTCAATCAATTTTCAGTTAATTTTTGTGTAAGGTGTAAGATAGTGGTCAAGTTTTGCTCTTTTCCACGTGGCTAATTTTTCCAATACGATTTATTGAAGAGACTGTCATTTCCCTATTGTATATTCGTGGCTTCTTTGTCATAAATTAATCAACCATATATGTGTAGATTTATTTCTGGGCTCTCTTTTCTGTTCCATTGATCTATGTGTCTGTTGTTATACCAATACCATACTGTTTTAATTACTATAGCTTTGTAATATAATTTGAAATCAGAGAGCATGATGCTTCCAGCTTTGTTCTTCTTTCTCAAGATTGCTTTGTCTATTCAGGGTTTTTTGTGGTTCCATACACATTTTAGGATTATTTGTTCTATTTCTTTGAAAGATGTCATTGTAATTTTAATAGAGATGGCTTTGAATCTATAGATTGCTTTGGGTGGTATGAACATTTTAACAATATTGATTCTTCCATTCCATAAGCATGGAATATCTTTCCATTTATTTGTCTTCTTCAATTTCTTTCATTAATGTCCTGTAGTTTTCAATATACAGGTCTTTTGCCTCCTTGGTTAAATTTTTTTCTAGTTATTTATATTTTGGATGGATAAATTCCTGATCATATAAAATCTGTGTTTTCTGTGATGTTAACAATTAGATCTCTTTAGAGACTAGCATTTCTGAAAATATCTAGTATTGACCTTTGGTTCAAACATAGAGTAACTATAGGGTTAAAAGGTTTGAAAGAAGCTTTTGTGGGTTCTTTTGGTGAGGAAGATTGGCCCTGAGCTAACATCTGTTGCCAATCCTTCTCTTTTTTCTTGAGGAAGATTGTCACTGAGCGAACATCTGTGCCAGTCTTCCTCTACTTTATATATGGGATGCCACTGCAGCATGGCTTGATGAACGGTACATAGGGCTGTGCCCGGGATCCAAACTGGCAAACCCCAGGCCACCGAAGCAGAGTATGTGAACTTAACCACTATGCCACTGGGCCAGTCCCTAAAGAAGCTATTTTTTTAAGATAGAAGCTTTGAAATTAAAATGTTTCTGAGGTTATTCACTATGAAATAGATCTAGAAGAAAAATAAAATACTATCTCCAAATTCCACTTAATGAAAAGTATAAAGCTTCAGACAGATGTTTCAAATGACAGGTGTTTCTTTTCAAAAGTATGGTTTGATTGGAAATATAAGAAGTTAAAGGTGATGGCAGAGCAATAATAATGTATGTGGACATAAAAGAACAGACATAAAAAATTGCAAATAAGAAATTACTTCTAAGTCACTTGGCAACATACTACTGAACATTCAAATTGTACTCTTTAGAGTTTTATTTGAAGAAAAAGAAAAGTTCATGAAGTTCTTAAGAAACAATAAATTTGTTAAGTTCTAATGTTTTTTATTTCTCCTCTCTAGCCCCAAAGTCTATCCATGATGTATTAACTCCAATCTCTCCATTCTAGTAATAGGAAGGATTTTGACCCTCTTTCTATTTGACAAGTAATCCACTTTGACTTCAGATTTGTGTTTTTAGAACTGACCTCTCTAAACATGACTACTTTAAGTACTACTTTTCAATTGCCTTATGATACTATTTTTCAATTGCCTTATGATAATTCATGTATGAAATGACATTCAATTGTTAAATATAATTCTTAGTCAACCATAATTGTTGACTAATTTGCATGTAGCTCACCCAATGTGCAAGATGATGATACTTGTTATTATGCTGTATTTCTTCTGAGAATCATTTTAAAAAATATCTTACAGTTTCCAACTGGGGAACTCAAGCCCTATCACCTTGATCATAGTTTGAGGACCAAATGAACCAAAGGAAGCACCTACTGATGTCATACTTTTCCCCAATAGACTCATTGTCTTATTTTATTTTTCTTATGGGTAGTATTTTAATTTACAGATGGGCTTGCATTTGTCATTTCATTTGCATTTTAATTTGTATTCATTTTTTTGAAAGTGGGAAGCAAATCAACAACTTCAAGTTCCATTGATGTGATTGACAATATAGCAATATCCTGTTTTTATTTAGTGCCCATCTGTTTTCAGATTGCTAAGAATTAGATTCATTGAATCTTCATATGATTCCTTAAATGTATATAAGGAGCAAGTTGTCTTCGAGTTTTCTTTAGAGAACTGATTCGTTTCACTTTCTTGTTTCAGGTGAAAGAGAAGTAGAGTGAGATATGAATAAAGAGAAAGAATCCAGTGTCTTCGTTGCCAATACAGAATGTTTATGGATCAGACATGGAACATTCACCACTGAGCTAAAAAGTCAGAGGGAAAGCACTCCAGAGAGAATGAACATCAAGCAACTATTTTTCATGAGAAAATAAGAATTGTTAATTCAATTTGAAAAGAGAAAAGTGATAAATATGCATTTTGATTGACTTACTAGTATAATGTCCTACTTCCTGGGTTTCTATAACTGTCTAAAAAGGCCAGACCACTGCATACTTAGCATTGCTGATACCCAGATAGATACTGCTCCCTCCTCTCTGTAACAAAATTGGTTTCAGTAATACTTATAGAACAATCAGTAATAATCGTCATTTCCTTTATTCATCTCTAGTTGTGAAACAGTTGGCATTTAGAGAAAGAAGTATATTGGTGGTACTAATGTCCTTATCCTGGTTGTGAGAATGTATAGTTTTATAAGACGTTATCTCTGGGGAAACTTGGTGAAGGATACATGGGATCTCTCCATATTATTTCTTATGGCATGTGAGTCTGTAATTATCTCAAAATAAGTTGTTTAATTAAAAAAAAATCAATCAACTACAAATACACCACATGACAGGAACACTGACTTTATTTTTTTCTGTTCCTTCTAGTTTGTACATGTGTATATATAGTATCTGTTTACCCAGTTGCCATCATTGTGTACAATTTTATACTGTGTTTACTTTGTTTAACATTAATCAATAACCTCTTTTCCCTGTTATATAGTTTTCATAATTATTATTATTGATGACTGCACAGTCAAGTAGATAGGGCGTAATTACCCCTTTCTTTGGAAATCAAAATGTCCACCTTTCATTTACAGTAGAACAACTCTACATATGAATGATAGCAAAGGAAATAAATTAGAAAAGAAAAGTAATTTAAAGGCCTAAACTTCCTCATGGCAAGAGGGAAAAGATGTGGGGGAATTTGATTTTCTAAAAGCTGTAAAATCTTATAATTTGATGTTGCAATAGACTTTCTACCAAAAATGCTATAGCTTACATATTTATTTTTAAATTTAAGAGAAATAAAAAGAGTTTGTACATAATGAGTACATGGAAATTTATTATACTTTTGTCTACTTTTTATATGTTTAAAATTTCCAATATTAAAAAGATTTTTTAAAAAATAATTTGCTGATAGATTTTCCCAACACCCTCGGAAATAGTCTGAAATACCCCTTGGTCAGCAGACCACCAGTGGCCCATGTGGCACATTTGTGAAAATTTTTAAAAATACCTTTTCCTAATTGTCAAGGACAAGAAAAGAGGTGACAATGTAATGTAGGGTATTGGATGAGATCCTGAAACAGAAACAATATTAGGTAAAAAGTGAGGCAATCTGAATAAACTATGGCCTTTAGTTAATAATATGGTTTGAATTTTGGTTAATTGTGACAAATGTACTATACTAAAATAAGATATTAATAATAAGAGAAACTGATCTAGGAACTCTATACTATCTTGGCAATTTTTCTTTAAATCTAAAACTGCCCTAAACAAAGTCTATTTTAAAAAAAGATGACATTTCATGCCAATGATGGTATTCAAATTCAATAGTATTTTTCATTGATAAATGAAAATTTGCAAGCAAAAATATTACACTTCACACTGTTTCACTGTCTTAAATTTGAACACAAATAAAAATTCCAAGTGGTCACATACAATGGCAGAATCGAAGTAACTCAAGTCCTATTGTAACCGCAGGTCAAACACAGTCTTTGTAACCACAGTTCAAATGCAGAAATATGTCGTACCACTGGAGTTGGAGCCAGAAACTGAACCTGAAGGAAACTTAAATAATTCCAAATCTCTACTAGCTTATTCTGCTAAGGAAACACATGAGCTGGACCTCTTTTTTGAGTCATGGACCAACTGTAACCTGGAGATCTCAGAACTGCCTTCCATGTAGAATACTATGTTTATTAAAGGAGAAATTCTTAAAACAATAAAATAAAAAATAAATTTATAAATATACATTTTACTTAAGAGTAACCACATCAATTGTTTAGAACCTACAGCCAAAATATTTTTCAGAGGGAGATATATTTTATCACTTACATTGTTTATCATCGCTGGCACATCGGTATAATGAAAAGCAAATCAACCTGTAGTTGGTTGTATTTTTGTCATTAAATCTCAATGTCCTTTCTTGCCTGTACCCAGGTTATGCTGTTCCTACCACCCTACCCTTGGTATACCACTGAGCCAGACACAATTTTACATCCTGGAGGTACAGCAGTTTCCTTCCCTCAAGAAGCTTATAGTTAAGTGGGAACTCAGATGATAAGTAAATAATCAGATAGGGAGATAATTTCATACAGTGTTAAGTGCAAGGTAGAATGCACTGCCACCAGAACGTCAAAAGGCCTACCAGGCACTGAGCCTCCTTGTAGGAGAGGATGCAAGGTGCAAGAATTTGTGTTTACTCTGGAGAGGATATCCCAGCCCATCTTCTGGCCCCCAGGACTTTAAAATCTTTACTGAACCCATAGATTTCTGAGTCTTCCTAGGGTTTATCTCCCATTCTCTGGAGTGAATATGTCTTACCAAGTCTGCCGGTGCACCAGCCACCTCTTGCTCACTTTGTCCAATCAGCATGATGCCGTTAACGAAATGGATCAGTGTGATATGTGAAGGGATGGACAGGATGTCCCAATCTCATCAGACTGTATTATGAGAGAGGGAAGAGAACTAATGTATCCCTGAGGTAAAACTGTAAATGAATATTTTTTGTCGTATGAATTTCAATTATTTCTGATCCTTCTTTTTGATTGGAATTGAAAAGAGTACATTTACCAGATAAAAGGCCTTGTGCCAGGAACCTGAGCCTTTATTAATCTGCTCCAGCAATGACACCACATCCAGCCCAGTAGACATGAGATGCTCGTACGTGATTAAGCCTGAGGTTGTCTATAGTTACTCTCTAGTTTCTACAGGAAGCCAAATAGAAAATTAAGTGGGAACATGATAGGACCACCACCCCTGCATCCTTTTGATCTTTAGTTTGGTTCTAACCTCTACCATCCCCCACTCCTCTACCCTGGGGATGCAATATTGATTTTGAATTACTATCTTGGCCAGGAGTAGGAGGCAATTTAGAGGTTTCCAGTTAGCCTTCCCCACAGGAAAGATCCAGTATGGGATTTTTTTCCAGTTGCTAAATATGTCAATTCTGATTTTACTAGGAAAAAGACCGTTGGGGCCCACTGTGAGCTGACATTTAGCCAGGACTCCATTTGTTACTTGGCCCCCATAGCCTCCACTCTAACAGGAGGAGTCATGATGACATTTGTTTCTCTAGGTTTTGGTGTCAACTCAGACACTGTGTCTGCTAGTTTTCCTAATGTCTTTCCCCAGTGTATAGTCACCTGAATAAACAGCTTTAGGACCCTTTGGCAAAGAACCGGGAGGAGTCATCATTGTATCTACATACCAGTAGGTGTCCTAGGGCTACCACTTAAGTCAATGGGTTCTGGATCTGAAAATTGGTTCAGATTTGGAAACTGAACAGGGATCATGACTTTTAATTGAGGCTATGGCCCTCAGACTCCTACTCTTAATTGTTTGGTTTTAGATGTTAGGCAGCAAGCATGTTGGCTACTCTGTTGGAAATTTTGGCCCTAAGGACAACAAGCTCTATTAACTATCTTCACAGCTCCTTGCAGCCCTTGGCCACACCTCCTACCTTGTCAACTGTTATGGTAGTAGTGGTCCCTTGACTCCTGAAAGTGAAGCACAGCAGCCTGGCCTCTCTCACGATGGTGCCTCATCAAACTTACGGGTATTAATGAGCCCAGCTCTATGACCGCCTCTCCTATCTCCAGCCCTGGCTTGTGGAACAGAGCCACCAATGAAATTCTGGTGGCCCTCTCACCAGTGCATTCTGGTCAGCTTTGGTAAATGATCTGTCCTTCTGTGGAACATAATCCTTTGGTTGGTTTTCTGGCCTCATATAACATATCTATTCCAGCAAGCCTACTTCATTCAGCCTCTTTCCCCCTTCCTCTACCATCTCTTAGGGCAACTTGGGCATTTCTACTTCACTCATCATTGGCTGTCACTTTCTCCAGACCTCTAAAAGCCACAATAGCATAGAGCTTCCTTCATCATTTGAGGTCCCTGCCAGGATATTAAATCCCATATGCTGAGACACTGCACCTAAATTATTGAAGTTATGCTTCTCAAATCTTACATTCCAGTTCCTTTAATAAGCACCCTCAAAGTCTAATCCCAGTGTTATTCCTCTGGCTCCTGCCAGAATGTGCTAGTTAATTTTTGCAGCTCCTTCAGTGTATATTTCTCTCTTCCCTTGTGAGGCTTGGGACTTCCCAAAGAGGGGACTTAACCTTAGTCTTTGCCTAGCAGCCCAGAGAGGAGGTGGAGACAGCTCCTGAGAGGAGCACCAGCTGCCTTGTGGGACAGAGGGGCTTTAGAACATTTCCCAGCACATGGTAAGTGCTAACTCTGACTAGAGAAGTATGGACAATTTCTGCAAATTCTGAGGCTTCTTGGGGTCTCAAAAGCCAACATCATCAAGGCATCCATCCAGCTGTACCTATTCCATTTTTCATGTTTCTAAGTTTTCCCAACCATGTGCCCAACTTTAGCAAAGCAGATCTGCTTTGGCTGAGTATTTAAACATCATTAGGGCTCTGTATTCCTAAATGTTAGATCTTTTGTGTCTGCTCTTCTACTTAGTCTTTAACTGTCAATAGCCCTCAATTTCTTATTATCCCTCTGTGGGGCATCAATAGAACTTAGTAGAAAGTAGTCAGCTATGCTGTCTTTGTAGGCATTGTTTCCTCATAATTTTAAAATACTTGAATCATCTCACCTAGGAGAGCTTTCCCCTCCGCTAGGATGTTTTTCCAGGTCACTTCAGGTAAAGCCTTTAGCAATTAGACTGTTACGATGTACCACATACACTCAGAACAGCATCCTCTTTGCCAGCTGGCTGGTGGGTAAGCCTATTCCAGAGGCCCATCACAATGTCTTTACTCAAAATATTCCCAGCACTGCTTGTATTAGTTTGGGTTCTCCGAGACACAGATACTAAGATGAGATTAGAAGTTCAAGAAATTTATTAGGGAGGGTTTGGAGGAAATTCTTTCCCTTAGAGCAAGACCAAATGGAATTCAAAGGCAGATGGTTCAGGATCCAATGGCATGAGTAGATAACCAGTGGAGGAGATGCGGAAAAGGATAGCAATAAAACAGGAGCTTTGTCCAGAAGGAGCAACACTATTCCTTCCCATGGCAAGTAGGAGCAATCATAGGGAGAATAAATGGAATTTGAGGGTGGCTAGGCTAGGATGTGGGCAACTATACCAATCAGCAGGGCTTTTAACCTGACTTGGCAGAGACTTTCTTGAGTATAGCAAGAGCCTCACCTGCATAGTATTTCTTAATATGCTGAAAAAATATGTGCCTTCTTTGTAAAAATGCAGGGATACATTAAAACAGGGAACATCTTCTGAAACAATTAGATAATAAAAAAAAATTATAGTCATTATTTGGAAAATCACAACTGTTTGAATTCCTTAGTCTTAGTATGTGGTTTAATCTATTTTAAATTACTTTTGATAAGAAAGGGAGACATTATAAGAAAGATGTTATAAAAAATCATGTTTAATAGCATGATTCCAGAATTCTAGTCAAAGAAATAAGATAAGAAAAAAATAAGTATTGGAAATCAAAATAAAATATCTTGTTTAACATAATTATCCACTAAAACAGCTCAAAATGATCAATGGGGAATCAATTAAAGCTAAATTCAATGCAAAAATGCTCTCAATCTGTACATAAAGATTCCTTAACACATTATTAAAAATCATAAAAATAACTCAAAAAATTACATGGATATGCATATGTTCCTGAATGGAGAATTTCAATATTCAACTACAGGCATTTTTCTCAAATTGAGTTGCACATTCTATGTAATTCAAATTTATATTCCAATATGATATTTTTATAACTTGACAAAATTATTTTGAAATTTATCTGAAAAATAAGCAAACAAAAATTGTATATTTATAATAAAAATAATGAGGCACACTTCTATTTCTACATATTATAACATATCATAAAGCCACAGTTATTTAAAAAGTATGGTCTTATTGCTAATATAAAAGTATAGATTAATGGATGAGAATATATAGCCAAAAACCAGTGTAAATAATTTTTTATTTTGATTTTGTTAGTAAAGATAGTAGTCCAAATAAGTAGTGAACATATGAATCAATAAATTGCACTGTGAAACACAAATTTATGGACTTAGGAGCAATTATTATTCAATGGCTAACATGTCTAAAATGACTAACATGTTAAGAGTGTAACTAATACCCTTATTCTAGGAACATCTTGTTTGCCAAGAACTGAGAGTGTCCCTAGAATGTGGGACTGTCAGATTTAAAACTGGAGCAATCCCAGGAAAACTAGGGCAATTTGCTCATGCTAGATGATGCCACAGTAGAGTAGTGGAGGTCATTGTGTAAAGAACTGGTGGTCTGGTTCCTGAGACTATCAATAGATACTCTCACCCTCCCTGTGGACTCTTAAGGTCCGAGGGTGAGTAGGTAGTTAAATCAGGCAGGGCCTCTTGGAATCGGAAAGAATATTGGAGTTTGCTTCAAGTGAAAGGCCCCCAGCTGGGGCTTTTGAGGGGGAGTGACTCATGTGCGTCCATATGGCATAAAGCATTTTTCCAGCTGTGAGAGAGAGAATAGAGATGCCTCCTTCTTCCTAGACAACCGATTGGGAGGAACTGCATCAAAACATTTCTATGGCTATTTTTGAGTGGTGAGACTTTTGTTTTTCTTTTTAATATTGCTTTTTCTAATTAAATTTACTGATAATCATTACTATTTTAAACAAAACAATATCATTTTAAAGAGTAAGTTTTGTAATATGATCTGAAGAAAGAGAGAAAAAGATCATGAAAGAATGCATTTCCATTCAATTAAATGTAAGTCTAATAAAACGGAACTTCTCATCGAAGTTTGTAATTCACTTAAGCCAACTGAAGAAAGTGAAAAGATGCTCTCCCTTATGCAGACTTTTTTCCTAGAGGCCACAGTCCAGTCTTTGATCTGGAATTCAGAGGCCATCCATCTGAATATAATGAAAAGGGACAATTTGTACTTAAAAACAACAAAAAATCAATTTGCCTATATCAGCAAAGAGATGGTTGCTATATAGTTTTACTTTGAAGGTTTTAAATATATCAGTAATGCAAGGCTTAAACTTATATAGACCTGAGCAGATAAATTTAACTCTTCCTTTCCTTGGACAGTCACAAATTCTAAAGCTCTAATCCAGATAATAAAAGTAAAAATAAAACAAAATCCTATCCATAGGCAGAAGCACGATAGTACAGCCCTTTTATTATATTGTTGGTGTCCTAGGCAGACTCATGAAGACTATAATAGATTAACTATTTGGAGATGATATTATTAAATATTTAATCTAATGTCATTTTTGATGTTTCTAACAAGGACACTTTCTAGATTTAGCATTGTCTGTCAATAGCAATAATTTTACACACACACACGCACACACATACAGTTAGTTTGTGAAAGTTACTACATGCAAAAGCTTCAGTAAAAACGAACCATAAATGTTTTTCATATTAATGACCACTGAATTTTTTTCTTATCCTTATTCATGGACAATGATAGTGTCAGTTGTATCACTTGACACTCTGAAAGATAATGGCTAGATAATTACTTGTTTTTCTGCACACCCGTGTCATTACAAATTAGTGAAGTCTACCTCAGATTGTCAGCATCCAGTTCCATTGATCTCTTGGTGAGTTTCTAAAAGCAGGAAGTTAAAGCGATGTGCAGTTAATGCTGGCGGCTGCAAATAGACTGCCTACAGGACTGTTTTTGTAAAGAAAATTTTCAATTAGTGAAAGCCATGGGCATCAGCTTTCAAAAAGAGGAAAAAGAACTTCCCTATTAATCTTTGATCTTTTCTGCTGCATCATATTTTTCGTGAAAGAAAGTTATGTGCTCCTGCTCAAAAAGCTTCTACAAAATAATTTTGTTTTCAAGACAAAGAGATTAAGACTTGGAATCTTTATTCAAATAAAGGTGCAAAAATAAAGTGTTAAATTTAGATCCTGTTTATAAGAGATTCACTAGATTTAAAATTAGCTATGAAGTAATAAAGTAAGTGAAAGAACTTATTTCATTCACTTTTATTTGAATTGATAATATCAGTATCTCATAGTTTGGCTTTGCATGATCATTCCTTCTTGATCTTTCTCTGTCTTACCATCGCTTTATGAAACTTGGTACTTTTAGAGGTTTCTTGGATTTATGAAGTCTTCTTTCAAAAATGTTGTTTTTGACTTTTGTTCTCTTTGTGACAGGGGGTAACTGTGACAGGAGAGAAGGAAAACTCTGCATCTCTTCACTGTTTCTGTTAGTCATGAATTTCCATGCACTTTTCTATTTTATTTCTCCCTCCTCCATTAAAGAAAACAAAGTTGGTTCACGTCATGTACTGGATGTGGACATCCAGAAGGTCCACACATAGAAATAGATGCTAGGGATCAACAGGAGAGAAAAGTAATCTGAGGTGAGTTATAGTCCCGCCAAAGTATCAATAAAACATGGACATGGCCTGGAAATGGGGAGGAAGGTTTCTTGGGGCACATTGACCAGAGTTGTAAATTTTTAGCAAAAAGCATTGCACAGAGCAGGGACTCTATGGGTTGTTGCATTGGATTGTATCAGAGGGTTTAACCACCTCTATTTAAAATAAATAAATATGTTCCTCTTAAAAGCAAACAGCCTCTATCTCTTACAACTATAGGGTTAATAAGAAATTCCAACCTTGCTGGTGTCCAAATGGTAGCTTTGTTCCTGAATCCTAAATCTTTCATATGGAAGCAAGTAGAGTAGGATAGACCGGTAGCACTCATTAGGTATGGGTGATCCTAGGGAAATAAGAAATGAATGCTTAGTAAACTCTGATTACTGGTTAGATTGTTTTATTTTCTTACCACAAATGTGAGTAAATTTGCAAATGCAAACAATTAAATTTTAATAATGTTTAGAAAATATATTAGTAATATTTTTATAGATAACAGATAAGAAAACTTCAAAATTTGTGATAACATAACAGTAATTTTAATTCCAGTAGTTTAGTTTAACTGCTTATAAATTATGCTGAACCCTATAGAATAATAATAATTATGCATTACTTAAATTTCAGATTAGTTTTTTGTAAGTTTTATTTTATTTAAATAGTAAATCACTTGTATAGGCTCAATATTCCTACTTTGTCTTTCTGTAATATGATGTATTCATACATTATAAACAATTGTAAAAACATTGATATGGAAAATTTCCATGGAAAGGCATAGGGAAAGAAAAAGTCTATACAATTTTTAGGGGAAAAATAACCTATGATTTAATGCCCTGTCATGTCTATTCATTGGTTTTACCTGTTCAGACAAAAAAATTCCTGGGTGACTGTTGTTATATGGCACACACAAGAGATGGAAAAGAAAATTTTCTTAAAATTAAAATTAGTGACAAATTACATCCTAAAAGGTGGAGATTTAGGCCCAGCCAACATTTCCCAGTGTGCGTTCTTCAGAAGATATTCTGGTAAAGTGCTATGAGAAGCTCTACCAAAAGCCTTCTGTGCTCAAGTATGTGAGGGGATTATCACTCTCCACACTCTTAATATGTTTATATTAATATGCTAATCTGCACGTCTAAGATAGGGGTATAACATGCAGCATTTCCAAAATGTACTAAAGTGTGATAGCTTTCTCTATTGTATGCTACTCTTGGGTGCTCTGTAGAACAAAATTTGGGGAACATTTTATTCAGATAGTAATAGATAATGCAGAAGTTAACAGTTTTGTTTTGTTTTTTAACATTTTATCAATCTTATATCCGAACTGATTCTTTGTCTGATGATTTTGTTTACCTTACTAACTTTTCAGGGCCGTTGGTTCCAGTTGATGTTTCAAGGGGTAAAAAGAGATTAAATATTCTTTATTAATTATGTGGTCCCCTAAACGATAGTCTTCATTGTCCTGTCTGGATCCTGCCTTGTCACATCCCACATTTTATCATGCTTAACAGTAAATCGATTCAATTCAAAATGATTCTAATTTTTAAACCCTTAATTTGTGTTTCGATAAAATATTTAGTCAGGTCTTATTCTTGAGAGTCTACACTTATGTTTCTGAAGTTGGTTGAGCATTTAACATATGGAAAACTTTTACCTGGTGTCATTAAAAAAATAAGTGATGACATATTTCCTCTGCCTAGAAAAACTGATTAAATATCAAGTCCTTCCAGTTCTATTATTTTATGAATTTATGAAATGTTACAATCCTTAAAATACATTTTCCTTTTTTTTTTTTTTTGGTGAGGAAGACTGGCTCTGAGCTAACATCTGTTGCCAATCTTCCTCTTTTTGCTTGAGGAAGATGGTCCCCAAGCTAACATCTACACCAATCTTCCTCTACTTCATATGTGGAATGCTGCCACAACATGGCTTAATGAGTGGTGTGTAGGTCTGTGCCCATGATATGAACTCACAAACCCCAGGCAGCTGAAGCAGAGCATGTGAATTTAACCACTAAGCCACCAGGCCAGGCCCTAAAATATGTTTTCTAATGATATTAGCTATTTATTCATCTCAAGTATAAAGATATACAATTGTTATTCTTTTTATTTTAGGATCTAGCCTCTAGACCTTCTATTTCCTCTGTTTATCTTTAAAATAGAATGCATACTTACTCTGTTCACTTTTAAAATCTATAGCTCTATGTCAAGCCATAAAAAATAATCATGTTGACAAAATATAAAAATGTTTCTGTAACAAACTGCACAATTTCTCATGGAACACTTGCATTTTGAAAGCATTTTGACAGGGTTCCACATCAGCAGTAAATGGCAGAGTACTGGGTGTGGGAGTCTTGGAGAAGTGGAAAATTGGCTCTACAGATTGGAGACTGAGAGCAAGGAACCAAAAAAACTCGAAGTCATAGATGGATGACACTACATTGGCAGCAAAGGTGAATATGTGGAGACTGACAGCCAGAAGTAAATAGATTTAGATCATTTAAAGTCTAATAGATAAAAAAGAAAATGGTCAAGGCTGATAGATTAGAATTGTGTCAGAATAACTGCCTGTTGGCATTCCAATGGCCCATCGTTCCCTCATTTTCTAGGTATATCAATGACTGACCAAAGGAACTACAAGCCAGTACTAGTGGGCTAGGTCTCAAGCCAGTAGCAAGGTTTCTTTTTAAACTATAAAACGCACTTGGACTTCATTAGTTATCAAGAAAAGAAAAAGAAAGAAGGAAAACTTAATTAGCACAAAGTGGCTTCATTTAGAAAACACAAATTATTGTTCTGCCAAAACTTTGTCCCCTTTGAACTGGAGCCTTGGTGAGGGGGAAGGTCTTAAAGAGCCATTTTTGGTACTGATATTAATTTGTGCGCTTCATGCAAAATCATTTTCTCAGCAATATAGCACACAGTACGTTTCTGTGAAATCAGGTGATGGACCATGATGGTTTTTCCAGCACAGATAAGGTCCATTGTAATTCACTTCTCATGTAATATATGAATGGTAGGTTCTAAACTATTGGGGACGTTGTATACCTCTACCAAGAAACTTCCCAAATACTAATTTACTCAGTATACCGGGACAGTGGCAAAGACCAACTGCATTTAGAACACATATATTTTAAAGTATTTAACCGTATATATGAAAATTCTTCTGCTTTGAAGCAGTTCTCAACTCTTTGCTAAATATTCATTATTGTCATCACTCTGAGTACATATAAAAAGTTGGGCAGTCCAGAAAAATAACAAATATGACACCGTTCTTCAGGAATTTTAAAAAGCTAATGAAGATATCCCTGCACAAAATCTTTACTTCATTTATCTCTAGCCCTTCCCAAATGCGTAGGTTTTAACCAAAAACAGTAAGTTCAGGTTTCAAAAAAAGTAAACTGAGTCCAAAAAATTTTCATTAGAACTGGAAAATACTCCTCCATCTTAAAATTGTACTAATTCCCATTCATGTTTGATATATTATATCTCCTCTAAATTATTTCTCTGTAATTTCAAATACTTAGATAACAACTAGAATAAAACCAACTTTAAAGAACCACATATTTGATTTATACCTTTAGAAATATCCAGACATTGACCAAATTTGTTGGATGAGGGGCCTGGTGAATCTGGTCCATTTCCTCCAATCCTAAAGTATTTTAAGTATAACTACATGTCTTTCAGTAGCCATCTGAGCATAAGTCACACTCACATTGTCTAATAACTTTCCAATAAGAAAACACAATTCTGTTTCTTAGACATAATATTTTCATTTAGTGGATGGCTATTATGAACCAACAATGTGCGAGATGCTTTTACGTGCATCATCTTATTTGTCTTGACAATTACCCTGGAAAACGAGCAGCCTTGGTTTATAGATATGAACAGTGAGAAAGGTTGTGTAATTTATCTAGGTAGCTGAGAATGAAAGTTTAAAGCTGGTACTGGCTAATTCAAAAGACTATATTCTTAACTTTATATACTACCTTGCAGGTTTATGTAAAATGTTAATAAATAAATAAGCTTCCTAGGGCACCATGTTGTCAGAGTGGAGATTAACTTAATAGTCGTAGAATTTTGACCCTGTTTCATTGGTTCATCCTCCTCTTTCTTTCCACGAATCCTGCATGATCTAGACAATATTTAGCATGTTTAATATTTAAGGTTTGTCTAAAATTTAGTTTGTTATCAGTGTTGGTTAATTTGACTTTATAAAGCTAATTGAGAATGAATGAACTAACACTATAAATGACATCTATATGGAAAAATTATACATTCATTCTACATATAATTATGAACAACAATCCACAAGTGTCAGAGAGATAGATTTTGATATTAACTTTTAATCCTTTTAACTAAGGTTAAAGCAAGACAAAAATACAATCATATAAAAACAAAACAAAACAAAACCCAAACCATTTTCCCTGTTTAGATTCAGAATTCTAAAGATTGACGATCTATATTCTGCTCATTTTACACTTTGTAAGCACTCTGATCTTATCTATACTACGACACTAATATTCTTAAATAAAAATAGTCAGTGTTAGTTGGAAAGAATTATATATTTCTTAAATTGTGATTGTCCAAAGTTCTTCGTTTTGTTAAGTACTAAACTTCTTCCTCCCTATATACTATGTACAAATAATTATTAATAGTTATTAATTCAATATGACTGGCTTTTCTCTATCTGAGAAGTCTTAATGTTCCCCAAGTCACCTGTCTATCCTCTGGTTCATCTTGTTTTTTGCCATATTGCAATAATAGAAGGATAATTTGAAGCTAATTTAGGGTGTGCTGGGAACATATACCTCTTATTTATACCTGATCCAAAAAGAGCTTCTATGTTATACAGAAGTAACAGATGCTCCCACCATTCCTTGGTGAACCTTTACCCCGTCTGATAGCACTGATATATAGAGTTTTATTTGCTAAAGTTAATCTTTTTTCTATTGGCATCTTATATGCTCTAATTGTTTAGATTTCTGCGGCATCCCAGAGAATCTAAAGTTCCTTCAGAATGTTTACCGTGGCTCTGACATCAATCCACGGAAGGTGCCAGACTGTGTTTAGCCTTAGGTAGTGGATCAGATATAAACCCTCCAGAGCCTCCTTGACAGTTCAATTTATTTCAAAGTGGTCAGGAATTGGGATCCTACACTCATATAAATAATTGTCTTTCTTTTCAGTTTTTTGTGTTCAGTCCTCAATATTTTAGTGAAAACTTGATATGGTGGTGAACGTAGAAGTAAAATCAAAGAGAAATGAGAGTTCCAGGTGGAGCCACTCCTCTAGTCCCTCCTGAAGAGGTCACAGACTGAAAGGTATCTTACTCACGGTTATAAATAGAATGACTTAGGAATAGCTTCGTCAGCCTTGTTTCTAATTCCTCCCGCAACCTGCCAGCTGTACCAATGCATGGTTGATTTAAAGATGTGGATGAAAGCCAACTAGTCCACAATCAATCTACACAAGAAAAAGGTGAGATTGCAGTTTAAAAGGAGAGGCAGATGTGATTTAGGAACCCTTGAACTGAATTGTTTGCCCTTAAACCGCAGAGGTTCTTAATCCTGAGATGTTACTAAATCATTAGTACCTACAGTGAGGTTTAAGAAAATTTTAACTGTGAACTATAGGACAATACTAAATTGAAGATGGGACCATCAATGTGAGTTATATTAAACCGTGATGACAGGAAAGTACGAGAAAATTCATTAATCTTTTAGGAAGTGAACCAACCCAATAAGAATTTTAATTAAATTATTTCGTAAGATAGTATTGAAAAAACTTGAAATGAAGCCTGGGAAAGATTTCCACTCAGTAACAAGCAACCAGTATTTATTGGGCATCTACTGGGAACGAGATTTTAATGTTGAGCAAATAGATGTTGACTGTACTCTCGCAGAGCTTACAATCTAAACCTCTGTTGTCCAATAGAAATTTCTGTAGCGATGGAAATATTTTTTAACCGCACTGTCCAGTACAGTGGCAACTAGCCACATGTGGCTGTTGACAAAGATTCTCTCCTTGATCAGACTCTGTTCAGGCTCCCCCAAACTTTTCAAATAGGCCTCAACTTCTGACCCTCTGTGTTCACCTCTGCACTGTCCAATTTTAGCAAGGATCCTGCTAATCTGATTTAGCTAGAATCCCCTATCTTCCATATCTGATCACTCTCAATATCTAATCAAGTTTCTCATCCTCCATCATCTGCCAAGTGATGTCTGCTCATCCCGGCCTGCCTTCCACAAGAATCCTGTGAGGGCATTTTAGCCAGAATCCCCCCTCACTCCTGATATTTCCTTTAGAAATTTTCTATCCACTGACCCCCCAACCCTGCTCTTTGGCTGTAAATTCCCATTTGCCCATGCTGTATTCAGAATTGAGCCCTGTTCTATATTGAGATTTCTTTTCCCCTATTGCAACAGTCCTGAGTAAAATCTTCTTACCACTGTACCACCCAGGTGTGATACACTCAACACTATTGAGCCCTTGAAATATAGCCAGTGTCACTGAGGAAATTATTTTTTTTTAATTTTTAGTTAAATTAAATTTGCATAGCCATGTGTGACTAGTGGCTACCGTATTGGTCAGCATAAAACTAGAGAGATATAAATCTAATAATTAAGAAAGTATATAATTGCAAATTATGACAATTGTTCTGAAGGAAAAGAAATATGAACAATAATTTAAGCAAAAGGACCTTACTAGCCTGGGATGTGATGGTTAGGAAGGGGTTTCCTGAGGAAGTCACATCTCACTAAGAGCTGAAAAATGAGTAGGAATTAACTGGGAGAAGACAATGGGGGATAGGTGGAAGCAAAGTGAGCAAGACATGCAGAACAGTGAGGAAAGGGGAGTGCCCTGTACCTAGAATCAAAGATATCACTGAGTAAATTGCAGGCTTATTTCAGTCTCAACTTTGCCTGAATCACCTCAACATCTGAATTCAAAGGGTTCAAATAGGCTAGAGAAGGAGGCAGAGTTCAGTTCATGCAGAATCTTATAGACCATAATAAACATTTCTGTCTCGGTAATAAAAAAAAATGAAAATCTACTGAAGATTTTTAAGCAGAAAAATGATCATATTTGGGTTTTTACAAAATCACTCTAGCTGCAGTAGAGAGGGAGGATTAGAGGAATAAGAGTAGATATGGAGAGAAAAGTTGGAGGCTATAGAAGTAATCCAGACAAAATATCACTATAGCTAGACTAGGGGAATGGCAGTGGAGGTGGAGAGAAGTGAATGCGTTTCAGAGGTTTTAGGGAATGAACCTGATAGGTAGTAATAAAATATTGTATCCGGGCTGAGGAAAAGCCTCATGTCACAAATAACACCTGGATTTCTGACTCACAGGACTGGACGGTTGCCAGAGTCACTCAGCAATAAAGAAAACTGGAAGATAATCCACTGTGGATGTGAACATGATCATTTCAATTAATGACTCAGTATATTTGTGATGTTTTTGTTATATTTAAAAGTGATATATTCAAATAGATATACAGGCACAGAGATTAGAAGAGATTTCTGGTTAAGAAACATAATTTTGAGGGTCACTGGCATATTGATTAAAAAATTTATGGGCAAAAATGTGATTTCATGCAGTGAGAGGACAGAGTAAGAATGTAAGAGGGCTAGAAATAAGCTATTCATGATTCCACTATTTTATTTATTTTCTGTATTGATTTAGTGTTTTAATTTTTTTTTTTTTTTTGTCTCTAGGCCATCTCAATCCATCTTCGATGATGCATTTGGAATACCCAATCTTATGGTCTCAATTTACTCTGACTCTGACTCATGCTCCCAAGTTGGGGCATATAGAAGTGTTTAACCTAGGATAACTTACTTCATGTATATGTAACATTTCTACATATTTTTCCTCCTCTCTTCTCCCTAAATTTTCAGTCAAAATTCCTATTCTTTCAAACTGTAGAGTTTAGATATTCTAATTAAAGAAATTTACAGATAGATGTGTAACATAAACAGTTTTTTTCAAGAAATATCTGTTAACCCAAATACACCTCAAGTTATTTGAACATGTGCAAGGAAATTCTTCCCATTAAATTTCTAGAAGGGTAAAAAACCAATCTGAGCACCACAAGGACCCTCCTTCCACCACCCTCCCAACATTTTTCCCCACTATGCTCTTTCCTCTCCTTTTTCAGCTGGTCAATAGTGATTATTACCTGGGCACCTCCTTTTAGCCATCATTCCCCATGTACCAACACATCTGACAGCAGGTCCACATAACCAAAATAAGAACTACTATGCTATCACTTATCTATGCGACTATGCTATCACCTCTCTATTCTATTTTAAGGATGCAAGTATTTGGCGCAACCTCTTCCTGATACGCTGCAAGAAGAAAGTGAACATAGGACTTTGGGGTCATGTTAGAATTCACACTCCTTGAGTTTCAGCCTGATTCCTCAGAACCAATCAGATGCTTGGAAAAAGGAATACAAAAGTGCCTGGGAATCATGTGGTTAGATTGCAAATGAATGATTTGTTACATAATTTATATTTACAAAAGAATTATACAAAATTAGAAAATAATTATAAAAGAATTTTGTAATTTGTCATTTTGATAAGTGTAATTTGGAAGTAAAGATTTCAGCAAGAACACTAAAGTACCTATATATGTGTGTATATATATGTCTATATACACATATGTGTATAAACATACATCTATATACATATAGAAATATACATAAACTTATATGTCTGCATGCACACATGTATATATATGTCTATTCAAATGTATGTATATATAATACACATGCGTATATAAAACTTATATGAACATGTACACAATTATTTATATTACATTATATTATTTATAAAAACATATGATGA
This sequence comes from Tapirus indicus, assembly GCA_031878705.1. NCBI lineage: Eukaryota > Metazoa > Chordata > Mammalia > Perissodactyla > Tapiridae > Tapirus > Tapirus indicus. Next base: position 61,402,820 of record CM062926.1, read on the forward strand.
TATATACATATATGTATATGCATGTGTTTATACAAATATACATGTATATGTGTCTGTATATATTCATAAAATCGGTTAGCTTTTGCTGAGTGACAAATTACTCAAAAAGTTAGTGGCTTAAAACAATAACTCATTTATTTAGTTGATGATCACATTTTGGCAATTTGTGCTGGCTTCAGCTGGATATTTTTTCTGGTGTCTGCTGGGCTCTCTCTTGCCTCTACAGTCAGGTGCCGGGTCAGCGGGGAGTTAGGTGGTTGTTGGCTAGGGCACACAGCTCCTCTTCATGTAGTCTCTCATCTTCTAAGAGGCTAGCCCTGTCTCGTTCACATGATTAAAATATCAGGGGTCCCTGGAGCAAAAAGAAGAGTGAAAGGCCTCTTGAAGCCCAAATTTAAAACTTGAACAACTTTACTGCTCCCATCTTCCATTTGTCGTAGGAAGTCACTAGGCCAGTTCTGATTCAAAGAGTTGAGAAACACGTTGGAAGGGGAAGAATCTGTGTCCATTTTTATGCTTTTTATTTTTTAGGTGAGGAAGATTGGCCCTGAGCTAACATCTGTGCCCACATTCCTCTATTTTGTCTATCTGTGGGACACCACCACAGAGTGGCTTGATGAGTGATGTATATCCGTGCCCAGGATCGAAACCTGCGAACCTGGGTCACTGAAGCAAAGTATGCTGAACTTAACCACTATGCCACTGGGCCGGCCCAAGATAAAATTTTTTTTGCTGGTTACTCTCTAAATTTTTCACGTGTTCAATACCCAGTTCATTGTTTGTGGTTCCTGTCCTCTCCCTCCACCCCTCTTATAGGTTGGATTTTGGTCATCATGTCAATGTGGAAAGACCAAGCCTATGTGGATCTCCTTGTTTTATACGTCACAGACTGTGAAGGTGTCAGTCAGCCATTGCTTTCTTCAGGAAACTTCCATAATGCGCTGTGTGAATTTTTAACATTATTGTCATATACCTGTTACACTGTTTGCTATTGGCTTTCTTGCTCTTATGGCCTCTTGAGGACAATCACTTTATCCTACTTAGCCTTTATCCTATCTGTAGCCTTTGAACTTGTAACTGTGCCTGCATATGGTAAAGTATTAATAATTCTTGGTTAATAAATTGCATAAGTAAATATTGTAGAACTTAACAAATGCTTCTTAATAGAGAATTAATATTTAGAGTAAAGAAAAAAAATGTGACTAACTCAATCATTCTTCCAGAAATTATAAGATTTATTGTTATATTTAATGCAAAGGCAACATTTTTAAATAGAAAAGCATAAATTTAACATGTCCTCTTCTCATCTCATTCTCTCCCCTGAGGCCCAGTGAACTTATGTTGACCCACCTAGATTTTCCCCTGAACTGTGCATTTTTTCAACGATTAAACTAGCTATCAGTTAAAACCATGGAGCTTTCTTTGGTGGCATCATGAGATAATTAAGTGACCATATATCCAATTTTCCTGGGACACACCTAGTTTAGTGTCTGTTTTCTGGTTGTGTTATTAATGCCCTCTTTTATTCCAAAATTGTTGTGGCCTGAACCATAAATTATATGATTACCCTAAATAGAGCCCATGCTTTGAATGTGATGCTAATAGATGCCTGAAGTTTAAAAAATAACTCCAATTGTATTATGATCGTACATACCTATTTCAACTGGAACATGTCACCTAATCTTACTCTACCATTTTCTCATTGCTATCTATCCAAGAATTTTGTCAAGAAAGAACTAGAAAGTACAGGAATCACCTCAATTAAAGGTCACCAGCAAATGGTTTGTGTATAAAACAAATCTTTTGTGTTCCAGGTACCATAACCGATTAATAATTTATTAAGTAAATAGGAGACTTCCCCAGAGATTATGACAAAATCATCGGGTTAAAATGCATGATAAAAATGGCATTAAACCTTTCACCTAGGGAGAAAGACCTTTTTGGCCTTTCTGCACTTGTGCCATCTTCACTTTCACAGCTGACCTAGAGTGACAAAGAGTCTATGTGTGGCTAATGGAGTTGGGCTCTGGGAATATGGTACTTAATCCTGGCACGTGATAGTAACGGCAAGTCCCAGGGTGCCTACTAAAGGCAAGAGAAGAAGCTCAGTCACATAGTGTGTGTTGATTTTATATTTAAATATATATTCTCATATATAATTTATGCCCTAAATAACACAAATATCACCCACCTAAGTTACTATTTTGATTATAGGAGAAACAGAAAAATTTCTTTGAAATAAAAAAAAATTCAGACTGTACAATATTTAGCTGATGCACTTGTCAGCCTTGTAAATGGTATCATGATATTCTCCTTTCTCTAAATATGTAAGTCTGCACATACAGGGCTTCTGAAAGCTTCCAGCCCAAATTATAACATTTTCCAAGACTTATGTAGTAGATTCCACTATAGAATGAGATTCTCGGAATGAATAAATATCAAGCGACTTCATTAAACTGACTAGCAAATTTTGCCAAAAAGCCTATTTCACTAGCTTCCCTCATAAATCCATGGATTTTGTGGTTGCTAACTTTTTTAACTTTCTTTCTCTCTCTCTCTCTCTTTTCCCCCCTCCCTCCCTCCTCCTCCCTTCCTCTCTTCCTCCTTCTCCCTCCCTCTCTTCCTCCCTCCCTCCCTTCTTTCTTCCCTTCCTGCCATCCTTCCTAGATTTACAGTGAATCTATCCAGGAACCACACTGACAGCGCCTGGGTGAGGTGTAGCTACAGATTCTGTGGGAGGAATAATATCCTATGACAGTGAAATAAGCGCTGCAACAAATGACATGCTTTCTTACAAAACCGTCACTAGAATTCAGTGTATGGCTTTGGCGTTCAAAAATGTGTGCAGATATTCATAGCTTACAGGTAGACGTCTCATCGCCGTATGCAATCGACACTTTAGCTTCTCTAATCCTTTTGAGTATAGACTTCATCTTTGCTATTTTCATTCCAAGCTCTCTCTCTTTATTGCTGCTTTTCCCAGGAGAGGTGCCATGAGCCAGCCTCCTGGTATCGTGCCTCTGGACTAGATATCATTTGTACCTAAAGACAAAAGAAGAACTGAACAGCAAGGAAAAGATCCATTGCTTTTTATCTTCAGCAATAATAATTATTCCTTATTTTTTTGCATTTAAATAATTTTCCTTTTGTTTATGATGACCTTGATCTGGGACTTTTTACCACAATGTTTTAAAAAGTAACATTCATAAGTAATACTTGGAAACTTGAAATAAAGGAAACATTTGAGGACGAAAAGAATACAGCTTAGTTCTTCCCCTGAGCTTTAGTTTTGTTTCTATCTATGTCTGTCCAGTGATAGCTTCCCTTTCTTACCTAATGTCTAGTCACTGGAAGAAACGGTAAGATCCACTTACACAAGTAAATATAGAAATGTGTCTCTTTATATTTGCCATTCCGTGAACTTGAACCTTAAGACTCTCTTGTATTTGGTAACTGCCACTTTTCCCTAGTCTCTGCTTTGAGTCAAAGAAAATTCAAGATTCTGAAACTTAGAAGGAAAAATGTAACATAACTTTGAAAATAATTTAAAAAAAATCCGTCTTCAGGAAATATCCATCAGCTGTCATTTTACTCTGAAACACCTTCCACATTCCCTGGCTTCTCTTGTGTCTGTTTGCCAGTGGCAAACAGCAGGTATTTTTACTTATCAATAAGTGTGAAACTGCACACACATGGTGTCCCTGTGGTATTTTTTCCTCTTTCATTTTTAACATCAGTTAACTAGTTTTATGTATATGTTTAGTTGGAGGAAGAAGATTGGAGAATATGTCAGCTAGGTAACATAAGACTAAACTCTGGGCAATTTAGTTCATTTGAACTTTTAAACTAATTTTCCTTAGTCATCCTCTCAATTCTAATAAAGCCAAGAGAAGTAGGAGGGAAGAACAGAGACCTCTCTTTTCCCTCCCACATGGAAGCTGCTGTTCCCTTGTAACCATAAGAAAAGAGGAAAGCCGAATGAGATGAATCAAATTCTACTACCTTCATTTATTCATTTACTTATTTTTTTATTCACTTATTCATTGATTCACACAATTATTTGATAAATATGTTCTAGACACTGCAGATATGGAAGTGAACAAGATAGACCTGGAGCTTAGAATTTAGGGGAGATGGAGACAAATAGTAACCAGTCAAGCAAATATACTCATGGTAAGTATTATGAAGACAATAAAGTAGGGTAAAAAGCTACAGGAATCTGTGGGGCAGGAGGGCAGAGGTGAGCAGAGTTGACACTACTTTAGTGAAAGTGACCGGGAAAGAGCTCTCTGTGGAGGTGACTTTGAGTTAATGCTTGATAAAGAGCAGGCAACAGCTACATAAAGATCTGGGGAAAACATCTTCAGAGCAGCCAGGAGAGCTGGGCCAATGGCCCTCAGACAGGATGAGCTTGCCACGTTCGAGGAACAGCAAGAAGGCTGTGAGGCTGGAAAGGAGTCACCAAAAGTGCCATCAGGGGAATGGCAATTGCTTATGTAACATCTTGAGGCTGTGACCCTCCATTGAAAACCTTCAGACTGTTTGAATCAGGGCAATGACATGAACTCATATATGGTTTTAAAAGACCAACTCCAGCTATTGGTTGGAAAGGGATGATAGAGAGACATGCGTATGCTGAAGGAGGGATCCACCCTTAATGATTTACTTAGTACGCATGACCTGTGACTATAATCTGACTGATTTAAAAAATACATGTAAAATGTATATATCCAAAGAGGTGGGGTGTTCTGAATCACAACCATGAGACACTATATCATTACTCCAACAATGTCGCTGTTTAAAATAACAAATCTGAAAGTTATTTTGGGAGAGATTAAGCCTGTGGTATACCACTTAGTAACTTGAATGAAAGCCTCTTTAACTACTTTGATTAATGAATTTAATTTTTAAGAACAGAGTGAAGATATTTGGAGCCCCATATAGTGAAAAAAAAATGGAAAAACAGAAAGAGAAATATGTATTTGGGTTAGAACATGACTAAGATAATTTGGCTTTTAAAGTAAAAACACTTCCAAAATTTGAGCTGATAAAAAGTTTTAAGCAATTACAATGTCTTTGGAATAGGTGATCCCTTTATCCCCAGGTGGTGATAGTTTCTCCCACCTCTGAACGTGCGATAGAATTTAATCTATATCTCCCACAGGCAACGAGCCACTTGGACGTGAGGTTTTATTTCTATCATCTCCCTGAGGAGACTGGAAATTGTTGAGAACAGAATCTTGCTTTTTGAACAATTTATGTCACTTGATCCAGGGCAATTGGTGTGTGGATAAATTACTGTTGGTCTTCACCTTCCTAAATCTCACCTCAGTTAATCTTAATAAGGGTGTCACTTTCAACTTTAGCCTGGCCCAGCCACAGGATCCAGGAAAGGCCTATCTGGTGACACTAGAACTCCCTACTTACCAGCTAGTGTGACTTGAAGAAAATCTTCTCCATTGGAATGTGCAAGTTGATGGGGCTAGACTAGAAAGATTAGAATGAATTTAATGGCTATCTATTACTTTCTTCTAGACATTTGTAAGTTATTTATTTTGTTTTTATTATGTTGATTGCTTTCATTCTTCAAAGTCTCTTACTTAATTTTCAGTCAGATCTATTTTTCTATGAGCACCTTGTAATTTAATCTTCATTTATAATTTTGTCTTTTTCTTGAAACTTTTTATGATTTTAGTCAACTCTAGTCTTATATCTTTAGTTTTATAATCATTTCTAGTCTGAGCTGTAACTTTCTGATTTGGTGTGTACTTCATATCTGCCACAATGTTTGTTTCATTTATGTTGGTGTATTGAGTTACATGTAGTTTCATAGTTGAGTTTTTCATTACTATTTTGATCAGCTAAATAATTTTGAATATCCCTTTTTTCTCTCTTTTATCAATTTGCATGAGTGTTTCTTGCCATTTTGTTGTTGTTATCTATTTAAAAATATTGTCGAGTTTCCTGGACTAGCAATAATAGGTGAAATATGGAAAGGGGATGCAGGATTTGAGTAGTTTACTAGGTTTATTACTTTAGTTGAACTCTCTTTTATTGTTCAATTTCTTTAATAAACTCCACCTATTGGGAATGGGTTGGTGCATCTTCTGATTCTTTGATCTATTTTTGTTTCTATTGGACACAAAATGACTGTTTCTTGCTTCCTTGTTTCCTTTCCTCACCAAATCTCCAACATATGACGTCTCCTTCCAAATTGCTTCCGTCTACTCTAGAAGCTTACTTTCTCAGAATTGCCATCTCTGGGCCCATGTACCTTCATGCCCCTTTCTTTTGAAGCAGTCAGAGTTCTAATCCATAAGGTCTCAGACCCTTTCGTGCATTTAGTATTTCCCACTCAGGATGGGACCAACAAATTCTGGAGATTAGGTTATCTGTCTTGTGTGACAACTATCACTTGTAATCTCCTTTCTGTGCAACATAAACCCTACTCAATACTGCCAGGGCATCAGAAATCACAGCTGGTGTCAGGTGTTTATTCTTGCACTTATATGTAAACAGAAGATTTTTCATTTTTTTTTTCTTCTTTATGCTGTATGTGTGGGCTATGGGTGGTTTTACTTGCTCTCCTTATTGAACTGTATGGATTGTGGAAGAGCTGTGGATATATGTTGAGCTACCTGGATTAAATCAGCCATGGGGACTAGCAGTATAGTAACTTTTAGAGCTGATTAGCAGACATTTGATCCTGTCAAAAATGTCCCTGGAGACATTTGGTCTCTGCCAAAAGGTCCTTGATATTTGATCCTGTCAACAACATCCATGGAGACATTTGATCCATGCCAAAAGTTCCTTGAAGTTTGGTCCTATCGAAAATGTCCATGAGCATATTTGGTCCATGTCAAATGGTCCTTGATATTTGGACCTGTCAAGAATGTCCACTCCAGAAAACATCCCTTGGTTCAAATAGCTCATAATGTTTATTTATAGTTTTGGTTTACAGGATTAATACATTAAAAATACTATCATGCTTTATTGGTCCAATAATTGTGTTGTGGCTATATTATCAATAATAACTCTTCTTGCCTCCCTAGACTCACTGGTAATGCCACATGTGTTTAGATAGAAGGATCAGGGTTCAAATCTTGCAGAAAAGCAGGATTTATGTTAATTATGCATACTGAGGGTGAGTCCTACAGTTAGAGAAATGCACAGAGGATGACAAGTCGAGGATGGGATCTCAAGGTACATGGAGTGTTAATATGTCACTGGGCATTTTGTTGGATGTAGCTGGGTTGTTCAATAAGGGCAGAGTTTGAAAAGAGGAGCTTGGTCAAAGTGCTATGTAAAATGGACAGCAAATGCATTGACATAAACACTTTAAGAGTGTCCTGCTTGTTCAGGAGGAATGAGAACAGGTATGGCTCTCCTACCACATAGGGGTCGGACGTAATGGTGCCATGAGGGAGATACTGGGAATCTAATTAACTCCCCTACAGCTATCTCATTGGCCTGGGTTAATGGAAGAGGTTTGCCTTGAATCGATATCCTATGGAATATGATTGCAGTAGACCAAGAAGCATCTTTTTCTATTTGGAGAAGTTTTAGTGGGTGTGACTCTTACACTTACCTGCCAATCATCGTGGACCACCATGACCTCAGCAAGTGCCTACCTACTGGCTGATCTACCCTAGCCAAACTGAGTATTGAATCTATAAGACAGACATGTTTCCCCTACCAGTAAACCAGTGACCACTGGTCAGAAGCCTCCAAAAAAAAAAAAAAAAAAAAACTTTCTTCTGTTGCTTGACAGGATGACATCTTTATATGAAAATTCTCAGTGGACCATGGCAGAAATAGTGTATTTTCAAAAGGAAAAGCCACTGCTACATTATAATGGTTTTTGTAACCATTTCCATTTCATTAACAGAGATGGGAGTAAAAGGTACTGGTGCTGTGAAGAGAGGAGAATCTGCAATGCCTGATGTACAACCGGTCAGGATTTGGAAAACATTACAATCATTCAAGATGGGACAGGAAAACATTAGCATAATGCTGGTGTTGAAGGAGAAGTAAGGAAAACTCTGAATAGGTTCAAACAACAGGTAGAAAAAAAACCAAATGTAACACCACCACAGGTACTTCAGAGAATTCTCCATGATATTGATGATGAAGAGGTGCTGTTATTGCTACCAGAAAGAAACTCATTAAAGAGGCGAGTAAACAGAACTCAAAGCAGATATCGACCTCCAAACTCAACTTCATTGCATGGAATTGAAACTGCAGAGAAGTATAAAATGACCAGATGCAGAGAACCATTTCTTGTGCACGATTCCAGTGCTCAAGATGATGAAAGAATTTTTGTTTACACAACTTATAACAATATTTGATGTCCAAGTGCCAGTACCACATTACTCAGTGACGGTACCTTCAAGACAACACCAACACAGTCCATTCAATTATTTACTGTGCACTCTGTACTATTGGATTATACTATGCCATTGATTTATGCACTAACAGTGAAAAGGAGAGAAGACACAGATTATATATATATATATATATATATATATATATATATATATGAGAAAGTACATGGATTTGCATGGGAAAGAAATCTTGACGTTAACACTTCATTGTGCATGATGGATTTCCAGATTGCAAATATGAATGTGGTTCAACTACTCCTACCAAATGGACAAGCAAAAGGATGCTTGTTTTACTTTTCACAATCACTGTGTCAAAAAATATCTTCTTTGGGTCTAACACTCAAGTATATAACAATGGAAAGTAACACCCGTAAGTGTACATTCATGTTGTTTGGACTTCTATTTATCCTGTAGAAGATGTAAATGAGACTTTTGAGTACATTGTGGAGAATGCAGAAGAAAATTTAGATGACTGAATGGATTATGCTGAGAGAATGTATGTCTGTGGAAGGTGTGGCAGAGGCAGAAGAAGACCAGAAGCTCCAAGATTTCCACCAAAAACTTGGAATGTTTATGTATCAGTACTGAACTGTGACCACAGAATGAACAACCCAGTGGAACGCTGATGTAGCAAATTTCAAAAGCTGATGTCAGTGCATCATCCTTCAATTTGGAGATTTATTGAAGTGTTAAAAGACGAACAGCAAAGCAATGAACAGGTTATCACCCAGGTTCTTGGTGGTCACACATCAATGCGGCCACCAACTTCATGATGATACCAACAAAATCAAATTTGTATAACTGAAATTAACAGAAATAACGAATATAAAACCAATAATCAGGTAGCTATATACTTTCTCATCAACTTAAGAGTAATCCTGCTGAACTTCATGATGATGAAGAACAGGAATAAATGTGAAATCCAAAATTCATCCTGATTACAATAAAAATAATGAAAATAAAATTTTAACCAAGATAAATGTTTGTATTATTTAATGAATCATGGACCAAATGTCTCCATGGATGGTTTGGATAGGACTAAATGTCCTGCAAGTTTTAGGGTCATGTAACTATCTATTCTATTATTTATTTCATAGTCACCATAGGATATCCAAGTTACCTATTTTACATGCTTGGAAATCCAAGAGACTTTCTTTATTCCTCCCATCATTTGTAAAATACCTGATTCTATGCTTATACATAAGTATTAACTTACTATTCACCTTCAAGAGAGCACTAATTATTTCAGCTAATTCTTTCATTTCTCAATATATGTATTAGTTCCCATCACATAATGTGCTCTAACAGAATTTGCACTATAAAAGTCATATTTTTGAGCCAATTATCCATGTTTGAAAACTCTTCTAAGTGGGTTTGAGTCAACAATGCCCATCTATAAATGACTCCATAGCTTCATGTGCCATCACCATTACTAAGTAGCTAAACGAATCAAATATAATGATGTTGTAATGAAGGAATACAAAGTCTAAGAGGGCAACAATTGTGTAGTGCTCAGAACAGGGCTTTGGCATCAAATTGATTTGTTTCTGTTTAGTTTTGCCACTTACTAGGCCCTCTCTAAATTAGTTATACTGTCTCAGTTTTTATTTTTAATTGTAAAGCAAATATAATAATACCTACCTCATGGAATATTTGTCATATTTAAATGAGATAACATATATCAAAAGCATCTAGCAAAATATTAGGTAGAAAATGTACATTCAAATTTTTTTTCTACCTTTCTTTTAGTTTTGGAGAAATTAAAATTGCATATAAAGGGCAATGTGCTGCCATGGCTTCTTAGTTTCAACTATCCTTTAATTTATCCAAACATTCATTTCTTTCATGTGAGAATTACTAATCACCATGATTTAAGTAGAATATTTATTAAAAATTCACAAACATGGATATTGTGGTAATTGACTCTTCGATGTTAAGGATTGTTATTTCCATCTTCAAACTGGGGAAATAAGGTGAAAAAGACTTGCTCCCAACTCTAGTTGCTGGGGGAATTCCAATTCCTGTGTTCTCTATAAATTAAATTTTATTCACTGAAGAGGTATTTTCTGAAAGCTCATCATTACATGCATAAAGGTATAATGCTTTAAGTGCAGTAATTCTCAATTGAACAAATGTAATAGACCTGCTAGTGGGATTTATAGTACCCAATAACCATCTCAGAATATACTTCACAGATTGCTTCTTTATATTGCAAAATGAATAGGATTTTATATCTGAAGAAACAAATCTGCACGTTAAAAAATCAATGTTTCTCATGATACACACTTGGTATTATTTCTGGGAATACTACAGCTGGCATAACTTAGTTAAAATAGTATCATTTACTTGACTACATGCATAGTCCTTTTGAAGTCAAAACCGTCACTTACAACATGCAAACAGAAACAATGACCTTCTTGCTTTTGCAACCATCAAAGGTACTTTTTGCTCTATTCCCCCTCGAAGCCCTGCCATATAATCCTTTCTCTGGCTACTCGAATGCCTCTTAGATTTGAAAAACGAAAAGGTGGGGAGAGATTGAAGATAAAGAGAGGTATAAAGCACATTCTGTCACAGAACCTCTTCTGAAAAATCCTCAACAAGCAGAATGGATTGAAAAATTCAAGCATGACTAAAAAGTACATTCCCCACTAGTCAGTAGATTTTGCTTCCTATTTGTCACTGCCACCTTGGAGAGCGATGAGCATTAATAATGCATGGGTGCTAGGAATGTATTAGCAACTAACCTTGCAAAGAAAATCAGCTGGGGACCCAGAAGAGCTGTAAAATGGAAGAGAGCGAGAGAAAAAGAGAGAGAGACAAAAAGGCACAGCGAGTATACACACATGCTCTGAAGTATTCTTCTTATTTATTGAAGAGATTTGGGGAGCAGTGTCAGGTGTGTAGGCAACAATGTATCATTGGAAACAAAGGGTAGAAATCCTTGGAATGGGGCCATAATTGAGTTCATTGATCAAACTCACAAATTTCCCCTCCCCCATCAGGTTTATTACTTACCTTTGTGTAACATAAAGAAATACTGCTGGGAGATCAGTGTATTTCTATGCTTAGGCAAATAAGAAGTTTTAGCAAATAATATCTTAGACATCTTTCCTGAAGAAACTGAGCAAGTGTATTTCTTAAATGTCTTATGTGTGAATTGAGATCTACCTTAGGATGTAGTCTACACTGCAGATAGATATATTGTGATATGTGAATGCCAATTCTGAGTCCAGAATACCTGTAAAACAAACAAACACCCAGAGATATACTAGCTTGAATGGTGAGGTTGACCATATTTCAAAAGGAAATTTTAATTTCGTAAAAATTATTTTTAAATTGTTTTTTTTTCAACTATTTTAAATGGAAACTAACTCAGTTCCTTGTGAAATTACGACTTGTCTGTGAGGATGCCACCACATGACCACCTTGCCCTGGTGGTTCAGGGCTTCAGGTCTTGTTGGGGGGGCATCACCCCAGAAAGTACTCCATACTCTGTCCTTTCCACCTCCTCTTGGCCACACTGCCCCATCCAATATCTCCCAATACCATACCTAGCCCACAAAGACTTGTCAATTTGTTGAATTGATTGTGGAAGATGTTAGATTATGATTTGTAAAACATTTATGTTTTAAGCTGATCACTTTCAATTCAAAATATTGAATTAAATTATTTCATTGGGAGTTTTCTTTTTTATCTAAATATTTTACACTTGAAAAATTGGGAAGATTTTTGTTAAGTGTTAAAATATGTGATCATGAAATATGTTTAGTTTACTAATGAATGTTTAGCACTATTTTCTTAATTTTATTATAAAAAATGTCAAACATTAAAAAGCTGGAAGAATTTTCCTTATATTTCATATATTCAACACATAGGTTGTACAATCAACATATTACTATAATTACTTTATCATGTGTTCAATCATCCCTTTCCCATTCATCCATCGATCCATCTTATATTTTTACATTTCAAAGTAAGTTGCAAATATTATTATACTTCCTCCTGAATCGCTTGACACACATATCATTAGCTAGATTACAGTATTCTTTTCCACTTCTTTTTATGGAAAATGTACATGCAATGAAATACTCAAATCATGGATTAGTAAACCAATGAGTTCTGTCAAATGCATAGAACTGTGTAACCCAAGTCACTTTCAAGATACAAAACATTGTATCAGCAACTTATTTACTATTTTCTTAGCTCTCTGACATTTATTTCGTTTTGAAGAAAAAATAAGTCCAAAGACTACAGCAAACAGATTTTCCCAGAAAAAGTGCTTATTTGAGATTGAAGAAAACCAGATTTTGGCATCCTAAAATGATCATGTGTTTAAGATATGAGGAGTCTAAGAGAATAGTTTCACTACCATTTTCTCATATGCATTACAATTGTTCTCTTGAGAAATTAGTAATTTCATCCTATTATTGTCTTAACAGTTTTTGTTGAACTTAAGTAAATTTTTACACATCCTTTTTAATTATTATCATTATTACCATTATTATTCCTTCCCTTAATTTCTCATTTGGGAAAGCATCCCAGAATAATTTCATTTTATGATGGTAATCTTCCCCTCCAAAGCTCATTTCTTCTCTCTCACTTTACCCTGATATACAAATATATATTCAAAGAAAACCTAATGGGATAGTTACTAAATTCATTCATATTGCTTAAAGCTCACAGTATATACTCAATAAATGTTTTTACACAAAAGAAATTCAGATATGAATGGATAAATGACGTGGAAATGACTTGAGTCACAATTACTTACATGTTAGCTGATAAATAATCTTTGAAGCAAATTACAAAATACTGCAGAGTTGTCTTTTCAGAAATGCATTTAAAGATTTGCTATCAACTTGTGTTGGTCCCCAATAACAACAATATCTTAAAATTGAAATTTATTCAAACTCAAAAAAGATATATCTTTAAATTTTAAAATCACTTCATTCATTAAAAGCTTGCCCTGTTCATTCATTTTTATTTATTTTTTTATCAGAAGCCAGATCTCCCTTGGAGTTAAATTTTTTTCATTGTTTCTTATCTATATTCTCATTGCTTAGATTTATTGGTGTGTTGTGAGTTCCCCATCTTCTTTTTCATTATGAAAAGTGCTTCCCAATTTGGCAATCTTCTTTCACTTTAGATTTGATAACTTGAGGTACCCATGACAGGAGTTTTCTGCAGCCGGCCCTGTCCTACGTCCGCTCCTCCATTTCACAATCCCATAGGAGGGGAAGCACCAAGGAACCTGTAACTATGCAAGTGGGAGTGGCAGCAGCGACATCCATCACTGTTTCCTGAAATCACATTCAATTCATTGAAGTCACAAACTTCAATGCTTCCTTGAGCAAGAGCAGGAAAGCAGAGGAGGAAAGATAGGAAAAATAGAGTAATAAAACGAAAAATAAAATTTTATAAAATAATCTTTTCCTAGGGAAAGACTAGAGAAATTAATCTTTTCTAAGAACATCCTATTTCTTCATTTATTTTTAAAAACAAGTAAAATAAAATAATAAATAATATAATAGCTAAAGTAATTTGTTTAAAATTATTTATCTTACTTTTATGTCTCTGGAGGGCAAAAACCCCCTTATTTCTTTTAAAAAGTCCAAAGAGCAAGCGCAACGCTCTGCACATGTTGGATGCTCAATTAATTATGCCAATCTGGTAAGGAAAGAAGATTATCTATTTTTATGTCTATCAGGAGACTACCATAATAGCTTTTTTTTTTTCTCATTACTAACACAACTTTTACTTGTTTCTAAAGCCAAGGAAAGAAGAGCAACACTTGAATTTTTTTATGTTGAGAATTGAAAGCAAGGACAATGAAGCATTTGACTATTTCTGTGGATGAAATTTTGCTTAATATAGTAGGAAAATATATGTGGGAGAAGGTGTACATTTTCCTAAGCTAAAAAGGCTTTTTTTTCAACAAAAATTTATTGATCTTTCCTGAAGGCATTAATACACACACACACACAAGATATTGAAACAACTTATTCCTCATAAAAAAGACTTTTTAAAGACTTAAATATGATCTAATACGCAACCAGAGAAACAAAGGACCCTGACTAAAATCCATCAACATATACTCATTTGAACTGAATTCTTCTACTTTACAAAATAGCTAATCTAATTCTTGAAAAGAAATTAACCATTGGAAATAACTGATAGCCTTGCACATTTTGTTAACATCTTCCAATATTTTAACAGAAATTCAATTTCTTTGACTTTAAGTGAGGGATTGTAATTAATTCATTTTTCCCATAGGGGTATAGAAATGCATAGAACCTGGCCTTACTTTCCAAGCTGTGTGGTTTTAGCTGACAAACTACGATTTCCTTATTGCTGGCTTAAAAGTATGAATACTTTGGGGTTTTCTGTGTAATCCTATAAGGATATAATCCAATTCCTCTTAACACAATTCTTTTTTTTTTTACACAGAACTGATACAATCCCAATATTTCTCTTTGGGATACATTTCAGAAATTATTTAAACAAGAAAAATAGAATCCCAAGGAAATATTAACCAGAAAAGTTCAATTAAAAAAATCATTATGATGATGTCATGAACCAACAGGAAGCCAACAGATGTAAAATGACTATGAACAAGACCTGCACTTCTTTTAGTAGCTAAATTCTAAGGTAATATGCTTTCCCTCTACTTAGAATGTGCTACTGTACAAAGGTCCTAACATGTTT
The DNA here is from genome assembly GCA_031878705.1 of Tapirus indicus. Lineage (NCBI taxonomy): Eukaryota > Metazoa > Chordata > Mammalia > Perissodactyla > Tapiridae > Tapirus > Tapirus indicus. The sequence goes on from CM062926.1 coordinate 61,417,912, forward strand.
TTTTGTTCCATTAAATTCTGGATTAATAAACTGATAGTTTTCCATTAAAACTGTTCTAGTAGTAAAATTGATAGCTAAGACATTTCTTCATCAGCCTATAAAAATGTATATTAATTCAAATATGTACACAAGAGCCCATTCATTTAGCAAAAGATGGACCATAAAATATAAAAATAAGTAAATTATATAGCAAGTTATATAAGTACGTTATACCATAGTAAAATGTGATACATGGAATGGAAAAAAATTGAGCAAAACAAGAGGAATCTGGAGTGCTGGGAGGGTATTTGGATTGCAATTTTAAATGGGTGGTTAGGAAATAATTTTGATTGAGAAGCTAATATGTGAGCAAAAACTTGAAGGAGCTGAGAGATTGAATTATGTCAAAACTGGGGAAAATTCTTCTGAATAAAATCTCTAAGAAGCTCTGGCCTCCAGAAAATGGGTTTGCCAGGGGACCTGGGAAAAATTCATGGGGGTTAATTATACATTGTCAACTGTACTTGGCAATATCCTCACAATTCTCTCTCGTCAGTATGCATATGAGTGCATGCACACACACACACACACACACACACACACACACACACACACAGAGATAGAGATGAGATTACAAGCTATAATGTATACCAAGCAATCAACCAAATATTTATTTTAAAAAAATGAACAAGAAGTCTGGGGATAGTCAATATTTCTCTACTGAAATTTGGTGCCCTAAAATAGTCTCTTTTGTTTTGACACATATGGAGTTGCAACTCAAAAGCCTGCACAAATGACTACCGCTCAATGTAAAGCAAAATGCAAGAGGGACTCAATTCGTAGTTCTCATATAGTATCTCCACCAAATGAAGAGACTCAGCAAGAATCTAATGCACTAACAGAAAATTGGAGCCATATTTCATCTAGAAAACACAAATATAATACTAGAAAAAAATGACATCAAAGAAAACAAGAAAGCTCTTAGAGATTAAAAAAGGTCTGTTAAAAAATTCGATAAAACTAGAAAAAAGAACGTAATTCCAAGGCAAAAGAATTGGAAAATATGAAATACAAACACACAAAACCAGGTGGTCTAACTTCCAATTCCACAAACAGAAAATGGGAAAAAGGGATGTGGGAAGACACATGCTTTGGCAACATTAAAGGTCTCTCTGATTACCTCACTCAATGAGACAAAAGAATTCATGACTGTACACATTACTGTAAAATTTAAAAATACTGAAGACAGCCAGAAGATCTTGAAAACTTTTAGAGAAGAAAAAGGATATCCATAAAAAAGCAAAATCATGCTGGCATAGTAATTTTTAGCAGTATCACTGGATGCTAGAAGGAGAAGATGTGATACTTTCAAATTTTTATACCCAGACAAACTGTCATTCAAGTAAAATAAAAGTATAAAGAGTTTCAAACCTAATAGGACACAGAAAATCTACCTCCAATGCAGTTTTGTCCACAGAGAGATATTTGAAGATAAACTACACCAAAATGAGCGATATAAGCCCAAAAGATGGAAGTTGTAAGATGAAAGACTGGAGACAGTGAATGCAATTCTGCATTTCTGTGAGGGGAATCATCAGAGTGAAAGCTGAATAACAGGTTAAAAAGCAGATGTTCCAGATGGGAGGAGGATTACACCCTTCAGGGAAAAGTTTGATAAATAAAATGGGGTCTCAAAAAATAAAACTTTTGAGCCAGCCCTGATGGCCTAGCAGTTAAAGTTCAGTGTGCTCTGCTTTGGCGGCCCAGGTGCATTCCCAGGTGTGGAACCACACCACCTGTCTGTCAGCAGCCATGCTGTAGTAGTGGCTCACATAGAAGAACCAGAATAACTTACAATTATGCACAGCTATGTACTGGGGCTTTGGGGCAAGGGGAGAAGAAAAAAAGGAGGAAGATTAGCAACAGATGTTAGCTTAGGAAGAATCTTCCCCTGAAAAAATAAAACATAAAATAAAAATTAAAAGTTTGATTGAAAGGCTGGAAAGAAGGGAGGACCTGGTTCAGTTAGATAACAGATAAAAAGAAAATTAGAAATGCCCAGAAAAACAAACACACAAAGAAAATATGTAAGAAAATCATAGTCCAAATATAAAGCGTATTAAAATATAGTATGCTTTAAAGCAACTGGGGAGCTAAAGTAAAGAGAATGAATTTTAATCTTGAATCTCTGTTCATTTTTATTCAACTGACTAAAAGGAAATGACAGTGCACACGTAGCAAGTGAAAAATAACTTTAGTACACGACTTAGTCCATTGTCAAACAATAATCACTACTTCATATTATTGTGAGCACTATCTCTTGGTTTAAGTCAATCTACAGACAAGGCATGGAAGACTTGATTGTGATTACAGCATAAAAGTCATATGTTACAATTTGTATCCCCTGTGCCTAAAATAGTGTCCATAATAAATGTGGGTCCTCGATAAATATTGGAAAAATTAATGCATAAATTTTTACAAGAGAAAAATACAAGTGTAACCAAGAGAAGATGAAGTATAACAAAAGGGAAGAAAGAGGAAAAGTAGAAGTTTGAATACCTTCAACTTGTAAAATGTGGAACCAGAAGATACTGTTGAAAGATGAAAAAAACATGAGTTTAAAAATGTCACTTAAATTGCTATAACAATGGAAAACATAAAAATAGTAAACTCAAACACTGCAATGGGAAGAGGAGGTTGTGACTATAGGATAAATGCTCTTATTTCATATCAAGAAGTCAATAGACATTGTCTGGCATAGAAATATAAGTATATTATCAAAATTTGTGAGACTATTTTCCAGAAGAATTAAAACCAAAATTATTACATTGTGCTAAGTGAAAGAAGTGAGACACAAACTGTCAAATATTGTGTTTCCATTTATATGAAATATCCAGAACAGGTATAGCCACAGAGACAGAACACAGATCGGCAGTTGCCAGGGTTGAAGGGAAGGCCCAATGGGGAGCAACTGCTTAATGGATATGAGGTGATTAGGGTGATGACAATGTTTTGGGACTAAGGAGAAATGGTGGATGTACAACATCGTGAATATACTAAATGCCGCTGAATTGCTTACTTTAAAATGGTTAATTTTATGTCATATGAATTTCATCTCAATATAAATATCAAAAATAATAAAAAAACAAGGAGTGTAGGACTGAAATGGTAAGGAAAGAAGACAGAGACTGTTTATTTTCACCATAAACTTATTTTTGTAATGGGATGAATTATCTTATGCATGTGTTATTCTGATAAATACTTTTAAAAAATATTTTTAATATAATACAAATTTATCCAAGATCAGAGGGACAAAAGTTCTGTCTTTACAGAGAATAGAGGAAATGGAACAGTAAAATGTTGTCCAGTTTATTAGATTATAAGTGGATGCAAATATGCTTGAAACATAATCTTTTTTTACTTTCAGATGATATAAATGGATTTCAGCTATTTGTTTCAATTATATGCTTATGGAATTAAACGAACGCATATATATTTCAGATAAGTATGATAAACAATAAGAAATCTATAAAATGAGCTTCAGATGTACTTCTTTAATTCAGCATAATCCTACAGTAATCTGCACTCAAAGCTTTGTGTGTTAATTATGAAGGGATATGAATCCCTGCATTTCCTTTATCCTTGCCTTTTAGTAGTGATTTGGTAATAACTGCTAATGGGCTTTGTTGTCTGATGAACTGAATTACTGTGTTCTCTGCACAGGACTCTGCTAAATCATCTAATATATCTGAGAAATTAACCTCCATTTAAACATTAGAATTGGGGACAGAAGTATGAAAAGATTACTTCTGATGGAAAAGAAAAATCAATGTTTTGTATCTTTTCAAGAAGACAAAGCAGTCCTAAGTTTCCATTCATAATTTTATTTGTATTTAAAGCAAAACTTAAAAGCAATTTTCATGATAAAAAAAAGAATATTCTCTGCCCCTCACTCTTTGAACATAGTTATTTTCTTTCAAAATAAAATTTTGCCTTCAAAAATGTTATTTCAACCTGTGAAAGTTTTAGTTAAGTTACGCATAGACACACCATGGTATGTCACTTTTTTAGAGAAGTGAATTTTGTCCTCATTTACGATGTTGAAATCTTCTAAATATGCACATTTCAAAATTCTCATGATTTGTAAGTGGAACTTAATGAAATGGAAATCTGGTTGGTAATTACACCCGGCTCAGCCGGAGAGTTCATGGTGCTGTCAGCCTGTTTGGTCATGGGTAACTAAGCAACACAGCCAACTAGCACCTTGGTGGAAGATATTTTTAGCGTCATTGCACATTTTTCATTTATTTATTGGAGATTGATTTTTTTTTTTGCAATTTATTTTGAGATTCCACTACTTAAAATGAAAAGTATACCATTACAGGAAAGGAAATGTACAAATGGGAATTTAAAAAAATACATAATAATAATCTCCATGATTTGACACATACGCAATATAAACATTTTTGGAGACCGAAACATTATACTTTATATTTTTTCATAAAAGTAAAAATACATTTGAGGCTTTGAAAATAATTTCTTATCAATGAATAAAAGAGTTGAGTTCTCTGTTCATGAGTGAAGACACCAAAACATCAAAAGTTAAATAATTTAATTTGTTTCTAAACTAAATTAGTATCCTAGTGACAAGTCCATGATTGCTTTATAAGTGTAGTATGAATTAGACACTAGGAGTTTGTTTCTTTGGTAAGCAGCATCTCAAGAGGAGACAAGAAAGGTAACAAGTTGTCAGAAATCTTAAATGTCAGAGTAGCAATGGGCAGAAAGCTTTTGGAGTAGTTAATTGCATTTCCAGACCCCTGCATTCCTATGCTGCACCTGGAAGAGTGCTGATGGCCACAAAGCCCATTTATTCTATGGGTTCAAACTTGTCCATTTCCACCCACTAGGCCTGACTGAGGGAGTTTCTCTCCTTAAGGTAACCTGCTATTCAAATATCACTGATAGGAAACTGCGAGGCTTAGAGAGAGAAAACAACCAACCAAACAGACATAATGTCTAGAACTGACAAATGTGAAGGGTTCAAATACCAGCTCAACAATTAGTATCTATGTTCCTGAATTAGATACTAACTTTCTCTGTACTTTGTATCCTCATCTATGTAATGGAATGATACTTTCTACCATTCAGAGTCTTGTGAAGTGTGAACGAAGTGCATAAAATCTCTAGCCTGCATTTGGCCTCTTAACCCTGGTTCACCTGTGTCCCCATCCTTCGTAACTGGACACTGTGATCAAGTACTGAGAGCAATTTAGACATTTGTCATATCTCACCTGCTATCATTAATACAGTCTAGGAAGCCACCAACTCTTAAGCATTAGCCCTTTTTTCTTAAGAGGAATAATCAATCTTTCACAAGGAGGATAGACGGTATTTCTATTAAAAAAAAAAAAATGAAAATTGACCTGGGCTGACTGAACCTAAAGAAGGGTTTTATAAACTTACATTTCTCGTGATTAAAAACCTACTGAACATTTTAAATTTTAAAACACTTCTAAAATATATTCCCTGCTTCATTTAAATAAGATTATGTGTTTAATAGAGTAAAATCCTCTTTTAAAGTATCCCATTTGTTAGGATTTCCAGGCGATTGATTTATGAGTCTAGAATCATGCTTCAGTTTCCCAAGTCGTGGTTTTGGTGGTATTCAGTGTGTCTCTTGAATAATTTCTTAAAGCTTGGGGATAGCTCTATATATAAATTGAATGACTCCATGTTTCCTACTTGAATTGATAGTGGAGATAGAGTGACAGGTTTGAGGAAGTTTCCCTTGCGTGTCTGTTGTTCACCTTTTGATATGAACCAAGCTGAATTTCAAACACTAGCATTTGTAGTTGTGAAAGTGACCATGTCAGGAACTCAAGGACGGTGATGTAGCCTCCTACAGAGGTGCTCAGGTCTCGATCTTAGCACATAACTGAAGTGACATAGGAGAAGCCTAGTTGGACTTAATGCAGTGATGTGAGGAGGCAATGACTATTTTTAGCTTGATTCACTCTTGTTTGTGTTTCTTTTCAGTGTGTGTCGAATAAGGTAGAACCTGACCCCTGCTACTGGGGACAACAAAGGAAGGAAGTCACATAATACACTCCTTTCAGTTCTGGAGTAGAGATAAGATTAAACAATAGTAATGCTTCTCACTACTGACATAAAAATAAATTGAAAACATTACCAGGAATGCCACTAATTCAGAGATTCCCAATCACGCTCCCAATAGAGACACCCATTTCCTGATATTCCGGAGACTTGCAAATAAAAGGATCAAAATGCAGTGATGTCACTAATGCTCCTATAGAATGCGTCCTATGTGGAGTAAAAGCTAGCAGAACATCAATTTATGCATGAAAATTGGTAATGACATTGGGCAACTAGAAACTATGAAGTAGTTTTCTTTTTCCATTTTAGTGTTTTATATTAGTTAATAATGGAAACAGCCTTCTAGATGTTGGGATGCATGATATATATGTGAGCACCATTATGTGCTAAATACATTACTGAACACAATAGGAGGTCATATGAATTTGAGAGATTTGCACAAAATATACTGCACATAAATATATAAAAGATATAAATATTAGTATCAAATTTACATAGGGATTAAGGACACCTTGCTATTCTGTGCACATTAGTTATTTTTATTATTCAGTTGTTACTACTTTCTTTAAAAGTCTATCTGTGGTTCATTTTTCAGAGTCAATTCAGTTTTATCTGTATTTGTTATTTAGTCTTTTCCCATGACATCTTATTGGGCTTAAGATCATCATATAATTTCAACCCTCCTTTTTTTTAAGTCTTCCATTAGTCTGAATATCTGTTCTTGAAACATTGTCTTTTAAAGATCACTTTATTATTTTTAAAGTTTAAATTTTAACCCCAGAAAGAAAGCACTAATAATCTTCTAATCATTTTAAATGCAGCTGTCGTTTACCTTGAAATGATACCGATGCTTTTAAAGTTTTAGGTCATTTTCTTTCCCTTCACTTTGGACTGGTGCAAATGTTTAAACAGCTAATCTTACACAAATAAGATAAAGAGACTGCCCTGACAGGAACCTCCTTTATTTCATTTCCTCTTTTTCAATTTTTCTTTTTTTACTTAGCAGGATATACCTTCTTAAAATGATTATTCAGTTTTTCCCTGACACCTCTATATTCAACAAATTATTTTCTTGTTTCTCCAGTTTTGGCAGATTTTAATTACTCATTTTAATATTCATGATATTATCTGTCAATAATGCTAAACTATGATGGATATAATTTCTGAAGAACATCTATGATTTGATTTTAAATATATCTCTATTGTTTTTGTTTTATAAACAATATAATTAACAGTATAATGTATTGTTTATAAATAATATAATTAACTCTATCAAACTGTTAACCCCTAATTTTTTCCCCATCCTTAAAAACAAATAAATAATCCCATATGTAGTGTAGTTAGGCATTTATTAATAGGTTATATGAGAATATTTTCCACGTTATATTATTTGACTAGAAGCAGCATAGTGTAGGAGTGAGATTAGAAAATTTCATGTCAGAATATAAAGTCTGACAAGATACTAAATACCACTGGACTTCAGTTTCCTCATCTACAAGTGGGTTTAATTACACAAACCCTTGAGAATGGTAAGACAAAAATGAAGTTTGCATGTGAAATGTCTGACATACAGTTTGGTGTACCGCTGATACTCAACAAATAGTAGCTATTATCATTAAATAGATGCTGGTCTTGACTCTAAGTTTTTCATTATGTGCTAATGGAAATGTTTTCAGGAAATAAAGCAAAGACATGTAGAACGTGTTACCAACCAACAGCCTGTTCTTTATCTTTTTTCTAGGATATTGTGCAACTGAGTAAAATGATAGAGTTTAGAGTATAAAACAGATATGGAGCTTTTTTAGAAAGTGGATCAATTAAATTTTGTTATTTCAAACTTCGTGATTATCTTCACAAAATCAAGATTTGGAAAAATATGCCTGTGGTTTTTAGAAATTTGACTATTTCCTTCACTAAACGCGGGTGGCCTTCGCTTAAAGATTTATGCAAGGAAGCAAGAGACATGATCCAGAATATATTTTGAGGAATTTAAATAGGGCTATCCAATTAATTAACATCTGTATTCATTTATGCCTAGCTTTACATTGGATGGATACTATAGTCTATATCCTGCCATGGTTCAAAGCACAAAACTCTTTCTAACTGGAAAGATGTATGTAAAATAATCAGTTCAAGAAAGATTGTTCACTTTACCTCCAAGAAAAACTTTTGACTTCTGTACTTTAATGTTAAACAATAGACATTTACTTCATTGGCATTTGTGAACTCTATGAATAACTTGTGGAGCGGAGGATGAATCTATAAATATTACAGAATGTTCTAGGTTAGGAAAGTACCTTTGACACTTCAGCATTTTCATATAATATGAATGATCTTACGAATGTGGACAAGGGAAAACAATTGATATTAAAATCTTTGCTGCCTTTTTTCTGGGTGATGCTGCAATGTGGCCAGTGAATAAAATCAGTCACACTGAGGGAAATTCGGGCTTGGGGCTATGTTTTTTAATATATGGAAATGTCGTAATTTAATAGTCCTGTAATACTAATTACCTCTCATGATATTTTTCCTGAAGTTTCTTTAGACAGACCTAAATTGAACTAGATTACTTCTCTTCTCTTTCTTATCTAGAAATCTCATTTAAACCTGAACTCCAGGTATGAGATGAGAGTACCTCATTTTCATATTGATGCTCTATAATGAATATGTTATCCCAGAAACCTTCTTGGCTTACCTTTTGCTGTTGAATAACACTACATTTTATTAAAGATCTGTGAAATGCTCCCTGAGATGTTACATAGCCTGTTCTCTTTAGACAGTAAGTTTTGCAAAATCTTCTTGGCTTTGTGTAGGTGATAACAGGAAACAAGAATAATGAGATAAAACCTCTTCTTTCAGGTTTTTTAATTGAGGAACAAATTATTTCATAGTTTCTCATTAGTTATTCCCATGGATTCTAATGACAAGGTGCCAACTTTCACACTTTAAACAGGTTAATTAATCAGGTAGTAATGAAGTTGGGTGATACCTGAGTGTTGGTGTGCCGAATAATCACAGTTCTTAATAATGTGCTTAAATGTCTGTAAACCTGAGAGAATAAGTTGAAATTCAGATCTTCTGAGTTCTGCATAAATAAACATGTGTTATCTAATGGGAAAACTAATTTTAATTTACTAAGCTAGGTATAATTTTTGATTATGATATATATGTGCATATGCATAATGCATATATACATTTATAACCATAATTATATATATTGCTTTTTTTCTTATGGACGCATAAGCAGGTAATAATTCAACCTTCACATTTGGACAACTTGCACTTTATTTAGCCAATTCACAAAATTTTATATTTTAAATCTCATGGTTCAATTGCGATTTCACTTATAAAACTAGGTGAGAGAATTTTTAGGTGAAATCCCACAATATGACACAGAATATGTGTCGAGTAAGATATCATTATCAGGAAGACATTACTAAGGTGGAAATAATCTCGAGGACCCTGATGTGCATTGTTCAGAAGGATATGCTGGAGAGGTCTCAAATTCTTTTCACATGTATTTCTTTCTTCAACCAGCTCAGGAAAGATCAGCATATGAAAAAATATATATCTGATATGCTGAATATCACTTTGTTTATAATCGTAGAAGATTATAAAAAGTGTTGTAAGAAAGGACAAATTATTTCTACTTTCCATAATGACATCGTAGACAAGTCTATCTCTAAGGAAACAGAAGGCTCAGGATACAAGATGTTGTGCCTTCTCTCACCACCAAGTATTTCATTGTGTGAGGTCAATTAAAAAAAAAATCTGCTTCCTAAGTATAGTACGTGGAGCATCTACATTACCTTGGTAATAATTAAAATATTGATGTGATGAAAATATATATAATTAACTTTCAACCAATTAGGATTAAAACATAGAGGTGAGTCAGGAAAGAAAGGATGTATGCAAATCAATATTAAAATAATTCTACTATCAACCTTCAATTGTCAAAAGTGAGTTAGCCATGCTCAAGAAGCAGTAAGGAATTTGAAATACCTCACATTTGTAGGATGCTGCTGTCCAACAGGCAGGTTCTGATCAGATGGTGATCATAGATGTCTCAGAGTAGGAGCCAAGCCAAGTCACTAAGGCTGGGAGGAGGCTGTCGGAAGGGGCGTGGAGGGATGAGGCAGCGGGCTCCCATTCTCATTCCCCTCAAATCATTAGGAGGCTGGACACCTGGAACCATGACTCTGCCCCATGGGGACCTGGCAGTCAAAAACTCGACAGGCACTTCCCTAAAATTCACTGCCTCTGGGAGGAGGGCCCTTGACTTGCTCCTGCTGCAACTTAAATTTAATCTATAAGCCAGGAAGATCTCTGCCTTTGAATAACTCAAAATTGTCTGATTCCACTTACCTACTTATCTCTCAACACATATTTGTGTGTATATAATATTTATTCTCATGTGGATATGTTTAACTACAGGCTGAAAAATGTGTAGATATATGCACACTATCTGCATATTTACCTATACTTAGCTAGCTTACTTGAGGTGTTTTTATATTTTTATTTTTACTTTTGTTTGTGGATTTGTTTTGTAGAGGAAGTTGTTTTTGTTTGTTCTGTTTTGGCTTGAGCTAAACAGGATTCAGGGACTCACCTTTCTGAATGGCCACATCCTTTAACCACTCACTGTCCCAACTAGCAGTACAATCTTGGGGCCAGGGTCTAGTTACCCATCTTCCAAAAATACAACATAAACTAATTAATTAACCTTTAATTTAAACAATGCACCAGGTGAAATTCAGCAAATTAAAACAATTAACTGACTGCATTAATGGATATCAGTATTAAATAATATACAATCATGGACTTGGATTTCAAAACTCTCCTGATTCAAACATGAAAAAGAATGATAGATTTTCTTATTATGTTTGAGTTTAAACCAAAGTTTTCTAGACCCTATGAGGTCTAACAATTAAATTTTACTCTGCTGGGATTTAATGAATGGTGCTTCAGCTTCTGAAGTACCTACATATTTTTCTTCTTATTTACACATTACAATTACAAGCCATGATCTTTATTCACAGTTTATTATGGGTAACTGTCAATAATATTCATTGATGGAAGGATAAAATGAGGAAACAAAACAAAATCTTTCATGATATTCTAAAGGCACATAATATTATGCAGTTTGCCTCCTTCTCCTAAAAGCAGCGTATGGACAAACCAAAGCCTCGAAATGCCCTTAAAGCTTTTGTTTCAAAATGACATGGTTTTGCTAAGTTGTTGTCGAAAAGGAAAAAAATACAGAAACGTGTATATCATTAGCACAACTGCGTTCCATTATTTTCTTTTGCAAAATAAATTACATAAATGGGGTTTGTATTGTTTGCTATACTTCACCCAAAGATTGGGATAATTAAGTTTCAAGAACTGAGATGCTTTAAAACACATTTAATTTAGTAAAATTGGTAAGGAAGCTACTGCAATTAAAAAAAAAATAAACGAAAAAGGACAAAAGTTTCCTATGTCTTACTGGGTAATTTGGAGTGAATTTAGACTATGGCATTAGAAGTATAAAAGGTAACTAAAAATGCCATTAAATGAAATGTTCCAAGTCCAAGCAATTTCCTTCTTAACAGAAAGTAAAATGCAAACAGAGATTACTAAAACCCTGCTGTGTTTAATTTAAGTGTATGTAAGCCTTTTACTCACAGTCATTTTGTCTGGAGATAATCATGGCCGTCCACAGTGGTCAGGGCTGTGAAGCGTGGGTTGTCAAAAGTTGCTCACTCTTTGATTCCACCTTGCTCGTGTCACCTTGGGTTCGTATCAGGCAAGTTCCGCTCATTCATCTTCTGACAGGGTGAGAGTCTCCTATTGCTGTCTCCATCAGTTTGTTTTGGTGCCTCCAGACTGCTTGCAGCATCACGGAGTCGTGTGTGTAACTGCATGTCCATCATTGCCAGGTGACACAGTTGGCCATATAAAGGCAACAAGACCTCTGTAGCCATATAAATATAAGTCAATTACATGTATCTTCATCTGTGGATTATTTATGTATATATGCATGGTTTATTCAGTATAAAATTTCAAATGATAAAGCTTGCAAATATGAAATCAACATTTTTACACTATTCGAGCTGCTACAAGTATTTTATTACACACAGAATCCATTTTGAAAAATAAGCAAAATCTTGGTACTGTTTCTCAGAGGTAAAGAAGAGAAGTGACTAAACCCATATTTTAAACATACAGAACTAATAAGACTATTTTTCATTGGAATGATCATTTTTTCCAGTATTTTAAATCATATTTCACAATTTGGGATAAGAATTTTTTGAAGACCAGAGGATGTCATTTATGGAAGAGATGTCCAATATTCTTGCCATTTCACATTCAACTTCTGCTAGTAATCTGCAAAATGAGATAATTTGTCATAATGTGATGACTGGGTTATTATTTTAATTTTAAAAATTGTACATTGAGTATTTATTAAGCATCTAAGTGTGCATGAATCTGTGCTGCTAGGTTATGTATGCAAATAAAAGGACAGTGAATAAAATAACATAGTTTCTGCCTTCAAGTTAGAACATGAAGAATTATAAAATTTCCAGAAGGGGCATGTGTGTGAGTGTACAGACATATAAATATCTTCTGCAACTTTTCAATATAAAAAGGAAATGTCCTTAGATGTCTGAATAAGTCATTTCTTAACATGTGAAGAACTCATGAAATATTATAATGAGCCAAACTTTTTTTTTGGCATAATATAAGTACTTGTCCCTGAAAACGTTTAAGGAGCTAGAGCTGGCAAAAAAGGAATTCCAGATAAGTTAATAAATGATGTGATCCAACAGGCATTAAAAAAGTGGTGGGGTCACCAGAACATCTGATGCAAAACTATGAGAGTGGCCTCTAATACGTAACAGACAACCACAGTGCCAGTTGGAATGTTATCTAGTCTTTGAGTTCACAGGAGCATTAGACATCATCAACAAGCCTGGGCTGTGGCCAGCAATAAGTAGTTTGGGGTGTCCAGGGAAATTTAAAAGCACCCTAATGTCCTCTGTGGTGATGTGACTAGATACTGAAAAACTACTATTTAAAATGTATGGTTTTACCTCATATATTTTAGGTAGCTCTTTGAAGGAAGTTATTATAATACATGGTGCTGAGGTGTGTCTATATGTAGCTGTCCTCCACAAGTTTGTCACTACAAACAGCATTAAAAGAGCTTGAGGTCAATCAGAAATGGCATAGAATCTTAAGGCTTTTGAAATCAACTAGTCTGTTCCACTGATACTATCTATGAGAAAGTTAATGCTCAAAGAAGGTATGTTCCATCATCAAGGATATATGTCGTCGGCAGGGCCAACATATGTGACCGTATGGATTGAGTATTGCATGATTCCAAGGGGCACCCTCTCCACAGAATATAACTTGCATGGTATCCCCTGGAGTCATGAAAATTGGCAGAATTATTAACCTGAATATGAAATGATGCAAAAATGAATAAACAAAACTCTCATGACTTCAATGAGCTATAAAGGCAGAATTCAATATAAAGATTACATCAGATTCACAACAGCCACAGAACCCCAGGCAAGCCTGGAAAGTAGGAAAATTGTATCTTTAATACCTCTGCAATTTCATCATTACATGTGCTCTATCTCCTTAAACATGATTACAAGCCATCCACAACAAAGGTGTGCCAGTGTCAATTTATTGCCTCTTGACTCCAAATTCGAATTCAACATTTTTGCCTGCTCTGTGAAGATGGACTTGAGCCCTTTAAAAAGGTTTCCTTCTTCAGCTGAGCAGGTATGAAGTTTTGTCAGTAGAGGACACTGGAAAGACAGGAGAAAATGGTGTTGATCCCTGTTTCCAGTATGCTCCTTTGGCAGTCCTGCACACACCACTGTGCTTCTTCAGCCCCGGCAACTACTCCAGGTCCAGGCTCTGCAGTGAATGCAGATTCTCCACCATCACACTTCACACCACATCACTGCAACATTCACAGCTTCTCCAGGAATCAGCTCCAGGGGTGCACAGCAGCCAGCATTACCCAGCAGCGTCCCTCAGACATTCCCTAGCAATTTTGTGGCAGTGTGCATCTGCCAAGACAATGTCCTTTGAACGTCTTTCCCCAGTACCCTAAAAGATAGACTTCTAGCAAGTTTAAGCAAATTCCACAGGTGGAGCATCACAGTGAATTCTCTGCCATACAGTGAGTCACAGCTAAACCCTTTCTCATGAGGTCTGCCTCCCAGCCCTCAAGAGTGCAGTCACATTGCTGTCAATTGTGGCTATATTGCATTACATTACATTAAATTATATTTATTATATTATACATATTATATATTATGCATATTATATATTATACATATTGTATATTTATATTGTATTATCTGCTCTTACAGTATATATATATATCTATATCTGTCTTTCCTATTTTCTTTACTTTTTACTACTTAATCCCTCATTATGCCAATTCACTATTACAGGTAATAATTCTTTATATTCAACATTCTTTTTAAAAAATATATTATAGTTTCTCTTGCGTCATTCAACCCACATTGTTACAAAAGTTTTACTAATTTACAGCTCCAAGAGCATTATATGAAGTTTTTGTGCCCCCTATTCTTGACATTGTTGACTGTTATGTTTTCAACATTTTATCCTTTAAATAGTTTGATAAAGTGAAAATACAGTATTTAGCTTTTTAAATTGGTGTTTCTGTGTTTGTGTGTGTGTGTGTGAATTAATTGCTCATGGCCTTAAATAGTTTTCTATTGTCATGCAGGTTTTATTTTAAAAACTGTGATAGATCTTTACATATAAAGAGTATGTATCCTATATATGTGTTGCAAAATTGACCCCTTCAGTAGTTATTCAACTATTATGTTTATTTAAATTTCATATATATACACACACATACATAACATATATGGATAGGCTGTGTGTTAACGTTTTTAAGTTTTTTAAATCATGTTTTTATTCCAATATGGTTTCTATCTTTCACCTTCTGAATGGAAAGTCTTTCCATACTTCAAGTTTATATAAATTTTCACTTTATTTTAAAATTTCTATTATTTTGGGTCTTCTATTGTATTTAATTCTTAATTTACATGAAATTAAGTAGTTTTATAGTCTGATCTATTTTTATTATTTTTCCCAAGTAACATGTCCATGCTCCCTGTATGATACATTTAAAAATTATTTTTGGGGGGGCCAGCCCAATGGTGTAGTGGTTAAGCTCACACACTCCTCTTCGGCAGCCTGGGGTTCACAAGTTTGAATCTCAGGTGTGGACCTACACACCACTCATCAAGCCATGCTATGGTGGCATCCCATATACAAAATAGAGGAAAATGGGCACAGATGTTAGTTCAGAGCCAATCTTCCTCAGCAAAAAGAGGAAGATTGGCAATGGATGTTAGCTCAGGGCCAATACTCCTCACCAAAAAAAAAAAAAAAAAATTCTTTTGTTTCACTGAAATGAAATTCCACTTTCATTATATTCTCAATTATCTGGGTTGTTTCTATTCCATTAATTGTCTCTGTAGTTCTGTGCCAGATCACCTGTCCTTGATTATTGAAGCAGTTTTATAATAAAATAATATATATATAGTAATATAGTATTTGATATGGTGGGTCTTCTTTTCATTACATATTTTTAAATTTGCCAAACAGGTTTGTTTTTAAAATCTATTATTTTCTATTTTTATCCAGATGAACATCAGTACCATTAATGAAGCAAGTTTTGTTTCTATTTTATCTTTATGTTGAATTATAATTTCATCAAAATAATCTTTTTAGTCTTGAGTCATGCTTTTGTGGACAATTTTAATGATAATGTTGTGAATCTTGTTTTACTTTTGTTTGAATTTTCCTAATACAGTATTGCTTAGTCTTTTAGTTTTAAACATGTTGTATTTAATGTCTTGTTTATAAATAGTATGCTTTTGAATATGATTTTGTAGTCAATTCAACACTCCTTATTTTTATTAATAAAATTGATTATTTGAAGTTGGTCTTACATCTGCCATCACTATTTTATGACGTCTATATTTTTTCTTATATTTTATCTTCTGCTATATAGAAATCTTCTAGTTTTTTCAATTGTTTTGATTTGTTTTTATTTTTTTGATGTGTCAGAGACTATTTATTCATACTAAGGTAAGTTCTGCTGAAAATTTTCAAAGCATTTTAAACCAGTATTTCTTATATATGGACCCTCTTCTCAGGAAAATGCAAATGCTCTCTCATTTTGAATATAATTTTAAGAGAGACAAGGGCCTTTACTGCAAATCCATGCATTCAAATTTAAGCATCTTTTCTTTTGAGGCTGTGTACTTATAGGTATAAGATAATAGATGCAGTGAGTCACAGCCACTACTTCACAAAGTAGAAAAAATATCTTGCTTTTAAAGCATCATAGGGATGTGTAAATAAAGAGATCTATACAAACTAAATTTCCAGAGAGAGAGGAGCCCATCTTGGATTAGTTGAGAACTCTGGCAGTTTTTTCTCCTGAAGATGTTTGTTCCTGGACTCTGCCAGGGTGAAAAAATAAGAGTAGAGCCTTTGATGACCACATGTGATGGAATGACATGCTAAAATTTAGAAGATCTCCAAACTTGGAACCTATTTTCCCTATGAGACATTTTCTGAGTGCTGTATTGGCACAGAAGTCTGAAGATATGGGCAAGAAAGAAAGAGTAAAATCACTGATTTAGAGCCTCTACAATTCTTAAGAGGCAGGTAGATTTGACAAATAATAAAGGGAAAAAGTAAGAATTAGATAATCCAAATATTGGACTTAGAACACAAGACTTTAAAATAACATTCTCTCTATATAATATATACATGTAAATAGAAAAAATAGAAAATGGATTAGTTCTACAAATATTGATTTTAAAAATTAAATAAATATTAGGATTAATTTACTTGAAGAGATGTCAACAGAAAATAAAAATATATCAAAACTGAATCAGAGAACAGAAATAAAATAACATGAACAATAGCAATAACAATAAAATAGAGCATAAAATACATAGAAAACAGCCAAATGGCCTAAACTATGTGTAACTAGAGTACCAAAAGGAGAGGAAAGGGAGAATGGGTAGAAAAAATATTTCAAGAGATAATGGTCAGAATTCTCCGAAACTGATAAAAAAACTCAACCTAAAGCTTCAAGAACTCCAATCAGGATAACAATCCTGACTTTAGTCTAAATTTCTATAATGTCCCACATTTAAATAAGGTGTTTAGAAGAAGTACTTCTGGAAAGGGAAAGTAAGAAATTTCAAAAATACGATTCTCTATAAAAACAATGAGTACACGGGCAGACGTTAAAATCAACTTTTTCTGAACTCTTGAAATTAACCAAAAATGTAAAAATATCCAAGGAATATTTATTCAAGAAAGTGACTGAATCTCAGTAAAAACTGTGAGATTTTTGATGTTTTCACTTGCAAAATTCTCATCTCTCTCTCTCCATGGGTCTAAGGGAACCTTGAAAACCAGAAACACTGAAACCACAGTAGCTATAAAAACCAGCCACCAGATGGGATAAAATGGATTTAAAACTCTCTTAAAAGCACTATTGAGGGGGTGATGTCAGCATCATGGCAGAGTGAGCTTTTACCCCTAAACTTTCCCCCACTAAGATACAACAAAAGGGTCATCCATACAGCAACACATAGGATGTCTGAGAGACCCACACAGCCTTACATCTGATGGCACAAGTGCTGGAAACCATAGTGAAGTGGAAGCAGGTAAGGAAGGCTCCCCTTCTTACCCAAAGACAGCGGACCTGAGACTGCAAGGCTCTCAGAGAGGAGGGCAACGGGCAGCCCTCTGTGGGAAAACCTTCGCCCTCCAAGTTCCCACTCAGTGTGTGGCAAACCCCCATGTGGAAGGAATGGATCAGTTGCAGGGGTGTCCTTGCCAAGCTAACACTCCAGGAGAGCAGATAGTGAGGGAGAAATGGAAAGCCCCTGGGATCAGGGAAATGAAGTGAGTGCCCCTCTCCCTCCCCTGGCATCCCAGCTCAGCCACACTTGGTGCCCAAGCTCAGTGCCCAGAGGAGGCAGACAGTGATCCAATCCAGTGGAATCCTGGCCAGCCAGAAGGAACAGGTCAGTTGCAGGGGTGTCCTCACCAAACTTACACTCCAAGAGAACCTATAGCAAGGGAGGAATAGAAAGCCCCTGGGACTGGGGAGGTGAAAGTGAGTGACCCTCTCCCTCTCCCTGTGTCCTGGCTCAGCCACACTTCGTGCCCGAGCTCAGCACCTGAGCTTGGCCACTCTCATGGCCCCATTTGGGTGCCCAAGCCCAGGGGTGCTGCAACCTGGGGGAGGTGCACAGTGATCCAACCCAGCATCCTGGCCAGCCTGAGAAGCCCTGCCCCCATGGAAATCCAGCGCAGCCCCACCCACCCCTGAAGAGACCTGCCCTGGTGGCTCTGCGGTCCAGCAAAAACACAAGGTGCTCCAGCCCAGCCACACGTCAATCCAGCCATGCTTCAGCCAAGCCAGAATGCTTTCACATCTTAGGGGTTTTGCAACACACAATTATTGACCCCCAGCCAGTGGCAGCAAGTGGAATCTACAGTCAGACATCTTCAGCATGAGGAAAAATTAAAAACACACTTTCAACCACGATGCAAAAATACGTTAAATCTCCAGACCAGAAGGAAAATGACAAGCATCCAGAAACCAACCTGGAAGGCACAGAAATTTACAACCTAAACAACAGAGAATTCAAAATAGCTATCAAAAAGCTCAACAAACTACAAGAGAATACAGATAGACAATTCAAGGAAATTAGGAGCTTCTTCACACAGGAGATTGAAACCATAAAGAAAAACCAATCAGAATTGTTGGAGATGAAAAACACAATGGAGGAGATAAAGTAAACTCTAGAATCTCTAAAGACCAGAGCTGACAATATGGAGGAAAGAATTAGAATTATTGAGGATAGGAATCTAGAAAGGCTTCAGATGGAGGAGGAGACAGAACTAAGGCTAAAAAGAATGAAGAAATTCTCAGATAAATATCCAACTCAATTAATAAGAGCAACATTAGGATTATAGGTATCCCAGAGGGAGAAGAGAGAGAGAAAGGAGCAGAGAGCTTGTTCAAAGAAATAATAGCCAAGAACTTCCCAAACCTGGTGGAGCTGGAAATACAAGTGAAGGAAGTCAATAGATCTCCTAAATATATCAGCAGAAAAAGGCCAACCTCAAGGCATATAGTAGTAAACCTGACAAAAGTGAGTGACAAAGAAAAAATATTAAGGGTAGCAAGAGAAAATAAGATAATGTACAGAGGAATTCCAATCAGGGTCTCAGCAGATTTTTCATCAGAAACTCTGCAGGCTAGGAGAGAGTACAATGATATATTCAAAATTCTGAAAGATAAAAACTTTCAGCCAAGAATACTCTATCCAGCAAAAATATCCTTCAGATGGAGAAATAATAACTATCCCACATAAACAAAAGTGAATGGAATTCACGGCCTCAAGACTCCCATTGCAAGAAATGCTCAAGAAGGCCCTCATGCCTGAAAAAAAAAAAAAAGAGAGAAAGAGGATACAAAGCTTTGTGCAAGGAGAAAATAGGTAGACAAAATCAAATAAATTGCACCTCTCTATCAGAATAGATTAGCAAACACTCAACTGTAACATCAAAGATTAAGGGAATAAAAACACCAAAAATAGACATAACCTCATCACTATAAACATGAAATCACAATACAGGATGGAATACATTGTCACAACAAAAACTTAGAAGGGGAAGTGGAAAGGGACAGATTTGACCTAGACAAAGGAAATAAGAGGCCACCAGAAAATGGACGATGTCACCTATGAAAATTTTCATACAAACCTCATGATAACCACTAAACTAATAATCAAAGCAGAGACACATACAATAAATAAAGAGGAAACTAGTTTTCTATCACACAGAACTACCAAACTGAAGTGGTAGTCCAAGTCACATGAGACAAGAAACAAAGCAAATGCAAAAGAACTGGAAAATGAATGAGAAAGTAGCAACACCAAGCCCTCATATATCAACAATCACTCTAAATGTAAATGGATTGAATTCTCCAATCAAAAGACACAGAGTGGTGGGATGGATTAAAAAACAAGATCCAACAATATGCTCCTTCCAGGAACACATCTCAGCTCCAAAGACAAACACAGAATCAAAGCAAAAGGTTGGAAGACAATACTCTAAGCTAATGGCAAAGAAAAAAAAGCAGGTGTGGCCACACTCATATCAGACAAAGCAGACTTCACGATAAAAAGGTAATGAGAGACAAAGAGGGGCAATATATAATGAGAAAAAGGACACTTTTTCGTATTATATTATTAGAAGACGTATTACTTATAAATATATATGCATCCAACACAGGAGCACCAAAGTACATAAAGCAACTATTAACAAGTCTGAAGGGAGATATTAACAACAGCACAATAATAGTAGGGGACCTCAACCCCCCACTCACATCAATGGATAGGACATCCAGACAAAAAGTCAACAAGAAAGTAGCAGACCTAAACAAAAAGCTAGAAGAGATGGACTTAATATACACTGCACTCCACCCAAAAACAGCAGAGTACAGATTCTTCTCAAGTGCACATGGAATATTCTCAAGGATAGACCATATGTTGGGAAACAAGGTAAGCCTCTATAAATTTAAGAAGATTGAAACCATAACAGTCATCTTTCATAAGGCTATGAAACTAGAAATCAACTATGAGGAACAAACTGGGAATGTGACAAAGATGTGGAGACTAAACAACAAGCTACTGAACAACCAATGGGTCCTTGATGAGATTAAAGGGGAAATCAAAAAATACCTAGAAATGAACAAAAATGAAAATACACCATACCAACTCATATCGGATGCAGCAAAAGCAGTCCTGAGAGGGGAACTCATAGCAATACAAGCCCACCTCAACAAACAAGAAAAATCCCAAATAAGCAACCTTAAACTACATCTAATAGAACTAGAAAATGAACAACAAAGCCCAAAGTCAGCAGAAAGAGGGAAATAATAAAAATTAGAGCAGAAATAAGTGAAAAAAGCAGTAGAAAGGATCAATGAAACAAAGGGTTGGTTTTTTGAGAAGATAAAAAATAATTGACAAACCCTTAGCTAGACTCACTAAGAAAAAAAGAGAGAAGTCTCAAATAAATGAAATTAGAAATGAAAGAGGTGAGATTACAATGGATACCACAGAAATACAAAGGATTATAAGTGAATACTATGAAAAATTATATGCCAACAATTTGGACAATCTAGAAGAAATGGATAAATTCCTAGACTCATGCAACCTACCAAAACTGAATCAAGAAGAAATAGAGAACCTGCACAGATCAATCACAAGTAAAGAGATTGAAACAGTAATCAAACCCTCCCAAAAATAAAAGTCCAGGACCAGATGGCTTCTCCAGAGAATTTTACAAAACATTCAAATAAGACTTAATACCTATCCTTCTCAAACTTTTCCCCAAAATAGAGGAAGATGGAACACTTCCTAACACATTCTACGAGGCCAACATCACCCTGATACCAAAGCCAGATAAGGACAACACAAAAAAGGAAAACTACAGGCCAATATCACTAATGAACACAGATGCAAAAATCCTCAAAAAAATATTGGCAAACTGAATGCAGCAATACATCAAAAAGATCATACACCATGACCAAGTGGGATTTACACCTGGGACACAAGGATGGTTCAACATCCTCAAATCAATCAATGTGATACACCAAATTAACAAAGTGAAGAATAAAAACCACACGATCATCTCAATGGATGCAGAAAAGGCATTTGACAAGACCCAACATCCATTTATGATAAAAACTCTCAACAAAACGGAGATAGAAGGAAAGTACCTCAACATAATAAAGGCCGTATATAACAAACCTATAGCCAACATCATACTCAACGGGGAAAAACTGAAAGCCATTCCTCTGAGAACAGACACAAGACAAGGGTGCCCACTCTCACCACTCTTATTCAACATAGTACTGGAGGTTTTGGCCAGAACAATTAGGCAAGAAAAAGGAATAAAAGGACTCCAAATAGGCAACAAAGAAGTGAAATTCTCACTATTTGCAGATGGCATGATCTTATATATAGAAAACTCTAAAGAATCCATTGGAGAACTATTAGAAATAATCAACAACTACAGCAAAGTCACAGGCTATAAAATCAACTAACAAAAATCAGCTGCATTTCTATATGCCAAGAACGAACTAAGAGAAAGAGAACTCAAAAAGACAATCCCATTTACAATCACAACAAAAAAATAAAATATCTGGGAATAAACTTAACCAAGGAGGTGAAAGATCTGTATAACGAAAACTATAAGACACTATTGAAAAAAATCGATGAAGACATAAAGAAATGGAAAAATATCCCATGCACATGGATTGGAAGAATAAATATAGTTAAAATGTCAATACTACCTAAAGCAATTTACAGATTCAATGCAATCCCAATCAGAATCCCAATGACATTCTTCACGGAAATAGAACAAAGAATACTAAAATTCATATGGGCCAACAAAAGACCCCAAATAGCTAAAGTAATCCTGAAAAAACAAACAAAACTGGAGGAATCACAATCCCAGACTTCAAAATACACTGCAAAGCTATAGAAATCAAAACAGCATGGTAGTGGTACAAAAATAGACACACAGATCTATGGAACAGAATTGAAAGCCTAGAAATAAAACCACACATCTATGGACAACTAATCTTCAACAAAGGAGCTAAGTACATACAACGGAGCAAGGAAAGTCTTCTCAATAAATGGTGCTGGGAAAAGTGGACAGCCACATGCAAAAGAATAAAAGTAGACCATTTTCTATCATCATACACAAAAATTAATAAAAATGGATCAAAGACCTGAAAATGAGACCTGAAACTATAAAACTCTTGGAAGAAAATATAGGCAGTACACTATTTGACATTGGTCATAAAGGGATCTTCTTGGATTCCATGTCTACTTGGACAAGGGAAACAAAAGAAAAAGTAAATAAGTGGGACTTCATCAGATTAAAGAGCTTCTACAAGGCAAATGAAACCAGGATCAAAATGAATAGACAATCCACCAGCTGGGAGAAAATATTTGCAAATCATATATCCAAAAAGGGGTTAATCTCCATAATATATAAGGAACTCACACAATGGAACAACAAAAAAACAAGCAACCCAATCAAAAAATGGGCAGAGGCTATGAACAGACACTTTTCCAAGGAAGATATACAGATGGCCAACAGACACATGAAAAGATATTCAGCATCACTAATCATCAGGGAAATGCAAATCAAAACTATGCTAAGATATCACCTTTTGCCCATTAGATTGTCTGTAATCACCAAGATGAAAAATAACAAATGTTGGAGAGGTTGTGGAGAAACGGGAGCTCTAATCTACTGCTGGTGGGAATGCAAACTGGTGCAACCTCTATGGAAAACTGTATGGAGATTCCTCAAAAATTTAAAAATAGAAATACCTTACGATCCAGCTATCCCACTACTGGGTATTTATTCAAAGAACCTAAAATCAACAATCCGTAGAGGCTTATGCACCCCTATGTTCATTGCAGCATTATTCACTATCACCAAGAATTGGAAGCAACCCAAGTGTCCCTCGACAGATGATTGGATAAAGAGGATGTGGTACATATATACAATGGAATACTACTAGCCATAAAAAAAGACAAAATCATCCCATTCACAACAACATGGATGGACCTGGAGAGTATTATGTTAAGCAAAATAAGCCAGAGAGAGAAACACAAACACTGCATAATTTCACTCATATGTGGAATATAAACTAACACAAGGGCAGAGAGAACTGTTTGGTGGTTACCAGGGGCAAGGAGGAGGGGGGTGGGTACAAGAGGTGAAGAGAAGCATTTATATGGTGATCAACAAACAATAATGCACAACTGAAATTTCACAATGTTATAAACTATTAAGACATCAATTAAAAAAAAGCCCTATCATAAGAGAATTGTCACTATTCGACCTATACGGCAACTCACTGAAATTTAGGCTGCCAGAAATACAAATGTGGATATTGCAGGAGGATAAGAACAAAGTGAATATATATATATATATATTTTAAAAGTTATTTGAAAGATATATTTTATTTAAAATTTATTTTAAAATATTTTAATATATTTTTCCTTCTGATAACAAGAAGGATCATCTAGTGGTGTGCAGAGCTGGCTTGTACTGGTTTAAGTGCTGATTGTTACATTTTCAGGAATTTTGCAAATCATCTGTTAAACCATCAGTAGCTTGAATTTACCAATGGTTGGAGTATTTACACCATGAAAATTGACAAACGCTGTACGTCAAGGCTCTTCCTTTCCCCCCAAACACTGGTTGCTAAATATTTATTAACAAACCACAAATATTAGCTTTCACAATGAAGAATAAAGAAACAATATTTAAGCCATTTTCTTAAAAGAGTGGTTGACAAAGTAAAAATGTATTGGCCAATTTATAGGCTAAGATTGATGAGAAGATTGATATCAAAGGATTGTAATTTACTAAAACAACTTAGAGAAAATGCTTGATTGCAGAAGTATTTTCATTTATACTTAAGAAGTTATTATTTTTCTATTATACATATTTGTGAAAAAATAATAGTATAAAAGAGAAAATTGATTTTATCTGTATCCATTATTTACAACTTCTTTATCCCTCATATCTGTTATTAGAAAAATAATAGTAAAGAAATTTCAATGTTAGTCACATTATGTTATTATTACTTGGCTTGATAGGCAGAATGACTTATTCATTTTGTCCCCCCAAACTGATTATTCAAATCTTGACTCCTGACTCTGCTAGCAATCATCTCACTAGATGATGCAAAATGTTCCAATCTTTTTCTAGCTCAAAATGAGGTGACACCAGAGTTATCACAGCAATCTTATCCTTCCATTGATTTCTCGTCAGCTGAAGGATTGACTTCAAGGCATCTTCGAGTTCTTCGGGGTTTTATTTGGATTATGAGATTGAAGGCTTTGCTTCTTTGTATTTGATGAAAGTAATTACCAGATTCTTCATTCTTGAGATAGAGCATTAGTAGAGTTGTCAAAGTTCACCTGATGATCATGTGGAATAAAAGTGCTTTATCATTATGGCTCTAACTTCAGGAATCCATTGATCAATTTGCTCTGTTTTTAATATTTTATCCAAAATCTGTTTTGGATCTCATTTTAATCATGCTTTATATTATATTGATATTTTAGGTGTTTAGCATATTTCACTTTAAAAAATCAAGACTAATGTCAAGTGCATTGGAAAATGTCTACATATAAGTGCTCCATAAAATAAATGTTTTTATTACACTCTAACAACTTCCAGCCACCCATCAGGAACAGATGACTTTAAAAGATTATTTCAGCAATCTACGCTGAAAAAAAAAATAAACTTTTTTATTTTAATGCAGTTTCCAGGAGTGGAAACTTGAAAATATTTCACGTGTTTAAAAAAAATAAAGGTAACAGAGTAGTAGCTGCTTTAATCCTATATATTGAATCATTTGGGATCTATTAAAATCCAATTGACGTTTATTATGGTATTTAAAACACAGTTGAAAATAAGTTCTTGTCAAATTACTACATTTTTGCCTAATTGTTCTTTTTCTGGTTAAGCTTGAGGTTTTCTTATTTGTTTGTTTTTCTGGAGGAGAAATATTTCAGTAATAGAGAATAAAGTGTTCTTATCCTTTGAAAGTGTGTCCTGCCCCTTGGTCTTGTGCATGCATATAGGAACGATATGGTCATCTAGAAGGTCCTGACACTGCCTAGACTCCTTTTGAATTTAAAGTGATTTTATTTACAGAGACACTTGTTGCTGAGATACCTTGAATCTTGGATTAAAAATAAAGAAATAAAAGTGATGAAATGGTGGTCAAATTAAAATATGAAATCCCTTATTCAGGAGAGTATCATATCCTCTGAGCCTCACTATTATACAAATGGAAAAACTTCCCTCTCGGAGCTGGAGACCAATCATTGGTATCAGTTTTCGAGAGGCAGAAACCTTTCTCAGGGCTGAGACAGCAGGAGGAGGAGTAATATCAGTTGGAACCTTGATACACATCAAAGGAAATGAAGCCCTATGGCTGAAGAAATTACATGGATACCATAGACCAATACTTTTAAATATTAAAAGGCTCTTTTCAAGCTAAGGACAATTTGTAGTTATAAGCAGACAGCCCAAGGTTAGCAAGTACTGAGAAAAATCAGTCCCTTGAATCCAAGGGTTTTTTTTTCACCTTCAAGCTTCTTAGGGATTAAAGTGACTCGTCTAATTCTCACTGATCAATGTAGTATTTTTTCCACCATTGTCCTGTGTGTGTGTGTGTGTGTGTCTGTGCACGTGCGTGCATGTGTATGCTTTCTCATCAACTTAAGTACATATTTAAAAAATAAACCTTCTTCAATCCATTTCCTACATCATATATTGAAGAACCATGTCAATTTTTAATTTAAGTAGAAGTGTATTGTCAATTGGGGTGTCTCTAGCCTATTTCAAACCTGATATTTAAGTTGATATTCAAATTTGAAGTCTCATTTTCTTTCTTAATACAAGCTATTTCATTTAGTTACCAGTCTATGCTTTTCTTGTGTCATCCTAATATAAGCAGATAGAGGTTCTGATTTATGATGGTCTCTTTAAAAGATAGCTTACACGTAACTCTTCAGTCTAGAGTATTTGCATGCTTGGTTTCTAACAAAGGCTCATTAAAATGAGTGAAACTAATATAAAACTTACCTTGAAACAGTTCCCTTGCTGAACTGTATTCTCAAAGGATTTTCTAATTTGCAATTTATATTTTAGACTTTCACCAAGATATTAAAAAGGAATAACATGTACTACTATCTAAAAATACTTCATATTATTTCAAAAGTGGAATAGAGTCATGGTACTTGGATCATTAAGACATTTGTGTTTATGTCATTAATTTACAAAGGGAGAGAATTCCACATGATTTGTTACCAATTAAATGGCATTTTGAAAATTGTGATTCAATAAATTTTGTCATTTTAAAAAATCAGGGCAATTTTTGTACATAAATTTGTATAAGGAGGTTTAGATTTTGAAACCAGATGATGTTTGAACATATGCATAAGACTTAAGTTTCTTTCCTAATATCATTTTGATGTGAACAAAATAAGCTCTTTGACTATGTTTTAGGCTTCTATTTTCTCTAATGTTTCATATAGAGAACAACTCAATTTAAACATATATCTTTGGTCTTCTTCAGTCTGAGGTTTAAGATATGAAGTAAAATCTCAATAAACAGAATTTTTAGCTTCTGGGTTATATTTTGGTTAACTGATTTCTGATCATATTAGGGTGAAGATAAGATTAAATTCTAATTATAAAATTTGTAAAATATGTTTGTCTATTTTTCTACCTTGATATACTGAACTTAATTCAATATTTTTCTGCAATTCATTGTTTTTTTATTGTACTTCAGGATCATCATCTTGAACATGAATTGTAATTTTCTAAAACTAGATGAAAACATCAGGTTATATAAACAGACTCAAGGAAGTTGAGAAGCTACTTTATGAAGAAACTCCTGAATCAGCTGGTTTTCCCTGATTATTGGCTTCTTCCTCATAAAAAGAATAGAAAAGTTTTTAAAAATTTTATTATCTGAGGATTCTGATTGGTTGGAATTCATTTAATCAAGATTTAATGAAGAAAAGTGACTAAAGTAACCTAAAATAGACATATTATGGTTAAAAACAACAATGACCTGGATTCTCAATTTAATTTTTTAAAAAGCAAGAGATGTGGCTAGTTTCACCGTTACAGAGGAAAATATAAAGATTGGACACTGAAATTTTCCAATAACTTCTTACTGGGGGACTCCATCTGATTTTGCATCTGTAAAAGATTTGACGCTCCAAGGAAGCCATCCAAATCACATCTTGATAATGAGCCTGTGTACAGTGAACTGTCTCCCATTTTTGCTTTTGTTTGCTGATTCACTTGGGAATATTTGTGGAAACCAAATATGTAAATGTCTTTGTATGGCTACCTACTTCCAATGTACCTAATGGCTGGAGCTGTCCTGAGTACCATTCACCAAGGCTTTGAATACATAAAGCAATATGACTAGCCCATCACTGTACTAGCAGAAGTTTTTGTCCCATGGGTAGCTCAGACCACACGTGTAGTACAGCAGAAGTGCCATCTGGAAGTAATTCACTGTTATTGCTTCTTATCAGGTCTGCTGAGGATTCTTTTTTTTTTTTTTATCAAGTATAAATGAATCATAGAACAGACTGATGTATGCTCATTAAACTATAAAAACTTGTTAGGCTATCATCTTACCATACAAAATAGAAGTCTAATAGAGGTAAGCTAGATCATGTGAGCCCATGGTATGAATGTGACATGTGAAGGGAGAAATAGACTGAAATCTGTCCGCGTTATACCAGGAAATTACATATTCTTCTTAAAGTAAAATAAACACTTGACAAAGCTGTTAATCATCCCTAGTGGAAAGGATTTACAGATTCAATATTAAGATGATGAGCTTCCCACTGGTCTCAGAAGCACTGTAGTTGAATGAATCCATTTTCCTCTGAAATCATTTAGATAAAAATTATATTCACATTGAAGAATATGAATGGTTTGAATGCTAAAATGTCACTTTAAAAATGTATTGTCCGTTCTGTGGGCTCCTAATAGCTTTCAGTTAATATTTGGTTAGAAGAGAAAGACATCCAAATCCAAACCACTTTCTTGAATGGAGAAATAACCTATATTTTAACCTATATTTAACCTATATTTTCTGTGAAAAAAAGAATGAGGCTGAGGATGACAACAAAGGCAAGTACATACATTTCTCAAATTCACTTCATATTTATGCATGTAACTCACCCATAAAAGAATATGCATTTTCATCTTAAGATTGCTTCATAGAACCTCTCTCTCATATTTTAGGAGAAATTGAAATAATCTTTCACTGATAACATATTTGGAAACTTACCTGCAGTGATATTGTAGCTGGTAACTCCTATAAAAGCAAACAATTTTTAGAAGTTACCCATTCACAAAGAGATTATAGAATTTAGTGATGAAGGATGTATGCAGTGCTGTATAAGTGCATTTGTTTCCTAGGAAACAAACTAGTACCGTGCCACTAAAGAAATTTGTAAGCATTAAAATATTCTGTAACCAACCCCTAGGAGAACATATTACAATTTTTAAAAGGAATAAATATTTGACATGCAAGCCATTTTCTAAATATACTTGTAGATGAGGCCTGCTGTCAAGGGGCTATGTTTCAAGAGTGAAGACAAACGATATAATAGGTGAGCCAAGAACATACTTTAACATGGCTAATCCAGGTAGCAGGATTAATAGGGGTATCAGTCTGAACAAGTGAATTCATTCAAAATGATGAGGTGAGAAAGGCAAAGGGAAACTAATTTTAGAACAAAGATTCAGAGGCAGGAATGAAAGATTCAAAACACAACCATCTTAAAACCAAAAGGGTACAATTAAAGAAATAAATTAACCTATTCTCAGGAGGCACCATTACAGGTGGCCAGACTAAGAAAGTAGTCATCTAAATGATACTATTTCCCGAGTAATTAAGGACACTCCAGTCCAAAAATATGTTCTCTGTGTGCCTATCTTGAAGCCTAAAATCTCCAGAAATGAGCTACATTTCTGGATCTCCGTGACGACGAATGGAGGTAAAGCATTTCTGGAGTGCCTTATATTACAGTGAAATAGAGAAAATAGAAAGTTTGGATCTGGCCTCAATATCCCTTTAAAATAGGGATTATGATATCCGCTCACAGGGTTGTTGAAAGGATACATTCTTTTAAAAATTCCATTATATGAGATAAAGTGTCTTGTTCAAATAAGCGTTCAATGCATGGTAGTAGTTATTATCTTCGTTATTAAAAATAAGAGTCATACGTTACTAGGAATCACACATATTCAAACAACTACTATGCATTTTGCCTTCTTCACAGTCAGCTTTTGGAAAAGATAGATGGTAAAATATAAATAAATGCATATGTAGTATACAGTACATCTGATAATGATTTTTGCTCTGAAGAAAAAGCAGCAGTGGTGGGGGAGATAGGAGATCCTATTTTAGCTATGGTGAACAGAGAAAAGATTTTCTGTGCAGGGGACATTTGACCAGAGACCTAAAAGAAGGAAAGAAGTGAATATGCTAAATGGCTGGTGGAAAAGTATTACAGATAGAGGAAAAAGTCATAGGAAACAGAGTACATTTGGTTGAGTAAGAAGAAAAAGGACAATGTGTGACTAAAAAGAATAATGGAGATAAAAAAATGGAAGGAAATAAAATTAGGATGTGCTTAGAAGACAGAAACTATTAGGGCTTGGAATCCATGGTCAGGACTTTGGTTTTGTTCTATGTGTAATGGGAGGTTATGGAAGATACTGTTCAGAAGACAAGAGCTGAATTGTCTTTGACCCCTGGGGTTAGGACAGGTATATTGAATTGATGGAAGGAGTTGCAAGGTCAAGGCAAGGGTTTTGGTACTGTCTAGGTGCACATTGGGCAGACAGTGGAATAAATAGGTGGCTGGTGTGAGAAGGTATGTGTCTGGTTGCTGCAAGAGGATCCTGGGCGCCTCTGACCAGCAGGTATTAAAAGGCAGTAGGAGAGTTTAATCCCGACTCTTACCTTTTGTGGACAATATCTATATCTTCAGGATACAGTCTCCAGAGATGACCATGACCATTCCATTATGTATAAGAGTAGACTTATGGTTCTCTTTCACTTAGAGTCAGCACCATTGCTAGAAATGCCATTTGCCTTTTTCTCCAATGATCATGTGTGGCCAAAAACCCTGGAAGTCACACATGCTCCTCATTAAAGAAGAAATATTCAGAGGTCAACTTTTGTCATTATTGTTTTTGTGACATACAGATGGAGAACAGCATGGTGTATGTGGGGAAAAAATGTTTAAAATCTGTAGTAGAGGAATTGGGGTTTATTGTCATTGGGGAAATCGTGAGATAATCTATTTTACAGTATTGTGTGTTCAGAGGTCCTGTCAACCATGAGGGAAAATTATTGAAATTGATCTAAGTAAATACTTTCCATTGGAAAAGCTCTATGAAGACACAAGCACTTATTTAATAAGCAAGATATGGAAATATATGATGACAACTAGTCAGGAGACTGTTTACATATGGAAGCAAGTTGAGTATGAAAGTCTAAGAAAGATTTAAAAAACAGATTATAGATATAAAATACATACATGTACCTGAAAAATCAGAGAAAAGTAAACGTGGCCATTTCACCATAAAAGGACATATAAATGCCTACCTTAGGCAAATTAGAACTATAAATATCATGGACAAAAATTTTGAATAACTTTCGAAAACTCCAATTTAAATTCTGGTTATTTCACCTACCATAGAATGTCTGCTGTTTCCCAAGCATATTTATTGGAACTTTGGTTATCAGATTTGGCATCATATCTTGGTTTGGACAGTCTGCTTGGGAGAGGATGAGGAATGAGAGGAAGGCTGGTGGCATGTTAAGCTCTAGCTACTTTGGCAGAACTGCATGGTGAAGCTGGCAAAGCACCTGCCTACTCTGGCTTCTGGCCAGTGAGTTTTATCAAATATATATGTAAAGTCTGAAGCCCTACAGAGTAATAAAAAGAGAAAGCATAGTTCTTAATGGAAAGTAAGCATTCCCACGTGCATTAAAACTGTGCTGTCCAAAACAGTAGCCACTGGTCACAGGTTTACTTATTTTAGCTATAACTCTTGCAACACTTCAGATGTGGCTACTCTGAATGAAGATGTTCTGGAAGTGTAAAATGCACACCTGATTTAGAAGATTACATACAAAAAACAAGAATGTAAGATATCTCATTAATAATTTTATATTGATTACATGTGAAATGATAATATTATGGATATTTTTGTTTAAAT
Organism: Tapirus indicus; assembly: GCA_031878705.1. Taxonomy (NCBI): domain Eukaryota; kingdom Metazoa; phylum Chordata; class Mammalia; order Perissodactyla; family Tapiridae; genus Tapirus; species Tapirus indicus. Next base: position 61,449,973 of record CM062926.1, read on the forward strand.
AAAATTTTAATTTAAAGTCCAACTGTTTCTGTTTACTTTTTGAGTACAACTACTAGAAAATTTAAAGTTACATATTAGCTAGTATTTGTGGTTTTCATCATATTTCTATTGGACAGTCGTATTAGAACTTTATCAGGCTGGGCATTATTTTGGCCAATGCAACATACATTGGGCGAAAAAAACAAGTATTGTGGCTAGAGTGACAAGAGTACTATTTTGGTGTCCAATGTGAAACTGAATCCAAGCTATATAACATAATAGCTATGTGACCATCTCCTTTTATTTAACTTCTTTGAGGTTCAAATATAAAGAATAATAATATTAGAGACTTAAGGTTATAAAAAAAAGTACTATGCTAGGCCAATTAATTTTTTTCTTTCAGCACTATAAAAAACAAAACTGAACTCTGCCCACCCTTCCTCTAATAACTAGTTTTATGGAGGCAGGCATATCCATTAGTTTCTCTCAGCTTCAGTTAATTCAGATGTAAAATGGTATAATAATATAATTTTAAATGAAGGTGTCTGTCCAAATTGATTTTCTGAGTTCTTTGCACTCCAAATATTCAAATATTTATTGTTGTGTTTCTAATGACTCAAAATATTAAAAGTAGAAAAAAAAAGTATCTCTCACGAATCCTGGGATTCTCCTGAGGATTTAGAATAAAAGAAATTGAAGTTAAATCTAAAAAAAAAATGATCTACTCAATAAGATTGATATACCTATCATCTTTAAAATGGTGACCAATGTATTTTATCTTAAACTGTTTTTTATTAAAATAAAAATACCTACTTCTTTAGTTTAGAAGTTTTTGTAAAGTGGCAAGTTTTCTCCACATTTGAGAAAAATGTTGTCTCCTTGAAAGCCGTAGATGCACCTCTTTGAAAAGCTGCTTTCTCCAATGAATATATTCCATGCTTCCATAGCAACACTGTCTCCACTATGGAGGGCAAAACTTGTCTGATGTCAAGGAAACTTGATTGGGCAGCAAACAACTTGTGTTAACAACCAAGTTGTGTTAACTCCGCCCTTTAATTTTTAATAGGAGTATTTCCTTTCAACATAAACATGGATTAATCTCCCTTCTTTCTTTTGTAAAGCATTGTTGTCTAAATATGAAGAAAAAAATTAAAGCATCTGACCTGTGTGTGATTCATTTTATCCCCAATTATGGTGGAAGGGGATGCTCCCAGGGGAAGAGAAAGATGACGTCAGGGGACCTGGACCCTGGGCAAATAGATCAATGGCATTGGCTAGGAACAGAAGGCTTACCTATGGAATGCTTTGAGCAGGATGTCCCTGGTTGAGGATTGCTTATGGCAACAACAACAACCATCCTACAAATCTATATTCTTAAGAGGTATGACTTCCTGGAGAATGTCGTATAAGCTGTTCAACACTAAGATATAAAATGGAGATAAAACGGAGACATTTCATAGATTGAATGCTCTCTTCTGCATGAGAAACAAGCATACCTTACAGAGATTTCATCTATTATATAATATAGATGTTACACATACAGAGACCTCATTTTATTATTCTGAGTCAAATAGTTCATGTCCAATGTGGAGAGAGAAACCTTTGAGGAGCTACCCAGGTTGTTCTAGACTTCTCTTTACTTTGTGCTTCTTGATGGCTTGAACTTAAAAAATCATTTGATACAGTAACATTTGATACTGGCTAAGATTTAGATAACTGATTTAAAAATTCGATCCTTGGCTTTAGCTCAGAATACATTATAAAGAAACTTATACTTCCATTATGAGTTTATCTTTTGTATGTAAGTTAGGAAAATAAAATGAACCCTTCCCACAAACTTAATCAGACCAGCATTGGATTTTAATGATGCCTTATTTCTGCTTTTCTATCAAAGAAGGTACAGTATTTCTGTTCCCTAGAGAGGAGAAGGGTTAAAAAAAATATGACTCCACAGCTCTAACCTAAGCCTGTTGTCATGATTGTATAAAATAATTTATGTCCTTCTTTAAATAATCTGCCATGAAACGACATTTCCACACATGTAATTTACTCCTCACTTCCCGTTCTCATCCAATGTATGTGATATGTGGGTTATCTTGGTACAGAAACATTGTAAAAGTGAATGTATTTAATCTAATAATTTTTCATATTTTCAATTTCAAAGAAATTGCAACTAAGATTTAAGATAAAAACAATTATAAAAGTAGCACGATAAATAAATCCACATCAAGGGATTACTCTGGTCAGAGGAACAATGCACAGCTCGACTACTGCTCTTTTGCCTGCAAAGACTGGTAGCACAGTGAGCTCTGTATTCATAAAATATCTGCCTGTTTTTGAATGGCTATGATTGCGTATCTGGAGTATATTTCCCTTTCTAGAGCATGTTAACTTTTATAAATAAAAATAAGATCTATAATCTAATGTGGGCATAGAGCTGTACTTCAGGGATGATACGCAAAGAAATATTTAGGGGTAGTGGGGAAGGAGGAGAGGACACGACTCATCAACATAGAGCAAGACTCGTACCTGAGAAGAAGAGAGTCAATGTGGAATGGTAGTTTCCTTCTTCCTTCCTTTCTTCCTTCCATCCTTCTGTCTATCCATCCTTCCTTCCTTCCTTCCTCTCTCTGTCCTCTTTTTCCTGGTTTCATTCTTCCCTCCCTCATTCCCTTCCCTTCCTTTCTTCTTTTCTTCTTAAACTAACAAAATGTAAAAACAGGCTTTGGAACCTAGTGAATTCTTATCTTGCTTATGATATTTCCTATCATGATCAAGCCCGTCGCCATCAAGTGTTTTGTTTGAACATGTACAGTCGTTGCATCTTTTCTATAAAAACATATTTTGGATAGCCGTTACACTTTTTCATATTAATTTTCAAAAGCTTCATTTTGCTTATAAACACTAGATATAATTCCATCTCTGAGTCTCATCTCTGCTTATTGTCCCCCTTCCCTTGTAATATTTTCTCTATTCCTTACTCAAATCCTATGCTTTCTTCAAGGCTTAACTCGCATAACGCTTCCATGAATCTGTTGCTGACCATTTTATTTATATATATAAACAAATATAATATATATAAATAAATATAATATTTCTGTATATATATACACACACCTAGAGGAGCTCCTAAACCTAAAACTTTTGGAAAAATCCAAAGGATTTATTGAGAATGACATATTTCACAATCTGTTATGAGAACTCAATTTAGTTTGCTGTAAGTCACACTTGCAGAACTATAAGCTTTATGCATGTGGACATTTTTACTATCTTTTTCACCTCTATATTCTCAGTACCCAGAACAGTCCTGGCGTATAGAAGGAGTTCAGTAAAGATTTGTTAAAGGACTGAATGAATAAAACACGTTTTAAAGGATACAGAGATGAGTCATGTATTAGCCTGTAGTTCTATCTGGTACATTTGAGAAATGGTTGTGATAACTTTTAACTCATATGACTATAAGGAAATGACCACTATTTTCTGAATCCTTTTCTTGTGGTCCTGTTTCATCCTTTTGCTATTTGTGATATTGTGCTATGATGCCTGCTCTTTGCTTCAGTCTCTTATTACTAGGCTTAGATTTTATTTAAGCAATTGCTCCAAATATACTTTGCTACTGCCTTTCAGGAAAAGCTTTGCTTTCATCTAATATGATATCTAAATTGATCATGTAATGCTATAATTCTAACTTTTCGGAATAAGAATTCTCTGCAACAATATTTGTATTATCATCAGATTCAGAATTCTTTAGTACCCTGGAAGAGAGTATACTTTAGAAACAAGAATCACTTCCTTCTTGGAGTGAGACTTGAAAACAGATCTTCCATTAACAACATTAAATATGGATTCCAACCCAATAACTCCAGGTTATTATAAGCCCAGGTGTATATCCCTGCCACACCATGCACATCATATAGAAACATGGAAAGCACAGAAAAAGTACTGATGGACTGGTTGATTTTAAATTTTAATATGGAAATCTGATCATATCACTCCCTTGCTTAAAACACTCCATAACCCCCCCCCCCACCTGTGCCCAAAACAAACAAACAAGAAAACCCATTATAGTACACTTCAGGGCCTTACACGGCCCCACATAGCCTATTCTTGCCACTTTTCTAACCTCTTCCTTTACAGGTGTTTCCCCTCGCTAAGTCTACAACAGCCATACTGACCCTCTCCACACTGATCTTTGAAAGTGACTGGCAATTTCCACCTCAGGGTCTGTGTCTTTACATTGATTATTCATCTACCGGAAATACTCTTTGCATGGCTAACTTTTTCTCCTCATTTATGTCAGCTGTTGCCTCTTTGAGGCGGCCTCTCAGCATCAATCTATATAACATTTCTTCTGTCATTACTTTTATACCATTACTGTTTCATTTGCTTCATAGCATTTACCTCTGATATTATCTTTGCCAGTTTTTTGCCTTTTAATTGCGTGTAGCCCCTCACTAAAATCCAGTGAGAGATCTTCACTTTAATAATGTCAGGAAAACGGGATTCAGCTGCTGATGTGGGAAGGAACTGCTGCTATATCAGGGTGAAGAAGTGTTGCTGGGGTCATGCTCACAGGAACAGAAAGAAAAAATGAATTTGACTCATTTTTCTTCCACTTTTTAAAAAAGACATAAATCAGACAAAAGAAGTATTAAAAAGCTAGGAGAAAATACAATTTTTTTTTTCATGAACCATTTTACCCCGTGAAAAGACTTTAAATTTCTTTGTCATCTTGGTTCTTTGGCATGATAAAGGGTGTGTGTTAGTTTGTTAGCTGCTGTAACAGAATACCACAGACCAGGTGGCTTATAAACAACAGACATTTCTTTCTCACAGTTCCAGAGCCTGGGAAATCCAAGATTAAGGCGCTGGAAGGTTTGATGTCTGGTGAGGTCCTGCTTCCTGGTTCATAGCCATCTTCTCACTGTGTCCTCACGTGGCTGCAGGGGCAAGGCAGCTCTCTGGAACCTCTGTTATAAGTTACTAATTCCATTTATGAGGACTCTACTCTCATGACCTAATTATCTCCCAAAGGCCCCACCTCCAAATACCATCATATTGGGGGTTAGGTTTCAACATATAAATTTAGAGAGATTTAAGGGGATTGAAACATTCAGGCTACAGCAGGGTTTGAGCTGCTTTCTGCAGGTGTTACCACTGTGTTACCTTCTTGTCCTCTTCTTGGCTTTTCAGTTATCTGGTTAACAATTTTATAGCTATTTAACAATACTTTATATAAAAATCTCTCTATTAAAATAGCTGATGTGATTTTCATCTCTCCACTGGACTCTATCGATATCTATATTTACATAGAGAGATAAAGATAGAGATGTAGAGATTTGCATGGATATTTGCACGTATTTCCTAGTTGTATTGGTTGACATCTAGCCTTTTTCCTAGAATGTTTTATTTTTTTATAGCTCTCTCGGCTTAGGTTAATTGACAGTATTCTATTAAAAGTTAGCTTCCTTACAGATAGGAAGTAAAACTCGAGTTTGGTTTTTCAAACTCTGTTACCCTTAGAATTCCCAAATGTGACTACTGACTTAAGGTCTAAAAAGGGAGCAGTGTTCCTGTTTTACACAGTCAGTGTCTTGCCCCAGAAAAGTCATGATCTTAGTACCAACAGGCTGGAGGTAGCTGGGTAACTGACCTCACTGAGAGGCTTTTGTACTTTTGACATTTGAAAAGACAATGTTGGAGTAGAGTATATGATCCAGAGATTTTAAATTGTTTCTTTGAGATTGGGTCACTTGATATATGAATATTAAATTCTCATCCCCAGAAAAGATATCCAGACACAAAAACCCATGCTTGCAAAGAGGTAGTAACTAGATTCCTACATTCTAAAGAGATTTTTTTGTACTTATATCTCAATTCCATTTTAACAGAAAACTCTCTAGAGAAAGGATTTATGGTAGGTTTAAGGATGGAAAGGGGCTATCTTGTCTCAGGGTGTGGAATAAGAACAGCATAGGGAGATAGTTAAATTCAAAATGAAGAGAAGTGAAGAGTGATATAAAAGAGAACATCATATTGAGTCAAGTAAACAAGAAGAAAATGAGGAAAGAGAAGAAAGAAAACGGTGAGAATGACCCATTGGTTGTTTTCCAAATTTATGTAACATAAAAAAGGGAGAATTCTGGTGAAAGTGCAACTCATGTGTGTATACTTTACTTCTTTTTTGTTGTTCAATTTGCTTTCTTTTTGTTAAATGAGATTAATTCTCTAAGTCTGTAAAGTACTTTCTTGTGCCTTTGGCTATTTTCCTAATTCAGAGTTATTTTAAGTGAGTGTACTGAGCTTTTAGAACAGTTATTTAAGGTAAAAGTTCAACCCAGCTCTCTCTAGGGAAAACATTTTAGATAAATCACTTGGTAATTCAGGGGAAAAAGATCTCTTTTCTTGCTAAATTTTTAGATTTGCTTCCCTAGCAGGTTTAACAATTTGTTAGGATAAACAAATGCAATTCAACGTTACTCTCAAAAGAACTCTTAACATGCCAAAGAACCATAATGACAAAGAAATTAAAAGGCTTTTCAAGGGGTAAAAGGGTTCATGAAAAAAATGTATTTTTCTACAAGCTATTTAATACTGTTTTGTTTCTGATTTATGTACTTTTTAAAAAGTAGAAGAAAAATGAGTCAAATTCAATTTTTTCTCAAAATAGAAAATGAGTATATCACCTACTTGGATGCTCACTATATGGCTGGGAATCAAATTAATCATTCTCATGAGGATTAAAAAATAACCTCTCTGCCATGCATTTAATTCCTAGATCTCTGATTTAGGACACTGACTTGTGTTTTTAAATGCCCTTAATGACACATCATTTAAATTTTCAGAGATTACCTTAATCTATCTTTTCTTCAAGATGAAAATAGCAAAGTCAGATCTTCTGAGAAAGTCATCAGTGTCAAAATTCCAGAGTGTGGTGTATCTGCCCCAAAGTGTGATTATTTCACCAGAGGATTTAAGCCAGCAATCAAGGTTGTATTGTATGTAGAGAAGAAATAGCAATATAACTATTGGGGGAAAAGTAGAAGTTGAGAAATTGCCCTCTGGGTAAAATGTAAGTGGGGAAACCGCATGATTTATTGCCATGTATGTGGTATTAGAATGTATGTGAGTATAACAAATTAAACTTATGTTTCTGCTAATAAGTAAACCAGCAAATGACAGTATCCAGAGAACAAATCTCTAAGAAAATGTACCTGATAGTTTTGGGGTTTCTAAATTAGCTTTTTAAAATTTAATGATGGTGTCATAGAAGGAACATCATATTTCATAGCTTTGGAAATACAATGCAACTTTAGAAATACCACAAGCTTTCTAAGAAATCCTTTGCTCTCTGTAAATAAGTATTTCGAAAGTTCTGTTAGGAAAGCATTTTTGAGATTTCTACTTGTTGGCAGAGTGTGTATTGCCGTGTTTCCCCAAAGGACTCATTTATTCCAAAACACATTTAAATAAAAATTATTGGATTCAAATTAAAATTTGTTTGATGTTTTTGTTGTGAAATACTCCCCCAACCTACTTTAAATTTATTTTTCCTTTCAGTTTAAAATACCACATCTTTGGGGAAAAAAAAATTTTCTACCTTTTAAATCAAAACCTTGGATTGCATTACAGGAAAAACAAATCTTGTAGCAGAGGAAAAGTAAGGTTGAATAGCAAATAAATTAGATTCAGGCTTGAGATAACAGAAATAGCTGTAATCAGAAGATATGTTTTATTATTACAGATGGAGATAATGGTGAGAAAAGTGTGGGAGAATGCCTAAGGCTTATTTAAAGACAAATGTAACAATATATTACCTACATAGCTTATTTTCACATATGTATTTTTTAAAAATGCCTCTTTCTGGAATTTATTTTTTAATAATGAAAAGCAAATTTCATCATGACAGAAGTAAGATTAAAATCAACAAGCACTATTGAGTGTTTTTGATATGTACAATATCTACAAGGCTATATGCTATATAAACAAGGATAACCAAGCCAAATACAGTTTAATTCCTGTCTTCAAGGAGTTTATAATCTCTTTTAAAAATATTATGCACTTGAGAAAAAAATTGAGGTATATTTAGTGTCAACTGATTCAGTAACAGATTTTTTAAATACAAGAAAGACACGTATCAAAAAAAATAAACGTTAAGTACTCATTGGACTCTGAGAAATCAGGTCTGTGAAGTATTTCATGGAGAAAGAGTACTGAGTGTTAGTAGAAAATAGTTTGGGATAAATTAAAGAATAAAGGAAAGGAGAAAAGAAACACCACTGGAAATTTTTGATTTTGGATCAGAGTATTTAGATTTGAAAAAAAGATCTGGACTTGTGGCCTAATTTGGAAAAGTTTTTAACATTTCTAGACATTACATTCCTAATATATTAAATGAAACAGATTAGATAATTTTCAACACATTCTCCAGTACTGGAATTTCAATGGCTCGAAGTGGCATATAGGGAGCTATGGGAAGTAATCAAATGGATGCCAGAATAAAAATTTACTAATTATTGATAAGCAAATGCAATTGTTATATTTCTTAGGAGTAGGGCACTTTAAAGAAGCCGATAGGAAATAAATGGACCTTTCAAAAGTATTATTATGTGTTATTACAAGATTTATAATAGAATAAAGGTAAGAAATGAATATGTATATATTAGTATATATTACATATATAGTGTTGGTATTAGTCAGGGTTCTCTAGAGAAACAGAACCAATTGGAGGTGTGTTTATATATATATATATATATATATATATACACACACACACACACACACACACACACACACACACACACACATATACCGAGAGAAAGATTTATTATGAGAAATTGACTCATGTGATTATGAAGTCTGAGAAATCCCATGATCTGCCATCTGCAAGCTGGATATCCAGGACGGCTGGTGATGTATTTCAGCCCAAGTCTAAAGGCCTGAGAACCAGGGGAACAGATGAGTAAATCTCGGACCAAGGGCAGGAGAAGATGAGATGGTATGTTCCAGTTCAATGAGTGAGGCAGAAAGAAAAGGGAATTCCTCCTTACTCCAACTTTTGTTTTCTTCAGGCCCACAGGGGATTGGGTGATGCCTGACCATATTAGGGAGGACAATCTGCTTTACTGAGTCCAACAATTCAAATGCTAATCTCATCTGGAAACATCCTCACAGACACACCCAGAAACAATGTTTACTCTGGGCACCTGTGTCTCACTCAAGTTGACAAATAAAATTAGCCATTGGACTTAGGGTTCCCAGATAAAATACAGGATTTTTGTTTGCTGAATCTGGGAACCCTAACTGGACTAGATTTTTCTTTATTAACTTCACAGGAGTACATAAAGGAACTATGCTTGAAACCTTACCAATCCCTTTAAAATTATGTTCATAACTCTTAATTTTACTTTTAAAAGAAGTTTCTAAAATGAGACATATTATATTCTCCCACCAAATGATTGGAATGAAGTTGCTGACAGCAAGAGCAGAGTGAAGAAATTCTGCTGAAAAGTATGTAGAATAGATGGTAATGTCTATGCATCTGTAATAATGATATTAGTTTTATGGCTCTTTAAATCAGTGCAGATGAGAAGTCAACATTCACAATCACAGGATTTTATATGACTGACCATCCATGCACATGTATGTTTGTGGGTCTCTACGGAACGGTGGAGTTCTCAATGTTAGTACTATAGACTTAATAGCTGTTTAATCACCTAGAGCTGAAAATCATGATGCAATCTGCAAGGAACTCTTCTTTATTTTGTTTTTTAAGTAGTGTTTCATTTTTGGTGCCAGAATCTTCTCTTTCCTTTGGGAATAGATCATAGCCTTTCCAATTATTGAATATATCTTTTATTATCACACACAAAAATTGATTGTTATTGGCTTGCAGTCCTACAAATTTTAATGGATGTATAGGTTTATGTAACCACCATCACAATCAGGAGACAAAGCAGTTCTAACAGTCCCCCAAAATCCCTCATTCTTTCTTTAATAGTCAAATTCTACCCCTTCCCCAACCCCTGGCAACCACTGATCTGTTTTCTTGGTATCACCATAGTTTGGTCTTTTCATGAATGGAATCATATAATGTGTAATCTTTTGAGACTGGCTTCCTTCACTCAGCATAATGCCCTTGAGAGTCATCCTAGTTAGTGTTATCCGTAGTATGCTCCTTTTTATTGCATGGCTGAACAGTAGTTTGCCCATTCACTTGTTGAAAGATATTTGGTTTTTTTCCAATTTGGGTTGATTATGAACAGAGTCACTATACATGTTTGTGTATGGCTTTTGTGGGTAGAAATTTTTATTTCTCTAGGGTAAGTAACCAGGAGTGGGATTGGTCGGTCATACAATAAGTGAATGTTTACCTGTCAAACCATTTTAGAGAGCATTTCCAGGAATGCATTTAGCTTTCCCACTAGCATTATATGAGTTCCAGTTGCTCTACATCCTTACTAGCACTTCTTATTATCAGTATTTCTTTATTTAGTCATTCTAATGTGTGTGTAGCTATATCTCATTGTGGTTTTAATTTGCATGTTGCTAATGACTAACAATGTTAAACATCTTTTTATGTATTTATTTGTTATATGCATATCTTCTTTGCTAAAGTGTCTGTTCAAGTATCTTGCCCAGTTTTTAGCTGGGTTGTTTGTTTTCCTACTGTGGAATTTTACTGTTAATGGATAAAAGTCCTTCAGTGGCTATGTGATTTGTTAATATTTCCTCCCAGTCTGTTTATTTTTTCATTCAATTAACAATGCCTTTCAAGGGAAAAGGTTTTAATTTTGATGGAGATATTTATCATTATCTTCTTGAATAGATCATGCTTTTGGAGTTATGTCTAGGGACTCTTTCTCCAACACCAGGAAATGAAGGATTTTTCTCTTATTTTTTTCTTCTAAAAATAATTAACATTTGTTGAAAATACATTCCTAGCTTCGTTAAATTGCTTTTGTACTTTTGACATTTGGCCATATTTGTATGGGTCTGTTTCTGGGCTCTCCATTCTGTTACACTTATCTAACTGTCTATTTCATCACCAGTGGCACACTGTTTGGATTAATTTAGCCTAATAGTAAGTCATAACATCAGGTTGTGTCTTTCCACCAACTTTTTATCATTTTTGTTATTCTAGTTCCTGTGGCTTTTCATATAAATGTTAAAATTTATATATATATATATATATATATATATATATATATATACACACACACACACACACATCGTTCTGAGATTTCAAATGGAATTGCATTAAATCTATAAATCACTTTGGGAAAATTGATGTTATTACTATGTTGAATATGTCCAATCCATTAACATAACATATCTCTCCACTTATTTAAGTCTTATTTGATTTATTTTGTCAAGTTTTATAGTTTTCAGCTACAGATCCTGTACATATTTTGGGGTATTGATAATTTAATTTGGGTTTCCAACTGTACATTGCTTCATATATAGAAATTTACTTGATTTTTGCTGTATTGATCTTGTATACTGAAAAGTTGCTAAATCACTAGTTAGTTCTAGGAATTTTTTGTGTTTTTCTTGGAATTTTACATGTAGACCATAATGTGGTCTGTGAAAAAGACCAGTTTGTTTCTTTCCTTCTAATCATGAGGTCTTTTTATGTCTTTTGACATAAAATGCTAGGACTTCCAGTTTGATATTGAATAGGAGAAGTGAGAGTGGACAACATCTTTGCCTGTTCCTGACCTTAGCAAGAAAGCATTCATCTTTAAGCATGATGTTGTCTGTAGATTTTTTGTAGATGTCCTTTATCAAATTGAGAATTCTCTTCTATTCCTCATTTACTGAGAGTTTTTATCATAAAAGGATCATAAATTTTTAAAATATTTTTCTGCATCAATTGATATGATCACGTGGGCTTTCTATTTAAACTATTAACATGGTAGATTACATTGACTAGTGTCTGAATATTTAACCAGCCTTGCATTTCCATGATAAATTTCTTTGGTCATGTCCTGATGTTCAAGAGGAATTAGTTTGTACTTCTTTTTTTACTGTTTTCATACAATTTGGTTATCACGGTAATGAAACTTCATACAACAACTTGGGAAATGTTGTCTCTTCAATTTTCTGGAAGAGATTGTATAGAATTGGTGTTATTTCTCCTTTAAAAGTCTACCTTTGTCTTTCAAGAGTTTGATTTTGATATGTCTTCACTTTCTGCTTGAGCAGAGCCTCAAGGTTAATTCAAGGCAAGAGCTTAGGGCCTCCTCAGATCATTTCTGCAGATGTATATAGACCTGGGCATGTACTCCTATGTTTGCATGTGGTCTTCTAGATTCCCAGTAATATGTTGGAGCTTCTCTAGATTCCCAGTAATATGTTGGAGCTTCTCTAGATTCCCAGTAATATGTTGGAGCTTCAAAGCCACTATGGCCATCTCATTCTCCAGCCTCTTCTTTAAAGCTTTTTGGGGTAGCCTATTGTGTGCTCCAACTGCTATCCATTTCCTCAGGCAGCCATGGATTTCATCAATTTCATCTAATTGCTTTCAACAAATCCCCTGGAGAAAAGGCTATTCACACTGGGAGATCTCTGAGTCAGGTCAAATAAAAACAGCCTTGCAAGTGGGGACTTCCAGGGTACCACTTGACAGCTCAAATTGTAACATTGTCTGGGAATGAGGTTTGGAAAGAGGTCCAACCCTATTCTGCCCTCTTCAGTGGCTGCAAGGATGCTGATTTTCATTGTGATTGCAGCTGTTGGTTTTCAAGACAACTGCCAAGCTGGAGAGGGGTGGAGGGAATAGAGCAAGTTAAAATATCATAAAGCTTGCTGTTCTTACTGAGATTCAGCCTTTTTTTTCTAGAATAAACACTCCCTGGGTTGCTGAAGCTTTTGATAAATTTTCAGCATTCTTAAAGGTTAATTATTATAGTTTTGCCACTTTTCTTATTGCTTTCATGGAGAAGAGAATTTTTAGAGGTCCTCATTCTGCCATTTTTACTCCTGGTGACTCTATGTCACTTGCCATTTTCACTCCTGGTGACTCTATGTCACTTCCAGCTTTCTTTTGATTAGGATTTGTATGTATTCATCCATCTTTTTACATTTACCCAACCCAATTTATTACAATTGAAATAAATTTCATGTAGATGGCATATAATTAACCCATAACTTTTAATCTATTCTGACAATCTATGTCTTTTAATTGGCTCGTTTAGAACATTTACATTTATTATTAATATATTTGAAATTAGATCTATTATTTTATTATTTGTTTTCTAAATGTTCCCTCTGTGTTTTGAACCTCTTTTTCCCCTTTCTTGTGTTCTTGAATTTTATTTGAACATTGCATAATATTCTAATTTATTTTATCTAAGTTTTTTTTACTAGCTTTGTATATTTGCACCTATGTGGCTATGTGTTGAGTTCTATATTCATATCAAATTGAATTTAGAAAATTTATTACAATTTATTCATTTTATAAATACATAATATTATATGTATATATAATATTTCCTTGAATCAAATTGAAGACTTCACCAGAAAATCTTATATATTTTACTCTCAAGGATCAAACATCCTATAAAAAAATTAAGAGAACAGTGTATTGTATTATCTGGAATTTTACTATTTGTGTAACTCTTCTTTCCTACCTGATGTTTCAGGTTTCCTTCTGGTATCATTTTCCCTCTGTATAAAGAAGTTCCTTTACTAATACCTTAAGAGTGGGCTTGCTGGCAACAAATTCTCTTAGTTTTTCTTTATCTGAGAATGTTCTTATTTTCCTTTCATTCATGAATGTTATTCTTGCTGGCTATAGAATTCTCAGTTGATTGTTTTGTTTTCAACACTTGAAAAATATTGTTCCACTTCTTTCTGGCCATCATGATTTCTAATGAGAAACCCATAATTATTGATATTGTTGTCCCCCTGTTGATAATGTCATTTTTCTCTGCTTTCAATATTTTTTCTTTATCTGTAGTTTTTAGCAGTTTTCTTATGTTTCTGGGCATACATTTCTTTGTCTTCATCCTGTTTGGGGTTTGATTAGCTTCTGATATCTGTAGGTTTCAGTCTTACAGCAAACTTTGGAATATTTCAACCGTTATTTCTTTAATATTTTTTTAGCATTTCATTCTTTATTTCTTCTCTTTCGGGACTCTGATGTCATGAATGTTAGATCTTTACAGGCTTTGTTCAACTTTCTTCCAATGATTTTTCTCTCAATTGTTCATACTGGATAATTCCTATTGATCTATCATCAGGTTCACTGACTCTTTCATCTGTAATTCATTCAGATATCTATATCTTCTATTTATTTATTGCTGAGATTTTCCATTTCTCCATTGACTTCAAGATACTTACAACTGTTTTTTTGCAGTAATTTTATAGTAGCTCTTTTATAACTTTTGTAGCTTAATTCCAAAATTTGTTTCATCTCAGCTTTGGTACCTGTTGGTTGTCTTTTCCCATGAGTTGAGATTTTCCTGGTTCTTCACATGCCCAAGTGATTTTGGATTGTACCCTGGATACATAAAAGATTATGTTATAAGTCTCTGAGGCTTCTTTAAATTCTGTGGAGAATATTGATTTTTTTAAAAAGGAAATTGTCATAGTTATTTTAAGACTGCAGGTTCAAACCTGCCTTCTGTGGGCAGTGGGTCCAATTTCAGTGTAGTTTTCAAATCTTTTAAAATTCTGTTTGGCTCTGTCCTAGTGTCAGCCACCCATTGGCCAGTCTGGTCTAACTGTTAGTTGGACTTCTCACACATTCTGTCATGCTGACTAGAATTAGATCCATTTGTGCACAGCTTGGAGGTGAGCCCAGGAGTTTATAAACAACAATATAGGATTGCTTTTTTCAGCTCCTCTCTCATCATGATCTTTCCAGTACTCTTGGACTCTCTGGGGCTCCCCTCTTTGGTCCTCTGACCAATACTATAGGGATTTATTTGGCCTGCTCTGCTGTGCCATTTTGAAGCTGTGCCCGCATCTGAGCCCAAAAGGCAGGAGGACAGAGAGAAAGTGAGAGAGAGAGATTGAAAGCATCAGAGGTTTGCTACTTCCTTGGGATCACAGATCCCTTAATCAGAGAGGAAGATTCCCCTCCTTCTGAGTTGTGGCCCCTCTGGGCCTCTGTTGCTGCTACTGTTACTGCCATTGCTGGATTGCTTGGGGGCTGGTGCACAATAGACTGATGAAAGTTTTTAAAAAACGGAAGAAAGAAAAAACAAAACAAGAATGAGGAAGATCTACACTGTTTTGAGTGTTAGGCTTTCCTTTTCCTACTTTTCACACCGGAAATAGAAGCCTTCTCCTGGAACTCTGTTGACAGCCTAATGCCCACTTCTGGCTTTGGGTTACATTAAGATCAAGTTGGGGGATATGAGAGGAAATATTAAATGGTATTCTCATTGTCAGTTCATTGATATTTTAAGTTTTCCCCCTAATATGCCTACTGTCTTTACTTTTTAGAATTATCAAATAGTAGTTCCATATAGTCTGTGTAGGTTTTATAGTTCCATTCTATGTCATAGACACGGTGCTTACAGCATCTTATCTGGCACAAGAACCCCAATAGAGTCTTCTTTAATGCAACTGTATCACCATAAAATCCTTAAATATTTACTGAGAGACAGCAAAGTGATTTTTACGTACATTAGTTTCTAAGCCAGACTGCCTTAGTTCAAATGCTCACTACTGCTTACTGCATGTAGACCGTGTACAGATTGTTTGAACTCTTTCTGCCTGTCTTCCCATCTTTTTAAAGGGAGCAATGATAATAATAGTACCGCCCTTTCAGTAAGCTACTTAGTTAATATATGTAAGTGCTTAGACTAGTTCGCTACGCATGAGGAGCATCATATAAGCCTTGCTGTTATAGTTTTGAATAAAAAATATAGTTTCTAACTCACCATCTTTATTGTACAATCTGAAGAATACCTAGTAATTAATACTGGAAATATTAGGATATATGTGAAATCACTTTGTTAATTTCAGACTTTGTAAGAATGCACGTGACCTCTTTCTAGTGTAGGTTGTCACTTTCTCCTTTTCCTCACTGTTGCCTTGAGTACATTATATCTGATTGTCTGTGAAGATGCAGTGCTCATGACCTGGTCTGACCACTGTAGCAATTAAATCACATAATCAGAAAGCTAATTTCATAGCACTTTGAGAAGGTTATTAATTGTTGATGTGTATATTTCAGAGAAAGTCAAATATTGGGCAAAGGGCATAAGCTGATAGTCATGCATCAGCCAGGATTCAAAGGGAAACTTAAAACCAAACTTCCTCAGGATGAAGATAACAATCAGAAGACTGATGCTACAATGTGGAAAGAAAAAACAGACCATCTCTCATTCTTGCCCCTCTACTCAGGGTAGGTCACTAAGAGTACACTTTAGAGGTTGCAGAGAATGATTAACAGAATTTTTTTTCCAATACTGTCCACAAAAATTTAAGTCAACAGTCACAATGGAACACATTCTTATACTCAATTTCTAGATAAAACAAGAAAATAACACAATTCTGTTTGAAGGATATTCTTAATGGTGTCTAGCCTAGAGGAAAGTTGTGAGTGGTCTTAGAAAAAGTTTATGGACTCTGATCAAAAGTCAGGACCATGTGTATGTGTTTATGTGAGTGTACATGTATATATATGTTTCTGTATGTGTATATATGTATATAAAATATTATTAGTTGAATGTGTGTGTTTGGGGGAGCAGTTTGTTGTTCACTGAGATAAAGTTAAAAATAACTATTTATTTACCTACTTTTTTAAGACTAAAGCAAACTTTATATATGAGAACAATGTTCCAGGTAACAGCTGCGTAAGACATTGCTGATGACGTTGTACATTATAGTGTGTTGTATACCGGGAATGATGGTTTTCCAGTTACTGCTGTATATAAACACTCTAAAATGAATCATTTTAGAGTTAACAATCATTAAAACATGTAGTATATTGATAAATTTGACAACTGAAAGTTTGGATTTGAAATAAGAAACAAAAGACCTTTGCGTTCAGGTGTTTGAAAACTGGACTCACACTTGCTTAAGCAGAGAAAATATTTGGTTCTCATGCAACAGAATGTCCAAAGGCAAGACTGGTTTTGACCTGTCCAGAATCAGAGCTCTGCGATATTAACAAGACCAGAGTTCTTTCATTCTCAGCCTTTGTCTGGTAGTCTCAGGCTCTGTGTGGAGGCAGTGGGTACCAAGAAAGGGGGTGGGGGGGGAGGCAGGACACAGTGGAACAGTCTACCCACAATGGGAAGACTATTCGATCATTGACATTGTTCAGAATTGCCAGTGAATTGTACAACAAAAGGCACTCTTTTAGTAGGTTTGACTATTATTTTAAAAGTCTCTACATGCAACACATACCCTGTTGCCTGGACTTAGGGTGACAACCACTGCCCTCACCATTCTCACATTATGTGGATGGAAGACAATGGCAGCAATTTTATCCCCTATATTATTTCAGGAAAAAAGACACCTGCTTCCCTCCAGGCATCTCAAGAAACTTCCCACCGTGTCTTAATCCCTCCGACTGGGAACATACACCTTCTTTGAACCAATGTCTGGGGCCAGGAGAATGATCCTCAGTGATTGACTTAAGCCAATCAGGGTACATGCTAACTCTACCCATCCCATAGGAGTAAGAGGAGGCAAGGAATGGCTTTCCAAAGGAAATTTAGTGCTGTCTTTTACCAAAAGAAGGATGAATGGATGCTGGACAGTTTAGTGCATTTTCTTTAGAATTCTTTGTGTACTTTATCTAAGTGATTTGGTATAAACATGAAAGTGTTGATTATTACCTGTGGCTTAGAGTTGCAAGATGGAATTTTGATCCTCTTTCCTTTTAACCCTCTTTCCTACCATGACATACACTAGAGGATCACACATTTGAACTGTACTTCTGTCAAAAGAAACAGAAGCAAAGCAACCTAGTCCTGGGAACATGTGTCACTTATTACATCTATCTATGCTAACTCTGTGACCAACAGCATGCGTGGAATTTTCAGTGAGGTCCATGTTTGCATCTGTATTTGGTTAAATATATGAGTTTCTGTTCATTGTTTATTTGTCTTGACAGGTTGAATCAGCAACCATAAAACACAATTAAATGCATCCTTGAGAAGTAATGACATAACTGACTTTAGCCTTTTTATATGTATCCTGTCAAGGTATCCATCTTTTTCCACATGGGTTTCTGCAGAAAAAACAAATAAAGGACTTGAACAGGAATTTACCACTTGGTTAGTTCCAGAAAGCCTGATTTGACAGTAATGGACTATACCAGAAATTGACAAACTATGGTCCATGGATCAAATCTAACCCACTGCTTGATTTTGTAAATAAGGTTTTATTGAAACACAGCCCATTCACTTACATATTGTCTATGGCTGCTTTTGCCCTACAATGGCTCTAAAAAGCTAAAATATCCACAGTCTTGCCTTTTACAGAAAAAGTTTTCTAATGCTTAGGCTGCACTAATGGCTCACATTTATTGAGCACTTGCTATTTGCCAGGCACTGAGGTAAATGGTCCAAATGCATAATATGATTTTATTCTTATAACAAACCTATGAAAACTTACTATGTATTTGACTTGATTTGTCAAAGGCTATGTATACAGATGAGAGAAACAGTAGAGATATATAGAGACATGAGTCTCTCTGTGGCATAAGGAAACCTATCAGCTAATCAGACTGGAAGAAACATCCCTTGTCTGTCAACTCAAGCAGAGATAGTAATGATGACACTAAAGACAGTGACAGGATTAGAGAACCAGCCCTCCTGCTGCTTCCACATCAAACTAATACTCGTGAAACTTATAGAGCTCCTCCAGTGAAGTTTTGGTGGAGGTTCATATGTGCAGGGAAGTGACACATTTGGTTTCTAAGACACACACCTGTGTGTGTGTGTTTGCACACATGTGTGCATACATGCATGTGTGTAGGTGAATATACGGTCTATTTTTCTAACATATGATTCAAGAGACACATGTTTTAGAAATCTAGAAAGGTAAAGCTGAAAAAATGTGTGCACAAGTTAACCATTGTCCTGAACCCTGCTTAACTTCACCACATAGAAAATATCGTAGAAACTTCTACTGAGAAAAGACCCTCAGGCCATATGCTTTGGCAAAAGCTGGCTTCTCATCTCTAATCAGCCTGTAAAATGATAAAACAGACATTTGATTCATTCAAATTCTAAACTTGCCGTCATTATGGTGTTGGTTGTTTGTGTTTGTGTGGTGTGTGCTGCATGTGTGTGTGTTTGTGTGTCTGCTTCTAAGGACACGTGGAACCATAGTGCAACGGCTGAGATCAGATCAACATGTGCAGTACCAAAATGACGTGACTGGAAATACGTGAAAATATCTGAAGTAATTAATGTGTTATTCTCTGAATCAATGTGTGTGTGTGTGTGTGTGTGTGTGTATCAATTTTCTTACTTTATATTATTTTATCAATTTACCATTAATTATCTTTTAATAATAGTACTATCTTATGAGTACTATTCTTCAAAAGAAGTGTTAGTTTCTAGGACTTCTAATGAACATTTAATTTTAGAAAAGATTTTATTTCAAACATGAAACATTTATATAATAAATCATAAAAAGATGTAAAATTACATCATCTGGTTATATTTATGTTCATGAATACAATGTGACTTTTTTCACTTCACATAGGTCTGTGCTGCTGTCAACCTCAACCTTTCCAAGTGACATTTTCATTTAGACTCTTATCATTTTATAATTATTACTTTGCAGAACTCCCAGGGAGCGAACAAAAGCTTCCTCTTTGTGTTTCCATTGTTATGTTTCTTTGAAGAACAAATTAAATTTCAACCCCAGCCAAAATAAACTTTTAAATGGCAAAATAAATCTAGAATGATGTGAAAAAAAAAAAAAAAACATCTAGGGAAAGCTTGACTCTGGATATCATAAGTTCAGGTGTATTTAAGATAATTTACTACTGTGTTTTCTTTTCTTTGTGCAAGGCTATGGCGCCATATGCTCCCTTTGTAGTAGAAAAGGGAGGAAAGAGCTAAGGTTTGAAAAACATTACTACAGAATGAGCTGAGGAAACCAGTTAGTATATCATTCTATCCTGTCCTGAGAACAAAGACACAAAGCTGAATTTGCTTTCCCAGCTTAACTCCCATCTATCTCTTTTACAAACCCTTTTCCAATTAACATCAATGATATGAGAGTATATAGGAGCAGTCTACAGCCTGAATCTACATAGTTAACTGCATTGGCTCAATGAACCAACAGAAAATTAACAACCCCCTCGGTATATGCGGCCGTTTACCTAATCTCCCAAATAATCTCTTGACCCTATGGAAGAAAAACAGACAATTTCATTTACCGTACACAGCTGATATGCCAAATGGACTTTAGTGCTTTAAATTTATTAAAGTTATGATTTGACTTTTACATAAAATGACTCAGTAAGCTCACTTGGATCTGTCCCTGCAAGTTGCCATAGTAGAGAGCCGTTTTTTTCCCCCACAGTCCACCATATTGCTAAAATAAATTGCCTTCTTTCTTTCTTTGTTTGGCTTCCCCCGTGTTTTCCTTTGATTTTTCTGTTCTCCTATCCTTATTCTTGCTCTGAATTCTTACCTTTCCTCCTACTGAGAGTAAATATACCTAAGGCTACTACTCAATGAAAGAAATAAAGAAAGGCTGAGATATTTAAGTAAAGAAGCTATGTCATCTTCACTCTAAGAATAACGGAAATGCAGTATTATGAAGGTAAACTTTCACATGTGCTCAAAATATTCTGAACAAAGTCAGTAAGTACATTGTGGAGAACTTTTTGAAGCAACACTTGGCAAATTTTCCCCTAAAGAGGCCTGGGTATTCCCTACTTTGGTAACTTTTCTTATTCCTCAACTCTACCACAGTGTCTGAAATAGTATTTTTGTTTTTCAATTGGCTCTTTGTTTGTCTAAACATTAACCTTTTATTAGTTTTATATTATTTACCACTTTTTCAAGTTTCATTTATTTTTTGCGGTTTAATTGCTTTACCCATTTGGTCCTATTCTTCCTTTCCTATTTCCCTTTCGTAATTTTTCAGATTCTCAATTTCTAACATGTTAAATGGATATGTACACACACAAATATACACACTAATCTAAAGAGTGAAGAGAAGTGTTGGTGCTACCCCAAAGCTGCTCTGATGACTAAATATTCTGAGGTCCCTTGTGTTAATATCAGTAAATGAAAAGGGATTTTATCAACCCTGGGTGCTATATCTAAGGTATCCTGATGCGAAAGTTAGTTTAATGTTCAATATCCCAGGACATTTTATGGAAGAAAGAGTCCAAGATAGAAATTCTCATCTGGAAAATAAATAAAAATGTTGCTTTAATTTTCATATGTTAACATATTTTTATGTTAACATATTTTTATCTTTATATCAAGATTATGGGTAGCTCTTTTCTCTATTTATAAATAGAGAATCTGGAGCTAAAAGAGGAAAGTGAGTTGCTCAAGGACATTTGGTTGGTAGCTTTTAAAACTTGACAAAGTTTAGGAGTCTTGACATCAGGTCTCTGACTTTTCTCACCCTACTTTGTTGACTTTTGGGTTTGTGTGCCACTGAGTTGCAGTATAATGTAGTGACTAAGTACCAAGTCTCTGAGGTCAGATAGTTTTGAATTAATATTCCATTTCTCCCATTGTGTAATACTGATTGGACATGTTACTCGATATCTCTAACGTCTGTAAAATGGGAAAAATAATAGTATGTACTCTATATATGACAGAGAGAGACACAGAGAGTGATTTATTTCAAGAAATTGACTTACACAACTGTGAGGGCTCGCAAGTCCAAAATCCTATGGTCAACTCACTGACTAGGAACTCAGAGAAGAGTTGAAGTCACAGTCTTGAGACTGGAATCCATATGGAGGCCCAGCAAACTGCAAACTCAGGTAGGATGTCTATGGTACAGCCCTGAGGCAGAATTCCTTCTTATCTGGGAAATCCCAGGTTTTGCTAATTAAGGCCTTCAACTGATTGGATAAGGCCCACCCACCCTATGGAGAGTAATCTCATTTCCTTAAAGTCAGCTGATTATAAATGTTAATCACATCTACAAAATACCTTCACAGCAACATGTAGAGTAGTGTTTAACCCAACAATCGGGCACCATAGCCTGGCCAAGTTGATACATAAAATTAACCATCACCTATTTTGGTTTAGAAGACTGGTTAATGTGGGGGGGAAATTGAAGCACTTTGGAGGGGCAGAAACTGGAGATGATTCTCTCTGTGCAAGCCCAAGTGGTCTCCATCCACTATCCTTAGACTCTTACTGTAGGTTGTCCTAGCCATTAAGGCCTCTACTTTTCATCTGCTCTGCTCTGCCCTTTACAACCATGTGGGCTCTGGCAAGCTGCTAATTCTATGCATCTCAGGCTCCTTAACACAGACTGTGGTAATGATACTTTTCTCAATGTGAGAGGGGTTTGCTAGGAATAAATCAAGTAATACATTAAATTCCATAGGACAATGTCTGACATATACTAGTACTCATACAAGTTAGCTGTTTTTACTATTTCAACTGATTTTTGACCTCCATATGATTGGCTTATTACTGGAGTAACAAGAAAACTTTGTCAAAACTGGGATGTTTTTGAGAATGAGAGAGGTTTGTGAATATTTACTGCGGTAAAACAAGCATAGACCAAGTGTCCAGGGAAAACCAGGCCATTCAGTTAACCTAGCTGTACTGAAATTTGCTATGGACTCCTTTCAGAGCTGAAAGCGCTTAAGACATTAAGTTTCCTAACTCTTTAAAGGTTTTTTTTTTTCCCCCCACAACTAGTTAGTCATCACATACAGTTTGATTCCAGCAGCTAGGATGGACACAACTGCCTTAGGCAGACTTGATTCATTTCTTGTGGGTAGGTGGTGTTAGATAAAATTTATTTTTCCTGAGGGTCCCTGCAGATGGAATTTAGCTAGTTTCATGACATCAAATTCAATTTCTTGCTGCTCTTATTCAATGTGTAGGTGTACCTACATGGAGACTGGGTCTGCCAGCTGGGTTCAAATCACTGAATAAATGATATTCATAGTTATCTCTATTTTTCTATGAGAAAGACAATTTCTGCCTCAGAAAGTCCAAGTTGCCGTGACAAAACTATGACATTTTTAAACTGTGTGACATGTGGAATAGAGATAATATGGGAGAAGTAAAACCCACTTCATAAATGCCATATAATTTGCTTTATTTAATTGTCCATATATTGTGTGCCCTTTGTTCTGGCTGCGCTCTTTTCCCTGCTCCAATTTTAAGGAAGTAATACCTTTTCTCATCTTTGCCTTTTCTGCTATGATAGGCTATCACCTATAGCATTTATAGTCCCAAATTCCAAAAGTTTGCTGAGAGTAATCCAGAAGATATGGATAGTACACTGGTCAAGGTTCAATCAGAGGAGCAGATCCACTAAGAGTGATATAGAATAAGGAATTTAGCAAAGTGATTAAACTTTACACAATTCTGTTTGAACAGTCTATATAAACCTGTCACACCTGCATGTGGGGATGAGCCTAAGGTCAGCAAGGACTTCAGCTGAGAAGGGCAGGTGGATATAAAGTGGAGGAGACCAAGGAACAAGAGAAGCCTGTGAGGGCAAACTGGAAACAGACCTGTCTCTCGCTGCCTTCAGAGGTAATGATGCAGGTGATCCACAGGGTAAGCTGGCACTCCTTCTTCAACAATGCCTAACCCGGGGGTCTGGGGAGTTGAAGGAAGAGCTCCAGGAAGCCAGCTGCTGTCTACACCGACAAGATGAGTGAGATGAATTATGTATCAGCAATTACATAAGTGAGTGGCAATAAGGTCTTCCCTATGATGACTTAGACCATAAAAACGCCTGCTCCTTCAATTCTGCCTTGCAAATCTCATACAAATTTCTCCTGTGCTGACTCTGACCCAGGCACCTTTAGGGAAAGGAATTCTGGGAAACGTAGTTCTAGCTAAGCTAATTTGACACAGGATAAAGACATTACAAACCGTTTCGGTTAAGTTTCTCATGACTAAATGTAAAATGGGAAGTGCTTAAGTAGCCACATTTCTGTAACTGTTCTTATTTCCTGGCCTTCAGAGACTCTGCTATAATGGAGGCTTTTGTGGCTAATCTTGGTGACTTACTCCTTGTCTGAGACCTACATGCTGCCAAAATTTAGTAGTGTCAGGGAAAGACCACCATCTAATTTCAAAATCCCATTCTCCCCTACTGTAGTAGTAATATATAAACCAAAGTTGTGAAGAAATTATTTGGGTTGCTATTATGTTCAGAAAGTAGAGTGTGGTCAATGGTTAAAAATGCTGACTCTGAGATCAGCCTAGGTTTAAACTTTGGTTCTGCTTCCACCAGTTATAGGCTGTGAGGCAAGTTACTCAACCTCTCTGTTCCAGCTTTCTCATCTGTGAAATGCAGATAATAATAGTAACTGCCTCATCAGGTGTGGGCATTAAGTATTTCAAACATATAAAGTGCTTAGATCATTGCTGTGCTTCATAAATCTTGACTAATATAATTATAGCACAAATCCACTTGAATAATAATTAGTTGTACAAGATTTCATCAAAATGCTCATGATTAGTAAAGTTAATCTGCCTTATCTTTTTAAAGATAGTTCAATCTTCAAAAGAAAATATGTTGGATATGGATTTCTATTTTGATACCACACCTTATCATTTCTTTTCCTATGAGAGAATTCTTTCCTGAACCAATTTTATTAAAGAACTTGGCCTTGCGGTCTGCTTTAACCTGCACGTCCATGATCAAAATTAAGGTGTTCGTAATCCTTTTCCTCCCTTATTTCATGCATTCGGACAAGTGGGTTTGGCCCTGAGAAATGCGAGAGGGGCCAATGCTTATATTACCAGCTGCTTAAAGCTTTTAAAGACTACTTTTTCTTTTTCTTTTTTCAGTTATGTCGAACTCAACCATATCCACATATAAAATGTTTCCATTGAGTCTGGGAACCACCAATATCCCCTACGTGTTGATTTCTTGATGTGTGAGTAGAGCCTGCTTGTTCCAGAAACCCATTCTAGGGAGGAGTACTCTACCCCACACTTTATTGATATGTGTTAACACGAGGTGGCTAGAATACTGGGCAGCTGTCTTTCTGAGCTTTCAAAGGAGCAGATTGAAACTTGGAGCCAAGTTTGTCCATATTTGACTATTTTCACCTTGTGAAGTTGTGATGGAATTTACCACCATGCATTAGGTGGAAAATGTGAGTAATTGCATTTGCTTCAGTCAGAAAAATATATATTTTATTATCATTCTTAGAGTTGAGGAAATTATGTTTTCTAGCTTTGTTGTGCATACATCAAAGAAGAGGTGCTCATTTATGCCAGATTTCACTATATATTAAACAAGCTATTTTGGGTGAGATTATGAGGTAACCAAAACTCTTTTTAGCTTAATTTTACCTTTAACTGGATTCAGATTGCTTTAACTGAAGAGTCAAAGGGCCTGACCTCTAATTCATTAACATAATCAGAAGCACATGTAAGCTACCCGCTGCCAATCTGTTTGCAAGTCAGTGACTACGGGATATACACAGCCGTCTTAGAGGTTGTACTCAGTGGTACTCTGGGGGTATTCTTAGGTACATAGGCAGAGAAAGAAATAGAGAACAAGAAATGAAGAGAAAGAAATGCCAGAAAGTAAATAAAAGTTTGCATACAAATTAGAGTCCAACTTTTCATAAGGTTTAAGCAATTGTTTTTAGGTGAAGGAATCATGTAACCAGACCCTCCTGCCCTCACAAATATCCATCCCTAGGTTTTATTCTATAATTCCTGATAATTTTAGTGGCAGGTGATCGTAACAGCTCCTCTTGAGACAAACCCTATTGTGGAGTATTAGTTCTCCAAGCAGATTAACTTTGGGTAAGAATTTAAATAGGGGAGGAGGAGAATATATGGCTTCAAATTTGCCTCCTGACACACATATAGAGAAAGAAGACCTTTTGTTGAGCTGAAACAAGAGCACATTAAAGTGGGTGATGGCTGAGCACCGTTTGATCCTTAGGGACGCTATCCTGGGAAGATTTTTGCAAACTTCCCAGCTTACTGTTTTAGTTTGTAAAACAAGTCTCGTTCTTGGGGAGGAGAAAAATATCAACCAATATACAATAATAGGTAATTATAATAAATAATATAATAAATAAATTAGATATAGTACAATTCAGGTTATTTTCTTTTTATGCCACCTGGCAAAAGGAACCAAATGTATGGGATATAATTTATGCTGCAAATGCAGAGTCTATCTCAGGAGGTTGGCACCACGAGATAGTAGCTTCAAGATAGTACCCTCCAGGAGCATTGTTTATTCAGCACGTTAGTCAATATTTCCCAACATGCCATAATGACGAGTAATTTGTCCGTCCATGGCGGAGTGAGTCATATAACTGTTTAACCCGGATTGTTGTAGCGCCTTATCGCCTTACTTCTATCTGTAACTAGGCAGAGAGAGATTTGTCCCTGGAGACAAATTTCATGTAGGGTATCTTGGTCATTCTTAAATTTACATTGCTTTCTCTTTACAGCTTAATTCTCCAAATCATATTCTGTATTGTACATAAAACTAATGCCTTTGTCCCACAAATCAGGGGCAAGAGAAATATTGATATTTTTGTGATCCAGAAACACCCTTCATCCTTAAACTGATCTGAATGATTCAATTACTTTATCTTTAAGCATACTTTGTGAAGCTATTTTATTATCACCAAGAACCTCAGTTCCAACCTCTTCTCACAAGTACATTTTGATGAACCATATAAAGTTCCATTAACTCAGTCTCTGATACAGTAACTGGTAGATAATAATTACTCAATAACTTGAATGGACTGGTCTCATGTTTTATATAAAGCAGCTGAGATTAAATGGGAACGTACCTAATGGCCCAGATCTGAAAAGCCAGTGCTAAACCTTGTGTAATTAATTCTCAGTAACCAGGGTGTGTGATCCATTTTGCAGAACATTTACCATTCCTCGCCCATCTTCCACTTCTCATCACTTATTTCATGTTTACCTTTCCTTCCTACTACACTTCTCAAGTGAACTTTCTGTAACACTTTTCAAAACTCTTATGTTGCTGGATGTCTCGGTTTTTCTTAGGGCACTGATGCTATTAGCTGCTTCTTGAACTCCTACATTTTCATTTTGTCTGTCTTATTTTTGAGTGTCAGAACCATTGTAGACACAGAGGCAGACTTTATATGCAGAAGGAATTGGGTTTAAATCTCTGCCAGCTATTAGCTACATTTACATAAATAAGCTGATTAATGCTATGGGGACTCACTGTCTTCATCTATAAAATGGATGCAATGGCTGCCCCAGAGGAGTCTTATTTGTAGAATAGTGGATTTTCAATAAATATTCCTTTTTTATACTTGCTCTAATTTCTTTCGCCTCCCTAGTTCCTGACTTTGTTTGTTTGTGTCCTCTATTTCTTTGCTAATGAAAATTATGTTTTCTTCCATTACCCCATCGTTATTGCCCAGACATGCCAAGCACCCCCCTCCCAGTTGCATTTGCCCCCAACAGCACCTCACCTATTATTATCTCATGGATTATAATATTGAAAGATGAAAAGTGATTTTTCACGTTTGTGTCCCATTTAGATGAATGTTTCCGACCTCTTTTGGATGATGTGGCAGTGAATGTATAGAAATATACATCTTTAATCTTTAGTTGTATACTTTAAATAGTAGAACATACTGACTCTACAACTTTGTTTCCTATCGTTATTTTGCCTCATGGTTGGACAACAAATGTTTGTGTCTATTCTCAAACAGCTGGGAAAGAAAACAATTAGCATTTAGAGTATTGAAAAAAAAAAAAAAAAAAGACTGTCTTTCCCCTCTGCTCTTCAAGACTAGTGCTTTGCTATTCAAGGTGTGGTCCTTGGATCATAAGGGTGAGTGTTCACTAGGGAGCTTGTTAGAAATTCAGACTCTCAGGCCCTGCTTAGACCTGATGAATCAGAATCTGCATTTCCACAAGATCCCCAGGTCATTTCTCTGCACTTGAGAACTTGAGAACTGCTTTAAAGCATATTGATTCAAAGACTGGAAAGCCATTTTTGAACTGGAAAAAAGATCAGAAAAATAGAGGCAATATTTAAATATCATTCATAAACTAGCAAATGGGGGGCTGAAAAGAGGTCTTACCTTTGAAACCTGCCATAACGTAAATGATGAACTAATTGCCAGTAGATGTGACTACCAACAATGTGTGCCATGACAAAGGAGAGAGTAGGGTAGATTTTTCTGCTTAGTGCTGAATGAAGCCATGGAAAATGTTGTTCGTAACCACCCTGATGTTATAAAGAAAAAATTACCAAGTGACATATTTCTAGATTAAAAGGAAATATTAAAACTGGCTTTCAATATTTAAAGCTTACTTAACTAGTAACACTTTGCCTGAAACTGACTCATGTCGTTTTATTTCATTCTTCTTTTGATCCATGCAAATAGTTACATGGTTTAAAATATATTACCATGTCACCTTTTTGAATAGATTAGATGAAAGAAATTTTTAATACTGGGTGATGAACCCTATGGCCAAGCCTTGATGAGACAATGTTTGCAATAAAGCAGTGAATCCAGACAAGAAAAAGCCCTATTTTCCTTTTTTTAAAAAATGAAAATGCATTATTTATACCTACTCTTTCAATATTGTGCTCACTGATAATTAATGAGAAATTGTGTGACCATGTATCTGAGGTATTTCCCTACAGGTAGGAGTTGTCGATCTCAGTTTTATTCTCAGGATCAAAAAGTGGCAAACCATCAGCATTGCTCCACCTTTGATTGTGAAGATGCAAAAGGTATCACAAGAAGTACTAACATAAAATAAAATTATTCCTGTTCTGCTTCATTTTAAATTTACTCAGGTTATTTATTTATTTATTTTTTTGCTGCACATTTAAAGAACTAGGTTCCTTTCCCATACTTGGTATGTAGTACATCTTTTTTCTCAGAGTTAATTCTCCAAGTCTGGTCTGTCAGCCAGTATAAACAACACTTGATGAATGAGACTCAAGGTGTTTAGTCACCTGAAGCAGCTGTTTGAAGTAACTCTACACACAGCCTGAGGCCTGTGTTTTCACAGCTGTGAGAACTCTTCAAAAGCTTTCCCTCTTGGCCTAGCTCTTTGCTGTGGCTTTAAACTCTTAGCGCAAAATCTGGACTATTTCAAAAGAGCAGAATGAAACTAGAGACAGTAATTTTGCATGATTTTGAGCCAAAAATGGCCTAAAATAAATAAATGAAGTACATTTGAAAGTGCTTTACCTAGGTGGGCTATATATCCAAGAATTGTTCTCTCTCCCTGCATCCCTATATCCTCTCTTAAAAGGGAGATGTGTGGCTGAAACACTATGCTCTGTTTATATGGCAGTATTTTCATTTTCTGTTCTGATTCTATGACACCAAAGCTGAAATCTTATGAGCTTGGGACTATATGTACCTGAATTAAGCTCAGGGAATTGCTAGATGTTTGAGAGAGTTCCAGGCTCATAAATCGACCTAAGGTGATTAAAAATGGCATTCTTTGCCAGCCTGCTTAGGTGATTCAGGCTTTTGAAGTTCCTCTGATGTCTTCTATTGGCCTGGCAAGCGTAGCTCATGAAACAAACTTAAATGTGACCACCACCTTTGTTATAAGGCTTCAGACTTCCTTGAGCCTATTTCAACAATAGCTGTTTTACTTCCTCGTGTATATAATGAAAAGGACATAGTTGCTTCTCACAAAGAAGCCCATTACTTCTTTACTAGAAAGATGTAAGAACCATTTTTGTTCAGAATGACAATTTTTTTTTTAATTAGGGATTTTATTTCTGAATTTAGAAAATAGCTACTTTCTTTTTGGAGCTACTTGGCACTATGCCAAGTAAAGTACACTTGACTTTTACAAAATTTTCATGTGATTCAAAACAAATATTCTTCCAACTATTCTCCTTTATTTAATTAAAACAGAATCACATGTATGGTTTATCCATTTACTTCACAAATACTTACTTAGTGTCTGATATTTCCAAGAACTGGGTTAATTGCTGAGAATATAGAAGTAAAATAGACAAGATCCTGCCACCATGGGGCTTAGAATCTACCTGGGAAAACATGCATCAAATAAGTAAGACAACAAATAATGAATGTTTTACGATGCTACAAAGGAAGGGCAAGGATGCGATGAGAGCAAATAATCCTTAACTCTATCTTCTTTCTCTGAAGCCTTTGATTTTAAGACAGTGTTAAAATTAAAACTGATGACTTTTTATTTTAATATATCCTAGTGCATTAGTTATTATAAGAAAGTCAACTTTTTATTATTGTGGTTTTCACGTTGAATCATGCAGTACTTCGGCCCTTATCTGTTTCTGAATCTCATTTTTTATAAATATGTTGAAATTTAAATGCATTTTTATTATCCTCAAATACATAAAATATTCAGAATATTTGACACAGCATTCAGAACTATGGGATTTATGCCATTTTGTTTAGTCATGTCTTTTGCTTTGAATAATTTCCTACGACAAAGATAGAGTAAGGTTAAATTCATCCAGCCATTCATTTATTCGTTCATTACACAATTTATTGACTGCCTACTATGTGTCATATTTATTCCTGGGAATACAAAAATGCATACATTACAGCTCTTCTATTTGTAAGCTACCAGTTATTTCTGTAACTAATAAACTGAAATTTCAGTGGCCTAACAGGAGTGGGCACATTATAGCCCAAGGGTCCCTTCCTGGGTTTGTAAACCCCTTGAGCTAAGGATGGTTATTTCTTTTTTAAATGATTTAAAAAATCCAAACAAGATTACTATTTCATGTTATTTGAAAATTTTATGAAATTCAATGCTCAGTACCATAAAGTTTTAACGGAATACAGCTACACCATTCACTTACATGTTGTCTTTAGCTGCTTTTGCTCTACAGTGGCAGAGGTGAGTAGTTACAACAGAGACCACAGGGCACAGAAAGCCAAACATATTTACTATCTGTCCTTACAGGGAAAGTTTGCTAATCCCTGACCTAATGTAATAGAAGTATATTAATTATAAAATGGTTGTCCCTGATCCATTAAGTGTCCCTCCTCAAAGTAGTGATTGACGGACCCAGAGTCCCTCCATTTTGGTTTCTGGGAGCCATCTTTAACTGTATTTATTTGCAGCAAGAAGAAAGGAAAGGAGCACAGTGGATAATGTATGAGCAATTTTTTTGAATTAAACCTGGATATATGATACTCATTGATCCAGCTCACAATGTTTTAGCTGGAACGCAATCCTATAGCCACACTTAACTGTGGGTGAGACTGGGAAATACAGTCTAGCTTTATGACAAGGAATAAGAGGAAAAGGGTTTAGTGATCAGCCACCAGCCTCTGCTACAACCTTTTCCCCCAAAGTCCTTAACAATTTCAGGAAAACAAACAGGTAAAAATATAATTATATTATTCTGTAATGGTTTAATTAATAGAGTTATATCAAACGTAGAACAGAAGCAGGGAAAAGAAAATAATTTAAAGATTTCTATGAATGGTAAATTCAAGAAACTTGCTACAAAGGAAAGATAGAATAGCATGCAAAAATTGTAATGTAATACTGTAAGTCTCATGATAGCAATTTATAGAGAGTGTTAATGAAACTCAGAGATTCTAATGGGAGAATCTAACTTTGCATGGGTGACTCAGGGAAGTATTTATAGAGGGGCTGTCATTTTTAGGATGAAAATTATAATAGCCACTGTTTACTGAGCACATATTATGTCTAAGACATAACAGGAGGTCTTCATGTATTAAATATGTCCTTTATCAATCACCACAAACCTGTAAGATAGTTTTTATCCTCATTTTTTCAATGAAATTAATAAGATAGATTTAATTATTTCCTCAAGGTCACATTTCTAGCAAATTGGGACTTTAAGCCACATCTTTCTGAATCCAAACCATGTGCTCTTGACTCTGTTACAGTGTACAAACAGAAGGACATCAGATGAAGAACAGGAAAGTGTCCCTCTTTGTAAAGGGTAATTTACGTGCAGATAAGTGGGCATGAGAGAACACACAGAGAACGACAGATAATTCTAGGTGACTGGAGTATGTGGTAAACATGGGGGAGAGGTAGATGATGAGGACAAAAAGGCAGGTTGGACCTCAGCCTAGATTTGTGGGGATCCAGGAAATAATTTTATGTGGGAGAGTAACATGATCAAATTTGGGGTTCAGAGAAATAACTTAAATGAAGGGCATGTTTGACTGGAGAAATGACAGAATTTTTGAAGGAAGAGATAAAACAAGCAACTTTCTAGAGGGCAAATTTTCTTATATCACTCATGAAACAGAAAGTTGATTAGCATTTCTCTAATCAACTAAATTTTTAATGTACTTCATTTCAGGGAAGAAAGAACAAGGTAGCATGAGTTTTTGGAAGTCACCTCATGTTTTTTTATTAGCATGTGATGGACTTAGTTAGATTACCAAAGTTACCACGGACAAACTTGTGAAGTAGCTTTGATTCAGAAAACATTTAAGGAAGACCAGGATCTTCATTATTTTCTTAGGTGGAACTTTTATAGAGCTGAAACAGCAAAAATGAAACCCCTCATGGACACTAAAGCAAACATTACCTGGCATTTGTACAAAAATTTTACAAGTTCTTTCTCACCATAAAAGGCAGTGTTTTTTATTACTCAATTTAATTAAAACTCGTTCTAGAGACCACCTATGCAACACAACCTCTTCTCACTTCCAGAGTTCTAGCAGAGAAGGTCTCCTCAGGTCTTCATTTTGGGGATCTTCAGTGTTTTCCTTCACTCTCCTTTCTAGTCTTGTGTCACAGACCAGTGGTATTATTGAGAATATTGTATCTTTACATCAAACTCTTTTTCCCTGGTCAATTAATACTTTGGCTTATAGATTTCATGTTTCTAAGACCTGGTATTTCTTTGTGCAATTGATTAGCTAACAACTAAATGGTTTTATATGCAGCTTGAATTTTATATTTGCTATATTTTTCAAGCATAAACACACTTTAGATATTAAATCAATAATATCAAATTTGAATTTGTTTTACTCTAAAGCTATTCTATTGCAATAGGACCCTAGGGTATATGTATGTGTTCTGAGTTACACATAGCTGTATTTCGCTGTTGTCAGAACCATGTTTTCCCTTAAAATGGTCTTTTATAAGCAGAGATTTGGCTAAGTTCTATCCTTCTTTACTGCCTTTACCATTGATCAATGTACTGCCTGATATATAGTAATCAAATAGTAAATGTTAGCTAATATTATAATAATATTATACTTTTTAAAATAAGAATCATCCTGACTGTGCACCAAGAGGGTTTGGATGGGGATGATTGTTTGAGGAAGATGGATATGACTACTGTCTCTTTTCTACTAGCACTATAAAAGTCAGTGCCAATTTTAGCAAAGTTTATATATGTATGTATGTATATGTGTGTGAATATATAAACACACATATGTATACTAGGGTAAATATATATGCAAACATGTATATTTATATAGTCATATTTTCTAATAGGCATTAATATTTATATCTATAACAAGAATTGATACCAGATCATCACCATCTTTCTTAGGTCAAGTTCTCAAGGAAACAGACTTTGAGACAGGAATTTGCTTGCAGGAAGATTCTGTGGAGTTTCCTTTCTGGATAAACACCAGTAAGGAAGTAAAAAAAGCAGGCCTGGGCAAACGGAAGTGGTAAATTATGATGCCGTCACAACAGAGGACTTGGCCAGTCCTACAGGGAACTTGGAGTCTTGGATGGCCTTGCAGATTTGCCCCAAATGGAGGCAAAGGGACCAGACTTTTGTACCCCATTATTATTTAGTCATTGAATGAGGTCTTGTCCCCAAGGATGGGTGTTTAGGTGAGGAAGTTCCCTTCAACCTAGGGTAATCCTGAGAGAGGGACTTGGCTGTGGGCCACCAGAAGCCAATACTCCCAGGTCTGAGGAAATAAGTACTTCAACGTTCATGGATTTGTCTGGGCAGTGCACCACAGTATCCACTACAGTTTACTTTTTGCATCACTCAGACCCATGTGCTTCTTATTAAGTTCATCTCAACTGGGACTAATGGTCAAGATTCTAGTTGGTCACTTTTCTAGTGGAGACTTACAAAAAAAGAAGGTTCATAGCATGAAATACAGTCCTCACTAATACAGCTGGTCTCGGATATACAATGATATTCACCATCATCATGCTCAACCACCTATTCTAGATGCCACTCACATTGGCTAGTCCCTGTGCTGGTCTAGAAGGCTTAGCTAGTGGGGTGATCCAGACTCTCATCTTCAGAGGTCTGAGTCCCTGATCATCACACTTATTAGACCAAGGCTACTACATTTGTCCATTTATTGTCAAAATAAATGAGCCAGTGGATTCTAAGTGCAAAATATAAACTTTTCTGCCTCCATTGAACAACATTAGCTCTACCTCCTCCTGATGATCAGAGTAAATTATTCCTGCCAGAATGGTGACTCCTTTCCTTAACCCCTAGTTGTTGTCATGAGGAGCCCAAAGTGACTGGATGGGAATCATAGATTAAGTTTAATGGACTTTTGCTGTGTCCCCTAGTAGAAGCATTCTTATTCTGAGCAACAAGATCTCTAAATCCACAAAGCCCAGAGTTATAGGGACAGGAGGCACAGATTCTCCAAATAGGTTGCTGAGAGCAATGACAAATGAAGTCACTCCTACCTCTATCTGGTTCCTGGACCCATGCATTCATGTACTGGGATACAGCACCATATAAAGGTAATTGGTTTAGGATATATACTGCATCCTGGAGTGTGGTGCCTCCTCTGTCAGATCGTTCTCTCAAACCTAGTCTTCAACTCAACCTTCTGAAAGCTGTTCCTTTATTCTTACAGGCTGACAATTTCTGGGTTGTTCAGTATGTGACTGGATTGGCCAATTCCATGGCCGTAAGTCCAATGTTGTACCTTCTTTGTAATAAAGTAGTTTCCTTGATCTGGTCTAATGTTATATGGGATCCTTTGTCTGTGAATCTCCCAATCTGAAAGCCCTCAATAGTGTTGCTGGCCAAGAACCTGCAGGCAGGAAAGGTAAACCATACCCAGAATAAGTATGGATCCTAATCAGGATGAATTGCTGCTTCTGCCAAGGAAACAACGGGAGGGTTCTACCAACTAACGAAAATGTCCGTTTTAATTATACTTCCAGAGTCTGGAGACATGATCACCAGGTGTATCTATTCACTCAAAAGAGTGGGCTGCACCTGGACTAGGACTCCATTTATTATCTGACTTCCAATTATCCTCACTTAAGCAGGTCTCTTGGTTTCAACATCAACTCAGACCCTTTGTCAAGCAATTCTTGGAAAGTTTGGGTAGTCCACTTTTCCCGGTATACAGTTTTAAAAATAAACAAAGTACCTTACAGGAAAGACTCGAGGAATCACTATCATGTATACTTGTGCTATTGTAGAGGTCTTTCTGGGGACCCATCTCTTGTGTAGTCAAAGGTTTCCATGTCTGAAAACTGGATCAAGTTTGGAAACCAGGTGCAAAATCATGACTTTTTATTGGGATGGTTGCATTCGATCTTCTTATCTTCCATCTTTGATGACAGTTGATTGAATAAATTAAGCAAAATCCATGTTGACTGCCCATCAGTCTTGCATCTAGGGGTGCTGTGTGCTGTTAAACATGTCCATAGCTCCTTGTATGTAGGGACCCCCTAGTTATTATTGTGACATTGTTGCTCATTATGAACATTGCACACACTTTGCTTCTGAAGGTTATTACCCCATTGCCTCTATTACTTCAAGATACCATCATCCCAATTGCTATAAGGAAGCCAGTACTATAAATGTCTCTTCTATCATCCCTGGCTTACAGAGGACATCACCACTCTTTCCTCTTTTACTAGTGCATTCTTTATTGCTTTTGTAAATGGAATATCCTCTAGCGCCTTATGCAACATAGTTTGATGGTGTGTTTTTTCCAGCCTTATATAGTATATCCACTCTATTATGCTTGCTTCTCTGATCTTTTTGATCCCCTCTTCCACTGTCTTCTATAGATTTTCTGGCATTTTTACTTCACTTACTGTGGCCTGTCACTCCTCCAAGTTTCTAAAGCTCACTGTGGCAGTGTAGTACCATCTCCGGGGAAACTCATCAAGGTGTAAATTCAGTATTGTGACCATGGAAGTGCTCCCATACTGACAAACTCTCCCTTATTCAACTATGTTCTACTCTCCTTGATTCAGTGTCCTCAAGGTCCAGTCCAATGCATACTTTCCTGGCTCTTGCTCGTATGTACTGAATAGCTCTTGCAGCTCCTTCACGGCAAGTCTCATTCATTCGTCAGCAACCTCGCACATCCCTGGCTGGGTTATTTTATGATTTATCCCTAGTTATTGGTCTTGTTATCAGAAAGGGAAGTGGGGACACATTCTAAGTGGACATATATTGTCTTGCAAGACAGAAGTGTCCATAACGTCCTCAAGTAAAAGCATTAGCACTAGTTTTCAGCAGGGAAAAGGGATCCACTTCTGCTCATCCACAGGGTTTCAGGGAATCTGGGGATGTAGGATTATTGAGTGCATCCATCCAGATGTCCTGATATCAAGTCTCAGGGATCCCCTCCTACCCAATCAGATCTCTGACTTTGATATATCAGACTTGTTAGCATTGAGAGGAGCTCTGCTGTTCTGATAATCAAGTCCTGCATGTGGTCTTCAGCTTTTTCTTCACTCTGGCTGCAGGATCAGAACATCTTTATACACAACTAAAGGCCTTCTGGTTTTTACAATTACTCTTAAATTTGTGGCTAGTCACTCTCATTCTTTTATTGTCTTTCTCCAATGTATCAATAGTCCCCAGCAATAATTTTCTGATTCTACAGTCTTTGTAATTACTGCATCCTCTGAACTTCACAATCAACTAAAATATTAAACCCATGATGCATTCCTTTCCATGATATCCCAAATTAGTGCATCCCTGGTAAGAGTTTTAACGCTTGAACCATACCACAAGCCAGGGGCTATCAGTACTGCATCTGCTACCACTAATGCCAGTCTGATACCAGTCTCTATGTCAGACTGGCGACTGGTGTTCCAGATCCAAATCCCTTTTTAGAGTCTGGTTTCTTGGACCATGGCTGCCACCAACAGTCTTAGATCATGTTCTCAAGAAACAGACTCTGAGGCAGAGGTTTGTGTGTAGGAAGTTTATTTGTAAGTGTCTTCAGAATTAACACAATAGGGGAGTGAAGAAAGGAGAATTGAACAAAGGGAAGAGTTGAACTGTGGTCCACTTGCAATAAAAGCCTCACCCAATCTTAGGAGGAGTCCTGAAACTAGGATATCCCTGCAGAGTTGTCTCAAATAGAGGGGAAATTCATGAGCCTTTGTAGCCCCCCCATTGCCCAGTCATTGAATGTGAGCTGCTCTGGAGGATAAGGCATGAACTTGGGCAGGGCAGCCTCCTCATCTAGGGGCAATTTCCAGAAAGGGACTCAGCTTTGAGGCTTTATCAGCCAACACTCTTGGCAGCTTGGGAAATGAATGCTCACTTTTGAAGTGAGAAAGGAGGTATTGGGAGTGAACTCCAAAATTCACTAGCCTGAAACATTGCATACACTAAAAATAGCCCACATAAATTAGTTCTTGAATTGCATTAAACCATTGTAAAATAGTTTGGGTAATCATTTTTACCTTAAGAAATGTTGGCCACGAGATTGATTGAAGAATTATGGGAATAACCTATGTTGTTTGATCCACCAAAGGCAATAGTCAAGAATACATATACACACAGATAGAAAGAGATAAATATGAGATAGAAAGAAGGGATTATCCCCATCCATCTCCATCAGCTCCTATCCATTTCTAGGAGATGACATACAAGTGCAAGGTTATATGTTGCATGTACTGCAGGGCTTAGTGGTCCTCCTTTCTCTTGATCATTTTTCAAAATAGTAAAAAAGCAATAGTGTCCACTGTTTTAACTATAACAAATCACGTGATAAGCCACCTTGTATCTTTTCTAATCAAATTCTCTAGGCCTTTGTCAACTGTGTAGCTCTAAAATAAGGCCTTGTAGCCAAACAAAGATAAACAGAGAGCAAATAAAATAATTGAATACAAAACATAATTGCATGGTGATGACTGCATGGTGATGATTGCTGATGATGAGTGCTACAATACGAAAATTAAGTAGAGGAAAGATTTAGGGATTGTTGGCATGGCAGAATTTTAGATAATGAGGATGGTTACCCAAAGACTATACCATTTTGGTACAGACTTGAAGGAAGTGAGAGAGAGAGAGAGAGTAGTCTTTGTAGATATCAAGAGAAAGAGTGCCCCAGGAAAAGAGAATAGCAAGTGCAAAAGACCTTAGGTGAAGGTACATGTCTGTGTGTTCAAAGAATAGTAAAGGGGAAAGGAGGAGAGATGGTGTGAGTATGAGAAATAGTTTTAAACCATTGTAAGGACTTTTGCTTTTACTCTTAGTGAAATAAGAAGTCCTTTGAAGTAGAGAAGTAATAGGTCTGATTTTGTTTTAAAAGGATCACACTTATTGCGGTGCTCAGAATAGATTTAGAGGAGGCAAGGACAGAAGTGGGAAGATCAGTTTGGAGGTTAGTGTAGTAATCCAAGCAAGAGGTTATGGGGGCAGAATATAATGGTAGCTGTGGAATTTTCAAAAAGTAGTCAGATTCAGGATGAATTCCAAAGGTAGAGCTGCCAAAATGAGTATTCTGTACAGTGTGAGTGAGAAAGAGTCAGGGATGACTTCAAGTTTTTTGGATTGAGTAATTGGAAGGCTGGTGATGCCATTTCTGAGAGTGGGAAGACTATAGAAGGGGAAAGTTTGGTGTTGAGAAAAGACCAGAAACTCTGTTTTGCCATGTTACATTTGAGATTGCTCTTAGATATCCTAGTGGAGGTGACACACCAGCAGCTGAATACATGAGACTTTTGCTCAGGGGATAGGTCTAAACTAAAAATATACATTGTGAGCATTGCTACATTAAAAGGCTCTGGGGAGGCAGGTGAACAAGAAACAGAACTAAAAAAGAGCAGGCTAAGAGGTAGGAGAAAAGCCAGGAGGGGGTTATGTTTTGGAAGACAGTGAAGAAAATGTTTTGAAGAGAAGAGAATTTTTTTAGACTGTAACATACAAATATTCTTTACACTGTAAATATAGGCAATCAGTTTTGAAGAAGTATTGGACTATAAAGCAGTAATCCAATAAGCCAATAAACA
Organism: Tapirus indicus; assembly: GCA_031878705.1. NCBI lineage: Eukaryota > Metazoa > Chordata > Mammalia > Perissodactyla > Tapiridae > Tapirus > Tapirus indicus. Next base: position 61,489,260 of record CM062926.1, read on the forward strand.
TTTTCTCAGTAAATTAGGTGCAGGTAACTGCAGACTACTCAGTTGTTAGCTGCCAAATTTGAGACAGTTCTAGGTATTCAGGCTTGTTGAAAGTTCAGGTTCCTAAAAGATTGTGAATATATCATTTTATCAATAATATTCATTGGGAGGTGGATCAGTATTCACATTGCTTTTTTCAATTTCTGTATAAAATATTCATATTGTTAGTGCTCCTAATACTGAAGCAATAACGTAAGAAAATATAAAAACCGCAGGGCCATCATCATATAAAAGTTTAGAAATACTCAACTTTTTTACACCTGGAATACAGAATAGATGATGATCTCTAGAACACAAGTTCTCCTTATATGAGCAAGTATAGTACCTAATTTTGTTTTAAACAATTTAGTGTCTCTCTAGCCCCTTGATTAATTTTAGCGCTGTCTTACAGATCTCATTTTTGGCTTTCATGTTTTTAAACTATAATGCCGTTAACATCTATTTCAAGTAATCGCCCCTCCTTGGTGATTGATGTTAGATATAACAATTATGATGCCATTGCTGGGGATAATTCTTCACAGATGTTGTCAAATTACAGGTTAAATGGGGAAAAAATTTCTTTCTTCTGGCCACCCACTCTTCATTCCCTTGAAATAGGTGCATAGTGCTGTGTATCCTGTGCTGTAGGTACACCAGTTCCCCCGCCTGTCACTCATCTGGTTTAAATGACTTCCATTTGCTATTTCAAACAATGACAGAATGTTATGTTCAGAGTGCTTTGCAGGTACCAAAATGCAGTAATGCAGCCTTGAATTTTCAGTGGCAAATGGAAGTCCATTGGGTCTGGCACAGTCATGCTGATTTTCCCTTATTATAAATAACGTTTGCCATTACTGATTAAAAAAATGAAATGATGTGATGACTGTGATTTGTTTCAAACTGTTATGGGAGAAAGAAAGTGGTCTTGAGTTGATAATTGTTAAGGCTGTGTTATAGATACATTGTGTCTGCTTCTTTATCTGTTAAACTTTACATTTAAAAAAAACCCATTAAAATAAAAGCAGAGTATATGTTATTTTAACCCTTCATAAACCTTTATGTTCTCATAGGGAGGAAATACAGAAATTCCACAAGTAATTCTCCTCTTGGTTATTTAAAATAATGAAGTCATATTTTCTTGGTCATTCAGTTTGGACCAGTGAATTATGGTATGGCATTCCTTTAGTTTTGCATTTATTTTTGTAAGTGAGTTCATTGCAATTCTCAGCAGGAAAAGAGGGAAGGATATGAGATGAGGGACAGAGGAAAGAAAAGGAAACTTAGGTTGCCAAGTAAATAAGTAAGGTTAGAAAAAAGGTTTGGGGATTTAGGTTTTAGCTTCACCTAACAGCTGACATGTTATTAGCCAAGAAAACTTAATCTATGTTGTAGCTGAAATTCCTCCACCTGGATAAACTGGGGGTGATTATTTGAAGTATTCCCACAGAGATGTCAGGAGGCTCTATTAATAAATATTGGTCCAGAATATAAACTTAAAGATGCTCCATCTCTCCCATTGGAGCAGTAATAATGACAGGTATGTTTTGTTCTATGGCATAATTTATTTTAAAGACAGTCTGCCTACTCAAGGTATAAATATTATAAGTGGCAAATTTCTTTTCTCTCTTTGAACTACAGATGGTCAAATATTCGCCTGATGTAACCCAACACATCTTGGCAATATTTCATTAAAGGCATTCCACCAATAAGGTGGTCTACTGTTTTGTTTTGTTTTTTTTCTTTTTTTGTAAATCTCTAGAGAGAACATTGCTTTCCTTTAAATCACTTGCCAATATCTCAAACTGTAATAATCAGGAAGTATTTCCAAGTGTCTAATTGAAATCCTTACCACTGCAATTTAATATCATTAACCTTGAATTTTCAAGGTATTTTCATCAATCTTATTTCATCATTCTTATTATTTTCTTAATGACTTGGATATAATTTTGCTGGTAATAACTTGAGTGAGTTCAACTATAAGACTTTCCAGGCAAAAGGCTTAAGGGGAAAGAGAGGAAGATGGAAGTCGAAGAGCCCAGGAGTATGTGAACTTGCCTGGTGGTTTGACTACTCTGTGATGAAATGCACACAACATGGGTTTAACTATCTTAAAAGAAGAATAAATCCAAGCTAGGTCAATACCTATATTCAAAGCAATACAATCTTAAGGTGAGGTATGGCAATTGAGGTCAGCAAGCAGTTGTGAAAGTGAATATTGAGTCTGCCCGGTTTGCTTGAGTGACTAGGAGTATAAAGAAAGGAAGAATTGTTGTGTATGTGTGTGGCTATGGTGTTCAGAAGAGCTAAACAAAATTGTGGTAGATCAATTACAAGTATGTCCTCAATTCTTCACCTTACCTTATATCCACACCCTTTATAATATGACTTTGCAGCTTTTCTCATTGAGCAAGTAGAATCTGTTGTTCCATCCCTTCTGTCTGGGTTGGCCTTGTGACTTGCTTTGGCTGATGGAATGCACACTTCCATGCTCTCTTTCAGACCTGTGCCAACGTGATGTGTGCAAGTCTAGTCTACTCAAGGATGAGAAACAAATTGAGAAAAAACTGAGGTACCCAACCAACCCCCAAAACAGAGCCATTACCTAAACATAACAGCAGAGACCAGAAAAACTGCCCAGCTGAGCCCGGTCTCAACTACAGACTTGTGGAATCATAAATTAAATAAATAGGTGTTGTTTTAAGTCAGCAAAATTTGGAATTATTTGTAACACAGCAACAGATAAATATAAAAACACTAAGATTACTGACAAATAAGCTTGAGTTCAAAGTGAAACTCCTTTTCCAGAAGGGATACCATAATGCTAATCTGGAGACACAGACAGTCACATAAATTCTAAAACTATGGACAAGGTAAAGTGAATCGTTGCAACTCCATAACTGCAGTAACTAGGGTTGACCTTAACTTTTGAATTTGTTAGCCGTTATGCTTAATTTAGGGTCATTGACAAATACCACACCTTCTTCCAGTGTTTCTCAAATGGATGGGGACTGCTATTTGCATATTGTACTAGACAATTCTTTGCTAATAGAATTGAAGTTTCAGATGGTTAGAGTCTCAGGCCCCTAAATGTTAAGTGCCAGTAGTACTTTCCTGGCATCTGTGATAACTCAGATGTTTGGAAGTTCCTTAAGATAATGTAATGCCTCAATTAAGAAATTAAGTGCTATAAGGCATTATTCTTGAGAAAAGCTATGTGCGTGTGTACCTATTTTGACTTTGAAGAGTGAATAGCTATTGTTTGGATTGTAGATATGATCAGTTGAGAAGTAGGAACTGTGTATTCTGTTGATCATTCTGAACACCCAGCACCTATCAGAGGGCCTAGTACATGGCAGGCATTGAATAAATACTTTTTGATTGACTGATCAGTGAGGAAGGGAAAAAGAAACTTAAGTGTTCATGTACTGAAGCATTCATTCAAATCTATTTCAAATGCTTCTTTCAGTGCTTACAGAGGCCAAGAAGACTGTCTAGGCAGACAGTGTGAACGCATTTGACTCATTTAAAGCGAATACTTTTACTGTCTAAACAAGGCAGTTGAAAATTGATTACTATGGGTCCTAAGCCCTATGCAGTCATGCGTCCCTTAACAAAAGGGAAATGTGTTCTGAGAAATGTGTCGTTAGGTGATTTTGTCATTGTGTGAACATCATAGAGTGTACTTACACAAACCTAGATGGTGTAGCCTGCTACACATCTAGGCTATATGGTACTAATCTTATGGGACCACCATCATATATGTAGTCCCTCGCTGACTGAAACGTCATTATGAGGTGCATGACTGTACACATATGATCACATTTAATGCTTCCAATAACTGATGGTATAGTATTATTATCCCCATTGTGTGAGCAAAAAAAAAATTTGGAATAGGGACTTGAGGAAATACTAGCTTAAGTAAAGTTGAGCAACACACTTATTCCTTCTTGTTTTTTCAGTCAATTCAGCTACTTCTGTCCACTGTCCCTAAGTCAGATTTTTACCCACTGATATAAAATGAAATATTAAAAATGAGTGTTTGGAGAGTCATCTTTTTTTTTTTTTTGCTGAGGAAGATTCACCCTGAGCTAATATCTGTTGTCAATCTTCTCTTTTTTTGGCTTGGGGAAGATTATCCCTGAGTTAACATCTGTGCCAATCTTCCTCTATTTTGTATGTGGGTCACTGCCACAGCACAGCTAATGATTGGTGTAGGTCTGTGCCCAGGATCTGAACTCACAAACCCAGGCTGCCAAAGTGGAAAACCTGAACTTAACCACTATACCACGGGGCCAGTCCCCTGGGAGTCATCTTTTGAAAAAAAAGATAAATTCTTGTTTTCAGGGATTTTATCTGGAAGGTTCAAATCAGATTTAATAACTAAACAAGTAGATAATACAAATTTAAGTAGGAAAAATGATCCAAATACAGAGTATTACTTGATGGGTTTGGGGGCTCCTTCAGATAAGATTTTTAGGAAAGGCCTCTCTGAGGTTGATATTTGAGCAGAAATTTGAATTATGTGGAGTCATTAGCAATGGTGAGAGGTAAATAAAGGAGTAGATAACCTATGTAGCTCAATGCTGAGCACTCTATAAATACTCCACCAATGTGTAAGTCTAGTTAACTTATTCATTGTGTTTTTGCATTACTACGTCAAATATATTCACCATCTGCACCCAAAAACCAAAATTAATATACACTTAAACATCTACTGTTATGCTACACACCTTCAAAAATAGCACATTTTCAAATATATTAATTATATATGAGTAAATAGCTTTTATCATTCATTGAGAAAACAGGTTCAGATCTATTATTAAGTTATCTCAGGTTAGGAAGCCTATTTAGTTTTTAGTGTGTAAACTCAGCCAAATAAAATTTGGAAGAAAAAGATGAGGGATACCAGAACCAAATTTGCAATTTGGCTAGAGTTGGGTGACAGACACAAGTAAACCAACAATTAGACTATAATGTGTATGGTCTCTTAAAAGAGAGAAACACGGTTCTCTTTGAGCCGAGAAGAACATTTCAAACACAGTTAAAGTCAATAATGACTTTCTCTCCAATGGGAAGGCTGAGCTGACCAGATGAATTCTTTTTTTTCCTAATTGAGGTGAAATTTACATAACATAAAATTAACCATTTAAAGCGTACAATTCAGTGCCATTTAGTACATTCACAATGTGGTGCAACAGTTACCCCCACCTAGTTGCAAGGTACTTTTACCATCCCCAAAGGAAACCAGGTACCCATTAAGCAGATACTCCCCATCCTGTCTACAGCCCTAGCCCCTGGTAATTACTAATCTGCCATCTGTCTCTGTGGACTTACATATTCTGTATATTGTATATAAATGGAATAATATAATAGGTGATCTTTTTTGATAGGCTTCTTTTCATTTATTTTTGATGTTCATCCATGTTGTAGCATATGTCAGTACTTCATTCCTTTTTATAACTGAGTAATATTCCATTGTATAGGAATGCCACATTTTATTTATCCATTCATCCGTTGATCAACATCTGGGTTGTTTCCATGTTTTGCTATTGTGAATGGTGCTGCTGTGAACTTTCACGTACCAGTACTTGTTTGAATATCTGCTTTCAATTCTTTGGGTATTTACCTAGAAGTGGAATTGCTGGGTCATATAGAAATTCTACATTCTAAATAAATTCTTGATGTAGCTGTACATAAGGTGAAGAAGACACAGAAAGGGCATGAGTGAACATGAGAAGGCGTGACAAAATGCCACTCTTGGGGACATGCATTATCTGATACAGTAGCAGCAAAGGGCAAGTGTAAGGGAGAGGTGGGGGACAATACTAGAGAATTACACAGGAACTTGATCATGAAGGACATTATGGACTAAAGAGCTTGGACTTTACCCTATGGGGAAATTTCATGATGAAAATTCCAATTTTCACGCTCAGATCCACCTAGTCCATGAGTCAACCCCAGTAAAAGCAGGCAGCATATATCAGCACATGAGTGTCTAGATTTATTTAGCTTTCTAAGCCTAAACTTAAAAAAAAATTCAATGATCACCTGTAGTGGAGACCAAATGGCAACCAGTACAGAGAGATACATTATGAGTTTCGTATGTTAGAAAAATCACTATGGTGACAATAAAGGTGATGGATTACAGGGCAGCAATGGGCATGAGGTTGCATCTGAAGACAAAAGGAGAGTAAGTTGGTCAGGCAAAATGTGTCAAGAGCTTGAACAAAGGCAATGCTAATGGGAATTACATGGAAAAGAATCATATTGTAGAGATTTTAAAGAATAGAATACATAGTACTTGTTTCCTGGTTGGATTTGGTGTTTGGGCAGGCAAGGAGTATCAAAGATGACCTTTTGATTTAGATATGGCAAATGCTAAAGGGACAACTTATGAATAGCTTTTAGTAAGACCACATTGTGCAAGCCAACATAAAGATTTTAGTCTGTGAAAAAAAAAATTGAGGGCCGGCCTGGTGGCATAGTGGTTAAGTTCATGTGCTCTGCTTTGGTGGCCCAGGGTTCACAGGTTTGGATCCTGGGTGTGGACCTATGCACTGCTTATCAAGCCATGTTGTGGCAGGTGTCCCACATAAAACAGAGGAAGATGGACACAGATGTTAGCCCAGGGCCAATCTTCCTCAGTAAAAAGAGGAGGATTGGCAACAGATGTTAGCTCAGTGCTAATCTTCCTCACCAAAAAAAAAAAAAAACCCAGTTGTTTTGTTTACATTACCTCACGCAAATCAAACAAACCATCATCTCCTTTTTTCCTAGTAGATAACTTGGAAAACCCTTTCCCAAACTGCTTGAGATGGCTTGGGGAATGCCTACATTATTTCCACTTGACAAACTACAAGTGAGTTTTTTCCAGTGTGATGCTAAATATCATTGTCATGGTCCTTTAGTATCATCCTGTGCTCATTGAAAAACTTAAGGTTTTTAAGTTCATTGCTTACATGAATAGAGGAAGGTGAGACAAACATCAGAGTCTAGAGAAAATGAAGAAATAAGAAAGCAATGTCTTTCAAATTAAGTGTGTCCGTGGTTTAACCAGGGTTTCTCAACTTTGGTACCATTAAAATTTTGGAACAGATAATTCTTTGTTGTGAGAGATTTACCTGCTCTGCATTTAGAAGTATCCCTGGCCTTTACCCACCAGAACACCGTGACATTGTGACATTAAAAAATGTCTTAGATATTGCCAAATGTCCTGTGGGGTATAAAGTCTCCCTAGGTTGAGAATCTCTAGCCAATCACAAGTGGTTAAAATGTGAAGTGGTTAATTTAGCGAAACCTTCTCCTTCTGATGCACAATATCAATCAACTAATTTACAAGATGTGTTCTGCTTATTTTTGCTCTGATTGAATGCTTCAAATTCACAAGTTGGTGTTGTAACCATAGTCAGTATAAATTGTGAAAATGTCTAGTATCAAGACACATGCTATTGTCATTCAAAAATCTTTCAACAAGTTATTATTATTATTGATTGCCTGCTGCCTACATTGCATTGTACTAAGCTCTTTGAAGGATACAAAATAAGTTCCATTCTTTCAAATAGTTAATGATGTTCTGAATTGAGCAGTGTTGGCCCCAAAATATCTATATAAGAATTATTCAGATGGTGATTTGCTGGTAGGTGGGAATCAGATTTACTATAAAGTTACTGATATGGAAAGGCAAAATATTTTTTGTTTGTTTCTTAATTAGAGTGTATATTTATTTAGAGAAGCACATGTAGTAAAGTTGACGGTGTGTGTAGGAGGGATTTTTAAAGTCCTCCCTGTTCATGACCACTTCTAGGTGACTCTACTGGAGTGGGGATAATGTAGATTAAACACTAAAACATAGTTTTAATAAATATCAAAATGAGAACAAAAAGCAAGGCCTGGCTTAATTAGAGAATATTCCTTAGAAATGTTGTGTTTGAAAAAATGTTATGGCTATTGATTAGAGAAAAGTTTGTGGCAGAAAGTCCTGGCAAATGACAGAATTTGATTGAAAATAATAGGAATTATCTGTAAAATAATTGCAGATTAGCTTGACTAGGTTGATAGATCTTCTTTAGCATGGTATTGTTTGACCAAACAGCTCAAATCTTGAACTATGGAGTTTATATTTGAATTCCCATGTGATAATATGTTTACATTCACATGAAAGCCTACATCCTTGTACTTTTGACTATTATTCATTCATTCAAAATGAATTATGAGTAATGAGTTACTTTAGCCAACTCAAGCTAAAGATTGGATTCTATTCATCTTTTAGCCTAGTATGTGCCAGATTCTATGCTAGGAGCTTTGGATCAAAGAAGAATATCGACAGTCCATAAGACTGAGAATCTCCCAATCCTGGGGAAGAGAGAAAAGAATAAACCGATAGTCGTAGATATGTGTACGTGCTCTGAATAGTGGAGTGTTTAGATTACACACAATGACATACATATAAGGACATACATACATGTGAGAACACCAAGTCTTCCTGGAAAAGTCAAAAAAAGTTTTGTGAAACGTTAAGATTTTAGTTGAGTCGTAAAGGATGAGTAGAATTTCCCCAAATGGAACAAGAAGGAAAAGTCTTTAGATGGAATAAATAAATATGCACACATATGGAGGCAGGTAAGTATGCAGCATGTTTCAAGAAGTTCAAGTAGTTTGATGTCATTGAAATGAAATGCAGGGACTGGTAGAAGATGAATATGGAAAAGTTAAAAGAGCCAGTTCGTGATGGTCATCAAATGCCAAGCTAAAGCAAGGAATGATTTTATGATATTTGTGTTTTAAAATGTTAGCCCTTATGTAGAGCATAAATTAGAAATGAGGAAAGATCAGACGCAGGTTGACCAGCTAGGAGTCTGTTGTTTAAAGCCCAGAAGTGAAATGAAGAAGGCATGAACAAAAGCAATGACAGTTGAGATGGAAACGTGGCCATCAGTGGGTTGGATGAATCAAATGATTATCTAGAAAGGACTATGAAGAAACTGGATGTGTTGTGCAACTGTAAGGGCATGTGAAATAGGACTATAGAGGAGACTTTCTATCTGGTCACAAAACCTATTTCCTCCCTTTCCAGGCATGAGACTATTTAGATCTAGACCAATTTCACAGCTTCCCTTTCAGTTTTTGGTGACCATGTGACTGAGTTCTAGCCAATGGAATGTGAGGAACAGTAATGTGAGTCCCTTCCAGACCAGACCCACGTGGTCCTTCATGTTGTTTCCCCTCCCATAAAGCATACAGAGACTATCATGGTGACATTGGAAGCTACCCATTGAATACAAGATGGACAGAGACTGTGTCCCTGAAGTACCACTTGGAAAACAACTGCCCCAAATCAGGAATATTTAATTTTTACTTTACATCAGTGAAACATAAATTTTTGGGTTTGTTTGTTTGGGCAGCTAACAATATCTTAAATAATATAAGGTCTTATCTGAAGAAAGTCCACCATGATATAACAGTATTTTTCCTTTTATGCTTATCATAATATTTCTATAGCTATAGGCATCTGTACCTAGAGTACATAAACATAGTATATAGCAGATACATTTATATTATAGTTAACCCAAGTTTTGTTAAAAAGCATCCAATATTGACACCATGACAATCATTCAGAAACCATGACCAAAAAAAAAAAATTTCACACTCACTGGTGTACAATACAACAAGACGACTAGGCTTCTGTAATAATAGAGCGATGTTCCAAATCTTTGTTTAGATGAAGTCGTTTACTTATTTGAATTTATGGCATGATTTATATTGCTATCTACAGATAGATATCAATAGTTAAAGAGATTTTATAGCTTTTTGACATTCAATGTATTATGTAGGTTTAAAAGGCTCTGGAAAATGGATGAACTATCTAAGCTGAATAACTTTCCACTTGTAAAAACGTTTCTTAAAGTACAGAGCCCTCAGATTTAATACTTAGTCTTGCTTGTTTAAGCACATGGTAAAATGTAGACAGGTTTTTCATTTGACAGAACAATCCTGATGGAACAATGCAGCTTCCACACAGCTAAAGCCAAAATGAAAAAATGATGGACACATCTTGTTAAGGGAGATAATTTAAGAAATGCTTAGTTTTAACGCTTCTCTTAAGCAATACTATTTTATTTCTCTTTTGACATGAAGCCCTCTTTCTTACTCATGGTGAGTTTAATTTTTTCATGATCTAGGTGTCTTCTTATTTCTGAAATTAAGATGCTTTTGAATCAGTCCAGTGCCTGAGATATTGCAGAAGCTCTCTTGTATTACTTTGCATGTACAATAGCTTGTTTTATTCCGCGTTAGGGTCTTACAAGAGTAATTTCAATTCACCAGTTAGTAGTTTAGACAAAAGCCTGAAGTCCTGTAGCCAACCAGGCCCCCAAGGCAGGCATTAGCCATTTGACAAAGCCATTGAGACCACAGAGGATGTACATCTTCGATGAATAGAAATAATAGAAAATTTCCTAAATAATGTTTGGTCCTGGGCTTCTTCCAAAGTAGTAATTCACAAAATATGACTTTTTTCATTGGGAAGGTTATAAAAATTTGTTTGTTGGAGGTAAGGAAGGAAATGTAATTAAAGGCTAAATTAAGACTCACATTTCATTTTAACCAAAAGAATATGTGTGATTTGGACAGCAGTCACCTAGGCACTTCCTATTTTAAAGCAGTGCACATTGTCAGCAAATCAAATTATCCAATAGCAAAACTACATCTGGTAGAGCTAACTACGCCAGGTAACCTTAAATAGAAGCCCGGGGGTAGTTAACTGTGTTGCAACACTGGGCTTTGCTGGTAAGAGTTATCTAAAGTTCCTCTTTGTAGCATTGCTATTAAAAGAATAAAACGGGAAGAGGTGAAATGAAAACATTAAACTTGTGGATATATGTGTGTGTTTTAATATCCCCTTTGCATTTGAAAGTGCTAACAACAGCACATTTAAAATAAAGCAACTCCGGGGTTTCATTTATATATTTAAATTTTTTTTTGCTTTTGCATATGGTCCTTATAAAATGAAGCTTTAGATCATAGGTGCTTTAAGGAAGGCCTGTTACACATCATTTACATTAGAAAAATCAAGGAGCTTTGAATCTGGATTGACTTCAGGTACCAATCTAATCTAAAAATGCCCAATTAAATTATTTTTGTTGTAGTCATTAACAATCTTAAGGAAAGCTTTAATCTGTAATCTTGTCAAAGTAGTGTGTGGAGGTCTATAATAAAATTTTTAAAAAAATATGTTACACTTTTGGAAGGGTGATTCAAACTCACATATGTGGAGTGAGTAACACACACACACACAAACACACACACACTCCTGAAGTCGGGTCAATTCAGATCTGATAGCACCACTTTTTTTCTCTTATGGGCAGTCATGTCAGTTGTATATGAAATCCAAAGTGGGTCGGGCATCTTCATTCAGGCTGTGCATCTACTGGTTGTCTCTGACGTTTGTTTTATCACAAACATTAAATGAAAAACATACTCCTTCTTATGCATGATGCTCTGAGCAAATTTGTTCACATGGATGACAGGCAAGTCATTTCATTGGCTCTGTAACAGTCACGATGTTTCAGGAGGAGGCTGGTGTACCTTTTAAAAAGAAACAGAACAAAACACCTTCTGGATGAATCTTTGGAGATATAACAGAATTGAAAAATTTCCTAGTATGTCCAGCGTCGGAAAGAACAAACCAAGCCTTTCTTCTAATAAATTAGGTACACGTTGCCCCAAGAATGAATTGGCATGGGGTGTTTGAGTCTTCAATCCCAACTTTTATCCCAAATATTCTCAGATCAGGTTTAATTTATTCAAATTTACTTGTTCCCTGAAACACAATAATTGTTTTCAGTTTTAGCCAAAAACTGGGAACAAGGAGGGAAATGGGGAAATGCAGAGCATGGGATTAAGAATTTCATAAAGCTGTGCATCAACTTCTAAATAGCCTTCAAAAGATACCCAAACACATTAGTTTATTCACCCTAAGACTGTCCATCCTGTAACTCAAAACCTTTTGTCAGGTCTGAGAAATGGTTTGTTTTCTTAACCTGATGTTGTTTTAAAGGGCAATACCCAGATGTTCTGGGTTTATGATAAAGAGAGAATTAATGAGTCTGTCTGTCCAACTAGAGCCTACTTATGAATCTGTACAGATGCCAATTGCAGGGTAAAGTACGATGTTCCTGATGGACAGGACTCACAAACATTTCAAGAAAATAACAGGTTTTAATTAATCTTTCCTTTACATACTTTTCTTTTTTATAGTCTACCAACAGATTCAGGCATGTTCTGGGATCACTTTATAACCTAGATCTGTTATTCCTTCTTCTTCATTTATAAAACCTTAAAGCAATTGCCTCTGTTGATGCGAGTTGGGTTTTGCTATGTTTTGTTGCTTTAACCTTAAGCTTTACTGTAAGCTGTGTAGACTAAAATTATAGATCTCTCTTCATTTTCCAAGTTGTTTCACTCTAAGAAATCCCTTCTGTCTTTTTCCTAAGTCAAAAGACTAAAAACGTGTTTGAATAGAAATGGTAACAATAATGACATTGGCTGAAGTTTTGGCTGAGCATGTCCCACGTGAATCAAGAGGAAAACTCGACCTAAGGTAAGCTGAAGGTCACTAGGGCCTTCTGAAAGTATTTTCAATAAAGCTATTTCATTTCTTTCTTTCGTTCTTTTTTTCTAAGCATTGAACATAAGAAATCATGATACAAACACGTTCTATATCCATCGTCTCTTGACATGTGCAATATTGACGTGGTCTAGCTCAGGGTAGTCTGATCCTTGATTTCTGTCTAAAAGCTTGAAATGACCTTGTTGTGTAAGGTTCTCCTTTAGCTACTAAAGGGAGTTTGTATGTAAATCTCACTTACAATAATGGAGCTATGTGTGTAAATTAATGTACGTGGAGGTGAGACTGCCCCACAGAATTGGTGTGTTGGTTTAGAAATTACAATGTGTAACATGTTTCTTATCCTGTGGATCATAATAATTTTATAGTGTAGTTAACTAATCCCAACTTTGTGACTATATTCAGGTGAAGGTGCTCTCTTTTATTCATATCCAACCATCTACTTTAGGAAATCATGAATATCCATATATTTAACTATTTGAAGGCCAGTCTTCTTTAGTCCTGTCACTTTTCCTAAAACACTCGTGATAAGTGCTCAGCAAAAACTATTATAGAAATGCTAGATATTTGACATGAAATATTGAAAAAATGAGGCTTGAAACTATCCTGGGTCAAAGAGAAGGAAATCAAGAGTTTCAGTACTTTTCCTGATTTTTTTAAGGAGTTGTTTAAAGTCATTTCCTTTTCTGAAATAGAACAGATTTCTGTTATTTGTCAATAAGCACTTCTATTATAGATTTTTGTCATGATTTCTAGGACTTATTTGATTTCATTTATTTTCACTTCATGGGACCTCACAGAGCTTGTAGACTAAGTATAAGGAGTAGGAAGGTAGCCAGAGGGGGCTCAGTGTTCATTTTTTATAGGAATATTTTTCTATAAGACAACTTTACACTGTGTGATCATGATAGTCTGAGTATACTATTGTAAAAATAAATGTTCAGAAAAATATAACATTTTGTTTTCTATCATGAGTTTAAATGTAATTTAATCTAAATGTGCACAGGTTTTTGACCCTATATACAATAATAGTGTATAATTCTAGTATCACCTAAGTGTGTATGGAAATGATGTTTGACATTCCAATCTAAATGAAACAACTAAACCAAATCATAACTTTTAAACTAAATTTTCAGAGAAATGAGATCTGACATCCTGCTATGAGTGCTATAACTAATCTAACCTGCAACTTTAATGCACACAATTTAATTTTTTTAAAAAAATTATAACCCTACTTGCTTGTCAAAAGAATTTGAGGCATATTGCATAGAATTGACAATTTTTTTCATTACAACCATCCTTCTTTCACAATTTCCTTTATCCATATTTTTAATTTCTTCATTCCAACTGGGAAAAAATTGAGATTATTTAAAAACTTTATGCTGCCATGATTTCCAATCCAATCTCCTCTGTCTTGAAGCTTGAGACATCTAAAGGAGTATCTGAAAATGTAGGCTAAAAGGCAAAATTCCAATCATTAAAATGTCTTAATAAAAAGAGACAAAAGAGTAGTGAATATAAAATAAAGAAGAGAAAAATGACACCATTCACAGATTTTATTGCCAAAAATTCAGTGTCCATGGGGGTGTGGTCGATCTGTGATCTTCCTTACAAAGCATCAATCATTTAAATATATTCAGTGAGCTCCTCATCTCCCACCATTCATCCTGTTCTTGATTGTTCTTCAGCAACACTGAACTTCTTTTATTTCCTCAAACATGTTAAGCTCTTTCCCACCTCAGAACCTTTGCCCAGGACATTTCCTCTGCCAGGAAAGCTGGTCCTCTGGCTAGCTCCTTTTTATCTTTATTAAAATTAAATGTCACCTCCTCTGAGACTTTTTCTGACAATCCAATCTAAAATTGTTACTATCTCTGACATCATTCTGTTCTATTGCCTTCAGAGCACTGATTATAGTATATAATTGATTTTTATTTGTTCACCTGCTTGTTTAATGCCATTTCTTTCCCTAGCCTGTAAGCTCTATGAGGATATGGTCTATTTTATCAGCCACTCTGCCCCCAGAGTCTAGCACAGCGTCTGGTACATAGTAGGTAATTAATAAATATATTTTTAATTAAACGATAATTGAGTGCTGTGGCATAACCAAACAAGTAAAATCTTATCTCAAGAACCCCAGATCTGAGTGAGACAAAATATAGACACATGAAAACTAAAAACAATATAAGATAGTATATCACTATCAGCCACAGTAAAAATTCAACAGAATGAGAAATTATAGAAGTCTGGAATGGTTAAGAAAGTCTTAATGGAGTTGACAAGACTTGAGCTTTGATGAAAGTCACCGACCAAATGGAGATAGATCCATAGAAACTAAGCCAATCTCATGATGGGGAAAGGGGCGTCATGTTTCAATCATTCAACAAATATTTTTGAACACTTACAGTGTTTTAGAACCTGGAGTTATACCAGCAAACAGAACACAGAAGTCCTTGCCCTCAGAGAGAAACAATACTTGCTGACTCACCTTTAAATAATTATTTCTTCTTTCTAAATCTTAGTTACCTCATCTGTAATACCGGGGTAAAAATAGTCTTTTGTAGTGAACACTGTGTGTCCCAACCAGATCTTCTTGGTTTTCTTTCACCAATTCTGTGAGACCCTCCCCCCAGGTTCTGCATAGTTTGCTGCTGAGGGCTCCCGACTTTTTCAAGTTTTCAAGGACCATTGTATTTGTCCTGGTTGCCTAATTGGAGCACTTTGTTGAAAAAATATTCTTCAGCTGCTTTCTGGATCTGTAGCAAAGAAAGTCATGATTAATTCGTGATGTTGTACTTTGGCACAAGAGGGAGGAGTTCCAAGATGAAGTTATATATCTCCATGTGTGTTAACTGGAGGCAAGGAACCTGCTGTGAGCCTTTTATTATGATGCAAATTCAAGTGTGATGTCTGAACTGAACTGGGTTGAAGACATTTTACATGGAGAGTGGAGAACGGATGTTAGTAACACATTAAAGAAGAACCAGCATGCTTTGTTAGCTATCTGAATGAGGGTAGTTGGCTAATGTAGGAGAGGGAGGGGGAACAAGACAAAGGAACCAAGTTATTATGGATTTCTGAAGGCTTTTGGCCAGGAAAACTACTATCATTGACAGAAATAGGCAGGTAAATATATTAGACATGGAAACTAATTTGAGGAAAAAGGTGATACATTTAGTGCAAGCAAGTCTGATGAGATGAAGAGTGTATTGGCAGTTGGAGATGGTGTTCAGAGTTGAGGAGAGAATATAAATATTATTAGGGATCATACTGGGAATAGGGTGCTAATATGACAAGGCCAGGGACTCAGTAACATGCCTGCCCTAGCTTGGTTCACTCCTCTTCCTTGTAAGGTCTCCACGGTGTTTATGGGGATTACTGGTAAAGACGGTAAAATGACATTTTCTTAGTAACAGGAACTTGTACTCCAAACCTTAACACAGAAGCTAGACTGGAATCCACAACAGACACCTTTACTTAAGCTAACTCTTACTTAACCTTTACTTCACCTAAGCTAACCCTTACTTAGTCTTTTTCTTGTTCCTTCTAGCTCCTCTACACTCATCAAATAAATACATTCATTAGCTAACAAAACTAATTTGACCCCGAGAGTGTAATCAGTCCATTTCTTAGACTTCCAAATTGGAATATCTAGTTTTACTAAGGAAATAATAAGGAAAATGGTCCCAGCACTACAGGAAAAGGAGGCAGAGAAAAATAATATGAAAGAAAGCTTAGCCACAATGCCAAAGGCAGAGCTGATCTGAGCATTCAAGAGAGAGGTAGAGTAGAGGGAGCCATGAAGTCCAGCCCTAAGATCTTACCATTCAAAATGCATTGAAGAGAAAAGTGATTGCATACTCTTATCATTCTGACCTTTTGAAAATTCTGCTCCTAGAAAAGGTAGACTAATCCTTGTCTTTCGACTTTAGCCTCAGACCCCTTTACTGGGGAGTAGAAGGAAAAGGAGAGGCAGGAGGGGCATTGAGTTCCCCTAAAGACAACTCAGAAGAGAATAAGAGTTTAGTCTTCATTAATTCTTCAAACTGGGGAGTGTGAATAAGCGATAAGTCAACAAACAAACTGATGATTGAGCAAAGATATAATGTGGTTGCCAGGAGTCAGGGAAGGAGAGCACTCCAAGAGGTTTATGCCAACAGTGTCATATGAGGCAAAGATGAAGGAGAATGAGGTCTAAAAAGTGACCTTGGGACCTTTAGATTTGACAGTTCAGAGGCGATGGTAACTTTTGACTGGCACTTTTCCTGGAGTAGCATTTCCTAAAAATTACCAACTACACATATAGCTGGATGATAAATATTAAGTGAAATTATTTAATATATATGTTAAATATAAGTAAAACTGTATCATTGATGTCACTTTAAACGTATAAATCAAGATAGGACTCCTTGATCTAGTACTTCTGAGAAACTGAATACAATTTTCCTCTCTGAACTCCTTCTCAGAGCTTTTGCTATGCCAATATAGATTCTGGAGCTCACAGTCCAGAGGGTAGAGTGGGGATAGAATTCTGTCTTTCTTTAACTTATTTGCCACTGAACTCTTTTTATATTGAGTGTCCTGTGGGGCCAGAATGTTGAGAAATACACTTTGGGAAATGTTTACTTGGCATATTTAATGTTGAAACCAGATTATGGAAAATTAAAAGTGAAAGAAAGGGTAGGAGGAGAGGTAAAGAAGTGGAGGTCATTGTGTAAACTATTTATTTGTGAGAGACTGAAAATAGAAACAGACAGTGGTCAACCTGCCCAGGAAACTAACCCTGTTATCTGCAATAAACCGCTGAGGAAGCCAGACTGCTATAAGTCAGGCTTACAGTAAGCTTGCTTGCTATCTCTAGTGACAATCCAGGAAGCTAAGCAATAACTTCTATAGCAAACACCCCAAATAGCCAGGATTTGATTAATACTTGACAGCTTCCCAAATTTTTGTCCCCACCTTCAACGTAGGGCCAACCAGAGACAGCCAAATATGCATTCCCTAATCAATCACATAGGATGCCCTGTTTCTAGTTAGCTCACCTACACCTTCCCTACAGCCTCTGACCAGGCCACACCTGAAGCCTTCCCTTCTTTCCACTAAAAAGCTTTCCTGCAACTCTGTCTGCCTTTGAGTCTCTGCCAAAATGCAAGTGGCGGTGGCTGACTCCCTTGCTATCATGAGCTCAGAATAAATAGCCTTTGCCTTTCTCATTTGTGGGTCTTCATTTCTTTCCACATTTGTAAATGCTGGCTTATACTGAAATAAATTAATTAGGGTGTAAACCCAAGGAAAGAGCATATTTGGATAAAGGGTTAAATTTCAGGACTGTACATGTTTGAAAAGACAAACGCAGGAGTTGATGGAAAGAAAAGATTGGAGGTACTGCAGATAGGGAGAGAGAGAGAAAGGAAGAGAGAGAGATTGGGAGAGAGAGACAGAGAGAAAGAGAATTCTTCACAGAGCTAGGTCCCAAAGGAAGTAGAAGTGACCAATGGGGACAGAACTGAGAACACAAAGGAAATAGAGAGAAATCTTTTTCTTCCTAACCCTCATTCCTTGACCTCTAAACTCAGGCTGAAGCCCTCTGAAGCAAAGCTCCTTGCATTCCACCCTGCACAGTGAAGCAAATGGGCTGAAAACGAGGGCCTGGCCTTTTAAATTTTTGCAGTTGCTTTGAATTGTCAACCAATTACTTGACCACACAATAATTTTTGTTTGCCTGATAATAAAAATAACAATAATGCGTTGGAATTTAGGAAAATGATTCACATGCAACAGTTTCAGCCTCTCTATTAGATTACTTTAAGGTCAGCATGAATCAGCGGAACCTGTTCTTAATGTAATGCTAACTAGGACTCTCCACCCTGTTTCTCTGTTATTTTCTTCTCCTCCCAGGTCTCTTTTGCCAATAAATCTTCCACATCTCCACCTCTGCCCTTGATAAGTCTAAACTAGTCTCTCAACAAACTCTAAGCAGAAGTATTCTCTTACAGCTTCATTTGATTTGGGTAATCCTTGTTCTTTCCAAACATGGGACTTAATTTAAAAAATAAAATACTCTCACATTGGTAAAATGAGGTGGATGTTTGCAACTACCACTTGGATTGGCTTGAACCCACCCAGGAGCTTCTTAGAGAAGCAAATCATCAGGGCCTAGCCCAGATCTCCAGTATCAGAAACTCTGCAGGTGAGGCCCAGTAATCTGTGTTTAAACATGCCTTTAAAACAATGATTTTAAATTTTGAGAACTGTTTTAGGGCAGGGATTGGCAAACTACAGACAGTGGGCTAAATCCTGCCCACTGTTTATTTTGGTACAGCCCAGGGAGTTAAGAAAGGTTTCTACATTTTTAAATGATTCATAGAAATCAAAAGAAGAATAATATTCATGACACAAGAAAACTATACGAAATTCAAATTCCAGTGTCAATAAACAAAGTTTTATTCGAACACAGCTATACCTACATGTTCACGGCTGCTTTTGCAGAACTGAGTAATTGTGGCCATGATTGAATGGTCCACAAAGTCTAAAATATTTACTATCTGGCCCTTTGCAGAAAAATTTGGTCCCCTGGTTCTAGGGCATAAGCTCCCTAGGATCAACTATACATGTTGGTGATAAGCACTAAAAATTTACTTTTCCTCTGTTCCTTCAGATGGTTTACTCCATGGGTCTGGAAATGCAATGGCATTTCCTCTGTCAGATTCCTTTTATTCCCCAAAGCCAGGCATATCAGAGTTGCTTCACAGCGAGGAAAATGTTGTAATGAAAGGATTTCTCTACCTTAGATGTAATCATTATAGTCACTCGGCTGAAAATCGAAACACAGTTGGAGTCATTCTCTGGAAATATCTTACTGCTGGCTTAACAGAGGTTCTCAAACTTTGCTGTCCATAAAATTGCCTTATGGAGCTTGATAAAATTGTAGATTCTTGAGGAAAGTCCCAGATGGTCTGAATCAAGAACACTGGGTTGGGCACTGGGAATCTGCATTTTCACAAGTACCTTAGGTGATTCTGATTCTGGTAGTCTGAAGGACATACTTTTGAGAAACATTGAAAATAAGTGGGTTCTGTAAGAGTTCTCCATTGCCGCTGAATAGAGATAAACTGGCTTTTAGGCTGAGACATGGGATTTGGGGTTAGAAAGAAAAGGAGAGAAAACTTTCCTACAAGTGTGAATATCTAAAAACTCAGTTGGATTACAAGGTGGTCCAAACCAGGCTAGATTTTCAGGAGTCGGAAGCTACTCTAACTGGGGGTGTCTTCCTGAAGTCAGAGTCACGCCCAGTGTATCTTTTTATTCTGTTTAGTTATCTAAGATTTCTTTGTAATTTAGCCATTTTCAATCATTCCTTCTGAATGTTGTTAAGGTTTCTCTTTAAAAGAAAAAATCAGTCACCTTATTTGTAGCATTACCTACAATTTGACCCAAGTCTATTCAGTGAACCGTACATTAACATTATCCACTCCCTTCTTTCTATTTTGTATCTCATTTCTCTAAATTTGGTAGAACAGGGACTTTTTGTGTACTTTCTGCCTGAGGCCTTTCATATGAAGAGTGAAAATTGCAAATTAAAGAAATATGAACCTAAAAAAAGAATAGTTCTTAAAATAATTATCTTTTCTCACTTCTCTATATTTCTAGTTATATTTACTTTTCTACAAATATTAGTAATCTGACTCAAACTTTTCAAGATATCTTTTAGTAGAAAGCCTGCTATTAAATCAGTTGTATACATCAACTATATATATGATTGTACAACATTTAATTGCAGAAAAGAAATGTCATTCTTCAAAGTTTTCCCTCTCTTTCTGAAGATTGTTTGACAATTTCAGAAGGTGCCATTCTGATTTTTCTATTTTCATCATTGAGTGAGCTCTTTAGTAACCATCACAGTAAAAACACACACTA
The DNA here is from genome assembly GCA_031878705.1 of Tapirus indicus. NCBI lineage: Eukaryota > Metazoa > Chordata > Mammalia > Perissodactyla > Tapiridae > Tapirus > Tapirus indicus. The sequence continues at coordinate 61,509,820 of CM062926.1, forward strand.
ACTCATTTTCTTTTTACCCAAATCACACAAGCAATTGCATAAGACGATGGAGTAAATATTTTTCAGGTCTAGATAAGAATCTCCAGCCAGTATTTGAGGATTATTTGGCTCATCAAAATCCTGAGTAAATAAAAGGGCGACCCCAAACTGTCCAATCTTGGGGTGGAGGAGCCTGAGTGAAGAAGGATCTGCTTGTCCCTCTTCAGCTAGGAGAGCTTTCGACATATCACAAGCCCCACCCAGAAGAGTGAAAAGCTCTTTTACTTCCTTCCCTTCCACTCTCCTGCTACCCCCTCTGACAGCAAGTCTCAGGGAGATGAGGAATCATGCCAGAAAGCTGGGGCAGCTCAGCTATCTGCACGAGCCTGCCTTGCACTGATTCATTTCTGAGGAATCAGTGCACTTCCATGGCAGAGGGCAGCTATTTATTTATTTATTTGTTTCGTGCATGTGCTTTTCCAGACTTATAACGTACACCATCAGCCTCCTGAGTGGGTTCCAGAAATGAAAAAAATCATAAATTGAATGCACATGGAGAAACCAAGTCTCCATCCAAGACCGCACAGGCTCCCTGCCCCAGCGCTCCAAGTGCACACCCTCATGGTTTACATAGCACCTTTCTTCCAAGGATCCCAGAGAGCTGCTCCAGCACAAAAGAATTAAGGGAAGGATGTGTTTGAGTTTCCTTCTAGTCTAGTGAAAGGAACTACTAGGCCCTCTAGAGTTCAAGGCTACACGGCAATCTATGTATATAGCAAGGAATAAAATTAAATCGCAAATCTCTAGATGTTCATTTTTCCATTTTAGAAAGTATGCTTAGGGGGAAAAGTATGAAGTGAGAAGATTTTTGCCTTTGGAAATATTTCTCCTGGCAACCCATTTCTGCTCCATTTCTTCCCCTGTATCACACTCTTTCCCAAAAATATCGAATGCTCTCATGCTGTCTTTCTCCCAGGAGAGCAATCTAATCATATCATTTATACTAAAGTGTTCATGATGTACGCTGCCCATCCCATGTACATTCATGGTTTTTTTTTCAGGCTATACCCTAAAGAATGATTGTATAGCCAAAAGAAATGATTGCACATAAAGGAATTTGATGTATTTTTAGGATAAATTATTGGTGTATATGGGTTTTTTCAACCACCTGTATCTGTGTAAACTATCACCTTCTCTGCCTAAGATTTAGGCCCATTTGTCTCAAAACTAGGCTAAAACCATCTAGTAAAACTCATCGGCCTGCCAGGGCTAGCCTGGTAAAAGCTGCTGCTTCTCTCTGCACGCACTATATTCAACTTCACCACTTATTTAATTTGCTTGCATAAAAGACTTGAGCATTTAGTTCAAACCTCAAATGTTAGCAGAAAATATATAAAAATCTAGGATCTAAGAGAAGTCAAATTCAGTATCCAGTCAAGGCTAAGTTACTAGTGGTCCATGATACCTCTTTCTCAGTTTCTTTGTTGTGACTTGAGGCAACTCCTGGCTCCTTTCTGCTTTACTTCAGTTCCTAGATTTAATCCACTGGGCTCTGGCCACCGTGACTGTTATCTGTCTCCATTCTAATGCCTGCTTTTATTGCTTTGAGTCATCACTATAAGAACTTTAGGGCCTGGTCTCTGCTTTCTCTATCTAGTATCTCTACCCTCATTCACAGTTTGCTTCTTCTCGCCTTCAGGAATGACTCCACATCCTGTGTACAGCATCCAGTGTGAGCCTGAGACAACACAGAACATTAAACCCCCAATACCTGGATATCACTGTATCTAAACCATTGAATGATCGATCAAGGCATCCTTCTACCCTACTGCAATCTGCTTGGGAGGAGCGGCAAATGACAAGAGAACAAACTAATATTACTACAGATTTATAATGATCATTTGATGAATGAACCCTAGATATGTAGAAATATTGGCTATTGAAATAGAATATTAGATATTATGAATTCTTCTTTCTAGTCAATGATACCAAAACTCTAAACAGTGAAATTAAAATGGCCAAGACCATACAGCAACTTACATACTGAACCAGGATTAGACTTTGATCTCTTGAGTCTTAAGACAAGGCTCTTCCTATTATACTATCTGCCTTGCTAATTTCTTATAATACTAATTTAAAAAAATCTTTATACAGCATGAAAGCTGTTTTGGTATGAGCTCCCAGCTCCTTGATGTCATTCTTGGCAGGCCTTACAGATGCCCTATCAGACTACTGTAATGGGCCTCTGGACACATAGTGGAAGTTTTTACTTGTATTAGATAAACAGAGCTAAATCCACCAAAATTAAGATTATCTCTCTCACTTCTGCTCATATATTGGTCATATTTGACATTTTCACTTTATTTTGTAAAAACATTTTTCATGCCATAATTTCAATTTTCTAAAATTCTGGTTGATGTTCCCATACCTTCCGTTAGTTCTATTTTGTGTAATTTTGTCTCTAGTAGCAAAGTGTCCTCTCATTTGCTACAGATATGTCTTTACTTGAAAAAGCACCCTGGGCAACAACATTCATCTTAATCTCTCCTACTTTTTACCATCACATCAACTCCCCAAGGAAATGGATGCTCATGCTAATGGCACATACAACAGTCAAGGTGCAAACTTGCCAGAAAAGTGTTCCATTTTCTTCATAAGACTTTTCATAGTGAGCTACACCTATGGATTCTTCTGAAAGCTGATTAAATATTCATTAATTTGTAAATAATCATTTAGTAATCATCACTATTTATTTTACAAAAGAAGCAATTTTAGTTGATTCACGTTACTATGCTGGCTGGAAACAGGCAGAGACTAGAACACAGACCCCCACTTAACTGGGAAGTGAAAGATACTCTTGGGAGAATTTTAAAGAAGAATTGAAAGAAAAAGGGTTTGAGGGTTAACATCAGAATTCAAATAATTCAGACTCCCTTTATTCTCTGAACATTTCAATCACTCATTATTTTAGAATCAACTATGTTTGCAGAGTGGCAAACTTTTAGATAAAAATAGCAAAGCTCACCTTGTGTTCAAGAATATTCGACTCTTGTTTATTATCGCAGAACACGTGAGCAGGAATGAGATTTGTAGACTAGAATGAATAAATATATTATTGTGATCGAGGTACCCACTGTAGAAGGTAAATTATGGTTCATTTGGGTTGTAATATTAAAATGTTTATAGTATTAAAATATTGTTGCTTTCCTTCTGAGGGAACTTAATTGTTTCTGTTGCTTGGAGAACGGAATGTTTACAAATGACATGTTTTTATCTTGCCATGGTCAAAAACAATCAGCAATTTATCTGTCCTTTCTTAGATGCCTCCTTAAATATGCATGCTAGCCATTTTCTTCTGTCTGCTAACACCACAGATTTACTGTTCACCACCCACTCAAATGCTGGTATGCAGGCCACATGTGCTTACACACTTTTTTTTTTTTTTTAACGTGTTAGGGCTGAGTAACGAATAAGATTTTTTGCCATAAAATGAAAACAAGGGTATCTGCTTTCATATACATATTATTTGTCTCCATCTACCTGTGAATAAAAGGATAGATAAAACATTCCTTCTTGTCTTCCTCCACACAGAGACTGTTGTTTCCTATTGTATAAAGTCCAGGATAAGCTTATATTGACATTGCATTCCCTCATAACACTGGTGCTATCAAATGTTTTGTGTAGGAGCAATTCCATGGACCAAATGAGCAGAGATGAACTTCTTTTTCTTCTTTTAAGAGAGCCCCAGGAGGCAAAAATTTGCACTAGCCCTAAATAAAGATAAATTAATAAAAGAGAATTTAAAGTCGCTTAAAAATGTATTTTAGGTTGTGAAATTAGAATGAAAAATAACATGTTAGATGTTATTCTATCTCTCAAGAGAGTTCATATTCTGAAAAGTCTTTCCCTATACAGAAAGAGTTAATCTATTCATGCTAGTCTTAGAGATATTTAAAAATGAAACAAAAATAACAACAAAAAGAAAATACTTGAAACCACCAACAAGCATTCCTATTCTTTTAGATAATAAAGACCTTTTACTTAGAATGGATTATGTGTTAAACTTTTTCCATGTCTTTGCTAGCTCAGCAAACCTTTGTTCTGCATGCTTTGTGACCATTAATGCCTTTGATTATAGATTACACCACCATTTGATTTATTTTTTTCTCATGGGCAACATATTTCTTTCATTGAGCAACGTTCTGAAACTTGGAAATCTAACCTGTGTTTTAGTCTTAGGAAAGTAACATTCATATGGTAAGTCCTCTCCAGTTGGACCTGGTATTCATTCAACTCTTATATGGTTGATTTCAGGCCAGGTTTAATTATGCAATCACTCTCAACTCAAAGAGGATAGTAGAATACAAGAGCACTTGCATTTAATACAGTGCCAGTTTCCTGGAAGAAAAAAAATAGGGAAACGTTCATATCAACAATGAAGTAGTAATCTCTAAATGCAAGTCTAGAGGACAATGATATAAATTTATTGTGTAAGTTAGAGATCAAGTAGGCCTGAAATCCAGGCAGACCTCCTATGTGTCTCTGCTAATACTCAGAAAAAATATATTTTTTCAGTTCTTCTTTTTATCAGGAGGAAAAAGGAAATCAGGCACCTGACCAGAATGTTTTATGATTAGAAACAATCTAAACATGCCAATACCACCTCTGAATTCAGTTTTTTTCTTCCAGAAAATTGTGGTTGCTTTAAACACAGTTTCCAGGGAAGTATTTTTTTTACACATTCTGAATTGCTTGTCCAGTCATTTTCTTATATTACATTACTCACATCCCCTTGCTGGAGGAAATTCCCTCTTACAAATGCTGTATCACTGGGATGTATGTATATTTATGTAACCCTGGTTCTGTTTCTTCTTAGACAAACTCAATGGCACTCTTTCCTTAACTGAACTCCCTTCGTTGTCTCCATTAATATTAAATTCACACTCACAAAAGGTGAAATGCACTCAAATCTCCCAGGCTTTTTCTTTAGGATCTTTATAGCTAACAAATATGGCTCTGATTTTGGGGTTTACTAAAGAATCTTCAAACTTCCTTGAAAAGAGCATTGTAATGCATTGGTTCAATGCTTACAAGACAACTGTTTCCTTCTATATCGGCGTGCATTTTCTGTCTGTAAATCAGAGATCCTTAGTCCAAGCTAAAAGAAGCCTATTCTCCAAATAAACAAGACAGTTGAGCACTCCAGAGAGCTGAGAACCCCATGATCGTCTGGCTCATTTGAATGACCCAGAAAGGTTGTGCAGACTTCTTGTCTTACATGAGCCTAGGAGGCCTCCTGGGAACAGCTACAGGCTTGCTTGCCATAACAGAGCAATACAGCCAGAGTTTTGCCCTCTAGGTGCTAATACATGTTACAGGGCCTATAACCAGGAGCCTGGAGGCCGTAGATTACAACATATGATCTTATAGTGGCACAAGCCCTGTCTCTGTTTCTTACTAAATGAGGAGGATATTGAGGGAAGATTGAAGGTTTGACTGTGAACTTGTAGTTAGGTCCATGTTCTCTACGTCCTTAGACCCTCAGACAGAAAGTGGGTGTATGTTCATATATACTCAAGTATTGCTTTGGCTCTGGCCTGTAAATAAATCGGATGTGTAATGCACCTTTAAATAATGCCAGCAATCCTTTTTTAAAACCTGGAGGCCTGCATCCGGGTTAAGTAATGTGACTGCTGGGTTTTCTTTCTCGTTGCTGCAACTTTGGATATAGATTCCTGTCCTAACCACGTACTGTAAGATTTTTCCGAATGGTTCACTTAATTCACATGTGAGCTAAATGGGACATTTGCTAGGTAAAAAAAAAAAAAAAAAGTTACAAGTGTCCCTGTCCTAGTTACCATCTAAATATTACATCCTTCATGCTTTTATGTAAGTTTCTGTGGTCATAAAAGTACATTTCCCTAAATATTTAAGTGAGAAGAATTCATGCTGTTACTCTTTACCAATTTTCTTAGAAATGTTTTCTTTAAAGGTATCTGTCTGCTTTCTCAGTTTTCTTTAAATTTGTGATCTCAATACTGAAAGAATCCTCCTGAATCCCTTTTCATTACTCACATGTAGTTGATCACGGTAAGAGGCTTAGAACTATTTGGCAAACGTTCCATGTCTCATGATTTCATGCAAGGCAGCAGAAAAGCAATTATTGTGGTATTTATTTTAAAAAATAGAAAGTTCTCATCTGATTTGAGGGTAGGGTGGAGCTCAGGGTGTGTCTCTTCTGTCTCTTCTGGTTTTTGGCGGAGTCAATTTTTTCAGAGGAAGTCCGTTTATTAGATATAGACAAGGGAAAAAATACCCAAAAGATGATTTGTGTATTATGAACTTTTTCTGACAAATCATAAATTCATTTTATAATCTGTTCTATAGTCAGAGTCAGGAGACAAACTATATTTGGAGGATCTTTCGCAAAATTGACATTGAAGGTGTTAAATGATAGGGTTGGGAGGGAGGTGGTGGTGGGGTGGGAGGAGCGGGGCTACTTGTGCATTAACACTGTGTATTTGCCCTTAGAACTATGACTTCAGGGGATGCCCACTGGACTCCATTAATCTTTCAGACCATTTTTTGCAGAGACTACCTGGGTGGCCAGAATAATCAAGAACCAAAATAATCGGGGCTTAAAAAACAAATCAAGGGAAGTTCTGGTGTTGGAGGTCAAGATTTTAGTTAGTCACTGACAGAAGAAATGTGGCTTAGAAATCAGGACATAAGCCAGTACCTTTTGCTTTTTGTCCCTCTTAACCAGCAACATACCTTACAGAAATGACGCATCATTTCTCATGTTTCCACAATTTATTATTGTACAGGAATACATTTGAGGTGTTTAGAGCCATTCACATGTATATGAAACAAAATTGTGACAGCATCAAAAATTGTGAAATTGAAAACTTTTCTATGCCAGGGATCAAAACTTTCTTTGGGAGTCATATCTTTATCAGTCCAAAAGGAGATACAAGCCTTATTTAATTACTGCCATTATGGTTGCTTTCTCTCTTTCTGTTCTATTTTTTTCTTTTCTCCCTAAAAGAGCACAATTGTACTTCATCCCATTGCAAGGTCTGGTCTTAAACAAATTTCAGCAATGGCCTCTCAACCTGAACCTACTTTTCAATACATCCTAGTAAGTGGAACTGGATCATTGACCTCCCCAAATAAAAGCTGGTCATTCCAGAGGAGGCAGGCTCTCCTTGGCTCTTCATCTGTCAGACTGCAGCCCCTCCCTTTCTCTGGTGCCCTCCTTTCGGCCTGACCCCAAACCTTCCCATATCACTGTAAGTCTAAGGGATATCCTGTGTCTTAGACATCATCTCTCTCTCTCAATTACTTATGATAGCCTGAGAATCTGAAAGCCCAGATCATTAAGCACAGATAAGTCAAACACTTTGTTACAGGCATAATCTTCAATCCCTCACCCCCCAAATTTTATAAGAGCTGCCAATAAATCATATCATTTGAAGGATTTAAATTTCATGTTTTTCTGTTTCTCTCATTGTATCTCTGGCAAAGGTCCTAAAGAATCTTAAAATGACCAAAATGTATACACTAGGAATAGAAGAAAAAGAACAGAATCCTGGATAACCTACCAATGGAGTAACCTGTTTGCAAATGCTTTAAAAAAAATCACGTTTATAACTCTATGACAAGATCTTTTCTTTATTTTACCTACTGTGTTATGCATTTAAACAAAATCAATCACCTCATTTAGCTAAAAATAGTGACATTCCAATCAAAAAGAAATCTCTCCCAAATACATACAAACATACACACACACACACACGCACACACCCACATTCATGTACAGACTTCTCCAGTACCTTTATGCATAACATCCATTAGCACAGTACCACATTTACAGCCACCACTGTATCTGACCCCTCATTCATGAAAGCTCCTGCTGCTTAGCCTGAAGCTATTGGGTTCCTGTCACTTCCCACTGAGCACACTGGGGTGGATTTGGGTGTCTTGCCCTCATTTACAATCTGAACAAAAGAAACCCAAGCCAAGAAAGCAGCTGGCACCATAAAAACAGCAAAAACTCTAGCTGGCATCTCTGGTTGCCACTGACTAGCCAAATATCCACAGGGAATGGTGCCAATATAGATTTCTGGGACAAAACAACAAAATAGATTTTTGTCAATAAACATTGATTTGACAAGAAGTCACACAAATCCATCCATACAAAAGGACACGTATATCCACAGAGTTCCAAACCAATGAGTGCATTATGGACAAATTGAAAACCTGCCTAAGCTGGATTCACATGTGGCACATGCCCTCCAAGGTCTTCATCTGCCAAATATGGTTATATGTTAGGTGTCAATGTTGTTCCCTGATTCTGCCACCAGCTGACAACATAAAACATGGTCACTGACAAAGCAAACACATACCATCACTCTGGGGGCAATGTTTTTCAAAATTTTTGAAATAAAATGAAAAATATCTTTTGTAGTGCAGCCTAGTACTTACACAAACATACAAACAGCAAATGAAATAAAATCTCTTGGAACAATACTTATCCCTAGTATGAATGATGCACCTAGTTTTATTCTTTCCTTTCTATTTTATTCTGTTATATTCTATTTCGTAATTTTAATATTCTTAAGCTATTGTTATGACCACCGAAATTGATTATAATCTATGAAAGAGTCATGGCAATGGTTTTAAATATACCACTCAGGATGATATAAACTTTCTCAACCTTTAGAACTTGCTTTCATTTCTTAATAGGTTTTTGAGGAAAAATAGTTTTCTTTTCTTTCTTTTCTGTTACATACAGACACATCGCTATTGCTCTAATAATGCCCAGCAGGTATGCGGCTCAAGAAAATGACTCCAACAAATTGAATATACTTTGATGGAATATTTGCTATGAGTATGATCCCAGGATGAGTGTTCTGAGGGTCGCTAAAGACAAACTCAGAAATTGTATTTAACAACATCCATTACCTCTAAATTATTTAAACATATTTAAAGTGCAATTAATTATGCAGCTTTTTTAGGGTTAAATATTCATCTAGAGTTGACCTCCTTAGGAAATATAGAAAAGGTATTTTTGAGCAAGATAGAAACCCACCAATGTCTAGTCAAATATTCTTTTCCTGTCTTTAGAATGAAAATTCTACATAAGTATCCCCTGAACTTAGGGATACAAGTGGTGGTTAGGACTGGAGAGTCATTAGTTTCACAATTAATAAGGGACAAGCAGATTGCTGGGACCATCAGTCTTCCTTTCTCAGTCTATGTATTTATTGTGGGATACACTTACTGCCTGATTCCAGAAATAGGCATTTGAATCTGGCTCAGCCAATCAGGGTATGCTAATGACCTGGCCACCATAATTAGCTCAAGATTGGACAGATAACCCAAACTAGCTAGTGGGAGTCATTATTGAGAATGAAGCCTAAACTATGGGGGAAAAAACACACTTATTAAACTTTTTGTAGTTTTGTTACCTATGATACAACATAAGCCTTGAACAAAAAGTGACCTAGGTAAAACCTACCTGAGAATAAATCCATATATTTCAAGGATATTAGTTTGGGCACCGGATCCAGTTGTGTTTGACAATGAAATCACTTATAGGACCACCCAGTCAGAAGAACCAACTCAGTTCTTTAAAAAAAGAAAACAATTTAAGCCAATTTTAATTGGGCTTCTAGTAAGCGCAACTGGAAAAAGGCCTGACCAACACTCTTCTGTGTTCAAACCTTTTTGAAGGATCTAGTCAATTCATTCTCTTGTGTGTTCCTTTAGCAATAATGGCTCTCTCGTGAATGATTATGCAACTCTGAGTAAGTCACCACACACCTCTGCTCTTGGTACATTATACATAAATAAACGTTAAGGAGATTTTTATTGTAATGCCAATTCACTCATTTGGCTAGAGCTTACAGTCAATAAGTATAAACTCTAGACTTAACCCAAGTGCAACCTAGTAAACTTCCCTCTCCTCCAGCCACTAACTGCACCACTTTTGTGGCTCCATACAAATTTTAGGATTATTTGTTCTATTTCTGTGAAAAATGCCATTGGAAATTTATAAGGATTGGATTCAATCTGTATATTGCTTTGAATAATACCGACATTTTAACAACAATAATTTTCCCAATCCATGAACACAGGATACCTTTCCATTTATTTGTGTCTTCTTCAATTTCTTTCATTAATATCATAAAGTTTTCAGTGTACAAATCTTTCACCTTCTTGGTTAAATTTATTTCTAAGTATTTTATTATTTTTTGATGCAATCGTAATTAGCATTATTTTCTAAATTCCTCTTTCTGATATTTCATTAGTGTATAGAAACACAGCTGTTAGGATGTCTATTATGAAAAAGACAAGAGATAACAAATGCTGGCAAGGATATGGAAAAAAGGGAACCCTTGTACAGTGTTGGTGGGAATACAAACTGGTATAGCCACCCTGGAAAACAGAGTGGAGGTTACTCAAGAAATTAAAAATGGAACTCCCCTGTGATGCAGCAATTCTACTTCTGAGTATATATCCAAAGGAAATGAAATCATTATCTCAAAGAGACATCTGTATGCCCACATTCATAGCAATATTATTCACAATAGCCAAGATAGGGAAACAACCTAGGTGTCTGTTGATGGATGAATGAGTCAAGAAAAAGTGCTATATATATATATATATATATATATAATGAAATATTATTCATCCTTAAAAAAAAGAAGGAAATCCTGTCATTTACAGCAGTATGGATGAACCTGGAGGGCATTATGCTAAGTAATATAAGCCAGACAACGCAAATACCGCATGGTATCACTTAAACGTGGAATCCAAAAAAAAGAAGAAAAGTTGAATTCATAGAAACAGAGACTAGAAAAGCGGTTGCTGGGTCTAGCGGGTGCAGAAAATAGAGACAGGTTGGTAAAAGGTACAAAATTTCAGTTATAAGATGAATAAGGTCTGAAGATCTAATGTATAACATGGCAACTATAGTTGATAAGACTATATTGTATAATTGAAATTTGCTAAGATAATAGAACTTAAATGCTCTCACACACGCACAAAAAAAGTAAATATGTGAGGTAACAGACGTGTTACTTAACTGGATGGGGGGAATCCTTTCACAATGTATATGTGTATCAAATCATCACAATGTACATTTGAAATATCTTACAATTTTATTTGTCAAATATATGTCAATAAAGCTGGGGGAAAAAATGGCCTTTCGAAGTCAGTAGGGAGTATTTTAGTAGATTTATTTTACACAGGAGGAAACCAAATAAAAGATATTCAATGATTTTCTCAGAATCAAGTAGCTAAGGAGTTCTATTCAATGATACATCAAAAGAGTAGAACCTGGAGCAAAGAGTGTGTGGGAGGAGGGACACCTGGAGAAATAAATGAGTAGGATATGGCTTTAGCCAAATGCATGGAGAGAGGAAGGGTCAGAGCAACCTCAAGGGCTCGGATATCTTCAGGACTCTTGGGTCAAGTTCCTAACTAGGTACATGTTTTGTGTGAGAACAAGGAGACTGAAACTTAGTAAGCACTCTCCAAAGAAGGGTCCTAAATAATAGAATTATGTAAGCATGCATGGAGTCACATATAATATCATTTCTTTTTTCAACAGCAGTCTGTAGCCTAGATCTGATTTTCCTGAGCAGTTTTGCCTATGTGTTCTCTTGATCCATCTACACACTGGCTGTTTCTCAGCTTTTTCCTTCAGCAGTCAGAGGAGTGAGGACCTCCCACGTCTGTGATGGACAGACCTTTAGCTCATCTGTCAAAACAACCTGCTTGTTCACTGACTGTCGAGTCATGGAAGAAAAATGTCCTTCTGTTATTTCCCATCTATTCTCCTCTCAAAATTGGGAAGAGAGCTTTTCCTTTTCCACCCAGAAACAAACCTGTGAGCAACAGGGTGGGTTTTCAAAGTTAAAGAAAAATTACAAAACAATGTGAGCTACCCCAACATGCATTTCAAGGTAACAAATACATAGTTTTAGAAAGCTGAAAACTATCTTGCCCTCTCTATTTTATTTTACAACATTCTGCCATTTGGCAATGGACATGATATTTCCTTTCTCTCCCCATTTTTAGCATAAACATACTCAATAAGAAAGGGTACACATATGTGAGATCACACTCATTTCATAACTTAGGCCACAAAAATTTATTATATGTGCAAAACAAGTTGTATACAAGGATAAGAAGGCCCAATATTGTCAGCCCTCAAAATACATTTTATACAGTTCAGTGTTTAAAATGACAATTATTTGATGTATTTGGAAAAATGCTTTCAATACCCAAGTTTGTTAATTTTATTCGTTCACTAATTGATTCAACACAGATTTTTCTAGAGCATGTCGAATGTGGAAAACATTTTGTAAAGTATTAATTGTTATTTAGTGAGTGAATAACTATTGCATCAAAACACTATTAGAAAGGGAAAATATACATCTGTGTGAATGTATTTTGAAACCTGACAGTAAATAAAATAATTCACTATGCATCATCACGTATTTTTCTTCCTGGTCTGCCTGAGTATTAAACCTGGGTTTGCCTTAAACTATTTGGCTTCTTGAGGAAGTCACTTCACTTTCTAAGTCTCAGTTTACACATCTGTAAATAAATAAAATTGAATTAAATACAATTGAGGTTATGCTCATTGTGCAATTCAAATTGCTCTTTTTTGTCATTCTTATTCCCATTCAGAGAGTAAAGATTCCTTAAAGACTGAGGCTGTCTTTGATTTTGCTATATCCTCAAAACAATCATTGCAAAAGACACTCAATAAGCACTTGTTGAGGTGAATTGAATTGGATTATCTTAAATCATTCGCAATTGTGAAAAGGGAATTGGAGTTTAAAGGAGTTAGTCTAATGTAATATTTTGTCTTTTCTTGTGGCTGGTTATTCAAACTGATTTGAACTAGACTGCTGGGCTACAATAGGGGCTCAAGGCAGCAGAACAATAGAGTCAAAGGAAACCTGTGAAAAGCCATACATTAACGTGCCACGCCCATTATGAGGAATCCACATGCTGGTGTTCCCTCTTCCCCATTAGGATGCCTTCCTAGGAAATGCCTAATGTATCTTTTGTAGAGTAAGATGGTTTTAGGTCAATAGACTTTCCAAGTTGCATTTGTATTTAAATAGGGCAGCACTTCGAGCCATTAAAGGTGAGGCTTAAAGGGCCTTAAGTGTGAGAGAATTGTCAAAGGGAGGGCTGGAGGAGAAAGAACATTTGGGGAGTCTTTCTGACTCCCTGAAATCACATCAAGTTCAGTATCAATTCTGTAGGCATCTGGGAAACCCAAACTCAAGAGCTTTGATCAAGAAAAAGACCTTTCTACGTCCACTCCAACCTCTTACAAACTTTGATTGTAGCTCTGCAGGTGTAGATCTTACTGCAAAAGAAAGAAATTCTGCTTTATTCCATTGTGCCAGTATGTCAGAGTTTTTTTCAGTATGTTTTAAATTAGATCCTGGTAATCTTGATGTCCCAGAAGAACTTTATTTTATGTGGCTATCCTGGAATCAATTAGTTCTCAACCACAATTTTCAAGAATGTGTATGGCACATTGTATACGTTGTGGGCAGATTATAAACTAGAAGACACAGTCCCTGCTCTCACAAAGCTGACAGCTTGTTTCTCAGGCCTGGTTATGACCCGGGGAAAGATCAGAATTCCTAGGACTTTAGTTGCCCCAAAGAGTCCATTTTTTAAAAAACTGAATTCACGCTCTATTTTAAAAGGAGACGTCTGTGAGGGAGACTTAGCTGTAGGATAGGCTGTAACAATGTACCTACATTACAGAAGAAATGGCTTTAAAATGCTGTAGGGAGAACAGCTAACTTTACACCTTTCAGAAGGAAATGAGAGACCCATCAAGGACCCTGACAGTGTGGACCAGTTTGATGGAGAGTAGCATGTTTGAAATGAATAATTTGGACTAACATCTATTTATTTTGCTTATGTTCCAAATATAAGTATTTAGAAATGCATAACATTAAAATTTTCTCATCTCTTCCAGATTCCTTGGCACAATAGATATTTGCAATTTCTGTTGCTTGATTCTGCTAAAAATCTCAAGAATGGAGAGGCCTTATTCATTTCTGACATTAGGAAGAGGAGAGGTCATTTCCACCTGGTCAAGTTTGTGTATCTTAGGATGATTCAGTTATGAAACCACATAAAGTCAAGTTGGTCATGCTCTTTGGACTCTCAGTGTTAAAATCTTTTGCTTTATTGCTCTAGATGCATTCCTCTCTCACCATATTAATGAATCTCTGCTCCTCCTCTCAGCTTTCCCCACCTACCCCACTGGGGCCCTAAGTCAAGGAACACTGATCATGATGAGACTCTCCATGTTTTTGTGTAAAATAATCTTGCAGCCAGATGTTAGATCTCCTACAATTATTTCATATTACATTGAAGTTGATCATTCTTTTTTACCTGTATATGCACGAACTCAAGCAATTTCAGAAAGAATTAAGAGCAATTGAAAAAAAAAAAACATGTTGAAATGTCCAAACTTTGCATCCAGAGTAAATTCACTGTTGGGATCTCTTCTTTGTCTCTCTGTCTATCTATCTACCTGTGTATCAGTATGATTGCCAGTTGCATTGGAGAGAAAATAATTCAGATAATTTCAGAGAGCGTGGTGTAATCCCGCATCACCAGCACACTGGGCTCCATTCATAAATGGAACTGGTGGGGTTGTACTAAACAATTGCTTTTTTCTTGTCATATTTGTTTCACTAGTTGTGAGTGTTGGAAAGGTGACTAATGAATGGAATGAGAAAAACCTGAAGGGAATTTAAAAGTAAAACAAAAGGAAAGGAATTTATAAAAATGCATACAATTTACAAAAATGAAGACAGTGGAATGACTGGAACCATATGTTCACAATTCTGTGTAGGTTTACAGTTTGAGGAGGAGCACATTTGAAAAGAAAAATGAAAGGCCATCCTGAAGTTCCTTACATGCAATTCTTCTGTCTCTTTAGTTTGTTTTCCATGTGAAAGATGGAACCACCGGTATCTGTTCACAGTCATGTTAGACTTAAAGAGAAGGACTGGAAACATAAATGCTTTCACCTCATTTCGCTCAATGTAGTTTTGTTCCCCAAATGTTAAAAAAGAAACCTCCTTACCAAAACATGCAAATTGGCAGTTTTGAAGATACTGCTTTTTCTTCATTTTGACTATCACCAAACCAAAAAATGGAGAAGAAGCAGGTAATGGTTTAATATCTTGTTAAGAGTAATTACTCTCTGGTCTTTGAGGGTTACCTCTATGTAAGTTTTAAACAGAAAACCATTTAACACATGTTCATGTTTGTAAGCTGTTCTAAATGATCAGCAAATACCCTCTAGTCAGTAAAAGGAAACAATTTAAAACATTCTTATTCTGATAAAAAGAAAATTATAACCTATGAAACCATGGAAACTAAAGTAGTGTTTAAGCTGTGATAGACACGATAAGGAGAAAAGACATATTTAGTCAGCACAAGTTTCTTGATTGTCCTCTTTCGGTTATTTATAGATACAGATTCTTTTTTTTGTATTTTGTTGTGAACCAGAGTCCTCGCCAACTAATAAAAGAGCAAGGTAGAATGTAAGTTTTATGAAACATTTGAATTCAGACTTTTCAATGTCTTTTGATTTGAATCACTTATGGACAAAAATCAAATACTCCTAACTTAGAAGAGTGTTCTGTTGTTTTTGTTAAGAAAATATTATAATGTTACCTATGTATTTGCTTTGGTTTATTTATCTATTCTTATTAAATAAAAAATATTTACTGAGTTTCTACTATATGCCAAGCACTATTCTAGCTGCTGGGGATATTGCAATGAACAAAACAGACACAATTACTGCCGTCATAAAAATTACATTTAGAATGGCTAGACAGACAATAAACAGCAGCCACCATAAATATATGTTTGGTTCGTGAGTTGGATTTTAATACACACAATGGAGGAAAATAAACCAGAATAAGAATAGGGAGCGCCAGGTTCAGGGTGGGGTGGTCATTGGTCATTTTATTAGGGTTTTCAGTGAGGGCTTCACTGAGAAGGTGACATTTGAGCAAAGAACTGTATGAAGTGAAGAGGGGAACCAGGTAGATATTTACATGTCCCTCGAGGAGGAACAAAAAATAAAAGGACCTCGAAGTGTGGATTCTTGGACTCCCAAGGTCCAGGAAATAAGAAAAAGGCCAGACTCCCTGAAATAGGATGACAGTCATCATAACAGTGAAGTTAGAAGTATAAAAAGATAAAACCAGATAGAACATTATAAGGGCTTTGGCTTTTCCTATGAGTGAGAGGTAAGTTACTGATGAGTTTTAAAACTTAAGTAGTATCATTCGATTTATTTTCACTAGGATTACTCTGACTGCCATGCTGAGATGAGGCTATAGTAGGCAATGGCATCAGGGAGACCAACGAGAAAACCTTTGCAAACATGCAGACAAACGATATTGATGGCTTAGACCAGGGTGGTAGTAATAGATGTAATGAGAAATAGTCAGACTTTGAATATTTCAAATTGAAGCCAATAGGATTTGCTTGTGGGTGGGAGCTAGTATGAGAGAAAGAAAGGGTTAAGGAAGAGTACATGCACTTAGGCCTGAGCAACTGAAGAACTGAATTGCCATTTACTGAGATGAGAAAAAAAGCAGGTTTGGGATAGGTGAACTGGGATCAGGAGTCTGATTTTGTATGTGTTAAATTTGAGATGTCTCATCAACACCCAGCTAGACATGTTAGGTAGAGAGTTGGATATGCAAGACTGGAGTTGAGAGTAGATATAACTTGTGGAATTGTTAGCATATAGAGAGTATTCAAAGCCATAAGATTAGATGAAATCACTTGAAAAAAGTGAGTAGATGAAGCAAAAAAAAAAAAAAAAAGAGGTTCTAGGCTTGAGTCTTGTAGGCCTCCAATATTTATTTTGTGGGTTTGGGGAGATAAGAAAGCACTAGCAAAAGAGACTGAGAAGAGGTAAACAGTGAGGCAGGATGACTTCAAAGGGAAGTAGTGTCCTGGAAGCTACATGCAGAGGGTGTTTTAAGTAATCAACCATGTGTCAAAATATTCCTGACAGGTCAAATAAGATGAGGACAGACAATTGATCATTGGATTAAGTAATATGAAGGTCAAAGTGACCTAGACAAGAGTTTGTTTACATGAAGGTTATCTAAAATACAGTTATCCTTTTATACCTCATTCATAAATATCCTAATGTATTTCAAGCACTTAGAACAGTGTCTATCACATGGTAGATGCTCAGTAAACATTTTTTGGAAAAGATTTTTTTTAAATAAATGGAATTTGGGAAACTTGCTAGAAGAAAATGGAGATGGGGAGGAGAGTGAAATCAACTTCACCTGTGTTCTTTGGCCTAACCAAGTATTGGCTTAAACTAAATGGATGTATTTCAAAGTATATCTATATTCTCTCTTTTCATTTTAATAGAAAGAAGTGATATTAAACAAAAAAAGAAAAAATATGTTATATAAGATGGCTTATGATTCCAGAAATTAATATTACTATATAAAATTCTTTAGTTCTTTTTTTTTAGGCATATGACAATGTCAGTGCCATTTCATTAAGTGGTTAAAAATGGATTCCTTCAAAAAAAAGTTTGAAATTAATACTTTTACAATAAAATAAATAGGTCATGGGGTGTAATGTACAGCATATAGTCAATAATATTGTAATAACTTTGTATGGTGACAGATGGTTACAAGACTTATCATGGTGATCATTTCATGACGTATCTAAATGTTGAATCACTATGTTATATACCTGAAACAAATATAATATTGTATGTCAACTATACTTCAATAAAAAATTATATTTTAGTTGTGGTTGCACAGGCAATTTATTTGTTAAAAGTTTTCACTCTACAAGTTTAAGAAGAGGAAAGGCTAAAAAGAGGAAAATGCCTTTTATCCTACTCAAATTCTGTAAAAAGGAAAAAGAAAAGCCAGAAACTATTACTGAAAAACTATGAACTCTTGGTAGGAAGCAGATATATGCTTTAGAGAATATTAAATTCTCTGTGTAGTTTTAGAAAGTATGTAGTTTTAAAAACTAAATCTTGGTCATTTTGACATTCATTTATCTAATAATTATTGAGCACCTACTATGTGATAAGTACAGTTCAGGGCACCGAAGACAGACTCTTTGTAGCAAACCCTGCTAGTTGCCCGAACCATCTGTCTTTCTTCTTTGCTACAAAACCCTGTATCTTCTTATGGGGGAATATATGTATAGTCCAAAAGACTCATCATCCCCAATTCTCTTGTCAAAAGGGGATAGGCATGTGACACAATCGTGGCAATGAGATGTAAGTGGAAGTCTTGTAAGTATTTTAGAAAAATTTGTTACCAGTCCCAGCTCCTTCTTCCTTTTCTTCTCTTCTCTTCTTCTTTCCAAGTCTGTGGATGTGACAACTGAAGGTGAAGAAGCAATCTTGTGACCACTAGGCAATCAGGACAACGATGGAGGCCTGCAGGCTGGGGGAATGGGTCCATTCCCTATTGGTGGCATTGAGCTGCAGTACTCACTCTGGACTATTTATCCCTAGAATTCTGGCTTCATGAGAAAAATAATCCTTTTACCTTTATCAGCTATCATTTATTGAATTTATGACTTAAGCACACACTATTGTCAACATTGTCACAGTGCAGTAGAGGACAAATGCAGGTGAATGCACAATTATACTTCAAGGTTATAAGATCAACAACAGAAATCAGCACAAACATGGAACAGCACAGGAGGACTGAACGACTCTGCTTTGTGGGCACAAGAAACATTTAATTTAACTGCAATTTAAGCCAAGTCTTAAGCATGAGTAGTCATTAACCTAAAGAAGGCAGGAAAGGGCATTCTAGGTAGAGAAAACATCATAACACAAAGGATAGAGTTGTAGAGAGCAAGGCATACACAAATTATTTTTTTGTGGCTGGAATTAGAGTGGGAATATATTATTATTAGGAATTCAGACAGAATGTCAGGCAGAAGCAAGAAGACGAGCGGTCTTTTGGCCTATGTTGTGGAGGTTGGGTTTAACTTTGGAGGCAGTGAGAAATCACTAGAGGATTTTAAGCAGGGACTGACATTATCAATTTGTGTTTTAGATAGAGCTGGCAGCAATGTGGAGTATGAAACATAAGTGCCATCTTCCTTTCCTCCACATCAACCAAAAAGATATTGAATAAAATCCAAACACGCGGAAACTAAGGGATAAATACTGTCGTCAAGTATATGAAACATTTATGAGAAGGATGCTCAGCAGTTGTTCTGGGTGTCTGTGACAGACTAAACACAAAGGAACACACTTGAATAAAAGCAGCAGAGCTGAGTTAGACCTTTAGCAAAAACATCTCAATTGAGGGCTGCCCTAGAAGGGGATACCACCAGAATAAGCTGAAATGGGCAATTGGAAATTTTCTTTCTTTAAATAGCTGGGAGAAATGAAAAGAGCTATCAGTTCTGGAGGATTTTTCGATATTTGCTTCCCTGACAGCAAGGAGCATGATAAACCACACTTTGAATGCACTTCAGCTTCATTGTGTTATGATCTCTAAAATCCAGAGGTGAATTATCCCATCTACCTCATCCCCCAAAAATGGCTCAACTGCTTAGAATCTACACAAATAAAATACTAATCATTGCACTCATGACTACTTACTAATGTCTTCAATTAAATGGTTATTTATACTAATAGAAATCAACATTGGAAGAAGTCCCGCAATAGTTCCCACAATAATTTGGGATATATTTTTTTCCTACATGATGTCTTTCCGTTTTACTTAATGAAAGAGTTCCATGCTCTAATAGATTTGATAAATGGGGTTACAAGAGGATAAATAAATGTGTATGTTGCAGAACACCTCAAAGCCTTTAATAGGAAAATGATCGTTGTGAATCTTTAATAAGTTTATCCAAGATTTTATCCAAGAATGTTTTAGTCAGCTTTGGCTGCTATAGCAAAAATACCGTAGACTGTACTGGATGGATTAAATAACAGACATTTATTTCTCACAGTTTGGAAAGCTTGGAAGTCCGAGATCAAGGTGTGAGCAGATTCCTGGCTTGTAGACAGCTGCCTTCTCCCTGTATCTTCCCATAGTCTTTCCCTGGTGCACATGCGTGGAGGGAGAGATCTCTCTTCCGCTGCCTCTAAGAGCACTAATCCATCATGAGGATCCCACCATCATGACATAATCTAAATCTAATTACCTCCCAAAGGTCCCACTTCCAAACACCCTTACATTGGGGGTTAGGGCATTTGTGGAGAGACACAAACATTCGCCCAGAACAAAAAGGGTAATAAAGTAGAATTTTATCCAAATTTATTTGACCAGGGAATTCCATTTTTATAAATATGGCTACAAGTTATTCAGAAAAATATGTTGTATATTAAGTGATTGCATTTTGAATTTGAAAAATATTTGATAATAGGAACTTAGGTTTCTTTGATTATGAAAAGAAGGCAGAAATCTAACATATGTTGGATACAACTATATTCTATACATATTATATTTAATTTTCAAGGTATGCTGTAGGATATATTTCCACAAGGAAACTGAAGCTTAAAGATGTTATTTTTTCATTGTCTCACTTCTAATAAGCAACTACAGAAACAATTTTGTTAGTAGGGTTATTATGTAATTTATCTTCCAAACAGAGACCCATTTGTAGGTAAAATGGGGTACTAAAGCTATAAAAGTACATAAGTTTTTTTCGTGTGTGTGAGGAAGATTAGCCCTGAGCTAACATCTGTTGCCAATCCTCTTTTTTTCTGAGAAAGACTGGCCCTGGGCTAACATCTGTGCCCATCTTCCTCTACTTTATACAGGACACTGCCACAGCACGGCTTGACAAGCGGTACGTTGGTCTGAGCTGGGGATCCGAACCTACAAACCCCAGACTGCCAGAAGCAGAGTGCACAAACTTAACTGCCACACGACTGGGCCAGCCCCAAAAGTACATTAGTTATAAAGTCTTAATTTATTGACTAGTAAATTGGTTCTAATATTTGGTTGACTTGTAAAGTAGTTCTATTACAACTATTTAGGAAAGAATGGTTTCAAATACTATTCTATCATATAGAATGCTGGGACATGAGGTATAAAATGGGATAATCATGGGCAATATGAATGTCTAGTCACCCTAATTCAAGACCTTTGACAAAGGAGTTCAATCTTCCTCTCCAGCTTTACCTTCCATTGCTCTACACTGCATTCTTACACACCAGTTAAACTCGATTTCTTGTGCTCCCATCGAGACCTCTGGTCTCTTCATTTTTATTAATGTGTTCCTTTCTGCCTGAATTTTTTTTAATCAGACAAAATTCCTCCAGTACCTTAATGCACAGTACAAACGCTACCTTCTTGACATCTTTCCTTTCCTCAGAGCCCCTGTAAGCACTGATCCCTTCTGAAATTTTCTCATGCTTAGTTTAAGCAACTAGCATGACTCTTATAACATTGGCCTTTGTTGCAGCTTTTCATGTGATTATCTTAAGTTCTAAATTAAATCAAGGACTGCTGGAGAATAGGAACTTTTTAAGCATTTGGTATATCAAGACATCCTTGTTACCCATATGGTGTCTTGTATTCTAGGTGCTAAATATTTGATTTCTGAATGTGTTAGTGGAAGAATGAATGAATGAATTCAGGACTTCAAATGAATATTAGAACTGAGTTATTCCTCATTATTGATTGCCACTATTTTCTATCTTTAGGTGTTAGCATGGGGTTGAGGGACAGAATGAGCCAAATCTGGAAAAAGTTAAAAAAAAAAGGAGGTAAACTGAATAACAGACATATGAAATAGATTATTGCCATATTTGTGTAGCACCAAACATTCATGACTAAATTAAAAACACAATCTACCCTCTGCAAGTTGACAAAATGTGAAGTGTCTATCATAAAAGATCTATTTGTTCTCAGTTTTTGTTTGTTTGAGTTTGAATCGTTGCTGTTACATGGACTAAGCCTAGAATTTACAACCCAGTAGCAGTCAAAAGATCTACAGTTAGGATCTTTTAGTTAGTTTTCAGTACTCTCTATGCCACATCTCAGACTAATGACGGAATCAGATATTGAACAAATCATCACAGAAATAAATTTAAAAGAGCTATTGTGTTTAGAATAAGGATTTGTGTGGAAGAGTGAGAGCATATCATAACATATTCAACCTGGGGAGGGAGGACAAGTAAAGTTTTCCTCCAGCATTTATGAGTATTTAAGATCTGAACAAACAGCAATAGTTTACTAGCAGAGATTAGAAGAAAGAGTACTCTGTCTGGAACACCAGCTTGTGTTCTAACGATTAGGAGCATTTGGAGTTTAAAAAACTGACAAAAGTGAGATGAGGTGAAAGAAGTGGATAGGGGCCAAAGGAAGGATCATATTAATTAGGACCATATCAATTCTTTGGGCCTCTAGAAACGGAGGAAGTCAGTCATACGGAGAATAATGTTTCCAAAATATCACACCCTCTGAAAGGTGAAGTTATGTGTCATCTCCCAGTCTAATATGCTACCTTGCACATAATAAGAACTATTTTTGCATATATAAGAATAAAGAAATAAAATTACAAAGTTTGTTGCAGACAATATACAAATGAATTACTTTCTTTTTTCTTTTCTCTCTATGGCTTAGTAGCTTTCAGGAGTATGAAAGAAACATCTGCCATTTGTAAAGTTTCTTAAATCCTGAAATGTTGTATATTAGGAGATATATAAGTAGCATTTTTAGTATTGACTTATTGAATGGATTATGTTTTCCCAATGAAATCTCAAGACTATCAATAAGTTGTTCCATTCACTCACTCCCATTCACTTCATTCGCTCATGAAGAACTCCATGGGGTGATAGCAAACATCCATCCAATTCAGTTTCCCGACAGAAGCTTTCAGACTCAGTATTGGAGGACCACTTTCGGCTGTTTGTCTCTACCACAGGCTGGGTACTGTGCTAAGTGCCAAGGGTATAGGAGGAAATATGATGATTTCTTTGCTTTCATGGAGCTTCTTTTAAAGATGGAGGAGACAGACATTAAGCAAGTTAATAACAAAGAAGATGCTTTCTGAGAGTGAAAGAGATTAAAAATATGATGAAAAATGAAGGATTACTGCTTTGGGGGATGGCTTCCTTAATTATAACAGTCAGGGTCAAATAACAAGTGCAGTTTGGAAATATCTTCTTCAAATGTCTCTGTTGAAAGAGCATAGACATGAATTTTCACAGTTCAATGTGGGTTTTTAATTCTTTTTATTCAGTTTGAGATTTCATGCTATCCAGGGAGAATATGTAAGAAGTAGTAAATCCTCTAACATATAACCAAATGATATTGAAACTCCCTAATAGAATTTTATATGTTTTCCACATGAGGAGTACATATTTTTAAAACGTTAAATTTAAGTTAGGTTTTCAAGTTGGCTCGTCAGCCCCTGACAGTGCGACTTTCAGGGTCACTTGGTCCGCTCATTATCCTGCAGCCTTTCTAAGCAGTTCTACTACTGCTGGGTGAACCTCACAGTCAGGATGGATTTACCAGATCAGAGCAAGTAAGTTTCATTCTGAATGCTACCCGAAGCTGAAACTCTTCCCAGACCAGGAAAGAGAAGAGGAAAGGAGAAGGAGACGGGGGAGAAAGGAGAAAGGAAAAAGTGGGAGGAGAAGAGAGGGGAAATGGGGAAAAATAAATGAGAGAACAAAATAGAGAGAGAGAGACAGACAGGGCAAATGAGAGAGAGCAGGTCGTGCGGAGCCTAGAAGGTAGACAGACACCTGCTGTGCCGGGCTACTGCCCGTGGTGGGTTGGCAGGTGTTTCCGCTCCACATGGTTACCCAAAGGTTTCAGGACCTTACTCTCTCTACTTTGATCACCATACTCCATGCAAAGAGGGAAAAAAAATTCTTTTACGTTTATTTAGAACTCAGACTGGGGACTTTTACCACCAAAACCCTCCAACCCTGAGGGCAGGTTAGAGTCACAGCGTTCTTCACAGAATGTGCATTCAATCCAAATTTTTGAATTACTGACTAAACTGAAGACAGAAGCTCTAGTTAGTAACTATATGCACTTCTACATCTATAGCATTCCTAGAGACAGAATATCGATTGAAGGACAAAGGTGGGAATTGTTAAGATTTTACCTAAAATCTCATTTTGATTCCTCTTCTCTCCTGCCCCCAAAACAAATAAACCATGTTTTATAATGTGGTTTGACAAACAACAAATTACCTCCCCTCTCTTTGGGAATATTATTTATTTCCTCTTTATGGAATCATTCCATAGCTATTTGACCTTAAGCAAATTAAATCCCGCTGGATTTCAACTTTTTCAGCTGTGAAATGAAGATAATAACAGTACCTACCTCATAGGATTGTTAAGAATATTAAATGAGATTATTTGTATAAAAAGATTATACCATGAAAGTATTCAATAGATATTAGTCCCCAGGCAATTCTGGATTGTGCATGCAATGGGAGTGTAGGAAGACCTCACTAGGGTGACATCAAACAGCCAACTGAGGTGGGTCTCAGTTAGGAAATTAAAATGTGGAATTTTTGTATGCCAAGTTTGGGAAATATATCACATATGGGAGCCTAAGAGAGAATCAGGAAAGTGAAACTATTTAAAGGATAGCTAGAGCAGGCAACATCCTTAATGGAGACTGAGATGGAGCTGAAAGAAAGGTAATAGAAAAATCAGAAAAGTCAAGAGAAAAAGACATTTTATGCAAGATGGATTAATAATATCCAGTGCTATTGTTTAAGAACTAAAAATATCCCTTCAATTTATCAACAAGGAGAAGATCTTGGTAACATCGAAAGAAGCTATTGTAGTGGAGTGGGGAGGGGAAAGTCTGATTTGCTTAGTGTTAGATATGAAGAAGAGAGAATGAATTGATGTTTGTGAATCTAGAAAACGTTTTGGAACTTTGACTATAAACTAAATGAGAAAGATAGAGAATGTTTGGAGAGAAATTTGAAGCAAATTGTGACAACCGCAATGAAATATGTTCTCTAAACCTATAGTAGGCGGCACTGTAGCCCTCCAAAGAGGGCCCAGCCTAATCCTTAGAACCTGTAAATATATTGCCTTACATGACAAAAGCAATTTAGGAGACATGATTAAGGTTATAAATCTTGCAGTTACAGATTATCCTGGATTATCCAGATGGGCCCAATCTAATTACATGAGTCTTTGAAAGCAGACAACTTTTCCTGGCTGTGGTCAGTGAAAGAAGGGTCAGAAAAATGCCAAGTTTCTCACTTTGAAGACGGAGAAAGGGGCTCATGAGCCAAGAAATACGTCACCTCTGGAAACTGGAAATGCAGGGTAATATATTCTTACCTAGAGCCTTCAAAAAGGAGCAGAGCCCTGCTGACATTTTGATTTTCGGCTAATGAGACCCATGCTGGATATCTGACCTACAGAGTGGTAAGATAATAAATGTATGCTGTTTTGAGCAATGAAGTTTGTGGTAATTTGTTATGGCAGCCATAGAAAACTAATCCAAAATCCATCTTTTCCTTTTGGCTCACACCCTCCTCTGTGGTTAGGTGGTTCCATGTGACTAAACTCTAGCCAATGGCGTGTATGTAAAATGACGTCTCCATCTCAGGCCGGGCACCTAAACACTCTCGTGAGCGCCTTCACGGTCTTTCTCTTCCCTGTGGTTCAGCTGCAGAGGATCCAGTGGAGTTCATCCTAGCCCTACGAAGTGGAATAACCGTAGGATGGAAAGATCCTTGTGTGGAATTCCCTGAACTGAACTCTGTTTTATTGTGTTAAGCACCTGTATTGTGAGATTTTGGTTGTCATTTTTATAATAGCTATCATTACTTCCTCTGAATGGTATAATTGTTATTAGCGGGTTTTTTTAAACGATTGTTTAGATTGAATAAATTCGAGTGCTCACAAAAAGAAGCAAGCTATCATGGTAACATTCCAGATAGAGATAGAGAGGGAGAGAGAAAGAGAGAAAGAAGACAAGAAAGCAGGAGAGCTAGGATTTAGAGCACAAATAATGGGGCTAGTTTGGTGGGGAAAGGGAGGAAGCAAAGAAAAGTAGAATGTGAATGAGGGTAAGTTTTAAAGTTATGGTGATATGAAATTTAGAAATAGCCTGTCTCATCTGATTACTTCTATTTTCTCTATGAACATGGCTAAGTCATTCGTCGGGGAGACGGGGAGCAGTTTGGTTGGAGATCTGATGAGAGTGAGGAAGAATGAAAATAGTCACTGAAAAGAATGAGAGAGAGTGTTGACTAGAGTTCCAGATAGCACTGAATATCCAAATGGAATTGAAGATCATGATTTTATAAGACACCAACATTGCCACTTGTGAGTTATCTCCAGATAACAACACATACCTAAGTATTGGGTAATTGCTCAATTGGATTGAAACAGTGTTGGAGCTTTTCTATATAGGTTTACTAGATTATAAAGAGATAAAATATAATACTTGGCATAAGAATTATTGAGTTGATGAGCCATATGCCATTTACCCATCCCAGATCTTTTTTCAGCCTTCTCTGCAATGCTCTGAGCCCGAGGAGGCTGACCTCTATGGATGGCATCATCCAGGCTCTGTAGTTTTGACTTAAGTTTGCCAGATGGAAGCATTACCAGGAGATTGGAGGAGAGAAAGAGATGATAGAGTATTTTCCCCCTGCTCCTTCCTTGCCTTGATTCTGTCAGTGGCTGCATTCCAGTTCATCTTCTGTCAGACTGTCCTTCAACCTTGGCCCCAAGCTCTCCCTGGACTCTGGCAACAAAGTTCATTCCCATTTCCCCTTCGAATCTAGGAGTGATAACGGCTTCTTCTTATTGTTCCCTGGATGCTTTGCTTCCATCATGGTTTCCTTAACCCTACTCATGCCTCTGTAAATTGTCCCATTTTACACTCTCTTCAGTTAAATGCTTGCGTGTACCGTCATCTTCCCCTAGGACCTTGACTAACATTGTTTGGAGGCCATTGTAAGGCCCTTGGTTTTACCCTGAGTGAGATGGGAAGTGTTCGGAATATTATGAGTTCTGCAACTAATTAGGTGTATGATTTTGAACAGGTCACCTTGCTTCTCCTCACCTCACTGTACTCATCTGTAAAATAAGATAATTACTCTATTGAATAATTTCAAAGATCCTTTATATTTTGAAAAGTATTTAATGCATTGGTCATCTTTACACTGGTTACTCTGATTCTTTATTAACTGGGTGAGTTAAATATGTGGGTCCAGGGGAGCTACCTTCCTCAGATCACAAAAACATCCTTCATCCTAAGCGATCCTTAAAAATTCATTCCCAGGTCTGGCCCAATGGCATAGTGGTTAAGTTTGGCATACTCTGCTTTGGTGGCCCAGGTTCATGGATTTTGATCCCAGGCATGGACCTTCACCACTCATCAGACATGCTGTGGCAGTGACCCACATGCAAAATAGAGGAAGATTGGCACAGATGTTAGCTCAGGGTGAATCTTCCTCAACAACAATAACAATTCATTCACTGGAGGTTATTTTGTATCACCTTTGAAATCATTTCCATATGTACACATGCATCTTACTGTAAGTAAACTTCATTTGTTTTAATGGTTTTAATTTTGATATTTTATAAATTCTGGATACTTGCTATAATTTTTGAAAGAAATTATTGAAGTTGTGAAGATAGAGATACCAAGATTATTCCCTAAGTGCAGGTTTGATATAGGATAAGCAATAAATAACCACAAACTTTAAAGGGATCATATTTGCTTATCTGCTTTTAATACATATTTAAAATGATTACTACCAGACCAAAAGACCAAAAGAGATTCTGAATATACTCTTGCAAAACT
This sequence comes from Tapirus indicus, assembly GCA_031878705.1. Lineage (NCBI taxonomy): Eukaryota > Metazoa > Chordata > Mammalia > Perissodactyla > Tapiridae > Tapirus > Tapirus indicus. Next base: position 61,537,662 of record CM062926.1, read on the forward strand.
CTTTTGTTTACTAAAAATGTGTAACATATTTATTTTCCACCAGATAGTCATTTTCGGCAATTGAAAATAGTTATTATTTTTTTTTAATTATTTTTTTTTGTGAGGAAGACCAGCCCTGAGCTACATCCGTTGCCAATCCTCCTCTTTTTTTGCCGAGGAAGACTGGCCCTGGGCTAACATCCGTGCCCATCTTCCTCTACTTTATATGCGATGCTGCCCCGGCATGGCTGACGAGCAGTGCGTCGGCGGGCGCCCGGGATCCGAACTGTGAACCTGGGGATGCCAAGCGCAAACTAAACTGCTGTGCCACCGGGTGGCCCCCGAAAATAGTTGTTTAATCTTAAATGTCCTTTTTTCCATAATTTTGATTGATCAAAGATAGCTAATTGGGTTCTCTCATTTATTGTTCAAAACTTTTCCTCTTAATTTGGTTTGTGAAATTGTGAGTTCACAAGGTTAAGTTACTTTTCAAAGAAAATGTATTATTCCTCTGAACATTCACTTAGCATTCTCATAATTTACTAGGTTACAACTTATTTTTGATTTTTTAGTCTTTAATATTTCTATAATTGACCTAGAAGGTGCAGGTTCTTTTTCTTTTTTTTTTTTTTGACTCAAGCTAAGGCTTTATTTTTAACAGTGATAAGAACTGCTTTTTTTGTTTTTTTAATTGATTTCTTAATAGTTTATAACATTGTGAAATTTTAGCTGTAGATTATTGTTTGTCAGTCACCATATAAATCCAACCCTTCACCCCTTGTGCCCAACCCCCCTCCTCCTTGCCTCTGGTAACCACTAAACAGTTCTCTCTGTCCTCTGTCTGTGTGTTAGTTTATATTCCACATATGAGTGAAGTAATGTGGTGTTTATATACATATATATATATATATATATACCACATCTTCTTTATCCAATCACCAGTCGAGGGACACTTGGGTTGCTTCCACTTCTTGGTGATAGTGAATAATCCTGCAATGAACATAAGGGTGCATAAGCCTCTTTGGATAGTTGATTTCAGGTTCGTTGGATAGATACCCAATAGTGGTATTTCTATATACCAAATAGAAATAGTATTTCTATTTTTAATTTTTTGAGGAATCTCCATACCGTTTTCCATAGAGGTTGCACCAGTTTTCATTCCCACCGGCGGTGAATTAGGGTTCCCGTTTCTCCACAACCTCTCCAACATTTGTTGTTTTTTTGTCTTGGCAATTATAGCCATAGAAGGTGCAGGTTTTAAAAACTCATAAGATCACATTCTGTTTAGAAGATTTTAATGAGGAGGAATAGAATAATAGCAGCTACTTTTTTCCTATAATGTTAGGCAGGTTTTATGGGCTGATGTTAGAGGGTTTTAATGTGAATCATGTCATTTTTAGCATCAATATGTAGAGCCTTCTATTACCTCATTGTTGAATCTTGAACTGATTTTCTGACCTAGAATTTACGGGCCCACAACTGTAAGATTTATGGAATTGTACTGATGCTCTACATCTTTTATGTAAATGCAGATCTTCCCCCGAGGGACGGGGCAAAGATGAACAATGACACACTGTGGGCAACTCTATGCTAAATGTTCCTTATATCACTGCCTAAACGAGTCTAAGTAGATGCTTATTTACTTATCTCATGTCCCAGAAGATTGTATGTACTTTGAATGTAGGGATAACTTTATATTCACTGTTGTATGCTTAAAAAAAGCCTGTCATCCAATATTATTTAAATCAATACATATGAATATATCTCTTCCTTCAAAAGATAAAAAAATGAGTGCCAAGAAATGCAATAACTTTTCAAGGTCTTATAACTAGTTAGTAGCAGAGCAGGGCATAGAATTCAGGTCTCTTGACTTTCAGAGCAATTTATTTCTTGCCTCTCTACCACTTTCTTGGAACTTCTCTCTGAACTTCCTACATCCTAACTCTTGCCTTAAATTCACTTCAACTAAAGAACATCTTTTCCTTCCTTTCCTCCCTTCCTTCCTCCTTCCCTCCCTCCTTCCCTTCCTTTCTTCCTTCCTTCCTTCCTTCTTTCCTTCCTTTCTTTCTATCTTTCTTTATTTCTTATTTAAACTGGAGTAGCAATCTTGGGAATCTCAAAAAGTTTTTCTGGTTCTATTGTCAGGAGAATGCATTCCTGTTATGCCTTTTTATGTTCTTGTTCAATCCTTGTCTGAAGGATGAAATACTGGACTTGTAATGCTGCACATATGTCATGTAAATTATAGTAGCATATTGTATTGCTTTGACCTTTACAGCACTCTGTAATTTGATTGGCTAACTAGTCAAGTTCATAGTGTTTACAGTCTTGCCCTTACTTGGATGGACATGCTGAGACATTCCGGTCCAGCCAATCAAAATATAGTATATCGAAAAGGTCAATGTAGTATAATGTTTTCTTAAACTACAGTCTTCTCTTTACTGGTCAAATAATGCACTCTCATAAAAAAAACAAATCCTGTGAAATCAAACATATCTGAGAATGATACATGTAATGAACCTTTTTATTTGATTAAATTGATGTCAACTTTCTCATTTTCGAACTTGATTCTCTTAGGAGAACTGCTTAGATTTTTGCTGAAGATGTGTTGTCACAGAATGTGTTTCACTTTTCTTTCAATCACCAGCACCTATTGTAATATTATATTATGGTACAGTGTTTTATATATATATATTTATTGAATAGATGGATAAAATTTGCAAGCTATTCCAAAACTAGCTCATTCTCTCCTCGTAGCTGTGATATCACACTTTCCTTGGTCTCCTTTGCAGACTTATCTCATTCTTTCTGGGGTCTCTCAAGGCTCAGTACCAGACCCTCTTCTCACTAGATTCTTTCTTCTTGGGAAATATCATTCAGTGCAACTTATTTCAATTATTATCCATAAGCCAATGTTTTTCAAATTTGTGTTTCTAGAACTCTCTTCTAAGTCCTAGACCTTTATGCCTAGTTGCCTGTTTTAATTTCCTGATTGAGTTCCCTCTGGAACTCAATTTCATCATGACCAAAACCAAACCATGACCCTCCTCATCAAACTTGTTTTACTCCCAGTGTCCTTATCATAGTGTATGGAGCCATCATCCAATTTGATTCAGAAGAAATCTATGAGTCATTCTTATTAATATCTTCACTCTCACCCAACATATCACTAAGACCAGTAGCTTTTACCTCCTAAATATTTCTTCAATGTATTTCATCACTGCCACTTCTCTAGCCCAAGGTACTATCATCTCTTACCCAGGCCACCAGATACCCATCTTTTGTTGTATTTTATCATTCTCATAAGGAAGACAGAGTTATATTTTCAAAATACAAAGTAGGAAATGCCATTAACTCTCTCCTTCCTTTCCTCTGAAATATTCCATTGTTCTTAGGATACAGACCAAATCTTTTAAGTTCTCTACAAGACTTTGCATGACCTTACATCTATCTCATCTCAAACCACTCTATATTTCCCCCTTTATGCTTCAGCCGTGCATTCTGGTTCTTATAATGCTCCCTGTTACTCTAGGGCCATTTGCTTCTGTATCTTAGTCTGATTAAAACCTTTTTTATTTCTTTTTCTAGTTACATGAATGGAAATAAGAACAGATATTTTGTTTACCAAATGAGTAGACCTGGTCCCAGAGGATATAGACTCATCAACTATGAAGAAAGTGAAAACAAGTGTAATATGTTGTCCCATTTTCCCTAGATATATTGAGAAATATCAGGAAGATCTATAATCCAAGCAAAGAGTGGAATCACTCCAGGCAGACATGGACACAATGAGTTTGTAGCTAAATATATCTTCTATGAATATTGCCGCCTGATGAGTCTGGTCATCAAGCAAAAAACGGGAAAAAAATTCAGACTATCAATGCCATCTATGTCTGTATCCTTGCCTCCAGACCAGGGCTGGTTTGGTTTTTACTCTGAGACTATCCCTCCTCATGACAATTCAGGTGGATTAGGGAAGAAAGAATGACTTTACTTAGATTTCTTTGTCTTTTTCAGTGTCTACGAAATATTCGATATCTGTAATTCCTAGAATTTTAAACTCTCAGTTCTTTCATTTATTTATTAATTTATAGTTTATATATTCATGCATGCACTCAACAGATCCATATTGAGAGCATTGTGCTGGGAACCGGGATATACAAGATGAACAAAAGCAGACAAAATTATTAATTTCATGAAGCTCAGAGTCTAGGGGGGAAGAGAGATTTAATCAAATAAACAGATAAATAAATCAATGTTATAACATGCCAAATGCAATTGAGGAAAATATCACAGTGCTATGAAGAAATTTAACAGAGCATCCTAGTGGACCAAGGAAGGCTCCCTAGAGGAAGTGATATCTGGGACCGAGATCTGACTGATAAGCAGGAATTAGTATAAAACTGATTATGTATATCATTCCTTTGCCTAAAATTCTCCAGCAGCTTCCTACCTCGCATAAAGAAATCTAAACTCCTGACCATGGCCTTCAAGACCCTTTACTGGGAATCCTCCCTCTCACATTTTCACATGCTTTGTTTCCCTTATGGCATTCCATTATCCATAAATATCACCATCACAAACTTCCTATATACATAAATGGAGCTTTGCACAATTTATTTTTGTTCACAGATATTAATGTTTTCTGAAAGTACTTTTGTTTATCATTTGCATCCTCAGAAGAATACAAACTCCATGAGCGAATAATCTTTCTCTTTTGTTTATCACTGTGTCTAAATCACCTAGAACACTGCCTAGTGCATAGAAAGAGCTTACTAAATATTCCTTCAATGAATGAATACTATTTAGATAGAGAGTATCTGTATGTGGTGTGGCCTTCTGCTGTGGAATTATATTGAATTTAATTTTTTTAAATTTGTATTCATCTTAATTTAAACATGAAACTTAAACATCCCAAAATGATTGATCAAATTAGAAGACTGCATACATTTAATATAACCAAGACAATATAGGCCATTTGCTACTTTTCCTTATTCTTATGTCCTTCCCAACATGAAAGTACAGATTTAGATAAAAGTGAATTGAATTTCTGTACATATTTTAAAATTGATTTTCAAAGGATCAGGGTCATGGTCAAACTTGATTTTCTGGAAATATTTGCCTTTTTCGTCCCTGGATCAAGCAAGAGTCATTTGGCATCCTTACAAAGACTTTTTCTGCCTCTGTGGGTTCTGAACTATGTGGTGAGAAAGACTGGGAATTATTCATTCAGGTGTTGGTATACCGTTTGATGAAATAGTTAGCAGAATAGTCAGAGAAGAAACAACAGGGTTTAAATGAGAGGCAAATTTCACTTTTTTGTCTCTCTTTTCTTCCTATAGCCTCAATGCAAAAACCGAGGAAAACATAATACATTAGTAAGTTTCTTCCTTTCAGCAGCGTTAAGAATCTGTCTGAAAACATAGGCACTGTGTTTTAATGAAAAAACCACCAGTTTTGGTGGGAAATATGAATGAGTTAAACAACCTAAACCAAAGTAATCAAATATTATTTACAAACTAAAATTTATAGAATATAATGCAACCATAGACTGTCCAAGTGTTTTTTCCCAAGGCCAAGTCTTCGTTCCAAAAAGCCTTAACATTTTCTGCGTAAGTTACCTCAATGGCAAAGGAATTGGTCATTCACAGATTTGGGGTTAGAACTCAAAACCACCTACCATAATATACAAGTTTTTTGAAATCTCATAGTTTGTCATAAAATTCATGGAGATTCTGCTTTGTCAACCAGAAAATTCCCTTCTGGATTCTCAGAAATGAATTCCCCAAGTCCATGAGTAAGATTATGGTTCAGGGAAATGAGACACTTAATTGCCAGTCTAAGTCATTGACAGTTTGAGAGTTATGATTTAGATGTTGGTGGAAAATTGAACTACCACAGAATGTTGGAGGTGGAAGGAAACTCCCACCCCCTTCGTTTTAGAGGGGGTAAATGATGGTTCAGCAAAGTGTCTTACAGTTTATTAGCATCAAAGATTACCCTTGAATTCTGACTTCTTGTCACACCATCTAGTCAACTTCCCACTAACCTTAGACTGCTTTGTCACTACTTGTTACTGCATTACTGTTCAATAGAATCTCATATTTCTGTGCACTTTATTTAATAACAACACGACATAAAATAATTAAAGAATCTTATCAGGTGAAGCTCATTCACGATAGATTTCAAGAGATAGGAGTTCATATTAAATAATGTTCTGAACACCTTTCAACTCTCTCTAATAAGATGTTGGACAATATAGGGACTACACTAAGATGGTATATGATAAATGCTGCAAAAGTGAGTGGGCTGTGGAAGATAAAGAAAAACAGTAAAGTCTCTTTACCCCTGGAAATTTTAAATACTGGATTTCTATCCTGGCTGGAAAACCATGGTAACTTTCAGCATTATTATCATCTGTTCTAAGTACACTGGTAGTCAACATTCTTGATGATGTGCTCTTAGAAGCCCTGTTACTGAAGAAGAAAAAGAAATTCTTTGTGACTTATCCAGTTTTAAACTCATGCTTGCTTGATGAGGTATTAGACAAACCCATTATCAAGATTATATTAAACAAAGGTTCTGATCATTTAAGAGTATTTTATTTCATTCTTAACAAAACAACAGACATATAGTCCAAAATGAGACAATTGACTATATGAAAAGAGATGAAAGGTGGGTTTATTGGAAGATGGATTGAAACCTAGGAAATTTCTTCATCAATAATTTTTCTAAATTCTACCTTGGATCAAATATTATTATGTATTCAATTGTTTAGCAAAAAGAAGGTTCTTTTTTTCCCCTCACTTGTACGTACAAATACCAGATCCTTGCTTTATAAGCATGGAAACCTGCCCAAAGACCAGAGGGGTATAAGATTAAAATCTGGCCTATAGCTCCTAAACAGTATATGTTGAGTCTTTTTAGGGATTTATTGGCCAAAACACTCCTTGTAAAATGGAAAGAGGATTTTGATAGAGGAGAAGCATTTCTATCAAGAGACCCTAAACAATAGTTCCCTCAGATTTTAAAACCACTCCCCCAACACGTGAGTATTCTCTAATTCCCTGGCTGAACAAGTAACCATTTTAATTAGAGTCTGAGGCAAGCAACATTGTGTCCATGGTAACAGGTATAAAAAGAACTTAAAAAAAAAAGGAAAAAAAAAGGAAAAAAATGTGATAACTGAAAATGTGTTTAAATCATGATAAAAGGATTTAAACAGATGTTATTTTTTTCAAAGTGTTATTTTAAAAAAGAATTTTAAAGGGCTCTTCGTATAAGAAAAAATCATTCTTGGATGTGTCTTTAGGGAAGGTTTCTCACTCCTAAATGCTGTAGTTCAGGATTGCCATGGGTGAGTTGGGTGCCTGGTAAATAATGCAGTGCCAGAGAGGGGAAATTCGGAAGACAAACCAAGATACCTTCAGTTAAATGTTTAAATCCAAGGGACTTAAAGTGTCTTCAGTGCTCTTGAGAGTGCGTGTGTAAGAGTCCTTTTTATTAAAGTTTGTGTTCAGAAAAGAGAAAGTGCAGGACTTGAGTTTTGGAGGCCGATCAGAGTGTGGACAAATTGCTTAGAAAGTGGAATGAAAGGCAAGGCCATCGAGCAGTGATTTCTTAAATGGTAGATGTGCTTTTTACAGCTGTAGACAGTAACTACCATGTCAAATAATGTTTTTAGATTACGAATTTGACCTTCTCTGCATTATATGCATTCACACTTTAAAAAATACGTATGCACATACATGCATTTATTTATTTATATTTATATTAAAAGGGAGATGGGCAAGATGTCCCCTCCCCAGCAACCCAGATTTTCAGAATCAGTACAAAGCCATCATGAAGAAGGACAAAGTAAGATGACTTTTCTTCTTGTGTCCATTTTTTGCCCTGCTTCCAACAATTGCCTTCTCTAGGAACAGCGACTTTGCCACTTTGTTTAAAACGAATAACAACTCCCTAAAGTTAAATGTCCCTCAGAGGGCCCAGGCAATTCCATGGAATGAAGTGAAGGGTAAAGTTATGAGAGGAAACCCAGAGAGAGTAGCAGGAAGGGAGACTTTGGACCTGGCAGAAAGATGGCTTATTTTGGCTGGACTCCTCCTGTCGTTTAAATACCTACTGATTGAAAGCAAATTGGACGTTAAGGAAGGCTGGAGTGCCCATGTAAAGGAAAACAAACAAGCAGTGACCCCAAGTTGGCCTTGGAGGAAGTCAAACCTCTTGTTGCTTTGCCTCAAATGTTGAAAGAACCTAAATATTGCTCTGTGTGCAACATAATTTTCAGTTCTTTGGCTTTTGGTAAATAAACTGGTTATCTGAGAAAATACCAGCCAGTAGAGGTGAACTCTGAGGAACAGGAAAGAATAGAATAGAATTTAAAATAACAGAGTTTAAAAAACTTTATTTTAAATTGGTACTCTGGTCTGATATTTAAATTAATAGGCTTTCTAAGACTTAGGAAGTCTATATTTATCACCTGGGATAAAGAATAAAATAGCAAAGCAGTAATTATAATACCTTTTATATTGAAAAGGAAATTACAGTTCATACATCATTCGCAACTTGATATAGTAGTTACATAAAGACATTCCTAAATCTATACACACGCACGCACACACACAAACTCACACACATACGTATTCACGCCTGCATGCAAACAGGAAAAAAGTGGCTGCACCATAGCTGTACATGTGATCTGTATTATAGAGGGATTTTATTCTGCCACTCCATTGCAATGTGGGTATAAATAATACCTACGTATTATTACATTCTACACCCTGAAGTTTCATTTGACCCGTTCTCAATTTGCCTAAAAGCAAAATCGTACGTGTTGTTAAGATATTAGTAGTAAAAGGAGGATCTTTTCTCAAAGTGTATTTTTTTGGATATTATTTCCAGAATATTAATAGGTGTCCCGTGAAGATAAGGGCTCAAAAATTAAAGTCTTTCTTTCATGAAAAACTTTTTCTCAAGATTTTTAACCTGTTTATTATGAATCTCTAAATGAGAATGAGTTCTTCAGTATTTGCCAAACAAATTTCTTCATAAGCCTTATTTTTCACAGCATCTTTGAAGAATACTGTAACACAAGATGGGGAACACTGACTAAGGGGAAGGTGCTTTGATTGCGAAAGTTACTTGCTCAAAGAATACATCCTTTTAAAATGAGTGCTAGTTATGTGTTTTGTACATGTACTAGGCCAACTAGGCCAACCACTGTATACCAGCTTGTTTTATTCTTGGTACAACCCCATGAGATATATATGAATATCTGCATTTAGTGGCTAAACAAAATAAGATCCAGAGAGGCTAAATACCTTTCCCAAGTTCATGCAGCTAACAGAGGAGATGAAGCTAACATTTGAAACAGCTTTGTTTTTCTGGTAAGCTGTGTTCTACTAGGAATGATAAGCAGCCTACTGACTCATTTTTCAGATCTAAGATTTAATCAGGGTCCAGGCATGCAACGTGCAAGCATGAATACGTTTTTTAGAAAGCAGAGTAAGTACCTCCCTTCATGTCATAATTCAAGAGGTGCCGGGAAGATCCCCCTCCTCAAAAATACCTTCTCAAGACATCTTCATAATACAAAATTCCTGAATAGAAATGCTTTGCTTGAAAGATTTATTTTCCCCTTTGAAAAGTATAAACATTCTTGCATATAATTTAAAGATGTTTCAATACTAAAAGACGCTCCCAAATCTGACCAGGCAGCAGCCTTACTTAAAGGAACTTAAAAGCAGAAACAAAAACAAACAAAACCAGGTACCTTACAACCCCCCAGACCTTTTAAAGCATAGTATCTAAAGCTGAAGTTCAGAAATCTTTATTGATTTTTTTCAAAGTTCCCCAAGTGATTTTAGTAATCACTACTTAAATCTTTATCAATCTTTTCCCTTCTCAGTGTAAATGGATTCATTAGAGAGACAGTATGATAGCATAGAAAAAACCAATAAATTTGGAGTCACAGGATTGGAACTGAAATCTCCACTTCCACTTAACCTCTGTAAGAACTTGGATGAAGTCAGTCATCTCCTTTGGCTTCAACGTCCTCATTTGATACTGGGGATACTAACATTCCTCAAAATATTGTTATTATTATTAAAAGATATAATGGATGCAAAGAGCTGTTTGCATGTTGTATACTTGTTGTTTCATCTTCTTCCTTGAGAGTACAGTTTCATTCATGGTGACACACGGAAGTGTTCAGACACTGGTTGTTTCCATTTTCATTTTGGGGAGACAGGCTGCTGGTAATTGAAAAATGGGATGGGGAGAAGGGGTAGTCAATGAGAGTTTAGAGACGAGCCCAGATCTCTTCATCCTCCCCCTTTAAAGCTTCTCCTAACTAGTCAAACGGCTTCACTGGGTGAATCACATCCTAAATCAGAATATCTGTATCATGTAATACTTCTGTGTAAAGGTAGATTTCATTCCACAGATTCAGCCCTGCAGCATATCGAAAGAAATACCAGAATAGGAATTAAAAAAATTATAGGCCCTTTTCATTGTCTTACTTCCTGCTTTCTTTCTTCTTCCTTTTGTTCTCCTTCATCCTTTATAAAGTTGATGTCCACTGTGACTTGTACTGTTACTTACTATTGGCATTTATTTGCGGTGGACAGGGGGCGTGAGGGAGATCTTAGTGAAGTAAGCATTATACTTTTCAATTTATCAGTCAATAAGAAATATTATATTAGTAAATACATTTCATTGGTAGCAAGCCTAAATTTGCAATAATGACCTGGCCACACAGCCTTTAAAGATAGTAGTGTTCTTATCCTCCGAACTGCAGAAAAGAAAACAACAAAACCGTCCTTGTTTTCATGGATGAGCCAAGCACCTGTGTTCAGACCTTAGAATATAGCTGCGCCCAGAAATTCTTCATGTCCATGGCCTGCCTGGGATGGAAAGGATGCTTTGGGGGTAGTCCACTAAATATTTAAGAGATGCTGACTTTCGTTTTGTTTTGTGTTTATCTTTGTGCTTTACACTCTAACCAGGGATGCTGAATCAGATCAAACTAAAAGTAACCCCAGGCAATAAATTTTTCAAGTGGTGTCGTCAATTACTAAGCATACATCCTCCTGTCTTAGGAAGGTTTCTGATCATCTAGTTACCTGATAATGAATTGTGCCAGAAGATACTTAAAAGGTGCATACTAGAAGGTGTGTCTCAATGTCCTTATTAAGCCCAAATGGCATTTTTTTTAATCACAAGATTAAGCAAGCTGTATTCTTGTTCTAAGAAAGAAATTTTCACTGCCACCTGTTATTTCTGGATATTTTGATTTTAAATAAAGTATAATATGAGTCAAAACCTTTGCAAAAATGAAGAAAAAAATCATGTGATTAAGGTCTTAAAAATATGCAGTCCCTTCTTAGTTATCACACATCATGGTCATGGTTTAAAACTGCAAAGTTCCTATTTAATGTAACTCAGTGTTGCTTTTCTAAATGTAAGAAATTGTTATCCTTATTATTTTTTGGTTTATCTGCACACCAATCACACAGAAGTTGAGATTTCAAGTCAAAGTTGCTCTTTCACAGTGATTCCAGTTAAAGTCTTGTTATATTTCTTGCTCGTGTCAAAAATCTTGTATCTCAACTTAAATGGAAGTCACATAAGCAGCCTTGTGAGATCCAGAGTACCCTTTCAATGTTCCATAGGCCTCAGCCAAATGAATAATTGTCCATCAGCTTATGGTTCATTAGGGACCACAAATCAGTTGTGTGGGAGGTGTTTCATAGGAAACTATTCAAACCTAAGTTTTGCTAGATTCCTGATGAATAGAGCAGCCTAGGATAAGGAACTTTCATCTAGAAGCTCCAAGGTAGTTAGGCTGGTGATAGCTAAGGCCTATAAAGCTAATTGGGCAGATAAGAAAAAGGGGTAGCAATCTGGTGTGGACAGAGAAAGGAGACATTCCTCAGTGTTTATTGGCGAGTAGAAAACTTGGCTGGAAGGGTGATCTATAAATGAAATTCACTAAAGAATAAAACTTCAAGAAGCATTTTCCACAGTGAAAAATATAGCAGTAAGCCTTGCAATTTTGATTTTTGTCTCTTTTTGAGGGAAAGACTATTTTGAGCGTATGTTAATTTTAAATTGTTTCATTTTTATTAGTATTAACTTACATTATAATTGATGTTTAGCTTTATAATCTTTTAAAATTCATTTTGACTAAAGTTATTTTTGAGTATTATGTTCAATTAGGCTACTGTTTGAAAGGGAAGAAAACTGTAGCCTGTCTCTAAAGAGATGATTCCTCTTGTCTGCCTCTCTACCATTTTTCTCCCATGTACATACACTGAGAATCATTTTGTGATGGGTTTTCTCTTTAGTCCTGTGGAAAAATAAATACATACTCCAGGTTTCAGAAATTCGTGAGAGAAATAAGGTACCCTTATTTCTGTGTTAAGGTTATATCATATCAAGAAAACCTTGGAAGGTAATGAATCTTACTCAAAGCAAAGCAAACAAACAAAGCAGAAATAACTTTATGCAGTATTCCAAGGAAGATTGAGGAGACGCAGAAAAAGTCTGCAAAGTTTTTCAGTTCCTAGTGATGATACTGGAAAAGTGAAAGGGAACCATATGCTAATTCAAATGGTAAGCTGGCCTTTTAAGATCTTACGTACATACTACATTGTTAATTGAAACATACTTTGATTGAGTAGATTAATCAAGTAACTGTAAAACAAACCATCTAGTCTTGCTTTCTGCATATTAGAGAATTCCACGCACCCGGAGAAATATATGTAATGTTCTACATTTCCTTTGGATGAACTCTAAAGGCACATGTTACCTGGGAAGAAAAGGAGAGCTCTGGGAAATCTGTTAAAACGCAGGTTACTTAATGAAAGAAGCTAATCATAATTTTAGAATTTAAAAAGAAGGTGTCCCTGATGGTGTGAGAAATGGGACAGACTATTTCATATGTTCTCAGTGGCTAATCTGGGGAGGCATCACCTAGGGGTAGGCTGCAAAGACAATGCAAATATTTCATAGTTTTTCTTAGGGAAAGTCATAGAAGGAATGTGGAAGTCATAGTATCACATTGACCAGAAGGAAATATGGTTTTCCTTTATTTCCTTTTTCTTGAACAATTAATGAATCTTATCTAGATGCAAGACTATATATCTTCAATTCTAAGTGAAAATGTACATGATATAGTTATGTAACTAGGAGTTTTTATTATTATATAATTTTGGAATTGTTAAATACTTGTGTTTAGTAAGTTGATTAAATTCCACATGGTATCTGAATCTAATTTTGTATCCATAAGATTGACATCAGAATTTGGGGTCCCTTATTTATAAATTGTAAAAACTTGAATACTTTTTAATCCACCTACTCTGCATCTCTTTTATTTTACATATCAATGTACTCCTATGTAAAAGTATTATAGTACATGAATACAGAATTTTCATACCAGATGAAAGCTCAGTACACAATTGGGACTGCTCTTTCTCCTAACAAATGCTACCATTCAACTTTGAAAAACAACATTTCATTGAGTCACATAGCAGAATTTTGAGTTATTGTTGAGAGTAATTGTTCACCTTGCCATCTTTGGCATCAAAATGCATAGATCTCAGAATTTCTCCAAGAATTCACACATCTAGGGGGAAAAAAAGCAAACTACACAGAACAGTTCTTCCACTGTGAAAAATAGCAAAATTCCACACCTACAACAAATTGCAAATTTTCACATATTTGCTCCAGGCAAACATTTGCAATTTTCACAGCAAATAAGGCTTTTGGCTCCAATACACACTTTTTTTTTTTTTTTTTTTTTTTGTCTTCTCCCCCCTTGGAAAAAAATCACTCTCCCTATTTTCAGAAGACCAGAAAAAAACATATGAGGCAAAATTACTGATAATATCATGCTTATTCTAGGTATTTTAATTTTGATATCTATCCACTTAGATGAAAAATATTAGTTCAACATGACTGTATTTGATTCAAGAATCCATGAGTTTGTACAGGGACACTGAAAATAAAATTTAACTGTTATTGTGACCTGGGATACCCACCTCCATTCTGATCAGAGGGATTGCTCTTAAAATGTCGCCTAGTGCTTTCAGGAAACAGGATTTTTTTCCAGTAATCAAATAAAAAGAGAAGTTGGGTTTCCCCTAAAAGAATCATTGCTTTCATTTTAGTACTATAAGGCAGTGGTTCTCAGGCAAGGGACAATGGTGTTTACCAATCAGCCATGAAGGGCAGAAAATATTTTTGTCTACTAATACTTATACAAGCATTTATTTACATTAAAAAACAAAAACAAAAGCCTAGAGGCAGTGCCAGCCACTCTCTACACTAACCTCTAATTCACTTGCTTTCGAATATATTTCATGGAATGGAAGTGACAGTTGTAGCATTATTACAATAAGTACATTGGAAATAGCCCACTCAAGGAAGAATCTTCCCTAGGATGGCATTATCCACAGCCTTTTGTCCTGTGGTTAAAAAAAAAAAGTTGAAAGATTGAGCATTGCCTTTATGTTATACAGAGAAAGCATGTCATTTAACCAATGTTGATCTGAGTTTTCAAACTTATAAATTCTATTCTGTTATTCAGTTGATTTACTTGGAAACTTCTTTATTTTATCTAGTAATGCAGGTGTGTGTTTGTGTGTGAGAGTGTGTGTGTGTTGAATGATAGAGAACTTTCTGTTGCACAGCTGTCTGCCTTGCTCCTGTTTCTATACAGGATCTTTAAGTCATTCTGAGGAAAGCCATCTTAAAGTTCAGACCAGATCAGGCCCTGTTCCTCTTCAAACATGGCTTTTCTTTGACAGCAGAAAAAGGTCCAGTCTCTAGTCTGTTTTTTAAAGACCAAGCACAATTTGATCTCTGGATACATTACCAGGTTCCTCTTCCGTGTCTTTATTCCATCTATCCTTTGTGCTACCAATACCTACATGTTTTAATATGTTTAATCCCATTTGGATGTCTTTGCTTATGCTATTCTAGCATGTTCTCGCCCATGCTGTTCTCCTGCTGAATTCCTCATCAGTCAAGGCTCAGCTAACATGTCACTTATTTAGTAAAACTTTGGCCATCTCCCTATTTGGAACTCTTTCTTATCTCCCATACCTCCACCTCTGTAATATCACTTTCCCCATTAATTCATAATCATGCATTTGTCAAATCTTTATTGAGTATCTAATATTGCCAACACCTGAAAAAAACAAATACAAAGGTTGTTAGACATAGTTTTCGCCTTTTAAGAGTTTTCCATGAGGGACATTTTCACAATACAATTATATAGGCAACTTGAAGGACAGACTATCTTTTTATCACTTACAGGTGCTTTGAAATGGCAAGTACTTACAATATTTTTTTGAATAAATTATAGTGCTTCACTATATGAGGAATACATAGTCAATTTGTCCAAAATTTGATTTCTGGAAAGAGTGAGGGCAACAAGAACCCAGAATATGGGAATTATTTATATAAATATAGTTTTAGAAAGTGCAATTATCTGCCCCACAACTGAAAGTACAGTAAATTTGCAGAGGGAAATACCCTGCTGGTATGTTTGGGGAACTTCTCCCTTACATCTGCAGTACTTCAGCAATAGTTCCTATGGCAGTTTCCTATTGTGAGTACCTTGTCATTCAGAACTAAGAAGAGCGGATTTGACCAAATAATCATAAGATATTCTCTAATACTATTAATTCAGTGCATACCTTAAATGTGCCATATAAAGTTTAAATATTTCTTTTGAACCTCTGTTTTCTGCAACTTTTAAATCTTAGGTTAATTTCAACAAACACAGTTGGGCCAAAGCTTTCAAATGCTGACACAACCAATCAACCCAATGGAGAAAACAAAAGTCAAAGTTGATCATTTGTTTTCTTTTTACCTAGTTATTGGACAACTGTGTAGCTATTTTTAATTAAACAGAAACACTTTAATTATATGTTTATAACTATGTTGTATGATTACCACATACCCTAATACTATATCTATTACATATTATTCAACATACATTGAACTTGTACTATTTGCCAGACACCAAGTGGGAGACATTTCCTCCATCCTTGCACTAATTCAGGCCTTTATCTCTCATCTGAACTACTATGATCATCTCCCAAGTGAGTAAACTCCCTCTTCTGGCTTAGAGACAGTATAAATAATAACAGCATTTATTGAGTGTCTACTATGGACTGCTTTAATATATTAGCTTATTTACTCTGTATGGGAGCCCAAACGGAGATAGATAATGTTGACTATTACAGATAGTTTTCAAATAATGAAACTGATGCTCCTAGAGTTTAAGTAAATTGTCTCCCAAGTTTCCTATCTAGAAAGTGCTGGAGTTTGGATCGGAACCCGGGTGAGTGACACAGAGACCATACTTTTAGTCATAATAGTACCATCCTTTATTTTCTCTGACCAAGCTCTGTCCATTTTTACGTATTTCGCACCAGCTAACTCAGGGATTTAGCTACTACTCTAATCCCAGTAGATTATGCTCTTGCTTGCAGAGGATTAATGGGAAACTCAAAAGGGTCTTCATGACTTCGTACACCTCTTCCTTTCCGCTCTTATTTTTGACTAGTCTCTGTTGCTCCTTTGGTTTCTCATTATGAAGAACTGCTTGTTGATTCATTTACACTGCATACTTAGCCACATTTCTACACCTGTGTTCTTACTGTACCTGCTGCCCAGAAAATCCTTCCTACCGATCTTCACCATAACTCTAATTATTAGTCAGCAATTCAACACAGTTGTCATTTTAGGAAACTTTAATCGTAAGTGAAATGCCACCCTACCCCACCCTACATGTTTAACACACTTTGCATAAAAGTATTTTCGCACTTATTTTATTTAGATTAACTTTTTGTGCATTCCTCTTCTGCTAGACTATACACATTAGAAGGAAAACACTGCTTATGTTGCATCTCCAGTGTCTACCACATTGCTTAGCACATAAAATGCATTCAATAACTAAATATGGTTGAACTGAGATGAACTTTTGGGTACAGGAGGAGACAGAGATGGACAAGAGGCCATCTGGGGCCCACAGTCTCATTCAATTTTACTCATGTACTTTGTCATGTCAAGTGTAAGATGAGAGATTGTTAATATTCTAACAATTCTGAAAGGAATCTGTAAATCTACACCTTCATCAACACTTAGGTAGCTCTTTCTGGTTTACCACTTCTATTCACGATTTCATTTGATCCTCACAATGAAAATGTGAGGTAGGCATTGTTATTATTATCTCAGATTAGAGAAGAGGAAATTCAGATTTAGAGAACTTGAATGACTTCCCTAAGATCGCACTGCTAGATGGCAGTCAGAGAATTGAAACCAGGCCGTCAGACTCTAAAACCCTTTCTTTAATACTAACCATTAAAGTTATTAAAAATAGTACAAGAAAAAAATAATGTATTCATTGAACTCTCCTAATGCATCAGCGATACTCCGCTGGTAAATGAGACATTTTGGGGGGAATGGACAGTTACAATATGTGTTTGGTCCCTGTGTGACAGAGGAAGTCCTTAATTTTGGAATAAATATATCTATGAAATTATTTTGTAACAAGAAATATATATTCAATGAAACATACTTAATGATTATTCACTAATTTTATTTCCATCATTTAATCTATGGAGCATATACGAAATATGGAAAATTCCATGGACATCTTCAATATAATTATCAAATTGACTCCTGTATGCTTTCAAGTGTTATATTTTTAGTAAAAGTATGTAATTTAAAGCTCAAAACTATACAATGTTTTCATTTATATATACTCTCCTTATATCTTTGCATGAAGTGGGATTTCAACTATAGTGCCCAGAAACTATAATACAACATAGGTATTAACTAGTTCACTAAATAAGTCCTAGTTATTCCCCTAAACATTTATTAAGTGTTTCTTATATTGGATCTAGCATAGGACAGGAACTGTGTTTTGTAACACAGCAAGGTAAACAAAGATGGAAATGCCATATTCCTTTATATTTGCATTCTGATGATTCTGCAACTGAATAGGACTGGAGGTCATGTTTGGAGAGGCTGTGAATTTTGGAAAAGAAATTCAGAAATTATTTGGTAGACAAAATAAAGCAAGAAGGTGAAATTGATACTCCTATCTTATTAAGATGTCTTTGATATTAGTATGAGCTGGAGAAAGTCTAATGGTATAAAATCCCCAGAAAGTTGTTATTAAGTAAATATATATATCATATATATATAAATATAATATATATATGCAAAAAAGAATGAGAGCCTTACCAAGATCATCAGCAATGGAAATTAAAAAGAAATGACTGATGACAGAGATATGGCCACGGTGAGACTGATACAACTTGGTCAGTTGTTGGATGGATGTGATGAGGATAAACCAGGAGCTGAGGATGATGCAAAGCTTTAAAGCCTGCTGAGTAGAGAGAGTAAAACATAAAAGTCTCAGAGAAAAGGCCAGC
Source organism: Tapirus indicus (assembly GCA_031878705.1). NCBI lineage: Eukaryota > Metazoa > Chordata > Mammalia > Perissodactyla > Tapiridae > Tapirus > Tapirus indicus. Next base: position 61,556,099 of record CM062926.1, read on the forward strand.
GAATAAGATAGCTTTTTAGAGAGGTTATTATTGAGTTTAGGACAAGAATTTGGAAGTGCTTTATGGCTAAGAAGAAATATTTAAAAGTTGTCAACCGGAAATATGTAACCTCACTGAAACACACATACTTACGCCCACACATCCATATGTGCAAAAACCCCCTCCCCTGCCCCAGGGCTAATATGTTCTTATGATGAATACTTATTATTTCATGGGAAATAACCCCACCGGACTGGTATCAATAAAGCTCTGATTTCTGCTCCATGATAATTAGTGTCTCCAATACATGGACTGCTGAAAATGTGTTACTTGAATGGGATGCACATGTCTTTGTAGGGCCAAAGGGATGGAAATAAGTAAAATGTTTCCAAAATTTAATTTGCATAAGTAAAATGTTCTAATTACAATACTAAATTAAAATTTTTTAAGCAGCGTTTATAATAAACACCCAAGAAAATTCACACTCAAATACCCAAATTTGGATATGTCAAAGAATAATAATAATCTGTTCTACTTGTTTACCATTTTTACTTACAAAACACTTTAAAATCTAATTTTTTGAAGGACATTATTTTAATATATGTGAAAAGGGTGCTTAAGTTCTACTTAAGCGAAAACTCTATGTGTCACGGGGAGTTCAAATGGCACCATACGATTTTGGTGACATTCTTACTTGCATCTCCCCAGATGGTAATTGAAAAATCAATGCAGCATTCTGTTTTAATTATCTTCCTCCAGACACTGATTATAGTACTACTTCATCACCTCTTGGGGAAGTGTTTACTGAGCATTTCCTATGGGCAAAGCACTCAGGTAGGTGTTGATGGCCATATAAAACAAGCATTCTGGCTCAAATATCCCAGAATCACTCTTTTTTCAAATAGCCACCTTCTTGCCTACTACTTTCCATATTATTGCAATTTCCAGCTTTTTATCTATTTGTGTTATGTCCCACTTTGCTAACAATTAAGTTTTCTTATTTCAAAAACCTTGATGAAGCCACTGTATGTAGGTATGCTGAGTAAAAAATGCTTTTATGATCTGCTGCTTTGTAAAGTTTACAATGATCCAATTCTCCTGAGATGGATTTAGGCCATATTAGTTACATGGTGGTCAATAGGCAAGTACTCAAAAATCCTTTGAAAATAGTACAAGTGTCACCTAATGAGAGTTAATCCTGTGGGAAAATACTTCATAGCCAAGTTTTTGAAACCATTGAAATGAAAAGCCAAGAAGCTTTAAGATTTTATATAGAAGTCTTTAAGTTGTATTCCTTAAATATTAATTTCTCATCAAGGTTTTTAAAGGACATGGATATCGAACAATTTGTAGATTATGCTTTTTAGAATGTCTGGAATTCAAGTTTCCTACATTGTCAAAAGGGCTGACATCTATGATTTAGAAGTCAGATAAGCTGGAAATTGAGTGGTCATTCTTTTGTACATTCTGGGAAAGATGATTTTTGTAAACTTGGTCTTCTACCTTTGCTCTTCTGAAAGATCCATGGGAATGGCTAGCAGAATATAAAATGGAGGGAAGTTTTCACTGGTGACAAAAATAGGAAGGATGGTAGTCTCATGCCCTCAACTTCAAAGGATTTTAATTAAATAATAAATAGGAGGAAATGGTGAATTGAGTAAGAATGTGGGTTCAGTCCAGACCATTCACTCAATAGCTGCGTGGTCTTAGGAGAAAATGTTAAAAATCTCTGTCCTTGGGATTTCTCATGTACAAAATGGGAAGTGGTAATATTTATATCTACCTCATAGAGTTGTGAGATTTAAATAGCAGAGCAAGTGTTTAGCCTGGTGCCTAGTTCATGATAAGCACTCAACAAGTGTTATTTAGCAGTACTCATCTGCCCCATCTTCCTCACCCTCTTTCCACAGGAGGGAATTGGGGTCAGATTTCTGACCCTCTGCATTTGCCAGTTTCCCCGAAGGAGCAATGCGGCCAGGATCTGAGTGGAGAAAATGCTGAGAGAACTCTGTTCACAGACTCTGTGAGGGAAAGGGACAGGATGTGGTCTCTATGAACATTTTAGAAACCTAATATGACAGAATTTCTTCCTTGTTTAGCAGCCAGAACAAATAGTTTTTAACTGAGTATCAGAGAAAAAATACTACCAGTTCTATAAAAAGATGCATTATGCCAAACCAGGGGACATTTGTAAATACTTAAAGGAATTGATTCGATGAAGTAGATATACTATAAAAACGAAGCAAAACAATATAAAGACTACACAACAGATTTTAAAAAACCAACACAGTATTAGAAGCTTTCTGATTTGCAGTCTCATTAAGCTTTGAGAGAATATTTTATTTTATCTGTTTACATGGAGGAAGGAAATGTGAAATAGGAACAACCAGAAATCAGAAAACATTGCATGAGAAAGAAAAATATGATTGCTTAATTGAAACTTTAATGGGTTTCAAAAACAACAAATAAGATACAATAGAAAACTGATTTCTAGAAGTCAGATTCAAGGAATTCAACCAGGACTCAGATGAAAACTGTAAAAAAGAAAAAGAAAAACTCAGAAAGACCAAATACATATAGAGAAAATAAAATATAAGACAAAAGCTCAAACAAGAACACAACCAGGACCAATAATCAAATAAATTATTTTTTCAAGAAAAAATTTTATTGGGTTGGCAAAAAACACAGAGTTACAAATTGACATATCTCAATAAATTTCAAGAACAAGAAAATTGAAGAGGCCATTACCTAAATATATTTTGATGAAAATGTTTAATCTGAATAATTTTAAAAAAAGTGTACTAGCAGCCAGGATGATAAGTAAACCACAAGGCAATGATTGTCATAGTGAATGAATTAAATATTGTGAATAATAATTTAATAATTCTTCTGTGAATCAAAAACAGATTTTATCATTAAATATAGAAATAATTTGAGGCAAGAGGGAAGGAATAAAAACTACGGTGAATTTCTCTTGTTACTCAAGGCGATTTCAGTATTCTTTCATTCAACAACTATATGTTGAATATTGAATGTAAGTGGCAGACATTCTGTACTAAAATGGATTTACTGGTAATTTGTTTCTTTCAAATTTCACAATATTTCCCAAAACTTCACATTGAAATGTTATAAAAAGAAAATAAAAGTGAAAAGAAAATTCTTGAGAAAGTAGAAGGAGAGAAGGAGAGATAAAAGAAGCAGAGCAATTTAAAATTTCCATTCAAAAGGAAGGATAGCTCCTCCTTTCATGGAGCTGGATCATACCGTTTTTCCAAAGACAAGCCTTCCTTGTCTTCACCCAGCCATCTCTCAAGGGTGTGGGGTTTGAGGCCAGGGGCTATGTCTCACAATGGTGATTCCATGCAAAGCCTTTGAAACCTGCTCACATAGTCTCCCCGCTCTGTGCCATTCTTTCACACCACCACCATTCTGAAGAGGACATGGGCGCTCTTCAGGTCTTATTTCTTCTCAGACAAGGCTGCTGTAGGTGTTGGCTCTGTAACCTTGGGCAAGCCGTTTCCCTTCTCCAGGCTTTAATTTTCTTCCCTGAGCAATAGATGGACCTAGTCAAAGTGTGCTCATATTCTTTGCGGGTTTAATTAGCAGGTGGTTTATAAATCACGGCAGTGATTATCAACCTTGACCAACATTGGAATAATGTGGCAAGTTTTTCGTTTTGTTCTTTAAAATACCAGTACCTGTTTCTCACGCCCAGATTCTAATCTACATGGTCTAAGAGTAAGGCCTGGCCATTGGGATTTTAAAAGTTGATCAGGTAGAGAACCATGGAATTAACTTACTGGACGCCAAGAAAGGACATCCATGTAAAAACATCATATAGTGGTGAGAAGTTAGATTATAGTAGCAAAAACCTGGTTCATTTGCTTTTGGGGGACAACATCTGCCAAGAAAAAATAAATGCCTGAAACATTAAGATCTTCTACAAAATAGTCAAATTGTTTAAAAGAGGCCTTTTGTGCCAAGGAAGGCAGCTATCTTGAAAGGATTAACACTGGCCACACCCATTACAGAGCCAAGCATCGTTTCATACAGCAGATAAAAGAAGGCACTTCATGTGAAGGCTGGAGCATTGAGTCAGGGAGAAGGGAGCAGGAATAACAGGTGGGATGCTGAAACTAGCAAGCAGTGAGGAAGACTGAAAAATTCTCCCTCAGCAGGACAAGACTCTGGTCCTGGAATTCTCTTCTACAAGATTGCCCACATGTCTCTCTCACTGTACTTGGTCTCCACTAAACGGCTCGCTTATCAGAGAGGCGCTGTCTGATCATTCTATCTGAAATAGTATTCCTCACCCTTTCTTCGTAATTCTCTATACTTTTTGCGGTTTCATTTTCTTTATAAGACTGTTTGACTTATTACGTACTTGTATGTGTGCACTGATAGCGCTCCATTCTAGAACAGTTTCTGGTTTATTGTATGCAGTCGATTAACATTCATTGACAATGTTGGCAAGGCTGGAGTACTCATAAGGCATCAATTTTAAATCTACTCCAAGAATTGATCCATTTTTCTATTGAAAGACTAGTTCATAATCTTTATAGAAGATCTTGGTAGGATTAAACCTAAACATTATTCCAGAAGGTGTTAATAAGTGATTGGATTGGACCCTCAGTAATACTCTCAAAGAACATTTCCTTTCAAAATTTCAGCATCTTCTCCTAGTAGATTTCCATCTGCTAATGACTCCCACCCAAACTTCCAGTTGATCTAGCTACATTTATAAGAATCTTTGTAGCTACATTTATAGCTAATATTCTTAAGAATATTAAAAAATGAACAAACTGGATGAAATAATTTTGTAACAATCAAATAATTGTTGAAATTATCCATCAATTATACAGAATACACTATGAGGGAGAGAAGATGTTATTGCTGTGGTTTATAAGAAGCTCTGCTTCTTTATATTGGCAACCAGTCATCAGTACCATTATCTCAAAACTACTCACTCTGAGTTCTTGATAATTAAATGATATTATCCGTTATCAGTGTACATTAAATTATCTCTATTTTCCATGGTATGCTGCAAGTGTCCATTTTATCCAGGTGTCATAGAATAATTTCAATAGTAAAACCTGACATTTGCTTGCTTCTTAGGCAAAATATTGAACTGAGAAACCCAAATTTGCAACTTATTAAGAAGAAATAAGGAGTTGCAGTTTATACTTCATTTTAATCAAAAGGCCAAGAAGTGATGGGCATAAAATTTGAGAAAGTAAGAAATCTAAAAATGATTGTGTGAACTATGATCGAATCCATTGAAAGGGAGTCATCTCTGAGGAAATAGTTTAAGATAATTTGGCAAAGAATGGGGCTCACTGTTAGGAAAAAAACATTTAAATAATTTGGTCAGTGTGTCATCTTTACCTATATTTTATATAATAGGAATGAAAAAATAGGTGAGTTTCGATCAAAGAAAATGTCGCCATGAAATAGAGGTATGTGGATCTTCAGAATTTAGGAAAAATTTCCTGACTTTAAAGCTGTGGTCAAAAGATCTATCCTGATCTACTCAGCACTCTATCACTCTCCCTTAAAATTGTAGTAATAATACTATTACTACTATTAATAACACATTTAGTATAAGAATAAAACTTTGTTGTGGATTTAAGCCGTGACAAAACTTATTTGACCCTCCTCCCATTGAGAGGTAAGTTTTATGCCTCCCTTGATAAGATTGGTCCTAATTAAAGAACCAACTTTAGTGACTTACTTATGACAAATAAAGCACAACAGATGTGATCCTACGTGACTTCCAACTCTAGGTCATAAAGATTATGCAGCTTCCTCCATTTAGAGATGTTTGATCTGGGGAGAGCCAGCCTCTATATAAGAAACCTGACTACTCTAACACTGCCATCTAAAGAGGCCATGTGTCAGGGCTCCAGATAACAGCTCAGCTGAGCTCGCAGCCAACAGCCAGCATCAACTGCCAGCCATGTGAATGGGGCATCTTGGATGTTCAACCCAGTTGAGCCTTCAGATGACTATAATTACACAAGTGACTCAAGAAAGAATTGCCCAGTGAGTACCTCCCAAATTTCTGACCTTTATCTGCAAAATTATGACCAAAATTTAAATCGTTGTTTTAAGCAACTAAGTTCTGAGCTCATTTATTTCACTGGTATATTAACTAGTACAGATTAGAGAGCCACACTTCTACAACCTCTCTGATCAAAAATTGTGCCATGAACAATTAATTTCTCAAATTGTCTGCTTATCCCAAACAGCAAAGCTTCTCAGAGGAATATTTTAGGCTGACATTTTGTCAAGTTTTAAGTTGCTTGTAACTGACTTAAAGTTAAATAAATTCTCACTTTCAGATAATTCCTTTGGTATTCCACTTTATATTCAGACATCTGTCAGTTGTGCTTTTTTTTCTGACAATCTTTGTCATTTTTGGCACCCTAGAGAAAACATCTCAGATTTTATTCAATTAATATTGGTTAACTTTTATGTAACTAATAAAATTTCCCATGGATTTGTCCCTTAAACCATGATTTGTAGGTGTTAAATAATGATGTTATTAAATTTAGCCAACTGGTTTTCTTCTTGAACTTAGCCAAATATTCTTAGAGGAGTGAAAAATGCCTGTATATAGTTAAACATACAGTTATTATTATATAGTCACAAAGATTTACTTAACCAAGGTACAGATAAACTTTTGACAATGACATTACCAGTCCTTTCTGTTAGTTATTGAGGAAAAATTATACCAGATACTTTCTCTATAAACATATGAGGAACAAAAGGTTGTTAAATTGAGTCCAAATACTAAAAAATACATACAATCTATATTTTTTTAGCAGGAGACATATAGCATTTAGACATATTACATACATCTAATTAGGATATGAATTAAGTAGGTATGGTGAATTCCTTTTAGAGAAGGTTTAATAGAAGCTTAAGAATAGGGCTCCAGAGTCTTGCTGTCTGGGTTCAAATCCATCCTCAGCCTCTACGGTAGAGACTACAAACCATACACCAAACATCTATTTTCTTTTTCCCTGAGCATATTTCTCAGCATCTTTTGCTGTTAGAATGACCACGTGCCTGAGTTCTTGACAATTAAATGTAGGTAGCACTGATATGCGATATCTAGGTCTGTCCCGTAGACCCTTCTCCTTTCATTATCTGAATGCCATCTTTTAAGATGGTCTTGGAAAATGTGTTGAAGTTTGGCAGAAATTTTACCAGCCTGATTCCGTGGATGACTGTGTGGAAGAGAGTTTCCCCACTCCCAACACACTACTGACCTGGGACTGCAATAGAGTATTACAAAGCAAAAATACATATCTTCTATAGAAATCCTTTCAAAATGTTGAGTTTATATATTGCTGTAGTCATGGAACCTAATATAACCACTTACTAGCTGTGTGACCTTGAGAAAAATTAGACTTTCTATGCCTCAGCATCCTCATGTGTAACAACACCTCCTTATGAGGTTGCTGAAAGAATTAGATGAAGTAATATATGTTGAGTACTTAGAAAAAAGTGTGATTCACAGTAAACACTACAAAGCCTTAGGCATTATCATCACCATCATTATGAAGATTCTGTATGTAGAATGTCTAATTGGTGAGAAGAGTCTTGTATCATGGAAATAAACACTAAGGATTACTTTTTTTGTTTTTGTGAGGAAGATTGGCCCTGGGCTAACATCCACGCCCATCTTCCTCCACTTTATACATGGGACACCTGCCACAGCCTGGCTTGATAAGCGATGTGTAGGTCTGCACCTGGGATCCACACCTGCAAACCCCAGGCGTCTGAGCGGAGCGTGTGAACTTAACCACTACATCATTGGGCTGGCCACTAAGAATTACATTTTATGTTTGACTTGTTAAATTAAAAAAATGCCAATACTTCTATTTATTCATATGTTAAAATATTAAATACCTACTGTTTATGAAGCGTAGCTAAGATCTGCAGATATAACATTGAATATGACAGATACCCTTCCAGCCCTCACAGAGTATGTCATGTAATGGAGGAAACAAGTAATTACTCCACAATTACAACACAATGAGATAAATCCCATATTTGAGGTAGGGAAGGATGAAATGGAAGCAAGTAAGTAGGGCACCTAACAAAATCTAGAGCAATCAGTGACTCTAAGACAAGACTTTTGTGATGAGTGGGAATTACCTGTGGCTTATTTAGCTGAAGTAGTGGATTTAGGGGCTGGAGAGGGAGGAGAAGAGAGTTCCTGCAGAAGGAAAAGCATCTGCCAAGGCTAGGAGGTAAGAGGAAGCATGGTAGAATCTTAACTGTAGCTGAAGCAATGTGAACACATAAAGGGACAGAGGGGTATGGAGAAAGTTGAGATCGGAGAGGGGAGCAGGGGAAAGAAAATGAAAGGACTTTAATGCTGTACTAAGGCTTTTGGATTTATCTTAAAGGCTATGGGTTTCATGTAGGGGGGTGACATGACAAGTGTTTTAGGAACATGACTCTGTCTGCGATGTAAGAATGGATTGGCAGAAACAAGACTTCATCTTGAGTACCAGGAGAACTGTGAGGAGGTTGTCAGAGTAGTTGAGGTGACAGGTGATGGTAGCCTGGTCTAGGACAACAGTAGAAATAGTTGAGAGTATTGAATGGATTAAAGACCTATATAGGTGGTAAATCTACAGGACCAGGAGATTGTTATATGTGAGAGTAGAGAGGAGAAGTCACAAATAATATTCACGTTTATAATTAGGCTACCGAGTGGCTGGTAGCATTTGAGAGAACTCTCGAAAAGAGTTTTGTCACTTCTGAGTTTGCAGCTTGTAGTGGATTTCAAAATGGAGATACTGATCAGGCACTTGGGTCGTAATGTTCACAAGTTAAGTCTGCACTTACTGTCTATCTAATCACCCAAAAGAGAGGTGTAAAAGGCAAAGAGGAGCCTGTTCTTGGTCTGCTGAATAGTCCTGAGTTGACCTGAGGCATATTTAGGGTCAAAAAATGTGACTAATGCAATGTTTATATATTTATCTAGCTGTCAGAGCCCCGTGGAGTAATGGAGATTTGAATAAATATTTATTGGAATGATTTAATAAAGGAGCAGTTTCCTGCATTCTAAAACGTGTTTCATTGATAATTCCATATTGGAAAATCTCTCCTTATCTCATCATCACTACATAGAAATGGGAAGATCTAAGAGGACTCCTCAGTGAAACCCTGTTTTAAAAGAAAGAAAATCAATGTAATTGATCTGAAGATAGAAAAGAGATCCTAGTCACCCTGAAAGGACTTTTTTCACTACTTTGTTGCACGTCAACTTTTTTTCTTATTTGGAATATGTTTATGATAAATTAAATTTTTTCTGATTATACAAGTAATACTTTTCTTAAAATTTGGAAAATTTTGAAAAGTTAATAGGAAAAAGTTATCCCAAATACTTAAATGAAGACATTGTTAATATTTTTATGTATTTTCTTCTAATACTTTTAATATAGATACATATTTTTTCTACAAAATTAGCAATACCATTTTATATCTTGTTCTTATTTTCTATTTTAAAGTATATCCCCCAGTCATTAAATATTCTTTGAAAATTCAAAGTATTAGAGCTGATAATACTTTAAATATTTATTGATTGCCCTGCTGTTGGGTATAATACGGGTTCTAATTGTTCTTCTTTACAAATAACTCAAATCATCTTCTTTATACATGATAAAAGAATCATGTGCTCTTAGAAGTGGAATTACTTGATTAAAAAGTATGCCTAAGGGATGTTTAAGATCACTTGGTTATTTATTTGGGTTATCACTTGAAAATCACATTCCAGAACCTAAGCTAAATGGAACATTTTTATTACTTCCCTCTCCTGTAGTGTTGTTTTCTGTTTATTAAGTGTGCCTTATAACCAATGATTATTTAAGATAGACATCACAGAGTTTTTATGGTTGTCAAATGATACATTTTCCCTAAAGTTTGCTTTGAGTGCAGTTCTAAAGCATTTTTCAATTCTCTAAAATGGTACTATTTATTCCCACCCAATGCTCAGATCTATGAGGAAACCTAGAAGCCATAGCTTTCTCCACAGCTTTAATGTGCTTTATTCTGCACGACATTGAAAGGCAGTGTCAATTATGACGAATCGTGAGGCTCACAACTAACGATACATTTAAAGCCAATTCATTTGTCTCTTTGATCATGTAAATGCATTGGCGTTCACCAAGCCTGCCATGATAGGACATTATAGCTACTCTAGAGTCATTTCATTGTGCGCTTATATATCAGTGCAGCTGCCACTAATGTTTACAAGTCCATGTGTTACATATCCTCATGATATTTTTGCAGAGGTTAATGCTCATGCACAGTAGATATATTTATTACGCAGGCAATAACGGACCCACAGGAGCCATTACAGCTCTTAAGAGATTAGTGTCTATGATCACTCTCATTTTATTATTTCTCCTTACTCTATTTAGCTAGTGTACTCTTTTTTTTTATTCTTTGCTCATATTGAAACTATTTTGGTACATTCTAGTGGTAAAATTAATCTTATACCTGTAGGTTGCAGATTTTAGAAAATACTTTATTGACCTATAAATCAAAACTGTTCTAGAACTGCTAGTTGTTGCTCTTTGACTTTGAAGTTGTGTCCCTATTCTTGCTAATCCACTCTTGATAATAGTCTAGACAATAATCTACTAATACATAGGAAATATTTCACATTTTGCAAAGGTTTTAACTGTTCAGCAATAGAAAGTGATAGTGAGGCATAAAATGTTATTCTCTAGATCCAACACCTTGCAATTTGACTTACAGAGTCTTTCTCTTCAAGAAAAATTCTCACTTGCAATTCATGTTTAGTCTGTTTTTCCTATCTTATCCCTAACAGCTGGGTTATATCTGCTTCCAGGGAAATGTGTTATGTATGTTTAATACCAATAGCTAAAAAGAACTTTGAAAACTGAAAATAGCCTTACATTTAAGTTTAAAGCAATCTGCCAAATAATTTTTAAATTGATCACCAAGTTAGTGATCATGACATTAATCATTAACAATGATTATAAAGACTTAAGGTCCAGTCTACAGAAATACAGAAAAGATAACCAAATATAATCATTTTTGTTTCAGTCATAACTTAATCCCTAGCATTACTTTCTTTGTATCAGGAAGCTTCTGATCCAGGACCAATTTGTTTTAAATAGAGATTGTGTTTAATCCATGGTTTCTGAGGCCAGTGTGTGAAGACAGGAGTTCCATTCTTCCTACGACCTTGTCAGTTTCACTTTGCTGGAAGGCCTTCAGCCTTGCCAGATCGTGTGCTGTGAACTCACATGCTTAGTCAGGAAGGTTGTCATGATATTAAACCAGTCTCATTCCCCAGAAGCCACACCATTTTTGCTCAAATCGGAAGGACTGTTGGCCAATGGGGGCATTACTCACAGAATATTTGTCAGGCCAGATGTATTGATGTTCTCCCTCTACCTATGAGGCAATGTCTCTGGATACTGAGTCACAGGGGAGGGGTGAACTACTTAAGTAATTAAAAACCTGCAGATGTTAGCAAGGGAGGTCTTGTTCACGCAGTCTATTCTGGTTTTTTTTTTTTTTTTTCCTTTTTTCACATGAGAATTTTTTTTTTTCTCAGCAAACATTCTGCAGTTTTAAAAGAAATCTTGTAGTTTTGGGGTTTGAGTGTGTGTGTGTGAGGAAGATTAGTCCTTAGTTAACATCGGCTGCCAATCTCCCTCTTTTTGCTGAGGAAGGCCAGCCCTGAGCTAACATCTGTGCCCATCTTCCTCTGCTATGTGGGACATCTGCCACAGCATGGCTTGATAAGCGGTGTGTAGGTCCACGCCCAGGACCTGAACCTGTGAACCTCAGGCCACCATAACGGAGCACATGAACTTAATCACTATGCCACTGGGCCAACCCGAAATCTCGTACTTTTTACTACAGTAATTTCACACCTTCGGAATCATTATAGAGCATTTTGTTATGAGGCTTAATAGCAATAAGGATCAAGGTATGGGTGAGTCCTGAGTTGCGTTAAGTATATTGAAAGACCGTGTAGGTAACTATTGCTCTACCCAATGACCTCAATCCTGAGTGGGAGTGTTAATGTGAAAATGGTTTTATCACCTTGCTTCAGTGTTAGCTATCAATGGTGGGTGAACAAGGTTTCCTAATTCACTCTATTTAAAGAACCATGAGGATCCCAATGGATTGTTTGGTTTCTCAGGCCAACAGAGAACATTCAATGATGGCACAGTCTGGCGAATCCCCAGAACGAACTTTATGTTACTAGTTTACATAAAAGGTATTTAAAAGGCTATTTTATTAAATGTTGATTTGAGTTCTTTCACTTAAATGTACCTAGATTGAATTCAGTCATAAAAATATTAATTGATTTTGTAGCCAGAAAAGAATCTGTGTGCAATCTGTGTTAGTATTTTATTTTATTTTTTGGTGAGGAAGATTGTCCCTGAGCTAACATCTGTGCCAATCTTCCTCTGTTTTGTATATGGGATGCTGCCACAGTATGGCTTGTTAAGTGGTGTGTAGAGCTCTGTGCCTGGGATCTGGATCCCTGAACCCTGGACCGCTGAAGTGGAGCATGCAAACTTAACAACTATGCCACTGGGCTAGTCCCAATATTAGTATTCTTTAAAAGAAAATATCCTTATTTATTTCATACTAATTTTGTACTAAATTATGGTAGGGCTATACTTGTGATATATTCAAACCCCAAACCCCACTGTTATTTTAAAATCAACTTAAAAAATAAAATACACTGTAAACCAGATTATATTTTGCACAAATAATGCACCTATAATCATGAGACTATTTTATCTATAACAAGAATAGTTTCCTTTATAAAGGCCAGCCATTCCTTTCTCTCAGCTCAAAGAAATATTATACAGGTAGCAATGCCCTGAAAGATAAATGGCCCTTTTACATTCAGAGGATTAGGTGTTATATGCCTTCTGTCTTGTGAGGGGACCTTTTCATAGGGCATGATACTAGTAAAAAGCACTGATTTTAGCTCAGAATACAGAAAATCTACAAGATATGATGGGAGAATTTTTAAATAATAGAATGGTCATAAACCTAAATTCACTGAGTGACAGAGGTAGATTTTCCTCTGGGGAAGCAGCGGAAGGGTCCTCTGATATTACTAATTTAATTCCTGATGAGACAAGTACATTAGTCATTCAAAAAAATAATGTCATTACAATTTTCTGGGACATGGTAAAAGGCTGAATTTATGATGCTTGATGCCAGAAATGGTATTTATTTTCATATAGCATGTGCAGTATAGGTGACTGAGGTATAATAATTACCAAAAAAAATTCCTTGTGAAAAATTGCCTTTTTGGGGGCAATATGAAGAGGATGAGAGGCAAACAAATTATATTTGTAGTATGAGAATGAACTATTTTACCTCACTTAAAAAAATATGCAACTTTCAAACAGCTTCCAAATTGGGATACTGCATCATTAAGCATTTGACATTTGTCCAGTTAAAACTATTGACTCATGCTTTCATTGCTTCCCCCTCAAATTACTACAGTGCCACAGCTGATCTGACTATATTTTCCATTTCTTATAAATAGCCACAAGAAAAGTATTAATTATCCTTGTACGATTTAATGCACCAACTGCCTTAACCTTTCAGGTTTTCTTAAACGCCAGCATAACAAGGCATATCCATGGCAGCAAATGTGATTTATGACAGGAATCTTTAATTTCTGTTTTTAAATATGTTACCCACCGATCTGCATACATTTAAATTTGCCTGCAACACTTTTCTCTGTCTTGAGGCTGTTGTTTAATATTCAAGGATGATTTTTGTCCACATACATTTTGGTCTATGTCACCTCAGATTAAATTATTACTGTTTGCAGCCTTTTCGGAGCAGGCCTCAGGCCCTTATTTACAAGAATCAATGAAACAGTAATGAAAATCCATTTTTCATACTATCAGCTCTGGCCTGCTTTTATTTAGTTAGCTGTGTCTAAGCAAGCAATTCATTTTGTGCAAATGTCATGTGGAGAAAAAAGGATGAGTCGTGAAAGGGTTAATCAAGAAATAAGACCTAAGCCTTCCCCCATATAAAAAGCATCCGTAATGTTAAAATTAAAAAAAAAAGCCCTTCTTAATATATGCAAAGTAATGTATATTGACACATAAGCAAGGCTTTTCATGATGAATATTGAAATATATATGCAAAGCACAGGAAATGTGTAACATGTTATAGATCTTTCAGTGTACATTTAGAGGAAATGAACCATTTATATTCTACAATTTAGTGAATACCTACTGTTTATTGGTACAGAGCACATAGGAGTATATTTGTCTTAGTAATTTATTTAGGTAAATATATTTATTCTTCTAGGGGTTCTTGTGCTTTTCTTGGTTCCATAGTACTAGACATAAATATTTAACAATGCATTGTCTCAAATGTTATTCATGTAATTTATCAGAGAAAACAGTGGAGTTGTAATAACTTTTAAGCCTGCACCTTCTCTTAAACCTGAGATTGATTTAGAATGCAGGAAACTGAGCTGGATTTTCTTCATACTGCTGAGGAGAATTATTTACTAGTTCTAACCGAGATAAGCTAAACTGGTCCAGCCTCCAAAAGATCAAGGTTCATTTACCCCTTTTTGAATCAGCTTTCTAAGCCAATACTTTGGCTATGAAAGAAAAAGTTAGTGAGAGAAGAAAGCATTTAATTATTATGAATATATTTCCCTATATTTGCTGACCTACCCACTTTCCTTTATACATATATGTATACACAGAAATATACATATATATTACCCCTTGTAAGTATTCCTCTTGGGAAATTCTTCTAAATTTTAATGCACTTGGCTATAAGGATGTCAGTTTAAATTACAGCTAAGGTTTTGTAAAAATGACTGTCCACTTCTTAATATCACAAAAGAAAGAAATAGGGATTGAAAGAATTTGGAGTCTTCATCTTTGCTATGGACTTTCTTGGAAATAAATTTTGAAGATCCCAAATCTGCATTTTCCTATCTGTACACTTTTTCTGTTTTATTTGATTTTTAAAAATCTGCTTTTTAATGTTTGGTGATAGGATTTCTAATAGAGGTATAATGTGCAGATCTGAAAGCTAGCTGGTTTGATAGTTCTAATTATCTTTTAAAAGCTGAGAGTAATTTTCTATAGAGCCAAAGCAGAAAATTCCTGCTTCATGGTCCTGAAGCTGCATCTGAACAGTGGATTCAATACTGCCCTTGCTCACATGGGTCAAGGCAAGAACTGGTAATTGGATAGGTCCCTGTAAACCAGTCAGTCATGAAAGTAAAACATTTAGTTGACCTCACTTACCAAAGTCATACTTAGCTCCTCAGGTGTTGTATCTATTACAATGTGCACACAGAATAGGTTTCTATTCCAATATTACAGCCTTATATGTTGAGATTGTAAAGTATAAGAAGAGCACAAACATCCGAATTATCAGAGTCTGAATTATTCTGGAAAATTGATCATTAAAATCTTTTATTGTTGAAGAAACGTAGTTAGCTCAAGTCGGGTAAGAGAAAATTAATTGACTGGTTATTGAGTGGTAGGAAATAAGTTGCTCTTTCTTCATGTCTTTTCTTATAGAATCAGCCCACCGTTGGCTTGCCTTCACAGGCTGGCATTTATAAAAGGTGCTGAGGACTAAAAGTTTCTTGCCAGACATATAAATAGAAAAAATAAAGGTACTGTGCTTTTAAAAACTGCTTTTAATTTCTTAAAATGTTTAAGATAAGGGGAAAAACCCCCAAAAGCTTTGCTTTTAAAGTTTGAAAGCAATCCATTTGGGTTTCATTTATTCCAGCAATCTGCACTGCCTGTCAGTAACCCTATCAAGTTGTGGCCTGTACGATTGTATAGATTTTGCTTATCTTGAGACATAAACTTTCTTATTTACATATCTTTTGAATACATATAATTGCATTACAGATCCAACCTTTATAGGACAAAGAGGTAAGGATTATGACTGCAAGCCAGTCCCTGAATTACAAACTCCTGTTTACAAATGACCAGTAGATCTAAGACCTGTGTTCCATGCTTTCCACTCAGTGTATGATGAGATAGGACTCACTGATTTTACATTTTACATTACATCTACAAAAATTCGGTAAAAACTTGGGAAAATGCCAATGTGATATATTAAGTTTAAAAAGGAAAGAAATTTGCTGTTAGTCTTTCAACTGTGTATCTATTTATGAAATACAGAAGATGGGGTGTTAGAAAAAAGTACACAAAAATTTTAACATTTAATTTCTCTGTTGGATGGGATTTAAGATGACTCTTTTAAATCTTTCTATGTTTTTTTATTTTCTAAATTTCATAGAATGACTAGAAACTAGGTGATATTTCCTAGTTATAATGGGAAAGATATGTTTTTTTTAAAATGAGGTAAAGAAGGGAAACCCCTTTGAGAAGAAGGAGGGCACCCAAAGAGGTCTCGGGACCAACGGCACCTCCGTCCCCTAAACGGGGCATTATCTTTTTCTTCACTTTTCTTTTCAATGGAAAGTATCCCCATAGGATATTTATCTAAATTCAGAAACATTATCTTTTTAAATTCCTCTGAAAAGATTTAGAAGAGACAGTAATAATTAGATAAAAATTATTGCTTCCTTCCTAATACCTAGCTTAGACCAGCTGTGTGAACAAAGGTGTAGTTTGGTGGTGGGGTGCAATCAGGGGGTGAAGGAGGCAAGCACTGTGAAGGGTAGACCTCGGTGTGGGGCCACAGTGAGATGGGATTTAGGATGGAATGAATGTGCTTGGGACCTGACACTGTCACTTTCTCCTTGTGTGAAAGATCACTGAATGCTACTCTTCTTCTATTTCCTCATCTGTAAAATGATAATAATTTTAGTACCTGCATCATGGAGTTGTGGTTACAATGAAATAATATAATACCCATAAGGCATTTATAATTATTCTTGGCACATAGTAAGAGCTTAAAAAAATGTAAGCTATGAAAAGTATATTTCCATGTTAAGTAATCAGCGGAAAGGATTATTTTAAATTGGAGATAGACGCAGAAAGGAAGGTATAAATGTATGATTTTTAAATTGAATATTCCAAAAAGGTATTGAGACAGTTTTGAATCCAAAAAAGAAGGGAGGATGGGGTATAATTATCTTCATTATCCTCCTCATTCTCCTCTTCCCTGAAGTAGCAGGGCCCCTGCTGTCAAGAACCGAGGCTAGTATGATTAGCATTGATTAAATAATATGATTTATATGTGGGCTAGCCTGGGAACCCAATAACTATATTCTATAGAAGGATAAGTTACAAGTGACAAACATCTGATCTACAAATGGATATTTGGAACATACTCATTTATAAATTGACCTTCATATTTTATTGTATGTTATTTGTCACTTACTTAACAAATGCATTTTAACATAGCATTGATACATATTCAACTATAGGCTAGAGAGTCAATAAAGAATAAGGAAACAAGAACCAGAGCATATACTGTAAAAAGAATTCCTCAGATAGATTAAATATTGATTAACACACGTTCTCAATGAGCAAAGGCCAGAAAATATTTATTTTATTGTATTTTTCATCAACCCTAGCTTAGAATTTAGAAAATTAACTAAATTTATGAATATGTTCTATTACATTGTCCATCTTATATAAGCCTGAAACTGGGAAAATATAATAAAATGGAATAACAAATAGCTGTTTATTAGATACCTGAAAATGAATCAGCATCTCACTGATGTATTTAGACAAAAAAATTGGACAAAATATTACAGTGGACATATTTAGTAACCAAAGAGAAGGGGCAAAATTAAAAAAAATTACATTTTTCTTTTTATGAGTACCCTGTTATAGCAAAGAATGTGACAAATATGGACAACAAAAGTAGCTACGATTCTAAGAGAACCAGAGAAGGAATCAATTCATTTCGAGTATATTCAGATTCCATCAATGATTTATGACCATTTATGAAGAAAAAGGAAATATCAATTTCTAAATTTATATTTAATATTTACAAATATGTAAATTAGGCTGTCTCAGAAATGTGTAGCAGATGTCCCTATCTTCTTGATGCTGATGGACTGCCTAGGTATTACTTTAAAATGATAGATTGGCAATGAGAATATTATTTTCTACTCTATTTCATCATATTCATTTGGAAGCATTAATTCTTTTAAAGAAGATTATACATGCAATCCAATCTTGACAGCCTGGCTCTGTGTAATGGGATGTTCTATTTAAATGTGAGGACATATTGATCTCATTCTGAAGTATCTATCCAGTATCTATCAAGAGGATAAAGTTTGAACATTTTCCATGGTGGGTCCTGTTCCAAAATTTTTGAAATTGAATATGCTATATA
Organism: Tapirus indicus; assembly: GCA_031878705.1. Taxonomy (NCBI): domain Eukaryota; kingdom Metazoa; phylum Chordata; class Mammalia; order Perissodactyla; family Tapiridae; genus Tapirus; species Tapirus indicus. The sequence goes on from CM062926.1 coordinate 61,574,432, forward strand.
GAAAAAAATATAGTAGCTTTTCACTTCGTGATTTGGAGTATATTTAAGCAAAGAAAAGAACATTGAAGGAAGTTGTGATATTTCTTTACACAGGGTCTTTTAGCAGGAGGATAGAACACTTACCTCAAGGGAAAAGTAACCAAAGGGCCCGATTCTCCAGTATTTTGAAAAGTGGAGCATTTTGCTCAGGGCTCTGGGCCACAAACTGTCACAATCTCCACAAGGTTCCAATTTATGGCAGTGTCCCTTCACATATACCATTTCTGAGCACTCATGAAAATGATTTGAACTAAGTAAATCAATTTACTTTAAGATTTTGGATTTGTCTTGACTATTTTAAATTTGGTTTGCTGAAGTGTTCCCACTAAATTATTTTTATTTTTCATATCCATGTGTAAAAAAATGGAAAACATTCCTTTAATATCCATTCAAAGGAGAGTACATTTTACACAGAAAGAGAGTGGAATATTTTAACAAAATAAAAATTGACCATAACCAATGGCTGAAATCAAGAAGAAATATTATTTTGGTGTATGTGGTGTGTGTGTACAATATATTGTATATTCCAAACCAAAAGCTAAGAAAAATTTAGAGTGCTACATAAAGCATAAATAACATTGAATAGCAAAGGTTGTTTATTTAAATGTTCTACATTAAAGTGCTTTAGGCTAGTAGAATTCTTCCAGTACAGTTTGGATTACATTTTATATATGAATATCAAGTGTAATAGTTGGTAATCATAAAATATTATATTTGACTAATTAAAAATATTTTCATTTTCAAACAAAAAATAATGACCAATATGCACAGATTTCTCTATATTTTTAACAGAAATGAATTCAATAAAATTTTGAGCTTTGATTATATGTGGTGAACAAATATCAAAAAACAATTTAAAGAGGCTGGCCTGGTGGTGTAGCCGTTAAGTTCGTGCACTCTGTCGGCAGCCAGGGGTTCATAGGTTCTGATCCCCTGCGTGGGCTGACACTCTGTTTGTCAAGCCATGCTGTGGTGTTGTCCCACATAAAGTAGAGAAGATGGGCATGGATGTTAGCCCAGGGCCAGTCTTCCTCAGCAAAAAAGAGGAGGATTGGCAACAGGTGTTAGCTCAGGGCTAATCTTACAGACACGCACAGATTAAAAATACTTATTAGCAATTTTCTGTTTGGGCTATACTAATGGTTATATTAAAGAGTAACACTTATTCTTGAATGTATATTGCAATTATATTAGCTAGTGTCCAGATACTAGTAGTGTTAGTGAAGATTCCATAAAATCAGAGACAAAAATCCCATGCTTAACAGGACCTAGAATATGAATCTGGAATATCTAATTACCAATACAATGGATTTGAGAGTATAAGTATAAAATATGCATGTCTGTGTGCTTAAATGAGATGTTTGCTTAGAGGTTTCACTTAAAACTAAAATAAACACAGAGTAATGATTAAAGAATAAGAGCTAGAAATCATGCTATATATTTTGCTAATATTGACTATTATTAGTAAAATTTTAAATTAGAATGCAATTATTCAGATTACTGAGATTACAGTGGATTTACTGCCATGATACAAAAAGGTGAAAAGAAAATACTGTCTTAGAAATGAATGTATATCCATTTAATATTCACAGGAAGTCAAATGATTTTCCTAAAAATTGCTTCCACTCATTTTTATATTATTTTCCATTATATATGAAACAAATTACTTCTTTCTGACAAACTTGTGACTTTCTGCACATGATATATTTTTTAAGAGGTATGCACTACACTTTTCTTCCTAGAAAAAGAGTTAGTCTTTTTATTAATTGCTATCAACTGGAACCAAAAAGTCAAAAGGAACTAATTACTAAATAACAGAAATTAGAAATGGGATAAATTTTCACTTATCTTGCTTAACAATGAAGAACAGATAGTTCAAAATATATACTCACACAATAGTCATTTCTGCTTGTATATGGAATGCATTATTAAAATCAATTTGAATCACATGGCTAATGGCTGAAGGAGTTGGCCCAAATCCATTCTGAACGACAGTGGGAAATCAGCCTGGGAGTCAATTTACAGAATATTCCCTCTCATTCAAGTGAATGTTTCCGTGGAAAGGTTGAAAGCTGCAAAATGTACTTGGTGAATGACTCTAAGTAATCAAAAGGTCAGAATCAATTTGGAACCTCTTCCTCAAGGACCCATGCAAGGCAATCTGGAAATAAGTAAAAAGGACTATTTGTACTAGTTAGTGATTATGGATACTTTCAAAATAATATGTTATAATAAAATATTCACAAATTATAGTTTACATGTCATCTTTTCTGTATATTTTGAAAAAATTTTCTAAAGAGGTAGGTCTCACATCCCCTTCTTCATCTACCTATACTGCACTGCCTTCAAATCTTGGCTGTCCCTCCCAACTTCTTAAGTCATTGTTGGCTTCACGGCTGCTCACCCTCTGGAATTCCAGGATTCATAGTATTTTTTGGTTCACGGTGGTCCCTGCTGTACTTGCCTTAGCAGAAGCATCCTGTAGGTAAGGCCACTTTTTTCATACTGATTCTTTCATTTTGGCCAATAGTACAAGACAGAAAAAATACTTTGTTGAACAATTAGGAGAAAATAGAGGAAATGACAATATTGAAAACTTCTGGTTAGACTCAAAGACTAAAGAAAACACACCTCTCTCTTTCTCTCTCTGTCTCTCTCTCATACACAGACATGCACACACATGCTCAAACACAGGTGGTTGCCGTGTTACACATGTTCTGTGCTTCTAGATCCGTTCTCTACCTTTCTACATCCTGTTCTGTTTTGTGCTCTGGAAAGCTGGGTTGTAAGAACTGACTCTACAAGATCCTTTTCCCTTTGGCTTCTCGTTCAGTTTTGCCAAGAAGTGATAAAAGGATTTGTTTGTAAAGTGGAAAGAAAATGAGGTGAGGATATATATTCCACTGGCTCCCACCACAGGTCATCCCTCTCCCAAAGGTCATATACCCTGTTAAGTGGCCTGCTCCATTGAGTGATAATCTCAGGGTACCCCTGTTTATTCCCACCACTTGCCCCTTCAATCTATAGGGTGGTAATACTTTCTTATTCTTGTTAGTCTTGGCAAAATGCATCATCTTTCTTTTTTCCTTAGACCCCACCCACTACTTTAAAAATAATTCTTTTATTAAACCTGCCTCAATTGCAAGCCAGGAACCTGACTGAGTAGTACCTTCATTAACAGACCCCTGTTTCTGACCTTGGTTTTTTTCTGGAGCCTTACTTTCTTTCGATCTCTCCTAAGAGAGCACCCCTTTCAATTTTCTTCAAGTAAATACAACCCTCTGCTCTCAAAGATGCTACCTAAAGAATCTGGCCCCTCCCACATATTACACAGTAATTCTCAGCAGTATATTTCTGAATGGTTGATGTATTTAGTCCAGAATATGGCCCCTCTTTGTATTTGCTAACTTCTAGATTCTCGCAGGGAGTTTTTCGAACAGAACACATCTCCAAAGGGCAAACAATGGTTCTCCAAGATAATAAAATAAAAATCTCTATAACAGATCAACAATTGCTTAAAGGCAAGGAATTGATAAGACTACTTGTCTTTGATAGATCTGGCTCTATACTCTTTTCCAGAATGTTGTTCCTTTTCCTTTTCTTGTCTTCCAATTTCCAAACAAGGTCTCAGGGCTTACCATACATAAGAAATGGGGTTCATAATAAAGCTTTCCTAAAAAATATCATGTCCATCCCTGATTAAATTATTTTTTTCCCTTGAGCAAAAATAAATTCAAACAACTGGACTTCCACGTGTAAAAAAGTGAATCTAGACACAGACATTACAGCCATCACAAAAATTAACTCAAATTGAATCATAGACCTAAATATAAAATCCAAAACTATAAAATTCCTGGAAGATAACATATGAAAAAATCTAGATGAACATGGGAATCAGGATGACTGTTTAGATGCAATATCAAAAGTGCTATTCATGAAAGAAATCCTTGATAAGCTGTGTTCACTAAAATTAAAAACTTCTTCTCTGCAAAAGACACTGGCAGGAGCATAAGAAGACAAACCACAGAGTATAGAAAATACTTGCAAAAGACGTATCTGATAAAGGACTGTTGTATACAAAGAGCTCTTAAAGTTCAACAATAAGAGAACAAACAACTTTAAAAATAAGCAAAAGAACTGAACAGATACTCCACCATTGAAGATATATAGATGGCAAATAAGCATATGAAAAGTGCTCAACATCGTACATCATTAGTGAATTGCGAATTAAAGCAAGAATGAGATACCACTGCACACCTATTCACCTGGTCAAAATCCAAAACACCGATAACACCAAATGCTAGCAAGAATGTGAAACAACAGAAAATCACATCCATTGCTGATGGAAATGCAAAATGATATAGCAACTTTAGAAGAGGGTTTGGCAGTTTCTTACAAAACAACATACTTTTACTATACAATTCAGAAGTCATGCTCCTTGGTATTTACCCAAATGAAATGAAAACATGTCCACACAAAACCTACACATGAATGTTTATAGCAGCTTTATTTATAATTGCCAAAACTTGAATGTAACCAAGATGTCCTTTAGTGGGTAAATGGATATATACATTTAGACAATGAAATAATATTCAGTGCTAAAAAGAAATGATCTATCAAGCTATGAAAAGACATGGAAAAACCTTAAATGCATATTTAGATGAAAGATGCTAATTTAAAGGCTACATACTATATGACTCCAACTATATGACATTCCGGAAAAGGCAGAACTATGGACACAGTGGAAAGATCAGTGGTTACCAGGGGTTAGAGGGGAGGGAAGGATGAATAGGTGGAGCACAGAAGATTTTAAGGCAGTGAAACTAATTTTACGATACTATAACGTTGGATATACATCATTATACATTTGTCAAAACCAATAGAATGTGCAACACAGACAGTGATCCCTAATGCAAACTATGAATTTGTGATGATAATGATGTGAGAAAGCAGAGTCATAGATTGTAACAAATTGACCACTCTGGTGCCGGATATTGATAGTAGAGGAGGCAGTGCACATGCTGGGACAGGAGGTATATGGGAAATCTCTGTACCTTCTGCTCAATTTTGCTGTGAACCTAAAACTGCTCCAGAAGATAAAGTCTATGTAAACAATAACAAAAAAGTAAATTTGTAGTCAGGGTTTTCAGTTCTATTCCCACCCTTATCCACATCAAAACTTAATAAGTATGTGGAAGCACTATAGAGAAGTTATCTTCTGTTTTGCACAGAGATTGCCCCCACCCCATACAACATTGCTCTCTTATTCAAGGGTTGAATATCATGGATTTGTTATTCCTATTAACTAAACTCATAAACATGTAGAATAATGTCAGATAATTCACATTTCATCCAGTAATTTAGTGGGCCATAATCTATAGGAAGTTGATAAATAATTTTGCCATTGTTTTACCATTGAAGGAGCTATGGCAACAAAAATTTTTTAAAGCCTGTGTGACTAAAATGGAAAATTAGACCTGGAAATAGGATGAGTCTTTAGAATTCCATATCTCTCAAAATATGTGAAAAAAACATACTATCACAGAACTAACTTATCCTTCTTTAAATTTTATTAAATAACATATGGATGCTGTCTACATTCCAGTGATATCATTTTTTAAGCTGTTAACTTGAATTGGATCAATGTTTGTTTCTTTAGAGATTCCTACTATGACTTTCCTCACTGCAAGCTTTTTACAAAATATTTTTATGTATGTAATTTCGTTTCAGCTTCAACCTAGTGAAGTAGAAATGACCATTGATGTTTTCTTATCATCTAGCCTTAGTCACCGTGGTGTGTTGATTCTACCCAAGAAGTGACTCTCAAATCTTTCCCTTCTTGTTACCTTTTCTTAACCAGTTTTCCTGTCCCAGTCATTTCCTCCACACTAATACTAAATTTACTTCTGAGATTATAAATCTCTGTGTGTGTTTGTGATTTCCATGTTAAAAACAGACAAAGAGAAGACTGGTATCCCATTTCCCACAAGAAAAAAATCCAAATTCCTTTGCATGTTTTTGAGAATCTTCAGAATGTAGTCTTAACCTACCTTTCCAGTCACGCTTCCCACTACTACCCCATTCCTTAACCTGTAAACTTTATTTCCAAACCACAGCCTTAAGACACCATGTGTTTTGCATTTCCATGTCTTAAATATGCTCTCCCTTGTTGCTAAAACATCCTTCCTCTTGCTCCTGGTGAAAGTAAATTCATCATCTAAAGCCTGGCTAATTTCATTTGATCTGGAAGTCTTACCAGCTTTGACACTCCTGGAGAGAACTGGTAGCTCCAGCTCTCCTAGATATTTATGCATACCTATCAAATGTAAATCAGTCTACTTCACTAGACTGAAGTTTCCTAGAGGAATTATTCATTTATGCAAAGCACAAGTAGACACAAGATACATACTTCCTGGAAGAAAGAAGAGATAAATGAATAGTTCTCCATCTTTCAAACTAAGGCTTAGAGAGGATAAGTGACTGGACAACATAGCTAGAAAATGAATTAGTCAGGAAGATGACATGGGTGTTTCAGGATTCCACTATTCTTTCTATAGAAATTACAGGGGAAACTTTTTCAAAATATAGATGCCATACCTCAGGCCAGACCCAAAGTATCAGTGTCTCTGAGCCCCGCACTGGGATATACATGCTTCCAAGGCAGCGCAGGTGAATGGTGTCTGCAGCAAGACTTGAGAACCACTCTTAATTGTGCCACATCACACCCACATCCATATGCAGAAACATAGTTGCTGGCGCTACAGACCCTGAATTCTTGTGACAATATTCCTAGAATTCCAGACTCTGGTTCAGGAGGAGGAGATTGAGGGGGGTGGGGCTGGAGTGGGGAGAAGAAGAGGAATGGATGGTGCAGAAGGGAAGGGATACTGAAATCATGCTTGCCAGGGAAGGTGGTATGTGGCCACTCACCCTTTGCAGGGAAGTCAGGAATATTGTGAGACAGAGGGAATAAGCCAGGCTACCAGAGAGCTGCTGATATAAGAGACAGACACATCAAGACAGGAGAAAATTTGCCCAAAAATTACAGAAAAGAATGCCTACCATTTATTCAAGCTGAGATAACTTCTAATACTCCCCCAACCCATCACCTTTTTGAAAGGGCACATAATTTGAATGAGCCAAGGATATAAAATCATCCAAAACTCATCTTCATTTTTTAACTTTTGCCACATCCCTTGAAAAGGACATTCTGTGCCTTCAGAATAGTGAGAGAATCGTATTTAGAAAGTAAGGGGGAAAAACGATCTGTAAGTAGCGATTGTATCTCCAAATATACACTTGCTTTTCACTGTGTGCAATGAGGTTTTTTTGTTTGTATGTTTTGCCACCAAAGACTTAATAATAAGACACTCAATAAATTCTTTGTTGAATCAGCCCAAATTCCAAATCAGTTTACTAATCCTTGCTCTGCTGTCATTGATTACATATGAGTTCCCTAGTATCCTAAGTCATAAACAATTTTATTTTCTTTCTCCTATTTTTCTGCCTACCTACCCTTTGCCCTGACCTACCAGGTGCCACATTCTGTATGGGTGCCACCAGCAAGTCATTTATGTGGAGGGGCGGTGCTTTGCCCCCTATTGGCCTGCAAAAAATGATCCCCTCTGTGATTCTCTTGTTTTGCTCTGGTCCCCAGATTCTTCGCCCTAGAGAAAATTGCTGGTGGTGAGCTAAGAACCCCAAATAGATTCAACAGCAGTGCTGCATGATCTTTTCATTATCTCAGGGTTGTCTTTTCAGATGCTCTGTTTCATTTCTATGTTGTTGAGAAGTTTGAAAGCTCCTAAGTCTAATGAGCATTAAAATCCTCAGGAGTAACTCTTCTCTTCCCATCCGCTAGTTCTGTGTTCTTGCAGAGTTCACTTCCCCTTTAATCTTGGGGCCTCATTAGTTACTTTTATTCTGGGATAAAGGGTTGAATTTTACAGAATGGAAGCTCTCACTCTGAAAATACCGACAGTTCCTCTGTCATTGTGGCTGCATATGGTGGTTACTCAATTTGTCCAAAGATTTAGTATCAAAGGTAAACTTATTTTTCTAAGGTACATCCAGCTGATCATTTTTCATTCCATAAATATTTATGTAAAAGATTCAAGAGTCAGGAAGAACCTCAGATAATCATATTAGTGTTTGTGGGAATAATTAATGGAAGGCAATAAATGTTTGCATATATATTATACATACAGTGAAAGAGAGAGATAGACAGAAACAGAGACAGATGGAGAGACAGAGAAGGAGAAAGAATGGGAGTCTAGGTTAGGGTAACTCTCAAAGTCTATTTCATTTATCCTCTGAAGAAACAGTGCATTAGAATTTCAGCAACATATACAGAGCCTAATGTGAGACCTTTGGGAAGGATGCTTTAGAGGCACTAAAAGATTATCTCTGACATTGAAAATGTCTGGTCTCTTGTCCTTGCCTTTTAGACCCTCTGTCTTCAAAGGCGTCGCCTCTAGAAGGACTGACTGCAGTGATATACTTATAGCTCCATTTGCAGACTTTCTTATAGGTTCATAAATGGAGACTAGAAGGAGGAGGGAAAGGAATAAAATTTAATAACTGAATAAAAATGTAAATAAAGATTTGCCTAAAATTACTTGTCCAAGAAATAATTCTCCCTCCCCCTTAAGCTAATACTTTGATAAGCTCAGTACAGTGATCCTGATTTGGAGCGTGACCTTTGAAAATGCTCTCCAGCTTGATTAAAGATGTATTAAATTTGTTTAAATAAACCTCGTTGTAATGGCACATCATTTGTAAGAAGCTATTAGGGGGCTGGAAACTGTGCTGCTGTATTTGCATGAAAATGTGCCCTGCTCGAATTGAGGATCTCTCCTGAATTAACTGCAAAGGGAAAGTGACACTTTCATAATTTTTTCTGACAAAAAAAAAAAAAAAGAAAGAAAGGAAAACTTTATGCAAAGCTCTGCAAGAGGGGAGTACTACATGTCAATAACAGAGCCATGCATGTAGTCGGTGCTCTCAGTCTGCCCAGCGTTCTTGCTGTTCTCAAGGTGTTTATTTCAATGCAATCAATGATATTTATCAGCCAATTACTTTGCTCCCAGAGTGGCTTCATCTTTGAGTCTGTGTGTGTGAGCACATGAATTGTTTGAGAGTAACCAGATCCACCAGGATGCTCAAAAGAAAGCTATATTCTCATGTCTTGAAATTCCATAACTGGAATACCCTCCCTGGATTCAATTTTGGTGTGGTCTCTGCAAGGGTGTTGCTATCTGGGTTTTGGAGAAACTTAGGCACCCGTAATGCCTCCACCAAACACTCCCAAAAGAAGTATATAGTTGCCAGGTGTGCTGTAATTCTTGCCAAAGACTCCCAAATGAGCCGCCACTCTGATGAAAAAGGGTCTTTCCTTTAAATCAAGTATTAAATTAAAACCTTTCACATCTTCTTGTAAGAGTCAGGGTCCTAGATGATCTATATTTTGCAGGAACTCTGGCCTCTTTCTAAGTCACCATTTTCCTATTGTCAGGTACAAAGATGCCCATTTTTAACTTTGCTTCTTCCTGATCAGTCCTTCTATTTCACTGTTGAAAATTTCCAATTTGATCTGTTTGCTGAGAATTGCCACCATCTATCCAGTATAGGGAGTTGTTTTGCCGAGGTGCATAATGACCAGTTCTCTATGACGCACGTGGAGGCGCCAAGGAAACACCATGCGGCTCCCCACCGCACGGAAGCGGCTACTCTGTTCCAGGCATTATGCTAAGAGTTTTGCATTTTTTTTTTTGATTCTTAAAATAGCCCCATGATTAGGTAATATTCCCATAATTATAGGTTGACAGACCGAGGCCCAGAGACTGGCCTGAAATCACATAATTAGCAAGTGGTGAAGCTGGATTTTCAGCTTAAGTGTGTCTGACTCCAGGCCATTTTATTATACTAACTTTGACTCGAATTTACCATCTGGAGATAAGTTAAAGGACCCGGCTATGAAGCATGGTTGGTAACCGTGATTAAAACCCCAGATTCAGAGACACATATGAGTATGTCCGCAACAAGATAAACTATTCTTGTTACAGGACAATTCGATCCTGGCCAGTAATGTTTAGGGAGGAAGCATTGTTTGTTTGTGACAAATCATTTAGAACCTCTCTTTCTTTGCTTTTTTAAAATTTTCTTTGAGGCTGTGGCATTTTCTGTTAAATAATTTTAGATAGTACATTTTCAACATTGAAAATTATTTTTATAAAAGAGCCTAACGGGATGTGAGATTAAATATGGTAACCAAATTGAGTTATATTTTTGAACGTGAACTTGTGACTTCTTAAGTAACAATGTTTTTTTGCTAAGTTGGCAAAAAGGCAATCCCAAAAAGTTTAGGGCAATGGAAACATGTTTAGAGTCAGTACTTAGTTTTCTTAACTGACACTTTCAAGGGGATAAAGCAAAGTGAAAGGAAGGGAAGATAATTCAGGGAGGGTTCCCCAGACGACTAGAAAATGCATAAATTATTGAGAGGAGGTCAAAGCGTGTTTGAGATAATTTCTCTTTTTATTATTATTATTTTTCTACCAATGTCCATACGAAATTTTAAAATGAGAACATTTTTGAATTAGAAATTCTTTAGAACATTATGAGTCCGAAACTCTCATTCAATCAAAAAAAAAAAAAAGACAAAATAAACTAAAAACTGACTCAAAGTTATGGAAAGGAAATTGCTAGTGGCAACATGGTTAGTTAATGCCATAGTTAAAAGTAGCTTCCTGACCTGCAACTCTTCCTTCTTTTCTTTCTACTACATGACTCAGTCTCAGCCAGAACAGGTCTTAGATTTGATGTCTTCAAACCTAAGAAGGCCTTCAGAGAAAAGTGTCATGTCAACTTCGTAGATTTTTTGTATTCTTTGTTTTTCATTCAAAATCTACTTTTACATTTTTTCTCCAGATTTGACACAGAAAAAGGCACAAAATAGTGAATGCGCAGGAAAATTGGGAAGTAGTAAAGCTATGATTTCTAAAATGGATTCTAAGTTTCTGTTATCTTTGGTTCAAAGAACTACTTGCTCCTGTTCACAATCTACATCACCTTGAATCTCTGAAGTTCCACTGCCACACTATTTTTTAACATTTTCCATAAGCGGCATTTAACATTAAGATAGTGAACAAAGGCACTTCTTTATTACCTGTCCAAGTGGGGGACAAGAGCTACCCATGCTGCTTTTAGGTCTGTGGAGGCCCATGCACGGGGACCTACTCTTTGCCAGAGATCTATGTATATCTTTATTTATTTTGCTAGAAACAGAGCAAAAGGGACATCTCTCTGAAACTTTTGCAGAGGGGCCCAGAATTTAAAATAATGCTCCTGCCTTCTAGTGCTTTTTTCCTCCTCATTTCCTTTTAGTTTTTAATTTAGCATTCCCAGCTGAGATACTTGAGCAGATAGAAGCAACCCAGCTCCAGGCTAATTGGTTCATCATGAACTTTATGATAATTTTCATTCTGGATTTTGATTAGGTCAGTATGGGGACTACTTTGGTCAAAGCTTGTAATGATCTGCCTATTAACTCTGAAATAGGGTCTTTGACTGTACTCATCTTATTAGATATCTCAGCTGCCTTTAACTCTGCTAACCATGAAATATTACCGAACTATCTTAATGTCCCATGCTGGATTCTAATATTTTCCATATTAGTTTTAGCCTTATTCAACTCAATTTGTTACTTTCATTGGAAGTTCTAAATGTTGTTGATGGGCAGATGACATATTGTTTCTGCTTAAGAATCATTTGTAGGATCAGCTCTACACATATATCTAGTGTAGTGAAGTGTGTCACTGTTTCTGAGTCAGTCAGACATGGTTGCATTTGCAGCTCCACCACTTGCTAAATTCTCTAACTGGTGACTAAATTAGTCATCCTCTTTTTGCCTCAGTGGTTCCAAGTGTGGTCCTGAAAAATAGTTAATATGACACGTCTCTAATGCATAGCACAGTGTTTTGCATACAGGAAAAGTTCAATTAATGCTGCTCCCATTACTCTTGTGGTAGGGCTATCAAAGTAATTTAAAACTCATTGAAATGTAGATTTAGAATATAACATGGAGAAGACGGCAATTATTCAGGATTTAAACTAGAACAACTTTGATTGTTTTCTTGATTTTCAGACAACTGTATTTGGGGAAGTGGAAGGATTAAGTGAGTTGATTCTATTCTCACTTTCACTTTGTGTGTCTGACATTTTATTAGGTTTTGGTTAATTCTATCTTGCCCTTGATTGGTATTGATTTCTATGAAAGTACATTACAGAGGGGTGACACTTTCTTTGTTCACATTTTGTTGACTCAGATTCCTTTACAATTTATTTGTTACAATTTTAAGTTCATTTTGGATTATAAATATTGTAATCTATTTCAAACCACTGCTTCCACTCCAAGTTCTTATTTTCCTCCTCTTTAATATTCAATTACTTTAACCATTTGGAAACTTGTTTTTTAAGGCCTGATGTAATTTAATTTGGAATCTCTGATATTGTTTCCCCTTTACCTGCCATGATTTAAAGTTTAGACGTGAGTGAATTTTACTCTCAAAAGGCTATGAACTGCAGACAGAAGTGCTTTTACACAACCAAAGTGAAAATTTGAGATGTGGTTTTCCAAAAGTGGATGTCTATAGGAAAATAATCTGCTTATTTTAAATTATCTGGATAAATAATCAACATTTTTTTAAAGCCACTGTTTTTCATATATACATGATTTTGATCCTAACTCTTTATATTGCACCCTATTATGTATTAGCTTCAACTAATTAACCTCTAATTATACATACAGTTTTATACATATACACAGTATATATATAGTTCTTGTGTTTCTACATTGACTCTTTACCTGAAAAGGAAAAGAATAAAGATTTTCAGCTGTGTATTAATGTCACAAGCAAAGATTTAATTGTATTTAACATTTATTTATTGTTTTTTTTGATTAAAAACAAATTAAATCTTCAATCATATTTATGGAGATTTATCAGCTATGTAGTGAGCCATGGTTCTATAGATAGGTGATTTTTATACAAAGGTTAAGTAGAAAACAATCTGGAAGCTACTGTCAATCTACAACAGAATCTCAGCCATAAATTGTCAAATTGGACATTCTTCTTTTCTTTCCAAGGCCATTTACTTAAAATAATTTGGCCCTGGCTGATTTTGGTAATTCAGAAGAATCACAGACTACAAATTAGATATCTTGTTTTTTCCACATGCCGAGAATTGTTCCCTTCAGAATTGTGGGTAGTTGTATTTTAGACTCTTTTTAAGAGGATTTTTCTAAAAATATATTTTTGATATTTTACTTAGAGATCACTCAGTTACAAAAGACAATTTTAATTTTCTAATTGTAAGAGACCATAAGCTTATGTGAAAGAGTGCTGCTGTCTGAGGGAAGTTGAGGGTCCTGCCTGCTCAGAACTGCTGTGGCTGCCCTTTCAGGGAGATATTGTCAATGCATCCGAGAGGGAGCTGCCTCACTTTTGGGCAAGTTCCTACAGGTGGGGTCAATGTATTTGAGGAGGTTGTGTGGTGTGGTAGGCTTAGAAACTTGAGGTAATCTACCTCATTGGGCTGGCTAACTGACCTTCTCCAGCTAGTGTATAAATCAGACTCCAAATTTATTCATTCACATCCTGGGCTAATTACCTTCTTGGGGCTAGAACACTCATGTTTGCTCCCAGGAATGGCCCTTTAATCAGAGCAATCAAGAAACCAAATTAGTATTCAGAAAATTATTCTTGAGCATGGAAAAGGAGCACTGGGAAAGGAGGAATCTTGAACCCATTCCTTGGAAGACATGTTCCAGATCTAATAATATTCTTTTTCATGTGAGACTGAATAAGAGTGACTCAACCTAAAATTACTGTTTTTATTTTGACCTTTTCTAATATGTATTTTTTAAAAATTAAAAAATTAAATCTAATCTACTTCATCAATTTTGCTAGGATTATCAAATCTAAGCTATCAGTTTTAAATCATACCATTACTGTAACCTAGGATAAATTGTAGAAGTCCCAATTTCAGAGATGTTATTGTTTTTTAAAGCTATTCATAGAATTAATAAAATATGAGTAATAGTGTTGATTACTGTTTTAGTCAGTTCGGACTGCTATAGCAAAGTACCATAGAGTGGATGGCTTATGAACAACAAAAATTTATTTCTCACAGTTTGGAGGCTGGGAAGCCCAAGATCAAGGTGCCAGCAGATTCAGCGTCCGGTGAGAACCCACTTCCTGGTTCGTAGACAGCTTCTGGTTGTGTTCTCACATGGCAGAAGCGGAGAGGAGCTCTTTGGGGTCTCTTAATGGGGACTAATCCTATTCAAAGGACTTGACTCTTATGACCTAATCATCTCCCAAAGGCTCCACTTCCAGATACCATCACCTTAGGGACTAAGTTTCAACATACGAATTTCGGAGGGACACAAACATTCAGTCTAAAGCAAAGAGGTAACAATATTTTCTTTTATTGTCAATTCTAGAATAGACGTGGAGGTTTACTGTATTTAATCTGGAAGAACAACTTGTCATTTAAGACGTCTTTGGTACATATGCAAACTCAGTCATTATACATTGATTCACATAAACAGGTTTTCCCACCGGCCTACTACCAGGCCTGAAATTTTCTTTCATTATTGCTTTTCATGTTTTTCTTGGTAGAAGCAATATAAATTAGACCATTGCTCCTATTTAAACATTATGTTAGTGATTAAATTCTCTGATAAGCCATATCACAGAACTGGAGAAGCAGTTATAGAGGATCTAAAGTTTGAATTTTGGTTATACTATTATCTATGTTGAAGTACTTAATTTCTTTTTCAATACAGATCATAGCAGCATTAACCCATGTTGTCATGTAGATTTAAAGGGATGGTGCATACACAGCGGCTCGTAAAACATCTGACATGTGGCAGGTGAGCTACGACTGATACCTCTCTGTTCCAGCTCCACTTAAACCCCACCTCAACTTCTCCTCTAACCTTTCCCTTCCACACATGATTTTAAGACAATGTGACACAGGATAAATAGATCTGTATTGAAAATTTTTATTAAAATTTGGGGCATATTCAGAGTCCCCGTGTCAGTTCTGGTCTTCTTTGCTGTCTCATGAATATTATTGAAATTTCCCTCTCGTTCTCCTCTGTAACAATTGTTTATTGTCTCCTGTTTATGAGTGTATTGTATGTTCCTCTTCTTCCTCCTGCCCATTAGCCCTCCTGTTTTCTAGACTCTTCAATGTCAAAATGTCCTATCAATATCCCCACTTCTCTATTTTCATCCACAGTTAAGCTTTGTAACTGCAGTTTCTTCTTGTATACTCTCCACCTCTTCCCTGTCCTTTTCTCACAGTATTACAGTATAATATTCCCTACAAATCATTCCACTGCAGTTGGCATCATCAAAACCATTGTCCAAAGGGCTCTTTTCTTTATCTTCTTTAGCTTTTCAATTGTATCAGCTACTCCTGTTATGAAAACATACCCTCTCTTGGTCTTGATATCTCCATTCTCTCGCAAAATAGTTTTAAGGGATCCTTTTGTCCCTTGCTCCATTCTTGATGGTCACTAGTGCTCCGTCTTCAGGTCTTTCACTTTCTACTCTTCACATTGTCCTTAGGCAATCCATTCCCACAGCTGCATTGTATATCTCCAATGGAAACCTTTCCACTGATCTCCAGAATATACCCATCTCCCATCTCCTCCTGGAAGTCTTAGAGACACCTTATATGCCAGGTATTTAAAACTGATCTCATCACCTTTCCCTTTAATCTCACTACTCTTCTTTAATCTCTTATTTCAAACTGCACCATTACTGAAAACAGAAATCTAAAGGTCTTGCAGGACTTCCCCCACAACCTTAGAATCTATCTACATTGATTCTAATACATTAGAAGTAGTTCATTTTCTTGAATCCCTTCCCTTCTCTTCCCCATGCCAGCTTAGTTCCTTCTCTCATAATTACTCAGTGGTCTGTAACCAGGAGGTAATCTGCAATCAGGAGGTAATATTTGCTTACCTCCCCTGCAGCCCCTTGTCCTTCCTCCTACAGCTGCCCTTTGTTTTTATTTGAGGGTTTGCCACTTCACACCCTTCTTCTATGTTGTCTGTCTAGTGTACCAACTGGGTTTCAAGGGTGAAGCTAAGCCAATCAATTTCTCTTGGGGGTAAATAACCTAAGCAAGTCCGATAAGAAGAACGTCTGGACTTTTACAGGAACGACAAGAAAAGAGGCTCATTTTTCCTACTGGGAAGTTGTAGTCTGGGAAGTCTGGGAAGTCTGGGACGATGTAGCACAGGAGTGTAGCAGTCATTGTGCCGCTATGAACCTAAGAACAAAGCCAGCATAGAGAAAGAAAAACTAAGAAACTGTTTCTTGATATCACTTAATTTTTCATTTAAAAGGAACTGTACGTTTACTTTTTTTATTAAGTAATTTTAGATTATTTATTATGAATTATTATTAGTAGTAGTAGGAGTAGTGGTACCTAAAATGTACTTAATTGAAATATTTATTAACTATGTCTGATTTTGTCAACTCACCTCTACATTCACAGAACAAAAAGCAAAAATGCATATGCATGCATAATTTATTTTTCGTTTCTTAATTTTAGCTAAATTACTATTAAGTTATTATAGTCATAATTTTTATATAATTGTAATTCTAATGGCAGTGTTGATGTAAAGTATAAAAAATAAAATGCAATCACATTCACTGTGTATAAAATTTGTATATAATTTTATAAAATTCTTAAAAAGGAAATAAAAAAAGTTAGATTTTCAATGTTTTAAAAAATATTTTTATCCTTAAACAGTCAAAATCATCTATTAAAATTAAAAGTCAAATATCAATTGGTAATTACAATTACCAAATATAAGTGTAATTATTTAAATGAAATGAAAAATTTTAATTTAAATTTTGAAAGTTTTATTAAATCTTATTAAACACTTTTATACAAATAAAACTATCACCGTTCTTCTATTCTGTGTTCACCTAATCCAGATGTAAAAAAGTGTTACCATGCATTACCATGTTATATGTGGACCTACATAGAAAAAAATTAACTATGATTGTTTAACATTGAAAAATACTCCTCAGCTATCAGGAGCAACTGTCACAAATACTGTGCTAATTCATGAATATCTCCAGAACTTCAAATTAGAACATGAAAAGAAGCACAACAATGGACTCTTGATATTCCTGGGAATTGATACTTTGTACAAAATTTTATTGCATGCATGCTCTCTGAGAGGAAGAATTTGACAAGTTAATTAATTTGTCTTTCCTCCTAAGAAGTGCTTCCACTGCTCATTTTCTTTACTCTCTGAAGCACTGTCCCTCTCTGGTATCAGCAGAAGCAAACCTGTCACATCATCATGACATTCAGATGCAATTGTCCTTTATTCCAAGGACACAAGGGAAGAGATGTGGAAGAGGATTTCCTTGAGGCCAGAATGGTGTGAGCATGACAACGACAATGGTGTGCCAGAGGCGCTCATCTGTAATTTAATACATTTATTTGTTTTGTGTTTCTGATGTGTGAGGTCATCTAAAGTGTGGAGCTTCTTACGTCCAGGTCTGAAGATATCACCTGCTCTTGTCCTAACGTACTCCATTCCCCACAAGACAACCTCTCCCATTAATGGCTCCCCACTGTCCACTGGAAAAAAAAAAATCTGTAGATGACATTCAAACCTAAGGCCATGACCAAATATGTTTACTTCTTTAGGTTCATTTAGTACCACTCCCACACCCTGCGTGGATTTCCCTTGCTTATTTTCCATTTTTCATGTCTCCTCTTCCTATAAGTGGTAGAGTCAGGATTTGTACAAAAAGTCAAAATTCAGGACCTGTGTTCTTAACCACTATGATCCACCATCTACCATCACCCCACCGTCCATTCTGCTATTATGCATCTATTGCTTCACTTTCCTTCATGAGAGCATTTAGTAATTCCTACCACTTAAGTGGAAATGTTTATACACAATTATATGGCACCACCTATTGAACTTAATCTTAAATGCTTGCTAAAGTGAATGGTACCCTCTCTTTTCGTATTAGGGCATACTGATCCCTAACTAGATGGCACACTTCATGAAGGCAGAAATTATGTCTTATACTTCTTGATGTACCCTTTATTGCTAAACAAAATGACTGTGGTACTTAATAGTTACAATCTTAATAAATCCATTTTTATTTGAAATACTACCTATAGTTAAGAGATGCTTTGTGTATAATAAGTCATGGTGTTATTTGCTTTCCCTTTCCAATTAATTTGGTTAAATTTCCAGCTCGAACCCCATGTCTGTGTAATTTATCATAGGGCCATTCCTCTTCTCCACTGGGGACACCTTCTCCTTGTTCTACATCTGTGTGTGCTTGGGGTGGGCACCTGGTGGAAGGTCTGTTCACACCCATGCAGATGGGTGCTGGGAGCACACCGCCCCCTCGTGAAAACTGGCTTGCTACTGAGAGAAATACCTTATGTCCTCTAATCCAAAGCCATTCTGCATGTTTTCCTTACCAGGATTTAAAGAACATATTCTGTTCCCAACCAAATGTGAGAAGTTAAATTTCAAAATAAAATGTGTCACAATAGAAAAGAAACAAAAGTGGAAAAATTCCTTATGTCATTATCAGTCGACATGCCTTACATTTACTGGTTATGTATACAGTACACACCCTTCAAAAATACTCTTAATAAAAGATTAACACAATTTTTATTCTTATGAATCTGAATCATTTAGGAAGAAATGTCAGAGAAATATTTCCCTCACACTGTCAAGTCTAGATATGATAGTTTAAGAACTACTCAACCTTACCTCTCAAACATGAGTAAATTCTCTTTCCTTCTGATGAAAATATTCTTTCCTAAATCAGCACTGACAACCCTGTAGATGGGACAAATACACAACAAGCTGTTATGAATCTAGGAAACTTACGATTCTGGTTGCAATTATCTTTTCTTACTAGAGTGCATTCATTAAAAAGCAGACAAACAAACAAAATTGAGCAACAGCTATGAACCAGGCATTTTGTCCAGTGGTTATGCAAACAAGCATCAGATGAACTTTTTACCATCTAGGAGAATTGATAGTCCCTGTTAAAATGCAAATGTTATCTAAATAAGCTAACACATCAAACCACTTAACCGCAAATGGTTTGTCAAATTACTAGTCAGTTACCCAGCAGGACACTGACCTGATGGAATGGAACTTGATATAGGTAAGTGTGCTTGAGATGTAACAAGGATCAAGACATCAGCACATTGGGTGATGCCTAAATGAAATTTTCAGAAGACCATTTGGCAGATCATGTGGGTTTGACAAAAAGGTTAGGTAAACAGAAAAATAAGTTCAGAAGTTTGAAAGGCACAGTTGTTTCAATTTGCATTTTATCCTATGGCTGACCCAGGATAATGCCTGTATGAAAACACTTATGGATTTAATATTTTCCTCCCACTAAGGTAGATCTGGTCAGAGTGCCTCTGGCCATATGCTTTGTGTAGATAAGAACATGAATAAAATAATTTTTTAAAATAAAAAGCACAATTTCCCAAGCCTTTTCATAGCATAAAACAAATCAAACATAAATAAAAACAGAAAACAATATTTGTGTGACAGATTAGGGTAAAGAGGAAGGCTGGCTGTGGCCCAAGGCATCTGGCCCCCAGGACTCCAGCAGACCCAAGTCCCACACAGCTCCCCTAATTGGGGGGCATACTTCCATATCCCTGCATCCCATGCATGGCACATGAGTATCGAGAGACACATTCATTAAGAAACTTTCTAGGGGCCGGCCTGGTGGCACAGCGGTTAAGTTCACGCACTCCGCTTTGGCGGCCCAGAGTTCGCCAGTTCGGATCCTGGGTGCAGACTGACGCACCACTCATCAAGCCATGCTGGGGCAGCATCCCACATAGAGTAACTAGAAGGATGCACAATTATGACATGCAGCTATCTACTGGGGCTTTGGGAGAAAAAAAGCAAAAAAGGAAGAAGACTGGCAACAGATATTAGCTCAGGGCCAATCTTCCTCAAAAAAGAAGATTTCTATACAAGTTGAAATAGTCACTATAGAGTAACTCAATATTATCCCAATATGATTTCCTACAATTATTTATACATCTGATTTTAAAAAAAATCAGAGCAACAAATGATTACAGTTTGTAGGATCAGTTCAGGAAAGGCACCTCTACTTTGACAAATAAAGACCCTGCCTCTTCCAGAATCTCTGAATACTTTATTTTGGAACAATTGTAAAATATGGAATTTGTTTTCTTATGTTTTGTTTTGCTCCACATTCCAGGCAATAGACTATTCAAATTAATACATCAAATAATGTTTATAAAAAGTACATACCTTCTTCCTGATTTTGTGATAAAAAAGATTTACCCATGTACATTTTGTGTTGTTAGATCATTGAGTGATATTATATATATGTTCTAAGACATTGATTCACAGCATTATAATGTACCCAAGTGAAAATAGATGTGCTCTGAGAAGAGAGAATATGCTATTTTCTATTCCAGAAATTGTTATGTTGAAGGGAAAAGAAGCTGACCATTGGGAGGTAGAGATGTTTAGGTATAGAAGTCATATTATTTTAAAAGGGGAGTAGCTTTGATGATAAAACGTGTTCAAAATTAACAAAAATTAATACACAAAAATGAATGTAACTTTTTCTCTTTTTGTATTTTTTTGACTTTCCATATCTGCTATAATGAGAGTATACTACTTTTATTACTAGAGAAGATTATTTTGATTAGAAGATGAGTAAAGAATGTGTCATCGGTAGGAACTTGGTCAGGCCTTTCCAGTTTCCTCTGACAGTATACAACTGTGTTCAGGGAACCTGGAATATGCCATCTCACTGCTCCATGTAATTACCATGCAATAACAGATCTTTTAAATATAAATTCAATGCATATTTAGGAGCCAAGCACACTTAATAGAAAGTGCTACCAGTTGTCTATTCTAATGAGCTGCTAACTAAATTGGAAAATATCAGTGGATTGTCTGTCCTTTACTTTGAAACCTTTAAGTAACTTGGAGAAAGAGAAGTGGAAGTGGGACTCGAGAAACAGTTGAGCAATATCACAGTTGTGAGTTTTACCTCCTGTCTCAGCAAAGCTTTTCCTGTCATTTCAGTAGCATATCTGCTCACACGCTTGATGTTTGTTCTGATGAGAACAGTATTGCTATCAAAGTGCACCACCCTCCTGCATTTAACATGCCATTATTTGAGAATTTGGTTTCCAGCTCATTTCTGGGTTTGTTTTAATTTTCTTTCAAAAAATATATAATATTGGCTTTGTTGATTTTGTGCTGGGTCACCTTGAGATAATTAATTATGAGGTTGCAAGCAACAGCTATTGTTATCAAATGTAATTAATAATTTTTAAGAGTAATATTGGTTAATTATAGGCTCTATTTGCTGCGTTTCAAATGCCTGTTATCTTTTTCATCTCCTGTGACCATGAAGAGCTGAGTCTACCTTAAACAATAAATGATAGTCACTTAATTCCTACAAATTATCCTGCATGTTGAAACGTACCTTTATTTTAAAATTAAAATCACATGACTAAAATTGTTACTTGCAGATTATCTCTCTTAGTCTGAAGACAGCTCAGGGCTTCACTAAATTTTTCACCAATGTCATATGTTGATGGATTATTCTTTTCTCAAATTGATAGCAGCTAGAGAGAAAATCTGAGAAGAGATGATATCCAACCAAAAACATCAGGAATTATTTTGACATGTAAGTTTGATACTTGGTTATAAGTCTAGGATAAGGCAAAGAAGTATAAGAATGTCATTGAATATTTTTTAGACTTAGGGACATCATGAAAACAAACCATAGACTTAAGATGGTGGTTGAGAGCAGAGTAACTGGTAAATAGAGTAGTAGTAGTGCCTTCTAATTCACTGAAGAACATATCTCCCTTGAGGCAGAAGGAAGTGGATCTTCCTCTCCACGAACTTCCTCCCCTCCATATTAATTGTTAAAATGAGATTGTAATTAGTTTGGTTCAGATAAAAAGGTGTCTTAGTTGGCTCGGGCTGTGATAACAAAATGCCGTAGACTGGGGGACTTAAACAACAGAAATTTATTTCTCACAGTTCTGGAAGCTGAGAAGTCCAAGATCAAGGTGCTGGCAAGGTAGGCTTCATTCTGAGGCCTCTTTGGTTCGTAAGCAGCCACCGTCTCCCTGGATGCTCACATGACCTCTTCTTTGTGGGCACACCAGCAAGCTCTCTGGTGTCTCTTCTTATAAGGGTACTAGTGTTATTAAGAGGTTCCCCAGTCTGTCGAACTCATCTAACCATGATTACCTCCCAAAGGCCCCATCTCCAAATGTCCTCACACCAGGAGTTAGAGCTTCAACATAGGAATTTGGGGGAAACATAAGCATTCAGTCGATAACAGTTCTGAGATTTAATTTTTAAATCTAGCAGGAGCAAAGAAGGGCTGTGTCCTAAGATGATGACCGTAATTTTCATTAAGTTGCTTTTTATGTAATAGGGAGAGCACTAGCTTGACAGTCTGTGCCAATTGAGTTTAAATTTTGGTTAGTAATTTTCCAATAGTGTGTGACTTTGAATGTTTACTCTCTCTAGGGCTAAACATTCATGGGCAATTGTTTTGACCTCTTTATTGTATTATGGAGTACATAGAAGCAGTGTACATGAATATGCTTCAAAAATAGTAAATACTCAATAAGTGTTTCTAAAATACTTTTTAATGAACCTGATCCTATGTATTATTAGACAAAAGAAACACACTGTACAATTAAGAGGCCATTAAAAAAATAATAAACTACAGTTGGCCACAGTCACCACAGTCAACATGCAAGGAAGCGCATATCCTATCTTTTGATTTTCCCATTATTCTACTGAATTCTAAAGTCATTGCATTAATATCACAGAAAACAAGCTTTCTAAAGGCATTATCATGTATTTAAGTCATATATTAAGTTGGATCAGTAGTTTTACAACCAGTAAGAAGGAACTTTTTCTTCCAAGGGAAACCATTTTTCTTGAGATTTCTAATACTTTTGTGTTTGTTGTTTTTGGTTCATTTTAAGTTCTTGACCCTTCTGAATCAGATTCTTGGTATGTCTCCCTCCTCTGGTTGCAAATTTACTTTAATATTCAGTGGGAGAATTAGAAAAATATATTCAAAATACTAGGACACAATTTCAGCAAACCTATCATATGGGCAGACATGAATCTGTGTGTTCGTATCTAGACCTCTATTCTGTATAAAGATAATAACTTCAGCTCATAAAGTGTTGTGCCACATTTATCTCTTGCCTTATTGAAGATAATTCCCAGAAGAAATCTGCATGCATGGCTGTTAATGAGTCATTTCCGGTTACTCCATTGACTAGGGTAACCAAGATAAGATTTGGAAATGAGTACTACCTAGAAGGAAGGTGGGCTGTGAAAATAGTTTGGGTCAAAACTTGAGTCATTTTAGTTGCATCTATGAACTTATCAAAAGACAACTTAAGAAATAGTAAATGTCTTCAACTTTAAATGACCTTTCAGAGTTTAATTGCAAAGTATTATTTTCTGTTTTCTATTTTTTTGCCTCATGTTCACTATACTTTTCTCTACTGCCTTTACTTACTAGTCTCTTGAGTAAAACAAGGCTGCGGACTCTCAATAAACTGATGAGGATGAGGATGACAGACTTGAGTGTGGAGATTTTGTCTACACACAGAAACGGGTGTGTCAACTGGCCTCTGAACTGTGAATTCCACCATCATATAGCTGAGAATCTCTGGAGACATAAGCTAATTAGCCAACCGACAAAAGAGGTTTCAGATTTTTGACACAAGGTGTAGTGACACCTAGGCAGTACAACCTGTCCCATGGAGTTTTACATCATGTCGTGATGATATAGCAAAACATGGGGAAAGCTCTTCAGATGATCTGCTACATCATCTTACACCACGGATTCACAAAGAATGGAAATAGCTGCTGGTCAATTTGAATTAGTGTAACTGCTGCCAGACAGTTGCAAATAGCAACAATAGTATATTCAAACAGTCCTTAGTTATAAATGCGGTAGGACAGAGGAGAGAGAATCAAAATTAAATGTGACATAGAAAATCCTGGGTTAAAGATGTGGGGCAGCCGTCTACCTTGCACTTGACTTAGATGAGATTTGAGTAGATTAGGTGGTATCAATAGGCTTTTTGCACAAATTCATGTTGAATGATTCTAGAAGATCACAAAATACACATGAGGAGACAAGGTAATAATTCTAAGTCTCTATACTGTGGGAATAATATTATTAACAAGTGTATTAGAATCTAACATTACCCATTTGTTTGACATTCTTTAACTTTCTCTTATTGAGGGGGGTTTTGAAATGGATTGCATTGCTCACCCCGAGTTACACCTGGATGATTGTGTAGTTGAACTAGTGTTTTCAGAAGTGATCAACACATGACAAATCAAAGTTTTTGGACCATCACACTGCACAACCCCCAGGGCACTATTTTCATTGAATTCTTTATTGTAAATATGAAATACACTTACACTGTATTTTATCTAAAAAATAAAAGTAAGGACGTACTGGCATAAACTGTTGCAATGTATGCAGTCTATTGTGCAGTCATTCCCCTCTGGAGGCTTTTAAATGTGGATTGATCACATACTCATCTTTAGGATGGTTTATTTAAGGCAGGTCCCACTAAAAGTCATAATGTCTTTATAGGGGAAGTGGAGTGAATGGAAGTTGTTGATGGAAAGAAAAACAGAAGATCTTTTATAAGCTATCATATTAGCTATCGTGTTTAAATATTTAATCTTTCCTTCTTGAGGGCAGGGGAGTCTTTTTTATTCCACATTCTATTGCTTACGTAACTGACCACTGTGCTTTCAATTAAATATGATCTTCTTATACTCTTTTCTTTGTTTTTCCTTTCCTCCTTTATTGCTAAGAGTCATAACCACCTTAGTCCTGCGACGAGACTATCACCCCGGGAAATATGCTGAGAAAGAGACTTTAAGAATACTGTGACATGAAGAGTATAAGGGCTGTCATCATGCTTTCACCAGTCCCTTCACAAAGACTCCTTGGCAGAGAAAGTCAAGGAGAGGAAAAAAAATCATAAACTACAGATGTCTAACTTTTCAGATTTTTGTCATAGGTGATTCCAAAGCAAATCTACGAAACTACCCTGTTCCCCATGACCCTGGAGAGAGCCAGTAAAGTTGGACTCAGTATTTCTTGCTATCATTCCAACAGCACTATCTTGGGAAGAGGATATTTCCAAGAAAGTTTGTTCAATTCTGGAAATGCTAATGGGTTGGCAACATTCCCCCAAGTCTTTCTAGCTTGAGGGAGGGAATGAGGGCAGAGTGCAGCAATTTACTGGGAGTGCTTATTTCCTAAGTCTTCCAAATTGCTTACCTTCTAGTCCCAGTGCTTTGCTTTTCTGTGAAACAAGTCCTATTCCCAGGAATTTGAAATTGCTTTAATGGATATGGTTGTGAGGAGGACATGCTACTACCTGTATGTGTGTGCAAAACTCACAGACATGCTCACCTCAAATGAAACATTTGTTTTCCAACCAGTAAAGAGGAAGCACATTCAGATTCAAGTTTCTTCAGGGACGAGATCATGCTGAGAGGCAAATGAATAGCCACGGTGGGGAATTTATTTCCCCTGCTGAAAAAGCAAAGGCTAATAATAATTGAGGTTGATTTGCAAAATGCACAGCTTTACAATAATCATATGATACCTAGTAATTTTGAAATTGAGGTAAAAAAAAGGAAGCACTTCAGAAGCCGGAATTATGAAAATCAAGAAGTTGCTTAAAATATTTGAGAGTGTGCTTAGAGAATCAAATGCCATATGCTTTATTTGCTTCTGAAGAGAAATCGTGTTTTCTGTTGGAACAAATTGCACACACAGGTGTTTGATACAGGGCTTATAAGCTATCAAGAGGAACCAGAATGTTTGGGGTTGGGGTGGGAGGTGTTAATTTGGGGAAGGTGGTATGGAGGGAGGATGGAGAGAACAGAACAGAATGAGTAGAAAAAAAGTTTCTTAGCCATATTTGCAAACTGGGTGGTGTTAGAATTAGAATTTACCACCTGGGTGCAAACCCACCTTGATTTATACAGTCAAATTAAGACTACTTCTCAACTGCTTTGCTTATGAGTTGATGGTGTAAGAGAAATGAGAGAAATAGAATTTACATATATATTTGCTTGTTCTGTATCTGTTTCTGCCTATTATATGGGTAATATACGTAACGCCAGGTGAATAATTTCTCCCCCCCACCCCACTCACAGGTCCCAAGGGAATTAAGTACCACACATGGTATTGATGAGAAAACTGGGACCAATTTTAGTTGACTACAGTTTGTGTACAGTATGTGTGACTACAGTAACACACGTTGCTTCGCCTACTGACACATGCTGATACATAAGGTTATCGGTGCCTGATACATAAGGCATCGATATAATAATCTCCCTGGGGAAATAGACGATATTGTTTTCGAGATGGAATCTGTATTGAAACGTCACCAATGCAAATTGACCCAGGTTCATAGAATAGGGTAGACAGTTTGACACTTCAGAGTCATGGCTCCAGGATATCAAAAAACCAAAACCAAAACCAATAACTTTTAACTAGAGAGAATGAGACCCACTCCACATTTTTTATGATACTATACTGACTTTTCTTACTAATATGTAAACTGTCGTTGTTTAGTCTATGTGACACGAAAATGTCCAGATGGAAAGAGTAAATTTACCCGTATTCAATACTATACCTTATATAAGTAGGTTGTTTAAAATCATCAGAATGATCCTTTTGGGGAGAGACACTCACAACTGGTCTGTATAAAATAGCCTGTGTCTCCCTTTAATCTCCCATCAGTCTCTCTTCCAGTAAGGAAGCCTCTGGAAACAGAAAGTATTTAGAACTAAAAGGAAACCTTTCAAAAGCTCTGAAAGTAT
Organism: Tapirus indicus; assembly: GCA_031878705.1. NCBI lineage: Eukaryota > Metazoa > Chordata > Mammalia > Perissodactyla > Tapiridae > Tapirus > Tapirus indicus. The sequence continues at coordinate 61,601,475 of CM062926.1, forward strand.
ATTTTAAAAAACATAGTCAAAGCAGTTGAATATTATAGTCAAGGAATTATCTACAACAACAACAAAAATTAACCATTTTAATTCTCACAATTGTTTTAGTTTTAATGAATTTTCTTAATTCTAAAACAAATTTGTTTATTACAACTGAATATAGAATGTTTAAATATTTATTATTTCTCTCTGAATAAATATTAAATTATTAAGGTAATTTCCATTGTGCTCTATTTTCTGAAACAAAGTACAAAAACCATGTTTTGTGTTTTCTTAAAGATGAATTTATTTAAAAAAATTAAGAAATAATGATTGAGGATCTGGATTTTGAAGGGAAGCACTCATAATCAGTTTGAATAATCTGAAAATCCTGTGTTTGGTAAATATAATTTGACATTCTATCCATTTTCCATAGAATATTATAATTCTAGGATTCAGATGAATTGAAAGCATTAAAGAAAACAATATGCTATTTGGATCTGGATTATTAGTGATATTCAAATCTTGAGTGAATCTAAAATTCTATAAAATTTATTTTTTGTTCTGATTGTAATAACTTAAAAAATATGTGTGGAGGTAGAGCAAGGGGGTTGAACTGTAGCAATTTGTTACTGATGAATTCCCAAAATGGATGACTCAGGAGCATATAACCAGCCCAATCTGTATCAATCTCACAAACATAAGGACTGCTAATAATTATAGTATGTATAGCTCAATAATGAAAAGATATTTTAAAACAATAATTTTATTTTACCTATGTAATTATCTTTGCTTTCTTCCAATGTTTTATTTACTCCAGTGCAAATGGATAGTTTCTTTACCCTTTTCCCAGACTTTTGACTTTATTTACAGGATTTTAAAACATAGTTAAAAGATAAAGGAAAATTTACTTAATCTAGGCAAATTGACAATGTTATATAGTAACAAAATAAGAAGTATTTAAAAGATGTGGAAATATCCTTTTTTCCTTATAACAAGATCCTCTATTTGAGGGTAATTGACCTAAGGTCATAATGGATTACCACCTTGCTCTTCTTATTTTTCGTTAAGGATTAACTCTGATGGGAGTTTTAGGGGGTTGGGGGGGAGATGGGGAAGATTTTCTCTTTTCAAAATAGTCCTTTCGAAGAACCAATAATAGGCAAAAATTTCTTCACTAGTATTGTGTTGCTTCTTTCAATTTTAATTATTCTAATTGAAGTCTTAAATATATACCTTTAAGATATTGAATAACTTCTTTCAATTTTAATGTGTGCTATGTGTGTTTTAATTTTAGTACTGAGTGGGTTTATCTCCTGTCTTTTTGTTGTTTTGTTATTTGATTTTTAAAAAAATCATCTAGTGATCTTCAAAGGTAGAGTGACAGCCTAGCTGAAGTTCATGAGATCTTGATTTGCTACTTAAAACTAGGTTGCAAACCTAAGGTATATTTCAAAGAGACAAATAGATTTTCACCAAAAATTTAAAAAACTAAGAGTGTGACATGAGAAATACATTTGGTATTTTCTATGTTCTAATAAAAATAAATATGGTGCATAATTAAAATTATAATGCATCCAGTGGTTGTATTAATCTTGGTGAGCTCTTTCCTCTAGTTATCTTCAGTGAGGTGTGTGAAATACTCATTGTACATATACCCCCAATGTGGAATTAACTAGTTGGGTTTTCTTTTTCTTTTATTGGTTAGAATAGTTTGAATTTTAGGAATAATTGATGTCTTTATTTTCCCCTTCTGTCTTTACTGGCAATGATTTTCCAGCAACAGATTAACTATACAAATAAAGTTTTGGATTACACACTGAAATAGTTATAAGTGGAATATTAGCTATGGCACCTACTTTAAAAGCCTATACAGTATATAACTTTTAATGTTCTATTTATATTCAAGTCACATAATTTTCAGTCAATATTCAGGTAACATTCTTGGAGAGTAACTGATAATTAAGATAATTATAACTGAAGCCATTAATCGTTTTAAAAAGAATGCCATTTCCAGACTATGTGGATTTAAGCCAGAACAGAAACCAGACCAACATGGGGCCACATTTGGCTGACTCAGTATAACAACACTGAGATGTGATGGTGTTGGCATAATGACATCACCACTCTCTCGGGACCAATCATTTGGAATGCAGGTGGCAGAGCTGCACTGATCTCATCGGAAAATAGCTAACCCATACAAACCAACTTTCTCAGGGTCTACGACTGCATTTTCTGTCCACGCATATCACTGGAGTAAAGGATCTATGCAAGTGGCATTATGATAAGTTTAAGATGTAATAGGTAATCTAGGACCAAATCTTCTGCTTGACAATGAAACCATCTATTCAGTTGTTAATTAAAACTTTCAGTACCAACTGGACAACGGTCTTGTGGAAAAGCCTGACAGTCAATATGTGTAGATGACCATTACTTTTCTGGCATCTGTTCAATATAACAATTTCCTTCCTTCTTTCCTTTCTTCTTTCCATTCTTCTTCCTTCCTTCCTTCCTATGGACTACATAGTATCAAAATTTAATAATATAAACTGGTACGATGTGGAAAAGGTTGTGTAAATTGAGCTAGAATAATTTGTCATCACCATTTTGGATGTATATATTACAATTATAAAAATATAAATGTACAATCTAATTTTTTTAATTCTAAAATTTTTTGATGCTTTTTTCATGTACATCCAAAAATAACACCACCAAAGTTGAAAATTTTCTTTAATATCCAGTCTGGACTTTTGGTTCAGAGCAATGGGATGGTGCCAGAAACAAATATGTGCCATAATGGTCGGTAAAGATCCAGACCTAATGCAAACATGATTCGAGGCATGCCTAACTGAGAGTGTTTTGTCCCTTCTAGATATCTGATTTCTGATGTCTCTGCATTTGCACATGGTCTAACTATCTATAGATGTTCAATGCATTAAGACAGAAAACCTTGAAATCTAAAAGAAAGAATAAATTACATAACTGATTAATACCGATTGTTGTTTGTTTAGAAATTATCCCTAAGTTTTCAAAGTGTTTCTACTATTCACTCACAGTGAAAACACAGATGGACAATCCTTTGCCGTAACATACATATTCAGATGAATTTTATTTTATAAAGTAGAAAGCTAGACATTTTATGGAAAGGGCAATAATCTGTTTACTGAAAGATGTAGGGGATTTTCTTTAGGAAATTAGTTTGTTCTGAGTTGAGTAAGTCATCAAAGGCAGAAGCAAGTTGACAATCTATTTGTAGCCATCATTTAAAATTCATACCATTTCCTTCTCATAGTCACTCATTACAAAAAACACCACTCACTATGCAAGGTTCTACAAGTAAAAGTTCTTCCATTTGGATGGCCTTAAGAGAGCCTTGCAATGACAGATGGTTTGGTTAATTACAAAATTAAACTTTATGCTATTGAGACATAATTTTAGTGAATAATATTTTCCAGACAGAGTTTAATAAGCTGCTTGCGGTTGAGTAGCCTTTTGCCCAAAAAAGGGAACCAGGTCTCTGTGACTACCTTCTACATTCAGAGAGCAAGAGCGGAGAGGATGTTAACTTGACCACCCTAGGAACTGAGTTCCAGTAACCTTATCAGAGTCTAACGGAGTGACCCCACCCTACATGTTGTGAAAGAAGGACTGTTGAAATAGCACCTGGCATTTCACCCTGAACTCCTGTAACACTTGCTGATTCATTGACCACAGTGAGGGGAAAGTACACTGGATGTTCAGCTGGCCTTCCTGGGTGAGTCCTGCTGGTAAACACAGACTCATCTGAGAAATCACAGGTTCTAACACTCACATAACAGAAACTTCAATTTCTTTTGAAATGTGGTAAAGCAAATCAACTTTTCAAGTGTTGAAATGTACAAAGATTGAAACTAGAAATCTAAGTGTTTGTAAAAGGAGTGTTTTTTACAGTCATGGATAGTTTTATTGTTGTTTATGTATTTTTTACTAAAAAGTAGTTGGGGCAATTAGCACCTCGTATGACCAGAAGTCTGATTTTTGGTGAACAAATTTTCTCCAGGTAATTTTGGAAGGCTATGCTTGACTGTACTTGACTAACTTGAATGGGTTAAAGGGAAGAGATTTCATACTGAGGCCACTAATTCTGACAATTTTCATTTTAGAAATAGTATCTGGTCTAAACAGAACCAACTAAGACTTACTTGGATTTATAAGAAATTAGAAAATTGGTAATATATGCAATGATATGAGATATTATTTTTAATTTTTGTATGTATATTTTGGAAAATAGCTATAGCTATACATATAAATACTAGACTTAGAGTAGGACCAATCTTCACTCTAGTATGTTGTTTGTTCTTCATGAAACAAACAAAAAGAAACTGAACTGATTTTTCCCTCCAATAAATTGGTGACTGCTTTTACAAAGTCAAAAGCATGGAAAAATTCAGAAGTAACTGGATGATAAACTAACTGCCACCCAGAAAACATAGAAATAATTATCCTATAGTGAAAATTCTCCTGTTTGATTCCCTTAATCATATCTTCAGTAGTTTTTGGAAATGTTAGTTATATGATGGTGTAATCATGTCTTTTTCATATTTATATCATTACAGGAAATTTATCAGTGTATAGCACTTATTTAATGGAAAATTTTAAAATCAGTAAATGACCAAACTCAGACTTCTTAGACTATCAAAGTTTAAATCAATTCAACAAATACTTGCTCTGTCTATAAAATACTGTTTAGCTGACAGAATTGATGGATTACATATATGCTCCCTCAATTTAAAAAAAATATTTTATTTTTAATGGTGATAACACAGATTTGTGGTCTAATGGTCTGTGGAGCAGAGTTGTGATAAACGACTTGTAAAATTTCTTAGAAAATCATCACAACAGTACAGAAGCCACAATTTCTATGATTAGGATATTTCTATAAGTTAGTGGGAGAGTGGATGAGAAAAGTGAATCAACATTTATTGTGCCCCTCTTATTTGTGCTGTACATTACTGTGCAGATGAAAATCTTAATGAAATTGGTAAGAACTTAGGAAACTAAGGCTCAGGGCAATAGTTAAATTGTTCAGGACAGAACGATACTAAGTCTTACTGGCTTGTAAAGATTTTCTTCATATCAGTATGTTTAATTTTAAAAATCAACTATATTGAGATATAGTATATATACAATAAAATGTACCCATTTTAAGCATATTGAAAAGATGTGCACATATGTAACCATCACCACAATTCATATAGAATCTTTTCATCAACTCAGAATGTTTCTTTGTATCCCAAACTAGTCAGCCCCCTCCTCCCAGTCAATCTCAGGAAATCACTGATCTGCTTTCTGTCACCACATTACTTTGCTTCATCTAGAATTTTGTATCAGTGGTATCATACAGTATGTACTCTTTAGTGTCTGGCTAATTTCACTCAACATAGTGGTTTGGAGATTCATCCATGTTGTATTGCGTATCAGTAATTCCACTGTATGAGCTGACCACAATTTGTTGATCCATTCATCTGTTGATAGACATTTGGATTGTACCCAATTTTTAACTGTTATGAATAAAGCTTCTTTGCATATTCATTTACAAGTTTTTTTGTGTGGATATGTTTTCATTTACATTAGATAAATATCCAGAATTAGAATTGCTATGTTATATGAAAAGTATAGGTTCGATTTTATAAGAAATTGGCAAACAGCTCTCCAAAATGGATGAACTTTTGGTGCATAGTTTGCTTCTGTCAGAAATGTCTGAGATTTCCAGTTGCTCCACATCTGCACTATTACTTGATTGTCAAGATTTCATTTTTTGTTTTTTATTTGCTTTTTTGTCTTTGGCATTCTTTTGAACATGCAGTGGTTTCTCATTTGGTTTTAATTTGCAATTTCTTGATGACTAATGACATTGAGCATATTTCCATGTGCTTATTGGCTATTTGTATTTCTTCTTTTGTGAAGTGTTATTTCTCATACTTTGCCCTTTTAATAGGATTCTCTATCTTTTTTATATATTCTGAATACAAAATTTTGTCAGGTACATGCACTGTGAAATTTTTTCCCAGACAGTGGCTTTCTTTTTCATTTTCTTAACAATGTTTTTGGAAGAGCCGAATATTTTAACTTTGCTAAGTCCAACTTATCATTTTTCTCTAATGATTAATGAGTTTTTCCTATTAAATACATATTTGGTTACCCTAAAGTTGCGAAGACTTTTTTTCCTTCACTTGTTCTACCAGAGTTTTACAATTTTAGCCTTTACATGTAGTTCTGTGATCCATTTTGGGTTAATTTTTGTGTATGGATGAAGAGAAAAGTTAAGATTTACTTTTTTTCCACTTAGAGATCCAGGTTTTCCAGCACCATTTTTTGAAAAGATTATGTTTCCTCCATTGAATTACCTTGGCTCCATTGTCAGAAATCAATTGACCCTACAGATATTCTGTTAGATTGACAAATATCCATTACCACCGTCACGCTATGTTGATTACCTTAGCTTTTTAGAAAGTTCTTAAATCAGGATGTATAGTCCTCCAAAATTTTTCTTCTCAAAATTTCTTTGGGTATCTTATATTTTTTGCTTTTAGAACAATGTTTTCAACTTACATACACACACACACACACACACACACACACACACAATGCTTGTTTGGATTTTTATTTGGATTGCATTGAATCAATAGACTAATTTGGAGAGTTATCATCTTAACAACATTTATTCTTCCAATGCATGGAATATTTATTTATTTAATACATTTGAGGTATAGGTTTTTCACATATTTTGTTAAATTTATCCCTAATTTTTCCATATTTTTGATATTTTAACTTCTATTTTTAAAATTTATTTTTCCAATTATTTATTGCTAAATTATAGAAATGCAATTAATTTTTGTTTGTATGTTGGACTTTCACCCCATGAACTCAGTAAGTCATTAGGTCTAGTGGGATTTTTATAGATTTCTAGGATTTTTTTATGTACAAGAATATGCCTTCTCCAACAAATACAATATTATTTCTTCTATTCCAATATATGTCTTTTTTTTTTATCTTAGTGCACAGGCTAAGTCTTTGAGTACGATAGTCAATACAAATAGTAAGAAGAGGCACCCTTGCCTTGTTGCAGTCTTAGAGGAAAATATACAGTTTCTATACTCTCAATCTGTATTACATAAGTCATATTAAGTTTATTGTTTTATGGCCTACCGTATAGACTATCTTGGTGATTGTTCCATATGCACTTGATAAGAATATGCATTCTGATGTTTATGGTGGAATTGGTGGTGTTCTATAAATGTCAGTTAAATCAAGTTGGTTTTTAATATTATTCACATCTTTTTTCTTACTGATTTTTTTGTCTACTTAAACTATTAATTTCTGAGACAGGAGTGTTGACATATCCAAATACGATTGTTCCCATTTCTTCTTTTATTTATCAGTTGTTGCATCATTTATTTTGAAAGTCTGTTCTTAGGTGCATATATACATTATCATTATGATGAATCTTTTAATCTCTGGTGCTAGTCCTGAAATCTACTCTATGTGATATTAATATAGTCCCTTCACCCTTTATGTAGTTAGAGGTTGAACATTATATCTTTTTACATTCTTTTTTCATTTAACCTATGTTTTAATGATTGAAATGTGCATATTGTCAATAACATGTAATTGGTGCTTGATTTTTTTCCTAGTATTATAATCTCTATCTTTAGTTGTAGTACTTGCATCATTACATTTAATGTAATTATTGATATCCTTAGGTTCAAACCTACCATCCTGCTATTTGTTTTCTAGTTGATCTATCCTGTACTTCATTCCTATTTTCTTCTTTTTCCCTTATTTTGGATTAATTGTGTATTTTTTTTTATGATGCAATTTTATCTGCACTGTTGACTTATAAGCTTTACATCTTTGTTTTGGTTCCCTAGTGATTGCAATATGTATCTTAGATACATATTAAGATACAATATGTATCTTAAATTTATCACAGTCCTTCTTATGAACAATTATGGCACTTCATGTAGAATAGAAGAATATTTTAAGAGTATGTGTTCATCTATCCTTCATTGTCTTCTGATTTTCATATATTTTACTTCTACATATTTCATGAACCCCACAATATATTTTAATTTTCCCTTTAAATATTTGATTATCTTCAAAGCACCTTCAATTTTCAAAATTTTTTCAAGTTTTAAATTTTTTCCTGTGGGTTTGATGAGAATGTGTCTTTGGTGCATTGTTTGATATATGGCTGATCAGTCAAGATTGGAATAATGTTAAAATTCTGACTATTGTCTTTTGGATATAGCAGAGTGAAGTATATGAGAGTGACGTATTTAAATTTTCTAATATGGTAGTAAAATTGTTTCTTTTTCCTTGTAGTTTTGTCCATTTTTGAAATTTTGTTTTAGGTGTGCACATGTTCACTTCTTGGTGAATTTAATCTGACACTAATATGGCTACAATAGTTTTCTTATAGTTAATATTGCACAGGTATATCATTTTCTATATTTATACCTTAAGTGTTTTTGTGCTTTTACTTTAAAACAAATTTCATAAAGCCTTTTTAAAAAGAAAATTTCATCTGATAAACCTTGTCTTTTAAAATTGATGTGGTCACAAAATATTTGGATTTATATTTTATTTAGAACCTTCTACAATTTTAAATTTCACTAGGTTTATTGTTTTTCTCTTTTATCTTTTTAAAGATTGATACTTCTCCCACCACTATCTCATCTCCTTTTTGTCTACCATACTATTTTGGAAATTATACTTTTCTTTTTCCAGAAAATTTTAAGCAGTGACTCCAACTAAACAAATTCAAAAGCTAATACTTTTACCTTCATCCCAAATAATATTGCCACTTTAGAACTATTCTTTAAACACACCCCTAGACGTTTTTATATTGTTGTGATTCAATATTTTAATTTTATCTTTTTTTTATCTGTAGAAAGGAGACAACATTGGTGGTGTTTTGTACAGTCAACATTTGTTTAGAGACATAAAATTTGCCATATTCTTGGCTCACGCCTTGCTACTTTTCTCACATTCTTTCAAAAAGTCATTTTCTTTCTTAGGCACCTTTTATCATAAAACCTTTCAGTGTTAGTTCCTCCACAAACTCTTAAAATGTAAGTTATCTGGTTATATACATTCCTCAGGGCTACTGTAACAAACTAGGTGGCTTGAACAACAGAAATGTATTGTTTCATGGTTTTAGTGTCTAAAACTCTGAAATCAAGGTGCCAGCAGGCCTGTGCTCCCTGTGAAACCTGGAAGAATCCACTTTTGTTTCTTTCTACCTTCTGGTGGTTTAGCTGCAATTCAGGGCATTCTTGGCTTGCAGCTACAAGACTTCAATCTCCACCTCCACTGTCACATGGCATTCTTTCTTGAATGTCTTTGTCTCTTCTCCTCTTTTCACAAGGATCCAGTCATATTGGATTAAGGGTCCAGCTAACTCCAGTATGATCTCATCTTGACTTAGTTACATCCACAGTGACCCTTTTCCCAAATAAGGTCACATTCTGAGGTACTGGTTGTTAGGACTTCAACATATATTTTGGGGTGACACAATTCAACCCCTAACATTGAGTATAGAATTCTGATAAACAGTTGTTTTTTTCATCAAACTTTGAGGATATAATCAACTGCTTTCCTGCTTCCAGTGTTACTAAAAGTCAACTCTTGTTCTTCTTGTCATTCATTTCTAGTTTATCTGCATTTCCTTCCTCTGCCTGCTTTGAAGATTTATTTTTTCTTCATTGCTGTTCTACAGTTTCCCAATGATTTGTACAGGTATAGATTTCTCCACGTTTTTCCAATTCAGGATTGGATTGGCTTCCTGAGCTTAAATTGTATTAACTCAGGAAAATTCTCATCAGATACTGTTTTAAATATTGTCTCTCCCCAGTTGTCTTCTTAACTCCTCTAGAACTCTAGTTAGAGGTGTTTTAAAACTCCCCTGTCTCTTTTCTGTATTGTTTAAACTTATGACCCAATATTCTGTTGCCCCAAGCCATCAGGGATTATCTTATGTTCCCAAGGCAAATTGCTGCATCAATATATTTTTTTTTTTGCTAAGGGTATGCATTATCTTAATTATTTTTAGCCAATAACAAATACCTTTCATTTCCTACCTGTATATACATATATATATACACATATATATGTATATACCTGTAAATATATACATATATTATATATATATTTTATATATTCATGCACACACAATATTTTTAATCTGCTATTAGGGGGTTGTATGGAAGGGGTTTCTGTAGACACCTAGTCTACCATATTTCAGGAAATAGAAATTCAGGACTCAAAAGCATGTGTTTAATGTTTAGGTCAGCTTAATGTAAAATATCCATATTTTTTACACCTACATAGGAGATATCTGTAATCTAAATGATGACAAAATATGAATTATTTTTCAACATGAACTAAAAATGTGGTACACAAAATGCAATTTATGAGAATGAATAAGATCTATGTTTTTCCCATCAAAACGAAAGAACTTTAATGTACGAAAACTTCACAGAGCAAAACTTTAAAAAATTCAGGAAACAGACTACTATTAAAATATTTATTCAAGCCAAACATACAATAGTGATCTTCATATCCTACTTTAGATCTGATATAAATAAAAGATAATTATTTTTGTTTTGTTTTCTGAAACTCATCTCTGACTAATTCCATATGTTATTTGCTCCTTCTTCTGTTGGCTTATATTCTTTTTTCTTTGCTGAATTATTGGAAACTACATATAGGTACCCATCTATGCATCAAATATACAGATAGAATATTTTACAACTTAAAATGAAGTATTGTTAAATGTAACTGCATTTGGAATCCTCTTCTTTGGCATCTAGGCTAGCAGTTTTCCTATTCCTTTCCATTCCAATTGACTTAAAAAGAAACTCTATTAAGTGTGGGAAAGTGGGAAGACTTTTTCCACAGCATACTCTAAATGGCAGTGGTACGGGATACAGACTGTTCTTTCATTTTTCATTACCAATGAGATCAGAGAAGAAAGACTCTGGTTTGATCAGTTGATCATACTATAAAGTAATTTTGTTTTTTGTGTTAAGTATTACCTAGTCTTTGAAGTTTTCAACTGTTGGGGAAGAAACAGATAGTTACTTTTTTTCCTTACAAATTGTAACTGTTTTGTGATTTGTTTTAAATCTATTCATTAAGAGAAATACATTGCAAAATCCAGCATATACTTGTAAAAATAGTATTGAGCTACTTTGGAGACTGTGATTTGGTGTCAGAAAGATAAAATATAAATTCTCAAAGATTGGTGTTATCTTTTTGTGTCCTTATTTTTTATGTCAGTTATAATTACAAAGTACTTCTGTATAATATCATCCTAGTTGAGACGCTTCTACAGAATGTACAAAATTAAGAGAAAGCTTAAAAACACATATATCACAATTATTAATAACTGATATAAAAATGATATACTTTTTATCTTTAGGTTGAATTGCTAACATTAGCATTTGGAGGAGTAAGAAATCCAGTATTTTTCTTAGTGCTTCTAATATCTATTCTGATAATTTGCAAATAAAATTAATTGATTGGTATTGTTAAACTATATATATATATATATATATATATATATATATATATTTAGAGCAGAGTGATTAGTTTACTTAAGATGACTGAATGATTAAGCTGCATTCTGAGGTCTTTTGAACTGAATTTTTATTACTGATATCTATAACCTTTGATTTTTTGCTAAAATCCTGTGATTTTGTTCATATCAATAAGAATATGTTGTGAAAGATTGAAAATGCCTTCTAAAACTGTTTTTAAAATGTGAACAATTGGTGAATTTGAGCTACATATACATAGAGAATCTGAAGTATTTTCACTTTCTTGATTGATTGTATCAACCAAAACCTAAACACTCAAGTCATTTTTTGATGGTTTTCACTGATTTGTTTTAGAGTAATGCAAATAATTTTGTTTTAATTTTAAAAACAAAATTTTATTATTACAGAACTCATATATGTGCACAATACAGTATAAATTAATGACATTTAGACAAGCAAAAATAATGTATAACAAAACATTATATTCTCACTACCGACAAATCATGCCTTCTGATATTTTAGTGTATATTCACATGGAAACCACACAAATATACAACTAATATATGTGACTTTCTTTGTTTTCTTAATAAACTTTTTATCTTTAGTAATTCTACATTACAGTAAAGTTACAAAGATACTATATCGATTTTGTAATCTTGATTTTTCAATAATTAATTTCCATCTTTTCATTTCGGTAAGTTATCTTCTCATCTAATACATAGACTATGTTAACATTTCCTGAAATCTGAATAGAATCCCAGACCAGGCTCTGCCTCTAACTGTTATTCCACTAAGTAGCATATTATCTAATAAAGCCCCCTTTTCATGAGGAGACTAGGCCAGCCTTCTCACAGAATGTTCTAGCTTCTGGATTTGTCTTCTTGCTCGTTTTGCTTTCTTTTATTTGCTTTCTGCTGATTCATTTTTCTTTGACATTCCATAGTGTGGGACAAATGAAACAATTGTTCTGGAATCAGGAAAAGTGGGCTTTTCTTCTGACTTTTTTTGATAATAATGTGACATTTAGACAGTCACTTAACCTTCTTGCACTTCAATCTTTTCACCCGATTTAAAAAATATATTATTGAATTAGAAGGTCGTCGCCAATATTTCTGACTTTAAAATTACATTGTTATACAGAAATTACTCAATATATGAATAATTATAATCAGTTTTAGAGTTCCTTATTCAAGAAAAACATCTTTATCCAGGGCTATTAAATGCAACTGACATTTTGGATATAATAAAATTGGGTGTTGATCACTGTGATTGAATTAGTTAAAAATTCATAATAATTAAAATTATTACAACTAAATTACTTCTGATGACATATTTTATGTGAGTTTATTTCATTTATTTAAATGTTTCTTTAAGTAATTTGAAAAATGCTTAAAAATCAGGACGTAACCTAGCCAACTAGCAAGGGTCTTTCATTAGTGTCAATTAAGAATAAATTTAAAATAAAAATACTGACACAAGTGACATTTTATATTTCAAAATACTTAAATGATGAAATGTTTTTTGGTAAAATTTAGTGTAAAGTTTAATTTTTCATATTCGTTTCAATTCATTAGCAATTATTTTGTTATTAAACCATACAAACCATAGCTAATACTTTAGTAGCAGAATAAGACTCAGGACAAATTTGTGTGCCAGGAAGATATGAACAGAACAAGAACCTATTTGACCAAAGGGGCCTTGTAAAAAGATATAATATTAATTTAAATCCATTTTAAAAATTCTTATTGAAATAATTTTAGATTTAAAGAAGAGTTGCAAACAGAGTACAGAGAGTTGTCATATATCTGTCGTTCAGCTTCCTCTAGTATTAACATCTTACATAACCAGGGTACTCTTATCAAAACTTTGACATTAACATTGGTTCAACACTATTAACTAAACTATAGGTGCTATTCAGATTTGTATGGTTTTTCCACAGTGTACATCTCTCTTCCAGTATCCAGTCCAAGGTACTACATTACATTTAGATATCATGTCTCCTTAGTCTTCTCCAACCTATGAAAATTTGTTGGTTTTTCTTTGTCTTTCACTACTCTGTCATTTAAAGACTAGTGGTTAGATATTTGATAGAATGTCCCTTAACTTGGGCTTGTCTGATGTTTTCTCATGACTAGATTGAGGTTAGGTCTGTTGGGAAAGAACTGCATTATATCAGGTGGTACATAATGTCAACATGACTTACTAATAGTGATATTATACTTGATGGTTTGGTTTAGGTGGTATCTGTCAGGTTTTTCCATTGTAAAATTAATATTTTTTCACTTTCACAGTCTAATGGTTTTGGTATCAGGGGAATGCAGGGCTCATAAAATGAGCTGAGAAGTGTTACATTCTTTGTCTATTTTATGCAAGAGGTTGTGTACAACTGGTACTGTTTCTTTATTAAATATTTGGTAGAATTTACCAGCAAAATCACTTGAGTCTGGAGTTTTATTTTTTGGAAGATTTTTTAACTACAATTGAATTTTTAAAATAGATTTAGGACTATTCATGTTATCTATTCCTTGAGTGAGTTTTGGCAGTTTATGTCTTTCACAGACTTGGTCTATTTCACCTAAATTGTTGAGTTTATGGAACATGAAGTTGTTCATAGCATTCCCTTATTGAATTTTTAATATTTTGGCTCAGTATTGATGCCTCCTCTTTCACTCCCAATATTGTTAATTTGTATATTCCCTATTTTCTTTTGATCAATATTTTCAGATATTCAAGTTCATTGACCTTTTCAAGGAACAAGCTTCTAAAGACATTGATTACTATTTTCCTGTTTTCAATTCCATTGACTTCTGCTCTAATAGTTTTATTTCCTTCTTTCTACTTATTTTGGGTTTAATTTTCTCTCTTTCTAGTTTTTTTAAGTTGAATCCCAGTTATTGCTATTGACCTTTTCTTGTTTCCAGTAATAACATTTAATAATCCCAATAAAATAAAGATTATAATGTTCAATGCTATTTATTTCTTATAAACTTTAGCAGCACTCTTCCCTTTTTGGTACACTGTGTATTCTTTTTCATTCAGTTCAAAATATTTTAAATTTTCTTTTAGACTTCTTCTTTGATATATAGGTCAAGCAGACATATATTGTTTAATTTCCAAATTTTGGATGTTTTCCAGATAGATTTCTGTTATTGAATTCTGAGTTAATTCCATCGTGGTCTGAGAGTATACTTCATATGACTTCTACTCTTTTAAATGTGTTCAGGTTTGTTTTACGGCCCAGAATATGGCATACCTTGATAAATATTCCTTCAGCATTTGAAAAGAAAGTCTTTTTTTCTGTTGCTGGGTGGAGTTTTTAATAAATATCAACTTAGACTAGCTGTTTGATGACGTTGTTCAGCTCTGCTATACCTTTCCGGATCTTTTGTACCATCATTTATGAATTGTTAAATCAATTATTGACAAGGATGTTGAAGTGTCCACCTGTAATTGTGATTTTGTCTATTGCTCTCTTCAGTTTCATCAGTTTTTGCTTTATATATTTTGAAGCTCTGTTGTTAGGGGCATGATATTTGGGATAGTAGTTCTTGGAGAGTTTCTTTATTTCTCATTACATAATGACCATTCTTATTCCTGATAATCTTCCTTGTTCTGAAGTTATCTTTGTCTGAAATTAACATAGTTAATCAAACTAGCTTTTGGTTAGTGTTTGCATGACATATCAGCTTACCTCCTTTTGTATTTAACCTATCTACTATGTCTTTCTATTTAAAACAGGTTTCTTACAGACGGCATATAGTTGGGTCTTGCTTTTTCTCCAAACTAACAATCTCCTTCTATTAACTTGTGTGTTTAAATCACTTATATTTAATGAGATCATTTATATGGTTGAGTTAAAATATACTATCTTGTTAACTGTTTTAATTTACCCATCTGTTCTTTGTGTCTTTACCTCCTTTTCTGCCTTCTTTGGTGTTTAGAATTTTTTATGATTTCATTTCATCTCTCTTGTTGATTTACTATTTATTCACTTTTTTTTTGCATTTTTCTAGCGGTATGACTAAAGATGTATAATATACATCTTTAATCAAAGTCTGCCTTCAGATAATAGCACGCCACTTTCTGTGTAGTATAAAGTTCTCACAATCATGTATTCCTCCTCCCCGTTCCAGCCTTTGTGCTATGTGTGTTATATTTTCTATTTTAATTATGCATTAAACGCCAATGAATTGTTAAATTGTTACTATTTTACCTTTACATAGTCAGATATACTTTAAAGCAACTAAAAATAAGAAAAAGTGAGTTTAATTTTACTCTCATTTAATCTATTTTCAATGCTTTTCATTTTCTTGTGTAGATCCATGTTTTCAGCCTCATAATTTTTCTGTCTGAAGAATTTTCTTTAAAAGCCTTTATAGAGTTATTTTGCTGACAATGAACTCCAGTTTTGTTTGTCTGTGAAGATCTTTATTATTTCTTCATTTTTGAAAGATAATTTTTCTGGGTATGGAGTTCTGAGCTGACAGTTTCTTTCTTTAGCACTTTAAATTTGTCAGTCTATTGTCTCCTGGTTTCTAAATAGAAGATTGTTGCAATTATTTTCTTTTTCCTTTGTATGTAATGCTTTTTTTCCCCTCCTCCACTGGCTGCCTTCAATATTTTCTGTTTGTCTTTTATGTTCCACAGTTTGAATATGTCAGGTCGAGGAGTGGTTATGTTTTGGAATTATCCAGGGAGGTATTCTCTGGACTTCTTTGATCTGTGGTTTTGTATCTGTCATTAAATTTGTAAAATTCTAGGCCATTATTTCTTCAAATATTTCTTATCCCTTGTTCTCTCTTTTTTCTCCTTCTGGAATCAATTGCCCATATATTAGAATACTTTATATTATCTCACAGCTCTTGAATATTTTGTTCTGATTTTCTTTCTTTTTTTTTTTTTTTTTTACTATTTTTTCTCTTTTTTATGGTTTCAGTAATTTCTATTGACCTATCTTCAAGTTCACTGATTCTTACCTTGGCTGTTTTTGGCTGTTTTGATTCTATTTATTAGCTCAATGAAGACATTGTACATCTCTGCTACTGTGTTGTTCATTTATAGTATTTCTAACTAATTCTTTCCTGTAGTTTCCATCCCATCTGATTTTGCATTTGTCCAGCTTTGTCTTAGATTCCATAACATATTAATCATAGTTATTTTACATTAACTTGATGATGCTTTATGATTGATATAATTTGGGAAGACAACTAGATGACCGTTAATAAACATAGTATGCACATTTTAAAAATTACAAAGCTGCCTAAGCAGAGTAGTGTCCATTGATTTTTAACCTAATTTAAGAATCAATAGTATGTCCCAAAATAGCACAATCAAGAAAAAGACATAAAAAATGCAAAGAATATAATAAGTTATACAATAAAAGTGGTGTTCAAAAAAGAAAAAAAAAGAACTTTTACTTGGACTTTAGTTTAGCTGGCTGAGCAGTAAATTTAATTAGAGTTTTAACCCTGACTATATCACTAATTCCCTATAGCTTTAAAATGCTTTGAAATGTACAATAAATTCCAAAGCTGTGTGAGGCAAATTGGATAGAGCATAGTTTATATTCAACCTGTCTAATACTTTGTGGAGACATTCCAGGCACTGGCAATCTTGAAATTAACTTTTTTACCTCCTACTATTTCCTCAAACATCTATCCCATTTCTTTCCATATCACTAACTTATTGAAAGAGTAGGCTACATTTAATCCTTCATTCCTATGCAACTTCTCTAAATTTAAAAAAGATCTGTTTAGCATCTAGAGCACATACACACACGTACACTTTCTAGACATGATTGTAAGCACTATATTGATAACAAGACACAATACAATCCTGCCATCATGTTGCTTATGGTCTGGAAATGGACAAAAACAAATCACCAAAATTTAGGATGCTATGGATAAGGACCACAACAATGTAGCTGAGTATGTATGCCTCTTCTCTTATAATCTGGCTTTGGCCCAACCACCTTGGTAAAACTGTTTTATAGTAGGTCACCAATGATCTCTTTCTAAAAACCCAATGTGTTTAGATATTTTTACCTTGACTTCACTGTAGCACTCAAAATGCTCAATGATTTTTGTCATCTTTTCCTTGTACTTGAACTATTTCTGTAATCTCCAAAATTGTATTGGTTTATGATTAAAATGAATACCTGTAATGTATATAATAAAAATATTCAAACAATGTAGTCAGGTGTTTATTTGCACATTGTGCACATATACTTTTTATATACACAATTGCAGAACTCAGCCACTCCATTTCTATTGTTCTTTTTCTCATTTTGTTTCTTTTTGTGTTACATTAATATTAATATTGGCAATGAAGGAAGTGCAGAAGGCATTACTCCCTTTCATAACTGTCTTCAGTGCTAAGAAATGCCTTCAGGGAGACATTGTGTGGAATGGCTTTTAAAAACCTTCCTATGTGTGAAACATTGTATATGTGTACATTTCTAAACACTGCCTATTAGATTGTTCCTTATGACTATTATATCCTTTTATCTATGGCTTTTTAGTATATTTTAACTTTAAAATATTTTGTTTGCTAAGAAGATTATGCAAGTAAGTTCATGGCTTTGTTGATTATTATTTGATGTTCAGTGTATCAGCTTGACACACTATAAAATAGGCATTTATAATTGTAGATACATGGAAATACTTGGAAGGTTGATCATAAATTCATCATTTGCCATTGCACCGGGACAAAGAAAGACTTGACTTGTCTATAAAAGTATTTCTCAAACTTTTTTCCATTACATCCCCCTCAGGAAACTTTAAAATATTTTTTCCTCATCCTTCATCCCATAAAATTTTAATATAACAAAATACTGTATATCTGTTTATGTAACATGGCCCTTTACAGGGCTACAAACCATTGTAATATCTAAGGTTTGTTTATGCTCCAAGATGCAATTTTTGCCCCCTTGCGGGAGATATTGCCCCTGTCTAGAATGCATAGACTGTAATATCAACTCATTATAGTGGCTTTACTATGTCTTTTATTCTATTCCATTTCAATCAAGAAATCTTTGTACACAAATTAAAGGATATTTTAAATTTTAAATTTTGTCATTACATCATTCTATTTATGTTGTGTCAGCAATTTAGTTATATAGTCTTGTGCCATAAATTTGTGGTACTAGAACATAAATAGAATTCAAATGAAATATACCTAGTTTACCTCTTCTCTTACAAAATAGTTTGAGGTTTCATTGCAGCCATAATTTATGAAGAAGTCCATTAGGTGATATGGAGACAGATTATGCAAAAAAGATAAAGGTCACATGAATGGAAGTAGAGGAGTTATTCAATAAGTCATGAAAAGTACAAAGAAATAAGTTAGGGCAATAAGGTAACTTCAAGAATAGTTCTGACACTGACACTTGATGATAAACTCATTTTGCTGAAATGATTACAGCACATTTGGGAAAAGGTATATTCTTGATATAATCTTAAAATTGTAATCATATGATCAGTACATCTGGAAAATAACAGTCAAAATTAAACTGAACTTCGTCTGAATACTGCAATTTTTACATGGCTCTGTCAAATGTCAGGCTTCCCTCTCCCTCACCAATTTCAAAAATGTTTCACCATGATTTCAAACAGTGAATCATCCCATCCTGTGCCAACCATCTGTTTTGTCTGCCCCCTCATCGACTCAAATTAGATGATGGAGGGCAGGGCAGGTTCTCAAGAGCAGCCATTAACACTAGAGAAAAGAAGGTTCTGGCAGCAGACTTTCCATTGGAAATTATAGACCATTAAAACTGGCAAGAAGAAACTTACAGACAGAATACTGAAGAGTAACATGAAACTGTGAACAAGAAAAATTTGGAAAAAAATAGTAAATGATAAGAAGATCAGCTAATCAATATAAAAATAAATTATAAAACTAGCTGTCAGATAGCAAGAGGAAAGAAGGGATGAAAACTCTGAAAAAAACGATAAGAATATTGGGAAAGAATACGTATGATAGAAAATCTTATGTCTGTATGAAAAATGTTGCTATCTTCCACATTTAAATGTGTTCTGTTGACTAGGATTGGTATATGTGAAAAGATGAGAAAAAAAAATTATTATTAATTTCTTTTCTATTGGAGCATGTTTGAAGAAAAGCTAAGAACAATGCAATGGGTTTATAGACATGGGGTAATGGACATGCTTTAGGAAAATTCTTCCAGATATCATGAAAGGACAAAATTAAGCAGATTGTGGTAACACTTAATTCATTTTGCTGGTAAAAAATCCACATCCTTTATGTCTGAAAGAATGGATGTTCTTAAATCCAAATGAAGAGCGTGAAGCAACTAGAAAAATACAGTGTTCTTTGCTTGTTTTTTTCTACGAAGATTATTAATTTAGTTGATTGATTAAAGATTTCTCAAAGGTAGATAATTTTTAACAATGTATTTTCCAAATAACATAAAATATTTATTTCAAATATAAAATATTATTATAATATAAAATAACATATCTCACTGTATGAACAGAATTTTGTCATGAAAAATCAATTATAACCTAATAGAATTGTACATTCTTTAGAATGTTTTCATAAGTAATTTGTAAGATCACTTTCTATTTATCTAATGTGTTACTGCTTGGTTAATTAAAAGAAGATCAGAATGTACTAGAATTTTGACTTTACTGCATTTTACTACACTTGGAGTAAACTAGTAAAGATAATTGAAGGCTCTATAATTTCATACTCTATAATCAATGATCATGTCATGCAGTTTCCTCCTTAAAAATGAATCCTGAATCTGATCACTTCTTACTATTGCCACTATCATCCACACCCCCATCAACTCCTCTGAACAACTGAAATACTCTTAATTGGTCCTCCCTGCTTTCTCTCTCATTCCTCATAAGCTATTGTTTACAGAGATGTCAGAGTTATCTTTTAAATCTACAAACTGATTCATGACTCTCCACTGATCATAACTCTCCAAAGACTTCCCACCAAACTTAGAAGCAAATCCAAAACCTTTCCTATGACCAGAGAGGTCTACAGTGTCTGCACCCTGCCCACCTCTCCCACCTCTTTTCCTACTGCTCCTGCTCCTTCACTTGGCTCTAACCACACTAGCCTTCTAGCCTTTCCCATCTCAGGGTCTTTGCTTTTCCTCTTTCTTCTGCTTAGAAATCTCTTCTCTCAGATGTTTTTGCAGAGCTAGCTCTCTCACTTTTGTCAGACCCTGCCCAAACGTCCATCTCTTTAATAAAAAACTTTCCGTGCCTGTCAAAAATAGGCCACTTCTTTTCCCATTAGTTTCTTTCATAAAATTCATCAATACTGGAAACTACATTATATACTTATTTTGCTGGTTTAATTTGAGTTTCCTTTGCCAGAAGTAAATTCCTTAAAGACAGGGTCATTCACTGTCTTGCTTATTACTGTATTCTCACATTTCTAACAGTGCCTGGCACAGAGTCATTATTCTATAAATACTTGTGGAATAAAAGAATTGACAAATGAATGAATGAATTTTGGATATTTCTCCAAATTCTCTAAGTTCATTTTCTCCAAATACAAACTCTTAATACGTTAACTTAAACTACTCTCATCTATCATTTTGTTCTCTCATTTTCTTAAACATTTTAATAATATTTGCTTGTGACTCCCAAGTTTTGTTCTCTAGGACTGGCCTTTTCTCTCTCTCGAGCTTGCTAAATTATATATTTATTTAGCAAATTTCATTTATTAAGTTCGTGGCACTGTTTTGAATGCCTTGGTAAGAGAGGGGAAGGAACAAATAATGTGATACAGCAATCCACTGTCCTTAAGAAGCTTATAATCTAGTAGAATGATATGTTATAAGATTGTAGAAATATAGCCCCTTCCTAAGCAAGTATGTGATATTAAAGAAATGAAGGTCATTTCCAAATGTGATAATCTGGGACATTTTCATAAAGGAAGTGGCTTTTGATATGGGTTTTGAAGTATTCTTTGGTTTAGGGTGAGAGGAGAGAGGAGGTATGGAGTATTTCAAAAGGTAACACTGTGAGCAAAGTCATCAAAGCTCAAGGCGTTATTAGTGAATGGGAAGCACTTTGGTATGGATGGGGCAAGGATTCATAAAAAGGAATTGTGGGGATAAAGCCTGATATTTTTTTATCACAGTTTAGAACATCTTTCAAAATAAAGCTCTTAACTATCTCTCAGTGTAATGATGACCCAGGTGGTGACTGCAGGAAAGACATGCAAGATAGAGATGTGATGTTTATGTTTTTGTGTGTTCTGGAAAGGCTGATCCTGGCCTCTGTCATTTCTGCAGATCCTTCTACAAAACCATCCAAACAACAGCCCTAAGCAGCCATGTGATGTGTGGGTGACCCCACTCTCTAACTAGAGCTAATTAGACCAAGTAGCCATCTGACCCAACGGCAGGCTCTCCAGGTGTGACAGTGATTGTGCGTGAGGTCTGAGGCTGCTTGACATGAAGGATCTGTACAAACATGGGTGATAGTCATTAATTGGACTAATCAGATTTCCTCTCAGAGGAATTTGAATCCAAGTTACATATGGAAAGAACCTGAAAAGAAGCACTCAGAGGCCACAAGAGATCATGAACCTTTCATAAGCCAAAGCTGTGAGTAAACAGACACAGGGTAAGCAGAAGCTAGGATAACAAGAAAAATATAGCAGATAGTTGGTGGTGGCAGAAGCAGAAGTAGAGACACATTGATGATTGAATTAATGTCAGAGAAGCCAAATGCTCAAGGGAAGTGAGCTAATCTAATTCACATCCAAACAAACTTCTAGAAAACTGTAAGAACTGTTCTGTAATTTTTATTCTTCTCCTGAGGCCCTTTCTGCATGTTTTTCTGGGTTCTTTTGAGAACTGGCTACATGAGTGAGATTCCTTTGTCTTCCCCACCCCCCTTCCTTCCTTCTTTCTCCTTCCCTTCCTTCCTTCTACTCCTTTTTTCTCTTCTTTCTTATTTCTTACATAACTATTTAAAATAAACTCTTTTATTGTGTATTAATGAAACAGAAGAACCTAAAGCAACACATTTAAGTTTAAGGTAATATATTATATATATATATATATATATATATATATATATATATACACACATGCACACACAGAAATATATAAAACATATAAATATGTAAACATAATAGGCTCTAAATAAATATTGATTGATTATAATTGTGCTATTAAGATTTTTTTGTGTGAGACAGTACTTTGCAGTTTATAAATGATATTCTCTCAATAAATATTTGGTAAATATTTGTTTAGTGATCCTAATGAGCACTGGTTAACCTGGAAAATATCTTCTCAGTGTGACAGAATAGATGGTATATCTGGTATTGTTCCAGTTATCTATGCTATGTAATAAACTTGGTGTAAAAGAAAAATTGTCATATTTCTCACTGTACTGGAGGTTGGCTTTGCTCAGCTAAGCAGTTCTCGCTGAGGGTTTTGTGTGTTTGCAGTCAGTGGTGGCTGGGGCTGGAGTCATCTCACAGGTTTGTACACTCATACGTCTGGAACTCCAAGATTTTGAGATGGAATAGATGTGGCTATGAAGGCACCTCTATTTCTACGTGACCTCTCCAGTATGGAAGCTTCAGGGGAGCCAGATTTGTTACATGATGTCTTGGGACTCCAAAGGCATGTGTCCCAAAACAGAGAGCTGGGTAGAGGGAGCTGTATTACCTCCCATGTCCTAACCTCAGAAGTTGTACAGGAAGGCACTATGGCCAGCTCTTATTCAAGAAGAGGGGACTTTTAGATTCTGCCTCTTGATAAGAGAAGTATCAAAGCACTTACAGATGTTTTTCTGATGACCACATTTTCAATGTCAAATTATATAATAGACATCAGCATCAAGCTTGACAAAAGGGTGACCAACCAGTTCAGTGTGCCTGGAACTCAGGGCTTCCCTGGGATGCAGGACTTTCAATGCTAAAACCAAAAAAGTCCTTCATGAACTCAGAAGAGCTGATCACCTAAAATTATTTTATATCACAGAAGATGGAAAAGTGAGGTAGAGAAATGTTAGATAAAATCCTCACCATGCAAGTACACAGAAGATCCACCAAAATATGTCTCATGGAAAACTACAAAGAAGAAATGCTTTATAAAAGAATGATTCCTGGTCAAATAAAGTTGACTGTCTTTAATGACATTGCTCCCGGCTTAGAGACTTGGATAATTTACCCCAGCATCACACAAATATCTTTGATCACCACATATTTCTTTTTCACATAACACTTGTTAAATAGATCACATTTGAAAAATGATAACTAGATACATGCAAACAACACCATAAATTGTCTATTTGTGTAGACACAGAGACATGAATCTGAAGACACTTCTAAGCATCAGAAAGTGTTAGAGATTAAGGAGTACAGTACAGTTGAAAATGCATGCTTTGTGTGTGTCCTACCTTACCAATTTGATCTTGGGTATGTGAACATTACATAAGTCCAGGTAGAGAATGAAATACATAGCTAAGTCATGGATTTCCAGAAATAGAGCCAATTTTGTTTTAAATAAAATAAAGTAACAGACACCCAAGCTGAAATTATCTGGCTAAATGTCTGTGTGGGGAAGTTCACACATCCTCCTCACTTTCTGCTTCTCTCTAATCAGAACCATTAGTCTTCTCATTCTTTTGAATATCAAATTCACCTGCAGTGGAAAAATACAGGAACATTCAAGTTTCTATTGTAAAGGCACAGAATACAGTTTGAAAATCGTTCTACAGCTATCTTGAAAGTCTTTTTATTCATTGAATAAAAAATAAAGTCACGTTTTATAATTTTCTAAACACATTTTTTTGAAATTAATGAAATTTAAGAATCATTTTTAATCACAATGTGATACCAAGTTTTGAGGGAAAGAAACTAAAAGACTCATGTGCTTTTCCTTTCTTTTTTAATGCAGGGAGGTGGTGTCCTTAAAGTCCTTAAATGAACCAAAACTTGTGAGTTAGCAATTCTGAAACCGGAATGCAATATGATGTCCTAAAAAGGATCCAAGAGTGGAGAGAGAGGAACCTGATTTTTGGGTCTAGTTCTGCAGTTCTGTGCTGTGCAATATGAGGGAACATAAGTCTCAGAACCTCAGATTTCTCATCTACAAAATCAAGGATGATTCCATTCATGCCAACTCTTGAAGTTACTACATGAATAAAGTGAGATCGTATGTGTGAAAGAATATTGAAAACTAAAGTCTGGTCGATGCTAATGGTGTGATCAGAGATCGATTTGTATTTAGGGAGCATACTATTCCCTCTGATGATAACTGTTACCAGTGATGAAGTACTTTCTCATTACCTGATTTGATGCTAAGCATTCCATTATTTAATTCTAACAGCAATTCTGTGACAGGGATATTATTTTCATTTTGCAGATGAGGAAACTGGGGATCAGAGTTAGAAAGTCATTTGCCAAGATCACACATCTAAGTTAGGAGGTAGCAAATGTGCCTGTTCTCTTTCCACTGTATTACATAGCACCCCAGGCATCATGGTGATCAGATTTTGCCCAGTCTTAAGAAGTCCTTAAAGATCTATTGTAACAGGCCTAAAGAATATCTTTATGCAACAGTGGTAGCCATTTATATTAGATGATATGACTTTATTAAGAAAGGCTTTCTTTGAACAGAACTATTTGTCAAGCCTCACGTTGGACACTTTTCAAACACTGTTGCATTCATTTCTCTCAACAATTCAGCCAAGGAGAAAATGCTTTCCTTTTACACATGAGGAGACTGACTCAGATTGGTTAAAATATTGCTTAAACAGGTGGTAGCAATATAGTGTCAGAACTAGAGATTAATCTTGGTCTGTCCATCTTCTAAACCCAAATTCTTGATTTTAAGATCCATTATCTTCTACTTTTTACACAACATTTGAGGTACATGTTTTAAATGTTATTGAAATTCTACATTAAAATTCTTTAAGTGCACTGAGTTAAAAAAAATCATTGATGGTGCAAATATTGTGTGTATCAAACCTTGGAAATCTAAACATTCCTTTAGTGCTTGCTTAGCAGTTCACAACAGGCCCATCAGGTATTGTCAATTGATAATGACCCAATAAAATCAATAGAGATAAAAAAAGAGTCCCTCTCCATCCAAAACAGCTGTTTCAAATTTCTACACCAAAACTTAATATGAAGATTCATTTTGTCTTATGATTGCTATTCCTCAGCTTCCACTTTGTCCTCTAGCAACACAAGTTGTATTTGGAGCAGAGGGTCCTCTTAATAAAATGGACAAGGTAGTAAGTTTTATACTGCAGTGTTTCAGATTTTCCATTTTATTGGCCTTTCTAAAAAGGCCACTTTTCCTCATTCATATTGCTCTTTTGTGTATGGCTTGCCAGACCAATATATTTTACATTAAAAAATACTGATCAAATGAATATTGATTAATCCATTTGCACACACTTTTTGGAGAGCGTGGGTTTGGTTAATATTAAGATGAGTCAAACATGGAAAAGATGCTTTCCAAAAGAAAAAAAACTAAGAAGGAAAGAAAGAGAAAAAACTTGTCTTGTGTTAAACTCAATTCTCATGCCTCAAATGATGCCCTTTGCAATCATAATGTGACACTGCTAGCCAGTCTGACCAATATTACACTTTATTCCAAAGAAAAACTATACAATTTGCTTTGTGCAACCAGAGAAGAGCCTTCAAAAATACAACCCCTGGACAATGAGAAAGGAATATCCATCTAGGGGAAATTTGGGGGCAGGAGGTAGCAAAGAATTGAAGGTTCCATTTTTCTAGTTCATGCATTTTTGTTCCATGTTTTCCTTTTACTCAGAAAAGGTAAGAAATAACACCACTGTACACTGGAAGCCTTCTGTATTCCAGGGCCTTTTCTCTCTCAGTTTATTTAATTACTACAATAACTCCATGAGTTGGGCGTTATTATTTAATTGTGCCAATTTTACTGAAGAAAATTTAAAGTTCAGAAAAATTGAGACATCTTATCAAGGTCATACAGATAATAATATTAATTCTGGGGCTTGAAATTTTATCTGGCATTGATTTTTCTACTAAACATTTCAAAAGGGAATCAGACATTATAAATTAAATTAACAACCGCTCGTAGAATGCTCTCACTGCATATAAGCACACAAATAGGAAATGCGCGCACGTGTGTATGTGTTTCCTATTTTTTTGTACACATTAAGGAGCAGAAATATCTGGTGCTCTTCTTCCACAGAATCATGGTTTCACAGAAGTGGGGGAGTATATGATCCACTTCACAGCCAAGCTTCTGGGAGCCTTCATGGGTATGAAAATGGGCCCTGAGTAAGGGTAGCAAGCACTTTGCTAATTGCTTATGCTTATCAATTCTTAAACCTTCCTCGATACCAATCCCCACCACCATCACCAAATGTAACCAATAAGCATAAAAAGCATGACTTCTGATACAATCAAACCAAAATTTTCATTTGCTTATTTTGATCTCCCATTATTTCTTTAAATGTACACTTTGGCATCTTTTCCTTCTTCCTCTAGTTGAAAACCAAAATAGGTCTATTCTCTTGTTTTATTTTATTTTTTTTTACATGACTGTCATCTAAAAACATTCTCACGTTTCCTTGAAATGAAACTATCATTAAACTTAATCTAGGGGAGAGTAGAGGTTGGGATGGTTGGCTTTTTCTCTCCCTTCCTGTTTACTTCCTTTCTGACTGCTAGCTGTTATTTTAGACACCTGGGGTCTAAGCAGGTACCAGGAGCAGAGATCAAGCGATAATCCAGGAAAAATTCTTATTTGGCTGAAGATGGATACTGTTATAAGCTAACTTCATCATCTCAGAGCCTGGAGGATGTGCGAGGGAATCCTTTTTTCTAACGGGCATATTCATGGATTCTTCACAGATTACCCCACTTCCCTGGGGCCATCTCTGTTCATGACTCTCATGATGCTTATTTCACATAGTCTCTTGCTCTTGGAGTCCCACGACATTCTTTGGCAGAACTTAAAATGACTCCAGCCCAGCAATCTCTGCCTGGCACACATTTAGTTCACCAGAAATATGAATACATCTCTTGCCCCAGTAAACTCTGGGATCCAAGCAAATCCCAAAATAGTCTTCTCTCTCCTGTTGCCAAAGGTTGCTTTTGCTATTTTAGGTATGAGCCAGTACTCTGTGTCATCCAACACCAGGGGAAACATTCTGTGGTTTCCAGGGGTCCGAAAAGCTCCCTTTCCTAGGTTTGTGGTAAGCTAAGACTCAACTGCCCTTTGGGAAGCAGTGTAGAAACTCACAGAATGGCTAAGGCTCTCTGAAGAAATCCTTTATCATTCATATGCGTTTTTATGTTCTGTTCCAACAGAAGGATTTAATAATTGTGGATTCAGACCCTGTTTTTTTTCTTTAAAATTTTTTTCTGTGGCAATTTCCTCACCTTCTTTTTGCATAGATATTAGTATATAAAGTTGTGGGCAGCATCCTTGAACCTAAGATTGCAATAGTTCAAATTTTACAGTTTGTTAAACACTAAAACATACTTCTAAGTGATCAACATAACTTTTAAAGCATTCATGAAATATTTAGCCTACTTGAATCTTTCCAATAAATTCAAGTCAGCTAGTCTCTCATGGGCTAAAATAGGTAAAGCTTACAACTGGAAGACACCAAAGATATATTAAGAGAATTTTATATCCTAGAATATTATAATTGTTCATTTCTAAATATATTTATTTCCTTTGTTCTTTAAGCTCTTTGAGAACAGGGACTATATATATTTTTTTTAATTTTTGGTATCACATGGCTCAGCACTATACCTATCATACAGTAAGTGTAACAAATAATTGTTGAACAAATGAACATGTAAAAAAAATTCACTGGTTTACGGACAAGAAGATTCATTTCTTGGCTGTGAAGCAAGTTAAAACATTCTGACATAGCATAGCAGTATAGTATCAATTAGTGGTCAGAAGTAAGAATATTGACATCTAAACCTAAATCTGCTATTTACTGTAGCACAAAACTAACATTGAAAAATTCCTGATGTCGTTTTTTTGTTCTCAGTAAATTCTCTTTACACTGTAGTTCTTCCACTACCAAACCTCTCCACACAACTTGGCCTTCTTGCCTCATAGATGAGAAGACACAGAATACAGGGAAATCTGTCAAATTTTCATGTTAAGTTTCTTTGTAGACATCTGGTAATTTATAACACAGGGAATAGGACCAATAAAAAAGCAGATTTTTTGGCTTGCAAGAGCTTAGCAAAAGACAGGAAAAAAAGATTTATTTCAGAATTATAAAATTTTAGTTTTGCAGTAAAAATTGGAAAATAGAGTTTAAACTACAAACCATAGAGGAAAAGGAGAATACATAAGGATATAAGAGAATATTTCTGGGGACTGCAGAAATAGATGAAAATTTGACCAGAAGGCAGGGGAGGAAAAATGAGAGAGGGTATGAGTAGAAATGAATGGAGGCTGAGTGTCTGAGAAGGGGCACAACACCTCACCCTTCTGGGTCAAGTCCCAGAGATAAATGCCAAGAACCCCAGGTGGATTTGAAGGATACCAGAGAAGCAGGAGTATGGGCTGGCTTTCCAGTTTACATCCTGGGAAGCTCGATGCCTCTTAGAGAGACGATGATGGGGGAGATCTCTGAGTCTGAGGCCCCTGAGAGCAGCCTAGCAGGATCCCCCATACTGCAATGGAGTATGATGAAAGCACAGTCTCTGAGTCCCCAGAGACTCAGGGAGGAGACCCAGAGTGGGGAAGGATTCCTACGGTGGTCCTCACAGTTCAGGCACAGAGGACTCTGAGGAACCTGGAGGCAGATTGTGCTAACCATGAGCAATTTAAAGGAATCTCCATGAACTCAGCAGCTGGCAGTGGAAGCAGAAGCTTATGCTCAAAGACTGCGGGGACATCCGGTGGAGACTTAACAAGGTACCTTTCACAATGCCAGAGTGATACCTCAGCCTTCCTGGAACTTCAATCAATCTGGGCAGAGAGGAAGAAATAACAGATGGGAAAGATGGGGAATCCTCGACTGAGTGGGCGTCACCCAGTTTTAAACTGGAAATGACTCAGTTCTGGGATTAAGTTTTTTGTTACTACTATTTCCAAAGAATTATTTAGAAATTATTATTATTGTTTTTAAGCAGCATCTCGAGCTAAAGAAAGAGTTTTAAAAAACATGTAGAATTTCTACAATTATGACAATGCCTTGATTTCTTAGGGGAACATTGAGCAGCATGGTTTTTCTCCTGGATATTGTTATGAACAAACTAGTGGTCCATTTCTGCACTAACTTAAGAAAAAGTTAGATTACTAATGTATGACACAGAAAATCCTAACTTTAGTATTTGAGACACTTACATCTGAGTCATGATAGAAGCAATAAATTTACTCTTTAACCATCAATACAAGGAAATGTAATAATTAATAGATCCTTTAAACTCAAAATATACTTGAATGGACTTGGGGTGTCATGCTAAAGATGTATCTTTGTTACATAATAAGGGCTAAGGGGGAAGCATCTCTATGTCATCTTGAGAAGCTTCCTCGTCTAGATTTCCTTCCTAACAGTAGACCCTGTTCTTCACTGATGGATGACAATGGGTCCAAGACAAAGGCTCTTTCAATGAAAGTTAAACCCTTACGAATCAGGAAACTATAAAAAGTAAATAACACTAATTTCCCAGTAGCCTATATCATTTAGGAAACAATTGTAGATTTTCTCCTCTCACATGGCAGGATAGTGCAGGAATTTTAGGTAAACAGGTATCTAACTGACCATTGACAAATACCTGTGCCAGAGCACCAGCCACGTGTAAACACAGGCCCAGTGCCCAACTCCATCCACTTCACAGAACAAAAATGACTCTATTTCTATGGTCTGCACTGGCCTGCGTGTGAGGATTTCATCCTTGAAGTCCTCTTCTCTATTCTCACCCTTGGCAATCTCATCCAGTCCCAGCTCCAATTATCGCCTCTGTGGGAACTACTCCTGTGGCTATCCAATCATTGTTCTTTTGTATTTATTTAAAATCTTGAGTTCTTTTGAAGATCACCCCCTCTGGTCGTGCCACTGGCTCCATCTTTTTGTCCTTGTCATCTGTAGGCCTTCTGGGTCTCCTTGAGGATATTATCAGTCAAGGTCGCAGTGTTTATCTCTATCCTGATTCATTTGATCATCTTATGTGTCTTCCTTACCCAGTGTCACATCCTTTAATAACATTCACCTCTTAGTTAATCCAATCTTTAAAAGAAGCTCACCATTTGGGATAATTCCAAATCCTAATCTCAAACTACTGCCTTTAAGATTATTGAGAGGGGCGGGCCTGGTTGCGTAGCGGTTATGTTCACGCATTCTGCTTCGGAGGCCTGGGGTTCCTCCTGTTCAGTTCGGATCCTGGGCGTGGACCTAGTTATGGCTCATCAAGCCATGCTGAGGCGGCTTCCCATACAGAAGAGCTATAATCTACAACTATGGCACACAACTATGGACTGGGGCTTTGGGGAGAAAAGAGAAAAAGAGAAAGATTGACAGCAGATGTTAGCGCAGGGCCAATCTTCCTCAAAAAAAAAAAAAAACTTCCTCTAAAATAATATATGAAGATTATTGAGAGCAGGATGTATGTCTAAACCTTTGTAGTCTCCCAAAGACTTGACAGGACTTTAAGTTTAGAATGAAACACACCTCTCACCCCCAAATAGCACATATCTTTTCTTCATTTTTACCTTTCTATACATATTTTAATGCCCCTTTTTCTCATCCGTTACCCTTAGCAACTTTCAAATTGATTTCTCAAATATTCTTTGTAAGTTCCTCATTTAAGCCTCTGCTGCTGTTTAATTTAAGTCCCAATCCTAGGCTATTTATTCCATTCTGTAACCTTCAATTCAGTTGTTTCTATTTTTTAAGAATTGTGCTCACAGCAATAGCGTTATCTGTAACTGTCTGTGGACTTAATCATTTGGAGGAAGATTCATCCTTGGCACACACATCAATAGCAGAAGGGAAAGTGACACCTGGAAAAAGCCCACTCTGTCCAACACTACACTGTGCACATTTATGATGAATTTAGTCCTCATGAAAACCTTCCCAGATGGATAACTATTATACCCATTGTAAAGAAACTGAGAATTTAAATGTTTTTTCCATAAATCCAGAATTAGTAAGTGATAGAATTAGAATCTGAGCCAATCTGCCTAAACAATTCTGCCCCTAAAGATAAAATAATTGGTCTGGTGCCCCTCTGTGGAAACCAGAGCCTGGATGTAAGTCTAGTTATGACGATTGCCTTCCATCCATCTCAGAACACCATTATAAGAGCAGTGTAAATATTCTTCTTTCACACGTTAAGAAATGGAGGCACAGAGAGCCTTGACAAAGCCATTCAGTCACGTAGATGCTTCAGTGTGAGCTTGTACTCATGTATCCAGGTTATGTTGCCTGAATGAAACATGTTAAATCGCATAAATAAGTAAAGCATGGCATGCAAAAGGTGCAATTTTTGGTTCCCTGGATTTTCTGAGTAAAATCTTGCAGGTCTACCAAAGAGGCTTCTATAGACTATTCCCTACTGAGAGTAATTTATTCAGTGAAATTCCCCAATGGACTAACACCATATGAGCAAAATCTCTGGGCTTCATGCTGCCTCAGATTCACTTTGATATTATTTATTTAGGACATTCAATGTTCTCTTTCCTCCTTGGAGATGTCCAGGTTCAGATTTGAAAAGAACCATCAGCTCTCCCCCCAGGCAGAGTTGGGAAATCTGATACTCTGTAAAGCACTATACACAAGAGATGTAACTTCAGTCATATGATTGTAAATGACCAGATCATCATCCAATGGGTCCACCAAAAAAAAAAATCATCATAATCATCAGAATGTCTTCAAAATTCTTCCTTAGCATAAATACTCTTGTTTTACAATTATAAGTCAATTTTGAAAAGTAAACGCACCTGGATAATGTACACGATCTGGATTAAATCCGTGATGTGCAATTTAAGAAAGGTGAACACACAGGGCTAATTGCTGCATTAAAACAGGATAGAGATTTAGGAGGCACAGAAGAAGAGTTAATGGTACTAAAGATTGAATTTGTTCACTTAATTTTTCTGAAAATAGGCCCAATTCCCAGATACTGAAAATAAATTTAGTCAATCCCCTTTTCCCTAAAGAAGTGACTTAGATTGACACTCACTTGCCAGGGCCTAAAAGACACTAGAGAGGAAATTTTGTAAATTAATTCTTTCAGTCTACAGGATTAGTTTTCCCTCTACCAGGTGTATAAGGGGGATGCATGTGGGGGGTGGTGAGTTTACATAGCTACAGGAAGCTGCTTTAGAGAATCTCCTTTGATAATAGAGGGATAACTGAATGAAGCGTGGACTTCAGAAGAGATGTGAAATCATTGATAAATGTGGTGAAATCCAAGCAAATGTTTGTGTCCCACGGATTAAAAAAACTCATGAACATATATTGTTTAATAATTTTAAGTGTCTTATAGATAATAAAAATGAATGAATGAGAAAGTAAGCAAAACAATGTGGGTGCCTAGTAAAATAAGAATTCACATTTGATTCCAGAAAACTTTTAAAACTCTGTATATTTACCACTTTGTTTAAACAGGAGCAAAAGGCTTAAGTATGTTGTAATACACCAAACACTTCAGGGAAATGGAAAGTACCATATAAGTCAGGGGGACACAGGTAATTGTTTCCTCTGATGAACTGTAGCCCTTGAAAGCTCACTTATGTTATCACTAAGGTGAAACCTAGGTTTTAGAGAATTGTAAATATCTATGTATATGTAACACACATCCAATCAGAAAAAAGACCCAATCCATGTGTGTGTGAGACGAATTATACTGATGTCTGTTATAAATCCCTAACATAGCTCATGAGATCAATTAAGATGTTCAAGCAGCTACAAAAAGGATGATTGAGGCAAATGGTAACATCAGGATGACCATATGGTAAGGGGAAACTAAAACTGTTTGGACGTAAAACGAGAGCCATCGGAATTCCAGTTACAATCATACACTACACAGCGAGGAGATAGCAGAATGAGGCAGCCAAGAAAAATACTAGATGAAGAACAGTTTGGGCAGTAATAAAGACAAACAAGCTTGTGTTTCCAAGTCAATAAACAGGTGGTAGGAATAGAGAGTGACATCATCTGTGTCTGCTCTCTTTCTGTCCCCTAGACCAAGAGCCTCATGGTTTACTGCAGGGCCAGGTATTTATCAGAGAAGTAGCTCTTAGATTTTATGAGTAGTGAAATAGGTTTTTGGGCAGTGTTTAGCCAAGCAAAAAAATATTTCTTATATGAGACCATCTAAGGTTGTATTCCCCCTGCTTTTCTCAGGAATAAGCACATTACTTGTGTTGCTCTGTATGAGATCTAGGACAATTTCTCTCAAGGCTGCCTAGTGGGCTGTGCGACTACAAGTCATCATCACCACAGGACACAATGGCCTTTCGAAAACTTAGCTCACTTAGAAATGCATTGTCAGGTGATAACAGCCTTGCCAGTTCGTGTCACCCCAGTTATAACGTCTAAAAGGTTTTCATTTTTCAGGTTTTCTTCAAACTGCTAAACTGTAATAGGCAATTTAGCCTAACTTTTCACAGCAGTCCTAAATCTATATTTACTAGTGATTCCATCATGTGTTGAAAGGAATACACTTTGAAAATCTTCATCAATTAAGAATATTGAAACGTAAGAGCTTAACCCAGCCCTCTAGATGGAATGTGTCTTTTGGAAAATCCACTAATCTTTTTATTCGCAAATAATGAAGCCACTCTGAATATATTTGAGCTGTCTGAAGCTAAATGGAAATCTCAGAGTGGGGAACACTTCATGATCAACTAAGAAAAAAAATGATCTTCAAAAATGAAGAGGCAGAAAAGCATCGTGTTTAAGAACAAGAGTTTGGAAGCAAAATCTGGAACTTACTTTATGTGACATTAAGCAAATAACCTCTCTGTACCTGAATTCCCACATCTTCGAAATAGATATAATTGAATCTATCTCACAGGTTAGTTTTGAGACTTGAATGATATAAAATACACAATGCTATATTTGGTGTACAGGAAATATTCACTAAATATTAGTTATTATTGACATTATTATGAAAATGACATAAGTGGGAAGAAAGAGAAGAGTCTTGTTTATGTCAAGTGGAATGACACAAGAAAGTCAGCGGTTCTCAAGTATAAGTGTGCATAGGAATCATCTAAGGAGATTATTGAGAATACTGGCCCTCAGCTCCAGAGACTTAAACTTGTTACTTTGTACATAACACTCTCTGGCGATTCTGATGCAGGTGGTCCATCCAGTATAGTTTGAGAAACACCGAAGTAATGCATTCCTTGTCAGATTGCTAACAAACCTAGTAACTGTAAACACTAATGCCTAGTTTGGGAATACCTGGTTCCACTTGATAGCTCATATGCTTTTTCTGACACTATTAAATATAAGCAACAGTTAAGTTGATGTCTAAGGTTGTAATTTTCTTCGTAGAAATTGCTTCATATCTTTTCTTAAAACTCTTTCTACAATTGTTCTTTTAATTATTTTGCATTATTTATCTCCTCCAGACATAGTCCTAGGCTCTGCCTGATGAAAGCATATTGTCCCTGACTTTAAGGCTCTTACAGTATAGAGAGAAAATTTAGTGAGTGAATAGAAAAATTAAAATATAGTATTACAACAACTATAGAAATGTAAACAAAGGATCATTTGAAAAGAAATAGAGACACATCTAATCAGGGAACTGTGTGAAGATCAGAGAGGCTGGAGAAAGCTGAGACCAGAAAAGTTATAGGGGCTGTATCAAGCAGTTTTTAGAGATTCACATTTCAATTCCACAAGCCTTTGTCAAGTTCCAATTAATTTTCAAATTATTATGTTAAACAATGAGGGAAGTTAAAGAGAGTATGATTCAGTCCTTGTTCTAAATGTGCTTATACTTTAGCGAAAGACTTAAGTATGTCACAAATAATTATAGTTGAAGAAGAATATAACAAATATTATAGTAAAGAAATGTTTCTCAACCTCAGTACTATTGACATTTTATTGTGGGGTGCTGATCCATGCTTGATAGGATGCTTAGCAGCATCCACGGCCTCTACCCACTAGTTTCCAGAAATCTTCCTCTCTTCACTTCCCCCTGAATCATGACAATGAAAAATGTCTCCAGACATTAACAAATATCCGATGGGGAGCAAAATCATCCCTAGTTGAGAATTACTTCATTAAAGATGCAAAGTTAAACACGAAATTAGAAAGGGCAAGATGAATTTCAATCAAGGTATATCAGGGAAGGCTTTATGGGATGAGAGGAAGATGAGCTGGGCCTTTGAAAGGCATACAGTGTGAAAGAAGATATTTCAAACAGAAAAGTCAGTGACTACAGAATTGGCTGCATGAGAGAGATCAAGAAGTAGAGGTGAAGCATGTAGCATTGTGGGAATTCTTACACGCCAAAATAAGAATGTTAGACTTCATTCATTCTGAAGACATGAGGGACATTTGAATGTTTTGGAGCAAAGAGGAACATGCCCTGTCTTAGAAAGATAACTCTGATGGTAGTGTGAAGAATGCATTGGGAAAGACAGTGACAGAAGCTAGAAAAACCAGTTTGGAGGTTATTGTAGTAATATAGGCAAAAACTGATGTGGACTAAATTTAGATATCCGTCAAAGAAATGGACGAGAAGAGATGGATCAGAGAAACACTATGGCAAACTAGGCAACTCTAATGAGAGGTGAGTAGGAGGGATGGGTTTCTGGCCTGGAAGACTTGGTAAAAGATGATGTAATAAATGAAACAGGAGACACTTAAGGGAGAAGTGTTGTCAGGGTGGAGGTGGGAGTGGAAGTGACAATTAATTCTGTTCTGGTGTCCAGAGAACATCTATGTAAAAATGTTCAACGGGCAATAGAAAGTACAAATCAGAAGTTCAAGGGATGACAGCCTTCAAGCTTCAAAATACAAATGTGGCTCTTAGATGTCAAACCAGGGGGAGAGGAGAAAAACCATACATTCATGAGTTCTGAAAATAGAATTTGAGTTATTAGTATATAAAAAGTGTGTGTTGAGGAAGAGGAGTAGGGCTGGGAGAGAGCAATCGAAAGATCCTGTAATAATAATCAAGAGAAGACAAGGCTATCGGAGCCATGGAGGAATTTCGTGCAGCATGTTTGAAGAGAAAGGTGTCAAAACAGAAGTTTTATGTTTGGGTATTAACAATATTACTTGACCAATAACAATGCAGAATTTTAGCATTGATTAACTTCCTCATACATCAACTTTCCATCATAATTAAAATAATAAAGACCACTTGAGAAGTTAAGAAAGAATTTATCATCCTTGTTGTCATAGTTATAAGTTAGAACTTTTGCTTTTGTTTTAAAAAATTTCTTGAGTATCAAGTTCTGCATTATGCAATTTATAAACACTGTTTTCTGGTTTTCAATTTTCAGAATCATTATATATACCAAGCACAAAACCGTAAAAAAAAATATATAAAAGTGGATAACTATAAAAGTTATCCACTTTGTGATTTAAACATTATGAAACAACTGAGAGAAGTTGAGATAAAGGAGGGAGAGAAAAAGCTGGAGCAAAACAAAGAGATGCTAATTCCCTCACTTTATATGGTGGGTGATTCAGGAGATAGGATCTACAATTTCAAAAATTGTTTAAATGTATCCCTTGACATTATAAAAGGACATCTTCCAGTTCAAGATGACAAAACAGATATATTTGCTTCTCATCCTTTAAATCACCCCCAGTGAAATACAAGTACTAAAGTGCAAAAATAGGATAACCCCATGACTGTAAAGAGAACTGGTAAGAGGTATTCATAAGTAGATGAGAGTTTTCAGTTTATTCTTAGACAAGATAAATGTCTAAATCAGAGGAAGCCACAACCCAGAACATACTCTGACAAGTTTACATTTCTGTCAGAACCCCAAAGAGGCTTCAAGTACAGAGTTCGTAGATATGATGAAGAACAGGATTGAAAAGTGGAGCTGAAAAGAGGAACAGTTTAAGATCCACATATGGGAAAATTAGTATCCTCCTACTTTCTTATCTCTATGTGCAGAAGGAAGCAGGTTGGTGTCAGCCTGCAGGTAAATCATAAATGAGCAAGTATATCAGTAAACTTATCATTTTAGTTGGTGCTGCTTCCCCAAGTGCAAAGCCTTCTTCAAATTGGAATATAGGGGTTCCAATCTGAAAGCCAGCTCTTTGCTTACTCAACTCCAAGCAAAGCCTGGGACTGATACTCCATTCCAGGCATACTCCCCACTCATGAGAGATGAGTATTACAGAATTTAGTTACTTACAAAATAGTAGAGGAAACTCACATGAGCCACACAGTCCTTAAATCTTAAATACAAATGAACTGCCAGGAATTTCCAGATCTATGGAAAAATCTTGCAA
Source organism: Tapirus indicus (assembly GCA_031878705.1). Lineage (NCBI taxonomy): Eukaryota > Metazoa > Chordata > Mammalia > Perissodactyla > Tapiridae > Tapirus > Tapirus indicus. The sequence goes on from CM062926.1 coordinate 61,639,450, forward strand.
AATGGAGGAGAATACAAAGATAAATAAGCAGAAAAACTTAACTTTGAAGAATAAAAGTTAATTCTGGAAACAGAAAACAGAAAAGAACTTTAAAAAATGACTTTTGTGACTATATTAAGGGAGTTTTAAGAAGGTATCATATCCACAGAGCAAAAAGAACAGCAAAAAAGGAATAATCATTGAACAAAAGAAGATCTTTCCAAGAGCCAAAGGATGCATCTCCAATTTGGAAAGGCCCACCACATGCCCACCAAAATACAAAAGAAGAGATCCATACTTAGCCTTATTCTCTTATTGAAGAGAGGAAACTTTAACTTCAAGAAAAAATTCAGAAACAGCACCAACTTTTCAATCACAACTTTGGATTCTAAGGGATTGTAAAGCAAATTCTATAAAATTGTAAAGGAAAATGAATTTGAACATGCATTTAATATCTAGCAGAAGCATTCATTTTTTGTAAGATAACAATCAGGACATTCTCAGATATGTAAAGACTTTCCTTCCAAGTAATTTTAAAAGTTTGTTGAAACTGTACTTCATCAAAAGAAGGGAATGTATTGAGACAAGGGAAGATATATGATTAGGAAAAAGTGGATTCCCACAACGTCAAGTGTGTAGCGGCCTAGAGAAAAAAATAGTTCAGATTGAAAGAAGAATACTGAAAAATTGGTGGGAAAAAATTCCAGGTGAAAAGAGAGTATGCAAAATAGAGAATAATTGAGAAGATGAAAATTCACTAAGATAAGATAAAGACAAAATTTATGTAAAAGCTATTATTGTCATCCCATTGGGAAAAATTTGAAATTTTAGAGAAAAATCTATGTAAGAAAGAAATAAAATCATGGTTCAAATATAAAGCAAAATAATATATGGTAAGATTTTAAACAACAAAGTGTACAAAAAGGGAATCCCCTTGACTTAATAATACTGACACCGTGGACATTCTCTTTGGAGGGGAAATGAAGCTACAGAAGTAGAAATATATTTCTCACTACTTCACCCAACATGGAAGAGTATACAGTGTCAAAATAATCTAAGTGGTCCTTGGTGGTTTCAAATTTTGGTCAACCTTCCCACAAAGCACAAACGACCTGGTTGTGCTCTGTGTTAACAGAACTTAAATGCTGCAATCATAAAAGAAGATGTGCTCAGGGGGCCTGCCCAGTGGCATAGTGGTTAACTTCACATGCTCTGCTTTGGCAGCTGGGGGTTCCTTGGTTCAGATCCCAGGCGCGGATCGATGCACCACTTGTCAAGCCATGCTGTGGCGGCATCCCATATAAAGTAGAGGAAGGTGGGCACGGATGTTAGCCTAGGGCCAGTCTACCTCAGCAAAAAAGAGGAGGATGGGCAACGGATGTTAGCTCAGGGCTAGTCTTCCTCAGAAAAAAATTTTAAAAAGATGTGCTCAGTTTACCAAGAAAGTGATACATACGAAATATCTGGTTTAACCTTATTGAATATTTGGGAGTTCTGAAATACTTTATTATAATAGAAATACAAATCTTATATGAACCTTATCATTCTTATGGATATCAAAAGTAAGCCAAATAGAATTGCAAGTAAGTAACTTGGACCTCTGGGTGTCTCAAAGGCATAAAGTTCAAATAAGCAGTTAATAAAAGCATATATATAGCAGATAGCTAATTTGTTAATACAGTTATTATTTAACCTCTATGCAAAGCTAGCATGTATTATGTGGTAGACTTGTAAGGCTTATACGTCCTATTATGTATACATAAAAATGAAAATGTTTAGGTTTGTATTTTAACAAGCACTCTTATCACATTTTAATTTCCAGTCTATCCATGTTATAATGCTGGGATAGAACAGATTTCACATGTGAAAACACATGTTTTTCAATATATAGATATGTAATATGACACTCATATTCCACCTTACATTCTTTATATGTTATAGAGGGAAGCACAAGATGTAACATAATTCACACAGGGTTTGGAATGAGATAAAACTAAATATGAATCCTGATTACACAGCCACCTAGCTTTATGGACTTAAGCAAGTTACTTAGCTTTTCTCAGTTTTAATTTTCTCACCTGTAAAATAAGGGTAATAACACCTATCTTGAAAGGTGATTGTAAAAATTAGAGAAAATGCATGCAAATGCCTAACATACAATAGCCTTTCTCTAAATGGTGTCTGTTGTTACTTTTATTATTAACATATGCATATTTACCAGTATTCTATTGGCATCATGAAAATATGCTGAAGCTTATGTTGTTAATGGTTTTACTTTATTTTTTATATTCATGTTAGCCTGAAATAGACATAAAGCACATGAATAATACGTGTAGTAAAATTATCACTCAGTAATCTTAATTTTATAAGTGCAACACACCCACATGTACAAAATCTAGGAATTTTTATATGATTATTAAACTAGGACCTGTTGAGATTACTGCAAGTTGCCATCAAAAAACTCAGAGATAAAGCCAAAGATAAGCCCTGACAGTAAACTAACGTTGCTTCTGGCTAGCAATAGTAATCGGGGGTCAAGCAAAACTAGTAATTGTTGTCAACACTAAGCAATAGCTTCCTATGAGTATAATATTGTTGAAACGTCAGACGTCCCAGAGATGATCGTGTTGATTTCTACTACTTTCTGTACCCTATTTCTTTTCTTAAAACAAAACAAAATTTTCTTTCTACTGCATTCTAATTTCAGATACAAAGTGGAAAATTTGCAAATGAGTTATCACTACCCTAATTTCTTATCAACAATTGCCGGTCACAAGAGATTGGCAGAGTTAAATGGCCCCTAGTTCTCCAGCAATATGAAGCTCCATTTTCCCATAGAGTGCTGGGGAAGACAGCATATGAATCATGCAGGTGGCAGCATCACTGGGGGTTCTCATGGTGGTGTAGATCTGAAAGCTGTGAATCATTAGCATTGTTGTAAATGTCAGTTGTCAGACTCTCAGTGTCATCTGAGGCTGTATTCCAGCTTTTCGCTAGATCTGCCATTGCCACAGGGGTGGTAGGCACTGCATTGTTTAAGTATTCATCACAGAGGTTGCTATTCTTTGATGGTGTTGGAACGAGAACATGGCCAAAGTACCTCAGTGCAAGCCACTTGGTATGTAGAATGGGCAGAGCTGCAGGAATCAAATAGCCCTGGTGCACGCCACACTAACTGGATAAGAACTTAGCAATAACACATAGTTTAGATCTTTTTGTTCTGCTCCATTTGACAGCTACCTTAACTGTAGACTTTGATACTAAAATTTTTTCTACTTACTAATATTATATGCCAGGGATTAGAAAGAAATTGACTTTGTGGAAGCACACAATTCTTTAGATGGAAAGTACTTTAGCAGCCATCTTGTAGACTGCCTTCATTCATTTTTTCTTGTTACTAGAGAGGATACTGGACTTTTACCAAATAATAAGTGACAGATCTTTTGTAAATGATATTGAATGAATTAATAACTAAGCTCCAAATGTGTATTAATAGGCAACAGAAAATGATAGGTTGGTTTATAAGACAAATCACCAAAACACTTAGCCATTAATCTTCAAAATTTTAATCATACTTAAGGCAACACATGCTAAAATACATGGTACATACAAAGTACCCAGTAAATATTGGAAGAGGAATCATTCTTATCTATGTATGTATGTATGTATTCATCTATCTATCCCTCTATCTCAGATTACATATGTATATTATATAATTATATATAATTCTCTTCCATCATGAATTCTGAATGTTCTAATGCAGTCCTGACTGCCACAAAATCTACATTATCTAATGTAATAGTGTCTCTGAACTATAGATTTGGAAAGATATGTTAAAAGAGGAGATTTGGTACTTAAATAGACAGACATATCTGAACCCAAGGAACAAACTCTAATGATGGAAAGATATTGTGATTGGAGGATAGAAATAAAAATGTACGTCACTCTTCAGATGATATCATAGAGAATGAATTTACCTACATTTATATCCAGCTTGCCTATTCCTGAAATTTTGTTTGTATAAAAAATATGGTAGTCAGGAAGAGGCACTGAAACACAATTAAATGCAAAAACAATGTTTTCTAACTTTAGGCACTCAAATAGAAAATCTCATTCCATTGAGCATTATAAACTGATCCATTTCTAGTCAAGCAAAATTATTTTCATACTCCCTGCCTAAGCCTTGTTCATTCTATTTCACATGTGTACAACAACTTTTGTCTTCTCCAGTAATGCCAGCCTTATTGTCTTTTATACATGTGTAGTTGTCTTTCCCAGAAAGTCTTCCCCGATGAGGTTCCTTTAGCACAATGGATCAACACGTAGACTTTGGAGTCAGGACTCCTGTCTCTGCTATGGTGAGGCAGGAGAAATCACTCAGATTCTCTGAGACTATTTAGAATTCCATAAAATGAGATAACAATTAATAATGGGGTTTTGAGATATGTAAAACAAGGGACTCAGTGCGGAACACTCAATGAATTGGCAGCATAACCCGGCGCTGGAGGAGTGCTACCTATATTCCAGAAGCATTGCAATAATTTTATATTGTCCCAATAAACCTGTAAGATAGTAGGATTATCCCAATAGTACAGATGATAAATGCCAAGACCAAAATTGTCACAAAATTGTCTCTAATTGGTCACTTGTAGAGTCAGGATTTAAAACCCTATTTTGTTTATCATGCCTTTCACTAAACTACAACTATCGCTAACTTATTCTAGAATTCATTCTCTGACCAAAATTTACACCTAAACAGGATTGTGTTACACCATGACTTAATGCTTCTGTTAGGTATATAGTATTTGTCTGTACATAACAGCTGTCTCAGAAGCAGCAAATAATATATGAGGGTAATTCTTCATTTGTTTAGCTATTCCAAAAGCCAGTACCCTGTAGGTGGCTGAAAAGCAATTTCACTTCAATCATTATTGATTCTGTGCATTATTTTAATAATTTATTTTAATCCAAATATTGCTCAATTGGTGTTCTGATATTTGTTAATGATCAGTCAAACTTGAAGCCTAATCATTAAATTATTTCATCAGACCAATGTTACTTTATAAAAAATAATTTGTTATTGAGGTATAACTACAATAAGTTGCACATATATAGAGGATAATATTTGATGAGTGACATATGTATACAACCGTGAAACCATCACAACAATCAAGATAATGAATATTTCCATCACTTCCAAAAGTTTCCTCAAGCTTGTTTGCAATCCACCCCTTTTTCCAATTGTGATGTGCTTTTCTGTCTCTGTAAATCAGTTTTCCTGTCTAAGACTTTACATAGATGAAAGTATACATTAGATACCTCTTTTTTGCTTGGCTTCTTAGATGCCACATACTGATTTTCAAATTATTCAAGGGGAGATGTGTATCAATAGACTTTTTTTCCCTTCTCATTGTGGGGTAGCATTCCTTTGGACAGATATACCATAATTTGTTTAACCTCTTACCAGTTGATGGATATTAGGGTTGTTTCCAGCTTTTGGCTATTGTAAATAAAGCTGCTGTGAACATCCAAGTATAAGACTTTGTGTAGACATATGTTTTTGTTTTTGGTTCTCTTGGACCTTGTCCTTGGAAAATGCTGAGAAGTAGAATCGTCAGGTAATACGGTACTTGCATGTTTAACTTTTTGTTTTTCAAAAGAATTGTAACATTTTATATCCCCACCACCAGTGTACAAAAATTCTGATTGCTTCATATTCTCACCAAGAGTTGGTATAGTGAGAATATTTAACTTTAGCTATCTAACGAGTGTGTAATAATATCTCATTGTGGTGGATACTTGTATTTCCCTGATGGCTATCAATGCAGAACATCTTTGCATGGGCTTATTGCCTATTGGTAAATCTTCCTTTGCCCAGTATCCATTCAAACATTTTTGTCCATTTTCTTATTCAACTGCTTATCTTCTTAAAATTAGGCCGTAAGTGTTTTTTATATATTGTTTGATAAAGGTGTTACAAATATTTTGTCTGAGTCTGTGACTTGCCTTTTTATTTTCTTAATAGTGTTTTTGAAGAACAAATTTTTATCAAGTATGGTGAAGTCAATGGCAAAAAATCAGGAAAGATGTCGTTTAAATGAATTATCTGACTTTTGGCCTTCTTGTTATATCCATTGCTGAGAGATGAGTTGTGACAGCCACCTGCAGAGGCCGATGGACCCCCACCCAAAATTGAGTTTGGATGTTGAGACTGGTGACCCCACACACACACTAGAGATAGTTTATTACTTACATGATTGAGGGCTCTGGGGAGATCAGAACAGGAGTCCCAAGCAGATCCAAAATGTTTTGAGAGGACAAGGAATGGAGAGTGGTTTGGGTTTTTGTTATGGTTAGGAGATGAGACTGAGGTGAGAGTTCCAACAGGTGAGCAGCGGCTTGAGTGACTGTGGTCTCCCCCTGGTGCCAAAGGAGGGAGTACCAGAGCTTTCTGAAGAGCTCCCCCAAATGTGGGACACAAAGGGAAGAGGGCACGGTGAGGCTTAAAAGCTGTCAGCAAACAAAAATAATGGTGTCCGATTCCTTATGGTTATTAAAAATCTCTTCTGTGATTGTGCAATTGACTTTCTCCACGTAATTCTCTCAATTTTTGCTTGATATATATTGTCTCTAGTTTTAGGTGCATAATCATTGGTAATTTTCATGTCTTATAGGTTATAAAATGTTCTGTTTCTCTCTCTCAGTACTCTATGTTTGAAATTTATTTGATCTGATATTAAAATATTGTTTTCTTATGCTTACTGTTTGTTTGCATGGTATACTTTTTTCTGCCCATTGATTGCAACTTATCATTGTCTTTATACTTAAAATATGTCTCTTATAGACTACATATGGTAGACTCTTGCTTTTTCTACAATCTATTCAACCTGCCTTATAATTGGAGTATTTAGAGCATAATATTTAATGTAATTAATGGATGTTTGAAATATGTTTACTATTTTATTTATTTTTTTTAGATCTTTTTTTTGTTCGTCTGTTCTGTACTTCTTCCCTTTAGATTATTTAAATATTTTTAACATTTCAGTTTAATTTAAATGTTGGCATTTTGGCTATAACTCCTTCCAGTGTGTGTGTGTGTGTGTGTGTGTGTGTGTGTGTGTGTGTGTATGCACATGTGAATTTGAGAGAGAGAGAGATTGCTCCAAGGATTAAAATATACATACATAACACCGTTCATAGTCTTGTAGAGCCAATATTGTACAAACTCATGTAAATTGTAGAAACCCTAAAATCATATAGGAACCTCTACCTCCCTTCCCATTGATCTTTATGTTATTGTTGTCAAATGTGCAACATTTACATAAACTGAAAACCTCTCAAGGAAATGTTACAATTTTTGGTTTAAATAGTCATACATATTTTTATAGAACTTGAGAGGTTAAAAATTAGTATTTTATATTTACTCAACTCTATCATTTTTGTTGTTCCTCTTCACTCCTGAAGATTCAAGTTTTCCTTTAGTATCATTTCCTTTCAGCTTGCAGAACTTCCTTTAGCATTTCTTATTGAACACGTCTAACGGCCACTGTCTTCATTTTGTTTTCATTTCTGAAGTATATTTTAATGGGAACAAACTCTGGACTGACAGTACTTTTATTTACAATTTTAAGATGCTTTTCTACTGTCTTCTGACCTCCATAGTTTCTGACGACAAACCTAGGATCATATGAATCATTGTTCCCCTGTATGTAATATGCCATTTTTCTCTGGTTATTTTCAAGATTTTTCCATTGTCTTTACTTTTCAGCAGCTTTGTTACATGTATGTAGGCATGGTTTTCTCTGAGTTTATCGTGTTGGGAATTCTTGGAGCTTTTTTAATTTATAAATTTATGCCTTTCATGAAACTTAGAACATTTTCATCCATTGTTTCTGCAAATATTTTTTCTGCCTCAATCTTTCTCTTCTCAGAGTTCCTTCTGGGACTCCACAAATATATTTGTTGTTAGATAGTTTGATATTGTCCCACAGGCCCTTGAGGGCCTTTAATTGAGGCTAAGTTCAATTAAAAATTTTTTTTCTCTCCGCTTTTCAGATGTGATCATTTTTACCAATCTATGTTCAGTTTCTCCATTGCTCTACCATCTCCATTCTGTATTGAGTTTTCTATCTCAGATATTTTATTTTTCAATTCAAAAATTTCCATTGGAGTTGTGTTTATAGTTTTTATTTTTGTGCTAAATCTTTTCACTCATTTTAAGGGTGTTTTCCCTTTACCTCATGAAGTATCATTATAACTGCTGTTGTAAAAATGGTCTCATCATTCACTTTTGAGTCATCTTTTATTGTTCTTTGCATGGCAGGTAATATTGAATTGTATTCTGGACATTGCAGATGTTATGTTGTGCAGACTCTGAGTCTTGTTATAATCCTCTAGAGCTTGTAGATATTTTTATTTTAGCTGCTAATCAGTCCAGTTATGTTCAGACAGTAAATTCTGTCCCTTCTCCTCTGAACTGTTTGAGTTCAAATCTCAATTCTGTTCTATAAGTCTTCACTATGCTGATTTGGGCCTGTCCATGCCTTCATAGTTCATGGTCATTCTGAGTCTTGTGTAAGTGACTCAAATCTCAGTTCAGTTCTTAAAGCCTTTATGATATACGTTTAGGACTGTATCACACATGCATAGCTCGTGGGCGAAATTGAGAATTGTGTGTGGTCATACCAGAATTAGCATTAGCATATCTGCTTCCCTGGATCTTATGCCTCAGGGGGGCACCTATACTTTCTCTTCCACACGGCCCCATTTCCTGATTCTATTGTCCACGGGTTTTTGGAGTTTTAGTCATGTGTTAAAAGAAAAATAGGGGGAAACTCATTTGCCTCTCCAAATTTTATCTCCCATCCAAAAGTTTCATATTTTTATTTACTTATTGGTATTCTCAGGTAGTCATTGTTGTAAATTTTTAAAAATAATTTATCTAGAGATTTCTTTTATTATGGATGAAATAGATGGGCTATAGTGTACTTACTCCATGAAGCCAAAAATGGATCTCTTCAGTGTTACTTTTGATATAAATAATTAGTAAATTTAACATTTGCTTCTGATGGTGCATGTTATTTTGTGGTTTTGAGTGTTACATGTCTCTGTAAATATTACAGAATAAAAGAATTATATTCATCGTCTCATTCAGGTGAAAAAATTTAACTTCAAATCATCTATCCTATCCAAATTGGTTCTTCTGGATGGCTATCTTGTTTCATTTTAACATCAAAGGGGCCATTCCATGCAAAAAGAAGTGATGAGTGCCTCAAAATGTCTAGCTTTCATTGTAAGTTAGTAATAGTGAGTCTATGCTACATATTTCAGCCATCGTGCATTCTTGAGAAACTCTTACTACTCTAAATGTAGTAAGATTACATTTCTTGCTTTTACTTAGAAATGGGCTCTACCTAGATATACCAAATGGGAATTCTTCTGGGTATCAGGGTTTACAGAGGCGTTCAACTGAAACCACTGCAAAACATAGAAAACACGCATGAGAAAAATGGCCATTCTCAGAGATAGTTAAGGTAGGGTAAAGATCCTGAATAATCTCAAATAGTCAAATATCAGATTTCTCCTTTTTAAAAAACTTTTCTTATTTTACATATATGCACATATCTGTGATGCTTGGGGCCATCAAAACCTCAGCTTCTTGTTTGAAGGTTAATTTTAATGAGGCCCTGTGGGTACCTGGCCCCAGGTCAATTTGCATGGCTGAATAAATCTTCCTATACACATCACTTGATAAATAATTTCAGGGTTTCTCAGACTGTATAGTCACAATAATTAACCTAAAATTTCTGTTGTCACATAATTCCGTATTAGCTAAGGGGACAGGGAAACATCTGGACCCCATCATCTATAAAATAACTCTTCATATGATGAAATTTCTATTGTTTCCCTCAAACCATTTATTCTCTAGATTAAGCAATGTCAGTTTCTTTCTTCATGGTCCCAATTTTCCAATACTTTTCCCATATTCATTTTTTCCACTGCTGGATCCCTCTTATTGATTGTTGAAGCACCCTATTGTTCTGGATTTGTGTAATTCTGACACAATTTTAATCCTTCAAATCGGCCCCAGCTAATGCTTCACATATTCTGAATTTTGTTTATCTCTAGTTTTTACAGGTTAAGTTCCTGTTTATATATCCACTAAAATGTTCACTTCCCCTTTTCTTTTTCTCGAGAGAACTACATTGTTGTTTAAAATGTTATTAGAGGATCAAAGTCAACTTGTGACTAAAAAGAAAGAGGGAAAGTAGTCATTATAGAAAACAGCTACACTTGCAGTAGTTTCGTTAAATGTTTGCCAAGCTGACTGAGAGTCATGACTTATGAATATATACCTTGAATTCCCTTCTATCTCTGTGAGGAAACTTGAATTTAGCAGTTCTTCATATAGAGATCTACTAGGAGGAGGAAATGACAATTGAGCTGTTTATAAGACGTTATTAAATATATATAGCTTAAGAACAGCTATTCACACTAAATATAAAAAAAATTCTGAGTGGCTACACATTCTGGCTCGTGGCAGTGCTGAAACATATACAAAGGTTGGGGAGAATTGAGACTCAACAATGCAGGCTCAACAATGCAAAAAGAATACTTTTTGCCTAAAACACATAATTGTGGCAAAGGTTTTATACAAACATCTGGCTTAGAATTCTATTTCCCTTTGATTTGAAGGTACAGCCTAAAATGATATTTGGTGTCAACAGAGTTAATACATCCATGAATGTCCAATGTGTACATTTGAATCATTACAGCCCCCAGGATGCCATAACTAGGAATATAAAAATACTTCAACAATTTAAGAATCTTTAAACCTCCAAAAACCTGGGCTGGCACTGCCATCTTAACTGATCGCTTCCAAGAAGGAGGGGAAAGAAAACAGCCTAAGTGTGAGTCAAGTAGAAATGTCAGTCCAGACTTAGTTTTCACCATAAGTTGCTAATTTTAATTATACAGAGACAATTTCATTACTTCATTTTGCCCATGTTATTTTCCTTCACAATTATATTTTGTACCTTCATTGAACAAATCAATGCAATATGATGCACTATGAAAAAAATCTGTTCTACATTATAGTAACATGAGGAGTAGTCCCACAACTGGAAAAGTTCTGTGTTCCTTTCCTTCAGAAACAGAAATTGCCAGAGATAATTTTATAGGTTTTCAATTAATTAATTAATTCCTCACAACAATGACTTCAGGCTACCAATTATATGACTACAAGATAATTTCATATGATTATTTAGATTCAAAATCCACCAAAATAGATATAGGCAAGAAATAAATAAATTCTTACTGATCATGATCAGTTGATGAGATCCTTGAGGGTAGGCCTTCCATATTTTTTCACTCCTGCATTTCCAGTATCTACTATGGTGCCTGGAACAATATAGAAGTTTCCACACAAATAATTATTAAGTAAATGTGTAACAATGGTGATATTTTCCACTGTAAAAAGTAATGATATTTTGAATTTAGAGTTAAATTTAAAAGCATAGGAAAAAAACTATGTATATATTCAAAGCCCCTTTCAAAATAATTTGTTTTCTTCCTACAGTGTAATGCCTAGTTATTTTTTATAGTACAATTTGAATTCGGCCCGACAGCTGTAGCTCTCACTGTTTTAACCCATCGTGATTAATTTCTAATGTTGCACAACTTTGACATAAATGTAATGAGGATAAATGACAACAGGGACCCAAAGAATCCAACTGAATGGAGAAGTTATTTCCATGGGAGGACACTTTCTTTCAGTCCTTCTTTGTTTCCCTCTTCACTCCTGCCTCTGTACTTGCTTAGAGACTACCTTTTATGTATATGACAAACTCAAACTGTTCAGGCAAAAAATCATTTACTGCAACTTTTTGCCTGCTCAAGCAGCACCACAAAAAGGTCTCCGAAAAAAGACTTGTACATCAGTTTCACTTGGCACTGGATATTTTTGAGAAGGACAGAGGAGGGGAAATTCTAAGCAGTAAAAAGCTACAAAGTTGAAAACTACCGTTTTTCTTTCTTTAGAAGACTTCAACCCTGTGGGAGAACATCACTGACACCTTCAAACAGAATGCTTCTAGTCCAATAGAAGACACTGGAAACTTCAAAATTCTTTTAATTGGTGTTTATGTTCCATTATTAACCTGATTCAAACTCTAAAACCAGTTCTTACTGGACCTCTTACCTTATGGAGAGGACTTGATTTCTTGATAGTTGTGAATATCACCGTGCCCAGCCTAGTGCTAGAAAGAGAGGATTGTACATAAACCGTTACTGAATAAACAGACATAGATTTAGCTTTAAAGAAGCTTATGGATGGAAAAGAGAAGCAGGAATTTTTGTGATTCTAGTACTCTTTAGTCATGAAAGAAAAGAAAATGTATCAACCAAGAGGAATCAGTGTAACTCAGGTCTTTCTTCCTCAGAGCTTTCTCCTCTGTTTTCCCAAGATTTCTGCTTTAGTAACCTGTTTAGAAACATTGTCAGAACATAAGGTGAGCATGGGGCACTGTCATGATAGGGGCAAGAAATGATAAAGGTTTCTAAGAACCTACCTTTCCACGTCACTTGTTTGTGAAGTGTCTTTATTGATGAGTTAGTCAATATTCACTTTTTCTTCTAAGATGTTTCTGTACTTGTGATAAAGTGGAATATTGATACCATAATCGATAACCTTTTAACTTATGTGAGCCATATCTTTAACTAGTACCTTCGTCCAAACAGAGAATCATGAAATTTCAAAGCATTACGTGTGTACATCTACTTTTGCTGTAGATTTCTTATCTCCCCCAGGAACAGGAAAAAATGATGATAGCATGAGATGATCTGATTCAGACTTTCCAGCCAGGGATTCAGGATTTTAGGAGGACATATCTCCTTGCCCTGATAACTGCTCTCCACGTCCAGCAAGTCATACAAGCCAGAAGTCTGAGAGTAATGTTCTAAAACTACTATGAGTTGACATTATGGTATGTTTACTGTATACCAGGGTCTTTGCTAAATACTTTACTTGAATTTTCTCGTTTAATCACAGAGAACTCTTACTATAGTCTAACAAGATCTACGATAGCATTATCCCCATTTTGCTCATGAAGACACTGAGGCTGAGAGAGATTGAATGATTGTTTGTGTCACAGAGTTAGTAAGTGTCAGAGCCAGTTTCAAACACAGGCCTGTGTGATTCCAGAGCACACACTCTTCTAAATACTGCACCTACTGTCTCCTCCCTTCCCTTCCACCTGACTATGCTGCCACTTCAGTCAGAACTCTGCACTTTATTTTTCCCTTGATTATTGCAAGTTTCCCAACTTGTTCCTCTTCTCTCACTGTCTCTCCTTCTTTACCCAAGCCATCCTCCCTATTGCATGATCTTTCTAAAATACAAACACAATCAATTCATTATCCTTCTTAAAATCCCTTTATGAACCTTGTCATCCACAGAATAAATGTCAAATCCATAGCATCTTATTTATTCAATGGCTCTTTGAATCCTTCAATGGCCAGCATTTCTGAGAAACGTTGCTGCTGGTGGTCCCTTAACCACAGCCTCTTATATTTGTGCTCTAGATGTCTGATGAACACACTTGTCTACTGGCAGGCACAGGACATGAGCAGCAGATGGCCTGAGATCTCTGCTCTCTAGAAGCACTTGATGTTGCAGACAGAGTCCTAACCAATCCAGGTACATTCTTTTTCTTGACAAGTTTTAACATGGGAGACACAGACAAAGATGCAGATAAGTGAGTGGCATTGAAATCTAAGGACCTATGTATAAGGCATTTAGCAGAAGCCATCAAATATAAGGGAGTATATAATGAGTAAAGGGAAGCTATGAGCAGGAAGGAGAATACAATCAGCAGTTGCTTGCTAGGAGACAAAAGGCAAAGGCAAGGAGAAACCAAATCCTAAGACAGTAGTGGGCTATAAAGTTGGCTCTCATATCTTGAATGTTGCTCAACTTCTTGTGAGTTCTGATATGCATCTGGTTGAGATGGTTTCCCATGCTCTCTGATTTCTCTTTGTATTCATTTTTTATTACTTAATGTAATCTTAATATAAATCCCAACTGCCTAATACTTTTGCTTTGATATTATCACTATCCTTAACAATTGGACCCATGCCTACCTGTCCAGACTCAACCACTACTACTTTTCTCAATCACCAATGGTCCCCTCATACCTTGAGAATTTTCTTGAATGCACTGTGCTCTCTGCAATGTTCTTTCATTGAACTGTCCATTTCACTGCCTCCATTCATCTTTGAAATACTGTTCAAACATTTCTTCCTCCTCTTGTTATCCCTTGATACACTCAGGTGTACTTGTAGTTATGCTCCAGAGATACACCAGACATTGCCTCGAGATTGTGAACACTTGGAGAACAAGAGCTATGTCTTCTTCAAATGTATATATTTAGAAACCAGCATAATCCTTATATCATAGCTATTTAAACAGTATTTGATGGAGGATGGAAGGAAGGAAGGGAGGAAGGAAAGACAGAAGATATTATTAGGAAATGCTGCATAGTTACTCATTCCATATCTTTGATACACGTAAATACCTGAATCTTGGTTTTCCTCCCCTTTTCTTATGAAGTTGAAGTGGATGAAGTAAGCCTTGAATATGCTCAACTATAGGAAATTAAATGGAATGTGTCATAAGAGCCAAGTAAACTTCTCAAAAAAAAAAAAAAAAGAGAAATTGATGGAATTAAGAGTTAGGTGCATGTCTTTATATGTTCTGAATCCCACTGATTCCAGTGATTTGAGTTTAATCTCTTGGCTCCTAAACAAAAAATTTCAGAGAAGTGTTCTCTCATATTTTTCTTAGGTCAAAGAATATGGGCCTGTAGTAAAGATGTTTCCTTACTCAGACCTACTTTATGAGACAAGGCTCACATGGGCAAATTTAGTAGTATTTTTAGGCATGCCTGAATAAGTCACCTTGCTGGTTTTAGGCTTTTGTCAAGTGGACTGATGCTGGTTTCCAAGACTGTCTGACCCTGTCTCCTTCCTAGGATCCTAGAAATCATGTGTGATGTACACACTTTAATGTACAAAGGAGCCACAGCTCTTGCCCTGAAATTATATAGGAAATAAACTTGACTATCCCCACTCCTTTAAATTTTACTAAAGGTCACAAGGAAAATCATGGAGACTCCTTTGTAGCACTGAGAATATAGAAATAGACATTTGGTCCTGTGCAGACAACATGGTGATACTGTGGTCTTGCTATAAACTGGAAGCATTCTGGTCAGATTAGAACATTGATTGCAATTTGTCTTCAAAAACAAGAGCTACCAGTCAACTGTTCTAAAATTAAAACTATATTTTTGAAATGGTCAAGGATAGGCCGGATTTTGGCCCCAATGATCATTGCCCCCTGGTGTTTCACCAGTGAACATCTTACATTATACAGCAGAGTCGACTTTGTAGATGGAATTAAATTTACAAAAATCAAGGTAGGGAGATTATCCTATATTGTCTGGGTGAAAATCTCAGGACCCTTTAAAACCAGAAGACCTTTCCCTGATGAAGTAAAAAGAGGCAAAAGAGATGTGGCTGAAGAAGTGGCAGGAGAAATACAAAGCATGAGAAGGACTTAACCTATCACTTCTGACCTTAAAATTATTGGAGGATACAGGCTAAGGAATGTGGACAAGATCTAGAAGCCAAGAAGGAATCTTGGATAACCAGCAAGGAAACAGGGACCTCAGTCCTACAACAGCATGGGAATAAACTCTGCCAATAACCTGAATGAGTCTGGAAATGGATTCTCCCCTAGAGCCGCAGAAAGGAATGCAGTATTGCTGACACCTTGATTTTGGCTTTGTGAGATTAGAAGCAGAGAACCTAGTAGAGTCCAATGGACTTCTGATAATAAATAGGTGCTGTGTTTTTCTTTGAGGAAGATTTGCCCTGAGCTAACATTCGTACCAGTCTTCCTCTATTTTGTATGTGGGTCGCCACCACCGCGTGGCTGACGAGTGGTGTATGTCCACGCCCAGGATCCAAACTTGTGAACCTGGGCTGCTGAAGTGGAGTGTACAGAGCTTAACTACTGTACAACAGAGCCAGCCCCCAAAAGTACTTTTTAAGGTGCTAAGTTTGTGGTAATTTAATGTGACATCAATAGAAAATGCATAATGACCATAGATATTTTGGTAAGTTATTGTTAATGATCTTTTATCACAAGTTAACTCTATTAAATGCATGGGTGAATCTTTTCCAATCACTTTAACTAGGAGGTAAAATGGTCTATGTGCATTTACAGAAGTTTTGCTTTTAAAATTTTGCTATTGTATGTTGTGTTCAAATGTCTAAGGCAGGCATTTGGTTACATGTGTTTGAAAATTTTCCAAGTTAATATTACTATGGTCATGCTCTCTGACTTGAAATTTGGTGATATAAATGTTTATTCTATTATATTCATTTTTTTGAAGGAGGATCTTATCTCTGTGCCCAAAACTTCCTTGGCACATCTCCAAGTGGAGGTCACTTAGCCTTCTATTCAGGCATATGGATTATTGATAAAGCATATGGATCTGTCCTTGATATGTAGCTTAATTTAAAAGCTATGCTCCAAGTAATCTTTGAGAGAAAATGACCTCAAACTCCCTGCTGATCAATACTCATAAAAAGTGAAGTGAGGAAAACATTATTTGTCAAAAATTAGTTGAAGGATATGCAAACTATCCATTCTTCTAGATAATCCAAATTCTGTTCCTTAATTTATTCATTAATTAATTCAAATTTGTTTCTATTCAGTACCTACAATGAGGCCAAACACTGTTTTAGGCACTTGAGATCTGTCAATGAATAAAACACACAAATTTCCTGCCCTCATGGAGCACTCTAGAAAATAAACAAATATGTTAAAAAGCCATATTAGTTAATGCTAAATATTCTGAAAACCAATAAAACAGGGGTAAAGGAAGAAAGTGCTGGAGGCAGGGGAGGTGAATACTCAAACAAGGCCTTTCTGAAAATGTGGCTTTTGATCAGAGACCTTAATGGAGATCATTCACTTTACTAGGAGAAGAAAATATCAAGTGGAGAGAACAATAAGTACAAAGGCTCTGAGGTTGGACTGTGTTTGGCATGTTCAAGAAGCAGCAAGGTGGTCAGTATAGCTAAGATGAAATGAGCTTGGGGGTGAGGTTGAGGAGAATAGAAGTTCTAACATGTAGGGCTATACAGGCCATGTGAAGAAACCTGGGTTCTATTTAAAATTTGATGAAAGCCGATAGAAGGTTTTAAGCAAGGTACTGACATGATCTGAGTTATTTATCAAATGGATCACTTTGACTACTAAGTAGAGAGTAAATATAATGAGAAATAATTAGAAATGTTCTTAAAGAGAGGTAATTGTGGCTTATGCCAGGGTTGTGGCAATAAAGGTAGAGAAAAACTGTCCAACTCTACACATCTTGAAGAAAGGTATAAAAGAAATTATTAATGTGCAATATGAAAAAAAGAGAAGAATTAAGGATAACTTTAAGATTATTGGCCTTAACAACTGAAATAATGGACTTATATTTTCCCGTGTAGGTGAATTTGGGGAAGGAGCAGATACTGGAGGTAAAACCATTATTTTCTTTTTGGGCATTTAAATTTGAAATGCCTATTGAGGATTTCAGTGGAAATGTTGATCCTGGAGCTCAAGAGAGGTGCCTGTGGTAGATACATTTTTAGGGTCGTCCATATAAAGATGATAGTTAAAGTCACCAGGCTGGATGAGATCACCAAAGGAGTGACAATAGACAGAGAAAGGGAGAGTTTCTTTGGCCAAGTTTTTTGAGAAGGATCCAGCAAAGCAGTCAGAGAAAGAATGGTTTTATCAGAAGCCTGCTCATAATATGTAGGTAGAGTTATTCTCAGTGACCTGAGCTTTAGGGTTATGTTATTGCTGGGCATTGGTTAAATTTCCTGAACTCTTTTTGAGGCCCCACAAAAGAAAATTCTTTCCGGTCCTAGAACCATGCATAATTGTGTTTCTCCTGAGAACTATCTTCTTATATTATGGACACTGTGAATCACAAAATAGTTTGAAACTCCCCTCTTACAGTTGCTTCTGAAAATATAGAGTCTAACTTACTAGAAACCCCTGGCACATCTAAAGTTCCTTAGGGAACACACTTTATGTACCAATCTCACCTCTGCCTTCATCTTATCTTTCCTACTGTTATTTTAACTGTTCTATTCCCTAAACCATGTCATCTTTAATTTTACTTTATTACATTGCAATTTTACATGTTTATGTAAGTTACATTACCTCCTTTCTGGAGTGAATAAAAACAACACTAGATTTATAGATAACAGAGGATGGATGGATAGATAGATTATCAATCAGTAGATGGATAGATAGATAGATAGATAGATAGATTGATTGATTGATTTAAGCACACTAAGAGTCAGATATTTCAGTGGAATTTTGCAGGAATTGTGCTGTTAGGCAGTACCTTGCAACAGAATGCCAACAGGTCTGGATCTCTATCTGCTGAAAAAACTCACCTCGGGCCAGTCAGTCTCTTCTGTGCATTGCAGCAAGACAAACGCAAGTGAGAGGCCACAGACCTCTTTCCTATACAATTATCCACTTGCCTTTATTTTCTCAACACATATTGAAATCTGAAAACTAGGTTGAAATAAACATTAGGAAAGTTTTTATAGTGAGTTTAGCTTCCCCTGAGCCATGCGCAAATGAGCTTATTTTATGCACATATATTTATATAAAATCTGCTCTCATAATACACATTGGTCAAAATACCTTTGTCTGTTTAAAAAAAATCATATGTGCACTCTACCAAAAAGTTCTAACAGCTATTTTTCACTGTATGTTCAAACAAACAAAAGAGACAAAAAGAGAAATTTAAGATTATTTTTGATGATAACAGGCCAAAACCTCACCTCAGAAATACACAAGCACACTGAACTGTGCACATGTCAGAGGGAGGCTCTCTGCCACTTGAAATCAAATTATTTTTCAAAAGAATGCCATCAAGACTTCAGTTAGGAGAATCTGACATCTGGCTTCTTTTATAATCGAGTAAAGTATGGCTGAGAAGTTAGGATTTTTACAAATCCATCTTTGATTTCCACTAAGTTTCTTGCATTACACATTTAAATCTTGCCTCAGTCATGCATCCTATAAACCTCGCCACTTCTAAGGTATTCTTGCAAAGGGTAGGGCTGGAGGAGAAGGGTAAGGATCATGTCTAACTTCTCACTGTGGGCAAATTGCCTCTTACCCCATGAATAGTCAAAGGTACCAGTTGATAAAATCAGTTATCCAACACATGAGGAAGAATTCAGACTGTCATAAATTTACAGTAATCTTTTTAGAAAAATCTTGGGGATGAGACATTTATTTCTTGACCAGGTAATTCAGATCACCATTATAATCATTAAGATGCTTTAGTCCACATCCCTAATTAAGCAGAAATAATTTATTCTTAGGGCATCTGCCACGCTGCAGAGATCGTTTGCTATTTGCAAGCAGCTTGGGGGAAATATTTCCTTGGGTCTGACATGGACTAGGCACCCTTTAATATACTTTTTGGCAGAGAGAACCAGCCTCAACAAGCCCACCTCTTGCCAGGAGTACTGCGTACACACCTACCACCTCCAGCCTTATTTCCACACCCGATGATGATAATAATTTTAAGAACTGGGAATTATAAAGGCTTGCTTGGCAGCCTTTTCATATTGTCAGTGATAAATCAAACTCAGAGTGCTTGCCAGTAAAAAGTTCTTTCTTATCTGAGTAAATATATGAGGGTGGATCTGATACAGGCAGAGCAATTTGGTTAGAATACCGGGATGGGTGCGATGGGTGGACTTTCGTATTGTTTTATTGCTTTCCTCATTTTCATTGTTGGCTCACACTCATTTATCCACAGTGTCAGTTGGCTTTTCCTTTTGTAGCAGATTTTCTTACCCTTTTTTCCTTTCTTTTTTGTTAACCCATGACCAATAGAAATAAGAGAAGCATTTCTATGCATATCTGCAATCAGTCATTCCTCTCCACACAGGGATCTGTAGAAGACTGCAGACATGAAGCAATGTTTATCAGTCACCCTGATTTCACAAGAGTGTAAATCCCCACATCTCTTCCCCTTCACATCAAGCTCTCATTTGGGTGCTAATAGTTTGCATTCTTAAATGCCACCTGTTGAAAATAAAAGCCTCACGACATTTGCAAATTTTGGTTCATCCTGGTCTAGTTTTACACAGCAGTCTAATTTCGCCGTGCTTAGCAATTGCTTTTATTTGTTACTCCACCCAACAACCATATGATGTCAAGAGCTTCATCTCTTCGTCTGTCTTGATCTCTCCTTCTCATTCCTTTTCTTTCTCTCTCTCTTTTTTTACGTATACCAACATGCACCCATTTATTATCCTTAAATTATTTTTGCTAATCTCTACATGTGTCCCAAAATATTCCATATAACTCAAAATAGAAAGTATTTGAAAAGATAGTTATTTCTCTGTGCGGATGGGAGCAGCTAAGGCACAGAGAGAGCTATTTCTCGAATTAGAGATCTGTTGTTTTAGAAACAAAAAGCTACACCGAAGTCAGGAGGCTTCTAGTCCTGGCCATGTGGCTTTGAGCAACGCGTGGATTCTCTGCCAGCCTGTTTCCTCTGGACAGAATGAGGCATGTGGAAGAGTTCCACAGTGTCTCTCAGGCACATCATTGCACAGTTATATTTCTCCAGAGGCACGTGTGTGGTGAGTGTGGGATTTATCTGGGGACTCAGTTTCCAGACGCCAAACACAGTGTTAGGTCACCCACTCTCTGATAACGCACCTGAGGGAAAGAGGGCCAAGGTTGCATGTTTCCCCAAAACCTACTTTGCATACTTAAGACACACTCTACTGAAAAGTTAACTTTGTTAAGAAAATTTTTTTTTAATTCTTCAAGATTGATTTCTTCCTGTTATTGTTGAAGATTTGCTTTCTATGGTCGTTTGGTAAATAAATAGCTTTGCACGGGAAACAAACAGCCGTGTTTTGTTTTTCTCCTGCAGAGTGTGTATGTTCAATTTCAGCCACATCATGTCCTAGCAGCTTAGTGCTTCAGACCCTTATGGGGAACCAGGAATTCTTGAAAGGGGCAGGGCAGGATGTCCTTTCCTATGGCTCAGTGAGTCACAGAAGACGAATGTCTTTTCAGGAGTTCTGTAGTTGTGATTTCAGTCAACTTCCAGTGGTTCTCAACCACTTCCCAAAATCTGAATGAAGAAGCAGCTACAGGGGCTGTGTGAATTACCATCAAATGCCTTCTGATTAAGTGCTAAAAGTGGCATTCTCAGTTAATTCATAAACTTTACAATCTCATTGAAACTTACGGTACACAGGGAGCACCATCTCCTAAGAGACAGGACAGAACCCTCCAAACACCTACCCTTTCCCGTGCCCAGGTAGCAGTTTAATATATTTGTATTTAATGACCATCTATTTCTTCTAGCCTCTTTGCCTCCCACTCAGCCACCTCTGTGTCTTTGGAAAGGCAGATCTTACACAGAGCATGCTCTTTTTTACAAGCGTTGTGACAAGATTGTGTTTCTGTTCCAAAGGGTTAATCCCAAAGTGAATTCTTTGCATGTGTAACTTAATACTTCATAACTGCTGAAAATTGGAGCCCACATAATTTATTTTCTTTGGTCGGGCACATTTGCCTCATGCTTGGCCGGGGCTGACTTCAGAGAGACACACCTAAAGCTCTCAAGTGTCCCAAGTGGCCCATGTCAGTTGTACAGAAGGATTGTGGTGCTTGGCCAGAGCCCAAGGATTAGGTGTTCCTGAGAAGGTTTTTTTGGCTCTACAAAGCCCTAGGATGTCATGGGAATAGGCTGCACTCCCTTTTCCCCCTTGAAGGCCACATATCAACGGGGTATCTAACCACTCAGAGACAGGCTTTACACAAAGGTATACATTAAAATAAATAGAACATGCAACCAGAAAGAGCCGACAGAGAGGGAGGAATTGCTAAGTGGAGACAGGAAACAATTGCTTCATTGTTGGGGCCGCGATCTTAGAATTGCAGAGTGCAGCTCCATCTACAGGACTATTTGTAAAGCTGGAGCTTTTTGCTTAAAAGGCAAGACAGAACTTTACATGCCGTTTTTTATCCAGTTCGCTTGCACGGGCTTCACCTAACTCACAAAAATCCTACTTTTCACTGAAAAATAATTGTCCCTCTTTGATGAGAGGGATTGAGAGAGCGACACAGAGATAATAAGTGAGAGAGGAAAGCTGTTCAAGGGTCCTTTCATTTAGCTCCTTTTTCTTACTTTGGCAGTAAATATTCTTCTTGAAATACTTGCAATACTCATTTAATCTCTTTCTTTCCTTTTCAACAACTTCCTCTCATTTGGTTTCCTCTCATTATTCCTTGGTTTGGGAGGGGGCCTGTGTATTTTCCTCATTCAAACAAAATGGAAGGCTGTGTTTGTTTGAACACCCTTCTTGTACTTCCTGGCAAGCTTTTGATTTTAAAGAAGGTTCAGGTTTTTAGGTTTAAAAAAGGAGCTGAAAACTTTAAAGTAATAATTAAAGCCAACTCTTTATGTGCATATTCCACCCCCCCCCCCGCCCCTTTATTGTAAAAACCTTGCCTGCCAACGCAGTGGCTGCTGTCTAATGCTATTTCAACAGGAGACCGGGGTTTCAGGACGAGCTCCAGGCCATAGGGGAGACTTGATGGCTCGGGGAATTAGTAATGGGATTTGGAGCCCTTCATTTCTAGGTCACTGGCTTGAATAGAGCCCAGGTCAGTAATGACTGGAAGTTGTTACCACCCCAGGTCTGCTCTTCCTGCGCTGATCTGAGGTTGCCCGCGCTCTGTCCCCCAGTGCCTGTGGCACATCTGTGCTAATGGCATTCATTGACAAGTTAGCTGTTAGAACCTAGGCCTAAATGTGAGGCAGACCACCCCTGCCACGTGCAGAAACAGTGTCCGTGCTCTGTCTGGGCTGCCTCTTCAAGGGATAATGCAGACAGAGAGAGAGTTATAAAGCTGTTTTGCCTTTCTGATGATTCTGGAACCTGGTTAACCTATCCTCACTCACTGTAAGTCTCCTAGGCACTGCATCCTCAGCCACTCAAAGGTGAAGTCCATGGAGAAGGAGTAACAGGCCACACAGAGCCAAGTTTTCAAATATTCCAAATGCATGTGTTCTGAGAAGACTGATTTAAAAGATCTGAACTGGGAGCTACTATTTTATTCTTCAATTTCTAATGCTAAATAATCATGGCCCTTTTAAAATAATGCTTGCTGGATCCCAGATCTGGGCTTACTGAAGTCTGGAGAGAAGCGGGTATTTCCTGGGCTTATCATTAGCAGAGAGTGTGAAAAAGTAATTACCGCTCTATTCCTTTTCTTTGTTTTATAAGAGGAGAAATGCTTGCTGCAAGAGGATGGAGAGAGGAGTGGAGACTGTAGAAATTCAAGGACGATGCAAGACATTTGCAGTCTCTGTGGCCCGCTTGAGCCAGGGCCCTGTCTCTACCCTCAGAGTCTACTTGCTCTGGAGCTCATTGCGGTTCAAGAAAGGGGAGGAGCCAGCCTTCCGGTGGGGATGAGGCTGCTGCAAAAGAAGCTGAAGCCTCTCACAGAGCTGCACATCAGTCCCTGGGCCCAGGGCTTCAGCCCACACAGGCCTGGCTCTCCGTCTCTTCAGTCTCTCCAGGGGTACAGCTTCCCTTCCCTAGGTGGAGGCGAAGCCCACCCCTAAGAAAGAATCACGTATTTATAACCAATTAAGAAATTACAATCGCATCAAGACCCATTTATATCAGGTTTATATCTAGATTTCCTTTCCAGACGAGTGGGTTTTTAACAGCATTGATTTTTAGTAATAAACCAATTACAGGTGCTTACCACACTGCTAAGATACTGGATGGGAAGTTTTAACTAGAGAGTTCAGTTAAAGAGGGCAATGCAAAACACAGCGTGCTGTTTCCATTTGTTTCTGATTTACTGCTTTCGTCTCCCTTTATTCCTCCTAGATAGTGTTGTATTTATTTGCTTGCTTTTTGTTTTCTTTATTTTGCTCCCAAGACTATTTGCCTGCTTTTACTCTCGCATTTTCTTATTTTCTTTAGGAAACATCATCTTCTACATTCTTGTGGGGAATATGGAAAAGCACTGCGGCTGATGTAAGAACTTTTATTTATTTTCTGTATTTCTCCATTCTGATCCTTCAGGCCACCAGGCTCCACCAGTCACTTTGCGGGCAGTGAGACAGTAACAGTGACTTCCCAGAGGGTCCCAGCCCTCAGCACAGGCCCCGCTTCCCACAATTCCACAGGGCCTGAGCCAGTGGTTCTTTGTGTGTCATCAAGTTTTTGCTTTTTCTTAGAGGAATCCAAATAGTAACTGATCTCCTTATTCTGAGAATCATAGAATTGGATGGAGACTTACAGGTCAGCTTCTTCACCAATTTCTCTCAAGTTGGAGATCTGAGTTCTGCTTGAATACCTCTTGAAGAGGAGGTCCCTCCTCTGCTAGGCAGTCTGTTCTTTATTTGTTCATCTCATGCAAGTCAGGAAATGAGGCTACAGCAGTGAACAAAACTGCCTGTATGGAGTTTGGAATCAAGTGAGGAGTAGCAGAATATGCAACTCCAAAATATGGCAATTTGGCATATTGATTATTTTGAGCTGAAGGCACTTGAAAAACAGCAAATGCAGGAAGAGGCTTTCACTGAACTCCCCTTATCCGCCTAAAGACAGATCTTCCACAAGGAACTCAATTGTCAGAAATCCCCTCCCCGGGAGTTTCTTCAACCAGAGAAAATTGATTCTTGTCACAGGAGATGAGACTAGAAGTCAATACCACACCCAGACGAACGTTGTCACAAACTATCCTATTTCTCATCTATTCTTCTAGGGGCACATTCATCCTTCCTGTTATTTACTCTACTCTCCCTTAAGAGGCCTACATCTTCCTTCTTTTTTCCTATTAAAATGGTATTTAAGCCTGAATTCTAAGCCACCTTGGGGTGTTAGTTTTTTCCCCTAAATATCTCCAATGTATATATGAAGTATACATGTTAATAAACCTGTGTGTTTTTCTCTTGTTGATCTGTCTTTCAGAGGTCCAAGCCAAGAACTCAGAAGGGTAGAGGGAAAATTATTTTTCCTCCTCAACACAATTATAGAAGAAGAATCAATAAATAACTGCAAAGGTGTTAAATGTTAATAAGCTCTGTCTGCTACCATCTTTTCTAGGTTGAAACCCACATGCCATTAACACCCACTCATGTTCTCATCTGCCTGCTGAAATTTCACATGGTATCTTTTTTACAAGATGGCTCTGGGGGACAGTAAGTGACTTACTGTACACTCCAGGGATCCTATTTCTTTAATTCCCACAGACCTGAGACCTTGACGGGAGTTGGCTGCTCCACAAACACCTGGATTCATCAGGAATGTCAGCTTTGGTTGTAGCGGTGGGACTTTGGACCTAGAGGAAAACATTGTGCACCTGAAATTGCAGTGAATATTGGCATCCAAACTATCACTTCCATATTTTGGAGAGTAAATGAGATCAGCTTTGCAAGATTTCAAGAGAAAGCGGTATGAAATACCTGCAGTTATAGCTCAAGTTTTCTCCACCCATGGAATGGTTTTACACAATGGTTTTAGAAACACTGGAAAGATGCAAAAACTCATAAAAGTGATTAAGTCATGACGTATGGAGAGGGGCCATGGGTAGAAGAAAGGACTTCTCAATGCATAAATTTTATATTGACTTGATTTTGAACCATTTAATGTGTTAACTATTCACAAACGACATAGCATTTAAAAATGATTTCAAGATTGTTATTACTATTTTAATAATGATAAAGCACTAAAACAGAAAAAATAAAAAGATTTTCTTTTCCTCAGCCTTGAATTTTGAAAGGGTGTAACAATATTCTCCAAAGAGTTTAGCAGAACTTTTCAACTTTGCTTATTGTAATCAATCCAACCTGCTCCCTGGGCAAACAAAATTAATTATACAGTTTGTACTGTATTCAAAACCATGAACAAAAGAAGCAAAAATGAAAAAAAAAAAAAAAACAAAAACCAACTTCTGAGTCTGCAAGGTGAGATTCGAAGCTCCTGCATCCTCAGACCAACTTTCTTGGACTAAGGGTGTAGTTCTTAGGCAAGAACAGGTTCAGGAAGAAAAGTTCCTTGTGCTCATCTTCCCACTCGTATTCTCCTTTGACTTGCCACGGGATTGGAGGTGTAGAATGATAATTCTGCAAGCCTGTTATCTGATGTTTTATTCATAACATCAAATGTTAAGAGCTACGTTTGTGAGAAGTGAAATTTTCCATACATATTGTAGTGGCTAATAACAAGACACTGGCTTACTCTGTCCTGAGTTCTACTCCTGCTTTGTCATTCACAAAGCAAGTTGCTTAAATTCTTTAAGACTTAGTTTCTTCATTTATAAAATGAGCATGATGATAGTATCTATACATCAGGGTTGTTAAGTAAATGAAATGATACATTTTAGACCCTTAGCAAAATGGTTGTCACATCCTACATGCTTTATAAATGTTAGCTATTATTTTTATGTTACTGCTCAGAATTATACAAATAATTATTGTTCTATTATTATTATGTTATTAGAATAGTTCTTAAACATCTCAAGTTCTAATTCTTCTGCAAAGCCTTATCTAGTCATGCTGTGTTCTTTCTGCCTGCCCAGCACCTTCCCCTGGCTTTAGGTAACAGCATAACCATTTGAGCACTCTCCATCCGTATGGTTCTGTGGTGCTGACCCAACACCCAGTTCCAGATGTATACGCAGAACCAGGACTGGCTGATCAGCAGAGTCCAATCCTTTGGCAACAAATAGTCGTTGCCTCAAGGATGATCATGAGACCCAAGTCTAGCCAATAAGCCTCAATTCTGGGGTGTTTTAAGACATTTGTTTGTTTTCTTTGTCCTTTCCCTGGACTTTATATTAAGTGGCTGTAAGTCTGAAGTTGCTGGGTGCCACCAGGTATCATTCGCAGGTGTGTGTAACTGTGGGCCCCCATCTAGAGGCCGCTCTTGCTTTTCTGCTGGTGCTTCCCTCAGAAGCCAAGGAAATGTGCCCTCCTGAAGCCCACCCCTTGCCTTTTATAGCATACTCTTGGTATCAAAACCCTGGAATTTTCTGCCAAACAGCGTTCCGTCAACTTCCAGGGCTTATAACAGCCTCTTCCCCAGGCTCCATCTTTGGGGAATGGGGAAAAACCTTCAGGCCAGAGGCTTCCATTTCACATGAGCCACAAGTATATATTTGCATGCCCTGCAGTGCTTGGAACGTGCTTAGGGACACTACTTACAGAAAGTATTCCTGTGAGTGAAAACAACAAAGAGGAAAGCAGAGTCAAGGAACAAAGACAGAGTCCCGATGAGCTCCTTTGTGTCCTAGATCCAGTTGCGTGTGAAGCAAGACTGACCCTCAGACTTTTGAGTTCCTGAATCAGTGAGTGAGTTTGGGTGTATTTTCTGTCATTTGTAATGGAGAGAGTTCTATCTTGAGACATTTTTCCTTGCTACTCCCTCCTGCATTGACATTCCTTTATCCGTATTGTACAACACTTACAATATTCAAAAAGTTATTATATTCTCTATTGGATGCAGGGGAGTTGTTCTTCCTCAACTAGAATTCTAAGGACATTTGCAAACTATGTAAGAGGATGGAGTTTGGACTCAGTCTGTTGTGACTGACTGTGTGACCATGGATAAGATCTTCTGTGTCTTCATCTATAAAACAGAAACAAGGCTATTTCAGGTTCTAGGATTGCTAAAGGGATTACATGAGATAATGAATGGAAACAGTCTAGTACACACTAGGCATTCAATAAATACCTTGATCATTTCTTTGAAAAGAGGGCAGTGGATGTGGGAGTTAAACCCTAACTGTTGCTGCAACTAACAGAAACCCAACTTATCTAACTTAAGCGGTATGGTCTTTTTAGATGTTTAACAGCATTGGAGTGTCTCGTGGAGGGGGATATAGCTAGGCCTGGGTGAGCTGGTGGCAGGAACTCAAAAACCACCTCTCTGTCCTTTGTTGATTTCTACTCATTATGTCATTCTGTCCTCTTGCTGCAGTCTGCCTTTTTCTCATTCTCAAGTCCACAGTGAGGTACAGGCCATCAACAGGCCCAATGCTTGCATCTCCTCTGTTCAAGAGAGCACCCAAACCAAGCTGGGTTTTCTTATTCTTATCTCAAATTCCTAGGAAAGACTCTGATTTCCTTAACTTAGACCAATCAAACGTGTCTAGGCAACAAGTGAAAATTATATTAACTTGGTACCTTCCACAGTAACATAAGGGTGAAGTGAGAGGAAGAAGAATTCCCAAAAGATAAAGGAGGTAGGTTCTATATAAAAGAGATATTAGGCTAGTGAAACAAGTGGCATTAGACTATAAGGATAGTTTTTAAAAAATTATTCTGAATCCCCTCTCTTGAACAAATGTTGAATGCATGTTAGTAGATCATAAATATGTGATCAATTATTTCCTTTGTTGAACCCCTGGAATGGACCTACAAACAGAGGGGCTGAGTGGCTTTCTGTTATTACAGAGCAGGGGAAAAATATCAGCAATGAGACCTGACCTCTTAGGTCCTTAATATGATCCCAAGAATCTTTAACTCAATTATTTAGCAGGGCTTCTTCTTTAAAAAGGGACCATGTCAATCTTTAGTATATGGCTGTTATAATGCTGATATGGACACATTATGTATGAAAAATGGTTAGCTCAACATTTGCAGCGACTGATTTTCACGCATTAATAATCTGACCATTTAATTAAAATATAATGCCAGAGGGTCCCAATCCACAATGCAGAATGACCTAGAGAATGTCCTGTCATTGAGAGGTGGAAGAAGTTAAGAAAGGAATAGCTCAGTGACAGGTTGGTTACTTTTATATCTGGATGTGCCTTAATGTAATTTAAACCTAAGTGTGTCTGAGTCGAGGGCTCCCACCTGGTAGGAATTCTAGCTCTATGTATAGTATTTATTTTCTATGCATTCCTTTGAGTTCCATGGGCTGTGAGAGCTCTGCAAACTTCAGATGGAAGTCATTGGCACTTCTTCAACTCCTGAAAACACATCATCATCTCAATGCCCCAGAAAGACCCACACTCTGAAGGCTGATTTCTAGGCCAGTATAACCCAGAGTCGACTTCACATGAGGGACATGCTAGCTCAGAAACTTATAATGAAAAGTTTTCATGTTCAGCTCACTTCCTACTTTACAAAGATCCTTATCAAAAAAGCATTCTAAATTAGAACTAGTTAGTGATCCAGGTCTCTAAAGCCCAGGGACTGGAAGAGAAGATTTCTTAATTACACCAGCATGGGCTTGGTTTCTATTCTTAGAGCAGCTGGGTAATGTGGTTATGTTCATGATTTGTCCTGTTTCTGCATTGGAAGGGCCAGCCTTCAATTCACTGTGGGCTAGAGGGGGCAAGCGGAGAGTCTCTCAAATTTGATCTCCTTCCTGAATGGATGCAATGCAGCCTTTTCAAAAACAATGCACCTATGCAAGTCTTATTGTGCCATGTATTAGGCCAATCAGATTGAATTTAAATTTAAAGCATGCAATTATTAAAAGAAACGATAACTTGATAGGAATTTGGAGTTCTCCTTATTTCCTGTTCAGTGAATCCACTATGCATCCCTCATTGAAAGTGGTTCAGATTGGAGCTTCCAGGCTACCCTAAGGGAGAAGCAAGGGGCGCTTATCAGAATATCCATGCTTCAGAGATGGGTTTCTGGCAGAAATCCATCTCTGAAAATGGGAAATCTCAGTGTATCCTCCTTTGCCAATATGAGCACCTTCTATGTGCTTATTTTTCAGAGAGGAAGGACTAAGTATTAGGAGTCAGTTTCCACCAAGCTCTCTTTCTCTGCCTGCTCTGAACTACTATAAATTCTTATACTAGCCCATGGCCTTGTGATATTGTTTGATTTATAACTATTTGCTACTTCCAGTGTTCTAAGAAGTGCAAGAAAACATAATTTAGCGAGAAAATACAGATTTCCTTTTAATAGAAACACTTGGTGAGTTAAAGTGCCCAAATTCTTTAACTTGTTAAACTACACAATTTAAAAATATGAAATGACTTACAATGAGGCAAAAAATAAATAGCTTAGCCTCATGAAGTTAATGGACATTATTCAAAAAACTGGTTTCAATCCCAAGCCATTTATTTTCAATCATTAAAATATCTAATTCACGTGGCAATATTCTTCTACAGAATATTTTTTTGAACAAAAATCCATTTAGATTCTTACCCATTTTCTGATCATCCTACTAAGGAAGAAGAAGCCATAAATTCTTATAACACAGAACAAAACAAAATCTTGTCTTTTTCATAATCCTGATGAATTTTGTCATAGCAGGATTAAGGCAAGAAGGTTGTTACTAGGCAAGAGAATTCTGGAAGGGAAAAGAGACTGAAACTGCATCGTTGCATTCATATCTGGTCAAGCTGCCTTATCACAATTCAAACTTTCTTGCTGGGAAAGTGCTTTTTCTTTGGTACCTTTTCTGCCAGAATTCAACTCTAACAACAAAAGTTTATAAACAATGAAAATTCCAGCTGGTTGACATCAGCGTCACAAAGCTTTCTCTGCACACTGATACAAATATTTACCCTGAGCTCTGGCAAAGCTTTCCTTGCCCATGTCACCCTTAATCATACATTTTTCCTTGATTGAGTTATGCTTTCCAGTACGTGATTTGCTCTGGTTTACTTTTTAACACATCCCAGAGGCTTCGTCAAAATCAACTCTGGGCAGACCATGTCATTTGGTAGCTGCCAAACATGTTATTGAGAAGGAACTTGGCAAATATCAAAACAGTCTTTTCTAACTGCTCTAATAAGTGTGTTTCTTCTTTTTGACCACCATTTACTTTTTAGGTCCCTCATATCCGTAAAGAGATGAGCCAAAAAAGTAAGCAGAGATGCACTCCTTTCCCTTTAATCCACTCCCTTGAGGTAATGTGCTGATTTCTCTTCCAGGCACCTTATTGCAAAGAAGTTGAAAACTTAAAAGGTTTCATCAATGACTCTTTATTTCCTTCAAGAAGACACAAGGGTTATTTTCAAAAGGTTAAAACAACAGATTGATGTACTCTGTAACTGTAGTAAAGTCTGCTAGAACAAATATTTGCCGCACCAAACTGACTTGTGGAGGGATTAGCACAAAATATTGCAAATATTTCTATAAAGCTTTCCTTGCCAAAATAAAATGTTTGGGTTCTCTGCACTGAGTGCTTGCAAAATCCTTGTAAAGTGCATTAATAGAGCAGAATTTAGGGGAGATTTCCTCTCAACATTGAAATATTTGATTAAACAGGTGATGGTATCTTACCTGAAAGAAATATAAGTAATTGTTTCAATTGCATCAGTTTATACTTATGTTTCAGAAAAATCTGGTCATTATACAAAAGCTATATGTGTACCAAGTGTCATTATACTACCTCCTTTGAAAATAACATGAAGTAAGCTGTGCAAGCTTAGCAATCCTTTCTTTTGCCTGGACCAGTTTAAAAATAAATCTCAAAAATGAGATGGAGTTCCCCTCTCTGGGGCATTCACAGTTGTTATTTTTGTTATCATCGTTATTTTTCCTGTGGTCCCCAGGGGATATACACATGTGTGCACAAACACACACTCACAAATACACACACACACATTCATTTATACACATAATACTCTACACTTTATCTAAAGAGTTTTACTCTTTCCCTTTGCCATCCTTCAGATTCATCTGACTAGCTAGAGGCATGTATTTGCCTGAGCATATTGAAAATGCAGTGGTTTGTAACAAAATCAACCTAATATGATCATTAATAGATAAATATCTTTCAAGACCACAGTAAATAATTTTTATACACTAAGGTGTGACCAACATATTTGAGAACTTGGAATTTAATAAGATATTCTCCCCAGTTCCATGGTAAAAGTAGTAGTATTTTCTTGCTCATGGAAGCCCATTATTAATTATTTTGTATCACAAGGAGTCCATGTAGTGTAGAGAAATAAAAAGAATAAGGTCTGAATAGGTCTGAAGGAGTTAGAGCAATTTACCAAACTCCCAACCTGACTAGTTCACAGGAAAGCAAGAAAAGAAGCAACATGTCCTAGCCTTGTGGCTAAAGACCAATCTCCACCAGAGTGAGAAGTAGAAATTATCCCCACTTCACAGGCAAAGAGAAGAAGACTCCAGAAGTTTCACTAATTTGCTCAAGGTAATTTAACTGGTGAATGGAGATTAGAGATTCAAACCTCGTTGGGTTTGACAAATGGGCCCTTTTTCTTTATTGACAACCTTGGTGTGCCCTACTGGAGTGACTCAGAGGGCCAGATTCAGCCATATGTGTACAGTTCTTACCTTTCCTAACCCAAATGGATAACCAGTTGGGGATTAACCTCACATATCTATTGGAATCCATTATATTGCTCAATTTGTGGGGATTTACTTGGAAATAACGTTTAAAATGGGGTACTCTTTGTTTTCCATCTGTCTTCTATGGAACTCCAGGGTTCTGAAGAAGGGCTTAGGAGCTCCTACTGCAGACAACATGGTAACCAAAGAGGTGCCTCTGGACCCCATGCCTGCTCTGCCTTAAGCTGTTCCAATCTTTCCTTTTTTGATATATTGGGCACTTGCGTGAGATTTTATTTAAGCAAAGGTTTATATTACTAAAAAATAATGTTTTGAACTTAAGAATTTTTATGACTCAAATCTTTGAACATGTTAAAAATATTTTAGAATTCTCTTGGATCCAGACCATGACTTTCATAAAGTTGTAATTTTTGCATGCCATCTAAAGGCCCAGAGAGTCAAAACACCCAGTTACTGATGAGACTAATGTTCCAAATAAACCCAGTTTATACTCAACTTTACAAGTAGTAAGAAAGTATACATTACTGATTATATATATTATGGCTTCAGTTAATGCAATAGATCTATCCCTGAAAACAATGTATATAAATTTGCTTTTATATACACCAGTGAGGTTGTTCGTTTAGGAGGCCATATTAATTGGGAGGATAGTTTTCTATACATCTGAGTTTTTATAGATTATATGCAGATACAGTCAGCAAGACAGTAGTTCTTTACATTGTATTCTAATAAAGTCTATTGTAAGGAGGGAAATATTGTTTTTGTAACTTCAGTTCTTTTCACAATTGTTCACGGCAATGTTTACAACGTGAGACTATATCTGGTTAGACCTGTTGAGCCAGAACTTCCAGAAGCACGGAGCAGACGTACGTACTATAAAATCATGCCCAGGAAGTCTTGAGTAATCAGTCAGATTGAAACCGCTGATTTGGCCTATTTCGTTTCAGATGTGAGAAGCTTGCTCCCTTCCATGGAGGCTATTTCATCTTTGTATAAAGTTTTCTAATTCTTTTACGCACACCTTAGGCCAATCTGAGTCAAGGTACAAAATAAAGTGAGGCTGGGAAGAGGAAAGCAGTATGGCCGCACTGTTGCCATTTTCGTAAAAGTCTATATAGACGGTACGTCAGCCATTGAGTCTGACATGCATAGTGGCTCTCCTTCTCCCCTTACTCATCTTCACATTCTGAGCCCTGTACCTGACACATTTTAGTTACCCAGCACCTGTGTGTTGCTTATAAAGATAATTAATGAGAGCGTTATCCAACTTCTGTGGTAAGAAACTCTCATCAGCAGCCCGAATTTTGTCTCCTTTTTATTTAACTCAATTACTTATTAATTTTCAGACATTGACTTATCTCCTTTTTCCTTAGGTTCCTTGGTAGCATTTTGCTTTCTTCTCCTAAATCCACTTTGATATTTCTCCGTAGTTCTCATTTCTTTTTTTTTTTTTTGTGGGGAAGACCAGCCCTGAGCTAACATCTGTTGCCAATCCTCCTCTTTTTGCTGAGGAAGACTGGCCCTGGGCTAACATCGTGCCCATTCTTCCTCTACTTTATATGGGACGCCGCCACGGCATGGCTGACAGGCAGTGCATCGGCGGGCCCCCGGGATCCGAACCTGCGAACCCCGGGCTGCCAAGCGCGGACCGAACCACTGCGCCACCGGGCGGCCCCCGTAGTTCTCATTTCTTAATGATTCCCTTCTTGATCTTCTCTCACAGGCACAGCCAATCAATCATCCATCCTCTCCTCAACTTCCCAGAAGACTATGAGTCCTTAGAGTATAGAAGCTCTCCTGATGATGCTCCCAGACCATGACCCATGCTGGCAAAGCTTCTGTTCCCATGTGGCTGCGTGTTTCATGAGGAGAGCTACTAAAATGCAGGCAAGCACAAAGTCTTAATTGCTTGCTAGCAGGCGCTCAGCCAACACACTGTTAGCAGAATGAAACCCAATCTTAAAGAAAAAGTGCTGAACCCCTGCTCTGGATCACCCAGACTCATATGGAATGCACGTCTTTTTTGAGGTGATTTGGGCATGATGATCTTTTTTTCCACTCTGTTGTATGTGGAAGTCAATCTATGAGTTCCTAGACCATTTTATTCTTAATGTAATCATCCTGGCTGCAGACAACTTCAAGAGGCAACTCTGCACCTTCTGTCTCAACTTATGACATTGACAATTTATTTATTCTCATTTTTTTGTTCATCTCTGAAAACACTACTGTCAATGCTCTTTCCAACAAAATTGTTACTTTTAGGAATTTCTACATAGACAGTTTGAGACTGTCACTGCCTTGTTCCATTGTTTGCTAAATATTTAGCCTTTGTTAATTAACCTCCCTAAACCTCAGTTTACTTATTTTTGTAATGGGACAAATAATAATGCCTTCTCGATATGGTGGCTGTGAGGGTTCCATGAAATTAAAAGCCCTTGGGAGTGCCTGGCATCAAGAAAATGACCAATAAATGTTGGCTCAATATTATTGGTAAAAATAATGGTCTAATAGCCTTCCCACTATAAAAGCTTCTCAATACATAAAAAAATATTTAACACAAGCATTTAGGTGTTTGGGGGCTTCAGCCTTTCCTCTTTGATCTGTCATACTCAGGATTATATTTTGGTACATTTCTACAGCATCCTTTTTTCTAAAGATATTAAAAACTTCTCTTCATATTACAGGTAACAAAAAACAGGTAAAGAAGATATAGAGAAATATTCATCCCTAGATTTCTCCTTTAAATTTTGATATCACAGTGCTAGGCTCCAAAACTTTAGCCCTGCATTCATCCACCTCCAAATTCTAAAATACTGGAAACTTCCCATCACTGTTAAATAATCAAGATGAGATGAGCGTGAACTTTATTCCATCCTACAATACTTCAGAGAATGGCACATTCAAATTCATCACTAAAACTTGAGTGTTAGCATAAGTTTGCATCTCACTTTGAATAACATTCCCTCCCCGGAGCATGTAATAATCCTTTCACACACATTTGTCTGGACAGGATTGTTCCCAATGACCCAGAGCTGTACCCATCAGTATCAAAGTCCTTTTTCTCATCTTTCTTAGGAGTTTTAGAATGTCTTAACATAAATAGGATACCTGCTGGCCCCCCTTAATAGTCCAGAATTCCCCAAGGAGCATAAAGATTATATTCTTCCAAGGGTGCGTTTTTCATTTGCTATAATAATAAATTAAAACTCCAGAAGAGCAATGCCAGTGGTTTCAGTTATCAGTTTCTATAACATTAATCTGTCTATGTAGCATTTTTTTAGCACAGAGAGACCTCATCCCAGAACTCTCATTAGTATCAGTGACTCATACATATAAGTACTACATCCAGCATTAAAAATTACCTTTGTCATTTTCTTGGTAAACAATAAGAGCCAGATTTGATGAGAAAGACATCATCCATATGGTAATTTGATATCTTCAATAATCAGGGTAGGCCATTTAAATTGCTAAGTTCAATAAAATGCCATTAAAGATACCTTATTCCCTTTCTCCCCAACCAATTCTGAACCCAGGAAAGGGTTACCAAGAAAGCCTGAACAGTGTCTTGTTTAACTTTGAATCAGATATGGCTCCATTTATTTCTTCAAAAAGTGTAAGAATTAATTAATATTAATCTATAATCACACTGATGGAAAAATTAATGGAAATTTTAATAAAAATATAACCTTAACAGGATTTGAAGTTGTCCTTTAGAATATAAAGCCAACACTTTATCCACTAAGCAACTAGTCCTCCACTACCAGCTGATGAAATTATAAAAATTAACTGCAGAATGATTCTCCTTTTGTTCTCTATGCGTAAGAGAAAGGTTTTGAGAACTACAAAGAAAAAAGCATTAAAAATTAAAGTAAATTTAGAGATTGACCAAGCCTGCTCAATATTTCCATCTTTTTAGAATATAAATTTATTTAGGGAATTAAGGTACTTGTTCATCCAAACAGATCTTATACTCTTTTGTAACCTATAAGTTTTTTGCATGTATAGTTTCAGAGAAGACTTGATAGTCCTAAATAAATGGGTCAGATTATTTTGGATTACTCAAGTGTTGAGAACATTAAATGATTTTGCTTAAGGAAAATATTGCATATATCCTGAAAATTAGTGCAATATTAAAATTGCAATTAAAATGTTAAACACACATTTCCTGAAATGTAAATAATCACATTATTTTTCTCTATTTACTATACACTATGTAATATTTAGCAAACTAACTCGTACACAGTGGTCACTTAATAGGAACTTATAGAAGAATGAAAGAATCTTTTTCAATATTTATTGAATGTTTATAACGTTAGATACTGTGCATTATATAGGACACAATGATACATATAATATAGGCTATTATTTTTGCCATTATATCCATTTAGTGTTCATCAATGTTTCACTGCCAATACTGAATGTTAAAAGCTATTTTTCCCTGCATTATAAAAGCCAGAAATCCTTATCAGAAGGCACTGCTTCATAGCTACAGAATAATGATAACTTAGCCTTATAGTGATAACCCTAAAGCAAACAAAATATCCTGAAATCCCTTTTAAATTATCAAAGAAAAATGTAATATGAGAAAAAATATAGTAATAAGTAGATTTTATTATATTATATTTGAAAATTGATAATTCATGTATATATGATACTCTGCAAAGCAGAATTTTTGATTAACTAAAACAATGTATCCCTGACTACACCTAATGACAGAATTGACAGTCCTAGCATAATAATTAGACCCACTGGTGGACATTCACAATGATGCAGAAGCAGGGATTCTGACTTCTTGTCTGTTTATTATTACAATTCAAGTCATGTTTATAATCAGTGAGGTGGTAAATAATCGTGTCCCTTTCTTCCTTCCAACTCTCCGATTTCTTGGAAGCAGCTTTTTTATTCCAAAAGCATAAGGAGACGAGAAAAGTAAGTGAAAATCCCACTGATTCTTTTGTCATGAAATATTCTTCAGTCTAGATCTTTTCTTTACACTGGACAGGAATTAGACCAGAGCTGCAGACCTCCAGCAGCCTGTGGCCCAATGGGAACCTGTAGGAGCCAAGTCCCTTCCTCAATAGACACTGGAGGCCTTTCTCTTAAAGACATT
The DNA here is from genome assembly GCA_031878705.1 of Tapirus indicus. NCBI lineage: Eukaryota > Metazoa > Chordata > Mammalia > Perissodactyla > Tapiridae > Tapirus > Tapirus indicus. The sequence goes on from CM062926.1 coordinate 61,676,980, forward strand.
CCCTTGTATAATTTGGCTCTTAATATTTCCCATTTTATTTTCTTGCATCAGTATAAAATGTGTGAAACAATATTGTAAATGCAAAATGCTTACCTACTATAGCCATGACTGCAAAGTAAAATGAACAAATAAACAAACTTAAATGAAATATACTTTGAGAAAAATTTACACCTTGTATCTGGAAACTAATAAAAATCTGATATTGACAAAGCCCAGCAATATAATTTAATTGTTTGAAAGAGTATGTGTATGTTCAAGAATTCATTCCTTTACACCAGTGATTCTGAAGCAGGGAGATGTTTTTGCTTGTCACAACTCTGGCGATTGGATGAAGGCTTCTCGTCAGTCGAGGCCAATGATACTGCTAATGCACAGGACGGCCCTCACAACAAAGAATGATCCAACACAAAAAGATCAATACTACGGGGATTGAGAAACTCTGCTCTGTAGCCATTGAAATTTGGCTAAACCCCACTTACCATAACTCATCTTCAATTTTCTATGTCATTTCTTTCTCTCCAGATTCAGATGAAGAAAAAATATATGATACAATGTATTTCTTCAGAATGAAGGAGCTTTGCACTAGTTATTTTGAATGTAATACTGCTGTGCTTAAGAGTATACAAAAATACCAGAAACGGTTGTTCAGTGTTCACCACAGTCAGCACTCGACCACAGATACCCCATCTGGTGCAGTCTGATATGGATAATAATGGTGGACTGTTCTTGCTGTCTTGACTGTAGTCATTACTGTGATGTTATTTTAGGACTAAGTAGTGTTTGCCCATTGGACCATAAAAGTGTGTCATGTAAATATAGGTTTTAGAACACACAATAGTCTGTCCATGTGTAGAAATATGCAGAAAGAAAACCTCATAAAATGCTTTTTAATAGTATTTGTTGGGCATGTGAAGTAATTCCTTTTCAAAGTTAAATCACTTGGAAAAAAGGGGGCTTCTCTTTTCAAAGACCCCGTAAGTAATTATACTGCATTATACATCATTCATATGTCAATGCAAATTTTGTTTTTAAATGGAAGGACTTTGAATGACACAGTACCAAGCAAATGTCCAACATTAACCAAACCTTTTATTTATTTATTTACTCTCACCTGAATTGCTCTTTAAAATTGAATTGGGGGTAGGGGGTTAGTATTTATGTAGCCAGCAATCTCGTATTTGACACTTTATCCTAGAATTAAATTCTGAACACCAAAATATCTCATAGAAAAGAAGTTCCAAATGACAACAACCTTCGCAAAAATCATCCTTAACAACAGTTGAGACATATTTTTCAGTACATATTATATTTATATTGACAGCAAAAAAATGAAGTGGGAAATATAAAGGGCCAAAATGGTACTTAGAAATTATATTCTTTGAATCATACTTAGAAGTATATACCTAGAAGTGTGTGATTACATTGTTGGATGCTTGAAGTCTATGCTTTGTTGAGCATTTTTTTTTCTATAACAGTAATGAACATTTTCTTATTGAGGTCAATTTATAATAATGACAAAGAGCAAAATTTATAGTTAGGTAAAATGAAACTGTCCAAATTGGACGAAGTGACTTGATGATACACAGAACAATCAGAGTTATTAAAATAGTGGGTGGCCTATAGACCCTCAGATGCTTCTCAAAACAAATCATCTTGACAGTTAGGATGAAAATCTTACAAAATGAAGTTTATGTGCCTGCCGGTATTCACAGACATTTTAAAATTGAGAAACATCTCTAGAGAATTATTGGAATTCTATTCTTCAAAAATAAAGTAGCCAAGTATTCTTGGATATTCATTAAAATCAGATTTTATTTAATTCCAACATTTGAACAAATGTATGTGGCAGAGATAAATAGATAGACAGGTAGATTAATAGATAGATAAAAGATTTCTCTCCATGATTTAAAAGATAGTTAAACCCACTCTTACTAGAGTCAGTTTTACTGCCTTCATCAACAAATGTTCAGGTCCAACCAGCAACTGCTGCAAAATCATTACTCAATTCTATTCTATAGGTGTTTAAATTGAAAAGAAAAGTGATTTGAATATCCTTATATCTGAATACAGTGACGCATTTCTAATCATAAGAAATACTGAGCAGTTTCATGAATTTCTGTAACATGCATGATTTTTAAATTATTTGATATAGTCACACAAGAAAAGATCACCGATAAGAATTTGACCTGGGACCTACTCAATAATGTGATAGTTTACATGTCTCCACATGGATCTTTTTTCACTAAAGAAAGAGAAATATCAGTCAGTGAGAACTGAGACTGGGGATTCAAAAGCAAAACTGTCTCATTTAAATTCCAGTCTACAACTTCTTGCCTGTGCATCTTCAGACAACGTAAGTAACCATCTGTGATTCATTTTCTTCATCTCTAAAATGGTGATTATAAGAGTACCTGCCTTATAGGATTGTTACGAGGATTAAATATAGATGAAGAGTTTAGAACAGCACCTGGTGTATAGCAGTACTATATAAGAGTTAGCTAATTTTGAAAATATTCTCAACATTTTTTTTCTTCATTTGAAGAAGAAATGTGTGATCCTTGAATGGAGCTAACATTTGTTGACTGTGTATTTGTTATGTGTACCAGAGTAAGTGACCACAGGCAACATGGGGTTCAGATATGGATATTTTTCACTAAACTAATGAAAACAGTAGCCTTTGCAAAAAGACTCGGATAATTAAAACTAATGTCAAAATCCCAGTGAAAATTTCCAAAATAAGCCTTAAGTAACCTTCAGGGTTTTATTTCCCAAGATTTCTAAATGATAGGTTTGTTTTGAACATGTAATAATTCACACAAGGGCAAGGGTATATAGGGAAAAAAACACAAAGAGTTTCCAGTTTATGAAGTTCCATTTAAGGTATGAGGGCATACATAGATGTTAGACTTGTATGTGTTTGTTTTCCATGTGATTTTTCAAATATGTTCTCTTTTCCATCAATGTCCTTACCTAATAGTGCTTTACTACAAAATAGATGAGTCAATTGCCCAATTGTAAAATTATATGAACAATATTGAGTACCCCAATTTTATCCAATGTACAAGGGGTAAGACCTAATAGCGGAGCTTTCATGACAGCTGAGGTAATTTTAGGATTTGCATTAAAGTTAGGCTACTTTATCTGTAGGTAGCAAATATATCCTAATAGTCAGAACCTAACAGATGCATCTTTAGCATGACCCTAAAATCTGGTCTCCTGTCAACCTCAGCTATCTAATCTTACGCCACTTCCTCCTTTAACTCACTAATCTCCAGCCACTCTGGCCACTTTTTAGTTTCTCATATGAACTAATTTCCTTTTTTCCACAGGGATTTAAAACTAACACTGTTTCAACTGCCTAGAATATTCTTCCTTCTTCTTTTCGCCTGCTCGACATATCTCTATTGGGGTATAATTTGAAGTGTCATTTCTCTCAACCTCTAAAATAGACTGTCTCTTCATTATATTATCTTATACCTTCTTGTACTTTTTTTGCATAACATTAATTCAGCATTGTAGTCTATTATTTCTTTCATGTCTTTTTCCCCAGTAGACCATAACCTCCACGAGAACTTGGACCTAGCTTTATGCTCATTTCTGCACCCCATTGAAATAACATCTATGCCCTCATCTCAGCAAAATGTGTATTGACATCCTAGTCTTCTCTTCTAACTTTTGACTAATTTCAAATGGTCTTCTTGACAGTTCCACTCAGTATGGCCCAGACAGAAGTCTTGACCTGCTCCCATTCTACCTAGATTCTCCACTAGTCTCTTCATCTCTTACAAAGGGTGCTTCTATCCACCTACTGATCAAGCCAGAAACCTGAAAGCCACATTGATGCCTCTCTTTTCCCCACCCTCCAATTCTAAACCATCATTAAGTTCTGTCCTCTTTCTGCACCAAATGTATGTAAATATGTCCACATCTCTTCTCCACAATTACCACATGTATCATTCAGGGTCCTGCCAGGAAAGAGTGACCCACTCAAAGTGGGTAATATGAAGAAGAAGTTTAATAAAAAAATACTTAGAAGGTATAGTAAGGTTTGTGGAAACCAACCAGAAATACTTCAAGACCCAATGGCTAGGAGCAACAGGAAGCTCTTGACAACAGAAGGCCGAAGGGAAGGAACAGTTACCAGAAACTAGAGAGGATCACTCCATGGTGAGAGCTGTCTGAGATAATCTGTGGCCTTTGATAGAAGAATGAGAGACGTCAAGGCAAGGAAGGATCATGGGGAATAAATATCCAACCTCATTCCGTTGCCACTCTCCAGTCTCAGGCTGTTATCTCCCAGTAGCTAAAACAAAGTGGAAGTTAGAAGACAAAGGAACCCCTTGATGTCACTCACGATTGTCAGCATTTTGGGGGCCATAGGGTATGGACAGAACAAACTGAAAATATTCTGCACACCATTTTTCTCCTAGCCTCTGTTGTTCTTACCCCAACTATTGCTATGGTCTACTAACTGGTTTACCTGTTTTCTCTATCACAGACACCTATCCTTAATCCATTCTCTATATAGCAGTCAGAGTTCTGTTCTTACAATGAAACCTGTATCAAGTTTTTCTGCTTAAAATATGTCTATTATTATTTATTTCTTTATACTCCCAAACTCCTTGTTTTAAAATTATATAACTTTTATTATAAAGGTTAACGTTCTTAACTTCTTTCCCTACTAGACTGAATTCTGTAAAGGCAGGCACCATCTATTTGCAACTCCAAGTCCCCTATCAATGTGACAAGAACTTAACATGTACTAAATAAATATTGGATGAATTAATGAATTTCAGAAGATAGATTTATATTTTTAAAAGCTTCCCAGGGGACTTTAATGTTTTAGAATAGAAAAAAAATGATTATTGGAATAACTAATCTTCTAATGCTCTAGATTATAAAGAGAATAGCTAGTAAAATTAATCCTTATCCATTTAATTCAGTTACTATATGTTAATTAAGAACTCACAACGTGTTCATGAAATGTATTCCTTTGCTCAAGGCTGCCTAAGTCTTTTTTTTCTGGTCTTTTGTTCCTTTCAGATATCAAGTTTAACCTTGATTAGGCCAACCACGTATTTCTCCCTTTTTAAAGCTCAAACATGAATGACTTTATGGTGAACCAATTCACATCTAATCTTGCATTTGAGGAGAGGAAATATTTCCCAAGGAAGTGATTTAATGCTTTCTCATTATCAGATCCTATAGAAGAACAAATTCTTCTCTACAATTTAAACATTTAATATTTTTGTATATTTAAGAACTGCCATAGGAATGAGGTCATTTCATCGAGTATTTTAGTGTTAAATTGCTTTCTCGTTGGATCAGAGGCCCTTGAGGTTCTACATACCTGGCTCTGATTTTCTTCCATTTCATTTTTGATAAATTTTCTTTCAATATCTCGTTTCCATCTTATTTGAAATAAGGCCAATGTTTTCCTATCTGTGTTCAGATGTTTATATACATTTGATATGCATCTGCCTCTTCTAGTACTGAAGCAATTCCATTTCTGCAACACATTCTCTAAAGCCACTGTTGCCAAAGACTGTTCATATTTCAGAATCTACTATTTTGATAGAAAAATAAATAATAATAAGTCAGTTAACTACTATGGCATTTTGGGACATAAATAACTTTCGTGACTTCTAAGTATTTTTCATGAAATTATTTCAATAAACTTGTGTGATAATTAAGGAATGTGTATCTGTATGTATGTATGTAAAGATACTTATGCACAAGCATAGAGATAAATAATGGCTATATATTTCATTCCTCCACTTAAAAATGAAATGTAAGTAGAATTCCTAATGTACTGAAAGTAATTCTGTAAAAAGCAATTTATTAGAGAAAATCTCTTATCTTCTGCATATAATTTTGAAAAGGGCACATGTTCTAACACCTAATCTCCAGTATTTCCATTAACAGACTGCCCTCCTTGGCGTCTTTGTGTGTTAACATCCATCCTAGGTTGTAATTAAATATTTGTATAATTATTCTCCACGAAGTTAGAGGTTGCAAACCACAGGACACATAAAGACCTGTAGTGGCATGTCTTCATTAGTGAATTTATAAAACCTGGGTTATTTCTCTGTTAGAGTCCCCATTAGGTGAGTTCTATACTTATTACCACTAAGATTTTCAGAAAAATTATTAGCCTAAATCCCGATTCCAAATTAATCAACTCCCACCTCCTCTCAAATGCAGTGTATATTGATGTCTTCTATTGCTGCCTCCATTTATTCTACCATATACTTGAGGGCTCGATAGTATGGTTTATTCTACAGTTCCCTAACCAAATTAAAGCATATCCACCTAATTTTTCCAAAATGATTGTATTTTCCACAGAGGCAAAGCAATGTCTCACGTCCCTTGCGTCTCTCACAATTTCTAGCAGAGTTTTGGACACGAATTAATATTCAATAATTACACACTTATTTACTCCACATATTTATTTAATCCCACCAGATTATTAAGAAATATTATACAGTTAATTTAACAATGTAGGAGGTGATAAACTAAAAGCAAACCTCTGGCATTTCCTTAAGGAAAAAATTAAGAATCATGTACTTAGGGAATCTATATTGCCAGGTTTTCACTTGGTGTTAGATATAATCAATGTATCCTGACTGTTAATGGGAGTAATAAAATAAGATTACTATCATTCAGGTTTATTCTGTTAGTTACTGGTATCAACATCATGACTTCAAGAATGAAAAGAAGTAGAATCCTGAAGCCAGATGCCACAGCAAAGTCTGGAGTAGGAGATAGGCGTTCCTTCTTGCGCTACGCACCTGCGCGGCACAGGTAATGATGAGTGAGAAGGGCAGCAGCCTCCAGATGAAACCCTGAAACTCCAAAATGTGAGGTCTCTGGCTTTTATTTTTACTTGTGTTATCATAGACTTGATTATAATTTTAAATTAATAAACAAATATTTATTGAATATTTCTAAATTAAGACACCATGTTAAAATTATATGGGGTATAATATTATTTTTCTTAATTTCAGATCCTTTTGACCTGACAGATACTTAACGGAGCAAATGCTTTTATCCTTAACCTGATCTTGATAATGACTGAAGAGTGAAAATTGATGTTCTAAAGACATATTTATCTACATAGCCTTTTATCGCTAAATCTGCATTAGAGTCCTGGGTAATCTTCTGTGTCTTAAAATGAATCTAAATATTAGGTCCTGAGGAAGAACAACATTTAGGAAAAAAATGCTAAAATATAGCCGCTAATGTTAATACTTATTAATACTCGCTTATCTACAGGTCTTAAAAGGAAAAGGTTTTCCAACCATTATAAGATGTTACAGTGTTAATCTACATTTCAATAAGATATTTAAAGGCAGTACTAGAACTGTCAAGGACCTGCTCTTAAGCTTGAGAGAAGCCTACAAAGGAATGCTGACAGTTTCATTTTATGTGACATGAAAGCATTATTTTATCAAGAAAATGTTATTAGATACTCAGACATTTGAGCACTTTCCATTGCAGATTCTCAGAAAGTTCCACAGATACTCTACAGTGCATGATGCTAGAATATTCCCTATGTAAAATATTCTGAGATATAAAATTAAGGAGGTAATCTGAATAAGCAAGGTTTCATCTACTTCGCTTGCTTCTATCTGGAAATTATAGCAAAATCTGAAGCTTTGAATAAGAGGCATTCATGTTTGAAAATCCCAAATCTAATGAAGAGATTTGGAAGGAAGGAAGGATTTAAAATTACATGCTAAATTATGTTTAGATGTTTGTTAAAGATTTAGAAACTAGGAGAGTCACATCTTAAGCAATCTTTGGATTTTACTATATAGGCTTCGTAAAAGCATCACATTCCTGGTCCTAATATATTCCTAAAAATGAGAAAAGTTTTTCTGAGTCAGCAAAGAATTTGTATTATCCAGATAGCCTATAATTCTACAAATTTAGGCATAAATAAGTCATGATAACTTTTAGCTTCACCTTATTATTTGGCACCCCTTCTTTCCTTCTATTTTATTCCTGATTACAATGTTTCCCAAAGTATAGCAAGCTTATCATTGATAGTTGATAAAATGAATTAGGGCAATGCATGACACACATATATATATAAGATTTTGAGAAGGATTTTATTTAAAGGAAGATATTAAATAAAGACTAGTATAGGTGGCACATGGCTATGGCAAACAAGTGAAGGTGGGACAGAAATGTCTAAAATTGGGGGAAGACACTGTCCATGGCACTCACTGTTATTCTTCTCAAAGACATGTGATTCGTTTTGAACCCAAGTACACCTATCATCTGTACATCTAATGCTTCCATAATGATCTCTTCAACCAGCTCCAATGACACTGCATTTCAAATCAAGATTTCTACTACATCATTAAGTCTGATGTGAACTGCTATGTGACAGTAGGAAATAACACTAGTGAAATATTTTATCTTTCTTCCTCTCCGTCAGTGAAAATTATTACTTCTCCTTTCTAAAGATGTCCCTCTACACATGCTGTGTAGCTCTTCCATTCCACCTTGGTCTTGAAATTTCATTTTTTAACCATTAATTAATCAAAAGTGCAAGCAGAAGGGATTTCATTTATTATGTGAACTTGCATCCGTATCTCATTCACATATTCTTCCATAACTGTCCATGATACATTCTAACTACTGTAAATGGCTTCCATACAGATTAGTCTTTAAAAGAAAGTTCTGCTGAAGCTCATTAAATATCTTAACAGATTTATTGACAGCACTGCTACCCAGGCCCTATGCTAAACACAAGATTATCTTATGTACATCATCTCCTTATACCAAGCCTACTAAATACAAATGAGGAGACTAAGACAACAAAACATCCAAAGTCAAGTGGTCACCCTGGGAATCACACTCTATCTGGTTTCAGAACCCATAGCTTTTGCAACTACATTAAATTATTTTGACATACAAATCTGGTATCAAGACTTATGGTGAATCTCTTCATATTTCTCTTCAGCATATGACATCAATCACTCTCAGTTTTGAACGCTCGTTTTGCTTGATCTTGTGATATTCCACCCTATTAGTTTCTTTTCCACTTTTCTAAAAATTTACATTCTGTTTTGCTGATTCATTTGCCTCTTACTCCTTTTATGAAGGAGCCTTGTACAAGGTAGCATAATTGACCTATCTCTATGCTCTACTTCTGTCTTCATTATTTAGCTTGTATGAAATATCAACTCAACATTTGGGACAACAGAATGAAAATATTGTCAAAATACAGCTATTACCTTTTGCAGAGTCTGTAAAGAAAATACTATGTCATCAGTGTGATCTTCTCCGCTAGCTTGGGGTACAAGATCACATTCTTTTTGTTTTTAAATTAATCACGTAGGTCCATATATGTGTAGTAGGAAGTACAGTCACTACTTAGCTTGTTAAACTGCATTCCAAATAGCAGGAGGAAGAAAGAGAAAAGAGGAGAGAAAGAACTAAAATCATTCCACTGCTGCTTCAAAATCCCTGTTAGATTTGAAATCACAATAGCATCAGAACTATCACCTGCCCAGTTCCCTAGTCAGGTCAAATGAAACTCCAGTATGTGCTACTAAAGTTACAATTAAAATTAATATTATTTTATACTCAAAAGTTTAGTCATTCTTTCATAAGCATCAAAACAAAGAAAGTGTCTCAGGGTCTTCCACCTCATCCCCAATGTGAATAGCCTCCTTCTGGTTTTGGAGCCCAGGTAACCCCTCTAGACATTAATTTCTCGCATGATTATTTCTTTCCTAAGGACTTACTATCCTTTCCAGGACACCAAAATTTAATTAGAAATGTTTTGGTCAATCAGAGAAGTTCTCAAAAAGTATTGGATTAGGGTCTTTATCACTGCCTCTCAAGTGACTCAGGGACCACTGTGCAAATATAACAAATTTCTTTCTGAATAACACAGAGGGTTGGTAGAGGCAAGCCATGCCAGACACAGAAGATCCTATTACCTACTCCTCTGGGGCAATAGGAACCATTCAAATGTTGAGGGAAGTATCAAAGTATATCTGTTCCAATATGATGGATTGTGTTTGCTTCATATCTTCTGGCATTGCCTCTTGAAATAAAAAATTAGTCCCTTTTCACTAAGTATCCTTTTAGAGTTTCTACATTAAGTAAGGAATGCTTGCATAAGAGAGGGAAGCATTGCTATTTCAACTTCCTGTCCCAGAGATTTTCTCTATTGAGGTAACAAACTTTGATTAGGAAACACTTCATAGACAAATACTGTTATGAATCACGAAAGGAAATAATAGATATACTGCCCAGTTTGTGAAGTTAAGATGAATTAGGGGATGAGGGTGGGGAATAAAGGAAGAGAGGTTTTTGGAGAGAAGAGGGCAAGCCATTAAACTTGCTAGAAGATTAGAGCCTGTGGTGAAATATTACCTGTTGGAAGTTTCTAGTCATGGGAGAATCTGAGTACTTTTAAGAAATAGGAATATCTAATTATTCAAACTTAACTGGCTTGCAATTTTCTCACATAATCTCCCACCGCAGTCTTCATTCTTAAGAAAAGTCTCTTAACCCGGTATCTTGCGCCAGGGGAATTTGGGGGAATGACTCAGTTTGAATTCTCCCCAAACAAAGCCTACATAGACAAATATTTGTGTGCAGATAGTTTTTATTTAAAATCTGATTCCAAGAAGTAGAAGTGAAGAAGTAGGGAGAATGAAAAAAGGGAGGTGAAAAACACAGAGGAAAAGTACATCATGGAAATCCTTATTGTAGGCATTCATTCCTTCCTGATCTGGCAGAAACGTGCAGGATGTCTCCGAAAGACGGGAATCTGGAGTACTCTGACTGTTGGTTCCTATTTCCCATTGGTTGAGTATCATCCCCAGAGGTGTTAACTCTTGTCTATTCATGGACTACAGTTGTGTCTGGGTTACTGAGCCCCCACATCATTAAAGAAGGTCTTGCGACAGAAAGCAGAAAGACTCAAAGTGGATGCCTGGGTGGGACAATAGCAACTTAAGGTGAGGCTGAATAGTCTACTACTTAAAGGCTGAAATCTGACATGGGTTACAGAGATGTGATGTGGACCCCAGAAGTAAGTTAGAATGAGTCAAGTTATCACTGTGTGATACAATATGGAATAAAAGACTGAGGATGTGAAATGAATTAGTTCAGCAAAAGCAAGAATTCAGAGACACATGTGTCTAGAGGAAATGTCAATGCCACCACTATCTCCAAAGGTCTATGGAGAGTTTCATTGAAATACTGGGTCTTCCCACTTTGCTCGCGTGGTGGGCCATCATGAGGTCTCTTCTAGGTGACATTCAAGTTGTTGTCTTGTGGAATTCAGAGGTAGTCTGTTTCTTCAGACAACTCTCACTTGAAAAAAAGTAGACTTCTCTATTCAAAATAGATGAAAAGCTGATTTGGAGCAATGAAGTTTCTAAATTTATTACATCTTACTAATAAATCTGAGTTCCAAGAACTTTTTTGGGCTCTCTCCTTATAGAATTCCCTCTTCATTATCTTATTAAGGCACAGTATAAGCAATTCAAACTAACAGTTATTGTTTTTCTGAAATAATAATAAATAGTGGTTATTGAGCATTTCTCAAGTGCTGCCACTCTTCCAAGTGTTATACACATGTTAACTCATTTAATTTTCACAACAATCCTTTGAGGTGTGGGCTATCATCCCTATTTTTCAGATATGGAAATTAAGGCACACTGAGGCTAAGTAACTTGCCTAGATTTCCCAGCTAATGCATGGCAGAATTGGAATTCAGACCTGAGTCGGGGTCCAGTCCAACCCCTAAAGCACTGCACATTATGTGTCTTGGGACTAGACATGGACGTCCTAAAAATCAAGATCCAAGGGCTTGTCTACAGTGTTAGTTTATTATATTGCAACCAACATTTTTTTAAAAGACACCTTAATAATTTTTTTCATAGTCATAATGTTAACTTTTAAAATATTCTAATATGCCTCGTCAGATATACATGTAAAACACACTTTACTTAGGTTTTGTTCATTTTTTAAAAATTTAACAATACAAAAAGTAGGTCAAGCACCTTTGTTAATTAACTCTATTTCATTAAAATCATGACCTCTGGTTTAAAATGCCTTCACTCGTGTGTGTTAAATTTATGTGGATGGTCCATAAACAGTCCTTAATTAGTCACATGTGTATTCAGATGTGGGCTCGTGTGTTATAAACTAACACTGAAGTGTATAAGGAACTGTCAGTCAGATCAAAAGTCAACTGAAAATCATCCCATTTGCAAAGCTGAGAGCCTGTCACAGTTAGTTAGTCATAAATGTTTAAAACAGCAACCAAACTTTTATTCTAATTGAGCATGAGTTGAAAGGCTACCCACTTTGATGTCTTTGCTTTTATCATTTGTATATAGCTAAAAAACTACTATTATTCCTTTTTTAAAATCGCCCCTTGGAGTGGTAGACATTACTTGGTTCTGAAAATATACAGGTAGATCAATCTATAATTGCAGAGCCTTTGTACAGTTTCCAGTTATGCCTATAATCTTCCATGTGCAAATGTTCAAAAGTAAAATTCTTCCCTTTTTTCTCTATTTGATCTCTTTCTCCAGATATTTGCAATTCAAGACATAAGGAACACATCTTTGCAATAATATTTAAGGACCATCATTTCAAGTGTAATATCCCACATCCCATTTTTCAGCCTTTAGTAGAGACAAATCAAATGATAGGTTTTTTAAATTAATATTCCACATTTTATCAGTAAAACTTAGTGGCATTAATGCCCCCATTTTAGAGATTTAGATATTGAGACTTGGATGTGAAATGACTATCAAGGTTCTAGAGAAATCCATTTGGCAATATAGCAAAGATCATAAAGTGCTAGACCTATACCCATTTCCATTCTTTCAGTTTAGAATTTGAACACGAGGTCTGCATTCAGGGTCATTATCCTATAGTTTTTTGGCCAACAATATTATCAGTTAGAATAGCTAACTCTGGAAACACTCTCTGGTCTACCCAAAGGGCCAAAACACTTGCCATGCCATGTATATCACTTTTCACACTATAAGCTCCTCAGTAAGTTAATTTCATCTAAATAGTCAATTATCCTCTAAAGACATTTAAATAATAAGAAAATAAATATATATTTACACATGCAGGTACCGTTTTTATTGTCTTTATTTTTTTGTGTAAATCATGGTGGCATCATTTTCTGTCTGTCTAAAAGATTTACTGTAATATGTCCTGTAGGGCAGGTCTGTTAGTGATGAATTTCCTCAGATTTTGCATGTCTGAAATGTCTTTATTTTGCTTTCATTTTTGGAAAATATATTTGCCAACTATAAAATCCTAAATTGACGATCTTTGTTTTTCAGTGCTGTAAAGATGTGACTCCATTATCTTCTCATTTGCTTTGTTTCAGACAAGAAATCTAATGCCATTTTCGTCTTTGTGCCTCTGTATATAACGTCTTTTTTTTCTAGATATTTTTAAGAGTTTCTCTTCATACAGATTCTGAAAAATTTTGTTATGATATTGATATGCCTTAGTATAGTTTTCTTCATGTTTGTTGTGTTTGGAGTTTTTGAGCACGTTGGATTTGTGAATTTATAGTTTTCATTAAGTTTGGAAAATTGGGGGCCTTTATTTCTTCAAATATGTTTTCTTACTCTCCTCTTTCTTTTTCTTCTGGGACACCAATTACCCCTATATTAGACCACTTGAAGTTGTTCCACTGTTTACTATTGCTGTCTTCATTGATTTACTTTTTTTTTTTTTTGCTGAGGAAGATTCACCCTGAGCTAACATCTGTTGCCAGTCTTCCTCTTTTTTTTTCCCTTGAGGAGAGTAGCCCTGAGCTAACATCTGTGCCAATCTTCCTATATTTTGTATGTGGGTCGCCACCACACCACTTGTGGTGTAGGTCCCTGCCCAAGATCTGAACCCATGAACCCACGCTGGCAAAGCAGAGCATGCAGAACTTTAATGACTTGACCATGGAACCAGGCCCTTCTTCATTTTTTTAAGTCCTTTTTCTTCCTTTGTTTCATTTCTATTCCTAAATCTTCAAGTTCACTAATATTTTCTTCTGCAATGTCTAATCTGTTATTCATCCCATTCAGTGTATTTTTTATCTCAAACATTGCAGTTTTCACCCCCAAGATTTCATTCTGGATCTTTTCACACCTTCCATGTCTGAACATAACTCTTTAAACATGTAAAATAGAGTTATAATAACTGTTTTTTGTTTATTTTGTAACAACTATTTTAATATCATTCCTATTAATGATTTGATGTCTTTGTTCATTCTGGGCTAGTTTCAATTCACTGATTATTTTCCTCATTATGTGTTATGTTTTCTTGCCTCATTGTATGCCTGTTGGTCTGTGAATGTCCCACATTGTGAATTTTACCTTGTTGGATGCTGGGTATTTTTCATTCCTATGGATCTTCTTGTGCTTTGTTCTGAGATATAATTTAGTTACTTGGACGCAATTTGAATCTTTCAATTCTTACTTTTATGATTTGTTAGTCAGGTTCAGAGGAACGTTCAGTCAAGGATAATTATTCCACAATACCGAGGAAAAACTTTCCTGAGTACTCCTTCCGATGCTTTCTGAATTAGAGTTTTTCCAGTCTATTTCATGGGACAAGCACTGTTCCTGGCCCTGTGTGCACACCAGGCACTGTTCCCTCTAATCCTTTCCAATGATTCATTCTCCAGCCTTGGGTGGTTTCCTCACATGCATGTAGTGATCAGCACTCTGCTAATCCTGGAGGAAGACCCTCTGCATATGCCCAGGGTTCTCCTGTAACAGTTTCTCCTCCAGGTAGTCTATCCTATGAACTCTAACTTCCTTGGTTTCCCTAAACTCTCAGTTGTCTCTCCTCAGCTCAGCCATTCCTCTGGCCTCTGCCTCAGTTCCCCCTCCCTCTGCTGTGGCCAGGAAACTACTAAGGCAGTACACTGGGGAAAACTTAGGGCTCACCTAGTGTTGTTTCCATCTCTCAGGGATCCCTGTCCTTCATTACCTGATAGTCATTTTCTTGAAAACTATTGTTTCATTCATTTTGTCTGAATTTTTTTGTTTCAGGTGGGAGGGTAAATTCAGTCCATTACTCCATCTTGGCCAGAATGACTACTTTTTGAGGATGAAAAATATACAAATTCATTAAGCGCTTACTATGTCCCAGGCACTCATCTAAATACTTTACATATACTACCTCATTGAATCCATACAATAACTCCTGAGGTAAGTATTATTATTACCTCCTAGTAGCAGACATTGTTGGTTGCCTGCACAATATCATTACTACCTCCTTTTACATCGAAAATAGAAGCTCAAATTACTTATCAGGACATCATTCTGTCTCTTATATATAAATCTATTAGAAACAACGTCTACTTTTGATTAAATGTGTACCTTCCTTCATCTCTTAGATTCACTCAATTGTGTATATTTCAGAATCTTAGTAAAGAGAGCAAGATTCTTTCTAAGACTATTTTTTTAAAGATAGAATAAATTCCTCAAGAGGCAAATTTGAGGAAGCATACTGACTGGTAAAGTATAGTCCTCAAAAGCCATTTTAATTATAATTCCTAAGATTTGTGTGTGGATGACTTATACAAATTGCTTTCCTGTTTCCTGATATACACTATCAGCTATCACCTTGCTTTCTTTTTTATATATTTTCATATATTTAAAAATATTTTAATAAAATAGCACTTTTTATCAAAAGATGATATACTGAGTAATCATAAAATATTCAAAGGGATAAGTAAGCCCTCAAGAAGGTACTACTTTAATACTATAAGATCTTCTCCCAGCTAATCCCACCACACTCAGGTAATATAATATGTAACTATACAAATTCTAAAAGAATAGAAAGTTATACATTGAACCCTGCACCATCCTGACACTTATTAAAGAACAAAAGTGGAGAAACAGAGAAAGAAAAGTATGAAAAAGTACACTTGTTAACAGTTAAGGATATTTTTCTGGTTTTTCCTTCCAGAAAACATCCATGAAGAGGAAATCTGAATAGATGCAGAGTATCACAAGAGAGAAAAATACTGTGAACCAGTGAAAGGATAACTTGTCATGACAATTACACATATGGACAAAGATTCAACCAACACCATAAAGTTGAAAATATTAAATGATAATTTATGAACAATGCCCACCAAGGTTTTTCTGTGATAAAAGTGCCCAGCATGAAAATGTTTGTTGCAAATTTTCATATTAGAACTATATATGTTGTATTAAGTAAAGCACACATAAAAAAATTATATATATATAAATATATATGTGTGTATAATGTGTATATTATATATACGTATATATGGAAGAAATTGGCAACTGCAGTCAAAATGGCACCCAAAAGAAACTGTATATTTAGGAATTAAATGGTATGCAGATATGACACAGTCTTAATTGCATTTGGAATTAAACAGAAGGATACAATACTGTGAGGTAATATAAAAGCAAAGAGGAGAAAAACAGAAATAAAGTTACTTATGGATATTTTATTCTGAAGCCGTGATATTTATAAATGTCGAACTCTAGTCCCCTCCATCTATAAAATTACACACCATCACCTAAAATTGGGTAGGAGTGATCGTATTACCCCACTTCCCCACAACTTCTAAAGATGGTTGTATTACCCAAGCCAGATAAATCAATTCCCTTACTAGAATGTTAAATTTTCATGAAACTTGAGGAAAAAGACTTTTGCATCATTCATCACCAAAATACAAGAATATATGTACCTTTTTTTTTTCCCTAAAGACTTACTCTTCTTTTTCTTTTTTTTGCAGGGAAAGAATCACCCTGAGTTAACATCTGTTGCCAATCTCCCTCTTTTTTTCCCCCTCCCCAAACCCTAATGCTTGATTGTACATCCTAGTTGTAAGTCCTTCTAGTTCTTCCATGTGAGCCACTGCCACAGCATGATAACTGACAGACAGGTGGTGTGGTTCTGCAACGGAAATGAACCCAGGCCACCAAAATGGTGGGGCGCCAAACTTTAACCACTAGGCCATCAGGGCTGGCTCCTAGTACTTATTTTCTACACAAGTAGGTGAAAGCTAATCTTCCTATAGAACGGATGAAGCAATGAAGTGACAAACAAAAGTGTAAAAGGAGAGAGAGAATGCGAAAAAGAAAAATATTGAGAGATAAATAGTTTTAGCAGTATTGACTCTCTGGTTCCTGTTTCTGAGGTTCTTGGGGTTTTCTCTGGTTCTCCCAGTTTTTCCTTTGATTCAGTTAGCTGACCCAATATTACCAGAATAAACCTCTATTTAGCTGAAACTGGCCTGGTATGAGTTGAATGTCTGTTACTTAAACTGAAAGAATTTTGGACCAAAAGAAAGCATAAGCCAAGTTGATCCATTTGTGACTCAACAGGATGAAACTTTTTACTTCCCATTTAGAAGTTAGAGTTCAACAGTAAACGGTGCATGGAATTGCACCACGGACCAAATCAATTCCAAGTGCCTAAATTCTAGTCTACTGATTTTAGTTCACATGTTCCACTGAAATCTAAACATTTAGTGAAATGTAAAGAATTTGAGAAATCAGACTAGAAATGTGAACCAGAAACATTATTGTGAGGGGCCCCTTATATTTCCAGCATTTTTAAAAATAAAACATTTACTTAGATACCATATAAATAGAAATATTGCCTTCAAAAATGAAGTTAGTTTTTATATTAACTAATTATTGAAAATGTTATCATGTTCTACGAGTAGTTAACTCTGGAGATTGAATATAATGATTAAGACAAGACCAAGGTCATATGTTCAGTTTTATTTTATCTCTCTCTGTCTCCCTTTTCTTATATGTAAAAGAGGCTTTATGAAAATTAGAAACGGTAATGTATGTGACTCGTATAATGTATGTGATGCATCATAACGTCCCATTCATTTATTTTCTCGTCTTTATTCTAGTACTTTATACTGGAGTAGTTTCTATTGGAATTTGTTAGTTGGTAGCGAGCAAGAAGAGATTGCTGGACTAGAAAGAATATTGCCAATCTCTAATTCTAAGTGTTTTATCATACTGAGGTTCTTCATAATAATTTGCTAATAACAAAAAGTGTTTCACTACTAAAACTATGTTTGAGAACCTCTAGTTCTGGTCTGGCCTTGCTTTACCTGTGAGACACCAGCTTTCACTCAAATTATCAGTCATGACAGAGAGAGATTCTCTTAACCTCCTAGTCAAACCTCACTCTTCCCATCAACTAAAGTGCAGTTTAGAACTCAACCTCAAATGCTTTTCCTGATCTTTCAACTGGCATATATAATATAGAGAAAAAATAACTCCCAAAAGGCACCCAAGTGTGTTCCAAGGACAATGGGTCAGTGTTAAAGGAGAGTGGAAATTTCGAATGCTGTTTGGGTTTAAGTATTGGTCACCCAGATTGTCCTCTGGCTCCGTTGGCCTCGTGCCTGCCTCCCAGGGAAGGAAGGGAAGATTGCAAAGATTGACTAAAAGCTGAAAGAGCTCTTTCATTAGAATCGCTGAAAGATTTTGGAAGCTCAAGGCAATAGTACTTTGCAACTTCTGTCTCAGTGGGATCAAAGGGAATGGGGGTGAGTAAAAGATTGTGGGGTACTTTTCCCTATTCATGGTTTCTATTGAGCATGAAAATGTCACAGCATCTGAGCAGTGGATCAGCTGACAAGTGGAATGCAGAAGAATTGGAGATGGTATTTCACTGTGATGAGTCTTGAAGATTTTGTTGTAGCATTGATGATTTGGGATAAAAGCAAGAGCATAGTAGGCAGTTGGGGATGGGGGAAACCTCACAGTGGCTTTGATACCACTGAAAGACCCATATCAGGAGAAAAAGAAAGTGGTAGATTCATGTAGTAGCTGCATCAACTACTTTGTTAGCACAATAAGATAATCTTAGACCTATTTTAAAGGAAGGATTTTGTAAAGGTTCTGTGATTCACTAAAGCTCCCAACCAGTTGAATTTCCTAATACTTAGATGTGTGTAAGTCTCTAAAACAGCTTTAATGTCTAACAAATAGTAAAAAGCATGTGTTTTGTTATTGTCTAATATATTATAGGAAAATTATTAAATTGAAAACTATTAGCACAATTATTTTTATGGAATATACTAGAATAAAAAAAAAAGGTCTGTATCCTAATTGATTAGACACATGAATTCTGTGCAAAAACTATGAAAAAAGCTATGTTCTGTTAGTTTAGTAATCCCCACCCCAAAAAAGATTAAAAAGCATCTCTTAGCAATTCCAATAGTATTATTAGAAGGATGGCTAGAATTTCTTGTGGTAAAGTTAGGGGAAATAAATATATCAGGAAATCAAAGGACTTGAAAAAAACTCAAGATACAATATAGTCAAATTAGAGGGTCTGGTTTGGGTATTTTTGTATAGAATGTATACCTGTTATGCATAAGAAACTTTAATTTACAAAAACAAGGTGAACAAAAACAACAAAATATCAGGATGACTTAAACGCCAAGATGTTTGATATTGTCTACAGCAGAGCTTGTCAAAATTTTATGTGCACATCAGTTGCCAGAGGATTCTGTAAAAATGCAATCTAATTCAGTAGGTCTGGGATATGGCCTGAGATTCTGCATTTCAAGTGTGTTCCCAGCTGATGCTGATATTGCTGGTCTATTGATTATAATTTTGTTGTAATAAATTTTTAATTCGAGATTCACATGCAGTTGTAAGCAATAATACAGACAGCACCCATACACCCTTCATCCAGGTTGCTCCAGGGTAACATCTTGCACCTTTCTAAAATTCACTTTGGGATATTTATGTGGATCTATTTCTGGGATCTCTATTCTTTTCCATGAATCTGTTCATTTATCCTTTCACCAATACCACAGTCTTGCTTGCTGTAACTATGTAATAAATCTTGGAATTGGGTAGATTGATTTCTACCACTTTTTTGTTGTTTTTCAAAATTGTCTTAAGCTATTCTAGTTTATTCTCCATACAAATTTTAGGATAATCTTGTCTATATTTATACAAATCTTTGCTGATATTTTAATGGAAATTATATTAAATGTATTTGGGGAGAATTGGCATCCTTAGGATGTTACGTCTTCCAAACCATGAACACATCATGTCTCTCCATTTATTTAGAACTTCTTTTGCCAAAATTTTGTAGTTTTTAGCATAAAAGTCTTGTATATATTATGTTAGATTTATACCTAAACATTTCTTTGATTTCTATGAGCAATCATAAATGGTATATTTTTAGCTTCAGTGATCACACTTTTTTTGCTAGTTTATAAAAATACTATTGATTTCGTATGTTTATCTTGTATCCTGCAGCCTTGCTGAACTCGCTTATTAGTCTAGCAGTTTTTTATAGATTCCTTAGAGTTTTGCAATCATGTGATCTGCAAGCAGAAATATTGTACTTCTTCCTCTCTCATCTGTATGCCTTTTATCCTTTTCTTACTTGATTATACTGACTAGAATGTCAGTACTGCATTGAAAAGAGTGGTAAAAACAGGCATCCTTGCGTTGTTCTCAACCCTAAGAGAAGAGTATTCAGTTTCTCACCATTAAATATATTAGCTGTAGATATTTTTTAAATGCAACTTTATAAAGTTGAGGGAATTTCCCTCTCTTCCTATTTTCCTGAGTCTTGGGGAGACTATGTAACTTGCCTGTGGCCACACTTGTAAACATTAGAATCTGATTGAGAACACAGGCTTTTTCTTCAATCTCATTCTCTCCAGAATTCTAATCCATATGTAAAACTAAGAAAGTTTGAAAAGCATGGTCAGAAAGTGGTGAGAATCTGATGTGGCTAAAGCACTGTGTGTCTACGGAGGGTAGTAGAGTTTACACACAATTAGATTGGTATGTGGAAGACAGATTGGTATGTGGAAGACTTTTTTAGAGTTTGGAGAATAGGTGGGAATAGGGTGGGACTGGAATCAGGGACCTCGGTTAGAAGATGTAAATTCTCCTGACAAGAATGGATGACATCTTAAAGTAAGAAATTAGATGTGGAGATTTCATTGTTTATGATATCTAATTAGTTCTCTTGATCCTAGGTAAAATTAACTTTAATATCAATTAAAAAAATACTTAGGATAGCAGTAATTACTGTAATATATGTACCCACACATTTCAGTGGTTTAGCACAATAGATTATTTCTTGCCCATGCAACAGTCCGGTGTTCATAGCATGTGGCTATCTACCACAAGATGGCTCAGAGACCCGCGCTGCTTGTAGCAAAGTGGCATCCAGTCGGTGGAAGTGGAGGGAGGAAGCAGAAGGAAACTTGCTTCCTAAAAGCCTTGCTCAGGAAGTGCATGACTTCTAAACATATTCCATTGGCTGACACTCAGTTACTTGATCATATATATCCACAAAGGAGACTAAGAAAGACATTTAACTGTGTGCCCATGGTGAGAGGAGGGGAGGCAGACACAGATTTTGGTGAGAAGTATTTGGTGAAAATTTTCTGCCACAAAAAATTAAAGTCAAACAGTTATCTGAAAAAATATAAATTTGGGGCTGGCCTGGTGGTGTAGCCGTTAAGTTCATGTGCTCCGCGTTGGTGGCCCGGGGTTCGCAGGCTCGGATCCCGGACATGGACAGACGTACCGCTTGTCAACCATGTTGTGGCGGCGTCCCATATAAAGTAGAGGAAGATGGGCACGGATGTTAGCCCAGGGCCAGTCTTCCTCAGCAAAAAAAAAAGAGGAGGATTGGCAACAGATGTTAGCTCAGGGCTGGTCTTCCTCATAAAATAAATAAATAAATAAAATAAAAATTAAAAAATATAAATTCATAGAAGACTAGAGAGCTATTGTTTTAGCACATATATTAGTTTCCTATTGCTGCTGTAACAAATTGCCACAAACTTGGTAGCTTAAAATAACCCAAATTTATTATCTTACAATTCTGGAGGTCAGAGGTTAGAAATGGGTCTCACTGGGCTCAAATCAAGGTGTCGACAAAGCTACTTTCTTTTCTAGAGGTTCTGGGGAGAATCTGTTTCCTTACCCTTACCCTTTCTAGAAACAACCCACATTCCACGGCTCATAGCCGCCTTCCATCTTCAAAGTCAGCAACGGTGAGTTGAGTCTTTCTCATGACGCCATCTCTCTGGTTCTGACTCTTCTGCCTCCCTATTGCACATTAAATGACCCATGTGATTATGTTGAACCCATTAGGATAATCCAGCAGAATGTCCTTATTTTAAGGTTAGATGATTAGCAACCTTAACTCCATGTAAAACTTTATCAAAGTTTTACCAATATTTTGCCATGCAAAATCTTCACAGTTTCTGGGGATCAGAATATTTGGGAAGGGACTCATTATTCTAACTACTACAATACAATAGAGTTTTATAGACAAATATGAATGAATGTAATCATTTTATTATATTCTCTATTAAATTGGGAAATGCAGCCTTGTGGAAAAGAAAAGAGTTAAGCAGCTCTGTATTCAAATTTCGGCACTGTCAGTTAGTAACTGTGTAAGCTTATTAGTTCAGGCTAGCTACATAACATCTGTATATTTTCTAACATATGAAAATGGGAATAAGTACTACTTTTACCACAGGACTATTGTTAAGCTTAAAAGAGAAACTGTATGTTTAAGATACTCCCTGAAACATTGTTCATTAAAAATAAGCTGATTTATTTCAATATACTTCTTTTATCCAGGGTGAGAGAAGATCAGTACTTCCTTAGAAAAAGGCATCATTTTTCAAGCTTGAGTTTCTAAGCTGGCTATTTTTGAGTCTGTAGTGAAACAGCAGTCATAAAGGCCAGTATTTGTCAGGAGAGAGGATAGCATCTAAATCAAAAGCACATTTTACATATCAAAAACATGGGGCCCTACCATGGAAATTGAGAAACTCAAAAAGGAAAGTTTCTACCTACTGGGAAGAAAGTTAGTGTTTTAGAACTCAGGGAGGGAGCGAGAGAGACTGGTGTAGTAAGAGTCAGGTGAAGATGCTGCTAGAGTCCTTCAGAGACTGGCTCCAAGAGGAAAACTAAACAAACAAAAAAGGAAAATGGACACTTTTAGGAGAAAGTAGAGTCTCCTCTCTCCAAGTCCATTTGGAATTCTGAGATGAACTAGCCTTGGAGAGTATCCTTATATCTATATAAGTGACTAGAGTAAGAACAGCAGTAAAATGAGTTAAGGCAGGGAGAATGTCAGACCTTATATACTGATTCTCCTTCTTTGTGGGTTGCAGACATTGAGCAATTCTTTTTTTTTTTGTGGTGATTGACCCTGAACTAACGTCTGTGCCAGTCTTCCTCTATTTTGTATGTGGGACACCGCCGCAGCATGGCTTGATAGGTGGTGTGTAGGTCCACACCCGGGGTCCCAACACGCAACCTCTGGACTGCCAAGGCGGAGTATGTGAACTTACGCCACCAGGCCGGCCCAACATTGAGCAATTCTTGTGTGCCTCCAGTGGGGATGTAGAAGGTAATATTGAGATTCACCAGTATTCCATAATTTACCCCTTCATGCCAAGAGGTAAATTAATGTACTCAAGCCAGGGACTAACTGGAGGATTCATTACCAGTTAGAGTGGAGGTGAGAGTCAGCAAGGTGGGGATGCTTGCATTCTAATCACGTTAAAAAAACAGACCTCTAGTTACAGCATCAGTGAGCACTTAAGTAGTGGATGCAACAAGAACAGGGTCAACATTGGGGCCACGGGGGCACAGCTACACCTAAGGAGAGGTCAGTGGAAGCCTCAGACAATGACTTATTAGAGTTAAAATCATGGCTCTCATACAAACACAATATGGCCATGTGTCAAATGTTTCATTTAACTGATTAGTGAGGAACATCTTACAACTGTTTTAAAGAAGATTTCAAACAGCACACACTTATCTAAATGATTAGGAATGCTGAAACCAATTTACGGTAAATCTGAAACTCTTCACTATCAAAGCAATAATCAATTGCAGTCCATCAGACAAAATTCATTTGCATAACTGTCAATTTTCTACAACTAACAGAGTTGCAATATAACTCAAAGACAGTGAATGGGTGGGTGGGGGAGTGTTATTGAATCACATAACCCAGAGGGTGTGCTAGATAGGAGAAATACCTGATAATATTTTTGCCCATTTCAAAGTCTTTTCTTTCACAGTCTTGTGATATTTCGTCAACCTCACGCATGATATTTCGTCAGCTTTCTCTAGCACCTGTGCATCATCTTGAAAGTGGGAATGTGAGTAAGGAATCCTGAGTTTGGAGAGACTGAGTCTCCCAGGATGACGCTCTTAAATTAAAAGAGAGGAGCATTCCTTGAATGAGTAAATGTAAAGTTTTTGTTTTCCTCAGTGAGATTGGGGATTTTAAAGAATTATAGTTTATATAGAGAAATAATGGAATTTATAGATTTTCAACATTTGAATAAATACACGTAAATTTTAAACTTGATAAATATGCCAATGGATTAATATAGTTTCTGACACAAAATGAAGTGCTCAGGATAGTGAAGACTATCCTATACCTGTGCGCTCAGGAAGGACTGGCTTTGCTGCTTTGTGGGGAAGGATGCAGAATGAGTAGCACCATGCTTGAGAAATTTATAGATATGATTTTGTTTTTCTAAAAAAATCAGATCTCTTCTTACTGAGTCAAAATAATGGTATTTTGTATTATACTGCAGCATAAAAACTTTCCCTACAGCCCATCAGGAAGTGGGAACGTGATTTTTAACAATCTAGGAGAAGCTATGACTAGGTGAAATTTGAAAGCCATTTGAGGACTTTCCTTCTCCTTCTTTGATATTCTCTTCTTTTCTGGCTCCACCTTTCCTGTCCCCTAGGTGTCAAGTGCCTTTATACAGTTGTCAGCCTGCCAGAATTAACCAGTGGTATTAACCCTTCAACTCTGCCAGTTACTCATGCTCTTAACCTCCCTGTCCATCCACTCTCCTCTAAAATATGATCCACAGCAGGACACACTAGTTAATTTTCAGTTTGGAAATGATCTACAGACTTATTCCCTTAAAATGAGAATGAAAAGTAAGAGTTTAAAAGATTGTTTTAAACTGGTACTGAATTTAGGGTGAAGAAAATAAGTTATTCCAAAGGAATGAAATCTTAATGGTTCGTTCTGGAAGGCAGGGGGCAAGGTGGGGTTTGAGAGAGATTTACAAGTGTTACACGAACTCTACAGGTGGGACTTAAATCACAAGTAGGACTTGCTCATTCTCCAGTATGTGAGAATGACCCTGAATCCATCTGCTTATTCAAGTATCACACATTATGCTGGAGTATCTCCCCTTAGTTAGATCACATATCATATACGGTGAAGCTATTGCTACACCACCCTAACGAACAAAATTCAAGAGCAAAGTTTGCATGTAGTCTCAAAGTATTTGCCAGATAATTAGAAAATGTTCCACTGCTTCAAACACCTCCTATATAATACACAGTTAAATGATTATTTGGGAGCTTTTTTGGGGTATTATTACCTTTGAGAAAGCATTGTTATTGGGCACTTTTTTCTAGGAGACATTAATGCATATAATTAAAAACATACAATTCAACCTCTCTGCAGGACATCTATGAAACCATTTATGGGTTGATTTTTCTTGTCCTTCTAGGTGTTGCTGACTGTGGGCTCAGAGTAATGAGAAGAAAGTTATTTTTAGGTTGGTATAAGTGTTTTGGTTGCTCTAAACTAAAAAGCCTTATTTAGAGTTTGCATACACTACTACGGTACATTGTGTTTCATACAAAGCTAATTGCTTTCCTTAATTTTGCCATTATCCATTTTTTTTTCTAATAAGCCTTTTCCCACTAACGAAATGAAAATGGAGTAGATTTTTATTGCTGGTTGGGAAAAAATAAAATGTTCAAAGTAAAACAATATATTAAAAACATTTCCCCACCATTACCACCCCAGTTTATAAGGACTACTTTTTCATCTATTTTGAAAATAAAATATAAGGGAAAATATCTGTGTTCTATATGTGCTCACGTGACTAGATGATCCAAAATGATCATTATTTGCCTGCATATTTGCAAAGATCATAGATGAGAGGAATTTTTGTGTAACACTTCTGCTCACAGGTATTACAATATTCATAATCATCATTACATACTTTTATTAAGCACTTCCCTTTGCCCTCGTCTCTGTTGGTTGCTGAACAAAGTAATGTAACTCCTCGTGGACCTTGAACTTAAGAACTTACTATCTAAAACAGTAAAATAAGGGGCCATTGGTTAAATAGTTGTTTGCAGTCTTACCATCAAGTTTCAAGCCCAATTTATCCTGATAAATGGACAATAAGTTGGATCTAAAATCCAAACCACTGTCCTCAGGCCATTGAACAGTTGATAGTATATGGAGATGTGGTTCTAAATAGCTAATTCAGGATATGGTTGCACTAGCCATTCAAATATGAAAACGGTTGTGATCCCTCTGAACATGAAGCTTTCCTATGCACAGCCATAGGCAGGAGAGAACTATGTCAGCCATAAGGCAGACACACTGATTTTTATCAGACCTAGTTCAAGCACTTTAACGTGAGTTGAGGAGATGAACGCAGGCAAGCAAGGTTATCTCTGAAGAGTGTGTGCCTGAGGAGAGGGGAGAAAAAATATAAAAGGAGAATTAGAAAATGTGTTTCTGCTGCCCACTGTCATCTCTTCATCAGTTTTCTGAATACTAATTAATTTGGAAAGATGCTTTCTGGATGTTCTGAATGCTTTTAAAGTTTCCACCTAGGTTTGTAACCTTAAATGATAAACAGTGTGTTTATCACTCTAACCATGTTAGAGTAAGTGAGGCTGAACCTAGACAAAAACAGTGTAGCCAGAGGAGTTCTTCGTAAATGTCTCCCCTCTCTCACCTCTTTCCCTTGATGGCTGTCACACAGCCATGACCAGGTAACCTGTGCTATCTGCTCCTCCCCCAGGCTCTGACCGGTACTTTGCTACAGCCTCCTTCTCAGTCTGAACCTTATGTAGCCCCATGAACCCCCAGAGCTAATCACTGGGCCAGACCTGTTCAGCATCAATTCTCCAAGCTCAGCCTTGCATTGCCTTCCAAAGAATCTTCAGCCTTCCAATGGAAGAAAACAAGATTCTATTGCCAGCCACTCATCCCAGCCCTAGCTGAAATGTAGCAAGTCTCCTGTATTTAAAGTGTTAATGAAAGAGAAGTGGGGTGGGTTCAAGGAAACCAGGAAAAAGTGTCTTAGAAGGCCATTGGGAAAACAGGTCTCTACTTGCTTTATTATCTTTGAAAATACACTTTAAAGAACATAATAGTATTTCATAAGCATAGTGAAGAGGAACATGAATTAGATGTATAAGAGCTCCAGTTACTGAACTCTTTCTTTTCTGTGACCCACTCTTTCTTTCTAAGTTAATATGTACTATTTGTTTAATTAGAAAAAAATAAAACATACGTTATCAAAATACCTAATAGTAGCCAGGCATCAGAAAAGTCCGTGGTACTTACTCTTTACATATTTAGGGAACTGATGTGATTTTCCGAAATTATCAGTGGGAAGGAATCTTGACGTAAAAATTTGTATTCTATGTTATGGTAGGAAGAAGTTTGGTTCCCATGATCTCTGCTCTCTGGATCACTCCCCTGGTTATGTTACATTATATGGCAAGAGGGATTTTGAATATGTAATTAAGATTACTGATCTGCTGACCTTAAGAAAGGAAGATTATCCTGCAGGGGCCCAATGTAATCATATGAGTTCTTACAAGCAGAGAACTTTCTTTGGCTGGGGACAGAAGGGATGCAGCAGAACAGAGATTCAAGGCATGAACATGATTTACCTTTGCTGGCTTGAGATGGAAAGGATAACATGACACGGAATGCAGGTGGTCTTAGGGATCTTGGAGAGGGTCCTGGCTGAAAGCCAGCAAGGACACAGGGACCTCAGCCTCAAATCACTAAGAACTGAGTTCTGCTTATAAGCACATCTCCCTATCCCTGTCCCCAGGGCCTCCAGACAAGAGCCTGGGTTGGCTGACACCTCATCTTCTTGTGAGACCCAGAGCAGAGGAATCATTTGAGCCCACCCAGACTTCTGACCTACAGAACCGTGAGAAAATAAATCCATGCTGTTTTAAGTGCTTAAATTTGTGGTAATTTATTATGTCATTGATAGGAAATTAAGTAATAATACACTTAATGAACCATCTTCTCCAAAAAATAACTCTCTCTCCCACACACACAATGATGACGGTGGATGCCATGCCAATCTACTATTTAAATTTTATAGCTAAGAAGACACAACAAGAAAAATTTGGGGAAAGCCCTTATAAACTCATCCCACCTAATATAGGTAGAGAAAATGATGGCAGAAAAAATTTCCTCCATCATTAAAATGGAGTAATAAAGTCTACTTGTAAGCGTTTTGTGAGAATTAAATGTGATTACAAGAATAGAGCACCTAGCACATTCCTTAGCACGTTTTCAGTACTCTATACCAGATATTCTCCATTCCTCCTCCTCCTGCTGCCCAATTAAGTCTGTTACTTGGTATTACCCTACCTGGATATTTCCAGAGTTACACACCCTGAAATAATGCCATAATATAAACTGGATACTGGCCAAGCCTGGCAGTGAATCAGTATCATCTGCCGTGCTTGTTAACCACAGACTCCCACAACCCACACCAGACTTAGTGACTGTGAGTCTCCAGGGTTGGACTTCTGGGGGTGTGTATTTCTGACATGTTCCCAAGGTGAGTCTTGTACAGTTGCAGGGCATGCACTCAAGAATCCTACAGCTTGGGTATGGCCAGAATTGATTAGAATGGAGTTATCAACAGCTGAGTTATAGGAATCTGCCAGATGGGTAACATGGCCCCACTACATGGCCAAGGACAGAATCACTGCTTCTTATGACAGCAGGACAACCTGCTCCATCTGCACGTCACAGATTTCACCAGTGAGCTAAGGGAAGACAAAGAAGCTATGTTCTTCCTACTTCTTAGTTAAGAAGGTTAGTAGGAGGGCCCTGCTATAAAAGAAGAAGAAAAATAGGAGGGCCCTGCTATTAAAGAAGAAGAAAAAAAGATAATGTGACTAAACACAGTCATACCTAGAGCTACTGTGTTGATAGCTGCCCTTACAATTCAGCTACAGTTGAAG
The DNA here is from genome assembly GCA_031878705.1 of Tapirus indicus. Classification (NCBI taxonomy): domain Eukaryota; kingdom Metazoa; phylum Chordata; class Mammalia; order Perissodactyla; family Tapiridae; genus Tapirus; species Tapirus indicus. Next base: position 61,706,079 of record CM062926.1, read on the forward strand.
TTGGAAAACCTGCCGGGTTTGTAGGAATCGGCCTCTACTAGCAACTTTGACCGTTATTTCTCTCTTTTATGGTGTTTCCTTTTAAACTATGTTTGAGATCTTTGTTGTAGGCGTATACCTGGGGCACCAGCCTGGTGTGTGGAGACTTCAGTGAGATACAGCACATAAAAGGATGGAGGATAAGTGCGACGAATCACAATGACAAGGCTGAGTTGGAGGTAACGTGAATGACAAAGAGAACTGAAAACTCCCTTCCTATGACAGTGTCAAGGGGAGATGAGGGGCAACCTGAGGATATGGACCGTGTTCTCTTCCCCAGAAAATGTGGCCACACACACTATGGGCCACTATGCCCTGATCAAACATCCAAGGTCTGCATTCGCCCTGTCCAAAATAAATATCATCTGCCATCAAGTGCACACATTATTAGCAACAGGCTACATGAGTTAATCATTCACGAAGGTGGGGAATTTGGCGTTGATCCAAGGTTGAGCGATGTGTGAGTAACATGAAAGAACCTCGCCTAGGTATTCAGAAGAAAGACCAATGCAAACACGTCATGCGATCAACACAGCAGTGCAGTTATTAAAGCCCTCCCATGGTGAATAAATAAAAACTCACCAATGACAGCTTAAAGAAAAACTTTCCCCTGTAGTGACCTCTTTGTACCCCTTGCTCATTTTGACTTAAGAAGCAAAATTTTAGTTTATAAAAATTAAAGGGTAAAATCAAATCATATCTTAAACGTGAAACAAAACTAATTCAAGTAACGCATGTTGAGTTTCACTTTTGGCTTGTGCTTGACATTAAGAAACAGTCATGGCTGTTATTTGGCATCTTTCCAACTGGATTTCCTTACAGGACTGCCAGGATACTGTTAATTAGGAAAAGAGTTGCAAAATAAAGTGGCTTTGGAGAGAAGAAGCTTCAACTGTGGTGCAAATATATTGAATCTTTCCAAGCTGTGCTTTATGGGCACACTCAGCTGTATCACTTGTCCAGAACATCTCTTATGAGCCAGGTAACAGGAACATGCAGTGGGTTCTTTTGTTTTATAGTGGAAACACACTTTTGTACTCCTCTCCTTATCTTGTACAAACATAACTTGACTGGCAACTTTCTGCTACACAATAAAAAGAGAAAACACACTTCCAGACTAGTCAACTTCCTGATATATTTTAGAATTATGAGAAAATAATATATTAACCATTAAACTCTGTTAGATGTAGTGTTCATTGCACCACAAGGAGCATTGCAACGTACTGTGATACTTGCGGAACAATGATGAGCTAAGCCCTGAATCTCGCATAGCCGTGAGAGCTGAAGTAGGAATCCTCCAGACTCTGGAAATCTGAAGCCATCTTTCACTGTTACCCCTGATGCCTGATGCTCTCCAGTTTCAAAAACTCCTTCAGTTGGAATCCTCTGATGTTTTCTCAACAGCTAGTGGTTCCTTTGTTTTTATTCAAGCAAGACATTTGGAGCTATCCCAGAACACCTGTTCAGGAGATACCTCTCAATTCCACCAGGACATCCCCCCTGTATTTTTTTTAAGACCCTGGCACTGCGAGAATTCTGAAAGAAATTTCTCGGCAAACGTATTGATCCTTTTAATTACTATGTCCATTTCTAACGCTGGCCCCTGTATCAATATCAGTCAGGATTCTCCAGAAAAACAAGGAGATATATATAATAGGATTTATTTTAAGAAATTGACTCGAATGATCACAGGAGCTGGCAAGTCTGAAATCTGTAGGGCAGGCTGACAGTCTTGAAGCTCAGGCAGGAGTTCATGTTGCAATCTTGAAGCAGATTTTTTTTTTCTTTTCTGGTAAACCTCATTTTTTTGTTGTTATTAAAGCCTTCAACTGATTGTATGAGGCTCACCCACTTTATGAAGGATAATCTCCTTTATTTAAAGTCAACTGTTGGTAGATGTTAACCAGATCTACAAAATGCTTTAGAGCAACACCTAGATTAGTGTTTAATTAAGTCACTGGGTGCTATAGTCTAGTCAAGTTGACACATAAAACTAAACATCACCGTCCCCATTTAAGGAGAAAACAGCTATTCTCCATAGCATTCTTAAGACATCTGCTTTCCAATCTCTCACAGAAATACGGGTAGAACTTTGAACCACTTTCTCTGTTTCGCTGTCTTCTCTAGAGAAGATTCTTGATTGAGAGTGGTGACTTTTTTAACTTCATTTTTTTCATGGATCCTCCTTTGAGAATTGTTGAAAGCTTTGGGCTCCTGCTTTGGGAAAAAAAATCCACATGTAGAATTATAATATTTCACAAAACCCTCAGATGTTTCCTTTGATGGACTTGATCCTTCAGTTTGTAAACCTTTGCTCTAGATTAAAGACTTGAGAAATGGGACATTCACTTTATTTTGGGAAGTTTTTTTTTTTCTCACCATGTGTATTTAATAAGAATAAATTTAAAAATAGACAAGGTCGGTTAAAGCAACAAGCAAAGCTTAATCTATATCACTGTAGATAATTTAAGACATGGAATCATTTAATTTAAAAAAAGGTGCATTCTCAAAAAACTTATTCTTGCCCTCAAGACCCAAAGAAAAATTTTCATGAACATTGTCACCTCTACAAAGGATAATCTTATTTCATGTAACATAGGTAACACATAATTTTAAGAAAGGGCCCTTTTTAAACCTAGAATTTCAGCTTTATACCTGAGCTATGTAATCACTAGGAATTTCAATTGACTGACATGCTGTAGTCGGAGTGCAGACATACTGTTATCAGCTGGATTTTTGCTAATTGTTTGCATTAATGTCGTTATTGTTGTGAAGATAAAACAAGTCTTTATATGATAGCACATCAAACTCAATTTATAATGAACTAAAGATTTAATCTTAAATATTTATCAGAAAATCCACTACTTGAATATGAGTAATTTTATGTCAAATATTGATGGTTTTAATTATTTCAGTCCATTCAATATAAGATCTATGATGAACATAATATTGTTTAAAAAATCCGATTTGTGGAGACATTATCTAAATAAAATGTTGTATTTAATAGCTATGTCATTAAATCAGAAATATAAGAAATTTAGATGAGAGATTCACAGTGGTCTGTATTTTTGAATATAGTACTCAAGTTGGGGCATTAAGATAAAGAAAGTCACTGACGAAGAAGTAGATGTCTAAAGGTAGTGATGAAGGCAATGAAAAATATGGATAGATAGACAGAGATATACAGGTATAGATATACGTATACACATATGTAGATATATATTAGAGAAACTGAGGGTATTTATTGCTTAGAAAAGTAAACATGGCAAGAACCTTGAAATATTTAAATAGATTTCATGTTAAATTCAAGATGCAGGACAGCGTGGATAGTAGGCTATAATTTGTGTCAAACAAGAATGTGCACGTGTGAGTGCATTTGTGTATACATAGATGATCCCTAATAGGTTACACAAATAATAATAGTAGTTGTTCATGGAAAAGTTTACTTCTCACTGAAGATGTTTAGTAGTGTGTGAATTTTTAACTGGGCATATATTACCTAATCAAAAAATTTTATTTAGGGGCCAGCCCAGAGGCATAGTGGCTAAATTCACACGCTCTGCTTCTGGCGGCCCGGGGTTCACAGGTTCAGATTCCAGGCGCATACTGACGCACCCCTTGCCAAGCCGTGCTGTGGTGGTGTCCCATAGAAAGTAGAGGAAGATGGGCACAGATGTTAACCCAGGGCCAGTCTCCATAAGCAAAAAAAAGGGGAGGATTGGCAACAGATGTTAGCTCAGGGCTAATCTTCCTCACACACTCACAAAAAATTTATTTAAAATAAAATTGCTAAAATGTGGATAAGCGATACCAATTGCAGATATTTGTTGTAAGGTTTACTCCAATGGGAATAATGAAAGGAAAATAAATATTTGTTAATTATGCGCTGTGTGTCAGAAAATTCAATACATGATCTCACATGTTCCTAGAAGGTAGGATCTTCTAATCCCATTTAAAAGAGTTATGTTGAGACTCAGCAAACTACAGAATCTGTTCAATGTCACTCCTATAACACGAAGTGGAGGTGGAATTTGATTTCAGGTCTGTTTGACTTTCAGCCTCTGGTTTAAAGCTCCCATCTGGTGGGAAGTTGTAGTAGATGATCCCAAGGGTCTCTTCCAGTCCTATTGCACCACGACTTTTGAAAGACTGGAGCTGAGAAATGAGTGGTTTTGAGTCTTTTTAGTCATTGTTATAAAGTCAAAAGACCATCTGGTAAATAAGCAAGTAGCTCTTTGCTTTTGAAATTTGAATGTTGAAAATGTTAAGGTTAATAGGAGGGGAACTTAGAAAAGGGACTCAGTAACGAAGTTATAAAGAGTAGTACAGGCATGGAAGGATCTTCTGGCAGAGAGCCTATATTGGCATTTAGAGTAAAGACAAAAGTGTAGATAGAGTTACTTGAAAGATAGCGGGCCGGTGAAGATATTCAGAGAACAGGATGAAGTAATTACAGCTGGGGAATAGAGAGATGAACTCAGGCTCTTGTTTTGGACGTCAGAAAAGAAAGGAAGCTGAGAAAAGCAACAATTTCTGTGGTTCACATGACCAATCCCCATGCTCTTCCCAACTTCTTTCCCAATTTCATTCACATTCTCACGATTTCTTCCAACTACTTGGCTGATTTCAGTAGAAATGACACATATTTCACTGAACTCCCAGAACACTCTTATTAAAGATATTCCCTCAACAATAATAGTTTTAGTTTTTCTTGGAAAAATTACAGCTACACAAGCTAGCCAATTACTATATCTGATAATAGACAAGACTGACCAGTGGATAAACATGCCGAACCACAACAGAGTGAACATTTTGCCTCATCTTTCTTTGTTGTACAAACTATAACATAGTTTCCAAAGTTTTGTTTAGACTAAGAGATACTAATAAGAGCTGATTGATAGAAGCCTAAAAATAATATAAACTTGTCTAAATCTCTGGTTAATGCAGTGTTTATTAGGTTTATACAACAAAATAAATTAATTTAGACTATATCAATTTGGAATTTGAGAATATTCACTCAGAGTCTGGGCTAAGTGGGCTGCGTAAGTATTAGAAGAAGTGTGTTTGCTGAGTCAATTAAAGTAAACCCACATAGGGGAGCATTAATATATTTAATGTGGAATGAAAGCTATTTCCAAGCATCTTCTAAACCAGTGGTTCTCAATCAGGGATGATTTTTTTCCCCCAGGGAACATTTGATAATGCTGGAGACATTTTTGGTTTCTACAATGACTGAGAGGATGCTACGAGCATCTAATAAGTAGAGGCCAGGGGTGCTGCTAAACAACCTGTAATACACAGGACAACCTCCCAACAAAGAATTTCCCAGCCCAAAATGTCAACAGTGCCGAGGTTGAGAAACTTCTAAAAGCACTCATTTATCCTACGTCAGTGTACTTATTGCAAACTATGCTTATCCAGTCATTAAAGTAGGTCCCCTAAAACTTCCACTAGGAAATCTTTTGTTGGTCCAGGTTGGTTAATTCCATAAAAATCATTTAATGTGTCTGCTCTTGTTTTTGTGTATTAGGACTCTAGTGAGAGACGCTGGTGTTAGTTTAAGGTAGTGTATAGTAGCTGTTGCCATAACATCAACACTAATATGACAACCAAAGATACTCGGAAATGATCAGACCGAATTTCATTTAAAAATCTGTATTGGGTCACAACTCACAAATTTAGACTTCTCTTTCCCTCCTTAGATTAAATATAATCTAAGAGAAAATTTGATTTGTTTTTTTCCATTTACACAAATATTTTGTCTTGAATTTGAAGTAGTGGATTTATTTGAGAAAACAACATTTAATGAAGATTAATATTCTAATAGTTGGGTTTAAACTAACTATATATTGTATAATATATACTACTAGAAAAAATATGCCTTAATGATTGAACCACAGCTACTGTGATTATTTTTTACTATATTATTATTTACTATTTAGTAACCTGACTTACATCGCCCAAACTAATTGTGCACATTTCCAAAATGTACTTTGCGTTAAGTTACAAAATTAAAATTGGAGAAAGAAATCAACATGTTTAGACAAGGGAGAAAAGGAGTTTCTGTGTAGTTTTGCTGGGGCTTCCAAAAGCTTCTAGACCCTGGGGCAGCCTTGTATTAATTAATATAGCTTTGCTCTAATGATATACATTTGTAATTATGCACTCATAAGTATTGAAAGAACTTAATGTGCTTTGGGTGAAAAAAAATTTAGACCTAACACCCTTTATAAAATAAAATTTAATTCTATTTGTTGCAAGGAAATGAGAAAAACAAGCAAAGGTAACAGTATAAAACCAAGAAGGCAGATACAGAAACTTTTTCCTCTGTTTTCCAAAATTCTTTTTTAATTTCTCCTAGAAAGAAACAATTATTTGTTACTATTCATGAAAGTTAAGAAAGAAAAAATGCCTACAGAGTAGACTCAGGGATGAAAAGGTACAATAGAAACACTCCTAGATTATCTCATCACCTCTACCAGGAAATCAGCGGGCATAAGGCAGAGGATGAAAAAAAGCCCCTCCTCTCTCAATCTTTGAGTGTCCAGAAAGGATTTTTTTTTTTTTTTTTTTTTGGTAAACAAATTTAAGTAAAAGAATGGCAATTAAGAACCAATTCTAAAAGCATAAGAATACCTAGGCATTAATAAATCTACTTGTGATCTACAAAGAAGCTCGAGAAAGGGTGGGATGACATAAAAGTAAACAAAAGAATAAAAATGATCAATTGAAGGCCTTGTACTTAACCCTTCAAACCCTTTTTTCTGGGTGCTCTTGCTTAGTAATAATAATAAAACATGGGACTTTTGACCCAATTCTGCTACCGGCTTTCTGAGTAAATTTAGAAAATCACTTAACTACTTTTTTCCGGTTTCTTGTGCACAGTGCATCTCTGCCACAAGTCTTGTTTCTTCAAAGTGGAGCATCATTCATCAGGCAGAGAAATACTTAGCAGACAGCACATCCAATAGTTGCCTATCATGTGGCACTGCATGTGGTTTCCCTTGAACACCAAGCTGCATTCTCTGTAGTTCTAATAAGCACAGTCATTTTCTCCTTTAGTCAAAAGGACTCTCAGATGCATTGGATCCTTATCTGGGGAATGCCAGGCAGGTTTTGCAGTAGATGAAATGTATTGATTTTTATGAAGCATGCTTTAGAGGTAAATAGAGGTACAAAATGGATGTCAACTTTGAGAATTTTTCAAATTGTAGCTTTTCAAGTGAATTTATTAGCAGAACTCCTGCAATTCTTTGAACGTTTATAAAAACATGTATGAAGACGTTATCTGCAGCTCTCCTAGTTGGTGACTCTCCTACACAGGTGCCTATCTTCTCACAGCACAGAGCTTTACTTGCTTGCAGTGCATGAGCAACACAAACTCGAGGAATGAAAGTAATCTCTGGAAATCAGTACAAGCTCAGGAAGATGATTAGAAGTATAAATAGTAATAAAGTCCTCAGGTTGCTTACCAAATTTGTATGACTAGCACGCTTGGTTTCATGCTCGTTTCAAAGACTGTCTTTTACTTGAGAAAACTCCTCGTATAGTACCAGTGTTAAAACCAAGAAGGAGGTACCTTTAAAAACAAACAACTTTCATTTCCCAAGTGTCATCCAGTTTGCCTAAGTCTCCCCACAAAGTGGCTACAAACATGGTAAGATGTTTCTCCAAATTCGATGACTCTGGCTTCTGCTCGTTTTGAATACTAGAAGACAGTCCCAAGACGTATCCCTACCAACTTCTAAGAGAGGTATGTTGTATATTAAAGAATTTAGTTTTTGTCCTGAGTTCCCACCATGGAACTTCCGCAACCCTTGGAATTTCCTGAGTGATAGAAATATCTTTGATAGTCATGAGCTTTGTCATTCATGGTCACACCTGAGTTTGTGCTAATGAAGTGACTTATAGTGGACCCCTAGATAGCTTCATGTTGGGGTCTGGTCATCAGAAAGATCAATCACTGATTACAGGGTTGGGATTTTGAGCCAGGCCAAACTCCGGAGAGGGGAGGGGAGCTGCAGATTGAGTTCTATCATGTGGCCATTGACTTAATCAATCACGCCTGTATAATGAAACCCTAATATAAACTTTGGACGCTGATGCTCAGTGGAGTTCCCTGACTGGTGAACACACTGATGTGCTGGGAAGATGACATGCCCAGATTACACGAGGAGAAGGCATGGAAGATCTGAAATCAGGACCCTCCCAGACCTCACCCTATATGTCTCTTCATTTGGCTATTCCTGAATTGTAACCTTTATAATAAAACTGTCATCCTAAGCATAGCATCTTGCTGAGTTCTGCACATCATTCCAGCAAATTATCCAACTTGAGGGTGTTGTGGGAACCTCTGAATTTGTAGCCAGTCAATCAGAAGTATAGATGGTCTGGGGACACCCTAAACTTGCCCTGGCACTTAGAGTGGGGGAAGTCTTGTGGAGAATTGAGCCCTTTAACTTGTGGGGTCTCTGCTACCTCCATATGCTTAGAGCCGGGATTGAATTGCAGGACACCAGTTGGGGTTAAAACAGAATAGACACTGCTGGGGCTGCGAGGTGAACATCAGGAATAAATGAGTGGTACGGTGCATCTCCAGTACTTCACTCTCTCCCTGCTGCTTCTGCTGAAACTTCCAGAGAGGACTCTTCTGGGAGATGCTGAGCTTCTGAGTTTAAGGTAAGACCTGCTGCTCTCCCCTTTGCTACTCAGTTCTAAGTCTGGAAGACAACTTATTTAATAAGGTGGACTTCTTTGAATGCTTAAAAGTAATGAAAGGAAGTGAGGCACCAAGGCCTTAGGATGGTCCTATTTTCTAGACCATCACCTAATGGCAAGGCCAACGGAAATGCCCTCAGGCAGTGCTTTTCCCATTGATCAAGCCCTAATTTTATGAGCTTCCAGAAAGAGGGAAAGAGTTCCTCCTAATTCCAGTTTGAGGTCTGCCTATCAAGTCTGTGTTTCTTATCCTCAGGTAGACCGTTTCCAAAAGTGATTGAAAGCGGAACTATTCTCTTACCTGATACAGAATGGTAAGGTTACATAGCCCCAGAAATATTTCAAAAATCAGAACAGATACCTAGGTTCACCGATCTTGACTTCCACGTGTAGAACATCCATAGCCCAGCTAGTGCCAAACTGGGCCAATCTTTTCCCAGAACCTTTTTTTCCCATATCCTTCTTTCAGTTTGTGGTGAAGTTCAGACCTTCAGGTTCTGAGCAAGAGTACAAGAAAATAAGCAATATCATATAGGTCAATACCATAGAGGTCATACAGGCTCAGGATAATCGAAATCTATAGAGTAAAACTGCATTTTCCTTAAAGTTACAAAGTCTGCAGAAGCTCTGCTAAACCTATATTCAATTTTCATTATCAGATAGAACAGTTAGCTTCTCCAGTAGAACATCTGCATTCAATTCAGGGCTCACTTCAAAGTTTTTCTCAAGAACAACGCGTCCATGCCGTCTTTATAGTTCTGTAACTAAAGAGCCCACTCAAGGGCTGTCCTCAGAACAAAATAATTCTGCCCCAAAGCTGAACTAAAATACTCACCTTTTAGGAAGTGAAACTGCTTTCAATATTTTTAAGCGATTTTTGTTGTCTCTCTCTTACGTATATATGTATCTTTTACTTACATATGTATATATGTATACTAGATATATATGTAAAAGATAGACAAATAAATATAAAATTCAATATACTGTGAGCTACGGGACATATTACGAGGCATCAATCTAATTATTAAATATGTCATCAAAAGACATTGTGGTCGGGGCCGCCCGGTGGCGCAGCGGTTTAGTCCGCGCTTGGCAGCCAGGGGTTCACGGGTTCGGATCCTGGGCGCCCACGGATGCACTGCCTGTCAGCCATGCCGTGGCGGCGTCCCATATAAAGTAGAGGAAGATGGGCACGGATGTTAGCCCAGGGCCAGTCTTCCTCAGCAAAAAGAGGAGGACTAGCAACAGATGTTAGCTCAGGGCTGGGCTGGTCTTCCTCACAAAAAAAAAAAAAAGACATTGTGGTCATATTTTATAAACATGAAATCTTTTACCCAATACAGCTAATCTTTTACCCAATACAGCTAGGTCATGTGTAACTTTCAGGAATACTTGCCCCTTAGGTATTCTGCATTCCACACAGAAAAATTGTTCTCATGATCTGGACTGAAAAAGAACATTACCATCTGGATTTAAGGCCATTAGTGCAGAAATAAGAGTTTGTTTTAAAATTGATCTTATAAACCTCAAAATATGCTCAATTACTCTTTATTTGTAGGTAATGATGGACAACATCTTTACCTTTTAAACTCTCATATTTTTTCATTAGTTGTTTATTTAACCAAGTACAGCAGCATTTCAGTAACTCGCATCTAAAATTTTACTGTTCACTTGCTTGCAACTACAGACCCTGGAGGTTCTACATACCTGGTCCTGATCTTTTTCCACTCCATTTCTGATAAATAATTCTGGTCTATCTTTGCTTCCATCTCATTTGAAGCAAGGCCAATATTTTCTTATCTGCTTTCAGATGTTTTTATACGTTTGATACACATCTGCCTGTCCCTAGCAGTAAAGCAATCATATCTCTCCAGCATATTCTTTGCTTAACAGTAATCTCACCAAATAACATTAATACACACATTCTGATGTGCAGATACTAATAATAAAAAAATAACTGGATAGTTCCTTAGTTCTTATTTGGTTAGGAACCATGACATTTCCTTTGCTGTAACTCACATGTACCTTTACTGGCTATAAATTCAAAAATTGGTTTTTTCCTCACTAAGAAACTTAGCAATAATATCCTTTCCTATTGGAGAAGGAGTTAGCAACATAGTCTTTAAGACATGATGGAAGAAATCTTGCTTCCTTTCTACCTCCTTCCAAGTTCTCTTGTTTCCATTACCAGAGGGTGAGCTGGCTCTCAGTCTAACGGTGGTGACACGGCTGACAGTAAAGGAATATTTTTGTGATTCAGCAATGTCTTCAACAATGCTGCTTCTGTGGCAGCACTGTGGCCCTTGAGGATGTAGAATGACTGCTCCGTGCCCGGACACCTAAGTCATCCCTCTCGTCAGGGTAAGGCTCCTTTTGGGCGAGCTTCAGGTGTGCTGCGCTCAGAGCAGGAAAGAGTTTGTCTCTGCTGCTTTGAGCCAAGGAGAGAGGCCAAATACATGACGCTGCCACTTGGCAAAGTCTGCTGTCCCTTCGGCCACACTGCCAGCTCTGCCCCCCCCCCACTACAGCAGCCCCCAACACAGGGAGCCCACCAGGCTAACTGCCCAACGCTTACTGAACATACTGCCAGAGCCAAATGGAGCGTGGACCCTTCTACTCTTTGTTGGGGTTTTTTTGTTGTTTTTTTCAAACATGCTATTATATTATTTATTGTCTTTCACACTTCCTAGCAGAAACCAGAAAAGAAAAAAGATGTTATGAAAGCATATAGAATGTTTATGTTTTATTTGTGATTTAAACAAAATCAAAAAATTCTACAAGTTCCTCAAGAAAAATATTTCCTCCTCTAAGAGATTCAACTATGTTTAGAAAAGAATCTGTTCTCACATTCTTATCTGAACAAAATATTTAGCTCCTTTGCATTCCATCCATTTGTATATCTATATCTATATCTATGAAGGTATACATATACATATTCTTTAAAGGAGTATATATATACACATATATCTCATATATTTTATAATATTCTTTCTCAAATTACCACATCTTGTAAATCTATATATTCATTTACTTTCTTAATTTTGAGTGAATGTATGTTACATGCTAAATAATGATTGCCCTTTCATTTGTAACCTACGGGATAATCGTTAGCTAGTTTTCTCTGAGTTATTGAAATTGTGCTTTCTCCTTTAAAAGAATCTGTCAATAATTTCATAAATATATGTGGTGGTTGTGCTTCAGCATCATGATTTGCCGTGAGACAGGAAAGAAAAGCAGCCTCTCCCTTTTTCTCGCCACCGAAATGATGAAAAGAACTTCTTTGAGTTTTGCCTTGTGTTCGTCTGTGAATTTTTGCAACTTCTCTAATCATTTTTCATAAGGGTGTTCACAACTTCAGAGAGTCTGGGGGGACAATCCTGAAAACTGTGCACATTTTATTAGCCTCCCTTTGAAAACCCTTGCTGCAAACGTCTCAGTCCAACTAGTGGACCATGGGAAGTATGAGGACAGGAGGCAGCTTCTTATCAGAGAAATGAGTGGGAGAGCATTTCCTTGTAGTGACTGTAACAGCAGTGGTAATGCTGGGTGAAAAGGCCATAATGATAACATCTACAAAATGGTACACTGTTCTCTGAAATATAACAGAATATTCCCAGGAACAGAAGATAAGCAGCTGCAAATATGTCAAATGAAACATCCTAATTCACAAAACCATGGAGCTCCTGGGTTGTTTTTTTTTTTTTCCTCCCTCCAGTGCTTAAAAGAACAGTGTTAGAAAGAGGAGACAGTTCAAATTACATTTCTTTTCTTTTTCTTCTCTAACAATTCTATGAGAAAACAAGAGAAAAGACAACTACTGCGAAAGCCCAGGTTTTGGAAGAGAGAAGAGGAGGGGATGAATTAGCAGATAAGATTCTAAAAAGTGAAGATCAAATAGAAAAATAATTAAACGTATGGAAAAAAATGAGGGTCTAGCTAATCGCGAGCTATTAAAATGAGGACGGGGGCGCAGACATACAGTTATTTTCAGAGAGTAGCAGGAAGGAGAGAGCAACAGTAGTTTGAAGCAAATAGGAGGATGTATAGGAAGGACGTGAAGGATACGCGTCTCTCTAGGGAAGGAACAAGGAAGACACGAGAGCTCTGTGCAGTTGACTGATTCCAAATAAGCCACTCGCACATGAGGCATCGTGCTCAGGTCTGCTTCCTACGTCTGGGTCAGCCATGACCAGCAGAGAACCATCAATCACGCCCACTCACAAAAAGGAGTGAGCGTGATTGATTACTCAAGACTGAATTAGTCTTGCCTGATTCACCGGAATTCTTAATGGAATCCGAGAGCCCTGAACTGGAAACTTGGGTTTTGGCCTGGAAATGGACCCCAAACCTTGGGGCTAAGTCCAGGTGTGCCCTAGTCAATCCAAATCCACAGCTTCAGGAGGAAGCATTTGGATACTGAGTTCTACACATTGCTTGTTTTAACACTTTTCAGAGTTTCTTTCTGAAAAACATGATAAAAATAATACAGCATTTTCTTGATATTTCAGGAACAGATTTCACTAGTATTTTCATTAAGAACATGTTTACTTCTCTTACCCCAATCTTAATAATAATTACTCTCTCTCTCTCTCTCTTATTTTTATTTTTATTTTTTGGTGAGGAAGATTAGCCCTGAGCTGACACTTGTTGCCAATCCTCCTCTTTTTTTGCTGAGGAAGACTGGCCCTGGGCCTGGGCTAACATCCGTGCCCATCTTCCTCTCCTTTATATGAGACGCGGCCACAGAAGCCCACACTATGCCACCTGGGTGGCCCCCCTCTATTTTAAATACAGAGCTGTGATATAGAGAAAAATATTTGTCAATAAATGCACATTCAGCTACAATGAGGTGTCCTGCACTTAAGAACATGAACATGGCACAAGGTAACAGCCACGTCAAGAGACTTCTTTTCCTCTCTTAGATTATTTCCCATCTTTATTGTTATTTCTAACTCAGAGGCAAATTAATTTTTTGCTGTAATTCTAAATTGTGTGAACACGAGTTTTCTTAGGACTCTTTCTTGGTTGGGAAGAGGAAATGCCTGACATTTCTTAAACAGGACAATTATGATGAGCTATATATGGCCTGGATATGACGATTGCTCTTCTCCCCTTGAACCTCTGACCCTCAAGGTTTACAGACCAGCTTGAGCTTGAATCTGAACTCTTGCAAGACCTAGTAAGGACACTTACTTTTAGTGGAGAGCCCCTCATTCTTGAAATTCCTCCTTTCTCCAAGTCTAAAACTAAGTTTAAACTTCTGGGTAAATTGTAAGGATGTATTTTAAAGAGGTTTCTTAGTTGCTTGTGAGTTGTACTATTTGCACTAACATTGCAGGTCCCTTCCTTTTTATTCATTCTATTTGGGTATAACATCTTATCCGTTTTAGTACACACTTGAAACAGAGAAATGATAAAGAAAGAGATTCCAAGCAGTTTATCTAATTCAGATTACAATCTCTAAAGATGGGCAAGCTGAAATCAAACTCCAGACCATTTGAAGCTAGCCCAGATTTAATGTCTCAGCAGTGAGGCCTTCTGAGATTGCTCCCCGAAGCATCAAGTCTAAGGTTGCAGTGGTGTGAAAATTTTCCCTATCAAATACTCATGCTTTGACATAGTCAAAACACATTAAGAAGTTTCCTTTACTTCTAAATGTATTCAGCATTTTTTTTGATATTTCACAGGAAACTTGCATTTAATAAAAATGAATTTTGGAACAAAACTACTGAGCATATATTGATGGGAAAGATTGTTTAAAAGGAAATAATGTGGCCGTGTGTAGTGTCTGAGCATGTGTTTAGGTCTGCATCAGTGGGAAGGAAAAGCCCTGCACTGGACAGAGTAGCCAGCTGCATGGGGCATGATCGAAGGTTCTCTGAGTCCAATCACTCCTCTCCATGCTTAGCTTTTCCACCTGAAGTTCTCATTATTTGCTTAACTTAAATCTTTAAATATATTACAACATGGAGTTCTGAATGAAGAAAACTCACACACTTTATTTATCCATTATCTCAGTAATTTGTATTAATACTGACTAGTCAAAAGAGCTGAGAGCAATGTACTGCAGTGAAGACACAGATGTCACATTCACGTTGATGGCAGGGAGGTTGAGACTTTCAGAGCATTGCTTCTCTCAGAGAACACAGCTAGGAGGTCATCACAGAGTGGCTCTGCCCCAGAATGGAGCTGCTTAAATATGAAATAAAAGTACCTGGCAGAATAATTTTTCTAGATACATAAAATACTAGATTTTAGAAATTTACACACTATATATAAAAATTGGAGCAAGTCTTTTTCTTTTGGCTGAGATCCAATTATCCCCATTTTGTTTCTCATTAGACCCCTCACTGCATGCCTGAGCTGACAGATGCATGTCCAGTCTGTTTACTTATCACACCTCACTGAATAAGTCTACCGTGGTTTTGCCCCAAACCTATCCTAAAGATGATGTTTACCACATGTCTTGAAGCTCTATCCTCCTGTTTCACTGTGTTGTCACTCTGATACACAATCTAGGGTGTGGTTGGTGATAATTTTATAAAAACTAGACACAAGGCTGAGGAAATTGTGGAAGAGTGGTGCAAACTAGAAGAACCTGGGGTTGGAATATGGTGATTTGGAACCATCCTCCTCCACCTCTTATTTCCAGTTTCGAAGATTTTGTCCATCGTGTAAGTATGTTGAAATAAAGGACTGTGGACTGAGAACAGAGATATAACTAGGAGAACAGGGCCTTTGAACCAGTTTAATCTTAAAGACAAGGAAGATCACCTAAAAAACATTGATGATGTCCAGTGAAATAGCAATAGAGCATTTGTGATGAAAGACTTTTTCTGTTCCAAGGCAGAATAAGATTGTAAAACACCATTTTTGTTTTCAGTATTTGTGGGAACACAAGTCCATATTTTGAAAGTGGCTTCAGCTTGACAATAGGTACATCTGGGGATCATTAGTCATCAAGGGCTCATTAGTTTAAAAGTGGAGTTGTAAGCCACAATTCCTAAGAAATATGAGTTGCACACTTAACAGGGAAAATATTCTCTCTGAACTGTTTTTAAAATCATAGAATGGGAAACAGTTATGTTGGATTATGAATATAGGTCAGGGAAGGAAACCCCTGCAATAAACAAGTTCAACCATCTTTCGCTGTATCAAATGCCAGAAATTGATTTCTCAAGACAGCATCCTGAATGTATTTTATTAGACACTAGGGCTGGGTGTTTCTCACCCAGGAGGGGAGAAGAGGAGAGGAGAGGGGAGGAGAGGAGAGGGGAGGAGAAGGGGAGAGGAAGGGAAGGGAAGGGAAGAGAAAAGAGAAGCAGTCAGCCTCTTTTAATTAAGAGACCAGATTTCCCGTGACCATGAGTCATCACTTAAGAGCATTTGATGACCAGTTTAAAAGGATTCTTGATTTTAAGAGGCAGATGCAGCAGGAATACGCTGCATGCACAGGACAGTGTTTTGTCATGAAAATGGCAAAAATAGTGACTGGTTTTGTGACTCATTCACATTATGAAGGGAATAAATCCCTTGGTGTATTAGCACCCTAGAGGCTGTTTCACATTTTTTTTTTTTTTTTTAGTTAAATAAGGCCTTTGTTTGTAGCTGGGCAGAGGCACCTCTCTGTGGTTACAGCACCAGAGATGTAATGACACTCTTAAAAGATTATGCTTTCAATTGATTCTATAAATAGAGTCATGGGTTGGAGTGTATACAGGCTCTATAAGCACATATGTGATGATATTATCAGCCCACATCTTATTTTCTCATTCTTTTGACTTTAGTTTGATGACAATGATGGATATGAATTCCAAAAGGTTCGTTTCATGATTTCTTTTTTCTTAGTCTAAAATAAATATCTCTTAAGTACTTTCCTCCTTGGGCAATGTGTTTCTCATTTGCCGTGGCACTAAGTGTATAGGTATGGCTGACCGCTAACCTGACATGTGCCTGTCACCAGGGACCGCTGGTTCTTTCATCTTCTTAATGGACATTTCTCTACAGATGTCTGTGGCCTACCTGACTATAATCCTTTAAATTTTAATTCACTTTACATTTAGCCTGGTCATAAATACCATTTAGGTACCAATACTCTGCTTTATGCAATCCCTAAGGTGGTGCTTTTATTTTAATGAGGCCATTTGCAACTTAAGAGCAAAAAAATTCCATCTTTGATTGAATATATTTGTCAGTTTTATTCCCGATTGGCATTTTCATGGGAAAACTTGGATAAAACTAAAGGATGGCTGCTTACCAAGTGGGATAAAAGTTTCAGTATGTTTCTACTTTCAAAATTTACTGAATAAAGGGTCTTTGAAATTCATTTTGAAAACATCAAAGTAAACCCTACTATAATCAAAAGTAAAATCCAGAATTAAGTTATGTTACAAATGAAATTTCCACTACCTTTTTTTTCTATTTGAAAGGAAAAAATAAATTGAGACTCCAGTTCAACTATTCACATAATGGGTTAGCATAATAACACAAGGAAGTGAATGTAGAAGAATATGTGCAAATAATGGCTAATTATCAATTTTGCAATTATGTTCTCCTGTTTTTATTCCAATGTTAGTCTTTTTATGAGTAACACAGTATGTTTCCTCCCCTCCACCCTAGCATTTGGGAGGAGGTAAATTGCCATTGACTTTTTAATTTATTTAAAATTTGTTATGAAATGAATATTAAAATATATCTCTAAGAACTTTATGCACATGGGGCCAATCTTTGATCATGGGGCTAAATTGTCCACTCTAGTCTACACACTTTCCTGAACATTTTTATAAAGCCCCTCTGCATTCATAGAACCTAATTTCTATGCATGAGATTAGAAATATTGAATTAGATTTTCACTCTGCATAAGTCAATGGTGATTTTGTACAGTTTTATTTGAGGGGAGGAGCAACAGATAAAAGTTTAATTTGAGAAACAACAATATTGAAATATTTTCCTGGGAAGAAATGAGACCTTGACTATTTAAAATGCTATAATAAGTACATTCTTCAACATGGATATTAATTTAATTATTAGGTTTACTTTTCCAACTTTGGCTTGCAATATTCCTTAAATAAGAAGAATGGCAGTTATTTCTTTAAATAAAATGAATAATAGTTCACCATTCAACGCAACAGACTAATACTTCATACAAAGGATTTCACTTGCTTTTTTCATTTAATCCTTTCAACCAATTTTAAGATGTTGTTATGATTATTTGACAAATATGAAAGCTAAGTCTCAGAGAGGTTAAATAACTTTCAAAGGTCACATGGTAAGTCATGAAGCTGGAATTCAAACCCACATCACTCAGAATCCTAGCATTTTTTAAATTCAGTCTTTTATACTGCCTTTCCACTGTTTGTTGAGTACGTTTTTCTTTTTGTTTTTTTAATATACAAAAGGTAAGCTAGTATCTTAATATGACTAGACCAAGACCAAATGTGGAAGTTGATAACCTGACATATCTGTAGTAATCTCTACATCAAGGGCACTTTCTCTTTCAGAGAAAACCCTGGACCATATAAAATCAGAAAACCGGACTGCACAATTCAGCAAATGCCTCTGTAACTTATTTTCATATTTGCATGTTTCTGCCCTTAAAAATCCTTTGCATGAGTGAACCTCAACACAAATAATGTGCATTATGAGCCTAAATAATATTTTATAACAAAATGTGGAGTTTATGAATGAAAATAACACCACTTCTATCTTCCAAGGTATGGTGACACAAATATTTAGATATTCTATGAGAAGACACTTCAGTATATTGTTCTGTTTTATCGAATAATTAAACTTCTGAGGAGACTCTGCTTGCATTGAGAAATGTCAGTCTATTTGCCATGGTTTCTCACCCAGGATATCAATTGTAACTGATACATGATAAGTTTCTGAGAGAGGATGGAGAAGAAAGTTCTGTAAAAATAAATGTATAAACAAGCTACTTTAGGTTTTAGGAATACTAACATTCAGAAACCTGTTTCCTATTCATTGTAAACTTGCCTCCCTCTCTCCCTGCCTCCTTCCCTCCCTTCTCCCTCCCTTCCTTCTTTCCTTACTTCCCTTCCTAAATTCCTTGTGCTAGCAGTTAGCAATAATCTACTCACTTTTGTGTGTGTGTGTGTGTGGGGAAGACCAGCCCTGAGCTAACATCTGTTGCCAATCTTCCCGTTTTTGCTGAGGAAGACTGGCCCTGGGCTAACATCGTGCCCATCTTCCTCCACTTTATATGGAACGCCGCCAAGGCATGGCTGACAGGCAGTGCGTCGGCGGGTGCTCGGGATCCAAACTCGCGAACCCCGGGCTGCCAAGCGCGGACTAAACCGCTGCGCTACAGGGCGGCCCCAATAATCTACTCACTTTTAATGCTTAAAAACAAAAAAAGAAAAGGCCAAACAGACAAATGTAAGTAATGCCAATTCTATTTGGAGGGCTTGAATTTTCAATGAGTGAAAATACAAGAAGCAAATTTTTTGAATAATCCAGAAGTCCTTGTCTTCTTGGAGGCTGAATAAACTCTTAGATCATAATTTTTTAGAGCCAAAGTTAATACATTGCAAACTACATATTCCTTAATATTCTTTAAGATGAGTATTATTTTTCATAAATTAAAGGCAATAGATTTGAAGTATACTTACTTTTCTCCATAATTGCTAATAATAAGCACTTCAAATGTTTATTTAACATTTACTATTTGTGTCAAATGCTTTTTATTCATTATGTCCTTTATTCCTCACACTCTCATGATCGGTACTATTATTTCTATTTTACAATTGAGAATATTAAGGCATAGAGAAATTAAATGATAATCTATGCTTGCATATCTATTAAATTGCAGAGCCAGGATTATGTTTTGTGTATGTATGTCTTATTGCAGAAGTCCCAAAGTGATGCTTAAGCATGACTCTGTACAAATTTTGACAAGTAAAGGAAATTCTGGATTCCACTCTCCCTATTGTCACCTTTACCCATTGATATCTGTTAGGTACTGAGAAGGAACCAGTGCATTTCCTGTATATTAATAGATATCTCAAACTTGACATTTCCAACATTTTATTTATTTAAAATTGAACAACTAATACATGTTTCCCTCCTCAAAAAAAAAATTCTATATGTTTCATAGTCCTTCCCATTCCAGTTGCTAAAGCCCAAACTCTCATCCTTGGCTTCTCTTTTTCTCTCACACTACACGTCCAATCCATCGGGAAATCCTGTTATCAATACCTTCCAAATCCATCCAGAACTCAACTACTTCTCACCCACTGGACCACACCTTCTCTGGTCCAAGACATCATTGTTTCACACACCAAGTACTGTAATCACTACTTAATCCTTCTTGCTCCTTGCTCCCCTTCAGTCTATTCATACGGCAGCCAGAGAGATGATTTTAAAACATAAGACATATCATGTCAGTTCTCTTTTCAAAATCTTTCTACGACTTCCTATTTCACACAGAATAAAACCTAACATTCTTACTCTGACCGTATTTCTTGTTACATGCCTGCTCACTCCAGCTCTCTCTACTCTGCAAACAACACTGGCCTGTTCACCGATCTTTGAATACCCCAAGCAAGCTCTTGTCTCAGGGCCTTTGCACTTCCTGTTTCCTCTGTCTGGAAAGCTTTTCCTTCAGATACACACGTGACTAGCTCCATTATTTTATACAGTTATGTTGTGACACAGCCACTCCCATTTATTTACAAATTATCTATAATTCTTTTTGTGCTACAACGTCAGAGTTGAGTAATTGTGACAGGGACTGTCTAGCCCAGAAAGCCTAAAATATTTATTATTTATCCCTTTACAGAAAAATTTTGATCACCTCTGTTTTTTTTTGTCCTCAGTATCTATCACTCTGTGGCATGCAATACATTTTATTTGCTATCTCATTAACATCTCTCTCTCTCTACTTGATGTAAGCTCCAGAGAGCAGCAGTTTTCAATATTTTATTTATTGCTCTCTTCCCAGCACCTGGAATAGTATGTGGCATATAGGATATTCAATACATATTTGTGAATGTGTGAAGAAATTTGCTGGATGGCATGTTCTGACTCTACGCTCAACTCATGTGTCTTGAAGATGTCAATGTTCTCTATAACTAACTCTCTGACATATCTTATTCTCCAAAACAAAACTTCATCTTGTTAATAACGGTAGTATTTATGGTGATGCAGTGATTGCTGGCCATCAACTTTGAATTAGGTCTAGATAAAAATAATTTTACTCTACAGAAATTTGTTTCTGACATTATAGTCATAAATGAATTTTGGTAGTAAAATGTGCTGTGTGTGACACTCTAGAACAGAGTGGGGATAGGAAGGATGGACGTTTTTGGTCTATTCATTGTTAAAAGCAAATGTTTTGAAACAGCTCATGAAGTCTTTAAAAATTGCTAGGTGAAGCATACACTCAAGGTGTCAGAGTTTATTGAAAGAAGCGCAGAACCTGGAATCAGAAGTGGGTTAGAGGCCTGGCTCTATCACGCATCAACTGTATGAACCTGAGATGGAGATTATTAAAATATCTACATTACATGACTATTTTGAGCATTAAATGAGATGAATATGGTTTAACCTATCCTACCATAAATGTTTGCTAAATGTAAGCTTAATCTGGAAAATCTAAGTTAATTCTACTAAAAACGAACAAATGTTACAACTTTATAGACTACACTGGGAAAATATTCTGATGTATATAAAGTTGATTTGGTGTCTTTCTAATCATTGGTTCAGTATTTCTTCCTTCCTGCATATCTTGATGAGGTGAGCTGACCTGGATGGACCCGGTTTCTCCACTGACTAGCTATGTTGTCTTAAGCAAGTTATTTAATATCTTTGAGACTCAATTTCTTCTAATATAAAATGAGGATGATAATCATAGCCACTTAACAGTGTTCTTATGAGAATTAAGGGATTTTATGTAGTACTCAGCAGAGCGTCTAGCACATTTTAAGTTCTAAAATTTCAGTTTATGAAGATCGTCCTCCCTCTCCCCATAACCCTTGCATCCTAGAGTCAATCATATAAGGTGTAATTATGCTATATGATTTTCAAGTTCCCTAGCAACTTTGTCAAATAAAACAAACCTACGAAGGAACATGGCATAAGTTAAAACTCTATGTCCAGGATATTTTTATTTTGATGGAATTTTGAAGTCACACGCACACACACACACATAAAGAAATTATTCTTTGATGATAAATTTCAGACCCCTGGGAAAAAATAATCAAGGAAAGAAAACCTTTTCCTAATGTTTCAAAGGATATCATGTAGATACTGTGTAATTCTCCTAGTATTGGGGATAGTTATTCCCTTGAAACCAATCCCCAACAACATTCTGTTTTGCCCCTAGTATCAGTTCAGGTTATAGATTTTATTTGAGAGAGGTGAAAATTTCTAGGTTACTTTTATTTTATTTTCTGAGTTAGAAAGAAAGTTGTATTATTATAAAACCTGCGCAGCTTAAGGAGAAAACGGTCTGTCCCCATAACTCTGCTCAGAGCTCTGACATTGAGTGTAAGTTGGTCTGTTTTAGAATTGAAACTCAGCATCTGCTTTTTTCTATTTGTTTTCTTTAGTGCTGCTGGGTACAGGCTGGAATGAGTGGAGTCCTTCCCACAGTATGTCTGAGAGTTCCTTCCTGGTGGGGCAGCCGCACCTAGCCACTTAAGAAAGCATTTCTCTTTTTATTGGTGTCTCCGGTGCTCATTATTTTACCTTTATCTGCGTTCTTTGGCATTTCATCTGTGTCTTTGATCAGGCTGTACTTTGACCTCTTTCTAGCTTGAAAAGGTTTTATTCATAGACTTTTCCCACCTTTCCTAACCTTTCTCAGAGTCAGTTATTTTTCCAAAGGGTCAACAGCTATGGAATTCAGTATGCTAACTTCAAATAGTGACCTCTTTAAATAAACATTGCTAAAAGGAGTTGTTCAAAGGAGACTGTATGGTCTAAATAAAGCTGGGCTTAGTCAACCTTGTGAAGCAGTTGAAGTTTATCTTTCTCTTCCTCCTCTTCTATCAAAACATGACTATCCTGTGTTCCATTTCCTTAGGGCCCTGCTTTCGCTGGTTGACATCAATGCCTTAATGTCAAGTTAATATAATCATGTTATATTAACTTCATTTCCAATTCTCTCTCTCATTACCAGAATTTTCATTTACCATATTTCAAGGATGCAAACATAGTTTTTAAATATAATTTAACATCTTTGAAATTGGGATGAATCTTACAATTGGTGACCTGTCATTGTTAAATTGGTAGTATTTTTTCTTCCTTAGTTATACATAAAATGATGCTGTGTGTTATAATTGATGACTTCTTAGATGAAGTCAGAAATAGGGGATTCCTAGGAAGCACGAGACATTAATTTGTGGGAGTTAATCCCTACTAGTGGAATTTCAGGCACAATAGAATCTCAACGGGAGTCTTAATTTGGGGCAGGGAGTAATATCCTTACTTTCTCCAAACTCCACCTCTCATGTGGGTGACTGCTGACTCCAGCTATAAACCAACTGGTCTGAAGTCCAAAAGGAGGATCTCAAAATTTAGCTGATGCAAGCAACTTCCAATGCAGGGATGGGAAGGCTGACATTATTTCCATTGTTTCTGTTATTCAGGAAGATTCCAAGATGGCTTAAAGGAATGAAAGTAAAGACAAGGAGTAGGAGTAAATTGTATTCCAGGGGTATACTCTATGCCCAGTTCCATAGGAGATAAGCAGAATTTGTAAAACCTATTAAATAAAAAGCTACGCAGAGCTTTACCTTTATTCCTAGTAATCATTCCTACTTCCTTATCGCTGTTTCATGAAATTTGTCTTCATAAAAATAGAAGTATGACACTTTGCCAATGTGAATGGGGTGGAATGGAAGGAAAATGAAATATACAGTCTGTTCAGTTTCCTGTCATTTTTCTACTTAATTTATCCTTGTAGTATGTGTCCTCTACGCCTTTCCCTTCTATTAGTTCATAATTTATAAATCTAGGAGGAATATTACCATTTGTGCCATGTTGTCTGAGATGGTCAAAATCACACTGCCACATCTTGTGCCTGACTGAGATGGATTTGCCTGACCAAGTGTATCTAGAAACCCTTCTTGGGCTCTAGGGACTGTGTGCTTGCAATGGGAGGAAATTGCCACTAGATGGTGATCCTGCAAATTAGCAATAGAAGAGAAGTCCCTTCTACTCTGGTGAATTGCAGAGAGAAGCCAAAAATGTTTGCTATATTTTTCTAAAACTTTAAACATTGTTTGTACCAAAATATGACTAACTTACATCATTTAAACTTAGTAATTTAAGATCATAAATCAAAATTAGAGAATTAGAATATAGGTTGAACTGTAGGTAGTTGTAAATTCTAGTTAAGACACCAAACTGAGGGTTACTTGCTAGGCAATCACAAAATATATACTGAATCCTATCTCAGAAATACAGCCAAAATTCCTTGAATTTTTCAATATTTTTCAGGTATTTCTGGTAAGTTGATCTGTGTGCCACAATTGGGTATGATTAGACTTGATGATCTTTATGATTCCTCTGAATTTTAAGGACAAATATTTTCCAATCACTTGAATTTAAATACTGTCTCTAAGTATATCCTGTCATATTCTTGCTAAGTTTTGATGCAATGTACTAAAAACCTCTTGGCTGAATCAGAAACATTCTAGTACATCTGATTACCTTTCAGTAAACTTTGAAAATCAAGTTTGGCCTTTTATGCAAGTTTGAATGACAGTCTATCTTTCCATTAACAAACCAGGAACTTTAGCTCTGCCTGTGAACAGAAAGTTAGGCTGTTCATGCCAAAGGAAAGAGGGTGCCAAAATAATATTTTAAAACCTCCTTTGATTTATTTTTCTCCTTATGTGTTTCTTTCTTAAACTAGACTCAGAACGCAAAAACCCAATTTGCTATTAAAATCTTCTCTATCATTTTAAAAACATAATACTTTACACAAACTTTTTTTTAATGCAAACAGCATAGTATTTTCTACACATATAGTCTGAACCTTAGGTTGATTGGGCAACACATTTAAGGAATGCTTATCTGATTCAAAATTTTTTGTGGAGCTCTGAGCCTAAGAAAAGTTGTATCCATTTTTCTTTTGATCTTGCCTCAGTGTCAGCAAATCATTTTCCAGATACTGGAGGATCACATTTTCTCCTCAGATATATCAGCTGACCAATGTTGGCTAATACTAAACATTGTTTAGGGTCAATAAGAGGAATAAAGTTATACATAAAAAGGAAAAGTGGTCTTCAAAAGTCACCATAACCACCACCTATGCAGTGTATTAACTTATTTCTGTCTTCTCTGTGTACTCCTCTTTCCACTCACCTACTTGGTCACTTTAATCTCTTGCCATCTCAATCTACCATGGTCTTCACACTCATAGTTTCTCCTTCTCTCTTAGATTCCATTTAATTTGGTCATGCAGAAAACCAAAGTTAGCAGTGTGAGCCAGAATATGCGCATAGACCCTAACCGGTCACTACATTTAAAAAGTTGAAACTTACGCCATTTTGTATTGGTTTCAGTTACAACTTCTGCAACAATTCCTAGAGATTTTCAAAGTTTTCAGAAAAGATCCTACTAACAATCAGTCAATAACATGAATCATTTGCAACATTTTTTATTTAAACTGAAATGTTTTTACAGAAATTACAGTCTAGGTGATATATATAGCACCATAAAGAGAAAATTTTAAATCTGAGTGCCACCTCATGGGACTTACCAATTAGCTCAATATATTTATAATAGAGTCCTCATTTTCATTTGTATTAGGTCACTAATTTCACAATAAATAAAGAGAATCATTGATTCCTGAAGAAATTAAAGCCTTTGTGCAGTATTTTTGTCTCTAGTCTTGTTGAGATCTAGTTTCTGTTCCAGGATGTGGAAAGCTAAGAATCCTGATCCTACACTTACAGAAATAAAAAACCTGGGCAAATTGCAAATTCACAGTTTTGCTTAAACGCATCAGAGAGCTGAGCTCACAAGACAACTAAACAGAAAACTAGAGAGAGACAGGTGCTTCCCGGGGAGACAGGATGCGAGCACTTGCTTACCCATGGAAGTTGTCACTGGACACCACAAGAATTCTGCTAGAATAACTGTTAAATTGGAGGCAGAGTGCAGACTGGTGGGAGATGAAGCTTTTGGAGGGCCACAGATATGGGGGAGGGGGGCTCACATTCCAGAAGCCTTTTTCTCCATGAAACCCACCAGGTAATAGGGAATAAAAGAGGGAGGGTCTGGAGACAGCTTCCCTCATGAAGGACCTGAAAGGAAAGCTGACAATGAAAATGGGACATGAAACAATTCCTTAGGCCCCACCGCCACCCTCACTTTCCTCCCCTGTCTCTTTTATGGAACAAAAGCCTTAATCTACAGAGGGAGGGGCAACAAAACCTGTTGTTCTTAGGGCACTGATGAAAACCCATTGCGTCTGGTGGAAGGAACAAGAAAAAACCCTCTACTCCTAGAGAAGGGGCAAGGATATATTCTCAACAAGAACTATAGCTGGAGGAGAAACAGGAGCTCTTTGCAATCCACATCAGGAGATCCAGGGACTCTTCTCTCCTTCGCTTCCTGTTAACCAGGCTAAAACAGCATCCTGTAAAAGTGATAACGGAGTTCTGCTGGACATCCTGCAAGAGACAGGTCCTCTCTGTGGTAGAGCAGAAAAGGGAAGATTGAACATGAAGGTGGAGTAGAAATTGAGGAAAAATCTTTGGGAAGCCAGCCTCCACTTTAAACACAAGGTATTCATAGAGAAATTTGAAAATTGTGGTCCACTAAAAGCAAACAGAGCAACAATTTCAAAGCTGCCTAACTCCTGGGTAGATTAACTCATACCTCCACACTGAAAACCTAGCAGAAAGAAAGCTATGCCCATCTACAAGCATAAAAACTATTTACCGAAGTCTCTACTTTCCTACACAAGATGTTTTGGCTTTCTACAAAAAATTACAAAGGATTTGAAAAGACAACACACACACACACACACTGGAAGAGACAACAAGAGCCATAGAACCATCAGAGTCCGATATGGCACAATGTTGAAACTAGCTAACAGAGAATTTAAGATTACTATGATTAATATATTACATACTCTAATGAAAAAAGTAGACAACACACAAGATTAAATGGCTAGTTTCATTGGAGAGAAGAAAACCACAAGGAAGAATCAAATGCAAATGCTCGAAATGAACAGCATAGGAATACACATAAAGGATGCCTTTGAGAAGCTCAGCTGTGTACTCAACACAGTGGAGAAATCAGTGAACTTGAGCACAGGTCAATAGAAATTACCCAAACTGCACCACAAAGAGAAAAAAAAAGTGGGAAAAACAAACAAACAAACAATAACACAGAAGAAAGCATCCAATAGGAGTGAGACAATATCAAAAAATCTAACTAGAATCCTAGAAGGAGAATCAGGACAGAATGAGATAGAAGAAATGTTGAAAAAAAATAATGGCCAAGAATTTTTTGCAATTAATCATAGACACCAAAGAACAGATCCAGGAAGCTCAGAGAACACCAAACAAGATAAGCAATCACCCCAGAGGATGGGGGGGCAGGTGCAGGCTGTGAACACACCCAGGCATATCATATTTTAAAAATGCTGAAAACAAAAGACAGAGAAAATCCTTAAAGCAGCTGCATTATAGTCAGAGAAACAAAAGTATAATATGATTGCTCCTCAAAAACCATAAAGAAAAAAACTATTTTCCTTCCACTATTCTCTAGAAAAAAATATTTTCTAGAAAAAAATATTCCCCTGAAAAAAATATTTTTCAAAAAAAAGTATAAATAAGGCTTCCTAAGACAAACCAAAAGAGAGAATTCATTGCAAGCAGACCTATACTGCAAGAAGTGTTACAGGAAGTTTATGAGGCAGACAAATATGATATCAAACTGAAATTTGAATCTTTACCAAGAAACAAACAATACTGCAAATGGAATAAATGAAATTAAAACATTTTTTTTTAAATTGTCCTAGAAGATAACTGACTGTCAAATGGAAAAAGAGCAGCAATGTGTTTTTGTGTGATTATAGTAGGTATAAAATAAAATGTATGACAGCTATAGTACATAGGGTGGGGGAGAGAAATTGGAAAACATAGTTATAAGGTCCTTACACTACTTGTGAAATACTGCATAATATTGTTGAAATAAGAATCTAATTAACTAAAATTTATATCTAAACCATAGATCAACTAAAACATGAAAAAGATACGCAATAGTGTGTTAGAAGTGGAGATAAACATGGATTAATACAAAATGTACAATTGACCCAAAAGAAAGCAGAGAAAAAGGAAAAAACTAATAAATAACATATAGAACAAATAAAACACCATGTAGCAAGATGGTAGACTTTTATCCCCTACTCTTTTGTCTTGCTCTTTCCTCTAGAATCACTCTGATAAAGCTTAACTCATATGCATAACTAGAATAATTAAGAAACAATCTTACCTGGAAGCAAGGTGCATTTCTATAGCTTATGGTTTTCTCTATATGAAAACAAATATCTGAATGTATTCATTCATTCATCAAGCATTCATTAAACAAAGGCCTTCTTTGTGCCAAGGACTGTATTTGGGACTAAGGATACAATGCTGAACAAAACAGGCACTTTTTTCTCAGTAGTCTTTTCTCAGTACTCACTACCTTATATGCTCTTGGTAGGGCCCTAAAAGTTCCCCAAAGTGTCTTCATGCATTTTTCATTTAAAATAGCCACTTTCTGATGTAATAATGAAATTAGTCTTAGAACATTTTATTTTGATGTTCATTACACTGCTAAGAATAAACTCTTTGAAAACAATGTGTAATAAAAGTATATATATAATGGACAATATTGGTTACCTACACAGCATTCATTGGCTCCTTACATCTTCCTGAGATTTTTCACTTTTCCAGTCTTCCTCCATACAATCTGTATGACTCAAGGACAGCTAACTCCATTTTCAGCCCCATATGTTAATCCTGATCAGTCTAAAATAATCGTCTAATCCAATTTCCACACCCAAACCAGTGACGGATTCAGGAACTCAGATTTAATCCAATCGGTATATGACATTCCAGCAGTGGTTATTTTTATTCCATGGGTTGACTCTTGACCTAATGAGGCCCAAAAACACTGGAAGAGAGGAGTTTTATTCCACAAATGGAAGAGTAGCTTTCTTTCTATTCTACCGCACAAAGACGAGGAGACGTATTGTCCTGGAGGCTATTGGCAATCATGTTTCGGCCACAAGAAAGGCCAGCTTGAGAGCAAAGTGATACATGTACAAGAATTGACCTGAGAGAAGCATAGAGCTGGAGTCGTAATTTTAATTTTCCTTGAGCTTGCTCTATCCTGAGACTTTCAGTCATGTGAGAGTCACTTAGTCATTCAATAAATATTTATTGAGCACATACTGTGTCTCAGCCATTCTTATACTAAGGACACAGCATGAACAAAAGAGGCAAAAGACCCTCTTGTCACAGAGCTTATGTGCATTGTACGGGCAGAAAATATATAAGAAAAGAAGCAAATATAGAATAGGTCAGATGTTGAGCATTGCTATATTTGTTATTTTTGATTGATGTTCCTTATTACTTATTGTACTTCTAACTTTCCATCAGAGGTCATTTACCTTTAGCCTCTTTTCTCAGAAATCTTGCCCCCAAATTGCCAGCCACTTCACTTCAGTAGCCTTGAACTATGCTCTCTCCCCCTCACCTCAACTCCTTCTCCCTCTGCTAAGGTGGGAAAATGTCTCCAAGCAGAAATTTGGAGTGATTTTTGGGACTCACTGTACATTTATCTTTTCTTTAGGATCACACTCTGCCTGTTGTCCCATGTATAAAAACAGCTGCCTTGTATATTTTTGGCTGGGGGAAAGTTCAGTACCAATCTCAGGACCAGAAGTGGAAGGACACCTGAGTTTTACATGTGTGGTGAATGGGATTTGAAAGGATGGACATTTCAGGTATAAGAAATAGTCTAAATGTAGAAATGGAAGAATGAAATATTACATTTTTCATGCATAGTTGAGTATGGTTAGAAAAGGACAGCAGTTTATTTCTAGGAATTATGAGTGAGCACAGATGCAACTAGAGAGGAAAGCAGGAGCTAGGTCGTGAAGGGATTGTAGCTGAAGAAACGTGCATTGCCATATTTCCCCTTCCCAACTTTGTCCCTGTTATTTTTGCACTGTGTGTTGCTTAGTGAAACTTTTTTCCTGCATATCCTCACTATAATATGAGGCTGATGAAAGTGAAACCACAACTTGTTCACTGCTATATTTTCAATTCCTATTCCATAGTAGGCATACAAAAACATTTGTTGAATTCATGTTAATGTACATTTGTGTATATGTCCACTGTGCTCATATATATATATGGGCTTGTTTCATGCATTAATTATTTAAAATTATTGCTGATTATCTCAGTGTAACAGTTATTACCTATGATTAAGTGAGTTATTTTGGGAAGCATATTTATTCTTCTAGGAAAATATTATGTTACTAAGAAAATTTATTTATTTCATTAAAAGTTTCAAATTTTGGCCTTCACATTAAAACTACCTCAGGGCAAAAGTTCAAAGGAATTATAATTAAGTAAAATAAACACAAGTATGAATGTCCAACATATGTTAAATCAATGAAACACCCATTTAAAAAAATAGTACAACTCTTTTGGTAGGTCAACAGCCTGGAAAGTGTCCCTAAGAATTTAATGAAAAAAGTCCATTATGTGATCACCATTATGGTATTACAAGTGAGAGGCTTCCTTTGAGAAGTAACTTTCTTGATTGAGTCTGCCATTGAAAAGTTATTGCTAGCTCCCTAGTCAAAAGACTCATTTTTGCCATGTGTTTTCTAAGGCACCGTGAGTGTGTGAGGGATGTTTCAAAAAAGCCACCTGGAACAAAGCACAGTAAATGACCAATCTGGAAACCCAAAGCTTCAATGGAAAAAATAATAAATATTTCAATTCTCCCCAAGTTTGCATTTGGACATATTTGCTAGAGCCTTTAAACACCAAAATAAATAACCCAACTTCTGAGCTATCCCATCTGACTTGAATTTGAATGCGTTGTGCACATAGTTAATTACTACCTAGCTTCTCCAAAACGATGCTGCTAGGTTCCCTGTTTATTTTTTAAGTAAAAGTATTTGACATATTGAAATTCAGTCGCCTTTCAATCTGCTACACATGGCATACCCCCATTGTGGATTAGACACAGTGCATCTGAAGTTTCATAAAATTTTATCTTCCACAGATATTTAAGACATGTTTTAGATTGTAGGCCCATAGTATAGATTTATTGAGTAAATGCTTCTTGCTTCTCTTTTATTGGAATGAACATTCATTTTTATTTTAGCACAAGAAAATAGTTTGCTAAACTTTTACCCTGCAGATTTGAGGTGAATTTGTCAAAAGCATGTGGGCAAAATAAGTTTAGATAATAAAGTAAATAGATGAGTGTCTTTCCTGACTCCTGAAGGAATGTTTTCATACTCTGCAGAAAGCAGACATCCAGGCTAAAATAATTTAGAAAGACATGCTGGAGTTAGAATTTATTGAATGCAAGTAAAATATAATAACCTAAGCTCAATTATGCAGAGATTTTAAAGGGTTTGTAGGTGAGGGATTATTTGTAAGCATAATAGGAATTTTATAATCCAGAGAGAAGAATTAAGCCGAGATTCTCTAGAAAGACTAAAGCCAGGTATAAAATTTATTTACCTGTGTAAAAATGCAGGTTTATATATAAACACCTTCAGAACCTAGGGAAGCTCTCTCTGTTCTGTTTTCTCTCTTTGTCTCTCTGTCTCTGTCTCTTTCCATCTCTGTCTCTGCATTTCTGTCTGCAGATTTGTTTCTTTGCTTTTCAGTGTGTGTTGAAGTACGTTACACTACCTTCTCAAGTTTTTATGCCTCCTCAATTCAGGAGACCCACCCAGACTGAAACTGAAATCTCTTAGTCCTAGTTTAAAAATTCCGGCAAAAAGAACCTGATTGGTTCAGCTTGGGACAGTTTTCCATCTTCATTTTAACTCCTAATAGAATTATTAATTTTGTAGTGCTCTATTGTGTCATTTATTTATTTGCCTTCTATACAATGACTCTATAGGACACAGTTCAAATAACTATTTTATTTATGTATGTGATATAATTCACTATATAACTTTGTGTTATTTGCAAGATAATACAAGAGAGGACCATACATCACAGATAACTTAAAATCTTTGAGAAATGGGTGATAAATTTACATCAGTAGAGCCATTAAAACATAGAACATTGAGGAAGAAAGGATTCAGTCATCCTACTAAATTAAAAAACCTCTACAATCCCAAATGTGGGCTGAGGACAAAGTCACGTGAAGTTGGTTAAGTGGAAGAGGAAGTTGTAAATATTAACTCCAGCATAACAACTGAAACCATCAGGCATATTTTCTTCCTTTTTCCCATCTATGCAATTTTCCCTATTTTTTTTTATAAGTGGTAGTTAAAATTGCAACTTACTTTTTAGAACATATAACCAGATAGGATTGTGATGGAACAAGAAGAGAAATTAATATCAATCTGTGAAGAATATGATAAATAAATAAGAGAACTTATCTTCCATTTTTGGAAGCGACGAGAACATTTTCTTAGAAAAAAGATAGTTGTAGCACACTGAGCAGAAGCAAAGCACCACCATTATTTTATGGTATAATGGTTAATTACACATGAAAGTGTGAAGTGGGCACTTCAAAGCAAAAGCTTTCTTGTAATGCATGTATTGCTTGAAGAATGTGGAAGCAAAATCTCTTTCCATACTTTTGCTCTCATTTGGTGTGGCAGACACTGCTGTTTTGCCTACTTAACAATCAGTTGGCCTTCTTCACTAACAAAACCAGGGGGTCGAGGGTCTAGGGGGCATCTTGTGACCATAATGAAACAAAATTGAGGCAAAGTGAATACACTGATAACGATGGTTCTAAATAATAGAGATTCCTGATGAAAAAGTTGAGCCATTAGATCAACCCTGCACTAGCTTACTTCTAGACCTCTTACAGGAGAGAATAAAATATCCATCATTTATGCTATTTGGGGCTGAGGATTCTGATTCTTGTAACCAAACATATTCTAAATGATCCAAGTAAAATTTCCTGACTCAAAGTGGTTTCCACATTAAGGACACTTATTCTCTTCTAATTTATTGCCACACTATCAGTGAGGCTTTCCTTGATGACCCAGTATAAACAAGAACCTTCCCTAGCACTCTCCATCGCAGTTTTATTTATAACACCCCAAAACTGGAAAAAATATATACTTTTGTGTGTGTGTGTGTGAGGGAGATTGGCTCTGAGCTAACGTCTGTTGCCAATCCTCCTCTTTTTGCTGAGGGAGATTAGCCCTGAGCTAATATCTGTGCCCTTCTTCCTCTATTTTGTATATGGGATGCTACCACACATGGCTTGATGAGCGGTGTGTAGATCCACACCCAGGACTTGAACCTGTGAACCCTGGGGCTGCTGAAGTGGAGCATGCAAACTTAACCACTATGCCACTGGGCTGGCCTCTGGAAAAAAAAATATTTTTTAGATCAAAAGTTTTTAACTACCCAAATCAGTCCTGCCAAAATCATTAGCACTTCCTAATTACAAAGGGAAAAAAAGTGCCTTCACAGTTAGAGACCTAGTGAATAGACCCTTAACCAAGTGACCAAATATTAGAACAAGTGCACATCACAGGTTCTCTGGGAAGGGCACACTATCACCCTCTGGTGATCCTGCCAGAAATCATGATCTGAATTTCATCACGCGAAACATCAAATGCACGCAAATTGAATTACAAAATGACTGTCTTATGCTTCTCCAAAATATCGAGGTCAAGATAGAGACTGAGTAAACGAAGCTAAAGAGATATGACAACTAATTGCAACAAGTGATCCCAGAATAAATCTTGGATTTGGGAAAAAACAAATAAAGCACATCATTAGAACAATTGACAAAATTGGATTGTGGATTAGATAATGGTATTGTATCACTGTTTCAGTGTTAAATTTCCTAGTTTTGATCATTGTAGTGTTGTTATAGGAGAGAGATCCCTGTTTTTAAAAAATACACACAAAGATACTAATGCAAAGAGGCATGATATCTTCAGTTTACTGCCAAATGATTAAGAGTAACCTTTCCTGAAATTACATAAAAATGAAAGTTAAAACAAAAACATACCCACAAATGAAAGCCTTAGGTCAAGTACCACTTGCCCAGCTTTCTTGACGTCCAGTCTGATATAGATGCTGTGTTTCCCACAGCACCCTGTACACCTCACCACCTCAGCATCTCTCATGCTGTATGATAATCAGTGATTTGCCTCTTTTCCTAGGGAAATCTAAAGTATTTGAAGGCAAATCTGTGTCATACTTGATTTCAAATCCTAGATTATAGCACAGACAGGGCATGTTATAGCTAGAGACCTAATAAATAATTACTGAATAAGCATATAGAGACTTATAAGTTTAAAGAAATATACCCTGCACCCAGAGAAGGAAAATTGGTGACTATTAATGAAATGATTTGTAAATCTGTGATCTTATGCATTTTTTAAAATCATCCATCTGACTGCAATTTAAGGTGACACATTAATTTTAGACAACCCAATAGTCTAAGTTGAAACACATTTAATATTTAGATTTTTACAACCATTAATTTTCACACCAGCGACCTCTTTGAAATATTTGAAAACAGAATAAATGTGATGAAAACAAAACAAAAAACATGGTGTACCAATCCTAGGAAAACATACCACATAAACGGCATTGTTTCAATATCAGTGCATTACTTAGGTGGAAGGGAGAATAATTCCTTTCCATTTCTGTCTGCATAAAAGTTCTTATTCATTACATCTTTGTCTTTTCTTCTCTCGTCCAGCTATAGGAGCATTTACATAATTTACATGTAAACTTAACTAATTTCTGCCAGCTCTGTTTTGTAGGAAGAGTATAGTAGACTTAAATTTTAGTGGTATTTTTTCCCTTCAGTGTTTACTTTAGGTTTTACATTTCAGCTATCTTACTACTAAAAATAGTGTATTAGAAGGAAATTGTTATTCCCCATTCCTGAGTTTCCCTTCCATGTAGAGAAAGACTCTCTCTCCACCCCTTCACGCTTAGCCCCAGATGGAATAACGTAGGCGTTCTCAGGACAGCTCCACCCCTTTCTTCCCACAGGGAGAACAGTCCCTCCACTCCTCTAGCGATTTCTTTTCCCCACCTGCCCAGTCCAATCTGCTGGGCCCAGGTGGGTAATTCAGCCTAAATTTAGTAGTTCAGTTGGCAGGTCCAAGTGGCTGTCACTCTAATCAAGGGCCTCCCATCTGGTCTCTATCGGTAAAGAAGGTGATAATTGGGTTTCATTCTGCCACTCCTTTATGTTATTTCTCACTTGTTCTTCAGAACTCTGCTGGGGAAGAGGGAGGATATTTATTGGGTATCCCCTTGGATCTCCACACAGTAAGATGTGACTGATTTTGTATGTTTTTAACTCTAATAGTTTGGTGACAGAACCATCCTGATTGATGTTCTACAGCTATCCTAAATACCATACTCTGGGTTCTTTGTTGAGAATGAACCTCCTTACAAAAAAAGATGCTAAATAGAAGAGTGTCAATGCAAAGGCCCTTCCAAGTACTAGTGTGAAGCAAATCTATGCAGCTTCTACCTGTAACAAACTTGATTATTCCCTTGTCAGACATTATTGTTATCGGGACTTGTGTGCTGAGAAATTTCCCTTTTTATCTAGACACAAATGAGATAGAAATCCCTGATGAGAAGCTGTGGTGCCAGGTATTCTTCAGGATTCCTAGAACTATAATATCCCCCAAACAGTTTTCCCCAATATAGTCCCAGAACGTTTAATGTGGGTCACACAAAAAAAGTTGGGGTATTGAGAAATATTGGTTTGCACAATATTAATCAGACTTATCTTTTATAGTCTATTATTATATAAAATACATTGTGAATCTCAAGTAGAGGTGGTATGTGCTAGTCCTGTTCACTTTGGGAGTCTCCATCTTACGAGCCTTTCTCACGTGTAGTTTCCAGGAGTGAAGAGACAGGCCAGCTGAAGTGCTGTTTCCAGCAGGAACACGTGACATAAAAAATACTCTCTGGAGTTCCTTCCGACCCAGGGGGTGGGCTTTGGCTTTGCTAGTCAGGAACACTATTTTATCAGTTTTCCCAGGGATGGTTAGACTCTAGAGGACTCATTAATGCTAAATAAGCTTACCGGAAACAGATTTGTAAACCAGAATGCCAATTTATTCACTTACATGGAACAATGCACTGTACTATGTAACAGAATACTTGCATCAGCTGGCAAGTACATGCTCTTTCCCAGTAAAAAAAAAAGTCTTCTTGGGAAGTCAAAATAAGATCAGACTGTTTCTGTGGTGAGTCAAGAGGCGAAACAAAGGGTATTGGATGATATTGAGGAATATTGTGTTTTGTTAGTGGTGGGTTGATGCATCCTTCTGCATTTCAGGTTTATACCTGCCAAGAAGCTAAGAAGAACATCACCAAACCAGCTACCCTATTCCTGAGCCATTGCTAAGTAAACACTGACAGATTTTTTTTAAAAAATGAAACAAAACAAGGCAATATCCTTATCACTGAACAAAAGATTCTGTGATAACGTTTCTTTATGACAGATATTTCACACAACTAACTACTTTCTAGCTTATCTTTCATTACCTACATTTCCAATTACTGTGTCCCCTGTTGGATTTTGGGAAGTTCCATAGGCTTCTTGCTGAATTTTAGGAGACCCGTTTATCTCATCATCAAGACATGTAAAACAGCCTCTTAGGGAGGTTTAGTTCTACAAATGGCTAATCTCATTTGTTTCGTGTTGAATGATGTCAACTTCAATTCACGAGGTGATATTTAATGACCATTTTCATACATTTCAGGGTATTTTCTATTTAAGAAACATAATATCAAAGTACGGACTATATAACTAAAATACTCTGTTGCTGCTTTGAGTAGAGCTATTACACATAAAAAAACTTTAAAAATAAAAAAGTGACACACCTGAGGGGTACACAAATGCAAACACTAGCCTATTTCAAAGATAGTCATATTCAATGATTCAATATAGGACATGTTTATAAGACCTCTATCTTATGCCCAGACTTTGCAGTTGGCTTGAAGACATGGAGAAGAATAAGAATCAAAATGCAATTCTGAGCTTATATTGAATGCATTAAACATGGATCAGAACTTCTTCACAGATTGAGCAAACAAACATTTATCTGTTACTCATTCATTTCAGAGAGTACCAGAAATGAATTGGTTTTCCTTGAAAAATTCCATCAATGCTGGTTGGTTCTTCATATCCTATCATTAAAGTCTTATCATTTTACAGTAATAATTTACTTTGTATTGCATGCAAATCTCCCCCAACAAATTCACCCTGCTGTCAACCACATGAAAGCTGAGAGGGAAGAGGTGAGAACCTAACTCAACCGGATGCTGGGTGGAAAAGCATTGCACTGAAAGTTCTGAGGCTTAAGAATCTACCCTGATCTAACTCTCTGCTACGTCATGTTGGATGAGTCATTTATCCTGTGGGGATGTCATTTTCCTTATGTCATTAGGATGGTCACATACTCAGATGGCTAGAGGTGTCAGGCAGATAACCTAATGATTGAACTGGGCTGAGGTTAAGAGACTAAAAAATTGTAGGAGATCCTGGCATTAAAGAGGCAGAGATAAACCTAGATGCCCTACAGGTTTGTATCTAGTTGACTTAGTTGCAGCTGTTCATTTGGGATCATATTAAGCAACATTTTCTAAACCCTTGGAGTAGATTGGCATATTAAATATAATTTCTAAAAAGAATGATGGGTGATATATGCTTTGGTACCTTGTCCAATATTGTAACGTAAAACTGTAATAGAGCTGAGAAAGGATTGGAGAATAAAAAGCCATAGAAGTTTAAATCTCAGGATGTTTTGGAGATCAGAAGGTATTTTGCCTTATTTTATAGAAAACTGAAGCCTGGAGTAAATAAATGGCTAATTGAGGTCTCTGAGGTTGGTGGTAGCCAGGCAGAGATCAACGCATACCCCAGACTCCTGCTGGGTCTCTTCTTCGAACTCTGTTTTCTATAATACACATATGCTGAGAATTGTAGGGAATCTTAACGATTGTCTAGTTCAATCCCTACATTTTTTTAGATGAGAAAACCTATACTCAAGGGATTGGAACTGCCAACCACACAGTTAGCAGCAGAGCTCCAGCTATAACTAAAGTCACTGAACAAGCAACAGGTATTCTTATTTCCACATATTTGATACATTTTTTGCTTTATATAACAACTGATTCAAAAGAAAGCAATAGTCATGAAGTCTAAAATGCCTATCCAACTACAATTTTAAATATTGTGCAAATAGCGATATAACATGAAGTCTCATTCATGAAATATTGTGATAACTATTTCTAAACATCCAAGACAATGTAAAGGTTTAAAATTAATCTTGCTTTTTATATTCAAATTCTATTTCTATCACTAAGAAATGATCTTTAGAAGAGAGAATGCTTGTGCTATTGCATGACTTGATCTCATAATAAACCCGTTTATTTCTCTATTTTATAAATGAGCATATTACATCAGGCATATACTCTGCTTGTTTCTGTTGGTTGAATATACAACAAAATTTTCCTGGTTTTCAGAGGCAACATTAATGCTGGTATCATAAGTAAACCATTGCTATGCCAGCCTTCTTCCACTGGTGACTCTACTCTTCACAAATGCACAATTTGGTCACTGTAAATATACTAAAATTGTTTCATGAAATCTCAGATAGAAGCACGTAGGTCAGAATAGGAGACGGTACGCTTTTTTTTTTTTTTTTTTTTTTTTTATCATGAAAGGCTTCTGTTATCGTGAGAAAACCATCAATAATCATGATATTTGCCACAGGATTGTTTACCTTTGAGAGGCTCACCATATTTTTTCATAAGGATGTAACCGGTGAGAATATAATAGAAAAGGACAGTACTGTCCTACCACTGAGTACTTTTCAAAGGTAACGTAGAGTCCAGGTCATCCACTTGTCAACATAAACCAACAAACCAACCAAACTCCTGAGGCAATCAATCTATTCACTTGACCTTCCGTTCCTTAGAGCCTATCTCAAAATGTGTCGTCTGCCTTTACTTGTGTATTTTCAGCCTCAATACAGGGGTTAAATTGTTAATGCTTTACTTTCACTTCCTTAAAATTTTTTTAATCAAACTTTGCTTTTTCTCTCCCTGGGGAACAACAAATGGACGGTTTTCCTCTCTTGTACTCCTCCTTCCATTACCATCACAGCAGAATGCATCTGAGACTGTAATAATTCAGTGATGAAATACAAAATGTCGCAATGCCATCTCTCTTAAAGTGAACTGAGATTTTGTTATGCCATTTTAGGTGCACTAATAGCAACTCAAGTCCCATGGAGTATCCTAATGTGAATTTAATGAGCTGATAGCATACAAATGACAGTACTGTGAGGGTGGAGGTGACATA
Source organism: Tapirus indicus (assembly GCA_031878705.1). NCBI lineage: Eukaryota > Metazoa > Chordata > Mammalia > Perissodactyla > Tapiridae > Tapirus > Tapirus indicus. Next base: position 61,745,397 of record CM062926.1, read on the forward strand.
ACCTTTTTCTTTCTATTTGATGTTTGTCTTTGAAAAACTACAGATCTGTTCAAAATGTGCTGCATTGTTACTAAGTGGCGCATCACTCACCAAAGGAGCTACTATTGTTTTAGCGTTTAAGAATATTTCTCCCTTTTACTGGAACAAGTAGCAAGAGCAATTTTTTTATCATTAGGATCATAAGAATCTGAATAGTCTTTCTCTGAACAAACACAAATTATGGAGTGCTCTGGTGTCTATTTTGCCATAGGCTGATGGTCTCCAGTGACAAATATTTACTTATAGGCCCCATATCCTCTGAATGTCACAGTCAGTGATATAACATCACTAAATTGGATGTTAAAGATAGTGAAACTATCCATCCTTATTTGATGCATTATTTGAGGATGCATTATAAAGATGGTATTTATAGAAGCTTTGTCAGTTTCAATCAATTGATTCCACAGTTTAGTTCAGTCTTTCAGGATGGTCCATTGTTTGTGAAAATTCAGGTAACCAAATTAAGTTGGAGTAGCATGGTTTATCCCTGGCACATATTGGAAATGGAATAAGGGGAAAGGGAAGGCAAATTTTAAACATGAAAAAAGAAAAAAAAAAACAATTCAATATCTTTGATGGTGAACAGTAATAATGAATGTAGAAATACTTTTTGAAAGTTTATGACAATTCCAATGCATTTTTAGCAGGAGTTGTATCCTGGAAGTACTAGGTCTATATCATGCTGGAGGGTTTTGGGATGGAATGTGGGAGTCAACAATTGACTGGGTAAGAATGAGAGACCTATGTACTCAAGTATCACTAGACTGAAAATCTTTTACATTCCTCACATTTAAAAAAGGGAACATCCATTTCAAATACTTTTCATGACTCTGAACTTTTTCATTGAACCTTCTTAACTTACAAATGAAGAAACTGGGACCAAAGGGATTACATGATTTTCTGAAGACTCAAGACTAGTCTAAACAACAGAACTAAGCAAGATTAGAACACTCACTCTCTGATTCCCTGTGCTGTAGTCACGTCACTTGTGTGGCTACATCAAGTCATCATAAAGACATGAAATCGATGTGATTTTTGAAATTCAGCAACCATTCGTGTAGGTCTAAATAACTAGCTTGGACTCTGATCTGAATTGAAGTTGTCGTGCCTAACAATGAAGTTAAACAAAACTAAGTTAAACAAAATTTATCAAAACTCAAGAAGTCAATTAGTTTTCCAAACAAAAATATACCTTGGGTTACATTCTATGAATATAAAAATTAAGCAGCTTAAGAGTCTCAAAAGTTTGGATTTTGGCAAAGTTCAAAAATCTTTTGGTTGCCGGGGGACAAAGCAAAACATATCACATATGCTTAACAACCAACATGTACATATTTTGTCTTTCCAAGGTTTCTAGGGCTGGTCAGGCGTAATGATGCATTACTGCTGCAGGAGCTTCCAGCGGGGACAAATGTTTATCTGTTTCCAAAAGCTTTTTCTTAATCCATAACAAAAACAGCCCAATATTTCTCATTGTTTAATGATTGAGTAAAGGTTAATGCTACCAATAAAGAATGTATTCCACTTTATATTTGTATTGTCTAAGAGACAGTATGAAGTGAGAATTATTAGTTATGATTAAAAAGCATGGAATATATGAAAGATATTTTTTCCTATGGACTATAAAAGCATAATAATATTTGGTATATCTGTTGTCACTAAAATATCAAATTATTTTTGTAAGTTTTTAGAATTACATTGAAGTCTGAATATTGTATTGCATTTTATATGTGTTTAAATACATTTTCGAGGCTTACAAAATCCCTTTGAGGCAAAAGACCAGTCAAAACATCTTTTATTATATTTAATGTCTGACTGAAGAAAAGATAGAATTATGTGTTACTCATAGAAAAATTCCAAGAGAATTTTAATTTCACAATGAATCTATGCCTATTGAAGAACAATAATAACCTCTGCCCTCTCAAAAGTCAACGACTGATTTATCAGCTACTGGTGGCAATGTAATTTTAGGGAGAGTGAAGTAAAAATTATATTTGGTTTTTTAAAATTATCCATAAGTTTTAAATTCTATTTTTTTTTAATATTTAGAGTAAAATGTTAAAATATAGTGAATTGGGGGGCCAGCCCAGTGGTGTAGCTGGTCAGTACACACGCTCCTCTTCGGTGGCCCGGAGTTCGCAGGTTTGGATCCCGGGCGCAGACAGATACACCGCTTGTCAGCCATGCTGTGGCAGCGTCCCATACAAAGTAGAGGAAGCCGAGCACAGATGTTAGCCCAGGACTTGTCTTCCTCAGCAAAAAAAGAGAGGAGGATTGGCAACGGATGTTAGCTCAGAGCCAGTCTTCCTCACACACAAATACGTATATATATATATAGTGAATCAAAAAAGAGAGTAACCATTGTGAAAAATTTGAAAAAGGGTAATATTGGTCTTTTCTTGGATTTTTCTTTTTACATTATTTTTTATCAGTTTTCTTAGGACGTGAGAGTTTATCATAGGATATAGTACCTTTCTAGGTTCACTCCACACTCAGTAGGAGAAATGATCTTTAGTAATTTTACATGAAGAGAGTTTAACTATACCTTATTGATTTAAAAAAAAGCTACACATTAAAAATCATAAACAGTAAGCATTCTGTTGATTCTTTAATAGTATTTTTGGTTATCTTGCCAGAGATTATTGCCCTGAAAAGTATGGATTAAACTACTAACATTTATCAAATGTACATAAAGTTAGTTTTCAAGTAGATTTCTCTTATAATTTGTACCAATTTGAATGTTCACAGTGCTTTGTTAGATAGATGTTATTTAAACTCTTTGAACAAATGCATATTTTATTTCAGAACAAAACAAATAATACAGATGTGTTCAAAATTCAAGCAATAGAGAAATATATTCTAGAAGTTGAACACCTTCAATAGTTCTACCCCTTAGACAGATCCATTTTAGGGGCCAGCCTGATGGTGTAGTAGTTAAGTTCACACACTCCGCTTCAGTGGCCCAGGGTTCACAGGTTCAGATCCTGGGCTCTGACCTACACCACTCAACAAGCCATGCTGTGGCGGTGACCCACATATGAAATATAGAGGAAGGTGGGCACAGATGTTAGCTCAGAGCCAATCTTCCTCACCGAAAAAAAAAAAAGAGATCCTTTTTCAAGAGGTTTGTGCATATTCCTTTAATTTTCATTTTGTTTATTTACATTAATAATTTCCTGATTTTTACATAAAATGAAATCACACTATTCATATTGTTCTTCAACATACTTTCTTCACATATCAATATATTCAATTTATCCAGCTTATTCCTTAAGATAAACTTAAGATATCCATATATTCATATATCATGTCCATGTATCATATGAATACATGATGAATTACTCTAATCCTCCCCATTGATGGACATTTGGGTTGTTCAAAAATTTGTATTATTACACATAATGCTACAATAAATTTTTATTTGTGTGCTTGTATTGTGGGGACATTTTTAGAGAATAAATTCCCAGAAGTAGAAATGCTGAGGTAAAGGACATGCAGAGTCAATTTTAGGATTCAGAGTCAATATAAAGGTGACCACAAATACATCAACTCTGGATATTTTCAAACTTTACAATACTTTTCAGTTTGATAGCTAAAAAGGAGCTTTTTTTAAAAAAAGTCTATTTATTTTATTACAGAAATGGGTTGTCTTTTTATACACGTGTATAAATATTTATATACACTATATTATACACATTTATATATACATGTGTATAAATATTTATAATATTTTTCAGTGAATTGTCTACTCATATTTTGTCAATTTTAAAATCCTTTTTCTTGTTGATCTGTAGAAGCTCTTTGTATGCAAGATTATATGACTCTGCCCATTATATATATATATATATGTAGCAAATATTTTAACTGAGTATGTCATTTGCTTGTCATTTTTCTTACTGGTTAAATACTTCCAAAATTTAGTCAAATGCATCAATCCCTTCCCTTATCATATTTAGACTTTATTTACTATCTTAGACACATCCTAACAATTTCTAAGCAATGGAAATTTCAGCAAAAATTAAAATGAGGGCTATGAAAGGTCAGGACCAAAATTTCAAGTGGCCAGGATGACTATGTGACATATTTAACATTTCTTTATATTTTAATAAGGTAGACCTCTGCTAATGTTCTTATGTAACCTAAGATACTATAAAAATAAAATAAACCTTTGTTTCCGGGAGCCTGGTGGCAGCTTACTCAGTGACCCTGCCGAGACTATCGATCACAGGGAAGACTTCTGTGAGAAAAAAAGGCAACCACTTGTTTTCTAAGCTGTATGTGTATTCAGGGCATTGTTGTTTTTTTGAGCTTATCCTTAAGAAAGTGGAAATCCTCGGTACAATTTCACCATTTGGCTGCGGACGATCCTCTGTTACCTGACATGGCTCAGGAGACTATAGACTTTATTCCTAAAAATACTGTGTTGGCCGGCTATAAGATTCTGCTGCCATTGCACATCTGAGAGAATCTCAGGGTATTTTCAAAGTAGTTCAGGACTCTGAGGAAGACAGAGAAGAAAACTAAGTGATTCTCAATTCAAAAGGAGGAAAATTTTAATTTAAGAACCTGAGGTTGGAGCAAGATGCATAACCCTAAATAGCAAATTATTTCCCTCTTTTAGGCAGGAAACAGAATGTTAAGATGTGCAATAAAGGTACTGCCCCACTATAACAAAGAATAAAAGTGTTATATTTTTTCCTTTTGTGTATCCAAAAATATGCATTAAGTATCTACATTATTCAAGGTAAAATGCTGGGCATTGTGTAAGATACAAAAAAAGATGAGATGAATAAGCATTATTATTATTACTGTTATTATTATTATTATTTCAAGTAGCTTATTATACAAATAGACACATGGACAAAAATGAAACCAAAAGTAGCAGATAGTATAAAAAGAATACAGATAAAATATTATGGGAGTTTTTAGGAAGAGGGGATTGTTTTTGTCTATAAACATCTGCCAAACTATTTTATAGGAGAGGTGACAATTTCACTGAATCTTGAAGAATAAGAGACATTTAGACGTGGAAATATGTAAGAAACAAAATCCCAAGGAGAGAAAATGGTTTGAGTAAATAAATAAATAAATAGATAAATAGATACATAAACAAATGGTACCTGCTCGGAGCCAGACTCCTCCTTTGACATCACACAAAACATCATCAATAGTTAAAAGTCCTTCACCATCAGAGCAGGCCCAATATCCTAACATCATGGGATTGCCTGTCCTCTGGAGACTACATATCTAGATATCTCTATCTCTATCTCTACCTCTATCTCTATCTCTATCTCTATCATCTATCTATCTGTTCTTTCATCTCTCGGCCAAAACCACAAGCACAAATTATTTGAGTAAATTTCTTAAATAAGAACTAGAGACTGAGGCTGGTGGTGCAGTGGTTAAGTTCGATACACTCCACTTTGGTGGCCTGGGATTCGCAGGTTCGGATCCTGGGTGTGGACATACGCCACTCATCAAGCCATGCTGTGGCAGGCGTCCCACATACAAAATAGAGGAAGATGGGCACAGATGTTAGCTCAGGGCCACTATTCTTCAAGCAAAAAGGGGAAGATAGGCAATAGGTATTAGCTCAGGGCCAATCGTCCTCACCAAAAAAAAAAAAAAAAAGAACTAGAAATAAACTGGTTGACTTATGTCTGTGATACCAGTAAATGGTCTGAAATTTTGCCTGTGTGAATGGTATTCTTATGATGCAAATATGAGGTCTGGCAAAGACAGGCTAAAAGACTTGAATTTTTTCACATGCACTTTTATTATACTTTAGAGGCTTTACAATTTTTTTTTCTGATGCAAATGTTTGGAGAAGGGTTGGATTCAGATATGAGGAAGGAGAGCACCCAAGGCCTTTGATTTTCTGCTTGTGGCCCTGGATGAAAGCACGTCTGAAAATCAACATTATCTTGCTTCTGGGTCCTAATAGGTCTGAGATCGCAGAATCCTCACCAAGATAGCCTAAAACATAGAAAAAAAATCAATCAAATACTTCAGCATATGCAACAAAAAGTACCGTGTAGGAAGGATTGTCATTTTTATCCGACAGCTGCAAGTAGAGGCCTTTCCAGGGACTGTGACCTAGAGCATAAACCCAATATGTGAAACTGACGCTTCTGAACTACCAAGTTATAGGCAACATCAGCTGAACATTCACAGAGTGTACAGATTGGCTCTGAGAAAATGTGCATATCGGAAAATGTGAACCACTTCTCGGAGCAAGTCCGCTTGTGTAATACGGGTCAAAGTGGCAGCAATGGAAGAGCTTGTTTCCCCTTTGCTCCCGATCCAGGCCTATCATTCTGTATGGTCCAATATCTCTGACCAAGATTTTGGTATGGTAAATAAGTAAATAGTGACATCCTGTTAAAAGGATTCATTCAGGTGAATCTTTATTGTTTCAGTGAAATAAGTGGGAGACAACTTTGAGAGGCTCACTTCTCTCATGACCTTTCAATGAGTCTTTAAGCCTGACTATTCTGTCTTTCAAATATATAGAGATCATTATCCTACAAGAGCTATATGGAAAGAAATCTCCTGCCTTAGAATTGGAATATGCCAAATTTCATTGGCATTAACATGAATTAAATTCCATTTTACCTTAAAAGGAGAAAGACTAAGAGGAATGCAAATGGGTTAGATAAAAAGAACACATTTCATGCAGTTTGCTCAAGAGGGAGACAGATTGGGAAACTCTCAAGGAAACAAAGCTTGAGCCATAGAAGCAAATGGTCTCTGCTGCAAAGCCCAATAAATTCAAGCTTTGTGTATACAAGTGAATTGAGTAGCTTTGGAAACCACACCTCCGTCAGTTTATACTCATGGATCTGGTCCTGCTGTTACGAGTCAGATTTTAAGCTTTGATTTATGCAGCTTTTGGTGTTTGAGGTTTTGTTTGGTTTTGGATCCAGCCCTTTTTTTCTTTCTTTTCTTTTTTTTTATTGCAGCAACAACATTTTGTCCAAAAACACACAGCAGAATCTTTAATTATATGTATATGTAATGTCATTTCGTAGAATGTCTATATTTAATATAATCTGAATACTCTAAATCAATGTTGAGCAGAGCTTCTGCAACTGAAATAATATGGAAATTTGTGTAACCTGCAATTATAAAAAGCACAGTTACAGGAAAGAAATGTTTTCCAGTCTCTTCTGGGAACTCTACATAACTTGTTTATTCACCCTCCATTTGATTTATAACAAATGAAATGAGTCGCCATCAAACTTCTCAAAATGCAATTATTTCCATAGGTCACAGATCTAAAATTATGCCATGAGAAGGTCAAGTTAGAAGGAATTAAGCCCTTCAGTGTTGTCCAAGCCCTTTAGTGGACAGAGAAAAAATTAGTGTCAGAGAGGTTGGTTAAGAGATTTGTTAAAGATAGTACAGTTTCTTAACCCAAGAGCTGTGCTTACTTACCCTGGCCCGTGGCTCCTACTCCAGATTTCTTTTCTTTACAAACATATGTGATGCAGAAAGGCCTCAAAGTCCTAAATCTAATACTTTCCTTACCTTGGGGATGAGAAATTTGAACATCAAGGAGCCTAGAGTATCTAAGTTGGGTTTCTATGGGACAGAATAGCTTCTATTAATCCCATGTTATCTTTCACCAGGCCTTCTCACAATAGTCCTCCCTCCTAAACATTAAACCAAGCAAACAAAGAGTGGAAGTGGAGGGAGAGAGAGAGAATTTTAGTTTTCCAACAAACCAGTGCCTTAAAAGATCACGTTGGAAAGAATCTCTCTCCCTGCTACATTATGAAATTGAGGCAATGGTTGATCCAGGATTTCAGACTAAATTAATGATCATTACTATTAAAAACTTTTTTAAAATTTATTTTTGTTTCAAATTTTATAATACTGAATCACCTAAATAGTAGATATTTTCCGTTTAGGTTCTAGTTGCATAACTGCTACCTCTGTAAATGGTGACCTGATCATGGCTGTATGATTATTTAAGCTCTTGAGTATTAATGCATTTCTTCTTGGATAATATGGAAAGTCTTTTAACATATTTAAATTGGAACGTATGAAATAAGGACTGATTTAGGAGTAAAAGAATGAGATGCATAAATATGTTCTGTTTTTCAAAGAAAATATATGACTAACTATATATTTACAGGTGTAATTTTCATTAAGTTCCGTTTGTTATATTATACAATGCTGAAAAAAATCTTTAAACTCTGAGAGAAACAGGCAAAGTTTCAGACTTGTGGTTTGCAGCACTGGCTGCTTATTGAGATTACCTTGGGCACTTTCAAAAATGCAGTGAGTGCATCACTGTCAGAGATCATGAATTAATTAGTCTGGGGTGCTGCTTGAGCATTGGATTTTAAAAAAAACCTCCCCATGTGATTGCAATTGCAGGAAGGTTGGGAACTGCTCATAGACACTTTCATGGCCCTGACTTTGGTTTTATCGTTAGTCCCTGTCTGCTCCTGCCTAACTGTCCTGGAGCTATGGAAGCCTCTATGATCAGGTTCTGCTGGCTGTAGTCATGACCAGGAGAGAATCTGATGGACGGTTTATTAAAAAGATAAGTGAGTTCTGTAAAGAAAGGGCTGAGACACGTCCCCTTTCTGTATACTTCCAGAACTAGCTGAAAACCAGCAAAAGCGCCCTCTACAGATCTCTAACAAAATTAAAACGAAATAAAATATCATGTAACCATCCTTGAAGTATGACGACTGCATACAAACACTAAAGCTTTCTAGGTTAAAATGCGTAATCCATTCACATCCCTTGCAACCCCTTAAGCTTTATTTATTCCTTGAACAGGCATGTAAGGCCTTGAGCCTCAAATTGAGCTTCTAAGTTCAGCCACCCAGCATTGTCAAGAACTCCACTGAAAGTGATAAAACTCAGCATCACTCCAGGCTAATTGACATATCTTCCACAGAGACATCAGCTCCATTTCTTTGGTTTGGTATCATAGTGATCCTTTTACTTTCCACCTTTTAGGAAGTCACTGACACTAGGATGGAGGGGAGGAAATTTAATGTCTTTCACTACTAGTCAGCACCTCACTTTCTTTCTCTCTTTCCTCTCTTAGCCAAGGAGTTACTTTCCATGTGAAACCTTCAATGTCTATTCTCTTTGCTCTGATCCTCTAAGGTACATCCCTGTACAGCTCTGTGTCACCATCACGGGATACTCATATTTTTATCTTTCCCTCTGCAATTGAATTTTCATGCATCGTCTTGCCCCGAAGAGCCGAGATGTACTTCTGACAATTCAGAAAAATATCTTCTTTTACTCACTGTACAGTGTCCTTGATGTATTGTCTTTCCAGGTGGGTTTTTTAACTTTTGGAACACTGGGATGAGGTGTTTACGCTTTGAAAGGCAGCACAGCCTGTTGCTGTGACTGACAAAACTGATGGTTAGAGGCATCACCTGGAAAGCTTATTAAAAATGTAGATTCTTGCGTCCCACTTCAGACCCATTCAGTCAGAATATTTGGGGCCAAGGTCTAAGAACTCATATTGTATAAAGCTCCATGGACAGTGGCCTAGTGAGTAGGACTTGGTCTTTAGAGCCACGTAGTTCAAATCTCAGCTGACTACTTTCCTGTCTCCGTTTCTTCATCTCAAAATAGAGATTAATTCACAGTGATTTGTGAAGATAAAAGGAAATTATCCATATAAAGAACATAGTACAAAGTAAGAACTCAACAATTATTTGCCTTCTCCTTTCCTCAGAGCTTGCGATGAATCAGTATATTTACAAAGATTTACTAGGGAAAATAGTTCTGTTTGCAAAGAACATAATTTTTTCTGTTACCTCTTCATTCTTTCTCCTCCAGAATGTGTCCCCTCGGCTCAACGCTGTAGGACAAAGAAAGCATCTTTGAGACTCTGATATCAGAATCGCTGTCCAATCCAATTTGAAGCCATCCCGTTCATAGTGCAAAATCCCGTCTTGGTCCTTCTCTGCTTTGCCCTTCCCTTTCTCCTCATGGAGAAGGCTTTGCTGGGCCAACTCACTCGTTGAAATTGACGGGAGGGAGAGAACTTTGCCTTTGCTTTTGTCATGAAACACCCCACTCTGTTGCTTCTTTACTCTCAGTAGATGCACTAACTCCATGACTTGCTTTGACTAGGGTCAACTGAGTTTACATTCAGATTGCATTTCAAAGCTGTGAATAGTGACATAGATCAAGGAGAAAGCAACACTTCTTAGGCCCTCTTGAGCTCAAATTTACAACTAGAAAAAAAAATAAGGAAATCTATTTCTGGATAGAAGGTAACACAAAGTGAGAAGTAGAAACCATCTATGTCTGTTTCACCCCAGACCTCCTCTTCAGATTTGCAGGAATATCACCAGCATATCTGATAATTTGGTAGTCACACTTCTAATAAGCAGCTGATTAATTGCCATGCCTGAACACTTGGAATTCTGCTTAAAAACACAGTTACAGTCACCACTGATGAGTTCAGCTGAGTAGAATTAACCTGGAGGGGAAAATATAATCTTTCCTCTTTCCTTCACAAAGGATAGACCATGAGCTCCAGAAATCAATGGGAAATGGAACGCATTTACAAAATAAAATCTAATTGGAAGCTAAATGTGATTCTGAGAAACAATAGAGCAATCAGAAAGTACTTGTCAAAGTTTGCAGGCTTCTGCAGGACAGACAAGTAACCATGAACATCTGCAATATAAATCTCAATCAGAGACAGAATCATTTCTGCCTTTCTGATCAAAGAATGAGTTCTTCTGGATTAAAAAATTTGGAGGGGGCCAGCTCCGTGGCCTAGTGGTTAAGTTTGGTATGCTCTGCTTCAGTGGCCCAGGTTTGGTTGCCGGACATGGCTCTACACCACTCATCAGCGGCCATGCTGTGGAGGTGACGTACACCAAAATAGAGGAAGATTGGCACAGGTGCTAGCTCAGGGTGAATCTTCCCAAGCAAAAAGAAGTAGATTGGCAATGGATGTTAGCTCAGGGTAAACTTCCCCAGCAAAAAAAATTTGGAGAAGGAAAACAGAAAATGTGATCGCCCTAGGCAACAGCAGGTATAAACAGATGAAAATCCTACACAGTTACTAGTAGGGTCCCAGGTTCCTGTCCTCTGTCCAATGTTCTTGACATCTTTTTCCTATTGAGTCTGCAGTAGACTGGATTCTCCTTTCCTCTTTCCTAGCCAAGTGATCTAAAGACATTTTGAACTTTACCTGTCTCAAGTCATGTCATACCTAGTAATAATTCACAGTAAAAATACATGTATAGGATGCATTACTCTGTTAAATAGCTGAGAAAGCATATGTGATGACTCCTAGATTACAAAGGTTTTGTATTTGCCACCAACACAATGTGTTCAGTTTCCTCTTGGTTACAGGTTCTTGACCCTCCTCAGTCTCCTGCAACACACCTACACTCCGAGTGCAGCAGACTTTGGGTTATTCTTCCTTTTAATTTCCATATTAATTTATTTATACCTCTTATGGCATTTAAACAACTATGCAATGAAGGTGTGGCACATGGTTGGAATCTTCCAATCCCACTTTGAATAAAATCCCCAAATCCCCAGCATGTCTTTTCCACCTTTGCTTAATGGGTTCATTCTTCATAGACTCCCTACTCACCCTCATCCCACATCAGCCACACTAGCCTACTTGCTCTTCCAGAAAGACACCAAGTCTATCCCCACCTCTGGCCCATGGTACTTGCTTTGCCCTATGCCTCAATACTCTTCCCCAATATATTGTTCAGGTCTCTCCTTAAACACCATCTCTGAATGGCATTTTCAGACCACTTTATCTAAAATAGCACCTCAGACACTTACTAGTGAGTCACTCTGCACTATTTTTCATCTTGATTCCTATCAATGTGATATTACATTTGTTTTATTTGTTGACGTTTTATTTAATTTTCACTCTTTCATGGTGAGCATGTGAGCCTCATGAAGTAGAAACTGACAGTTTTCTTCACGTCTATGTCTCTAGTATTTACAGTAATGCTTGGAATATAGGAGTTCAGGTAATATGATGAATAAATGAATGAATGGACACCTCCTATTGAACTTTAAAATTTTTGAGAGCAGTGCACTAACAGCACATAAAAATAGACTGTCTTGTACACAATAGGTGCTTAATATAAATTTATAAAAGAAGGAATGTATGAATTAATACAGTAGCTATTTGATTAGCTAGAAAGAAAGCCTTATTCTCTATGCACAATTTAGTGTATTAGAGAGATTTTCTAAGTGTTAATAACACAGGGAACAACAAGAGAGTGTCATTGGTGGGGTTTCTAGATTACAATTAATTGAGATTTTCACCTTCTACTTTATAATTTCTTTAGTACAAGGGCCAGTGGATATTCACATAGCAGCCTGAAGAAGGATCAATACTGTTCCAAGTAAAAGGGAAAGTCATCTGTGCTTTGTGGACCCTGGAATCTCTATTAAGTCTTCTGATATGATTAGCTTCACCAATCTTTTGGGGGCAAATTTAAATGAATCTTGATTCATTCTTAGTTTGGATAATTTCATGCTATTTTTCACAGTAGTATGCTAAAGCCATATATTATTATTCCATAATAATAGGATATTTGTAAATTCTATTACACTGTAAACATTTTAGAATTATAGAAACCTTTAGAACACAGGGCATTTACTATACTTCTTTATATTTTCAATCTCCTTCTTTGATATGGGCGATGATTACGTATATCACTGCTAATCGGAGTTTATCCTCATTGAAAAATAATAGATACATTTAGACTTTTCCCTTGAAATTTTGTATTGAAGAAATCTTTAAGGACAGTTTGCTCATTATTCTACAAAATAATTAATACTTAACTAAAGACCAAAAAAAAAAAAAAAAACTTTGGGGGATACATTCCAAGTTACAAAGCCTTTTGATGTTTGATTCTGGAATCAATAGTTATCCAGGAAAAAACAGAAATCCAATCTTAAATGCTGTGATTCAGTTCAAAGCTCATAGCTCACTGCTTCCAATTGGCTTTAAACTCACTATTGCTATCGTGAGTGATTTTATGAGCCTATTATTTTGTAGTAAGTCATATGGTGTTTATACTACCAGTATGTACCATACTTGATCTTTGGCTCTTCTGGAAAATACCTCCAATAGATTATCCATAAATTGCATATTCATAGTTATCACTGTACCATTTGGACTTGATGAATTTCTTTTTCTTATCCATTTAAAATCATAACACAGTGTTTACAGACTCTGGAAGTTCTGAATGAAGAAAAGCATTCCATTAGCTGCAATCAAAATGATACTTTTTGTCAGGTGTTCCTATTTGTCACTGACTTCGTCGTTATAGGCCAGTTCATTGCATGGTCTGAATTTCAACTCAAGTGTTGTGATTGCTATTTGCAAGCACTGTGCAGAACTTCTCCTCTTGAATTTGGATAACAAGCTAAAATGAAATAAGAAAACTGGCAAAGATTTCAAGAACCAAGACGGTGGGTGTGTGTGTGTGTCCATGTGGAAGTGTGCATGTGTGTGTATATATTTTAAGGTCTAATGTTGACCACAACACTCCAGACATGTAAATCAAGGAGCAAATGATTTGCATAAAAACCAACATTTAGGTTTTAGAAAAGAAACATGATAATATTTTCATTTGTCCTTTTTAAATCTGACCTCTTAAGGGCTGTACTAGAACACAGTTTGTTCAAACAAATACGTTTTATGATTTGTTGTGTTTGTGAATTCTGTTGAAATATTTATTTTGTGCTCATGTAGACTACATTTTTTCCAATGAATTTGGATTTCCCTGATATGACTTTTCCTTTTTATGGGGCAGAGTTAGCTGATAGATCTGTAATGCACCTTTTAAATTCACTCCCTCTCAACTCCTATTTCCATCTCTTAATTTTTAATATATCAGAAACTATAATTACATAAATTTTATGTTCATATAAATGTAAAGTTTAAATATCTTTTATAATTTTTTTTAAAGATCAAAAAAGTAATACCTGAAAGGTTGAGGGACTTATTTGGTGCCACACAACTGGTTGTTGGTAAATATGGAACTGAGAACCTGGAAGGATGTTTGAGGTTAAATATAAGATGAAATACATGTTATTGAACTACTTTATTTGATATATAATATTTTATTTAACAAAAACAATAGTATGACACTGATTTTTTTGCAGCTTTTTGATATGTATTTCTAAAACATATGCCTAGCAAACCCTAAGGTCCAATTCTCAAACCACATATACATGATTTTTAACTGTGATTAGAGATCCAGATATGAATATGGGACACTAATAAGACCCACAGTAGACGTAATAAAGAAATCTAATAGAATTAGCCTTAGCTATTCTGTCTTTTGTAATAACTTGACATAGCAATTATTTTTGCTTCACATCAAGTTGCTACAATTCAAATATTATTGAATTACAATATATGTTTAAATAAAAATGGTAAATCTTCAAGCTTATTACAAAAGCAATATATTATTGAATTGCTCTAGATGCTAATACATAACAGCTTTCATTTTATGTGCCATATGATTTATATTTACATCTCAGCAGTGAATTCCACAATTACTTTATATTAATCAAGGCTAAAAAACTATCCTAAATCTCCTTATGTTTTTCCCCTTTTTGAAAATGGATAGGTGGCATTCATAAGATCGTAGGGTTTACTTGAAGCATAAGGGCAAGAAGAAGTTTAAAAGAAGGGAGTATAAGAAGAATAACAACAAACCATTAAAAGAACAAGGCATGAGGGAAGAAAGAGCAATAGTTGTTGGGAATAATTGGCAGCTGACAAATGTTAAGTTATCCTAATAAGTTTTGCAAAAACAATTGTGCAATATTGGAATTGAAAAAAATCAAAACACTCTTGAATAAGTACGTCATCCATCTTGGATTCTTTATTTCTGTCTGAAGAAATATAGTGACCGGGATTAGCTTTCCTAAATAAACTAATCCTATTTCAGGGAATTGTCATTTTCCATGTGAAAACACCTGTGTAACACTTCCAACTCTTCTGCCGGAAAGTTTTCTCATTGTGTGCACTGTTTACTTCTTCCTCAGCGGGGTCTGCTGATGCTAATGGACTCACAGCAGTGCCTCCTACTTCAGTTATTACAGGTCTAATTCAGTCATTAACATTTCATTAATGGACGGGCCTCCTAGCTGCCCATGAGGCTGTGAAGATATTGACGAGCTTCCTGCTAAAGGGAACAAGTCTTTAAGGGGGACTGCTTTCCATACGGAGTGTCATAGGGAGCATTTTGCAGAGAAAAACATGGATTGTTTTTGCAGGGTTTGGCTAAGACTTTAGGTTAAGGCAGAATGGAGAATAAAAAAGTTTTGTCCCTCACCCTCAGGGATTCCACAGCATTTTGTAAATTGAGCACATATTTCATGCTAGCATGGGTGGTTAACTAATAACTTCCCCCTCCTTCCAAACAAAGTGTTGTGCATATGCCCCCTGTAGAAAATCTCAAGCCAATTTCCCATGGCAATTTAAGCTTTGTTGTTGTTTTTGTTACTGAGAGTACAAACTTGAAGCAGCTTAATGAAGACCTCTCTTTTCCCACAGCTCCTGCCACCATAGGAAAACATCCTGAGCTTAACGCCTCCTGTCACTTTCCCCACCTTCTTACCTCTACCCACTCCAATCAGACTTTGGTCCTAACCACCCCGTCAAAGTTCAATTGTCCGAGAAACCAGTGATTTTCACGTTGCTAAACTCAATGGTCACTTAAGCTGACATTTGTTACTCGATCTTTCAGCAGCATTTAATACAAACCTAGCCCTTATTTCTTTTCTTGGATTTAATGATTCCACATTCTCTTGGTTCTTGTGATTCTACCAGGCTAGTCCTCTGCAGCCTTCTTTACTGGTTCCTCCTCTTCTGCTTAACAACTACAGGTTGGCATGCTTCTCCTCTGCAATCCCTTGGAGACTAAGTCCAACCCAACGGCTTTCAGTACCCTTTCTGTGCATGAGATTTCCAAATCTAAATCTTTTGCCTCAACCTCCTTTCACAGTCCTGAGAAAGTTAAGCAGTGGTTTTTAGTCTAGCTTTGTCCCTAACTTTCTATGTTACATTATTTAAGTCAAATAACTTCCCTTAACTTCTACTTTCTTTTTTGTAAAATGAAGTTGTTGAACCCATTGATCTCTAAGGTCTCTTCGAGCTCTAAAATTCTGTGACCGGGAGTCTAATCTTTGTATAAAGCAGGACAATCAGAGCTAAGAGTATGAACTGTATCCCCAGTCCACCTATTAAACAAATTGTTACCTTCCTGTGCAACTGAGAATTGAAATATATTGTATCATACAAATTTCTAATGTAAGTACTTTGTGAAAATTACTAATTTGATACCACAATTATGCTTGTAATGTAAAATTATTAAGAACAGCCATATTGCTTATAACTGCACATGGAACTTATATTGTTGCAATAAAGTGTGTTTAAATTCCATTACATAACCTTATTGTATTCTTTAATAGCATTCACAATTTAGTAGGAAGAAAAAATAAGCAGGCAGTCAAAAGAGAATGATTGTGGGTACTGTAAATTCTATTTTGATGTTTAAAAAGGATAACTAATGAGTTTCCTATAAGTACCTTTAAATTTTTTTATAGTCAATGTTATAAAATTTTGTTTATAGTAAGCATGGCTACTAGCAGAAGCAGGATTATGGTTGAGTCCCTTCAAAGAACATTGAATAAAATTATCCATAAAAACATGTTCTTTGAGATATGATTTCTGCTTCGTAAGTGAGACTTTAATATTTTTGTTTGTTTTATATGATATTTTTAGACTCTTTAAATTTCAGTCTTTTAGAACTATGCTTTTCAGTTTTAGAAACAAATATGAAAACTTGTACCTGTATCTTTGTGATGGAGTGAAATATGAAGAAGGAAAAGATTTTTAAAAATTACATAAATAGGTAATCCAGAGTAAGTGAGTCTATGTGTTTCCCACAGAAAACTTAACAGTAAGTAAGTTAAGGATGTAGATGGTGCTGATTTAATACAGGAGAAAATAAGTATAAATTATAGACCAAATGGCTAAAGCTTTATCTAAACACATAGACATCGGGTGATTTTGTTTATTTGAGTATAACAAAGAAATAAACCACAGCTTTGAAAAGATGGGCTGAGTAAAAAGATCAAATGACTTTGCTGAAATATCATAATTTTCTTCTTTGAAGATGATCATCTGACTTTGATTTTCTCATCATTTAAAACTGTGCATTCTTTTAAAACGATGGAATTCCAGTATTCAAGGATAGAAATGTGACACAAAGAATGGGATTAGCTGTGTCACTTAATTTTTAGTTGTATGCTTTATATAGAGAAAAACATGTAAAGGAAAATTTAATTATAAATTATGTTAAATATTATTTATAATAATTAAAACCAAGGTTACTGCAGCAAAGAGAAAATTTACAGACTATTTCATAATAAAAATAATAAATATTCATATGACTCCAGTTACATCTATAATACAAATCTCTAATATTTGATATTCTTTCTAGAAACTCAGAATTTTAATTAATTTTTACCTAGTCTCTTGAATTACATAATACCTTCACATATTTTTCTCTCTTCTGATGGTATCTTGTAATGAAATTTCAAAACAACTAAGATTTCATCTTTTTATGGCTGAGTAGTATTCCACTGTTCATACATATATGACATTTTCTTAATCCATTCATCTGTTGATGGGCACTTAGGCTATTTCCAAGTCTTGGCTATTATAAATAATACTGCAATGAATGTAGGGGTGCATATTTTGAATTAGTGTTTCTATATTCTTTGGATAAATACCCAGAAGTGGAATAGCTGAATCATATGTTACTTCCATTTTTAATTTTTTGAGGAATCTCCATATGTGGAAGATAAAAAAAGAAAAAATGAAGAAACGAATAACAAACAAACACATAGACACAAAGAACAGATCGCTGGTTAACAGAGGAGAAGGGGGTGGGCTGAGGGCAAAACGGATAAAGGGCGACATTTGTACAGTGATGAATGGAAACTAGACTTTTGGTGGTGAACATGTAGTCTATACAGAAATTGAAATACAATAATGTACGCCTGAAATTTATATCATGTATAAGCCAATATTGCCTCAATTAAAAACAACAACAAGAATGTTCCTCCATGCATGTGTGTTGACAAGTGTCTAAATCTAGTATCTGACAAATGGCTTATTTATTGGCAGTGTGGATAGAGTAGGAAAGTGAATCACAAGGAACTTTCAGTTGTTCATGGCAGTTCAATTTGATTCAATATGGTCAAACTCTCTTCCAGCATGATTTCTTCCCAACTATCTTTATTTTCAGCAATTGTGTGAAGAACCATAATCCATTTTCCCAGGAGCTGGTAGCCATGTCTTCATCACACGTTTAGCTTTTTGTGTAGATGCCCTAAAATTGTGTAGCTGCCCCAGGTTTCTATTGTCAATGCAATTCTAAAATTCTGGAGGAGTGAAAATTACCAACCTGTCATTTTGCAAGGCACTTCTTAGTACTTGTAAAAAAAATGTGAGAACATGGGGCTGGCCCGGTGGCACAGTGGTTAAGTTCACACGCTCTGCTCTGGCAGCCCCGGGTTTGCAGTTTCAGATCCCAGGCGTAGACCTACACACAGCTTATGAAGTCATGCTGTGGCAGGCGTCCCACATGTAAGATAGAAGAAGATGGGCACAGATATTAGCTCAGGGACAATCTACCCCAGCAAAAAGAGGAGGATAGGCAACAGCCATTAGCTCAGGGCTAATCTTCCTCACCAAAAAAGAAAAAAAAGTGAGAACAATTGTTGAATGGATTTTCTCCTTCACCAACACAGTACTTTTCTATAGCTGATCCTCTAGTTTAGAAATGTGACTCTATAATATTCTGCAGAATGCAAACAGTCTCACATTTTATCTCAGTCTACCTTTTCAGATGAGTGTCATCAGTTCCCTGTCACTCACAATATAATTCAACCACACTGTATTACTGGTCATATCTAGAATGTGACATATTCTTTCCCCTTGCCAGGTTACAGAATTGCAGTTAATTCTGCAACTCTGCTTGGAATACTTCTCTCTCTTTAACAAGCTCTTACTCGTACTTTAAGCCCGAGCCTAGGGGTTAGTTTTCCTACCAACTATTTTGTCTTCTGTGATCTCAAAGCATTGGCTATATCTTTTCTTTATGTCATTTAAAACATTGCATTAAAATCATTCATTTGTATGTAGACTTCCTCAACTAAACTGAAAATACGGTCTAAGATGAAAGATCCTGTTTTTTCACCTCTGTGCCTCCAGTGCCCAGAATATTGCCTGATAAGTCGTAGGAGTTGGACATATTTTGGTTATCATAAAAGTTTGTTGATTTATGACTAAATTGGGCATTCAGCAAATATTTAGTGCTATGGACTGAATTGTGTCCATTAAAATTCCTATGTTGAAGCCCTAACCCCAGTGTGATGGTATTTCGAGATGGGGCCTTTGGGAGGTAATTAGGTCTGGATGAAATCATGAGGGTGGGGTCCTCATTATGGGATGGGATCAGTACTCTTGTAAGAACAGACACCAGAGAGCTTGCTCTTCTCTCTCTTTCTCCATTATATGAGGACACAGTGAGATGGTGGCAGTCTACAAGCCAAGAAGTGAGCCCTCACCAGAGCCTGAACATTCTGGCACCCTAATCTTGAGTATCTAGTCTCCAGAACTGTGAGAAAATAAATGTCTGTTGTGTAGACCACCCAGTCAACGGTATTTTGTTAAGGCAGCCTGATCATACCAATACATTTATTATCCTCATATTTTCCTCTAAAAAACCAGTCTCCTCATATTCCAATAACCAAAGTTGGTTGTCAGGAAATATACCAAATTCTGGGTAGCAGTAAATTATAAAATTCTACCGTTGTTTTTTGATTGCATAATTAAAATTTTTAACATCTACCTTTAACTTCTCTAATTTATTTTTTCCCCACTTTCATAGATTTTCCTGCCATAAACCTTTACTTGGGTATAAAACGTAATAGAGAAACTAGTTATCCCCAAATTTTGCCAATATGGATTCAAACATTAATGTTTTTGGCATCAATATTGTATTTTGAGTAGGGGTCAGTTTTTCACAATTTAAGAAAAAGTTATTCCAAGTTTCTCTCTTGTTACTCATAAGGAAATTAGTGGGTTTACTGGGTGGTCCAGTGTTACTTGCAATTGGAAACAAAATTCTTTTTATCTTCTGTGGACTATGAACTTATGCTTGAAAGATGAGGGTTGACTTACCTTTACCGTATTTACTTTGTAGCACTGAAAATGTTATTAGTGGTCATAAAATGACCTAATTCTATCTGTGAAGATTATGTAATTAAATGACCCCCTGAGCCAGAAATTCTTCAGGTTGACTATATGCTGTGTGAGAAAATATTTCTTTTTAGTTGATCTATCTTTATTGCCCTTTAAATCCAGTGGGGTCCCTTTGCTCTCATATTCCACACCGGTGAATAGGAGGGAATGATCAACTGCCGTTTGACTCTGAAGGTCTGACTCAGCTCTTCTCATACAACTGGTCTCTTCCCAAAATACAGATTCATTCACTTTGTGTTTTAAAATACAGAATCTGTCTCCTCTCCTCCCTCAGGTATTTTTAATATTTTCTTTACTCTTCCAGTTACTTTTGGTATTTTTTTCATTCTCCCCTAGTGATATCACAGGTTTAAGTAAATATCTTCCCTAAAACATTGGGAAACAATCATCCAGGAAGAGGGGAATCCCTGGAGCTATGAAATAGACCCCACACAGGAAGTGGACATGATACCCTGTGAATCACCTCAGCTGTGCCTGGAATGAGTCAGGGTGAACAGGTGGAGTCAGTCAGGTCTTAGGATTTCCTGTTTGATTCCCACATGTGTGTTTCTCTAGATTCACTGCTGTGTGGCCAGCGGGTTCTGTGAAGTGGAGAATTCTCGCCTGGTGTATGCTAGGACAATTTTGGTTAAGATTTGTTCTTAAAAACAAACAAAGTCAAGAGCAGAGGGAAAGAATATTGATTAGATTAAATACTCTTTTTTCTTAAAAATAGTTGAACATTTATATTTTTTGACATATTGATAAGCTTCCATATTCATAGGAGGCTAGAGCAGGAAGGTAGACTCTATTTATTTGATACTCTGGCTGATTTTTTTAAATGTAATTATGCATTTGTTGGGTTATTTTGGATCCTAGGAAACAATCCATGGACCTATCTCATAGCCTATATAAAAATATTAGAAGTAATAGAAAAATGATCACATTGAAGAAAATTCTGATGAATAAAAGAAGCAACAGCCTTAGCCTATGCCTGAAAAATGTAACGCTCTACCAGAATACTGATTGTCTTATGTAATATGGCTTAGTAGTGTAAGGGAGGAAGACAAATCCTCTACCCTCTGGGTCTTTCTGGCTGGGCTATGAATTAAATAGACATGAGACAGAATAACAAGAGAAAATCAAACAAATCTTTATAACATGTACACATGGGAGAGACCCAGGAAAACTGAGTAACTCTCCAAAATGGCAGAGGCTCTCATCTTAAATACCATCTTCAGCTAAAGACAAAGGAGGATGTTAGGGGTGAGGGTGTCAGTTATAGATTACCAGAAGGGCACAGTAAACAAGAGCAAGATTATTATGCAGATTTAAGTCCACACCATCCCCACTGATAAGAGTTTCTAGAGATAAGGTCTTCACCCCTTCTTCCTATTACAGAGAGGGAGATACCTTTATAAAAGGAGATTTCCCTTATAAATGTAAATGCCTCTTATAAAGGATAACTTCTACTTTTACTTGGTTTTCAGAACTTTTCCTATGTCTGCAGTTTTCAAAAGTAAACAGCCCAAAATAATGCTCATGCCAGAGACACATTTTTTAGAATGGCCAATACTGATCCTCCCCAGTAGCTAAAATCCCATACTCTGGATCCACACTACCTGGATTAAAAGCTAGGTCCTACCTAATGTGTGATATTGGGCAAATCACTTAAACATTCTGTTTCTCAGTTTCCTAATTTTAAAATGTTTATTTTAATATAACATTATACGATGTGTGGATGAAAAATATGTTAATATTAATAATGTTCTTAATGTACTATGTGGCGCAGGCCAAAATCAATTTCTCATTGGTACCAAAAGATATTGCTTTTAAAGACACAAAATATAAACCTTTGAAATATTGTACAAGTTAGCTATGCTGCTTAACAAACATCCCAAAACTCCAGTAGCATACTACAACAACCATTTGTTCTTTCTTACATATCTATAGGTAGGCTGGGGATTCTGTCCATCTCTGCTGGGATCTGCTGGGCTCTGCTGGGTCCCCACATACATCTGTGGTCAGCTGTTTAGTAGTCATTAGGCTGCTTGATCTAGGAGGCCATTGACACAGATAGTTGAACTCTGCCTCATCTGATCTCTCATCCTCCACATCTCCTACGTGGCAGATTTCCAAAGAAATAAGTAGAAACATACAAGCAGTTTTTTAGGCCTTTGCTTATATGAAGACTGCTAGCAGCCTTTTGGTTAAAGCAAATCACATGTATATGTCCAGATTCAAGGGATGGGCAAAGAGACCCCAACTATTTTCAGAAGAATGGCAAAGGGTATGGATATTCCTATCAATCTTTGTTATTGTTAGTGCTGCCAGTTGATTCTGACCCTGGGTATAGCAGCAGAACACTGCCTGGTCTTTTTGCATCGTCCTCTCATCTTCCAGCACTATATCAGACAATGCTCTGCTGCTGTTCACAGGACTTTTTTTGAAAGCGGGTGGCCAGATCCTTCTTCCTAGTCTGTAAGCTCCTCTGAAACTTGTCCACCATGGGTGACCCTGCTGGTATGTGAAATACCCATGGCATAGCTTTCAGCATCACAGTAACACACAGCCACCACAATGTGTTAACCAACAGATGGGTGGTGTGGTCCCTATCTGGGAAACGAACCTGGGCTCTGGCAGTGAGAGTGCCGAATCTTAACCACTAGACCACCAGGGACAGCTGCGATCAATCTGCCACAGCTGTATACACAATATCTAGGGTTGTGTTAAGGAGTACAAATCATCGCATTGATTCAATACAGTCCTTCAGTATCCCGCAAATTTAATTGTACTTCCTAGCCATGAACGTTCATTCATCAGCTGTCTTAGGTTTTTTACTTTGATTAGCAAGCAAGAAAAGTAGAAAACAAGGAAAGAATGTGTAAGGAATTCGCAAGAGTTGTAAAAAAAAAATAGTGTTTTTCTTTTTGTTCAGAAGTAAAAGGGTGAAATTACTTGGGAGAAAACAGTTCCTCTCACATCACCAGTTCCTTTTACACGCCACCACAATAATATATATACCAGAAGCACTAGACCCAATAAAAACATAACAGTCACTTAATCATTTACCAATACTGGCTCTTTGCATTATCCCATCTCATTAAATTTTTCAATATTGCTTTTAATAATACCTTTGTGATTTAAAAAAGACTGACTTCTGGTGTCTCAGATGGTCACAGGGCCACAATACTGTATTTGGTTTACCAATTACATTAATAAGTGGATAAATGGAAGTATAGATGGATGGTTTTGTGGGGTTCTGGAATTGTTATTTAAGTCATTTAAATCTAGGTTTACTCTGCTATAATATTTCTGATTTAAAATTCCAGGAGGCCAGGGTTTTGCTGGATATTATTAGGATGGCTTACACTTAGTTTTGATCTTTTTCCAGAATCTTTTCTCACATCTTCTTGCTTTACTTTTTTTTTTTTTCAGGTTTTTTATTTCTTCAGCTATTCTGATTCTACTCTCTAATTATACCTTTCCCAATTGTGCTCAAGCTAACATTACAGCATCCTCTCTCTGTGGATTGTGGCAGATTTCCCCACATTGACTGTGAAGCATCACCTACTTGCACAAAAACAAGGAGGAATCCCTTGGATTCCTTTTGAGCTGCACCTACAAACATATTGAGCAGGGTCATTTAGCAGCAGGTTTCAGCCTTTAACTCTCTCATTCAGAAGCAATAACACCACATTTGGAAGATAAAGGGTTTAATTTCCAAAGACTTGCATGACTCCCAGTCTTCTCGGTTTAGGATTTGCATGAAACCCTCCCTGTGACTTTGAATACAACTTTCAGCAAAACTGAAGTGTGCAAGAATAAAACATTTAGAGGCAAAAATAAGCAAAAAAATATATATATGCGTGTGTATGTACATACGTATTCACATATATGGCTTTAAGATAAGAAAGGCAATGTTAAAGTAAAATTGAAGTTTATCAAAATCCTCATTTTGAATTAACCCCAAACTTTTTGGTTGAAATTACAAGCATGTTTGTTACCTGATGTCAGGGAAGACTCATCTGGAAAAAGTCAGGGTTCAGTAACTAAACTGGATTTTTGCCCCCTTTTGTTCCCAGTGTTTAACCTTAGGAAAGCAAAAGTAGTTTCAAAACTAGTGTTCCAAATAAAATCTTCTCTGTCCTCATAAGAGTGTGTATTTTTACTAGACTATTGTTTTTACTGTAATGTACTCAAATTGTGTACTCTATAACATAGTATTTTGCCCATTGAAAAATAAGAGAAAATATTCTTATTCTAGGCTCTGCTAGAATGTGCTTTGAGATTATATTCAAACTTGGCACACACGTAGCACTAACAGTTTCCTTTTTTCATCTAAATTCTCCCGGGAGGAACGTAAATGGCAATGGCTACAGCAGCAGTTGGAGCTAATGTACTGATGGCTGCGGGAACCGTTACAACAGTGAGCCCCTCAGCTAGAACATTCCATTCAAAGAACATTTCTGGAGAAAAATCAGCATTTCAAGGAAGACAATTATTAGACAGCAACTGGATTACATCCATTGCAAAGCAAAGAAGAAAATATACTGGTTAAATAATGGTGTGTTTTTCCTTCAGAAAACTTGATGCTACTATATTAATATGTGAGTTCATGTGTGTTTATATTTACAAAGAGCACATGCAAACATATGTCGAGTGAATTTATATACATTCATATATATATTCATATATACATATCTATCTCCCTGTGACTCTCTTTCCTCATCTGAAAAAAAAGGAAAATTTAAAGTGTTTATCCCATAGAGTTGTTACGTAGATTAAATGAGTTAATACCTAAATGTGAGAGACTCTCAAATTGAACAATGTCCAACAGTTTCTGGCATATAATAAGTGCTCAGTAAATATATGCTATTATAATTTTTATTGTTATCATTATATATATGAATTATAAAATAAAATTAATCTTTGATTCATAATTCCATAAATAATTCAATCTTGTAATCTTTAAGTACAAATTTCACTTAAAAATTTAAAACAGACTTTTGCAAAAGCAAAACAAAGCAGAAATAGTTCCACATCTGGAAAAACAGGTAAGTAAAGGGAAGTTTTTTTTTTCCCTTGTAGGCATAATAATAGTACCTATCTCATTGGGCTATGAGTATGTGTTTTTTTTTTTTTAATCAATCATTGTATTTTAGAGATACAGAAAAAAATATCTTTGGACTCACTTCAAGTATATTTTCATATCTGATAGAGTGTAGGCAGTATCATTCTCATAAGTCTGTTAAGAAATTAATTTTAAAATAGCTATTTCATGATTATTGCAGTTACCCTGTTTTTTTGTTTTTTTTGCTGAGGAAGATTCGCTCTGAGCTAACATCTGTGCCACTCTTCCTCTATTTTGTATGTGGGTCGCTGTCACAGCATGGCCACTGCCGAGTGGTGTGGATCCATACCCAGGATCCAAACCTGGGCTGCTGAAGCGGAGTGCACTGAACTTAACCACTAGGACACAGGGCTGGCCCCACAGTTACCCCATTTTAAAAGTAGTATTTCAAATGTAATTCAATAAAGGATACCAAAAGTTCTGCCAGATGTCAGTTGAATACAAGTAATACCAATAGTAAAAGAGAAGAGAGCTCAGCAATTATTGGAAATGAGGAGATGAAAGCTAACAGGACCACCACTCCACAAGAAATCAACCAGGAAAGGATCTTGATTTGTCCTTCCATAGACTCATAATACAAAGGGAGCTGATTAGAAACCAGGTTAGAAGAATTCTTTGATACACATTTAAAAGACCAACGTTCCTTCAGAGTAAACATCTTCCAGCAATTTGTATGAAAGGTAATACCACAAAAATGCTAACTCTCAAATTGTACAGTAACAAGGACCATTTTTTCTTATCTACCTGAAAAACTTTCCTTTGAGGTTTATGCCTTACTTAAAGGCATGCATTTGTTATTTTGTATTGCAAAATATCTTCACTTTACCTAGAAGTTCTCCCAGATGTTGACAGAAGTTTTGGTTTTTATAACATGCACAGATCTAAGATTATTATACTCAGAATAATAAATAGGTTTTTGTTAAAGCTGCAGCCATAGTTTGTGTATATTCTTCCCTGTACTTGTAGCTCCTGTCAGTTTGTTTTAGTTATTCTGTCCCTCTCCCGCACCGTAATACACTGTGAGAAACTTTCTCTATGAGAGAACAGCCTCATCTCTTACTTATGAGTAGAAAATTTTAAAATAATATGGTTTTATTTCCTACTATATTTACTTAGAAGTGTTCCAGTTACTATGGCTGGGTAATAAATTACCTCAAAATACAGTGTTCTAAGACAATTACTTATATTCATCGTCAGGAATTTGGGTAGGCAGAATGGGAATGGCTTATGCTTGTCTCTCTCTGCTCCATGATGTCTGTTTCCTCAGCAGGAAAATTAAAAGGCTGAGTGCTGGGCTGGAGGAATTATCTGAAGTCTCACTCATTCACATGACTGATTGGGGTTCAATGCTGACTGACGGTAGGGGGACTCATTTCCTCTCCATATGGGAGGTCTTTTAGGGCATGTTAATTTGGGCTTCTGCACAACATATTGATGGGATTTCAAGGGTGAGTGTTGGGAGAGAGGGAGCAACGTAGAGGCCTGATGGCCGTTTAGGACCTAATCTTAGAAGTTACACAGGATCCTGTGCTGTATTCTATCCTTTAGGGCAATCACAAAGGCCCGCCCAATTTCAAGAGGAAGGGAAAGAGGTAACATTTTCTGATAAGGAAGTGGCAAGGTTCTAGAAGAATATGTGGGATTGGTAATAGTGCTGTGGCCATTTTTCAAAAATACAATCTGCCACTGAGAATTTAAGATTCTTAGGGAAAACGTAAAAGTGAATAATTCTTCATATGTAATATCAGATTCTTACCGTTCATGAAGCTAAGGCCCAAGCAAGCCCAGCTTTCCTGATACATACATAATTCAACAAACATTAATTAAGTACTTAGCAAGAAGAAGATATTGTACTACATAATTTAGGAGATACCAAGAACTCAGTGCTTAATAAGGGAAAAAGCATGTGTGTGAATTGGTATAACACCAGGTGTTGAATTTAGGTGAGGATGGGAAAGAGGAAGATTAACTATGTCTGGGAATCTGGTGGAGGTTTTCTCCTGACATGAATTTTGATGCTTAGGCAAGATTGTTTTGGCAGAGAGAAAAAAGACAATTACTGCTAAAGCAAAGAGCTTAAGGAAAGGTAGCAAAGTGAGAAAGAAATATAATTTCAGGTAACACTCTCTGGTCTATTTTATGAGTGGAGAGGAAATATTGAAAAGACTGCTAAAAGGTTTGGACTAGATCATGGAGCTCTCAATTGTCTAGGGACAAGGGAGCAACTAAAATTAGTTTTGAGAAGGAAAATGACATAATCAAAATTATGCTTTAGGAAGGATCCTCTTATAGAACTACATATGTAGATAGGGGAGAGACAGGAAATGAAAGGGAGGCAGTTGGTAAATATTGTTAAACATACAGCAAGCAGCAATGGGAGCCTGGATTAGAATAGATCCAGAGGCCACTTAAAGAGGGTTTAGGTAAAGAGGTTTTTCCAGGGTAGAAATGATTGGACAAGATGCATAACTGAATTATGGGAAATGATTGTATTTGATTATAATGAAAGGACAATTTCCTATTTTAAAACCAGGGACACCTGGAGGCTGGTAAGGGCAACAACAGTTAAGAGGAAGCATGAAGAGATTCGGAGAAATGAGGTCATTTTGAGGTAAGTGGATTTTACAATGTTTCAAGTATCAATGCATATTTCCAGAAGATGAGTGGAAATCTGGAGCTTAGGAAAGTCTGAACCAGAGGAAAAACAGTATTAAGCAAACACGGTCATGAATAAAGTTACTTGGTGGAAGAGAGGGGAATCAGAAAAAAAAGAGTCTAGAGTTATAAGTATCTTACTAGACTCAACTGTATGACATGAAGGAAGATGAAGAGAAGGTAGTAAATAGGCAGCAAGAGGAGATCCAGAAACCACACAGATGATAAGGGAGAAAGAGCACCTTTTCAACATTGGGGGAGTCAACAATGTCAGCCTGGTCAAGTTTATTCTATACAAGGATGGTGAAGTGCTGTTCAAATTGTGTGAGGTCACATGCTCCATTTTCCTTCCCCTAGAGCAGGGGTCCTTACCCAAGAATGAGAATGATTTGCCCCTCCACCCCAGGACATTTGGTAATATCTGGAGATGTATTTGATTGCTACTGGCACCTAGTGGGTAGAGGTAAGGGAGGCCGCTCAGCATCTGCAGAGCCCAGGGTACATCCACAACAAAAAATGATCTGCATCAAGATGTTAATAGTGCCAATGTTGAGAAATCTTGCTCTAGATCCTGTTGAGCACAGTTGACCATAAAAGTGAGATTTCTATCTCTTTCAAATTCTCCATCCCTTTTCAAATCAGGAAGGGAAAGTCCTCAGAATGGCAAAATTTTTATGGTACCTCATAATTTTAAAAGTGGGCCCAAGACTCATTTTTTCTTTCTAGACTAAGTTGTAGCAACAGATCCTATATGTTTCCAACCCTAAATGTCAGGTCTATTTAAGAATCACGAACTGGGTTATATTTACCTTGTCTAGTCTAATACGGATTTTTCAAAGCACAGCTGGAAAGCTGGTCTGCTGTAGGTTTGCATGTTACAGTTTAGCATTCATTTTAAATGCATTAAAAAGTTACTTAAATTAAATATGTCTTAAAACCTATTTGCTAAGGTCTGTGAGTGAAATATACAAAACTTAGCAAATGTGATTTTTTTTCAATTTTACTTTCTAAGGCAGTTATATTTTTAGAGTAGTAAAAAAAATGTTTGTGGGAAAAAAATCCATTGCGCGAGAGAACCTGACATTCTGATAACAGCGATTTCCCCCCCAAATGTGTATCTTAAAAATAATTTCTGACATTTCTTCTCTTAAAGGTGACCAATTTTTAAAGGACATCATATCACTTGTTTCATCTTCACATGAAGCAAACTTCTTAAATCTACTACCTCCATTGTCAAATATCTTTCCGAGGATGTTGATTTATTTATGTAAAAAGCAAGATAATACAAAGTGGCACTGGGGAATTATTTCCCTTCTGCCCTGGGCCTTTGAATCATAGGCTACATCATGCTGCTCAGCTGTTGACTCTGGACAGAGTCCAGAACAGCGCAGTACTGTGGAAGATGCCAGAAAGATACACTGCCCTATAGCAAAGGAAGTAAGAGTTATCTTCCTTGCAAACTCAAGAGGATCACAGAGTGATTTGTACTGTAGTTGATATGCAGAACATTCATCTTTAATTTTCAGTGTCGGTCAGGGGCACTTTCAGTTCACAAGATGGCATATTGCTCCCCTAGGAAGGGAAAGGAAGATTCTTAGAGAACACTTGTGCCCATATTTACTGACTGAATCTTAGTATGTTTAAGCACACAATACTGATTTCTTCAATTAGCATTGCTTAGTCATCCTCGCTGAGAGGGTCAAGGATTATAGCAAAGGAAAACAAAAAACCAATGGCTTCTAGCAGGGTATGTCGCATGCCTGTAATAAACCACCCTTCTGATTGTCCTTTTAGTAGCATCCTGCTCATTGAGACTACACAGGTAATAAAATCGGTGTGCTCTTCGTTTTCTGGGGTGAAAGCAGCAGTGCACTGCCATTTCCAGAACTTATTCACAATTTCGACAGCCAGTATAGTTGTTGTTTGCTTTATTAGCTTCCCAGGGCTAGGGAAGTTGCCAGGTATTGCAGCTGTGCAGAAGTATGGAGTCTTATTTTACAGGAGAGCCTTTCCATGGAATTTCATGGAAATTTCACAATGGAGAAATATTTGGCACTTTGGGAAAAAAAGAATTTGTTTTCAATTTTCTTGGCAGAGCTCCCCCGTGATAATAAAGCGCCCAGAAAACAGTGTCTACATGGGGTTCAAGTCATTCTAATGCTCAATCCTTTGAAAAGTCATCACAGCCCTTTTATAAAGATGTATGCTTCTCCTCAGTTTAGGTGATCTGACCAGGAATAGCGAATACACTGTTGAGCTCACTCTATGCTAAGTCAAATGAAGAGTAAAAAATCCAATTACTGAATTCCCAAGTAAATCCAAGGAGCCCATCAACCATGGTTCAGCCATACTGGATTCATTTCTGAAGGAAGAATTCTAGCATTTGTTTTGGACCTGAAAAGTAAGTAATTTAATATAAAGTCAAACAAGAAATAAGGAGAGATTTTTGGAGGTATTTATCAAGAATTAGTTGTATAAATACTCATTTCAGAATAGCATAATGTTCTGGGAAGCTGCTATTATTGCTAGTGATTGTCAAGCCCTAGGAAGATTGAAAATGAAGACAGTTTTGTGATTTAAGAAAAGTAACAATTTAGAAGAGATCTCTCCTGAACTTTTGGAATCTGGCTTACCTTTTGGGAATCCCAACCCCATTTGACCTTTATTAGCTATGACGTTAGACAAAAAATATGGTTCTATATCTAAAATATCTCCACATTTTCCCTAAGATTTCAAGCTCTCAGAATACAAGGGAATACGTTTACACAGGCATTTGGTATGTAACATGTACTCAAGAAATTGCAGTAATTATTAATTTTTCTTTCTAGAACATTGAGAACAATAATATGAATGAGCCAATGCTGAATAAAGCTTTTACTATTCATGTTCATTAACTAAATTAAATCCTACTGTGATTCCTATACATACATTCCTCCCCACTCCCCACTCCCAAGTAAATTTAAAAAAATGGATTTATTTTTTGGGGATAAAATTGGTTACTCATAAATTGTACATCCCCATCTGAAAACATACATAGGCATAGTCTTATTTTCCTCATCTTTAAGATACCTGTAAGTTGATGGATACTTGCTATGATATTATGATTTATAATAAGAAATTTATCTTTGGGCTTCAGCCCCATTTCTGGCACAGCGCTTCTAAAATCCTTGGAATTTCCTAAGTGATGAGAGCAACAAAGGCATTTTTTATTATGTTAATGAGTTGACTTTTGCACCTAGGGATGGGGAATTTGTTGCCAGGATAACAAACCATGTGATTAGAGAGTTGAGACTTTCAGTTCTACCCCACCTTACATGGAAGGGAGAGGGGCTGGAAGTTGAATCAGTCGCCAATGGCCAATGATTTAACCAACCATACCTATGTAATGAAGCCTCCATAAAACCCCAAAAGGATGTGGTTTGGAGAGCTTCCAAGTTGGGGAACCAGACTGCATCCATGTGCCACTGTACCAAGCCCCAAACTTCAGGAGGACAGAAGCTCTTTCGTTAGGGACCTTGCCCCCTGTATCTCTTCATCTGGCTGTGGATTTGTATCCTTTAATATCTTTTGTAATAAACCTGTAGTCTAGTGAGTAAATGGGTCTCCTGACTTCTGTGAGCTACTCTAGCAAATTAATCAAACCCAAGGAATGGGTTGTGGGAACGTCTGATCTACAGCCAGTGGATCAGAAGCACAGGTAACAACCCGTGCTTGCAAATGGCATCTGAAGTGGAGGGCAGTCTGGTGGAACTGAGCCCTTAACCTGTGGAATCTGATGCTATCTCCAGGTAGAGAGTGTCAGAATTAAGTAGAACTGTAGGACACACAGTTAGTGTCAGAGAATTGCTTGGTGGTGTGGGAAAACCACATACTCACACACACACACATGCACGCACATTGGAAATTGGTACCAAAATGTCATATTTGCAATACTTGCTATTATTTTAGGCAAATTCAGAAGATCATTTCCAATATAAGATTTTGCTGGACTTCTTGAAGTTGGAGTCTAAAAAACCCAAAGGTACCCAAAATAAAGTCAGAAAAGGAAAAGCTGGAGAAAGACTAGGCAGAATTTTGAAGCAAAACCAATGAGGGTAGACAGGACAATCTTTACCTCTTTCATGTGCCCTTAATCAAAAATCCTAACTGCCACTAATTTCCAGATTCTCATTAAAGAGATCTCAGTTGGAAGATATCTGGAAAAGATATAGTCGTGGCTGTCAGATTCCTGATGACCACCTGAAAGTCAGCAATTCTCCTCTGTCCTACTGTAAAACACAGCATTCTCTACCAGCTAAAGAAATAAGACTCAAAAGTCCATCGTAAAATGGTTGTTTAAAATTTAAAAATCATTTTCTCCTTTAATAATATTATTATTCATTACTGGGGTCTACTATCTTATGTGTGTTATGCACGACATTGGGGATATAAGGATACATTAGATAGATTCTTACCCTCAAGGAATTCATGGTCTTCTCAGGGAGACGAAAACATCAACAGATGGAGAAAATTGTATTTGCCAGAATCCCTGGGGTGAAGGGGAAGACAGGCCAGCCTGACAGGGCTGCTTCCTATGAGAGAGGTCAGAGCGGTGGGATAAACAGCCATTTTACTCTGGTACCTATCTGTTCACGACTGGGTTGGACACTTAGTGTCGAGGTAGACCGTGGAAGGAGCTGAGGCAGAGTACCTCAGTATGATGTTGGAGAAGGTAAAAGAGAGTCACACAATCTATTCCTCTTTGACACCCCTTATGTCTCAGGAAAGTCACTAAACTTATAAAAACTAAATATACTTGGATCTCTGCTGGAAAGCATGGATTCATGGGGCTAAACTTTGAACTTGGGTGTGACACAGGACAGAATGATGCAGCCTGGGGATGCCTGTGGAATACAGCAGAGCCTTTGATAGGGAACAGGGCTCCACCAGCATGCAATGTTCTCAGAACAGATAGAAGAAACTAGAATGTTACTGGAGTTCAATAAAGAACCAGGTAAGTGGAAAGGGGAAAGATGTCAAGGCAGGCTTCAGGGAGGAGGCAATGCCTGAGATGTATCTTAAAGATAAGTGGGAGTTTTTAAGGGTAGGTCAAGTATTCTAAGCAGCGAAGGAGGAAGGGGGAAAGAAGTAGCCAATGATGATTGGGTAGGTACAATTTGTTTTCAGCAGGAAGGGTTGTGGAGATAGGAGCCAGATCATAAGAGGCCTTATGTACATTGTTAGGGAGCTTGAATTTTATCTCTCAGGCTGTAGGAGACACTGAAAGCTTTTAAAGAAGGGATTGAATTGTTTTTATAGTGGGGATGGGCTTGCAGTTCAGCCCACCAAACTCGTGTAGGCCATAGAATGCCTGAAGCTGAGGACTGCTGATGGCGCATCAATCAAGGGAAGCAAACAGACATCATGATTTCAACAAATCTCATCATCCCCCAAAGGCCTTAATAAGTTCCTGTCATCAGAGCCATTCCAGCAGCTGTGTTGTGTAAACAATGTGTCTATGGCAAGATGTTTCAGAGTTCAACAGCAATCCTTCCTGCTCTGCAGTAGGTTGGGGTTATTTAAATGTACCCTTCTCTCCCCCAGCACAGTTTTGGTAGTGAAAATAGGAGTAGTTTCAGTATCATAAGACATGGCTACAGTCAGTCAAGGGCTGATGGATTTGGGTCGTTCCAAGTAAGGGTCTTAGAAGTGATTTGGAAGAAGCAGGCTTTTCTGCCAGTGACTCCCCTGTACATTCCAAAAAATGTTGTGTGTGAGAGTCAAAAGAATTGGACTATGCTATCTCCTATCTACTAGGATTGCCTGAAGCATCTTCATTGGATTTTTTCTAGGGTTACATGTGTGCCTGTGTGTGTACATGTATATTTATATTTATATTTTCCCTAGTAATATTGGAGAAACTGACAAGAAGTCCAAGGCACATTCTTTTTCTTTTTCTCCATTTTCTATTTTTATCATTTCATTAATAACTGGGTTCCTTAACATTATAGTATGATAGTCCAAAAACTAAATAACGTGTGTGTGTATGTGTGTGTGTGTGTGTGTCTGTGTGTATTTTCATTTTCTGGTGGACAGCAGCATAGGGCCCATGGAAAGAAATGGGGCTTGAGTGGAGGGAATTGTTGACAAATATGACTGGCTGTAAACTGGGTAATATGGAGATGTCGGGATGAGGGGGGAGTAGTGGATAGATTTGGTGTGCCTCCTGTTCAAATTCCCTTTTCAAGTCCCTTATCATGACACTTTTTCCAAATATTCAAGAATTGCATCTGTTTTATTCTCGTATTCCCAGTTCTAGTATGGGGCTTATCACATAGCTGCAAATAAATAGACTTACCTTGCGCTATAGTCTAAGTGTTTGTGTCTCCCCCAAATTCATATGTTGAAATCCTAACCCCAAAAGATGATGGTATTAGGAGGTGGGGCCTTTGAGAAGTGCTTAGGTCATGAGGGTGGAGCTTTCACTAATGGGACGAGTATTCTTGTAAAAGAGACCCCAAAGATCTCTCATCCCTTCCTCCCTGTGAAAGCACAGGGAAAAGGTGCCAACTATGAATCAGAAAGAAGGTTTCACCAGAACACAACCATGCTGGTGCCTTGATCTTGGACTTCCCAGCCTCCAGAATACTGAGAACTAAATTTCTGTTGTTTATAAGCTACCCAGTCTATGGTATATTGTGATAGCAGCCCAAATGGACTATGACACCTTGCTTTGAAATGAAAAGCCAATGGGAGGGCCAGATGGAGGGAATTCACGGGGAATAGTTGGTTTAAAACCAATGAGAGGGCAGATGAGCTGATGATTCTCCATTGCTCCCCTGGATTCCTTCCCTGCCTTCCTTTGCCCTGTTCTGTGATCTGGGAGATTAGCTTCCATGGTCTGCATGGCCAGGTTTGTTGTTGTTATTATTGTTGTTCTGGGCTTCCAGTTGGGTTCAGCCAATTGGGGATGAATGCAGTGGTACAGGCAGGATATGAGGGATTGGAAGAGAAATGTTGGTTATTTACTTTCCCACTGGATGTCTGGGGCAGCTGCTCTTCCATGGTTCCATCTCTCCTTGGACTCCAATAACACTGCCCCCTCCCTTTTCTCCTTCAGTCCTAGTAGTAGCAATGTTTTTCAAATGTATCACAGTGCCTCAAACGTTTTTAGCCGGTTCCCTTAATCCTGGTCTTTCTATTAATCTGTTCTCAGTTAAACCATTTTGAATGTACCATATGTTTCTTGCTGGGAACCCAAATGATAGAATAGAGAGTTTTAAACTATGAGGGAAAAGGGAAGGGATATGTGACAGAGCTTCAGAAAATGACTGCAAACTCAGGTAGAAAACACTTCGATATGGCTCCAGTAAGAAATCAACATAAATGACTATGATGAGCTACTCTCCTAGTGGAGCTGACCAGCACATATCCTCAAGTCTGCCCATTTATATAAAATGAGAAGGAATATTTTCCCAGATGTCTGACATTATGCTCCTATTTGTAATTCCGTGAAGCCAAGGAAGAACAAAGAGAGCACACTGTGGGCTAAGGGGTGGGAGTTGGGGGTGGGGAAGCTGGAGTTAGTGCTTTCCAGCCACTCTCTGCACTGTAGCTACCTCCAACACTAATTTGGAAAGCTTGGTATGAAGCACAGGACCCGAGGAAACACAATCAATGCAAACAAATCCCAGATGAAAGTGAGTGCTTCCTGATGATTAGCAAACTTAAAAAGAAAGAAAAACTTTAATAGCTCAAAATTGGCTTAATGCAAAATATTAACAGACCACAAAATACATACTCTGATAGAATTAAGGCACTCTTTTTAAGCTTTCTGTACTTGGCTGCCAGTCAGCACCCAGTCCTCCCTGAGATATTTGGTAAGAGCATTAACATGGGAAGCAAATTCAAGACTTGCTGTTCCCTTACCACTGAGGCACAGGGCCTAAGCTCACAACTTGGAAATCAGGAAGATTTTCCATTCACTTTGGATAGAAACAAAGCAGATTAGTTTGGTGAATGATGTATACCCCTAATTCAATATTCATTTTTCACATACTTAGACTCTAGAAAACACTGCTGGTTTTATTTAGAATTAGTCATACACGGATTACCATTATTAATATCTGTAAAAAAACAAACCGAAGAACTATCTAACCCTGTACATTTAAAACACATAGCTGTAACCTTGTCGTTGCTCACATACACAAAGTGGGGTCATATCTTATGTCAATTTGGGTTGTGGTTGTTTGAAATAGTGTGATATAAAATACTAATGGATTCTTGGTTTTGATGCAAAAATTGAAACAATGCAATTTTTATTTTATGTTTATTCCTATGGGAAAAATAATTTTGAATTATATGAGTTTTAAATTATGTGAAGTCTTCATGAAAGCATTCCTTGCATAAAATATGACTGCACCTGTCTTCCTTTGCAAAACTAACTTATGTTATCTTTTGTTAGAAATAATGATAGGCAAGTTGTATAAATTCATAAAGTATTCATGAACAGATCCCAAAGTACAAGGCAGCACAGAAACGCAGAAGCTCCTCGCATTCAAAGTTACAGGTTACTAGGGTTCAAATTCACTTAGTAAGCTTACGTAGGCCGTATTGAATGGCTGGAATAAATTAGTTTGATAATTTTGAGTAAATGCCTTCAAAAACTGAAGATTTTGTTCTGATTTGTACAGATTTGTTCTAGATGAATAGGGTTTGTTTGCTCAGTGGTTTGGAGTATACAGCTACTGCAACAAGAGTGTTAAAATTGTGCGCAATTGGATGAGACTAATTGTCAGCCTTCTCAAGGTCAACAGTTTGTCCTCAGATCACAACCTGCACCGTGGCTCCACCAGATGTCTTCAAACTATGTACCACTGGGTGAAGGTCATTGTTTGAAGGTTTGGGTAGCAAGCCAATCACCAATTTTGAGCAAGTTCTTAACTTACAAAACAGTTTACTCCAGAATCATATTTGTCAATTTTTGTCTTTAGAAATTAATTCTCATTTTCCCAAAGAAACGTTGCTACATATTTTGAGAAACCTTCACAGTGGTCCAGAGAGGCCTGTTGAGCCCATAACTGGCCCAGTGTTAATTGCAGTGTAACTTACATTCCTAAGGTCTCACTCTGTGCTCCAGTTTACCTCTCCACCTAGGTAGCACATGTAATAGGATGTTAAATTGGGAGTTTCTGCTGAGGAACCAAGACTCCATAAGATGCTGTACTACAAAGGAGATGTTACACCATAGGCAGAGTTTCAAAGTAGAAAACCTTTAGCTGACTCAGGAACTCTCTCACATTTACTGAGGGATGAAAAGGGTCAAGAGAGTAGATGTTGGGGAGAGCATATGTGCGTAGAGCATTTCGTTAGGGAACAGCTAATGTGATGTGAGCTCCATTCCATTCCTTCCAACATTGGTTGGGTGGTTCCTGCCTCTC
Organism: Tapirus indicus; assembly: GCA_031878705.1. Lineage (NCBI taxonomy): Eukaryota > Metazoa > Chordata > Mammalia > Perissodactyla > Tapiridae > Tapirus > Tapirus indicus. The sequence goes on from CM062926.1 coordinate 61,782,958, forward strand.
TCTGCATGCCCAGTGAGAGGAGCTTCAGGAACACCATAGAGAAAGTAAGGACTATGATCCTTCAGTTAGGACCCAGGAGATTATTTCCTGATTTATGCCTAGGAAAGTAACACATCTTGTGGAGTAGAGGAGTGTCAGTGAAGGAATGTACACCCAACCAAAAAACAGATGAAGTACATGAATCTCCAGGAAACAGACGGGAATCTCCAATGGGAATGTTGGCATACTGTCCAGTGGGGCAAGATACCAGGGAAAATAGACCCAGACAAAAAGATGTTATGATTTATATTGCTGGCATGCAGAGACTTGGCAGAGATGAAGAGCAGCCAGCTTAAGGGGAGGCATTGCCCAAATCAAGGAAGGGGAATTTAGAGGCACCCAGACAGGAGCCTCTGAAGAATCAAGAAAGTGCACACGAGTGAATCCATTCTAAACATCTTCAGTCCCCTAGAGTCCAAGTCATTTTTAGATGGCTGTTGTTATTAAGAATGTCTGTCTACGCCTGACCTCTCTTCTCTCCAACTGTAAATTTTGCACTGGGGCTCCAAGCTCCTATGACCCCTAAGTTGCAAAGGCACATGGTCCTCTTTTTTGTCTTCATTACTGAGTCAAAGATACACTGCTCTGACCCCATGTCTCCCAGATCCCCTGTTCATCTTCTGCCTGCAGCTGTGACTTCACAGGGCCTAGGCATCAGTTCATCAGACATAAACCTATATAATTCACATATAAAGATCTTCCTCAACTTATGATGAGGTTATGTCTCAACAAGCTCATTGAAATTTGAAAATATCATGAGTCGAAAATGCATTTAATACACCTAACCTACCAAACATCATGGCTTAGCCTAGCCTACCTCAAACGTGCTCAGAGCCCTTACATTAGCCTACAGTTGGGCAAAATCATCTCACACAAAGCCTATTTTATAATAACGTGTTGACTATCTCATGTAGTTTATTGACCACTGTACTGAAAGTGGAAACACAGAGTGGTTGTCTGGGCACAGAATGGTTGTGAGTGCATCGGTTGTTCACCCTCGTGATCGCACGGCTGACTGGGAGCTGCGGCCGCTGCCACTGCTCAGCATCACGAGAGGATCCTACTGCATGTTGCTAGACTGGGGAAAGATCAAAATTCAAAATTCAAACTATGGTTTCTACTCAATGCGTATTGCTTTTGCATCATAGTGAAGTCGTAAAATCCTAAGTCGATACGTCGTAAGTAGGGGACCGTCTGTGTAAGAACTACATAAGTTGGAAAAATAATAGACCTGCCATCAGGAAGGCCTAAAGAAGGGTGTGCAGGGGAACAGGATTGAACATTCTAATTGACCAGAAGCGTTGAATTTGAACCTGACCATTAGATTTTCAGCAGCCCATAATAAAATAGAGCACCTGTTATGGGTCAGACATTCTGCTGGCATATTATCACTAATTTAAACTCTATCTCTACCATATAGGTTTTATTATACCCATTTTCAGATAAGAAAACTAAAATTAGAAAATATTAAGTATCTTACAAAAATCTCACAGTAGATAACAACGTGTATCCATGCTCAAGATATTTCAACCACCCCACTATGAATCTGAGAACTGAGGTGATAGGTGTGTGTTTATCTGTATGTACATAACTGTGTGTTACTGTATCTGTGATATGCTTCTGTCTATGGATCTGGTTATCCATCTATCTATATTTATACTAACATATTGTGGGTTTATGAGCTGAACAGAAACATCAAGGGTAAACAATGAAAATTGAAAGCACATGGAATCAAGGCAAACTAGAGATGAAAAAAAAGAAACACAGATTATCAGAAAATGGAATAGAGGTGTACTCTTAGTCTCAGGAAGCAGTATTTCTGACATGGAAGTCGAGTGTGATCTCTTTAAAACAAATGCCAGCTTCTGGTTTGGGCATACCCAAAGTTGCTTTTTTCTTACTTTTTAACTAAACTTTCAATTTTAGAATAGATTTAGACTTACAGAAAACTTTCAAAGATATCACAGCATTCTCATAAACCCTACACCCAGTTACCCCTATTACTAATATCTTTCATTAGCATGGTACATTTGTCACAATTAATGAACTGATATTATATGGATACACTATTATTGACTAAACTCCATGTTTTATTCAAATTCATTAGTTTTGTCTAATGCCCTTTTTCTGACCCAGGACCTCATCCAGGATACCGTGTTACGTTTAGAGTTCATGTTTCCTTAGGCTCATCTTGGCTTGGCTGTGACAGTTTCTAGACTTTTGTTTGGTTTTTATTGTTCTTAAGCTTTTTTCTTTTCCGTTCATTGGTAAATAATTTACATACATCAAGGTATAGGTTTAAGGTATACAGCATGATGGTTTGATTTATATATATTGTGAAATGATTACCAAAATAGGTTTAGTTAATATACATCATCTCATATAGATACAATAAAAAGAAAAGAAAACAAATTTCTCCTTGTGATAAGAACTTTTAGGATCTCCTCTCTTAACAACTTTCCTATATATCATACAGTGGTGTTAACTATAGTCATGTTGTACATTATATCCCTAGTACTTATTTATTTTAAAACTGAAAGTTTGTATCTTTGAGGAGTACAGGTTAGGTCTTTTGTAGAATGGCTCTGAATTCATATTTGTCCCATGTTTTTCTCATGAGTTTACTGGGGTTATGGGTTTGGGGGCCAAAGTTACTTTTTTTTTTTTTTTTGAAGAAGAGTGACCCTGTGCTAACATCTCTTGCCAATCTTCCTCTTTTGTCTTTTTTCTCCCCAAGTCTCAGTACATAGTTGTGTATCATAGTTGTAGAGTTGTAACTCTTCTGTTACAACTGGGACACCGCCTCAGCATGGCTTGATGAGCAGTGAGTAGGTCTGCACCCAGGATCTGAACCAACGAACCCTGGGCCCCTGAAGCAGAACGCATGAACCCAACCCCTATGCCACCGGGCCGGCCCCAAAGTTACTTTTTAAAGTAAATATATATTGGTGATGGAAGGAGGAGAGAAATTATATTAGTTTGAAGCTGGAAAGCCCAAATGCTTCTTCTTTCTCTACCGCCATTACTTGTAAAACCTTGGGAAAATTATTTTGTCCCTGAAAGGCTCAGGTCCCTAAATGGAACTGTAACAGTTATGATTTTTAATCTAGAATCTCAGGTATCAAAAAGCATAATGTCTCTTTTTTTTCTTTTATCAAGGTATAACTTAATTTCTATTTTAAGCCTCTAAAGAGCCCAAGAGTGGAAGGAGTCATTTGTCCATGAAGACGTATGCTGAGGAACACACTGTCCCGTTGCTTCTTATTGCCATCGGTCCACTGGGCCACTGGGGATAGCTTCCTCATTCGCCTCTACTTGGGTTCTTCAATCATTACTTCAGAACCACTTCTGGGGCATGGGCAGATATCTGCTATTTCTGCTGGTCATTCAGGATATTAATCTCTGCCAGCCTCTCTCCTAGATGTGGTAGCAACCATTCTGTCCTTGAGAGCTTGCTGCCTTCCTAAGGCTTTACCTGGAAGGAAATCTTCCAGGTAAAGGAAGGAAATCTTCCAGGTAAAGGATTCTAGGATTCTCCCAATCTCTCTGTAGTCTTGTCACTTCCCTGAGGGCTCTGCCCAGAAAATTGGGCACAGGACACTTTTCTCTGGTATGCACAACTATCATCAGTGTTCATCACTCCCCATTCCATTACACTTTCCTCCAAATCTAGGGGAATATATTTTTCCTCTCCTGGGGAAATTTTTTCCTCTATTTTCTTGCAGTTTTTACCTCAAAAACACCCTTTGATGGTGATATTGGCCTATAAATCATAAAGGATACTTTTTAGAACTGGATTTAGGTCTTTGAAGCCAGAAAGTTTCAAAATATTTCTATTATTATTATGATTTTCTACAATATAATATCACTTCTCTAAGGCAAAATTCTCAGACCAATTATCTCTATGTATAGATGGAAATAAAGATGAGAATAGGGACAAGTAAGAGAAAAAAGAAGCTAGGGAAAAAAATCTAAAAAAAATTTCACATATATGTTGTACATATGTGTCTACTTCACATACATGTTGTAAAGATAAAAAAATAATTTGTATAAATCACTTTGTAAGTTAAGTATTATTTTAAATTAAATTGTAAATTATGTATTGTGCAACTTGCAAAAATCAGTGGTTTCAATGACCCAAACCTTCAGAACTGCCATAGACTGGATAGAGGCATTATAATGTCAAAGTCCAATCTAGGTGAAAAAATAAAAGCAAAGCAAAATGTCATATTTAATTATCTGCTTAGTAAGTTAGTATCAAAAGGCAGGTCCAAGGTAATTTAATAGATTTCTACTTTTAAACAAGTACCTGTCATCAAATGAGACTCTTTCTTGCAAGTGAGTTGAAGGAGCATTTTGACTAGATGATACTGAGTTATACCAGCTGACAACTTCCGCTTATATAGATGGACCTGTGAAACAAGACTATGCACATTTAGAAAGCAAACACACTTGAAAAAAAAAAACTCTTTGAGCTGGGATGGTACAAATGGCTATCTAAACCATGAAACCATGTCAACAAGGAAAATGTCATGATACACAAAAATGAAGGAAGGAAAACTAGAAGCCATGAGAAATAATGGTATGGTTTGAAGGCTAGGAGAGTGCAGACATTGTAAAACATATTCAGGCCTAGGGTCACTATGAAACACGGGGCTGACAGTCCTGTCAGTCACCCATGTCTGTTCCCTCCATTTAGTCAATGTGTCTAGTGTTTAACCCCAAGCAAGCAAGGACCTTGGTCTGGGCTAGACTTTCCCAATCAAAAACTGGTTATAGGAGTAGGGAAGGGGCTATGGGACAGGAAGAAAATGAGAACTCTGGATACGTCACAGTGATGTCATGCTAAGGGACCAAGATAGTCTGAGAAGTGTCAACTTTCATATGAGCGAGCAGAGATCTGAAGCAAGGAGAGCTTCATGGAATAGGTGATAAAGCAAGGGTTTTAGGGTCTTAGGTTAGGGTCCCTAGAAACAAATTCTGAAATCAGTGGACAAGGTTTATTAGAGAGTGCACTTGGGAGCAAGAGCTGTAAAGAGTGAGGGAAATGGAGTTATGCAGTGGGAGACATTGAATAACTGTTATTAAAAAAGATCTTGGCTGACTCCACAGGGAGCCCTGCAGCTGAGATGGCTGTTCACTTTTTGTCCCAAATAAAGGCAAAGATAGAGGCCTTAGTACCCTTCACTGAGTAGTCATTGGATGGGGCTGGTCCCAGGGAGGGTGTATAACTTTGGGCAAAGCAGTTCCCTCTCTGGAGAGGGTGAAGTTGTGAGTCTCTAGCAGCGCAAACACGCCGGCCATCTGGGGAAATGAATGCTGTGTTCCTGAAAGAGGAATCTGGGTGGTCCACCACAGAGTTCATTTACTATGTATCCAATTACTTCTTATAGAAAGTTCTCCTCTGAGGACAACTCCTTGATTCTGTTTGATGTTGTTTCTGGAAAAATCGACAAGAGGAAGGTTGTTTGGAAGAACTACAGAACTCAATATCTCTATCATTATTTCAGGTGTTCTCAGACTGCAATCTATAATTTTCATTTCTCCCCTTTACTACGTATTCTAGGTTATCCTAACCCTTGGCTAATATCTCTGCTGGTCTAAGTAGCTTACACGCTGAGGTGACCCTGAACATCATCTCTGAAAGTTCTGAGTCTATCTCACTATGCCTTCTCGGACCCTGGTTGCTGCACTTTTCCATGGACTGTCAAATTGGCATGACGAGCTGAAAATGACTGTGCAGCAGTCATAGATTAAATTTAAATGTTCATTGGGACACTTGCTGTGTTTTCTGGAGAAAGCATTTCCCTCTGGGAATTACGTCCTCTGGACTTGAACTGTCCAATGTTGTAGCCAGGAGCAAATCTGTGGTTATACTAATTTACATTTAAATTAATTAAAATTAAATAAAATACAAAATTGAGTTCCTCAGTCACACTAGCCGCATTTGAAATGCTCAATAGCCACCTGTGTGTTGGACAGCATGAATATTGAAGATATCCATCACTGCAGAAATTTCTATAGGACACCACTGCTCTAGATTCTCAGAACCTAAATTTGCAAGGATAAAAAGCAAAGATTCCTTAATGGGGACTGTGAGGATGATGGTAAGTTGGGCCACCTCCTACTTCTATCTCTTGTTTCCTGAACCCATGTATTTTACATATCGGGGACAATTTAGGGTATATAACATCTAGAAGTGTCCCATCCTCAGAGGGCAACATCTTCAAGTTGGCCCTTCTACTGTATCATTAAAAGACTGATTTATTACTTTATTAGGCTAGCAGATGCTGGGTGGTGTGGAATATACTAGGGCCATAGTCATATATCCACTGCTGTACTTCCTTCATGTAAAGTGGACTCCTTAGTCCAAAGCAATTTTATGCACCATCCTGTGTCAGTGAGATCAAACACCATCTAAGCCCTGGGCTAGTAGTGTTGGCTGAGGTGGGAAAGGAAAATCCCTACCCCAAGTACGTGCAATCCTTGTCAAGATTAATTATTGGCCCTTCTGCAGCAGAAAGAGTTCAATATAACCCATTTACAGCCAAATAGTAGGTCGGTCCCTGCAGGGGATGGTGTTGTAAAGGGGGCTCAGAGTTTGTCTCTGTTGCTGAAATTTGGACATTGTGCAGAGATCAGGCTTGCTGAGTTGGAGCCCAAGTTTTGAGCTGATGCCTGGCCTCTCTTCCTACCACCATGGCTACTCTGTGTGTGAGCCCATTATGCTAGCCAGAGAGAGATGCTGGCTGAGTCATTCTGCTTGTGTGGTTAATTTTTAGTGCTCCTCCTTTGAATGCCTTCTGGTGAGCATAAATATGTAACACAAAGATTTTTACATTTGCATTCACTCCCATCGGTCCATCCTCATGCTGCTTCTTCAGATCTTGTCTCCAATCTTCCAATATTTTTCTTTCCAGGCTCCTGACCAACTAGTTAAAACATTCATCACTGCCAATGATTCTTTATGTATTCTTATCTCAAGTCGTTTCTTCCACATATAGTAGAAGATTAGGTAGATCACCAAAACTCTGTTGACTGGAAAGATTACCCCTCACCACTTTGTTTCAGAGCGTCTCCTGTGTGGAGATGTAATGCCATAGCAATCCATTTTCAGCTTGTATTAACATATCAAGCCAACACATCTTGGGATTATTTTGTCCTCTGTCAGTCAGTCAAAAGGGCTGCCCACTGTATGGTCATAGGTGTGAGCTGAGTGAAAAGCACTGGAGCAACAGTGGAGCTTGATTTGAGGGTCTGGGCCACCTGCTCATGCAGCTTACTTTTGCCTTCTGGCCCTTGTTATGCCTGATCCTTGCTATAACACTTACATCTTATCAGGTTTGGGTATGAGAATCCAGCTTATGGTGTGTAGATCTGAGCACATGGTCATGTGATATCTCACATGCTGCCAAGACTTGCTATAGGCTGGGATCTGTTTTTCAAATGGTGCATAGTTCTCCCTTATAGATGGCATGTTTCTTCTCAAGAACCCTGAGTCGTCAAATTGTAATTTTATATCGGGACTTGCTATAAACTCTACATAGTGATTTTCTTATTACAGTTACCTCCAGGGTCTGCCAAATTATACGGCCCAAGCAATGGGCTTACACTTTAGTGTCAACTTGTTGAAGAACTCTTTTCTGTTCTTGACCCAATTAAAATGTGACTGCCCTCCTTGTCACCAGGTAAAAGGGTAAAAAGAATACTTCTAGGGGCTGGCCCGGTGGCGTAGTGGTTGAGTTCATGTGCTCAGCTTTGGAGGTCTGGGGTTCTCAGGTTCAAATCCTGGGCGGGGACCTACACACTGCTTATCAAGCCATGCTGTGGTGGCATCCCACATACAAAATAGAGGAAGATGGGCACAGATTTTAGCTCAGGGCCAATCATCTTCAGCAAAAAGAGGAAGATTGGCAATAGATGTTAGCTCAAGGCCAATCTTTCTCACCAAAAAAAAAAAAAAAAAAGAATACTTCCGGCTCTGCATTGTGCTGTTGCCAGGTTCCAAAAAAGCCTATCAAACATCAAACTTCCTTCTTAGTGGTGGAAGATACAAGATACAGTCATTTGCCCTTTTCTTTGGAGGATATGTCCAGGCATACTCCAGTCAACTGAACTCCTGAAGCTTTAGTTTCTGTAAGGCTTATCTCCCACCCTCTAGCGTACCTGTGCCATATCAAGGCCTCCAGTGTATTTGCCGCTTCTTGTTATCCAGTCTGATTAACCTGATTTCATTGATACAATAGACTAGGTGTAGTGTTAGCTTAGCCCTGAAGCAAAGCTGAAAATGTATGCTGCTGTCTGTCCTACAAAAATGTGAATTGCTTTTGATCCTCCTTTCTCATAGTGATGGAAACAAATGCATATGCCAGATCAATGGTCACACATTTTGTACTCCAGTTGTGTCAATTGGCTCCAGCAAAGATATCCTATTCAGTACAACAGCTTCACCTGGGGCACTACTAGGTTATGTTTGCAGTAGTCAACTTATTTCTGCTGATTTTAATTTTTTTTGTTAAGGGATTGACTCTTGAGTTAAACAGTGATGTGATATGGACTACTACTCCTATATGCTTTAAGTCATTAAAGGTGGTATTAATCTCAAATTGCACCCAAGATGCAACTTTTTTGTTTTACTACATTTGCAGGAGGTGGGTAACAGTTTCAGAGGATTCCCTTGTGCCTTCTCCCTGCCGATAGCTCTTATCCCACAGGTTAAGCAGGTATATCAATTTCGATTGTACATTTGGAGACCAGAGAAATAAGCACTGAGGGCGTCTATGGACAAAGTAGGCCCATTGCAAGCTGGACCTGGGTTTGTTACCTGGCCCTTATATACCTCTGTTCCAACATGGAAGCCCTGTGATGCTTCAGGTCCTTGAGTATCAATGTCAACTTAGACTCTGTGTCCAATAATGCTTGAAATGTTTGGGTATTCCTCTTTCCCTAACACACAGTTATCTAAGCATAAGGTCATAAATCCCTTTGTGGGAAGACAGAAAGATCATTGTCATATAGATTGCCATGGTACAGCAGGGACTTTCCTCATTTGGGATTGAACCTCTCCTTTAGCCAGCTAGTTAGCTGGTGACTTTCTGGCCTTATATGATATATCCATTTAGTATTCTCACTTCTTTGAGTCTTTCAATTTCTTCCTCCACTGTTTGCCATGGCAGTCAGTATTTGTATTTCACTTTGTGTGGACCATTGCTTTATTCAACCTTCCAAGAGATATCCTGGCAACATATTAGTATCATCTCTCTGAGCCCCTGCCAGGATGTTAAATGCTATATCATGGAAGAATGCTCTCATATGAATAAACTCTCTCTCATCCAACTTCATATACCATTCCCCTTAATCCATCATCCTTAATATCCAGTCCCATATATACACTCTAGGCTGTTGTCAGTACATGCTGGCTAAAACCTGCAGCTACCAGCATTTCCCTGGATGGTATATTATTATTGGTCTGTTGGTGAGGAGGAGAGGTGGTGGTAGATGCTGAAGGTTTGTGTTGGAATACAAAGCAGAGTTCTCTGCACTTTTTTTCACCAGGAGAGGAAAGTTAGGTTTTAATAGGGATAGTGAGCCACTTCTGCAGGTCCAGAATGTTCAGGAGGATCTGCCATTTCAAAATTCTGGAGTGCACCAACCCAGATGTAATTACTCCAAGTCATAGAGTCCTGCTTTTTCCAAATCATTTCTCTAATCTTGGTGTAGCAGATGTGCTGGGATTGAGAATTGTATCTTCTCTAGAGATCCATTTTAGTAAGTGCTGGGCCTGTTGCTTGGCTTCTTCTACCTTCTGGCTGCCAAGAATGACTATATCTTTATATGCTAGCAAGGCACTTCTATGACATTCACACTTTGTTTTACATTGTCAATAATCATCTTCAGTCTATTATTGTCCTTATCTTATGGATAACCAAAATCTTTCCAGCTTCAAAGCCCTTACAATTAATACTTTCTCTGTTTCTCTCAAACACCTGAAGTATTGCACTGGCCATTGCCTTCCTTTCCACTGTGATTTAATCCCTGTTTACTACCAAAGGAAATTTTAACAATTTATGTTATAATATGCCAGGAGCTACCAATACTCCACTTATCACTAGTGATGGGGTTCTCAATGCTAATAAACCACAGGATGATCCAGTTCTCAAATCCCATTTTAGAGTATCATCATCTAAGGTCAATTTTTCTGGAAATATACTCTGAGATTGGGATTTATAAGTAGAAATTTTATTGGGGATGCTCTCAGGAACACATATAAGGAAGTGAGCCTGCCAATATTGGGCAAAGGGAGAATTTAAACTGTGTTAAGTTATAACAGAGGCATTAGCCAACACCAATCCCATGTGGAGTCCTAGAACTGGAAAAAGCATTCAAGAATTGTCCCAAGTTGGTGCAAAAGGTCTAGGCTTTTGTATTTGATATTTTAGCAAATATCTCATTTGTTATCCATTCCAAGCAGGCTGCTCCCAGCAAAGGCAATTCCTGCAGAGAGACGCAGCTATGAACACTCAGTAGTCAACACTCTTGGAAGTTGGTGGAATAAATCCCTCCATTTGAAAGGTGCATATAGGTGGCACACCACACCATCCACTACAGAGGAATCACTTGAAGCATTAAATTCTGAGGGGAGGCTTTATAGATGGCTATGGTTAGGAGATTATGGCTATGGTTAGGAGATTGGTGAATGACAGATGAACCAGTGGAAGGTTCCAATCTCAGGGCAATGAAGGAGGCAGTAAGGGGCACCAGGACAATGAAGTAAAGATTTAAAAAAGAATGAATCCCTGAGAAAAATGGTACGATATTGAAAATAGAAGGTGAACTGACTGGAGGAAGGCAGAATGATGATAAACTCTACAACATATCCAGAGCAAGTTTGACCTTGAAATTTCCATTTCACTAGAGTGAAACATAAAGCCACTAGTGATTTTTTTATTTCAATGGTGAAAATTCTTTTCCCAATTCCACAGTTCCATTTCTGTAGAATGTTTTGATTTTTTACGTCTGATACCTTAAGAAATCAGGACCTCTGGCAAGCATAAATATTGGACATTTCATTGATTTTTTTTTTTCTTAGAATGAAAAGAAACCATGGAAAAATAATATAACATTTAAAAATATTTATGTTTACTTTGCATTTGTATTTAATTTACCTTTGTTTCTCAACCCCAGTACTACTGGCATTTTGGGCCAATGATTCTCTGTTGTGGGAGCTGTTCTGTGCATTGTGGGGTGTTAGCAGCATTCCTGGCCTCTACACACTAGATGCCAGTGACTCTTCTTTTCCCCCAAGTTGTGACAACCAAAACATGTCCCCTGACATTGCCAAATGTCCCTGGTTGAGAACCACTGATTTAAGATCATGTTCAGGTGTGGTTTTAGTTTAAAATGTTTCTACATGAAAGAAATCATTTCTAAAGCAGGCCAATCTTGCATGCATGACATTTGGGAATGTAATTTGTTTAATTGTAAAGCAAATACTGGAGGAATAAGGAGTTAAGAGAGAACTCATTAAAAAGAGAGAAGCCAGATGATTTTTTTTAATGGGGGAAATTAATCACAGTATTTAGTTTTTGTTATTTTAGGTAACATGATATCATATTTTCTCTTGTTTTTTGTTTTGTCCATGAAAGAAAAAAAATGAAACATTTTCATTCAAAGAAAGAATCAGCTGAGGGGAAAACCCAGTCTTGAGAAGAGTCAAAACTTGAATCTTTTAGGGGCCGCCCGGTGGCACAGCGGTTTAGTTCGCGCTTGACAGCCCGGGGTTAGCGAGTTCGGGTCCCAGGCGCCCGCCGACGCACTGCCTGTCAGCCATGCCGTGGCGGCGTCCCATATAAAGTGGAGGAAGATGGGCACGGATGTTAGCCCAGAGCCAGTCTTCCTCAGCAAAAAGGGGAGGATTGGCAACGGATGTCAGCTCAGGGCTGGTCTTCCCCACACAAAAAAAAAAAAAAAAAAAAACTTGACTCTTTTAAAAGACTTGGGATACCTTTGTGAGGGAAACTACATGACCGGGTTTTTATTGTTTTATAATATTTAGTAATATATGTTCTGAAATTACATACATATGGCAGGCACTGTATTAAGCAAATACAAGGATGAATAAGCTATGACTCTTACCCTCAAAAATCTTTCAGTTGAGAGCAGTAATTCTCTACTCGGCCATATGTAAGAATCACCAGGAGAGTTTTGCAAATTACTGGTGCTCAGATATGACCCCAGACCAATGAAATCAGAATCCTGGATTAGAAAGAAGTCTACACATCAGTATTCCTATTTATTTATTTATTTATTGGTGAGGAAATTTGTCCCTGAGCTAACCTCTGTTGCCTGAGGAAGATTCCGTTGAGCTAACGTCTGTGCCAATCTTCCTTTATTTTGTGTGTGGGACGCTGCCACAGCATGGTTTGATGAGCAGTGTGCAGGTCCGCACCCGGGATCCAAACCCAAGAACCCCAGGCCGCTGAACTGGAGTGCACAAACTTAACCACTATGCCCCCAGGCTGGCTCCACATCAGTAGTTTTAAAGCTTCTCAATTGGTTCCAATTTGCAGTTAAGGTTGAAAGAGAAATTTATGAATAAATAAGTAAAATACATCATGATAATTATTATATAATAGAAGTACATGTCCCATGATATTGAGGCACAGAGAAATAAACACCTAAATGTTAATTCATGGAAGTTGTGTAAATTTGAATATTATCCCTATTGTAAAAGAGGCAGAAGTTTAAATATATAATTTATATTAAAGTAAACAAAAATGCAGATGAATAAACTTTAAGACCATGTTAAAGCATAGCCTTTGTCAAATGAGGAAAAATGAACAAATGCAAGAAATAGCTCTTGATGCCAAACTGCCTTGAAGTCCATCGAGTCATTTATACTATCCAAAAAGATTTATATTTTTATATTTTTATTTTATATTGCAAATTCCAGATGAGTTGTTAAATAACAAAAGAGAAAATAAAAGTTAAATAGAGTTATATTTGATTTTAATTACCATATGCTGTAGGTCACTCAAATTATTGGTCTGGGAATACATATTAATTAAATTCTTATAAAACCATGCAAATGGCAGATATTCCAATGACTAGTAGTAATTAATTTAATGGTCAAAGTGGATAATCATACCTGCTCTCAATGTTTCTTGGCCAAATTAATTTAGCCTGTGCTCTATGATGTGGAAATCTGGCTTGCCAAATGAGAATTTATTCAGATAATCCAGCAGATCCAGTACTACCACTTGGGAAATATTTGGGTCATTTTGAATGGATTTTGCAATTTATTCCTGCACATATGTAAGAAATATTTTTCCTCTATTTTTGAATAAACTATAATTCAGGTTCTGGAATTTTTATGATACAGAGTAAAAACTGTTGGCATGACACACATTATCCACAAAGAGCAGGGATATTGTTAGTACACAACATAACATTCATCTCTAGACATTTACTACAGTTTCATCTTGGGCTACCACAATGTTTCTGTTGAAAGTATAGCTTGGAGAGTCTATATCTGAAAAAGGACTTGCTAACTAATCATTTGTTTTTTAATTTCTAAGCTTTATAAAAAATCAATTTAGAACCAGAAATCCATATACCTGGATGTCATTAGTCTAGTTCCCCAGAACAAAACATCCAAATCAAATGTTCACATGAAGTATATCCTTGTATTTTTGGCAAAAGCACTACTGAGGAAACTTTCCATCATATTGTCCAATAGTGCTCACACAAAGATCATTAATAAATTACTTTTAGAATTCAGTTTTGAGAAAAACAATGTTTCTATTGTCACAGGCTAGTGTATATTTTAATATCAAGGACAATATTGTAAATGTCAAATTACCCATCCCCTTTATTACAATGCCATAACCATCTATAACACTCTATGTTTGTGACATTTTAGGATTCCTTTTTAATCTTTTAAAAATGTTTTTATTTCCAGAAAGCTTTGAGCTAAATCAATGTTCAATTGCAGAATCCAGGGTGTTAGATTTACTTATTAGAAGATGTGTAGACATCTTTCTAATCCAGGATTCTGATTTCATTGGTCTGGGGTCATATCTGAGCACCAGTAATTTGCAAAACTCTCCTGGTGATTCTTACGTATGGCCGAGTAGAGAATTACTGCTCTTATTATCTGTCACATCTAAAATGATGACAGATGTCATAGACATAGATTATAAAATGATAGTAAAATAACTGCTATTCTATTTTATAAATATTATATATTTTATTGTAACATTTGTAAATTAACTTTCCAAATGATATTCACTTAATGACACTTGCTTTAAGAAGCTAATGAGATAATATGCATATATTTTTGAAACTTAAACAATATCTAGTTCAATTTCAATAATAATATGTTAAAAAGTATCTGGTAAACCTTTTTACCACCCATGAAAACCTTGGGTCTATCAATACCAAGATTGTAGCTTTCACATTTTTTTAAAATCAATTTTATGTCATGTTCTTTCCTGACACATTTTTGTTTCCATCATTAGTGTGTCTTACGAAATTATAGAAAGTGGCACCCTTGCAGGAATAGAATGGATGTCAACAGAGTATTTTAGTCGTTGCTTTATCTGCATTTTTAAAATAGCTGTTTCTCTTAGATAAACAATTTAAACTGACATAATATAAATATATGAACACATGTAATGATGTAAGTTTACATCATGTCACACTTTGCATGCCAAAATAACAAACAGTTATAATGCAAGCAGACTAATTTTCATGGATCTAAAGTTAATTCCATCACTGCTTCTTTCCAAAGAAATTCAGATTTGTAGAAATTGCATCTTGAAAAGTTTTACACTTGCATCATGATCAACATGTGAAAGAACCTACCAGTTAATGTATTTTCATATGTAATATAGAGTTAGATTAGAACTGTCTATTAATTTGTGCCCCTTATCAGAAGATAAGGAAATTTCTCGAGAACCACACTGTCTAATATGGTAGTCACTAGCCCCATATGGTTATTCAAATTAAATTAAAATTAAATGAAGTTGAAAAACTCAGTTCCTTAGTTGCACTAGCGACACAGCAAGGGTTAAATAGCCTCTTGTGGCTAGTGGCTGCCATATTGGACCACAAAGAACATTTCCATCGTTGCAGAAATCTCTGCACTGTACTTGAATAATCTAGAGCCTCATCTCACCAACTGCATTCTAACTGGACAGCACTACTCTACATAGTTAATGGAAAAAATTGTACCAATGGCAAATGTTTCCATCCCCATTTTGATATGGATTTGTTCTAATATCACAAAACACTTTTTGTTATCTAATCTAAATCTTTGTCATTAGGAGGGAATAAGACATACCTTGTAACCTAGATTTAAAAATTGTTCAAATACAATAGGATAAAATTAGGAAATATTCTGGAAAATACTTAAGGAAATTGATAAATTGTTCTCTAGGAAATTGTGATCTTGTTTCTCTTCTTAAAATTTATAATCATTGATAATTATGTATAACTTTTTGTTTCTATTAAAAGTTTTCATAGATTTTTTATTGCTTTCTTTATGCCTTTATACATAAATGTGTCCATAAAACTATACTTTCTAAATTAACCTACAATCTTTTATTTCTCTCTTTATACAATAATGTTTGATACACTAAGATACTTGGAGAAAGTAATATGTAATAAATATTTCTAGATAACACAAAGTTCAGGGAAAACAGTTTTATTTCAACCACTGTTGACAGATTTCTTAAAATGTATTAGTCTATTTTTCTGCCTTAATAAATCTAGTGGCCTGAAAATAATACATTATTTTTGATAACTGCAACTCTTGTGATGCTTCATTGTCATTGCTATGAAATGAGTGGTGTAGGTCCATGCCTGAGAACCAAATCTGGGCTGCTGAAGTGGAGCATGCTGAACTTAACCACTAGGCCATGGGGCTGGCCCTGGATGAATCATTTTTTACTGAAAAAGGCAATTTTAAAATTATTTGTTCATTTGAAGCTACAGCTATAACATACATAGACAGAAATTTTAAAATTTTGAATTATATATAAGTCATGAAGCTGTTTTTGTGTCTTGTACAATAACCACTAGTTATAGGAAATGTCACTGGAAACATTAAAATGCTATTGTGTGAGTTTATATTTAAAATATATATTTATATATTAATTACAATACATTTATATATTAAAGTTATAACAGCCATAAAAAACTGATTTATATGAAGAGTTAAATATCTCTAGAAAAACTGTTCCTCAAGAATTATCAGCTCTAGATATACTAAAATTTATATTTCAAAATAATTTACCAAAAATTATCCCAATATTTTCCCAGCCAATAAAATGCTCTGAACAGTTCGAGCAACAGTTGCATCAGCAGAAAAATCCCTCCCCAAATTAAAAATTATCAAAAATTATTTCCAAACCTGCATTTGCTATCAGTGACTAAAGTTACCTTCAGTTTATGTTGATTGAAAATGAGTTGTTAAATGTATGAATTTTGGTGGCCAAGTAGATGAATTTTCTGAAAAGTAAGCCAGAAAAATCTTATCATCAATCAAGATATCACATTAATAAAGTGTTATTATTCATTGTATTATATAAAATTATAACAAAATATTAGTTTTTTCTTATGGCTGAATAGTATTCCATTGTGTATATATATCACATCTTCTTTATCCATTGGTCCCTTAATAGGCACTTAGACTGCTTCCGAGTCTTGGTTATTGTGAATAATGCTGCAATGAACATAGGGGTGCATGTATCTTTTCACATGAGTGTTTTCACATTCTTTAGCTAAACACCCAGTAGTGGAATAGCTGGATCGTACGGTATTTTTAGTCTTAATTTTTTGAGGAATCTCCACACTGTTTTCCATAGTGGCTGCACCAGTTTGCACTTCCACCAGCAGTGTATGAGAGTTCCCTTCTCTCCACATCCTCTCACATGGATGGACATTGAGGGTATTATGCTAAGTGAAATAAGTCAGAAGGAGAAGGTCAACTACAATATGATCTCACTCATAAGTAGAAGATAAAAACAACAACAATCACATAGAGACAGAGATTGGATTGGTGGTTAGCAGAGGGGAAGGGGGGAGGGAGGAGGGCGAAAGGGATGATTAGGCACATGTGTGTGGTGATGGACTGTAATTAGTCTTTGGGTGGTGAATATGATGTAATCTATGCAGAAATAGAAGTATAATGATGTACACCTAAAATTTATACAACGTTATAAACCAATGTTACTACAATTAAAAAAAATTACTTTTTTGCAATTTGTAAGTTTGTTGTAACTCATGTATCACAACACTCCTATTGTTAATAAATATAAAACAAAATATTTTTAAAAGAAAAAGCTTTGATTGTAGTACCTTTAACTGTACTTTTTTCCTGCTTCTTAAGCAAGTGGCCTCATTTTTATTTGTCACCGGGCCCCACAAATTATAGCCAGCTCTGTTAAGAAATTGATTTGCTGTGGTATGCTATGTCAGAGGATAGAAAGGTTTTGAAAAAAGAGAAACAGAGAAAAAAATAGTCAAAGGAGAGAAAGTATGGAGTTATTTGGGAATGAGAATAAGAAATAGGTTAGATGAAGTGGGTGGGAGTATTCACAGTAGACAGTGCCCAGAGGTATTCGGAATGTTAGTTAGGATAGCTGGGACTAGTTGACAAGTTGCCAACAGGATTAGTCCCAACAGATTGCTAGTTGACTGGAGCCAGGAGAGGAGAGAAAGGGGATTGAGAATCAGACCTGTCTCACTTGTATTAGTTAAATGCCGGTTGGTTGCAATCTTCCTCTATGATGTTTATCAACTAGCTGCCATCCCCTGAGATCCTCAGGGGAATCATTAAATTCATTTTGTTCATTAGTAAGAGTTCACTCCTTCTGAAGTATTAACATAGAGTTGCTCTTGAGAGGTAGCTCTACAGCAAATTAGTAGAGTCTGCCCTCCACATTCACCGGTTCCGCATCTGCAGATTCAACCAACCAGGGATTAAAAGCCCTAGGATGGTTGTGTCTGTACTGAACATGTACAGACTTTTTCTTGTCATTATTTCCTAAACAATACAGTGTAACAGCTATTTATATAGGATTTACATTGCAATAGGCATTATAAGCAATCTAGAGATGATTTAAAGCATACGGGAGGATGTGCATAGGTTACATGCAAATATCACGCCATTTTATATAAGGGACTGAGCATCCTTGGATTTGGGTATCCTAGGGAGATTTTGGAACGAATTCCACTTGAATACTCAGAGACCACTCTACCTTCATTCCTTGTGACTGTTGCTTTGAGTCTAATTTTTTTTTTTAATGGCAATTTTTTTTTTTTTTGCTGGGAAAGATTTGCCCTGAGCTAATATCTGTTGCCAACCTTCCTCTTTGTTTTTTTCTTCCCCAAAGCCCCAATACATAGTTGTATATTCTAGTTGTAAGCCCTCCTAATTCTTCTATGTGAGCCACCGCCACAGCATGGCTACTAACAGAGGAGTGGTGTGGTTCCACGCCCAGGAACCAAACCCGGCTGCCAAAGCAGAATGCCCTGAACTTTAACCACTAGGCCATCAGGGCTGGCTCTGAGGCTAGTCTGTCCTTTGTTTGCAATTTAAAAAGGCATATCTATCCTTTCTCTGCACCTTTGACTCTCTGAAAGGCCAATGGCTCATTCTTTCATGGTGCTTCCAAGGGCCCTCAAAGGTGCTTGTAAGAACATCATATTCTAAATGTTAAGGTGCACCATCCCAAGTGGGTGAAAAACAAAATCTTAATTCTTCATATTGGTGAAAAGCTATCCAGCTTTTTTTTTGGTGATACTGACTGTATTAGTTTCCTAGATCTGCCACAACAAAATATCACAGACTGTGTGGGTTAAACAACAGGAATTTATTTCCTTACAGTTCTGGAGGCTAGAAGTCCAAGATCAAGATGTTGGAAGGTTGGTTTCTTCTGAGGCCTCTCTCCTTGGCTTGCAGATGGCCACCATTTGCTGCGTCTTCACATGGGTGTCCCTCTGTGCACATCTGCCCCTGTGTCCAGATTTCCTCTTCTTATGACACCTGTCAGCTTGGATTAGAGCTTTAATGGCCTATTTTAACCTAGTCACCTCTTTAAGGGCCCTATCTCCCAAAACAGTCACATTCTGGGATTCTGGGGCTGAGGGATTCAACATATGAATTTGAGGGAGGACTGATGAACAAGTAATGTTTTTTATATAGAGCAGGGGTGACAAACCACAGTGCTTATAGAAATTAGAAGGAAAACACTCATGAGTAAAGAGGGTTAGGTAGGAAAACAGCAACACACAAATCCTAGCTGAAGGGAGTATCTGTTACATAAGAAAAGCAATTTCTCTGTCAGAATATTGGACCTGTTGATTGTGTTTAAGAGAATCCCCAAATCTGGATGATTATGTTAGTGCAGCATGTGTATGTGTGGAATACACACACATACACCCACTCACACACACACACACACACACTTTGGGCCAAATAAAAGCTATGGCAGGCATGAAATAACCCAGAGGAAACCTGTGTGCAAGCTCTGGTATGGAGAGCGAGTGGAGAGTTCTACACAGACGTATTTCTGAAAAATAAAAAGAAATTCAGCAACTGATAATTAACAGCATTTTTCTTCATAAACGACCCAGGAAATTTAAATTATTTTCAGGTAGAGACCATGCCAATGCCATAATGTTTAATAAAATTTAGAGAAAATAGGTTGGAGAAGGAAGAGACACGCTGGAGACCAGTTAAATCAGGTAAAACAAACAAAAATTAGAGAAATATTTGGTAGCACTAATATGACCATCAAATTTAAATCTGCACTTCCTTCTCTCTGTAAAGATGTCCTTAGATGGTAACGGATGTCACAGGGTGGGGAGAGAGGCAGCAATCACATTCAATATGAGATAAGAGGACTCCATCTTTTCTGCATATAAAGCTTTAGACCTGCATTTGATTTCAAGTTTGGTGCACAGCAATCAGCTCCCATTCGTGATGAGTCTCTGTCTTTTCACTGAAGAGAGGGTTGAGACAGAGTTTTAAAGGTTATTCTACACCAGACAAAGGGAGTACATGAAAAATAAAAGGCTTTTCAAATGATCTAAAGTGCACTTGAATCTGCCACTTTGATATCATTAGCAAATTGTGATTGATTAAGTATCACAGTTAAATCTCTTACAAGCTTTTTGGAATAAAAGGGGGTATAGCAAGTGTGGATATTCCCAGCATGTGGCATTATTTTCTAAATGTAGA
Organism: Tapirus indicus; assembly: GCA_031878705.1. Classification (NCBI taxonomy): domain Eukaryota; kingdom Metazoa; phylum Chordata; class Mammalia; order Perissodactyla; family Tapiridae; genus Tapirus; species Tapirus indicus. The sequence goes on from CM062926.1 coordinate 61,803,245, forward strand.
AGTGATATTTTTTCAGGTTGCGTAATCCTGTCTTTTACTCCTGAAATTATAAAGTTAGAGAGAATCCTGAGAGGAGTTGTTTCTGAATCAGTGTTCAGGGAGATGATTGTCTCGCCAGGTCAGACTGGGGATTAGGAGCAACGGTGGTTTTGGAATGATGCTCAAGTTTCCCTGCATCAATAATGCAGAATATGAGCCAAACATGATTTATTTGATTGTTTTTGTAAATCACTCTTTTGATTAAAAAGCTTTACTTGTCACAAGGTTGGTCCATCTCAACAAAACAGTTTGAGAAAATTTGTTTCCAGGGGTGCAAGAAGATGCTGTTTTCTTTAATATTGATTTAAAAAAATATACTCACTAATGGTCACCAGGTTCTTTTAAATATAAAAATAATTATATATTTATGAAATCAAGGTGGCTCAATATACGAGGTACTCTTTAAGCCAGATCTTTGACAATTTGGTGGTGAGGGGAGTATTGGGAGAGACAAAACATAGAATAGCATATGACAGACTACCACAGAAATATGGGATTCACTGGTGCCTTTTTAAAGTATGTGAACGTGGAGGCAGTAAGTTATACTATTAAAAAATATGAAAGGAAGATTCCAAAACTGAAATCCAGCTGTAGCTCTGCCAATTACTACTTGTTTCACATGGGCATCTCATTCCATTTCTCAGAGACTAAATTTCCTTCTCTGCATCATTTTATTAATTAGAGGGCCCAGAATAAGATTTTTTACTATCCTACTTGCTGTGAACCAGTCAAAGCTAGATTTTGAACATTAGAACTGTTCAAAAATATTCTAGTTGTTTCTCCATGCAGGAATTTGGTAAGATCTCATTTCTCCATGCCTTTTCAAGTTAAGTGGGATGACATGATTTGCTCTAGCCAATATGAGTGGCAGTGACAATGGTCATTTCTAGGGAAAGCTTTCAGAACCAGTGTATGACTTCTTTCTGCCATTTTGATCATGGAAGATCATGTCAAGGTAGAGTATTTGTACTCTGGGTACCTGAGTAAATAAGATGAGTCTGGAGTCCCTGCTGATCCATAATAGACATGTAGCACAAAGCAATAAATAAACCTTCAATATATATGCCATTAAAATGTTGGGATTTTATGCTATTGCAATATAATATAGTCTCTCCTGATTGATATATGTTTTATCCCCAAAATAACTTGTTATATGAAATAATACACCCATGTGTATTGCTTATATTCACAGCATAACCAGAACTTTAAAAAGAATTGCAAAGTAAAATTCTAATAAAAAATTATTTACAACAAATAATATTCAGTCTTAATACGATGTTTTTTATCCTTATGCTGTTCAATTTCTGGGTTTATGAGTGTCTTTTACCTCCTTTCTGGTGACTACCGATTCGTTGTCTTTCACTGGGATTTCAATGTGATTGTAATTCACCTTCCTGATAGTTATGCAATACTCTCCATAACTCCCAGTCTCCACAGGCCACTGTTTATTCTTGGAAACCTTCCATTATTCCCTCCTTTCTGAAGTTCTACTTAGCTTATTTTCAAAAACATTCACAACTCTATGCAGGAAGATCTTGTTTGTCTTCGAGTGCCTGGGATGTTCGTTTCTCTTCCAACCATTCAGAGACATCCCCTCTCCCACCTTTCCTATGATTTTTCCCACACTCTCATTCCTCTCTACGAGTTCTGAGTTTTCCTTCACATTCCATCTCCATCCTGTTGAAAGCCCACTATACCTATTTGTAAAGAGTGGCAGAACTTCAAACAGACTCTCCACAGAAAATTTAATACCTATATGGTCATTTATTTATTCAAGACATTGTCATGAAATGCCTACTAAATATGTGGCCCTCTCCCAGATACTGAAAATACAATAAGTGGGATTTAAGCCTGCATCTTGAGGGAGTTGCTTTCTAGTCAGAGACTCCACCAGTAAGCAGACAACCTCAAGACAGTTTGAAGAGTTGCTATGAGAGAACATAAGAGAGTCTCCACACCCAGCGTTGCCTGGATAAGGGTTCCTGGTTGTGTTGTCTAATCTGAGAATTCAGTTTGTGAAGAGATGCAGGAAAGGATGGAAGGCCGTAGGAGGAGGTCCGGTGGGAGGAAACGTAACAAAGCTCCAAATTGAACTATCATTAGTTTTTCCAAGAATACAGTAATTTAGTGGGCCCAAGTAAAATCCTTGTTGAGGGACAAATGGTGGACTAGCGAGATTGTGAGAATCAGATTTGAAAGTACACAGCATGGGTCCAATATTGAAAAGTAATTACGCTACATCCAAGAATATGCATTTATCCTGAGGGCATTTCTCAGCCAGTGGAGGAAGTTTTATATAGCAGTAATCAGATCTATGTTTTTGCCAGTTGACTTTGGTGATAGTATGGAGATTTTCATAGATGCTAGAACATCAGTCAAGAGTTTATTGTATAAAAATAGATGAGAGATGAGGGCAATCTGAATTAGGTAGTGAGAAGATACAGGGAAAGACGTGGTTGGCTTGTGAAAGATTAAGAGTTAGGAAAAAGATTTGGTAGTTGCTGTGAAGGGAGGAAAAGGGTGAGGGAAGCAGTAAGGGGGATACTGAGGTTAGAAGGTGGCCAGACATTCACTGGGATATATATGTATAAGAGGAATCAGAAGGCAGGGGAAGCAAATTGTGTACAAAGAGCTCTGTTTTAGACAAAATGGGTTTAGCAGGACTATGAAATGGCCCCCTAGGTAAACACACCCCATTCTCAATTGTGTAAACTGGATTGAGATCACTCAAAAGACTGGTGCATTATATCTTCTCCATTTTACCTCCTAAATACTGTTTCCAGAATACTTGATATACTTCTTACTATTTTAAGTACTCCCAAGCACAACATGATAGTGTCTCAGTAACATGAAATACCTATCTTAAATTTCATTTGTTTTAAAAGTAGTGATAGTTTTAAACTTATAACACTTTCTAAGTCACCTTGAAATATTACCATCCACGTGATTTTGATCGAGGCAGGTGTTTTAATTTACCTTTTATGGGTGAGAAAATTGATACTAAATTGTTAGGTGACCTGCTGTATTTTATCATGAGTAAGCAGAGATGTCCTGACTCAAGTCTACATCCTCTGATTTCTAATCACCTATATCATCCTCAGTTTTGTTTTTTTATATGGGATTTGAATAAAATAATACTTTAAAAATATTTCTGGCTCTTTTCTCTACACATTATCTTAGTAGCCATTCACAAGTAGTTGTGCTATACCTTTCAAGTAATAGTAGGTAGTTTTTTTCTGTAAATATTTTAATTGGTTGTGTGCATACCATACGCTAAAGTGCATAAATCCTAAGTGTATAGTAGCACTCAGAAGTCTCCGTCACGCCCATTCTCAACAACTAAACACCCAAACTTAAGCCAATATTTTAACTTTTGTTATGGAGTTTGGTCTTGTTCCTTTCATTTTTTTTAAAAACTTTAAACAAATGTAATCATAGGGTGTGTACTTTTTAGTGCCTGGTGTCTTTTGCTTCATATTATGTCTATATGTTGCTGTCTGTGACTAATTATTTTTTAAGTTTTTCTTTTTTGGCTCTATGATATTTTGGTATATAAATACACTGCAGGTTTCTTGTTTATTCTTCTGTTGATGGGCATTTGGATTGTTTCTAAGAATATTCATAGCAGCTTTGATCATTATACATAACGTGCAATGAACAAAGCTGCTATGAATATTCTTCTGCATATATTTTGGTGCATGTATGTGCATGTGTGTATCTAGGGATGGAATTGCTAGGTTACAAAATTATGTGTACGTAATAGGTACTGCCAAACATTTTACAATGTGAGAGAACTAATTAATAGTTCTATAGTCTACACTACCAAGTGTAATGTATGAGAATTCCAGCTGCACCACACCTCTGCCATCATTTGATATTTTCAATCTTTTTTCATTTTGACCATTCTAGTGAATATCTAGTATATTTCATTTTGGTTTTAATTTTAATTTTCTTGATGAATAATGAAGTTGAGCAACTTTTCATAAGCTTATTAACCATTCGGACCATCTCTTGCATAAAGTAGCATTCAAGTCTTCTAACAATTTTTTGATTGGATCGTCTGTCTTTTTTATCTTAATTTGTAAGAGTCCTTTATATATTTTAGATAAGAGTCCATTGTTGTACATATGCATGCAAATTTCTCCTCCCACTCTGTGGCTTGTCTTTTCACTCTGTTAATATTGTCTTATGATGAACAGAAGTTTTAAATTTTAATATGGTCCAAATTATAAATTTTTCTTCCACAGTTAGTGCTTTTTTGTTCTGTTTAAGAAATCTTTGCTTGCCTCAAGTTTATAAAGGCCTCTCCTGTGTTATCTTGAGTGTGTTAACCTTTCAAATTTGGATTATGATCCATCTGGAACTGGTCTTTGAATATGCTGTGAGATATTGGTCAAAGTTCTTTTCTTTTTTTCTATTTAAATATACAATTGACCCAACGCTATTTATTGAAGATTTTTTTCTCACTAAATTGCAGGACTACCTTCATCATATAACAATTGCCTGTATATATGTGACCCTTCTATTTTGTTTCATTTGTATATTTTCTGACCTATTTGTTTCAATTTCTCTGCATTTATTATGTCTTCAGATGTGCTTCATATAAATTCTCTAATTTTATTCTTTTTTTCAATATTGTCTGGGCTATTCTTGGTCTATTGAATTTTTGAATCAGTTTAAAATAATCATTTTTGAAATTCTGCCAATAAGCAACAATTACATAATCAAAATTTTTTTTCTATTGCATTAGAGCTAAACCCTTTTAGTTTATTGTGACCATGCTTTTAAAGATTTAGGGAAATTACCAAAACTAACACAAATAGTACATTTCTGCTGTCTTGACACTTGTCAAAATATTCAGTTTCTGATTCCTTTTTCTCCTTATGTATATTATAAGTGGGCAGTTTTTTACTTTTGGTATAAAGTTGCTTGTGACACTGAAATATTGTTTTTAATTAGTGTTTTGCAGACTCAGCATCAGACATATTCTATGTTTCCAACCTCTTAGTCCTCATATTCCTTTATTCTACCATTCTTACATAACCTGTTGGAATATGCTTTTTGTCAACTTTCTGAGAAAAAATAGTCTTTTAAAGGTTAAAGTACGTTGTGTGGCACATCGCATCTTGATAAGATTAAGTAGACTCATCTCTCCCTCCTCCCACAAAGTACAACTGTAAACCCTGGAAATAATACAACATGCAAGCAAAGGAGGACTTTGAAAGGTGGAAAGAAGAAGGAACACCGGCTAGAAATTCCAGGACTGGAGGTACAACAAAGTGGCAGGGCATCTTGTAACCCACCACCCAAAAGAAGATGACCTAGTCACCTCATTTCCTGACCATCCACCTAACACAACAGAAGGTAGCCTGGGTAGGCTCATTCCTTCTCTCTATTGTCCTGCCAGGCAGCACCAGTAAGGTGGATTGATCAGGAGCCCTGCTAACAGTAAGACATCAGCAGAAGTGCTCTCCTTTTCCACTGGATCTGAATGCCTCTTCCCTAGCAAGAGACACATGTGGCTGGGTGGCACCAGCAAGCTACATCCTACCACAACAAGTGGCCTGTGCTGGGAAATCTCTTTGTCTCTGCAGGCTACAGAATCTCTTTCCCCACCAAGAGACACATGGCCGCCAAGACTTGGGAAACTCCTTCCTCCCCTTTAGGCTGTATGAATGGGGACAAGCCAGGGTCTCAGTAGCATCAGATAAATGGAGTTGACCAAAATATCATCACAAACACTCTGTAAATTAAATTTTCATTTGAACCACAGTTCACAAATGTAGAACAGGATCTGTGTGCTCAACCTGAAAAAATGGCTGCCTAGTAAAATAAAATATTTAAACAGGACTCATAGCATAATAGCCTAAACTAATAGCCAAAATGTCCAGGATACAATAAAAAATCACAGATCATACCAAGAACTAGGAAAATCACAACTGGGATAAGAAAAGACAATCCACTGATGCCAAAACCAATGTGAACTAAATGTTGGAATTATCTGAAAGTATTTTAAAGCAGCCAGCATAAAAAAATGTATCAACAGGGGCCAGCCTGGTGGCAGAGTAGTTAAGTTTGCCTGTTCTGCTTTGGCAGGCAGTCAGGGGTTCCCCAGTTCGGATCCTGGGCGTGGACCTACTCACTGCTTTGGGAAAACAAAAAGAAGAGGAAGATTGGCAACAGATGTTTGCTCGGGGCCAATCTTCCTCAAAAAAAAAATGTATGAAGCATAGATTAAAAAAAAATATGTATCCACAAATAATATCAAACTCTCTTAAAACAAAGGAAAAAGTAGAAAATCTCAGGAAAGAAATATAGTCATAAAAAAGAACCAAATAGAAATTAAATAACTTAAAAATACAGTGACCAAAATAAAAATGTTGCTTAATGTGCTTACTAGTACAATGTAAATATCAGAAAGTAGAATCAGTGAACTTCAGGATAAATCAATAGAATTTGCAATCTAATCAACAGTAAGAAGATAGACAAAAAAACCCCACAAGAGTCTCAGAGGCTATGGCATAATAAATAAGACCCAACATTTGCATCATTGGAGTCCCAGAAGGAGAGGAGAAAGAGAGTGGGGCTGACGGAGTATTCGAAGAAATAATGCTGAAAATGACCCAGACTTAGTGGGAGACATATACCTACAGATTCAGAGGCTAAGAAATTCCAAACAGGATAAATCTAAAGATATCTATAGCAAGACACATCATAATTAAACTTCAGAAAATTAAAGACAAAGAAAAAAATTGAAAGCAGCTTGAGAGAAATACCACATTACCTCTGAGAGAATGCCAATTCAAAATTACAGTAGATTTCTCACTTGAAAACATGAAGGCCAAGACGAAGTGGCACAACATTACTCAAATACTGAAAGAAAAGAAACGTCAACTACACATTCTCTATCCAGAGAAATCCTTTAGGAAGGAGAAATAAAGATATTCTCAGGCAAATCAAACTAAAATAATTTGTAACTAGCAGATCTACCCTTAAAGAATGTCTGAAAGAAGTTCCTCAAACAGAAAGGGAATAAATGGTGAAAGAATCTTGCAGCATCAGAGAGGACAAACAACAGAAAGAGTCAAAATTTGAGTACATGCAATAGACTGTTCTTCTCATGACTTTTATAAATCATATTTGATGATTAAATAAAAAGTACAGCACCTTCTGATACCTAAGACAATCATATTTAAAAGTGGGGAAGGTAAAGAGACATAAATCAAAGTAAGATTTCATCAATTCACTCAAAGAGGTAAAATATTGATACCAGTAGACTGTGACAGTGACACATGTATATTGTAATATCTACAGCACCCACTAAGAAAACTAAACATAGAGATACACTCAATAAATAAATCAAGATGGAATCCTAAAAAATTATTCAAGTATCCCACAGGGAGGCAAGAAAAATGAAACACAGAAACAAGGAGACAAACAGAAAACATATAATAAAATGTCCAACTTAAGCTCTAACATATCAGTAATTACCTTAAATGTAAATAATCTAAGTACACTAATTAAAAGACGGAGATCAGCAGAGTCAATAAGAAAATATGACTCAATTATACACTGTTTGAAAGAAACGCATTTCAAATTTAACAACACATGTAGTTTGAAAAGAAGAAGATGGAAAAAGATATACCCATGCAAACGTTAATTTAGGAAAAGCAGTAGCGGTGTATTGCTATCACATAAAGTGGACCTCAGAGCAAAAAAGTTTCTAGAGACAAAATGAAAAAATAATCAATCTACCAGGAAGACATAATGATTTAAATGTACATGTAAGAGAGTCTCAATATACATGAACCAAAATCTGGACCTGAAAGGAGAAATAGAGAAATTCTCAATATACATAGTTGGGGACTTACTCAGCAACTGATAGGACTGCTACGCAGAAAATCAGCAAAGATATAGCAGATCTGAACAATACGATTAACGCACAGGATCTAATTGATTCTCTCTCTCTCTATGTCACTCTACCCAACAACAGTAGAATATACATTTTTTTCAAGCGTCCATATCCTAGGCTATAAAACAAGCCTCAACACATTTAAAAGAATGAATTCATACACATTGTGTGCTCTGAATATAATGGAATCATACAAGAATTCAATAAAAGAAAGACAAGAGGAAAATCTCTAGACTCTTGGCATAATAGTCAAAACCAACCAGGGAGGAAAAAAACCCCCAAAAAACCCAGATGTTTGTCAACAAGTGAATGGCTAAGCAAACTGTAGTACATCCATATCAGGGAATACTACTCAGCAATAAAAAGGAACCATCTATTGATACATACAACAACCTGGATGAATCTCCAATGAATTTTACTAAATGAAAAAATCCAATACTAAAGATTACATACTTTCATATGTTTATACTTGTATATGGTTCTGTTAATATAATATTTTTGAAATGACAAAATTTTAGAAATGGAGGACAGATTGGTGGTTGTCAGGGGTTATGCATGGGGTGAGAATGGGAGAAGGAAGTGGTATTATAAAAATGAGGGATGAATGTGCTCTTTAGTACCTTCACCATGGTGGTGGATACATGAACTTATAAATATGACAAAATTGTATAGAACTAAATACACACACATAAATAAGTACAAGCAAAACTGGGGATATCTGAAAATGATCAGTGGATTGCATCAATGTCAATATCTTGTTTGTGATATTGTACTACAGCCATGCTTTGCCTAACAATGGAAATACATTTAGGCAATTTCATCATTGTGTGAACATCATAGAGTGTACTAACACAAACATAGATGGCATAGCTTACTACACACATAGCCTATATGGTACTAGTCTTATGGGACCTTACATTGGTTGTATGTGCCGTCCATCTTTGACCAAAATGTTGTTATGAGGTGCATGACTGTATATTTAAGTCACTACCATTGAGGAAATCTGTGTAAATGGTACATGGGATCTCTCCACATTATTTCTCACAACAGCATGTGAATCTACAACTATCTCATAATAACAAGTTTAAGTAATACACATTGTACTTTAATGTATTACTAATCCCTTGATATAAACATCAAGAATATTATCCACTTTTAAACACAGTTCAATTTACATATAAAATTTCTTAAAGTGTACTTTTTAATTGGATTAAGCACAAAAACCTTTAACAGAATTGACTAATGTGAAAGTTGAAAAACAATAACTAACAGTTCTCTCATTTTTTCATGCAGTATGATTTCCTCCTGATACTTTTTTATCCACATAAAGTTTATTCTTTTAACATTGCAGAAGTAAATCTTCAGCTTCTTTAAAAATATCTGTTACTTTACTGGATTATAGCTTTTAAATGTAATTACTGTAAGAAATTTTGTCTTCTTGCTTATTCAATTCTCATGCACAGGATGACAATTTTTTTTAACCTATTGTAATAATATTGCCTGTTCATGTTTTTAAATTTTAAGACACCTATTTGAGATGACTGCTCCATTTCAAAATTAAACTGTCTCCTGCTTATGACTTACTAATAGGCAAATCACCACAAATTTTAACTGCATGTAACTTTGGTATATATAAAATTAAGAAGTATACATACATTTATTTAGTTAAGTATATTTAAAAAGTTAGCTATCTCTCCTTTCTCAAATTCATAAACAGGCAGAATGGGTTTGTCAGTTTTGGGGAACTAGCAAAGGAGTGTGATATTGTAGTAATATTGAAATTTTGTTTTAAAATTCTTTGCTAGTAGAATGAAGGTGTAAGAATTGGCAGCTTCAACTCCTGCAGTATGTTATCACCATACTGTCAGAAAGAGTACACTTATGCCAACTCTGACGAAACTGGGTGTGTTATAAATCAAGCATGAGCCATGAGTTTCTTATGCCAACAACGCATTTCAACTCTTACCTTATTACCACATTTCTTGGACACTACAGGAAAATATCTTTCAAGCGTTTTACTGCTTGTGTGTGAAATCTCAAATAATCTAGCCAAATGTAGTGAAAGTTCAGGACTGTTCCACGACGCTGGTTTACTGAATGCCAATCTTTCAAAGTTTGAATGCATAAATCCTTATCTATCAATGGGATTAATTAAACCTCACCCATCACCTTGACACAGCATTTTTTCATTGTGTAGACTGTTTTTAAGAGGTTTGCTAAAACATGCCGTATCACATAAAAATTGCTTTCTCTCAAATATCCTCTGTAAATTCTGAGTACATGTGAGCTATTCTGCATGGCATGTGTAAGCATTATGCAGTAGAAAAGAAATATTGTATCTGAATTTTGGAAGTTATGTTTCCTTTAAAGAAATTCACCTAAACAGAAAGTAAATTTAGGGATACTCGGAAAAACAATGCTAAGGTATATCGACAAAACAAGTGTGTCACAAGAGCCTTTTCTAAATAGAAAACCACATTAAAAATTCCTGGAGGGAGAAGAAAAGTCAATAATCTTACAATAAGTAGGCAGTGTATGATAAGAGGAACACATATCAAAAACATACTTTATTTACCTTTCATTAGAATGTCTTCCTATGAAAAGGTTAAATACTCCAGGAGAGGGATAAGATTTTTCTCATGTTAACTAATCCAGACAAAAGTGAATAGAGATTTGCTTTCTTCAGCACTTATTGATATTAATTGCTTTATTGAACTAGCTGTGGGAACAGGGATTTCCCAATGCCAGCATAAAGGATCATTATTTATAAGCTAACTGATCCCACAAATTCTACACTTAGCTCACCATTTCCGTTGGAAACACTGAAAGAATCTTTTTAAAAATGTTGTTATATTTCAGCCTTCATACTGTATGCTAAATTACATAAGCTAAATGATAAAACATTTTCCAGGAAAGGGGAATTTTAAAGCCTTACATACTAGGCTTCAAATCAAGCTCTAAAGTGCAGCTTATTATTACATTTTTCTTCCATTTCTTTTTAATTCTTCCCCTTTGGCTCTGTCTTACAGGTGTCCCTAGTTACAACCATCAGTAAAAACAAAACACATGTGTAGGCTATAAATCTGTATTTGTGCTAATTCATAGGAGAAAAATATCTTCGGTTCTTCCTTCCATTTCCTTTCCTTTTACCACTTAGAAGCTCTCTATAGGGCTCTGAGCTTACGATTACAGAAACCAAATTCTGTCCCACATGATAGGTTAACAGGAAAGTTTCTGCATGTCCTTTCTCATTGCAACTAAAGAAGTCAAGGTGGAAATCCCCAGGTTGGTTTAGAACATAAAAGGATTTAGAAAGGGAATCAATGTTTGGTAAAAATTTAGCCTTTATGTAGGAACTATACAAGGTTCTGTCAATCAGACCAATGTCAAGTATTAGCACTAACTTTTCACATTGGGAAGTCCTTTTGTTTTTTTCATGAGGAAGAGTGACCCTGAGTTAACATCTGTTGCCAATCTTCCCCTTTTTTTGCTTGAGGAAGATTGTCCCTGAACTAACATCTGTGGCAATCTTCCTCTATTTTGTATGTGGGGCACCTCCGCAGCATGGTTTGATGAGTGGTGTGTAGGTCCACACCTGGGATCCGAACCTGCGAATCCCAGGCAGCCAAAGCACAGTGCGCAAACTTAACCACTACACCACCAGGGAAGTTCTAGCCTTGAATGTCAAGTAGTTAGTTTCCCAGGCACTGAAAGGGAGGCTCTTATAATTTTTTTCAGATATTCATATGATAAAGGTGCCAAAAGGGATGCTAAAGCCAGGGTAGAATTGGTTATTTGCTTGTAAAGTCTAATTTGAATGTTTAATAGATCAGCTGTTTTAAATCACATCACAATGAAACATGATATGCTAATTGTCAGCTTAGAGTATTTTCTTCCTTCTTTTTTATTTTGATAAAATAATAATTGGGTCTCTAACATAGTTCTTTGGTCTTGAAATAACAATATCAACAGCTATAAATAAGCATCAGGGCTATTGTATATTTTGATAAATGGCAATTTTGCTTTTGTATTTTATTTTTTAATTTTTTAAATTTTTTTTTGGTGAGGAAGACCAGCCCTGAGCTAACATCCGTTGCCAATCCTCCTCTTTTTGCTGAGGAAGACTGGCCCTGGGCTAACATCGTGCCCATCTTCCTCCACTTTATATGGGATGCCGCCACAGCGTGGCTGACATGCAGTGCGTCGGCGGGCGCCCGGGATCCGAACCCGCGAACCCCGGGCTGCCAAGCGCAGACGAAACCGCTACACCACCGGGCGACCCTGTATTTTATTTTTTAAATCATTTCTTTCTTCAGAGATAGATGAACACATTCTTTTTGAGGAAAAACTATTTTTACAAATACAAGAATGTATCTGAATAGTCATCTAAAAATTGGAATTTATACAGTGTTTGCAGGGTGCCTTAGATTTGATTATGAAGTTATTCCACAAGTAGGTCTTGCCAAGACTATCACAGAATCAATGGACTGGACTTATTACGTCATCATCCCTTACTAATAGTATAGAGTTTTCAAAAGCTTTATTAGGTGTAATTGTAAGTGGCTCAGACAAGAAGTTTCAATCATATTTTTTAGAGATGATTCCAAAGCTTCAGAAATTCATTGGCAAGAAATATTCCTGATGCCCCGTTGGATGTATCATTTTTCTCTTATAACACTTGCAGCCAATCCTGCCCCTACCTCCTACCAACCACACGGTCTTTGCCTGTATTTTTTTTTCTTTTAGTTTCCACATTCTTTTCAACCAGTAAATTTTGCCCACGTGATCAAATACCCACACAAGAAAAAAATCAAAATTAAACAGGTTTGCATGAAGAGGCGTTAGAATGAGTTGAAGTAAACCGTGGAAAAAGAATATTTAGTTTGGCTTAAATCACTGCTATAATCACTTAAACATGAACAATAACCCATTTGGAAAATATCAGAAACTGTTTTATATCACAGGCATATCATTAGGCCCCCATTACATTCCAGGAACCTACAATTTTCAACCCCAGCCCATGCCCAGAGAGACCCTCTATTTCTATAGTGTTCTCAATAGAGATTTCAAACATTATTTTATTTTCTGACTCACAAAGATAAGACGGTGTGGTAAGGATACTGTCCTGAGCTCCTTCTCCCTCTGGGATGGAAGCTTTAAGAAACTGTTGGAAGCCGATAGTGAGGCTCTCCATAGCGTGTAGGAAAAGATCCTGGTAAGCCAGGAGCACCACAGTGGGCCTTTTCTCAGCCTATAAACAATACAGCTATGAGGTTCAGTGGGTTAAGCAGCAGGCTGGAAATTTGTAATAACATGAGTTCTGATTCCAGATCTATAATTTATTGGCTTGTTGAGTGACAATGGGCATATAACTACACTGATGTGTCTTTTCTGAAGTTTAGTCTTGAAATTTGTATCAGTTACACATTTGATCATAGTAAAATATGTCATCCTAAAAAATAAAGAAAAATCTGAAAAAAACTAATTTAAAACAAAAAGGCTAAGTAGATGCTCTGTAAACATAAAAAATGCACACTATAATTAGGTGCAATAAGCCACTCATGACACCTTTAAAAAAAAAAAGAGATGCTGGCCCAGTGGTGTAGTGGTTAACCTCACACACTCTACTTTGGCAGCCTGGGGTTCTCAGGTTTGGATCCCAGGCATGGACCCATGCACTGCTCATCAAGCCATGCTAGTGGCAGCATCCCACAGACAAAATAGAGTAGGATGGGTACAGATGCCAGCTCAGGGCCAATCTTCTTCACCAAAAGAAAAAAAAAAGAGCTGGTGGAGTCTTGAGCTATAAAATATTAAAATGTATCAACTTTAATATTTAAAAGTGTGGATTGCCATAAAATCAGTAAATAGATCAAGGTATCAGATTTGTAGTTCAGAAAAAATCAAAACAAAATAATATGAAATATGATTAAATTGACATCATGATTCAATAGTTTCTTGCATGAATACTTACTAAATGATGCTGAAACATTAGTTAAATATTTTTAGATAACAAATATTTGTCTTTATCAAATGCTAAAATTGTTTTCCTATTATTGGTTAAAATGTTAAAACATTAAATAGAAGCATTTTAGATAAATATGAAATCTGTGATTGTGTAGAATCTTTCTAAGTTGTTAGAAATTCAGACAAAGATTCGTTTCAAGAATAAACATATTTATTGAATATTATTCAGAATAGTAAACCATTGGAAAAACTGAATGTTCATCCATAAAGGAGGTGATCGGTTGAATTCAGGCCCATGCTTAGGGCTCCATAGTAGAATAGTATGAATTCAACTAAAAATATGCTAAAATGGAAAAAAATATTATGTAAAAAAGTTAAATTAGGAAATAGCCTAATAAAATTTTACATACACCATAATGTGCTTTGGGCTCAAATAGTTACATAGGTACAAAAAAAAAAAAAAAGAAAACACTTGAAAGAAATAAATCAAAGTATCAGTAGCGACATTCTTAAGAGTAGGATTATGAACTATTCTCTTTTTCTATTTTTCAAATGCCTATAGTTAGAATCCAGTACTTTTATAATCAGAGATTTTTTAGACTTAGTTTTTAAGGAGTACTTAAACTTATGGTCACATGATATCAAAGTGAATTGAAAAGGAAAAAAATCCACACACAGTATACTCTTAAATGGTTGCAATTAATAAAATGTCTGTTCTTCACACAAGTTTTGTTTTATCATCATAGTTTATAGTTTAAACAAATATAGCTTTATTTAGAAAGAAAGAAGGAAAAATTTTAAATGCCCATGGTATGTAATTGCTAATTCTCATATGCCTGGATTCACAGATAATTCTAAAAGAAAATCGCATTCCCAAATCTCAGAATGATACAATTGACAGATATCTCTGTAAAGATGGGGATAATTACTTAGTGCACCTTCTAATGATTCTGTGTCTGTGACGGCCTTGAATGCAACATTCTATCTTTAAGATCACCATGTTCTTCTTTTAGGAGGAAAAGAAAAAATGTAGAAGGGAAGGAGACATAGTTAGTCCATTCCAAAGGGGCACGGGATGAGAATTGAGTCAACACTGGCAGATATGGAGGAAGAGCAATTTTTTTGTTCAACCTCAGTTTATTATTTCTCCACCCAAGGGACGGAGTATAAGTTAAACCATGTGTGAAAAGGCAACTGGGCCCCAAAAGCAGCAGCAAATGCTTCACTTCAGATGACTTAACTGGTCCTTGCAAACGTGTTCAATTTGGTTCCTGACCAAGAAAAAAGACTCTTTTTCTCCTACTCCCACACAGCGTGCTGCACAAACACCCAGTTCTATGACTTTATTGTTTTCTGCACAGTGACTTTTCATGCCTGCCTACCTCAGTCACAATCTCGTGATTCCACCCCCCAGCCTCCTCCGCTTCCCTTGTAGATGCCAATTCCTGCTCCATGGGTTCAGGGACAGACCTCGCTCATAGAGAGGACACCACTAGGACTATTCCCCGCGTGCCGGTTGTACTTCCTCAATGTAAGATTCAAGAGCAGAGGAATGATAAGATTGTTTCCAGTCAGAAGTTTAAACTGAAACCCCATGATCACTTAATGAGATTTTTCAAAGAAAACTTCTAAATAGGGCTTTGGACACTCATAGCCCTCGGTCCAGGCTACGCGATGAGAAAAGTCAAGTTTGACTTAGTGGCCATCTACCTTCATTCCCATCAACTCTCCTCCCTCTCTGTGGCATTGTCTGGCACTTTATCATCATAGGGTCTCCTGACCCCGTAGGAAGATCCTGAGAATGTGTGTTAGCTGATGAAGTTCAAAATCTCTCTGTGGATTCACATTTAAAGAAAGTCTTCTTTAACACCAACATGGATTTAAGATGGAAGATAATGAAGTTAAAATGTTGGAATGATAAGCAGTGTGTCTAGACAAGCTCACTGCTAGTAAGTTTGCTCAACTAACCATCAAGTGTTATTTAGGACCTAATATACTCTTCCTCCTGACCTAGTTTCCAAGAATACAACGTCGTATCTGACTTTCCAGGCTTTTGGAAATGGAAGTTTTCTGCCCACCTCAATATAGAGAGCTTAGTGTAGGGCTGTAGTGCATCTCAAGAAATGTGTGATGGATGCCGGAACGAATATACACACTTGTGTGTTTGTATTTATGCAGGTATATATGTATATAAAAGCATATGTACTTGTATGGGTGTGTGTGTATAGAGAAAATGAGCAGACACCTCACGTAGATAATTGATTTTTTATCCTACAATTACCTCATTGAAGGGCTTCTTTTATGGTATATATAAACAATTATATGAAAATAAAAACTAGTGGTCTGAATAATATTTCATCAATGATATCATATGTGGCTTTGTGAAAGTAACCTGATCTCAACTTCTCCTTCTTTCCTGTCTCTAGCATTCCTTTAAAAAGTAGGAAAATGTACACAGCCGTGAAAAGTCACTGGTACTTAGTGTGTTTCATGACTACATTTGAGGCAAATTCAAGGTGACAATATTAAGGGAAATTGTGCTTCCTTATTTCTGATGGACACTGTAGTATGCCTGGTCTGGCCCAGGACCCCTGAAGGCCGTTGAAAGGAAAGTGGCCTGGGCAGGGTATAGCCTCCAGTTACACATCCTGATCCTTCTTGAATGAATTGAGGGGAAAAGATGCTCAGGAAGTGATTCTTTCTGCATCGAATCTCCCACTTTGATATAGAGACAAAGAGCAGAGCCAGGAGTTGTAAATCATGGGATTTCTATCCATAGTAACAATGTTACTTGAAAAACACCTCAATTCCTTTGGTTTAAATCTTTTTTTTTTTTTTTTTTTTGCGAGGAAGACCAGCCCTGAGCTAACATCCGTTGCTAATCCTCCTCTTTTTGCTGAGGAAGACTGGCCCTGGGCTAACATCTGTGTCCATCTTCCTCCACTTTATATGGGACGCCGCCACAGCATGGCTGACAAGCAGTGCGTCGGCGGGCGCCCGGGATCCGGACCGGCGAACCCCGAGCTGCCAAGCGCGGACGAAACCGCTACGCCACTGGGCGGCCCCTAAATCTTTTTTTAAAAATTTTAAATTATTTTTATATACCCCTGAATCTGTCCAGATCCCCAAATGAAGAATATGCCATATTCAAAATTTGACATTTCCAGAAGGATTTCTTTATAGACAGACTATTTGCAAAGGTTCAGTGTAGGGGAAGCAGGAGAGCTTATCCACGTTGGTGGTCCAATACTGGTGGAAACTAAAGAAATCCATAAGGAAGAGTCCTGTACTGTCATCAACCAATCCTAGTGACTCTTTTGAATACCAAGAATTTTTCCACTTCGATAAAATTTTCCCTTAGTAAAATAACTCATTAAAGCACCCCCAATGTCTCAAATCCATTTTAGAAAGTAGCCATCTACCATTGAATGTGGATGAATGTAAATTGGAATCAGAATTGGATGTCACTGCGTATCTTCTGATCAAAATTAAGGCAATAGGTAACTATTTGCATTTCTTCTCTACCTGGACCATCTCACACTGGGTCTTAGAATATTCTGTATACTACTGTGTTTGTTCCAATTTATTGTTTAAATCTCTTTTGATACCTTAGGCAAAATAACTTTGAATTAAGCTTTATTGTTACTAAGTATGAATTAATGACCTATATACATTTTATAATTTTAAAAATTGTATTAATACTTATTTGGTATAAATGTGTGTGGGGGGCATTCTTAAATCATATTGGGGATTGAAACTAGACTACAATCATTGTTAAATTTCCTTTGCTTAAAAGGTTTAAAAGTGGGAATTGATACAATAACATAATGGATTATTTTCACTTTTTAAAAAAAGATGGGCATTTCTAATAGTAACAATTAACTAAATTGTTTTAAAATGCTTCTAATATATTTTGACTCATTTTAACAGGAAACCTTGTAGAGCAACTGAAAACTCACTGGAGCTCACAAGCTTAATTTGCTTCCATTCTGCGGCCAATAACTACATTTCTAAAATTTTGGTGCTTAATCTTATCTGGGATATTTTTGCTTGCAGCTTCGAAAGAGCAGCAACACCAGTTTTTATGTGCAAAGCTCTTCAGGACACTTTAGTCACCAAGTCCTGATGGAAACATATCATGTAAGGACATTGTCACTGGCTGCCTATACAACGGGACCAAGGAACTAAATGATCTTTAAGATTCAGTCATCTCTAAAATTGCAGCACTCTCCTAATTTTTTTCCTTCTGTTTGGCCATCTGTCCATTTTTTTTTAAATCCTTTATTACAATATAGGAAAATCAGGACCTTGAGTGACCGAAGTTCATGCTTTAGATAAGATATTCTGTTGAAGTGTGATGTATCAAAAGACCACTCAATGGTTGCTTTCTCCACTCTAAGAAAAGGATAAGTAGATTTTGTTAACTCGGAAACTTCTAAATCAGTGCTTCTCAAACTTTGAAATGAATACAAATCCCCATGGGATCCTGTGAAATTACAGATTTTGATTTGGGGTGTGGGGAGGGTGCTGAGAGTCTGGATTTCTAACAAGCTCCCAGGTGAAGTCAGTGGAAGCTGCCTGTCAGAGGAGCAGCCTTTGAGAGTAACTTGGCTCTAAACTGTTCTCCTCTTATCTCTATGTCCAAATTTAAAGAGATCTTGGCTTTCTAAATGTGAATCATGTCTCTGTACATTCCTCCAGTTCCTGATTTCTAAAAATAAATTTGGATGGAGAGCTGGAAGGGGTGTTTTAGATTCCCGAAAGTTGGATTAAATTAAGCTCAGGAATACTCTTTAAAATATGCAGTTCAGAAGGCCCTAAATTCCAGATCACTTTCCAAACAATCCCATCTCAAACTGAAGTCATCTCCTTTATGGGACGAACTCCAGTGTTCACTTCTCTTCTCCCCCTTACTAAAGGTACCTTTTTTCTATAATTTGCCAAAATACTGCATCCTCTCATTTCTTGGTCTCTTCCCCTGCTTATGTATATCCCACAGAGGTGCCCTTTCACATATGTAGACACAACGGGTGAATTGTACATTAAATAGGAAAGAATCTTTATCATTCACAGTAACAGGAAATCCCAGACCCAGGGCAATATGTATGTGATATCTGAATACACAATCAGACCCTTTGAACAGCATTACATTGTGAGAGCAACCAACACAGCAAAGAGTCCACAAAAGCTGTCTTTTTCAGAGTATTCACAATGCAAATGAACCATGATGAAGGAGAAAATCTGTTTAAAATCACCCACTAGCTGGACACGCATATCCCACCTTTTATCTTCAATTCCAATTTTCCAATTTAATGGCTGGCATCTGTTAGAAAAGAAAAATGTGATGGTCAATGCTGTGGAATTAAATCCATAGCCCCCCAAATTTATTAGAGGCTTTCCCCTCCACCCCTAAAATCTGACACACTGATTAAAATGTCTAGCTTTTAAACAGGGTCTGGGTATGCAACTTGGGAAGGATTATCTCTGAAGTCTCTAAATTGCTCTAAGAATTTCTGAAGATCTGAAAATGATCTCTATTTTTGGGGTTATTTACTAATGAAAATAGCATTGTAGTGCTTGCAGAAAATACTACCACCACCTACTGGCATACATTGTACATAAAATTGAAAAAGCTTCCAAATCATTTGAAGAGTGCCAAATAAGGGTATGGAGGAAGAAAATAATTATTGTTACATTACTACAACTGTAATTTCAAATATAGTGAAATAATTTTATTTTCCTTTTGACAATATGATAATATTTACTTTTATCACCTGAATACGTAAACCAGAAGGAAGTAAAGGGCAAAAATAAGGCATACGATATTTAAACAGAAAGAAATAAGTATTTTTGGAACAACAAACACCTTTGCCTTTCACCTGTTGCTAAGTTCATTGTTGTTTTTATTGGAAATTTTTTTATTAAACTCAGAAGGAAAAGGGAGGTTTGTGTCAATGTGGCAATTCAAAAAGACATTCATACATATAATTAGGCAAAATTCTTTATAGTCAACAAAAAATATTTGAAGCAGAATACAAAGATATATACAAATCCCCTGATAATTTCAGCAGCTATTTTGATAAAGAAAAATAGGCAAAAGATTACTAGTACACTAAGCTTTTAGAAATTTTATTCCACAGTTAACTCTCATTAGCTTTTAGATTAGCATTAAATCATTTGCTCTTCTTTACAATTTCCCTTGGGAAAGAATTAAATCCTCCTGTTATTTCTTCAGTGGTTACTTTAAATTGTATCCTCAGACAATCTAGTCTTCAGGACTACAAATTTCCTACCTCTAAAGAAACTACTTCTTGCATAGAATCTATTTTCTTGTTCAATGGTTTAATATTTTGCATCAATGAGCTAGACTCATGAAAAGGATATGGGATTAAAGGCATGGGTTTCCTTCCCAAAACTTTACTGTGACACCCCTATTTGTTAGAATTACAGAATGGAAAACTTATCACTTTAATGATATTTATAATGACATCTGTATGTATACATAGAGGTAGAGAGAAGAATAAATTTAAATAAATAAATCTAATGATAATATATTTATATGCTGTCATTATATTCAAGACTTTTTTTGGATGGTGAACATAAATTTTAAAGAAAAAACTTTATTTAGTTGTAGTTATATATTGAAAGTAGATATTATTTTTATTTTTTTCCATTGATGTGAAAATGATTGGAGGCAATATGGTGACTCATTTCTTATCATCTTATTTAAATTATAAACAGCTCCCTACCAGCTTAGTGATTGCTTAATGCCCTTTTGAAAAAAAAAATGTTATTGTTCCCCAAAATACTGTTTTACATTACACAGATAATTAGAATTTATTGTGAAATATTGAATTACTCCTTATGGTGAATTGTCCCTTTGACAACCCAATTTTACTTATTTGCCGGTTGTCTCACTTTTTGGTATCTACGTTACTTCTCCTCTATTTATTTAATCAAGAAATAGTCATCGAATCCCTACAACGTGTCCAGCATTGGGTTGGAGCAGCTGATTCAGTGATAGATGTGTGAGGCAGACAAGCCTTCTGACCAGTTGGTACTTAAAATAGAGTGTTGGAGAAATGCAATAAACAAGTAAAGCAACAAATAAAAGAAAATGACCCATGACTATAAGTGAAGTGTAATGTAAGGGAGCACTTAGCTTGTGGCCAGAAAAGGCCTCTTCAGCAACATGATCATTGACCTAAAAGACAGACAGAGGCCCGGTCATGCAGAGTTTCATTTTATGTGATTAATGAAGATTACCTGTTTAACTGGGGCAAATAAACTAGCTACTAAAAGGTATTAAAAATATGTCTATCTTTCTTCTACTTTATGCAATACAGTCATTATAAATCCAACATATTTCCAAAATTTATTTCTACAAAATTTGAATAAGTATTTTCAACAAGGATTGAGCTAGCATTGTCATCAAAATTTGAAAGATAGTGTTATAGCTGAATTGTGTCCTCCCACAATTCACATGTTGAAGCCCTAATCCCCCATACTCAGAATATGACTGGATTTGCAACAAATAGATAAATAAGTTCTGGAGATCTAACGCACCACATAGTGATTATAGTCACCCATACTGTATAATAAACTTCAAAGTTGCTAAGAGACTGGATCTTAATTGTTCTCACCACAAAAAAAAAAAAGGAAAATTGTAAAGTGATACAGTTGTTAGTTAACACTATGATGGTAATCATATTGTAATGTATAAATGTATCAAATCAACACATTATGCACATTAAACTTACACAATGTTACATGTCAATTATATCTCGATAAAAAATGTTTTCTTAATTTTTGCAAAAGAATGTGAGTGCATTTGGAGATAGGCCCTTTAAAGAGATAATTAAGGTAAAAAGAGGTCATATGGATAAGCCCTAATCTCATATGAAGAGACTGTTACGACACAGAAACACACAGAGTGAAGACCATATGAAGACACTAGAAAAAGACAAAGACCACCATCTATGAGAGGAGAGAGGTCTTAGAAGATATCAACCCTGTCAGCATCTTGATCTCAGACTTCTAGCCTCTAGAATTGTAAGCAAATAAATTTCTGTTTTTTACATCCCCCTGTCTGTGGCGCTTTGTTACGGCAGTCTTAGCAAACTAATTCAGATAGGATTTGCAAAACATCAATGGTAGAATAAAAGGGTTTAGGTAAAAGGGGGGATATAGTCTATGTAGAAAGGATTATGTGAAGAAAGTCAAGGAAGGAAAAAAGTGATATGTCAAAAAAAATTACGAGCAGTTAGGTCAGGCGGAAGTTAAAGTGAATGGAACGGAACAGGGAAGATACATTTTCAAATCCAAACCGGCATTATATGAAAGATCTTGATTGTCAAGCAAAGAAAATAGTTTTAAATACTTTTCTGAAAGTGAAGAAATCCATTATTTTTCCTCCCAAATAAACCTTACACAAGTCTCTGATATATAAAACAGATAAAAGAAGAGCTGCTATTGTGGGGGGAGTGGTGCCCAGAACATCACCCCTCTCAGTTTCTCTTGACATCACCACAGCATGTCCGAGAAACCTCAGAAAGCAATGCAATATTTTGAAAACCCTTGGAATAAAGACTTGAACTTTATCAGTGTACATTTTGAGCCACCATAGTAGTTTGTGGTAGGTTGTATCATTGTACCCGATTTCTTGCTCCCACTCTATTCTCTAAAGGGATTACACACTTTCACCCACAACCAGATGACTTGCTGCAGCAGCCTGACAATAGAAGGGGTGCACATCCCTACCACAGCAATGCTGGACTTGACCAGGTAACATGGTTTGGCCAATGTCATGTGAGCAGAAGTAACATGCACCACATCTAAGCAGAAGCTGTAAGAGACATCACACACTTCTGCCAGTTCTCTTGGTCTTTTTCCTCTGCCATAAGAATATTATGTCACAAATGATGGCTGCTCCTTCAGCGTGTGTCTGATATAAGAAGACACATGGAGTACCAGACAACCTTCATGTGTGAGGTGAGCAAGAAATACATGTCTATTAAAAGCCACTGGACTTTTGGGACAGTATATGATTGCATCAAAGCTGACTAATAAAGTGTTTATTAGAGAAATTAAGCAAATCAAAACAAGGGAGTATCTTTGCTTAAAACTGTGTGTCTAGCAGGTTCTAGATTGGACTGCAGTGAGAAAAACACGGAGTTGATAAACATTGTGCATATATACATTGATATACATTATAATTGTATTAGGGTTGGCGATCATTCCCCACTCTCTCCATTCATTTTCAAGTAACCTCATCTCCATCCACAAGATCTGCTGAGTTGTGTCTACTCAACCACAGCACCACTGCTTGGATGAAGATGGACAGACTCTGGATCTGTCACTTTTAGAGAGTACCTATAGGCTGACTAGGAACTTGTGATATTTGACCTATTTTGATTGAATTTTTTATTTTGGGAACTTTAAAAGACTGAGAGACAATTTTTATAATGATAACCTCAAAAGTCATACCAGTTAAGAGAGACAAGAAAGGGGAAATCTGAAAAAAGCAATAACTCTTCCTTGTCACCGTTTCAGGCTCTGCCCATAGTGAGGCCTGATTTCAATTTTCCTCAGTGCCCGGACTACTGCTCAGCTTTAAGTGGCTGCCCACCCTCTTTTTATTTGAGAGAACTTGAGAGGAATTCCTATCCTTGGATACAAAACAAAAAGTTGATTTTTTTTAGAATACCCAAGTACATGTAGCAATGGCCCAGAGTAGAGTGCTGATATTAAAAATGAAAAAAAGAGGGGTGGCTTTGGAGACTTAGAATCAATGTGTAGAACTGGTTAGGTATATGGGGTGAGGAAAGGTAAAAGTTAAAGTTTTCTTTGTGGTTCCATAATTATATGGCAATAATATAGGAGAACAGCTGGAAAGGAGATGCAGACGATAGTAAGGTCAGTTTCTGGACACCCCGAATGTGAGATGGGGATATTTTGTTGGAGATGCCTACTCAGCAGTTACAAAGGAAGGACATCTGTACCAAAAAAGGGAATAACCATTTAAGCACTTAATTTGCCACAGTATGTTTGGTACACATGAATTACAAAATAGGAATCCCCAAACTTACTTGTTTAAATGTTTCATTTTTTATAGGTTTGATTGCTTGTGTAAAAACCGTCTTAATCCTTCACTGAATTAGGCGGTTATTTTTGTGTTCTTACAAAATTGTGAGAAGGGCCAATTAATGATTAAAATTGACATTGAGCTATTTTAGAAAAAAACCCTAGACTTTCTCAACCTTTTCTAAAGGTTTTTGATGATTCCTTGTTTAACCCATAGTGGTATGGCAAAAGGAAAAATTTAGGAACTAATTTTCATAGTTTCAAGATAGGACTCATGGCAACCTCTAGATCTTCCATACAGCTGGATGAACACCCTAGGACTAGGTGAAGGAATTATGGCAAAGTTTAAGAGAGAGAGTCGGTGCCAGTATTCAGATTAAGATAGAGAATTGTTATACAGCCTTATACATTTCCTGGAAGTGGACCATAGACCTGGCCCTGAGCATTTTGGTAGCCAATGTAAAACGGGAAAAGCAATTAGTTTGATTAGGTAAAACACAACTATCCCCCAGGCAAAGAGAAATTCCTCTCATGCTATTAAATAGAGATGACTATGTGATATATAGTAAATAACAAATGCAGCTCTAAGTTTTATAATAACTTCTTAAAGATTTCTTCAAAATAAGTGGACAGAATATCGATGAAGGTAAGTCTATCAGGAAACCAATTTAATGTTGCCAGGTATTTAAAATATATTCTTGTAGTCTGCATAAATACTTCTATATATTGTCTCTCTAAAATTCTTTTTGATAATCAGTGAATTCAAGATTGTTCCCCTGACAAGTTCAAGGACGCTGTCCTGCTAACATGTCGATAAGAACAGGGGTGTGTGTTTTCAAAATGAGTCAGATGAGGCTGGAGAATCACATGCTCCTGGGCCAGCTCACGCTACTGGATATAGGATGGGCGTTTTACTGACTCTTCTTCTTACTAAAAGATAATGGGTGATAGGTGTCTTAAGTTTCTATTCTAAGAAGCCACCATGATCATTGTAGCCTGAAAAATGGCTAATGTATTGATGGCCAACAAGATCACAGAGTCTGAGTAAAGTCCTTTGGGAATGTCTGACTTGACGCAGCGCGACTTCCTGTTATATTCTTAACCAGTTGTAAAACGGGAACCTAGAATACTGAATGAGCGAAACGCTTTTCAGGTTTATTAACTGAACGTTGACGAAGGTCGACTGAAAATAATAGCTTAGGCTTTGGAATAGTTAATCTGCAGCCCTTTTTGCTGGCCATAATTAGATAGCAGGGTCAGTCGATGTGGCAATTTAAGAAATATATTCATTTGTTAAAATGGTTCCAAGCTAAAATCGTTCCAGACTGTCCCCTTGAAGCATTCTACAACAGAGGCCTATCACAGCTTTGTCTTCATAATAATCATTAAATTCAGTTCAAATACTAGTCATGGGAATTGTTATTTGACATTTATTTATTTTGCAATTTATCTCAAACGGATTTTACTAGGGGAAAAATGCACTAAGGAAGTCAATCTGCTGTCTCAGCACTTATTTGTTTACAGAAAATTTAAGTGTAGGTGACCCTGTTCTGGTTGGAAACTTTATGATTAGAGCTTTTTCTGCCTCAGTGAAGAGTACATGTACTTTTCGTTTTTCTTTTTAGTGATCACCAGAATTTTAAGGGAAACAAATTAAGGCAACAAGTATTTATTAAAGGGCCAAATAGAGGACATATTCGGATTTTGAAATAGCCAATAATTTTAAGGTAGAAACTGATTCCTATGAGACAGCTTGTCATTTGATATGCTATGGCACATTTGTTCCAAATAAAATAACCACAGTTTGGAAAACGGTGGGTGGAGCTTAAATACATATAGGATAATAGCAATCCTTATATTAACCATAAATATAAAATGCATTGATTTGGGGGTATATATTCAAAATAGCAAGAATGCTTTTGGGTATGCTTTTATCTTTCTTTCTTAAATATATGAAATGGAATCCTACATATCTGTATGCATGCAGATGTATTCTCAGAAAAAAACAAGATTTTTCTCATCATTTTAGTGTCTTCTTCAAAATTGTGTTTTCTCTTTGTGACTGTTTTCCCCACAATCCCCTTTTATTGTACTTTGACCCTTATGCAACCAAAATTAGGGTATTGAAAGGTTCCTCTTTAGAGAAGGATTCAATTATCAGAGATTATTTTCTTTTTGAGGCAAAAATTTACTAATAACTACCACTTTCTTTTATTCAATTTCCAGAGGGTTCTCTGTAAAATAAACTTTTCACAAATAAATATACATTCATTTATTATTTTGCTACTTGGTTTTATTTAGATTTAATGACATTAATTCTTCCATGATGATTTCTGATGCATGGATTTTGGTTCACATCAAAAAACAGAAGAAAACAAAATCATAAAATAAATAGAAAAATACTGATGACCTATGAAGTCATTAGAGTGTGAGCACATAAATGACAAAAATAAACATTCAAAAGGAATTCAAGAGTTAAGAGAAAGCTTTTCAAGTAATTTAAATTTAATTAATTCATTTGAAACATAGAAACAGTTTAACCTAAAAATATCAAATTTGATATTTTTCTAACTTTTTACCTTTTCAGCATTCCTTGCTCATTTTTGTTTTGTTTTAGTTTTTTTAGTGAGGAAGAGTAGCCCTGAGCTAACATCTATTGCCAATCCTCCTCTTTTTGCTGAGGAAGATTGATCCTGGGCTAACATCCTGCCCATCCTTCTCTACTTTATATGCGGGACACCTGCCACAGCATGGCTTGAGAAGTGATGCATAGGTCTGCGCCCAGGATCTGAACCTGTGAACCCTGGGCCACCAAAGCAGAGCACACGAACTTAACCACTACACCACCTGGCCAGACCCCCCTTGCCCATTTTTTTTTTTTTGGGGGGGGGGTTCTATTTTTTTTTTTTTCTTTTTTTTTTTATTGATGTCTTAGTTTATAACACTGTGGGGTTTTAGTTGTACATTTTTGTTTGTCCGTCACCTTGTGGATGTAACCCTTCACCCCTTGTGCCCACCCCCACCCCCCTTCCCCTTGGTAACCACCAATCAGTTCTCTCTGTCCGTGTGTTCACTTATATTCCATATATGAGTGACTTCATACAGTGTCTGTCCTTCTCTCTCTGGCTTATTTCACTTAACATAATACCCTCTAGGTCCTTCCATGTTGTTGCAAATGGGACAATTGTGTCTTTTCTTATGGCTGAGTAGTATTCCATTTTATGTATATACCACATCTTCTTTAACCAATCTTCAGTTGAGGGACACTTGGGTTGCTTCCACTTCTTGGCTATAGTGAATAATGCTGCAATGAACATAGGGGTGCATACGCCTCTTGTGATGGTTGATTTCATGTCCATTGGGTAGATGCCCAAGAGTGGTATTGCTGGATCATACGGTATTTCTATTTTTAATTTTTTGAGGACTCTCCATACTGTTTTCCATAGAGGCCCCTTGTCCATTTTTAAGAAGGCATTGATACTTTACTGATGTGAACAAGCAAGATTAGAGCATAGGTCTCAAATTGAGGTGGATTGGCCAATTCTGGTTTAGAGAAGTGTTTTGTTTGACTTGCACAGGCTTATATATATTTTAAATTTGAATATAATGCCAACACTCTAAAATTAAGACATTTTATATTACTTAAAAAAAATCCATAATCCTGACAATTTTTGAAAAAATGTAGGGTTAGCGTGCAACACAGGGCACCACAGCCATCTGCTAGAGCTGCATACTCGCTACTCATTTTAGCTGCGCCCTGCTCTCCGGGTTACCAGAGGACCACTTACCACGCATGCCTGTCTCCGACAAGATTGTTGTTTCTGCCTCCCAGGATAGCCTATGATCCAAATGATACTCATTCCTTCCAGCAAAAGACAGAATCATAGTATTTTCTTATTTCTTTCCTGGCAACCTTCCCATCCACTCCCAAATGATAATAATATAATGTGGAAAGGAAAACAAGCAGAAGTGTAAAATAATCCGTCGTGAGATAAACTGACCACAATCTCTCCCTCCCACTCTGAGTACATCTTGTTTGTGCTTGATAATTCAGCTTGAAATGAAAATCAATGGAAAGACCAACTAACTTCTTGTCTTTCTTAACCTAGGTTTACATGAGATCTTTACAAGACACGCTTTCCTAAATGGTGACAGCAACTCAGTTTGTGCAAACCTGCAGGCTAAACTACAGATGGTGCCATTTAGCAATGGCCACATTGCCAGTTACGACCCTCTGAAAAATGCAGGGTTTATCATAGAAACTCTGACAGTCGCTGGAATATCATGTCTCTTTTGGGCATTGTTTTAGCAAATGCATTTGAAAGAAAAATGTTCTCAGTCAACTACAGTTCCCAGAATACCTTGTAGAACATTCTGTCTCTATTGATCATAAACTGGCATAGCCACTATGCCTCCTCCGGCAGAACTCAGGGGAAAGTGAACAAGAGCATTTTACCATGTGACAAACTTTAAATTAAGAACACTAGTGTGCGGTTTCATCGGGATTTGCATTCTCTTAGCACAAGATAGATCTGAAATCTATTTTTATCCAAAGGATCTTATTAAAGTAAGATTGCCTGTTCCTATATGTGGTTGTTTCAAGCAGTAGTGCCTGGTGGTACTTTTTATCAACACTATAAAATAAATCCAAAGAAGCTAAAAAATGTTTATTGTAAAATACAGTAGTTCAAGAAAAATTACATGTGCATGGACTGCATATTTTGGAAGCAATTTATGGTGCAGTTTCTCTTCATTAACCACATCTCAGAGAATTTTCAAAGCATCAGCTTGCATATTATTAACATGCACTTAAAATAATATAGAAAGCTTCAGGATTAAAATAAAAGGTGAAGAGTAAAACATAAGGTGCTTTCAATGTGTCTGTGTACATGCAATTCCTTAGAAATCCAGCTTTATAATTAAAGTGAACTAGACCTTACCTAGACCAGCTAGATTAATAAGTATCTCATTCTGCTATAACTATTCTTCTTAATAAAAGCAGGTGGAATCCATTTTGCAAGAAATAATATATAGTACTAACCATCATTGCTTCTTTTATAAAGCTAAACACATAATTATTCTACAGCATTTTTCATGGAAAGGAACAGTGGCAAAAATGCAATTATAGCATTTGAACTCAATCAGAATTTTTCTTCAATTACTCTACATTATAGATATGTATTTGCTAGGGTGTTTGATTGTTTTTGTTTATTTTTTGCCATGTATATGCATTCTCTATTATTTTACGGCTTGAGATTCTTAAAGAAAGATCTGTATCATCAATTGTATTTACAAATGTATATAGCATTTTCAACCATTGAAAAACTAAATGTGAATACTATTAATAAATGAGTGTTTGAAAATATGGTATTATACTATCCAAGTGTCCTCCTTTGTCATTTATATTGAAATCCTTGAGGGCACTCCTTGGAAGTTTGTAGAAGAGGATGGATTCTAATCTATTACTTAAATGTACAATTTCTGTGTGCACTATATTGGGAAGGCCAAGGTTCTTTCCATTCAGAACTGGGTTTTAATCCAACTGGTATTTCCTAAACAGTGTGATGCTGGGCAGGTCAGTTAATTTGTCTGAGCTTCAGTTTTCTCATCTGAAAAACAGGGATAAAAATATTTACTTTGTAGAATTGTTGAGAGGTTAAAGGGAGAAGCTATGCAAAGTGCTTATTACAGTGCCCAGCACGCAGCAGGCACTTGAAAAAGGTAGAAATGGTTATTGTTATGTCCTCTCCAAACCTAAAGTAATACCTAAAGGCAGTCCAAGTCAGCCTGAGTTTGTGTAAGATATTGTTTTCATATAAGAATTAAAATTTAAATTCTTCACTTTTTAAACTGTTGCCACTATTATTTTCAAACTTCCTGGGTCAGAGTATCCAGATCTCTCTTATTGATTAAGCCTCCAACTCCATCTGTGGTGAACTGACCCCGCCCTGCATGGCCCCTACCCTTTCAGGTCTCCAGGTTCCCCTTGTTTGAATGTACTTCTCAGTATTGTCACTCTACTGGATTCCTAGTCACCCTTCCTAATGTCACCCTTATCAACAAGATGGAAATAATCACTCAGAGCTTTTCTATTTTTGCAACATCAACCTCTTCTCTGTACATCTGTTGATATTTGCTTCTTCCACTAAGCTACTTGAACTGGACCACTGTGTTTCCCTAGCATGACTATGCTACCTGCAAGTGCCTAGAAGAAAAGCAGCCTGATTATTTGAAAAATATACCATGAAAAATATACAAGAGTTTTGTTAACTAAACGGAAGTTAATAAAACAATGTCAAAAGCAAGTTATATGGTATAAAACCAAATTTTCAGAAGGAAAAGGTGCAGTTTATGTTAATCTTCCTTAATCTTCGGTTTTCACATCAGAATGCCCCTGTAGGTGTTGCTGGTTCACCCTGCCATCGCCCATGTCATGCAGTTGTCACCAGAGCTACAGCATCAACCTGTTTGCAATCTTCCCCAACCCTGCCCAGGCCCAGGTAATTCAAGCACTGCAAAGAAGCAATTCCAGCAATGTAGACAATGTTTAAATATACATTCCTAATAATAAAATGTCACTGCAGATGTGAAAACATTATTTGACAGTCACTATTTTTTTAAATTTATTGCTGATCTAAAAACAATACTTTGTTTCAATAATTCCCAAATGTTAACCAATGTTGCTTGCTGTTTTCTTGCCAATACCTATTCATCCAATGCCATTTGGCCTTGCCACTCCACTGACACACAGGCTGAAAATACTGCAGAAAATCAGTCAGCATGTGCTCACCGGAGATTTTGGTGACTGAATTTTATTTTGAGTGGTAGGAGATGAAGTTATAAATCAGGATGTTTTTAAAGCAGCTAAACCCTATGTAATACATCTAGAATTTCCGAGTGAAAATAAACTCCAAGGGAATTTGAAATGTAAGCGTCTGTAAGTCTTGGTGAACATTACAAATGTTGTACCATATTCATGTGTTTCTATGCAAAAAAGTGGATTATTTAAAAATAAATTAAAACAGAAGAGTGCTGTAATAATATGTTTGAACTCAGATAAATGCAGTCTAAATTCTTTCGTTTTCTGTGTTCTGTTCTGTGATTTATTCACAAACCAAACCAGAGAAATCTCATTGATTTTCTCTTTAAAGTAAGATAATCTGACATATTTTTCCACACATTTGTATTTGATCAGCGCCCATGTGAATAGGACCCCAGTGTTCTTAACCCTTTTCAGTCTCCTACCGCATAGAGCCCTCAGGCTTCAAAACAGCGTTATTCCCCCTCTCTGGAATTATAAATAACCAACAACTTGCTTTTTAGCCTTGTAATATGTGCCATAATCAGGACACAGAAACCAAAAATTCCCCGTTGTTTCATTTGCTAGCTGGCGCTCCAATGTTTGAGTCCCACTCCTACCCTGAAAATTCTAGCACTGAAGTTAAAGCAGGCCACCCCCGGGGAAAACTACAGCAACTTTGTCTATAAAATATATTTGATTTTCTTTTCCTAATCTTCTTCCAGCCTTTCATTCTTACCCTTTTTACCCCTTACACTGCTGCGTGCTTTAATTTTGCTTTCAGTCGGTAGTTTAAAAACTTTAGCTTCTAATAACTGGAAAAAATGGTTATTTAAAGATAACTGCAACTTGCTTAACATGCCAGGCTATCATATGCTCAGTGCTTTGAAGCTGCAAATTAATGACGAGCAGGAACAGTGACTATCTTTCAGAGGAAACTGACCTCTTTCTAATGGCACATCGCTAATGTCATCTGTCTACTGCATCTCATTATGTGAATTTCACGGAGTTAAAAAAAAAGTATCTTAAGGCTGTGCACAAATAAAAAGGACCTTCTAGTATTAAGCACTTTGAAAATTTTTGATCTCTCAAAATACCTTCCTTAGATACTGCTTCCCCCTTTTGTGCATGGCACGCTGCTTATGTCATCTATTCTCTGTGACTAATTATGTTAATTTTGTGCCATAAAAGTAACTGAAGGCTGTTAAGGAATAAAAGCTTTTGAGTGGCCTTATTTCATAAACACCCCTTTTGAACAAGGCACATTTAGTCATATTTGCAGTAACAGAAAGAGTCTTGTGCTAAAAATACAACAAAGGCTCTTGAATATGGCCATTTATTCCCACTTTATTAGGTAATTTATGAAAAAGTATGAAGGGAAGCCTTTTTGTTACTATAATTTGCATAAAGCTGGTGCCCCATTAATGAGATAACTTCCTGCCTTTTGTGTATCACCAGCTGGAAATAGAAATGGAGGAACTTTTCTGTAGCCCAATTACTTAACCTGCTGAGTTCAGAGTTGGAAAGTAAACAGGATTCCTATCTGCCAAAGAACTTTATTTTGGTTCCTGTAACCTGATTTTTTTTAAATAAAAATAACTAGAAGAAGGATGAATGCCAAATGCTAAAACTAACTAAATGTCAGTAAGGCTATATGTTAGAATGTACATCTACTTCTGAAGAATATTGCCTACTTTATTATTACATTTTCCCCATTGGAGCACAGTTGTGATATACTTTTGCTTTCAATGGGTGAAATGAGTGCCATTTGATCATCTATTTAAACATATGGAACTATACATATGAGAAAAAGAAAAAAACTATGAACTAATTCTTTTCTTAGTGGGGGAAAGAGACAGTGAATAGCATTGCAATTCATTGCAATTATGAATTGCAGTCTTTCAACGAAAGATATTAACGATATTTTATAAGCGCAATAATCATTCTATGCTACTGAAAAATACCTTGGTGACACAATAAGTAATCTGACAACTATTCATTAAGGCCCAGATATGCCAGGAAGAGTACATAATTTTGCCACGAGGTATAGAAATTCATACACTAAAAGCGTGGTAGAATAAAATAGGGGCCAAAGAAGAGGGGTGATTTTAAAGTTCTAACTTGTACGTACATATTCTCACACACACTCACACACACACACATGCAATATTATAAAAAGCTTTGTTAAACCCCCACAAACATAAGTCGGTGAAAAGGAAAATTTTGCTTATCAATATGTGACTATATAATTTAATCTAACCTTTGAAAATTATAGTTTAGTCAAATTAAGCTTTTATGCTTTTTCTCTCCAGTCTCTAATGCTAGCTATGAAATGTAGCTCCAGATGACACACTGTGAAGGTTGTTCCGTGATAATTCAACGTGTTAAACAAAACAAAAGTAAAGGACAGAGAGACAAAAACCACTGTCTTTGCTTTGACTTAAAAACTAGAGAAGTGAATGGTTAGCCCCTTGGTCTCATCATCTTTTAAAATAAGGTCTTGGACACTTTTAAATTGTATTAAGAAATGATCTTATAATTAGGGCAGAAATTCCATTTTTCTATACACCTCTTATAACATCTTGGGTAAATTGCATTCACTGAAATAGTAGGAGTAGTTCCAAAAGCCTTGACAACTGTCACGATTCAAATGTGGTTGTATTTTAACTTATAAGGTTAAGCATGATTATGTAGTCATTCTACTTATGTATTTATTCTTGGGACAATCTTCTCTACAGTTAGTTGCAAAGCCTGGCTTCCAGAGTGGGAGACATTTCCTTCTGTCTAGAAGCCTTATATGTTACACCCTGAACAAGAGTTTATTAGGCATATTCTACTCAGCCCTTCAATTATATCAGGGCAGCATTTCCAAACACAATAACCCACAAGATAGTTTTTGAATGATATGTCCACTGTCTATAACGTATTAGATACCAAAGAACATTACGTGAGAAATGCTGCTCTAGGGAAGTTGCTATCTTGTCTAAAGGGCACTGCTGGGGAATTCTCTTTCCTTTCAATTGTTCTTTTTTGGTCTAAATTGTCTCACTTAGGAGAATTATAAATAGGCAGGGAAAATAAATACTACTCATCCAATCAATGCAACTTGTCTTTTTTCTTTTCTTTTTTTTTTTTTAACATAGACTTATGGTAAAAAGCATAGATAAAAGGCTATCAAGAGCAACCCAAAATTCCAAAAAGTAGTCTCCAAGAAGTTATCAAGAAACTGGTTGGTCTGAATAGGCACTTCCTACTCTGGTTTCTTCTCACCATCACCTGAGAAAGAAACGTATCCCACAAATTGGTCATAGTTTCCCATTTTTCTGTAACTGAACTTGTGACATCTGTAATTTAGATTTTCATAATGAGTTAATCCCAGGAACCACCAGAACACAGAGGAAGAAAATAGTGTAATGAGCAATCCCTTAAGAAAAAAAAAGAAAAAACGACAACAGTAAACTTAAACTCAGCAGAGGAAGTAGCAAGAATGACAAAGAAAAACACATAACTGTAATATTTTTATTTTAATGCTTTTGGATCCCCAAGATTTTATATTCTAGCTCCCCTACTAAAAATATTATATTTTGACTCTACCCTTCTATATTTGGACTCAAAGTTTTCAACATAGGCTTGAAAATTAGTTGATCTTCCAAAAGTTGACAGTTGAATGAAGAATTTAAGCAAGCTCTGTATAATAGCTAAGGAATTACAGTACTGAGTTTTACAGTGTTATTTAAGCAATAATTTGCAGACATATAATATAGGTCCATTTAATTATTATCTTGTAGGGTGAAGACCTTATGTATATAAATATAACTCTTCCTCCCTTGGCTACTTCCCTAAAATTTTTGCAAACTCTCCCCAAATCTCTCAAAATGAGAAATCAACAATCAGCATAAAGTTAATACACGATTAAAACTATGTGAAAGTATTGAGAAAGCTATGAGGGAAAGTTTGAATCAACAAATATTTTCTACATTTCTGCTGGTAACTCCAAGGCCTCTTTTTCTCTGTTCTTTTCCCCCCTCCTTGTCTGTTACAAGTTATGATGTGTGGATGAAGGCTTTTTCCCATGCAGTAATGACTGTATACTGAGATTTCAAGGGGCTGTTCCTGACAATCCCATTTTCTGTGTAATTTCATGGTTGTCTTCTTGAATGAAGATATTGGCTGCTCTGAAGCAGGGGGTCAGCCGCTCCTGCTCCCTTTCAGTATTGTTCCGGAGTATGTTTCCTTTCAGCTGATGAAAAGTAATTCATCATTTACACCCCTGAATTCTGCCAGCATTTTTTGAACAACTTTTCTTTCCCTGTGGTACCTTAGGCCCATGAAAGAGATAAATAGGTTCAATACAACACTAGGCCCCAGATCCTGGGAGCAGGTTAGGCCTCTGAGGCCCCGAGCTGCCCCTTTCTCATGATAGAGTTTGTCACCTTTCTACCTCTAGAAGTCAAATCCTGTCGACTCAGCCATCTTTCAGGCTCTCTGAAGTGGCTTTGGCACCCACTGGGGCATGTGAGCTAAAATTGATTTTTTTTAAGATCTGTCAAGTTCCCTTAAGGGACGGAGTTGACAGCCAGCAGGCCTCAACTATCACAAAGCATTCAATGTGTAAAAGACACCTAAGGAACTTCCTTTGAGGGGCCAAAGGGCTTCAGACTTTGTGACACATTGAGAGGGTGCTGTTGCTAAGAAACTGGCTTTGGCAATAGGATTTTTCCTGCAACTTTGCCACTTTGGGAAGTACTTTAAGCTACCTCTCTTCTAAGGGCAAAAGACAACATCGACTATTATAAAAACGAGATACAAAAAAAGATGTTAAATGGAATCATTACATGGTTCTTCAGACTCCAATAGCCTATCACTTATGCAGTTTGGGAATTAGTTAACTCTGGTATTTGCACTAGCTTTGAGAAGAATAAAGCAATCTAAACTTAATCAAATAATACCTCGCATTTGTTTTAAAAGCAAAGGATATCAACTCTTTAGGAATTTGTATATTATAGAAAATAATGCAGAAATAGATTATTCTTTCTCAACTTAAAACAGTTACTGGCTTAAAACCTCAGTAATAGCATGAAGCTATGGTTTACCTCCCATTTGTTGAAAAATAATGCTAGAGCAGTTACAGTCAGCCATTTGTTCCTGACCGAGGTCTACCCGATCAAGAGATTGTTTAATTCAGCCTATTATCTAGCCATTTCTCCTTATTTCATATGTTCTCCTAGAAGTCAAAATGATAGGGGTAGGGTTTTGCTCTGTTGTTTTAAAGGCTAAGGAAGTGTTCTATTCTGTCTGATATTGATTTTCAACAGCTTCAATATGGCAAGTAATTTTTTCATCCTAAATAAAGAAGAAAACAACGTAGCCTCTTTTAGTGGCCATAGCATAACCAAGTTCTCTAGCCCAACCATTCGTGCAAACCCGGCACAGCATCCTTTGGAAGATTAGTGATTCCTCAAAAGAAGTCAGGAGACAGATTTTCAAATTCAATTCCACCCTGTGTGGTTTGAAGGCCGTGAAACTTTCAACAACAATATAAATACTGCATGTGTCCTTCTCTCCTGAGGCTGGATTTTACCGACTGGTATGTGAAAGGCCAATTGTATAAGCAGGTGTAGGTCTGAGTTGAAAGGATTTGATGGCATTAATCTCCCTTTAAGAGGTCTTGTTTTCGTGGGCTGTTGTCAAACATAGCTGGGTTGTTCTGTGACTATAACTACAGTTGTGTGTCCTTTGTCATAGAAAAGTGCCCTAGCTTTTGAGGGAATTTCTATATGACTTTTCCAAAGACAGTTTCAGTGTTCTCTATAGAAGGAGGGAGTATGGTAAGGTGAGAAGATTATAGTTTTGGTGTCACACATTTCCTGTGTTTGAATATTGGCTTGTATGAGCTGTGTTGCCTCAGCAAAATTGTGAAACTTCTCTGAGATACAGCTTCCTTGTGCCTAAAATGAGGACAACCATATTTGAGGATTAAATGCAGTTACACATGGAAAATACCCTGCACAGTCACTAGAATGGAAGCTCAATAAATAGTAATCATTGTTACTCTGATTGACCAAATATATTCCACAATTTCACGGTCTTTGACATTGAAACTCAAGGCACCGCGGACACTAAGAATTATGGACTTTAATAAGCAATTTTCATTGTAAATCCAAACATTGAACATGTTAATCTCCAGACTAGAGAGATTATTACTAGGGATAAGTCAAGACTTAGCCATGATAGTTGTGAAGAGACAACCTGGTCAAAATATAAAAGGAAACACTGAAACATTAGAAAATGTCTCAAGAACCAAGAATTAGACCTAAGGTCACTAAAGTTGTGTACAAAATGAACAGGTAAGTATAGATATTGATACTATAACACTTCTGTTGTCACATAGAACCACTGTCTTACCTAATTAATTTGCTTTGCCCTTAGTGACTGGCTAGGTCCTGTAACCTATAATGTGAATATATTTCTCTCATTGAATCAGCACAGATGGTCTTTCTGCATGTTAGTCTGTTCAAGTCATTTGGTCAGCTCTCTCTCCTAGTTTCCTGGTATAATTAGTGTAGATGGAGCATCAGTGTTTTTTGAACAGTTTCCCAGGTGATTCTAAAGTCCAGTCTGGGCCGATCATCTGTGCCTTAGATAAAGAAAATGTAATAATTTAGTTATTATCTCACAAAATGTGCTACATATCAGTAGTCATAACTAATTTTGCAGGAGAAATATTGTTGCAAATAGGCAGTCCCTGAGTGGCTGGAGACAAAATAAAGGAGCTTATGTTTAAGAAAAGAGGAAAGGAAATCTTTAATGTGTAAAAAGAGAAATTAGATTGTTATCTTACTCCATCCTTTTGAGAATCAGTAACACACACAACAATCTCACTCAACAAAATGTATGATTGTACAACTATCCACCAAGTGTTAAAAGTTTCTCTTAATTCCTCTTCCATGTAGACACACTGAAGGAATAGAAATGGGACTTTTAACTTCCTCTTTCGGGTGTCCACCAAGGCTTTACAATAGCCAATTCCTTTGTCTAGGAAGTCTCCCCCAAACCGAGCAGTAAATTAGATATGCCTGTTCTGTGTTTGCCTCACATCCTCCAATTACCCTGTTACATCAAGGGAGTGATTGAATGAAGGTACTAAACACAATGAGCTGCATTTCCCATTGGCTTGTAGGCCATAGGAGAAAATACTCATGTGTGGTGGGATCACCCTTGTTTCCCCAGTGCTCATTTCAGTGTTTGTTGATTGCAGGCGCTTACTTAACACATGTCTGCCGAATGCGTGAATAAATAAATGAGCTATTCCCACCAAGACTTTTCCAAAACCAACAGCTCCCCCATCAAAAGCTTAATATATAGAGAGTCTTTACCCAAGAATCTAACAATTGCTCTACTACAAAATGTTTCCATATTCTTCTGAGAGAAGATAACAAAAATATTGTGACGAAGAGACTCATAATTCACCAGGAAAAAAAAAGATAGATTTTCTCTCCTGAAGTGAGAATACTTTGGGATTCATTTCAGAAGGTAGAAACAAGGTGAAGTAGGCTCATCCTGTTTCCATACTGGGAATAAGTTTGCCAGCAGAGTGAGAAGAAATAAGCATCTTGTCTATTTTAGACGTTCTTACAGCTATACTATCCCTGATATAAAGAAAAACTGCAAAAGTTTCAGTGCTACACTTTGATGCATCTGTGTGTTCACAGGGTCATCGTATTACAGTCATTACGGCAGGAGGCACACTTTCCTCCCTGGTCTATTATAGCTGGCCGTAATGTACCATAGAGGCTCAAGATATTCTCTTCTTGACCGAGCCTGGAGAGTATCTATTTCACAGCATATTCCCCTTAAAGGGAGAGTCTACAAATGGCAATAGACGAGGCACTTATCTGTACATAAGCAGCGAAGACAGAATGGGAGTAAATGATGCACTTCATGGAGTTGCGTTACTTCCTCAGTACAATTTGTTGCACTAAAAGAAAGAAAGAAAAGTAATTTGGTAAATGGACTCTAGTGGCCTGAAAGAGTTAATGCGCTTCTTTCTACCAGAAACAGTGAGCCGTTTATATGTAGGCAAACCCTTTTCTTCTGTGTTACAGCGGTGCTGCAAGAGACATTTTCAAATGGATCTTCACAGACTCCAGACATGGAGAAAGAGGATTTTTTTCACTGTCAGTAGTAACTACACAATGAGTTTGTAATTTTTTTCTTGTTTATCTTTTTTTTCCCCCGTGGTGTCACCCTGAGAGGATGGTTTGAAAGACTTGCTTTCTTACATCTGGAATCACTTTCTGGGGAAGTTACCTCCTTGGTGGTCTTAGGTCATCCACACAATTACTTGAGGGATAAGCAAATATTTTCTATTATAAAAAAAAAGAATAACAACAAAAAAGGACTAATCTGTCCAAAAATAGTTTGATAGATTTCCATTAGTTAGCTTCTCTCTTTTTATTACCTGTTATCAATTCAATTCTCGTTAATATCTGTTTCTGGATATTTTTAAACATAATTTTGCTTATGTTGTTCTTTTAAAAATTATATAAGCTTCCTCATTTAGTAATAATTTAAATGAATATTAAATGTATCACAACCTTTTTAAATTATAATTTTCTCCCACAAATTAATCATGCATTATAAGATTCTGTGTTTTCGCGTTCTTTCCAAAATATCTTTTCCCAGGGCAACCTCTCTAGGATTTCTTTACTTTCACAACATGTAAATATCGAAGTGTGTTAATAGTAAATATTTATCAAACATTAAGCATTCCTTCACTTGTTTTTCAAATTCTAGGGTATGATTTCAAAAATAATTTTCTTTAGCTGAACACAAATGTGAGATGTACTTTTTTTTCCTGAACAAGTTTCAACCTTGCAAAGGAAATTTTATCTATAAGAAAAGCATTTCCTACTCTATTTTCTCTTCATACCCTGGAGGTGTATTTCAACATTCACAAAATACCTGACTATCTTTATTTTCCTTAATGTCTATCCAAACAGTATCTCTGTGTCAGCTAAAACGAAGCATTTCTTTTTGCTGGCTATGGTTATCTATGCAGTGTTGAAGCCTCCCTCTCTTTATTTGGTTTCGAGTTTCAGTAAACCTTATCCTAGTGTTTTAAACCCTCCGTCATTTCCCTGACTCACCCATATCACTATTATTTCAATAATATCATGCTTATCCCTGATACTCATACTTATTGTCGATAAGGCTTTGATGTAATAAATCCTTGATATAATATCATACTTATCCATGCTATGAGATATAATCAAAAATGAAAGCAGAAACTTAAGATACAGAGTAAAATATATTACTTGCCAATTTTCCACAGTAACTTTTCATCATTACTCCAAAATTACTTTTTAATGCAAAGAGTAGTTTCAATCACATTGAGGCCCACATGATTCAGATACTATCATAATCACAATTAGATTACATTACTGCAATCAGGAATGGAGATCATTAAGAGAAAGAATATAAATTGCTTTAGTTTTACAAGTACTGAGCTAGCAAAATTATAATTAATCTCCATTTATAATCTCTTCTTTCATAGAACTGCAAAGCATGCTACTTTTTTAGGCCATCAATACAAATTAGAACTAAGTAATAAAGCCCTAACTACTACTACTGTGCTGCTCACAATTGAAGAAACTTTCACATTATGTGTAGAAGCCTTTAGACACAAACAGTGCCCTTAGAGTAGATTGTTTCAATGCAATAAGTCCAACTATTACAAGGTGCTGTTTAAAAACAGAATGCTGCATAACAATCAGTTTATGCATTCCATTTCTTACACGAGATGGTGCGACTCATGTGAGATAAAGAAATAATGACTTAGCAGTCCCAGTGAATGCATCGTTCTGTGCATCTCAAGTTTTAAATATAGTCTTTTAGAAGTACAGGAAATAATAATAACATGAAAAAATAAATAAGTTTAAGATATTGAGACATCCAAAATGCAATCCTAATTACTTTAATTGTTTCATAGTTTTTCAATGGGTTAACTTGTATGATACTTTGTGTTCCAAGTCCCTCCATAGTCCTATATATACCTTTTAATTATTAGTCCTTAAAACTCATCTTAAATGATAACAGAATACATTAGTAAGTACAAACAATAATAAATGTAGACTATCTATTATACAGACTCACAAAGCTTTTCCCACAATTTTAAAATCAAAATAATTCTAAAAATCAGACGATTTTTTGGAACTTATTTGGTGGCCAGTTGACCCCACATGAAGCCACCTTGACATAAACTTACTTGGTATCAAATTCTGACCCGAACCGACAGGAGATTACACATAGAATTTTACTATGTCACTTTATGTGGATATTCTTACTAGATATTTGCCAGATCCCACTGGAGAATTAAGTAATATATGGTATATATACACCAAATTGCCTTTATTAAACGGGAAAATTGTTTTCCAAGAAACATCTTGCACCAAGGGTTTTAGACAAGGAATTAAGGACTCAGTAGCTGGATAAAGGTGACTGGTCACAGCTGAGTCAAAATTGTCAGTAACAGTTGGCTCCTTTGCCTTTTGCCTCTCACCTCTCTATGTCCAGTTCCTTCCTTTTGGTGCATTCTTGCTCTCAGCTTCCCTGAGTCAGAACTTTTCACCATTATGCCGTGAATGGGTAGCAGCTGTGCCATGATTCTGACTCACTCAGGCCTTGAGGCAGCTGATAGGGATTTGGGTAGCTGGAGCCCTGGCTGGATACCACCAACTTTGAATCTACACATCCAATTACCCAGGTAACCAGTGGTCTCAGTGAGCTGCACAGATTTTATTGGTTTCCATGTTGTAACTTGGAAAATATTCGGAAGCATTGTGTTGGCTCTCCAATTTCTTCACAACTTCTACTCTTCACGAACCAGGTATGGGCTGTTGATGACAATGTCTGACATGACAGACTATTCGCTGAATGTTGAATGTCTAAAATGTTACCATTCGTATTAAAATGTTAGCATTTTTTAATGGGCACATAAAGCATTAATTTCAGGAAATCAAAGCATCAGATATCAGGCTATGAATGGTTTATTGGAAATGCTGAGTCATCCTAATGTACATTGATGTATTTCTAAGACTAGAAATCCTAAAGACATGACCCAATAAGCCTAATATTCTGTTTATTTGTAACAAAATCCACTATTAATAATGGAAAAAATATGAGAGCATAAATTTTAAAAGTCATAAATTAGAAAACACTTTGACAATTGAAAAACCTCTTAATTCCAGGAATTTGTAATGATCCTTCACAAAAACAAGAATGGGGAAAAAATAATTATAAGAGAATAAGAAATAAATGAGAAATATGTCTCATCTTAACTATACAAACAGAATAAAAAGTTTTATTTATTGATAACTATTTTAGTTTAAATTGTTAAAAGGATATATTAGGTGGTTCTACACTGAATCAAATTTAATTAAACAATGTGCGTATTGCTGCCCAAATCGTATTTTTACTGTATATGTGAAATAGCAATAATTTAAAAGAACAAAATGATAACTGTGCTTATAGGCAATGAAATTAGTTTTTAGTGCTAATAAACTCATGCTTTGCATCTGTAATATCCTGTGGCTGTATGCTAGGAATTTTTAGGAAAATTGAAAAGCTTTGCAGAAATTTTTCTTGTCATGAGGGACAGTATGCAGAGTTTGATACAGAAAGAAAATCAAGAGGGAAAAAGAAGGATGGATAGCAAATTTGATCTCACCCCATCAATAATTGTTGGAGAAATTATTAGTATTTTCTAAGATACCCTGTAAATGAGATAATAAAGCATAAAACAAATCATATTATTTAGAAAGAACAAATTATCTATCTTGTCTACTACAATTTTAAACGATTATGAGTATAATACATCGGTCGTCTATTTTCCCATGTATCATTTAATAAATTAATAAATATACCTGAATCAGATGCAGGTAGGATACTGATATGAAAAGAGATTGTGTTTGACATTAAGAGAACACAAAATAGACATTAAAATCCATTACAACTACTATAGGTAAATGAGAAAATGCTATTAGAGTTAAGAGGTGGGAGTTTGCTTCTGAGTGCAGTCGTCAGTGAATATTCTGTTTGTGTCTATATGATGGTTTCTGAAGTCTAAATTTCTTAGACAAATATTTAAGCTTCTCTAATATTTAGTCTCAATCTACATTATATCATATAGCGTAAGCTTTAACTAAATTCATATTGCATAAGTTCAAATTGCTAAGTTCTAAATTCTTGCCAGGTGTGCTTGAAGAAAAGCATGAAGACTGTGTTAGGCAATGAATAGTATTTGTCTTAGGGAACACTTTTTGGGGAAAATTCATTTGTTAGTAGTTCTTGGTATGAATTGGATGGTGAATGATTGAAGAGAAAGAAGTAAACTTTAAGAGTAGAGGCAAGAAAAAAAAGACCTGAAGTGGGAAAGGAAGGAAGGGATAGGGCATCAATATTTTGAAGAAAGTACTCACACAACCCAGGGGATAAGAGAGAGGGACAAGTTAGAATAAGAACAGCAAAATCCTCTATTGTTTTGAGTCGGTGAACAATTAGAAATATTTCCATTAAAGAATTATGGAAGTGGTCATAGGAACTTTCCTTGAAATATAGGAGAATAAAGGTATTTTACTCTCTTTTCCTTTTCTTTCAACTTTACTTTTTTTCTTGATATAGCATAAAATAAAACAAAAAAATGAAATAAAAAAAGATCCCAGAACTGAATTAAAATTTTGTTATATTCCTGCCCGATGTAATTAAATATGGAATAAAATGGTAGTGACTGTTGGGGATTGTGTATATCTCCTAAGACTTTATCAGAAAATTGAGCTCTCAAAAGGGAAATGCCGCAGTGCAGATCTATCCCAATGACTTTTTTTAGTCATGAGAACCAGGGACTTGACTAGAAGTTTCTGTAGAGATCCAGGTTGACAATACAGGCTATCAACAGAGAATTTGCTGAGAGAGAAATCATTCTAATGTGACATTTCTATGGTTTTTGAATGATTCCTAGGAAGAGTGAGGGTCCTGAGAGACATGGAAGATGGTGCAGAGGAATCTGTGTGTGATAATTAGAACCAGTGACGTAAATAACATTTCTATGCATCCTATTCACATTTGAGACCAAAAATTGAAGGGAAATATACTCCTAATACAAAGAAAGTAATAGACTTCATGAGTAAGTAATAAGAAAAAACAAACCTATATTGAAATTGGAGACTCCATATCCTAGCTGACCCCCACCCAAATCTCACCTGTACTGATCATTAATCTTGCTGTCCAAATATTGCTGGCACAGGATAGAATTGTATTTCTTAACTCCTTATGGTAACTTGGAGCCACGTGACCTGTTCTGGTCGATGAGTTATGAATGTCAATCATGAAAGATAGTTAAATTGCCACAAGAGATTGCCTGTGGAGTTTCCTTTTTCTCTGCCATAGTGCCAGACAATATTCTACAGTAGCTGTTCCACCTACCTTGACTCTAGAGTGAGGAGGATAGCAAGAGAAAACTGAGCTCCAGCTGGGCTCCAATTGTTATATATCATAACATTAAGAACTTTTGTTGTGTAATTTAAGCATCTTTACCATATCATAAATTAGCCTCTTCTGCCTGTCATACCACCTACTACTCCTCCAATTCAAATATGAGTAATAATCAGAGAAAAGTAAGCATAGTGATGAGAAAGGGGAAAAGAAGAGGAGAAAGAACAAAAGCAATGAAGGCAAATAAATGGCACATCTCATAAAAGGAAAGCACAAAGAAACCAAAGAAAAGTTACAACAAATAATTCCCAATTCCACATACACTTAAAAGAAGTATAAATAATGAGCTCTCTTGAAAAAAATTTTTTAAAGTTCAAACAATAAATGAATTCAGTCAGATATTATAGGCCAACTGATGGAGATAAAAATAGAAAAAAAGTATTTTAGAAATACAAAGCACAAAAGAGGCAAGTGAATCAGGAATATTTGAAAGCAGGAGTCAGTAGGCCTTTTCTATAAAGGGCCAGAAAT
Source organism: Tapirus indicus (assembly GCA_031878705.1). NCBI lineage: Eukaryota > Metazoa > Chordata > Mammalia > Perissodactyla > Tapiridae > Tapirus > Tapirus indicus. The sequence continues at coordinate 61,848,067 of CM062926.1, forward strand.
GGTCAATCTTTTAAAATTTAGCCATTCTGGAGGATACACAGCATTAGGACATTATGATATTAGTTTGTATTTTCCTGTTCAAAAAATATATGGACCATCATTTCATAGGTTAGTTGAACTTTTATATATTTATTTTTTGTGAATTTTATGTTAAAATACTGGCCCGGTATTCATTGGGCTCTATTATTATTTTATATATTAATATTACTCAATAACAAGTCTTTTGTCTTACATATTTTATATATATAATATTTATTCCTAGCATATGATGGGCTTTCTCATTTTTAAATTTTAAATAGTGCTTTGAAGAGTAATTTTCTAATTAATGATGTCCAGTGTATCCTTTTTTCTTTTGTGTGTTATTTTATGTCCTATTTAAGAAATCTTGGCCTATTCCAGCTCCTCATAGTCTTTCTTCTGTGTTTTCTCCTACAAGTTTTATAGTTTTAGATTTTATTTTGGATCTATAATTCATTTTTATTTAATTTTTTTCGTTTTTAAGCCTTTATTTTTTTTCATATTTTGACTTTATTTTTTAGAGCAGTTTTAGTTTCACAGCGAAACTGATTAGAAAGTACAGAGATTTTCCACATACCCCTCGACTCCACATGTGCACAGCCTCCCCTACTATCAAAGTCGAGCACCAAAGTGGTACATTTGTTACAACCATTGGTCCAATCAATGAATCGATGATACATCATTATCGCCTAAAGTCCATAGTTAACTTTAGAGTTTAATCTTAGTACATTCTATGGGTTTTAACAAATATATAATAACGTATGTCAACAATTTTATTATCATAGAGAGTAGTTTCACTGCCCTAAAAATCCTCTATGCTCCACCTGTTCATCCCTCCCTGCCTTTTAACCCCCGGCAAACACCGATCTTTTTACTTTGTCCATAGTTTTACCTTTTCCGGAACATCATATAGTTGGAATCCTACAATATATACCCTTTCCCATGGGCTTCTTTCACTTAGTAATGTGCATTTAAGTTTCCTCCATGTCTTTTCATGGCTTAAGAGCGCATTTCTTTTTAGCATTGAATGATATTCCGTTATCTGGATATACCATGGTTTATTTATCCATTCATCTACTGAAGGACATCTTAGTTGCTTCCAGATTTTGGCAATTATGAATAAAGCTGCTATAAACACTCCTGTGCAGGTTTTCGTGTGGACATAAGTTTTCAATTCATTTGGGTAATACCAAAGAGCATGATTTAAACGATTTTATAGTGGTGTGATTTAAATACCATAAAATTTGACTGTTATAGATACATATTTCAATGAATTTTAGTAAATTTTTAAGGTTGTAAAGTTGTCATCACAATCAACTTTTAGAACATTTCTACCACAGCAAAATTTTCTTCTTTCAACTCCCAGTTGAAAGATTTGTCTGTACTGATTTGCCTTTCCAGAAAATTTCATACAAATTAAATCACTCAGTATGTGGTCTTTTATATCTGGCTTCTTTCAGGACATATTATTTTTGAGGTTCATCCATGTTATAAGATACTTGAGTAACTCATTCCTTTTTACTTCTGTTATTCCATTGTGTGGATATGCCACATTTTGTTTATCTGTTTACTAGTTGATAGACACTTGTATTATTTTATCTTGGGGCTATTATGAATAATGCTGCTATGAATATCCACACACTAGTCTTGTAAACAAATATTTTCAATTCTCCCGAGTCTATAATCCGTTTTTAGTTATTTTTTGTCTATGGTGTGAGGTGAGTGTTCAAGTTTATTCTCCCTGTGGTTACCAATTGGTCCAGCACCATTTGTGTAAAGACTATCCTTTCCAAATCGAATTACTTGGCCTCTTTGTCACAACATTATCACAACAGATTATACATATTTGAGTCTACTTCTGGACTCCCTATTCTGTCCCACTGATATATAGTCTATATCATGCCAAAGACACACTTTATTAATCACTATAGTTTTATGATACATCTGGATAAAATGTATGTAAGTACTCCCATTGTAATCTTCTTTTGTAAAATAGTTTCAACTATTCTAGATTAATTGTATTTCCATATATACTACAATTTAAGTTTGCAAATTTCTACTGAAAAAAAGGCTGTCAAGATTTTAATTGAAATTAGGTTGTATCTACAGATCAATTTGGAGAAAACTAACATCTTAACAGTATTGAATCTTTCTTGTCCACTGGCATAGTATATCTCTCAATTATTTAATTTCTCCCAGCAGTGTTTTGTAGTATTCACTGTATAAATCTCTCACATATTTTGTTTAATATTTCTCTAACTATTTTTGGTTTTGGATGCTATTTTAATGGGAATTTATTTCAATGTTCAATTGTTTGCTAATATATAGGAATTTTATTGATTTTTACAATAATGACTATGTATTATTGTCTTTATGTTCAATTATTAGTTTCAATAGCTGTTTTGTAGATTCCTTAGCATTTTATATGCAAACAATTATGTCCTATGTGAGTAAAGTCAGTTGTGTTTATCCTTTTCCAGTCTGATTGAGTTTTATTTCTTTGTCCTGCCATACTACAAAGGCTAGGAACTACAGTGCAGTGTTTAACAGAAGTGCTGATCTTAGGGAAAAAGCATTCAGAATTTTACCATTAGGTATAAGTTAAGCTCTTTGTCAAAGAGCTTGATTAAAAGTTTCTGTTTTGCTGAGTGCTTATATTATAAATGAGTGTTAAATTTTATTAAATGCTTTGCATATATTGAGATGGCCATTTTTTCTATTTTATTCTGCTCACATGTTAAATTACATTGCTTGATTGTTATAATAAACTAACTTGTTATTTTAGAATAGATTTGGATTTACAGAAACTCTGTGAAGATAGTGCAGAAATTTCCCACATATCCCATACTCAGTTTCCCCTATTATTACATCTTACGTTTGTATAGAGCACTTGTCACTATTAAGGAACCAATAGTATACATTATTATTGACTAAGGTCTATATTTTATTCAGATTTATTCTCATTAATTAGTGTCCTTTTTCTGTTCCAAGATTCAATCCAGGATACCACATTACATTTAATCCTCATATTCCCTTAAAACCTCTTGGGTGTGACACTTCCTCAAACTTTCCGTATTTTAATGACCTCGACAGTTTTGAGGAATATTGGTCAGGTATTTTGCAGAATGTTCCTCAGTTGGGATTTATCTTATGTTTTTCTCATGTTGGATGGAGTTATGGACATTTTGGAGGAAGACCACAGAGATGAAGTGCCATTTTCATCCCATAATATCAAAGGTAAATACTATCATTGGTGACTCATCATTGTTGATGTGAAGCTTGATCACCTGGCTGAGGTAGTGTTTGTCGTTTCTCCACTATAAATTTACTATTTCTTTCTCCATTTCCATATTGTGCTTTTTGAAAGGAAGTCAATATACATGGTCTGCTTTTAAGGAGCAGGAAGTTATGCTCCACCTTCCTCAGGATGGAGTAACTATAAATTATTTGGACTCTTTTGTATAGGAGATTTATCTTTTCCCTAATTTATTTATATATATAATATATATATATATATATATATTAGGGTCTACACAGAGATATTTATTTTATACTATTTTTCATCAGTGCTTTGTAATAGTCCACATACAGATCCTGTATATTTTATTAGACTTATTGCTAATGATTTTATTTTTGCCATGGTAAATTATGTATTTTTTTTATTTCAAATTTCAATTATTCATTGCTGGCATATAGTAAAGCATTGATTATTGTGTGTTGATCTTGTGTCCTGTGTCCTTGCTCTTCTCACTTATTGTTTCAGAAGACTATTATTATTTTCATTATTTGTTTTTATGTTTTTAGATTCTTTGGGGTCTACCAGATGGACAATTATGTCATTTGTGAATAAAGCCTGTATTCTTTGTTCCTTCTAATGAGTATACCTTTTATTTCTTTTTCTTGTCTTATTGTACTAGTTAGGACTTCTAATATGGTGTTGAATAGAAGTGATGAGAGAGAGCATCCTTGCCTTCATCCTCATCTTAGGGAGTACGTGTCCAGTCTCTCACCATTAAGTAGATGTTATCTATAGATTTTCTGTAGCTGCTCTTTATCAAGTTGAGAAAGTCCTCTAGTCCTAGTTTGTTGAGGGTTTTTACCATGAATAGGTGTTGGATTTCATCAAATGCTTGATCTGTATCAATGTATATGATCATATAATTTTTCTTCCTTAACATGTTGGTATGGTGGATTGCACCAATTGATTTTCAGTTATTGACATCTCCTTGCATACTTTGAAAACTTTCTGTTTGGCTTTTGTGTAAATTTTTTTATACATAGTTGTATTCAATTTGCCAATATTTGGTTGAGGTTTATTACTTCAATGTATATGAGAGATATTGGTCTGTAGTTTTCTTTTCTTGTAATGTCTTTATCTGCTTTTTAAATTAGGCTTAAAATTTTAGGAAATGTACCCTCTGTTTCTATTTTCTGGAAAAGATTGAGGGGAATAGACATTATTTCTTCCTCAAATGTTTAATAGAACATTTATATATTGCTGGATTCAATTTACTATTTTTTTCATTATTTTTATGTCTATATTACTAAGGGATATTGGTTTGTAACTTCCATTTCTTGTAATGTCTTTGTTTTGGCAATGCTGGCCTTATTAGGATAATGCTGAATTCATAAAATTAGTTATGCATTATTCCTCTGTTCTATTTTCTAAAAAAGCTTGTATAAGACCATTATTACATCTTCTTTAAATGTTTGATTATACTAGTGAAGCTATTTGAGTCTGGTGTTTTCTGATAAGGTTTCAATTACATATTCAGTTTCTTTATATGCTATAGGGCTATTCATGATTTCAGTTGCTTTTTGTGTCTGGTTTTGTAATTTGGATCCTAAAAAAATCTATCCATTTCTTCAAAGTTATTAAATATATTGCCATAAATTTGTTTCATAATATTCCCCTAATGTCTTTTAAATATCTGCAAGAACTGTAGTGATGTACTCCTTTTCTCTTCTGATACTGGAGATGTTAATCTTTCTTTTTCTATTTTTTTTTTCTTTCTTATATTAGCTAGAGGTTTATCAATTTTACTGATGCATTTTGAATCAGCCTTTGGCTTTATTTAATTTTCTCCAATTTCTATTCCATTGATTTTCTGCCATTTATTATTTCCTTCCTTTAACTTAATTGAGCCTAATTTGCTTTTATTTTACTATGTTCTTAAGTGGTAGCTTAGCTAATTGGTTTTATAATTTATTTTTTCTCAACAAAGGATTTGAAGTTATTAATTTTCCTATAAGCATTTCTTTCGTTGTAAAACACAAATTTTGATATATCGTATCTTAATTTTCATTCAGATCAATATATTTTCTGATTTACCTGTGATTTCTTCATTGTTCCATGTGTTATTTAGAAATTTAATTTCTAAACACTTTGATATTTTCCAGATAATTTTCTGTAATTTCTATTTTCTTTGCTTTGTAGAAAATATTCTCTGCATTATTTAAATATTTATAAATTTATGAAGACATTTCTATGATCCAACAAATAGTCTATTTTAATGAATATTTCAGGTGCACTAGAAAACCATTTCTGTTCTGAAATTGATTGATGTAATATTCCATAAATGCGAAAACAATCAAGTTGGTTGAGAGTGTTGTTTATATCTTCTATATCTTTATCAATTTTCTCTTTACTTGCTTGCTTCTAGATTAGCCTTTGCCCCAAGGATAGTTTGCCCCCCTCCTATGTGTAATCTTTCTTAGGTGTCTATTCCATAGAACATCATTCAACAAGATCTCTTTACTCTGACTCTTAAGAAACTGAATGTTTCTTGGCCTTTTTGAGCTCTGAGAATTGTTTGGCTTACAGCTTCAAAGATAACTGAATTTCCTCAAAAGTTTTGCTTTACTTAGCCTTGTAGAGTTCCATCGTATGCATGCTAAGATTCTTCTTCAGCCAGTGACTCAAAGGGACAACTATACAGATTTTTGGAGCTTTTCTCTGCATAGCTTCCTCTGCTCCAGCATTGGGTCCTGAAAATTATATACACACAGTCTCTCCAAGCTCCAAATTCTGCTCTCTCAACTAGAATGGTGATCTCTGTTAAGTCATTCTTAACCAGTGCTACAATTTGAAATTGGCTCCATCCAGAAAACCATTGCAATTAAAAGGCTTCCACTTCCATCATTTGTTTCCCTTTCTCTCCGTGATCATAGTCCTGTGCTGCTTGTGATTCAATATCTAAAACATTTATGTTTTGTATTTTATTGAGCTTTATCATTGTTTTCAGATAGAGAGTAAGTCTTGATATTGTTACTTTCTCTTGTCTGGAAGAAGTTCTGTAACTACTCATTCAACGTCCATCTTCCATGCTAACCCAATGCAGTCTAGGCCCTCATGCATTTAATTGTCTTTTTTCACTTTTATATCTATACCTAACAATTTTCTGAATACAGTCTATTGCCTAATTAATTGTTAAATTATGTTAGAAAACAATTCTAAGCTAATTAAGGAAAGCATAAACAAGGGTATTGATATTGGATGTTCTTTTGAATAAGTTCCATAATTTTGCTAAAGCAGGAGACAAAAATAATCATATGCTAAATATGGGGGTGGTGAGCAGAGATTTTTATTTAGTTGATGGTTTAAATAAATAAGAAGTGGTTTGAGGCAGCTTCTTGTTCCATGGTGGGCATTGATATTGTATACAGATTAGAAGGTCAAAAAAGCAGAGATTTTAGAACATGATCTATGTATCATTAAAATAACTGAGCAGAGTCATTCTAAGGCACATAGGAAGACGAGTGAAGGGGATGATATATGGTGGCATGTAGTAAACTACAGTTATTCAGTCAGGAATTCTCAAGTCTTTTTTTCTTTTAGTTTCAATTGTATTATCAATTTAGGGGCAAAACAAGAATTGGTATAGTTAACTAAAAGCTTCTTTGGCATTTTGAAGGGAAATAGAGATCAGAAGTTACCCAATAACTGCAGTGTTTTGAAGGTCTGAGTGACTTCTTTAAGGAGATCCTCTTATTTCAAGGAACATGAAAGATGAGCCTCTGGGAAGCCAGAGAAGGTTGAACACAGGTCAAAATTGCTTCAATGTAATGGAAGTAGAAGATGAACAAAATTAAGAGTAATAACCCAAGTACATCTCTACTAGCCACAAAGTGATATTGGTCTTTTCCCCAACAAAAACACTTGCAGCTACCTTAAACATTCTCTAAATAGAGAGAGAGAGTGTTCAGATTAAGGAGATCATATATTATTCTTTGCACAGTTAATTGATTTCATGATAGCTGACTCAGCTTTTCTGCCCATAGTGCTTTACTCTACTAATTTTGATTTTAAAAAAACCTTGAGAATATTAATAATAATAATATATTATATATATTTTGACTTTTCATGTTTGATGATTTAATAAAATGGTAGTAGAAGTATCTAATAGCATCTAAGCAGTTGAGAGTTAGTTTGAATACTGACGTATGGTATAGATTTTAATTTGCTTATTTCCCCCAGTTGAGTCTAAACCTATAATGACTCTTAAATTGTGTAAATTATATTTTTCTCTTCTGTAAATATTTCACAGACTATACTATCATTATTCACTCATTTATTAAAATACAAAGATTACACTGATTTAGGTCTAAATAAACTCTAAAGTCCTCAAGACAGTATTTTTGTCTTAATATTTATTTCTTAAACAGTTAGCACTGTGAGTGACAGGTAGTTGGTGTTAAATGAGTATTCATTGGATTAATGAATGAATGTATCTATGAATGAATTAATAAATGAATTGATAAATATATTTTTATTGAGTGCTTTCAATGTGCCAGACATTTAATCAAATTCAATTCAACAAATATTTGTTGAGAATGTTTTATGCTACAGACAACTGTGCAAGGTGTTGTGGTAGGCAACATTCTGGTAACCAGAAAAAGTTAAATAATTTCAAGATTTATATTCAAATAAATAAGGGTCAGTTCATCCAACAAAATAAAATCTGTTCCTGCTAAATTAAAGAAATATAGAAAAGCAATTCAAATGGAAAAATTAATGAAGTCTAATCAAATTTCTAGAGATAAAAATATCTTGAGCATAAACAAAACAGAATTCTTTCAGGAAAAAGTATGTTGATTTGAAAACTAAACATGATTTAAAAAACAACTGTACATTAAAAAATAAAATAAACAAAAGAGTAGGGCAAATTCACAGCCAGTATAATAAAGATCTAAAGTCATTGATAAATAATTAGGTCATACAATTTGATGTGAAATACACTAAAACATGGACAGATGTATTTTCATATAGCATGAATATGAAATTCAAGCAAAAATGCAACCAGTAAATAAACATGTGGAAAATTTTCAACCTAAAATTAAATATACAAATTAAAATAATAACATTATTTTTAACACCCCCAAAATTGGGGAGGAAAAAGCTCTTTAAATGCCCAATGTTGCCAAAAGTGTGAAAATATCTGCAACATTTACAATGCTGATGGTATTGTAAATTACTATGCTTTAGAAAGAAATTTTGCATGGCAGGCAAAAAAGGTATATATCATTTGATTCTCTAACACCACTTGTGGAGATTTTATTAGAAAATAAATTATACTTTATAATTTGTCATAAATTTATTATTCATAATTATAACAAATTAGGAAAGCCAATGTGTTGGGAAGATTAGGAGGATTAAAGAAATCATGTTAATCCACAAGAGGAACTCTTCAGTAGCTCACATCTCACAGGGTTAAGACTTGAGCTTCAGCATGAAATTCTCTTCAAGTCACAAATGAAACAAAACTATCAGTCTGACTTTATTTTTTTTAAAACTTCTGTGCCTCAGTTCATTCATTTCTGAAATTTGGATACATATAGTTGTATATATATCTGTATATGTATCTATACATATACATATACTTGTATATATATTTACCCACATAGTTGTGTAAATTTGTGGATTGCAAGGTCGAGTCTGTTTGAATTAACTCCCATAATATTTCAATCAATAAACACCTTTTATGCTTTTACTACATGCCAGATGCTCACGATTCAAAGATGAATAAGAGACTTCCTTTTCCTTAAGGGAAAGACTATTTGACAGCATACATTCAATGAAAAGGCACATTTCTATCAAAAGGATTTGGTGGAAGAGGAGTGGGGGAGGGGTCAATTTTATCTGAGCTTTCATTACTTTCTATCAAGGTGGAGGGTTTTTTCCCCTTTTACCTATATAAAATTTAATTTTCAAATCCTGTTAAAAAGAATATCTATTCTTAATTAGTTTACGAGTTATGGTAGATTATCCACTGAAAGATTAATTACATGCTTTCCAGTGAAGTATTATAAACCATAAGTTTAAAGTTGGACCAGATGCATTTCAGCCCTGAAAACTCATTAACCATCTGACCATGTTGCACATATGGTAACAAAGTGAAGAATGTATCCAGTCAAACACACATAAACACTTCTTCATCATTATAGGACAACCGCCCCTTAAAGTATGCCAGTAATCTTTCTATTTCTCATACCTACAAATATCTAGTTTAGGAACAGAGAAGCTAGTAAGAGAGAGATTTCAAATGGTGGATTTGTAAACCCACACTAAGTATGTAGAATTAAAGACTGCTGATCTCTAGTCTGCTTTTGTTGAAAAATTCAGCATTCATCTCATTTAATCTCAAATTTATAATGAGTGTGGGATTGGAAATGTGAAACTCCATGTTGGGAGTGGACATTTTCTCTGTTGGGGAAATAACCTGCACTGATTTCATTGGCCAAAATATTTTAATACCTAAAGGGTATGGCTATCGGTTTATCGGAGAGGGACTGCCTCTACCTGTTAGGCAGGTATCAAGCTTCAGGCGTATCCCAAGTCTCCTTCATGATTCATGTTCTCGACACAATAAGACCACCTGCAAAGTAAACATTTTATGCAGCTCTTCCCCTGTCACAAGATGGCAGCCAGCCCTGGCAGCCTGAACCATGTGATAAATGAGGTGGTTTCAAGGGAAGTATTTAACAATCGCATGTATATAGCCAGATATATTATGTCTGTCCATAAATACACCAGTCAAAATAGTTTACTTTTTGGTTTTTTTAATTGATTTTTTCCTTTTGCCAAATGTCTTAATTTGATAGGTATTGTATGTGCATAGCAAACATTAGCATTACTTATGATCTATATTTTGATGAAACTTATTAATCAAAAATATTTATAAAAGAGAACAATCTGTTTGGGGCTGGCCCAGTGGTGTAGCAGCTGGGTTTGAGCACTCCCTTCAGATGCCGGGGGTTTGCAGGTTTGGATCCTGGGCGTGGACCGATGCACCGCTTGTCAAGCCATGCTGTGACAGCGTCCAATATAAAGTAGAGGAAGATGGGCACGGATGTTAGTCCAGGGGCAATCTTACTCAGTAAAAAGAGGAGGATTGGCAACGGATGTTAGCTCAGGGCTAATCTCCGTCTCACAAAAAACAAAACAAACTGTTCATCTTTCTTTGAATGTGGATAATCCTTTTAAATTCCTTAACAATAACCAGCTTACAATTTTATAATGTTGCAATATGTCCATATTGGCAAAGGAGAATTCTACCTTATAATAGGATTCTTGAAATGTATCCATTTCTTCATCAAATTTTCAGTTTTAATGAAAAGAAGTGATGGTGAGGGAAGCATCTTTTAGTTTGAGTAGGCAGTTTTGTATGTGTTTACAGGTACAGATGGGCCTACAACAATGGTCAAGATCTGTCAAGTAGATAACTTACTATTTTCCTCTCAATGAATATGAAAAAATAAATGGCAATTTAACTTATTATTTCTTCTAATTTTGAACTGTAATGAATAGAACTGATGATAATTACCAAATTTCTAAATACATACACTAAGTTGCTTGCATGATTTTAAAAAACAACCTGAGTTATTATCTTTCTTTATGGTTATTTTTAGAATAACTTTTATTTATTTCCTTATTGTGGGTGTTTATTTTCATGCAAGAACTTTAAAGAGTGTATGAGCACTGTTATTAAAATAAAATGTTTGAGGGAAAAGGGACAATATAGTCTGCTATAAAATGCACAGGGAAAACCATAAACTTTTATTCATTAAATATGTTATTACTATTTTTCTTTGTATTCATTTCCATTGTTATTTGTCTTTATTAAGTTAGTAATAAAAGGTTAAAATTTATCAAAAATTCATAGACTGAAGGAAAACCGTGATAGGGATTGAGCAAGGAATGTGGCATTATTTAATTTAATCACGTAATTATTTTAAGGACATTTTGAGCAGATATTATCTTCATGTTTTGGACAACATATTTAAAGGTTCACATAACATAGACTTGATCACCTACATGAATGAAGCTCTTGTCTGCACAGGTGGTGCATCTTTAATTAAGTGGCAAAAGAAAAACTCGTGATTATAGCAGTAAATAAATAACTACTAAAGAAAGGAAATCACTGTGGCTCTAAGTGTACTGAGATTGTATAGAAGCAACAAAGACCCACAATTTGATGTTTCTATTTTAAATTTCAGTATAAAAGTTTAAATATCTCTACTGATTCAACAGTGTTCATTTTTATCTCTATCTCATTCTTTGATAATATTATGTATCAATCACCAATTATAAAATAATTAAAAATGGAAGAAAGAAAAAGGGTAGAAGAAAACTAAAAATAAAACCACAGTAAGTTAAGTACCACAACACATTCAATAATATTCCATATATTTAGCCTGAGGGCTGCAAATCTGACTATGGACATCCTTATGGCCAACGCGAGGGAAAACATAATCAGTTATTTTGCGAAAGTTTTGTCTAAGGAAATCAAAAAAATTGCGCAGCATAATATTTTAAAGAGACATAAGCTGTGGAAAATTGGGATGAAAAGTAACTAATCCATTAATAAAATCTCAGAAAGCACCACAGATTTTGTTTGCAATAATGGTTATTTCTAAAATCATTTAGCACAATGGTTTGTCCAGAGTAAAAAAATCTGTTCAAAAATTAATAAAGCATAAGAAAATATCTTCTAAAAAACTTGACCATGAATTTTGACTACCATCATTATCTGATTTGAACCCTTTAAAGACTTATAGATTTGGTGGTTTTTGTTATATGTTTTATAAAAGGTATATATATATATATATATTTTTTTTTTTTTTTTGGTGTAGAAGATTGGCCCTGAGCTAACCTCTGTTGCCAATCCTCCTCTTTTTGCTTGAGGACTATTGTCATTGAGCTAACATCTGTGCCAGTCTTCCTCTACTTCATATGTGGGATGCTACCACAACATGGCTTGATGAGCGGTGTGCAGGTCCTTCCCTGGGATCTGAACCCATGAACCCTGGGCCACTGAAGCAGAACGTGTGAACTTAACCACCACGCCACCGGGCCAGCCCCTATAAAATATATTTTTAAAAAGTTTTTTTAAATGCAGCTGAATTAACTAAGATATCTACAAAGAATATTCATCTTGTATTCTGAGATGTGAAGATCTTATCTGGTGTTTTATCTCTCAATATTATTTCTGTACTAATATGGAAACCATATGAAAAAAAATATGCCATGGAAAAGTCATCATTTGCTTCTAATATACTATGTTATCTTATACTGAAGGAATATTTTTAATTGATGTCTTCATGCCAGATGCGGGGGGACAGGTAAGTCCCTGGGCAGCTACTATGTATCTGATAGTGTGCTAAGCAAGTTCACTTTGATTTTCTTAGTTAATTCTTAAGACAAATCTCCAAATTTGTTATTTTTATCCCTGTTTCCATATGAGGACATTGTGATTCAGGTGGATTGATTTCCTTGCCAAATGTTACACAACATTGATCAGGTGGAAAAACCCAGGTCATTTGGCTCTAAAGTCTATCTTTGTACTATATCACACTTCAAAGTAAGTAAACATGTATCTTAATCTTTTCTGCTTTCTGTTTCAAGCCTAGACAACTTATTTTGTTGATTGTAATGCTCCCAGCATTTTCATATGAATCCAATTCAGCTTTCTATTCTGGTATGACCTTCTGGCCATACCCACTCTTCCTCAACAGCTCTCCTTTCACATCCATAACTTTCAGAACATCCTCTCCTGTATTTCAGTAGGATCACATTTTAACCTACAATTCCACAAAAATTTAGGTAAGAAACTGATCAATTCAGAGATATATATATATATATATATTATATATATATATATATCTGATATATCTAGGCTAGAAGACTAACTCAACACATATTAATGCCTTCTCAACCCTAGGTTAGATAAATTTTAATGGATGCTGAGATCTCTCACTATGACTTGATGATTTATTACATAATATTAAGTATTGAAAACATATGTACCTTGTGAAAATGTGGAGAAACTGGAACTCATGTGCACTGTTGAAGGGATTGGAAAATGGTGCAAATGCTATGGAAAACAGTATGGAGGTTCCTCAAAAAATTAAAAATAGAACTCCCATATGATCCAGCAATCCCACTTCTGGATATATATCAGAACATAAACAGGGAGGAAAGGGTCTCAAAGAATTGAAAGCAGGGTTTCAAAGAGATATTTGCACACCTGTGTTCATAGCAGCATCATTCACAATAGCCAAGAGATGGAAGCAAGTCAAATGTCCATTGACAGATGAACGGATAAAGAAAATGTGGTATATACATACAATGGAATATTATTCAGACTTCAAAAGGAAGGAAATTCTGTTACATGCTACAACGTGTATGAACCTTGAAGGCATTACAGTAAGTGAAACAATCCAGTCACAAAAAGGCAAATCCTGTATGATTTCACTTATGTGAAGTATCTGAAGTAGTCAAATTCATAGAAATAGAAAGCAGAATGGTGGCTACCAGGGGCTGAGAGGAGGGGAAAATGGGGACTTGTTTAATGGGTATAGGGTTTCAGTTTTGCAAAAGAAAAAAGTTCTGGAGAGCTATTGCACAATAAATATGCTTAATGCTACTGACTGTACACTTAAAAGTGGTTAAGATAGTAAATTTTATGCTGTGTGCTTTTCACCACAATTAAAAAACGAATGAACAAACACATGTGTCTTATAAGACGTGAAAGAGGAAACTTGTATTATTGGAATTAGGACATCCTAATTAACATTAAATGGCCTGCTTTTATCATTGCTTTCTCAGAAATGGTGAGTACATTTCTTTGATAGTCTTTATGGAATACTCTATCCTTTGCTAGCATTTTCTCAACTTCCCTTGGGTTGATTTCCACTGATTATGGATATGTTACTCTATAGTCTGTGAAATATTTCAGCCTTGTTACACTCAGCAGTGTCATTCCCACTTTTCTGTTTTGGTCCCATTAATAGTGGTAAACATGTGCACTTGGGTGGTATATGATTGTTAAGAGTCATTAAAGGAAAAAAAAAAGTAGACAGTAGCCTGATCCATATAATTGTCATATTATCTAAAATAAAATGTTCTCTTCATTAAAAACTATTATTTGAATGTTAGATTCCATAAGAAATTCCATCATTCATGATGTAAAGAACTGTAATTTAGCTTTCTACTTTATTACACACTTTATTTCTACTTTATTATCCTTTATTTTGATAATTCCTTAGTGAATTTATCTTTGTTTTTAAGTCGTTTATTGTTATGGATGATTCATAATGTCTTTCTTGAAATATCTTACATTAATCATAGGCAATATTTTCTAGTTTTAACCTTCTTACCTAATCAGTTTAACCTCTTTTCAGGAGTGAAACTCAGTTTGGGATCTTCCTACATATGCTGTTAATTGCCTTCAAAAATTTATGGTCATCTAAAATCCCCAAGCTTATTCATTTCCCTTTGCTATTAAAATGGCATCAAGTCTGTATCATTACCCCTAGCTAAGCAGGTATTATTCTGGTATTAATAATATTGTAAAGTAGGCAAATAATGTTATATGGTTCTCCAAGCATGTTTTTAATACCTTAAGAAGTTCATTTTAGATACCTTTTACATTTACAACATGGTATCTTTTTTAAATAGGTCACATAAATTCCTTGATGAATTGTTGCATTTTTTTTGCAAATATGGGGATAACTACTTACTCACATGAGGGGTGAAAAGGTATTTCTTCTCAGCATACATCTTCTGTTTCAAGACAGTTGCATGATTTAAACATTTCCCAATATTGTCATACTTAGCCTTTTTACAAGCTGCATTAAATTCTCTAGGTATATATTTCTATCAATATGTCTCTATAGATTTATCACATTACTAATTACTCTATTTAAAAAGTAAATTCATTATCATTTGATTTGAATTTTAGTACCTCTTTACCATAACTTTGATTGGAATAGAGAAATCAAAAATGTAATTTTCTACAAGAAAAACAAAAAACTAAACTAAGAAAATTTAGCAACAGATGCTTCAAGAACTTCTTTACTTGGGTGTTCATAGGTTTGCTTTATTAATCCTGTGGTGCTTGAAAATGCAACTTTTCAAAATCCTTCAACCTAGAAATAGCTCAACACAAAGGAAGCACCAAAAAAAAAAAAAAAAAAAAACCCAAATACAGAGTGGTCATTAGAGCTATTTCCCCAGTGATACCCCGAATTAATGGTGCAGCATTCACACAGATGAGTCTCCATTTCTTTCTCTCGTCTCCTGTTTCTCAGTGACATTTTGCATCATTCTTGTGTGGCTTCTTTCTTCTTTACTTATTTTTATAAACTCTTCCTTGCCAGTCTTCCCACCTACTTCAGTTACTCCATATTTATTATCTAATTTGCAGACCACTATTTCTTTAGAAAGGAAAAAGTATAGAAATTCAAAATAGATTCCAAGAATCTCAGGTGAAAGTTCCTGTCTGTTTGCTGAAGTGGAAGTCCTTAAAGATGGAAAGATATTTGAAGAAAATTACTAGGTTCAGTTGCTTTAATGGAAACTAGCTCCTACAAAATGTTAGGTTAAGAATTGACTACACAGCAATTTCATATTAGTCAAACTCACCTACTAAAAAAAAGGATTATAATTTGCCTTTGGCTTCTATTTCAACGTCTTTCCCATATGAGTCCTTCATATGTGTAAACATACTTATTTTAGAGTATTCCTTTTTTATCCTTATATGCCATAAAAATAACTCTGTATTTAAATGCATGTAAGAATGAGGGCGGGCAAGAATTCTGTCTTGATTATGATTGTTAAGTGCTAAATAAGTATTAGTGGATTAATTAATGGATCATACAAAAATAATCAATTGACTCAATCAATTCCCTAAACATATAAAACCAAATTAACTAGACAATTCTGTTAAAATGGACTAATATCTAACTGCTCTGTAGTCACTATAAATCAGCACTGGGAAATAGGTTGACTACTAGCCATCTGCCTCCAATCTAGATGCTGAATCTGTCTGTGATCTGATTTCAAATAGGACTTTTGAATTAATAAAAGAAGAGGAAGAAGTAAAACCAGTGAAAAACTGAGGTATACAAACAAAGAAAAAGACTTTCCACATCAACCAACTTTGAACAGGAGAGAAATCCTTTAAGAATGTTTCACTCTGTGCAAATTAGTTGTAGCAGGGTAAAAAGTTATTGTAGAAGGCTAAGACTTGTCCAGGAGAATTATGCTGTGGAAAGAATAATACCAAAGACCACTAGTCCGAATCCATTCTAGTCTATAACACTGTATCATCTTGCTGTTTTGGAAAATAGGGGTGACAGCACTGCCCTGGCCTGTACAATTTATCCTTGCTTCTCTAAACAGCGATAATCCCACAATTGTATGGGAAGGGAGGTTGAAGATCGACTTTGGTCATTTCAGTACTCTCAGAGTCAAACACAGTTTGTCACATGGTAAGCACTAAGCAAATGGGTTATGCGTGGAAATGCATGAACTCTAGCCACAGATCTGATCCTAATAGCTAAATGATCCTCATAAAGTCACTTGAACTATCTGAATATGTTTCTCTACCTGCAGAATAAAAATGATAATACCCATCTATTAGTGTTTCATGGATGCCAAAGGAAAAAGGTGAATGCACTCTAAAAGAATACAGAACACATGAAGTCTGAAAAATAAGAATGCTTTCTCTGTTTCAAATATGCCCATTAATTAATTTCTATTACATAATTTAAATAGCTTTATTGAGGAATAACTAACAAAATAAACTGCACATAAAATTTGATAAATTGTGACATACGTATACACTTGTGAAAATATCACCACAATCAACATAATGAATATATCATCACCCCCAAATGTTCCCTCATGTCCCTTGGTAATCCCTCCATCCTCCCCCTCCCCCTCCCCCAGTCAAACTCTGACAGACTCTCCATCACTATAAATTAGTTTCCATTTTCTAGATTTCTGTATAAATGGGATCTGATAGTATATACTCCTTGTTTTCTTTTCTGTTTTGGCTTCTTTCACTCACTGTAATTATTTTGAGATTCAACCATGCTTTAGCATGTATCAATAGTTCATTACTTTTTGTTGCTAAGTATATTCCATTGCATGCACATACCACAATTTGTTTATATATTTAAATATTTATGGGTATTTGGATTGTTTCCATTTGGGGGCTATTATAAACAAAGAAGCTACAAACTATTGGGCACAAGTCTTTTTGTGGACATTTGTTTGTCCACAAACATGCATTCTTTTGGGTAAATACCTGGAGGGGAATGTTGGGCAATATGGTAGGTGTCTGTTTACTTTTTAAGAGATTACCAACCTGTTAAAAGTAGTTGCACTAAGATTTCCACCAGCAATGTATGAGAGTTCTGGTTCCCCCACTTTCACACCAACATTTATATGGACAATATTTTTATTTTGGCCATTCTCATGGCTATGTACTGCAATTGGTAGCCAATTTGCAAGTCCTAATGATCAATGATTTCGAACATCTTTTGATGTCTTTGTTTGTCAGCCTTACACTTTCTTTGGTGAAGTGTATTTAAGTTGTTTTCCCACATTTTATTGGGTTTGTTTTCTTAGTATTGAGTTTTGATAGTTCTTTATATAATCTGGATATAAGTCCTTCATCGCATACATCATTTGCAAATATCTCCTCCCAGTCTCTGGCTTTTTTTTTTTTTTCCATTCTCTTAACGTATATTTTAAAGAGTACAGATTTTTTTTTAATTAATTTATTTTTTATTGATGTCTTAGTTTATAACACTGTGGGGTTTTAGTTGTACATTTTTGTTTGTCCGTCACCTTGTGGATGTAACCCTTCACCCCTTGTGCCCCCCCCACCCCCCTTCCCCTTGGTAACCACCAATCAGTTCTCTCTGTCCGTGTGTTCACTTATATTCCATATATGAGTGAGTTCATGCAGTGTCTGTCCTTCTCTCTCTGGCTTATTTCACTTAACATAATACCCTCTAGGTCCTTCCATGTTGTTGCAAATGGGACAATTGTGTCTTTTCTTATGGCTGAGTAGTATTCCATTGTATGTATATACCACATCTTCTTTAACCAATCTTCAGTTGAGGGACACTTGGGTTGCTTCCACTTCTTGGCTATAGTGAATAATGCTGCAATGAACATAGGGGTGCATACGCCTCTTGTGATGGCTGATTTCATGTCCATTGGGTAGATGCCCAAGAGTGGTATTGCTGGATCATACTGTATTTCTATTTTTAATTTTTTGAGGACTCTCCATACTGTTTTCCATAGAGGCTGCACCAGTTTGCATTCCCACCAGCAGTGAATGAGGGTCCCCGTTTCTCCACAACCTCTCCAGCATTTGTTGTTATTTGTCTTTGTGATTATAGCCATTCTAACAGGTGTAAGGTGATATCTCAGTGTAGTTTTGATTTGCATTTCCCTGATGATTAGTGATGTTGAACATCTTTTCATGTGTCTATTGGCCATCTGTATCTCTTCCTTGGAAAAATGTCTGTTCATATCCTCTGCCCATTTTTTGATCGGGTTGTTTGTTTTTTTGTTGCTCAGTTGTATGAGGTCTTTGTATATTACTGAGATTAATCCCTTGTCAGACAAACGATTTGCAAATATTTTCTCCCAGCTGGTGGGTTGTTTATTCATTTTGATCCTGGTTTCATTTGCCTTGTAGAAGCTCTTTAGTCTGATGAGGTCCCACTTGTTTATTTTTTCTTTTGTTTCCCTTGTCTGGGTAGACATGGAATCTGAAAGGATCCCTTTATGTCCAATTGCAATTAGTGTACTGCCTATATTTTCTTCCAGGAGTTTTATAGTTTCAGATCTCACTTTCAGGTCTTTGATCCATTTTGAATTGATTTTTGTATATGGCGATAGGAGATGGTCTACTTTCATTCTTTTGCATGTTGCTGTCCAATTTTCCCAGCACCATTTATTGAAGAGACTTCCCTCTCTCCATTGTATGTTCTTTGCTCCTTTGTCGAAGATTAGCTGTCCATAGGTGTGTGGTTTTATTTCTGGGCTTTCAATTCTGTTCCATTGATCTGTGTGTCTATTCTTGTACCAGTACCATGCTGTTTTGATTACTGTAGCTTTATAGTATATTTTGAAATCAGGGATTGTGATGCCTCCAGCTTTGTTCTTAAAGAGTACAGATTTTTAATCAAAGCTTTTAATCAAAATCAAAGCAAGTTGTTTTGTGGAAATTGATAAACTTATTCTAAAATTATAAGGAGGGGCCAGCCTGGTGGTGTAGGTATTAACTTCACATCATTTGCCTTGGCAGCCTGGGGTTCCCGGGTTTGGATCGTGGGCACAGACCTACACACCACCCATTAAGCCGTGCTGTGGCGGTGTCCCATATCCAAAATAGAGGAAGATTGGCACAGATGTTAGCTCAGGGGCAATCTTCTTGAAGCAAAAAAATTCACAAGGAAATGCAAAGGGCCTAGAAGAACAAAAACAGCATTAAAAGAAGAACAACAAAGTTGTAGGACTAGCACTACCTAGTTTCAAGATTTATTTTTGAGTTGTGGTATTCAAGACTGTAGATTTACCATAATAGAAACATAGTTCAATGAAACAGAATAAAGTGTCAACAAATGTATCCACTCAGTTACTGACAATTGATTTTTGGCAAATTTACAACACAATGCAGTGGAGAAAGCATAATGTTTCCAACAAATGATGCTGGAAAAGTGACTTTTCATATTATCTTTAATAAGAACTCCAATTCATAACTTGCACCATAAATAAATTAACCAAAAACTATAAAACTTCTATAAGAAAATGTAGGAGAAAATTTATGCCCTGGGCAAGCAAAGGTTTCTTAAATTCAACACCAAAAATGTAATCCATGAAAGAACAAATTTATTAAAACTTAAAATCCCACATGTTAACATTTAGGTGATTAAAAAGTAGTGTCCATTTTCTCAGCAACATTCTCCTATTGACAAAACTGGGCAATCTTATATGTTACAAAAAAAGGCAATATTTTTCATTACATTTCTTCTTATTCATTAGATATTCTGGAATTATTGTAAACAGTGTTCTAATCATTTGTTGCTAGAATATAGAAATACAGTTTATAATTGGCATTATATACAACAAGCTTGCAAAATTCACTTATTCTACTAGTTTGACTCTAAGGTATTTTGGATTTTCTACAGTCACAATTGAATCATCTATAAGTAGTGATGCTTTTATTTTTTTTCTCAATTCTGACAAATTTTACTCCTTTTTAAAATTTATTATACTGGTTAGGATATCCAATATAATGTTGAATTTAAGTAGTGACAGTGTCCATCCAGTATCCATAGAATTAGTAGTGATATCTTATTTTCCATACCTAGTTTTGGTTATTTGAGTCCTTTTTGTTCTTTAGTAGCTTATTAGGTGTTTATTAATTTTATTAGTATTTTCAAAGAACCCATTTTAACTCAATATCTTCATTCTTGTTTAATTTCTATGTTATTTATCTCAGCTCTTACTTTCATTATTTCCTTCTGTATATATTTTTTTAACTTCTTAAGTGAAAAGTTAGGGCATTGATATTTTGCATATACCTGTAGGCTATTTGTAAGTCTTTTTTGGAGAAATGTCTATTCAAGTCTTTTGCCCATGGTGTAATTGGCTTATTTGCTTTTTTGCTATTGAGTTGTAGGAGTTCCTGTTATGTTTTGGATTTCAACCTCTTATCAGATATATGGTTTGCACATATTTTCTCCCATTTTGTAGGTTGCCTCTTCACTCTATTGATTGTTTCCTTTGCTGTGCAGAAGCTTTTAATGTGATGTAGTCCCATTTGTCTGTTTTTTCTTTTGTTGCCTGTGCTTTTGAAGTTACATCCAAGAACTCATTGCTGAGGTAAATGTCAAGAAGTTTTACCCCTAAGTTTTCTTCTAGTGGTTTTATAATTTCAGGTCTTACATTAAAGTTTTTAATCCATTTTGAGTTGATTTTTGTTTGGTGTAAAAATAAAGGTCCAATTTTATTCTTTTGCATGTGGATATCCAGTTTTCCCAGCATTGTTTGTGGAAGAGGCTATCCTTTCCTCATTGTGTATTCTTGGCACCTTTGTTGAAGATCAGTTGACCATATAGGCATGGGTTTATTTCTGGGCTCTCTATTCTGTTCTGCTGGTTTATAATTTGAGGCTGTGTGTCATTAGGCTATATAGCAATTTAGAACAGCTATATCTTTCTAGTGTACTGACCCTTTTATTATTATGCTATGTTCCTCTTGCCTTACAGTTTTCATCACCTCATATTAATATAGCTACACTATTTTTACCATTATTTTAATGGTACATATTTTCCATATTTTATTTTACTCTTTCTGTGTTTATAATTTAAAGCATTTTTTTCTCATAAAATTGGATATAGTTGGATTATGTTTTTTTTTTAAACCCAGTCTAACTATTTTCTTCTTTCAAATTGGAGTTCTAAGTGTATTCATATACACTGGAATTACTGATAGTCTTGAGTCAAAATCTACCATCATGTTCTTTGTTTCTATTTTCCCATTTGTTCTGCTTCCTTTTTCTTTCTATTCTGGGCTTCATTGCATTGATAAAGCTATTTTTTTCAAAACTCTATCCCTTTCCCCTTAACTTGTTAGTTATAGGTTATTTTATTATGCTTTTTGTGATTACTAGAGAATGATTTTCAAGCATTTTGTTCTCAAGACCTCTTTGCATTCTTAAAATTCTTCGGGTACCCAAAGAGCTTTCTTTTTTTGTGGATTGCATCTATACAAAATTACATGTTAGAAATTAAAATTGAGAAAATTTAAAAGCATATCTTTAGTAATTCATTTAAAATAATAGTAAAAATTCATTGCATATTAATATAAATATCATTAGCAAATCCATATTTCCAAAAGAAAAAATGAGTGAAATAACACTATGTCTCATTTTTGCAAATCTCTTTACTGTCTGATTTGATGAAAGACAGCTGGGGGACTGGCCTGGTGGCATACTGGTTAAGTTTTCATGCTCTGCTTTGGCAGCCCAGGGTTCATGAGTTCTAATCCCAGGTGTGGATCTACATACCGCCAAGGTTTTTAGATTGCCAGAACTCGTACAGCTGGTAACTAGCAGAAGCAGGATGGTAGGCCAGGTGTCCCGGACTCCAAATTCTCTGTTACTTCAACAGCATATGGATATCTTTTCAATAATGTTTGTGGTGATTTGGAAAGCTCAGCAAGATCCTTTCCTGTATATTTTAGGGGATATGAGCCCAACTAAAATGAAACAGGTGATACTCTTTTTGTTGTTTGCATGAAATATCTGATGTTTCAGAGATTCAAATGAGGCTGTTTCTTACAATACCTTTGGAGCAATTATGCCACCTGCAGTCATTAACTTGAAAGTCTTGAGTTTGTAAGTGCAAGGGTAACACATAATGTGGGAATGGGAAAAGGTACAGTGAACTATAACCTGATAACTCTCTACTTATTGCATTATATCAATAACATTTGTTGCAATTTATCATTTGGTATGTTGAATGTATCTGATAAATGTGACCTTTTATATTTTCAACATTCTGTTAGGTCTTAAACCTTTCTGCTGGTCACTCTTTTTCAAGCCAATGATTATTTTACAAAATTATAAGAGCAATTGTCATAGAGTAAAGCAAATTAAAGAGGTAAGTTTTGTTTGTTTCTTGATTTTTAAGAGCAAGCAGAGGGTAATTGTGTTGAAGTGGCTTTAAAATGTGCACATCTAAAATTATCTTGAGTCCTGAAGTGTCTCATCTGCTTTCTAATCTTCTGCAAGATGCTTTAATACTGAGGATCCAAAAAGTTCATGTTAATAGCTAGGTACAAGTTTTCAATAATTCTAATTTGTGTTTGAAAGTTCAATTTTGTGATTGGCACAGAGAGCGTTAATTGTTTTCCTTGAAGTGATAGGTCACTTGGTTTATTCTTAAGCAAATATCTGCCAAACACCAACTTTGAATTTCCACATTTCCCTGTCAGTCAGTCTTTGAAGTAAAAATAATGTTTAAGAAAAAGTGGCTACTTCAGCTTGCAACCCAAATAATTGCACATGTGTTTGATGGTTTCCTTGAGATAACCATCATAGTTTGGTGTGCAAGAGAATAGCTTTATGTGGGCTTCCCATTTCATCACACAGGATATTCACAATGTCTACGCAAGGGCATTCTTAAACAAAACTATGTTTTGTTTGGTTGTTCTCCTTTGAGTGTATGAGAAGAATACAATTATTACTGGTATCAATTGGTGCCACTGACATGATTCAGACCAAAATATCACCATTACTTTTGCATGAAGTAAATGTTAATACAATGAAAAGAATAAATAAGGTCGCATAATTAGAAAAACAGTTTTGATGTTTTGGACACCCCCACGGAAGGCTCTTAGGTATGGCTCAGGAGTTCATGGACCCCACTTTTAAAACAGCTATCCAGACTCTACAACATGTGTATTTGACACATTAGAATCAACTATTAACTAAATTTTTGCTCTATCCCAGACAATGCAAGGACCTTAAAATACTTTAACTCCATTCACCCCTCTGATACATTTTATGCTATTATTGTCATATATCTAAATACATATTTCTTTGCAAAGTCTATGGGAGGTTGTTATTGTTTTGTACAAGAAAATATTTGTGTAGATGTATCCACATATTTCACATTTCCATTGTTCTTTATTTTTTGTTACATATTTATACTTCTATCTGGAATCATTTTTCTTTTGTCTGAGGAGCTCTCTTTAGAAGTTCTATCTGTGTGAGCTCCAAAGAATGACTTCTCTGTTTTTATATGTTTGAACACATCTCTTTTTCTGCCTTTATTTTTATAAAGTATTTTCATTGGAGGTAGAATATTAGATTGTCATTTATATTATTATTGTTGTTGTTTATCATTATTTTCATGCTTAAAAAATGTCATTCTATTGTCTTCTGGTATCTTTCTCAATCCCACCTGGATACTCTCCCCAATTACTTCAAAGAACTGTTTTCCATTTTTCTAGTTGTTCTCGGCAAGGCTTTTCTTCCTCATACAAGCTACTCCATCATAGCCAGAAACAGAATTTTTTTCTAATTCATTTTTAATTATAAACTAAAATTATGGAAGAAATGTTATATCTAATTCTAATTGCACTTAATTACTTTAAATATACACATACCTTAATATTTGTTTGACCTTGATTCCTAGAATATTTGAGGGGAAAATATCAGCTACATTTAATCTGTCCACACATTACTTCCTGTGGTTCTAAGGCAGAAAGCTGAAATTTGTCTTTGTGTCAGACTCTTGTACTTTGGATTGAATCATTTTGATAAACCTTCTTACTCATGAATATATAAGCCAACTACCTTTGTATTGTGTTGGCAGCAGGGACAAATATTGGTTGAGTAAGAAAAGTGTCAATTTTTTATAAGAGGTCAAGTATTTTCATGATGGTGTGAAAGTTTATACCAGTTGAATAATGTGAAATGGGCATTTCAGCAGAGGGATAATTTATATATTAAAAAGGAATCTTCAGCATCCATGGTGGAAGACTGAGGGAGACAGAGGGAAGTGAGGAGCTGAATGTGGAGATGCCTGTGGAGGAATGGGACTAGCAAGACAAGGGAGAAAAAGAGAAACAACCAACAAGGACCTCCCCAATGTAGGGAAAACCCAACAAATGCAAGGGAGAGGAAGTCTGCTAGACAATTTTCAATTTTCTGTTTCTTCATTTAAATTCCCTAATGATATTTTTCTTGAGGAACTATATTTTTGACCTTCCAAAGTATCATTCAATGCAGACATTTCAAGCAGCACAGAAAAGCAGAGATGAGGCCACTGGATGTTGCCTGGGAGGGGCAGTTTACAGCCAGAGATGAAAATAAACATCAGATGTCTGCATTCCCTAGAGTTTCTAGGAATTATTTGAGGAAGTTATGGACTTAAGCTATTTCAGGAGAGGACCTGAGTTATTTTATTTTGATACAAAAAGAAAAGATAACCTCAAAAAGATAGAAAATGTGGACATACTCAAATTCCAATGTCTATGAAATAAGGACCAAACTAGAGAATTACAGAGAAAAAATTTCATAAGAGGACATTTTATGCTTGAAGAAATAATTTAAAAATCCATATGTTTGTAAAAAATATTAAAATATTTAATAACATACTGAACAGTGAGAACGCCTAAATTAAACTCAATAGTCATTTTTTTCTATTTTTAGTATCACCACCAATAACAGAGAAACAAAGGACATTTCATGACATGTTATACCTTTGAGAAAAGTAGTTCACATTGATAAGAAGTTCCAGCCTTTTACCGAAAGAGCTGTCTAGAATGAACAGGCCTCTGGTTACAACTTCTAATATATAAGCTAAGTAGATTTTCAGTTATGCTTTTTTCTGTGGAACTACAAAATGGCAAATCTCTAAAATTCGAAGACTTCAAAGCATTGTTGGAAATTGATTTATAGTGTAAAACTCCACATACTATTAGAAGGGAAGGGAAATTTTCTTCTCTTTCATTCATTCTTTTTAAAGTATCTGCAAATGTGAAAGGAATTTTTGCAATTTGGAGAAATAGAGTGAAGCAAAATAATAGCATTTTTTCATTTGCTCAAAGTCCTTTACCACTTTCAGACTATTATATGCCTGTTATACTAAACCACTGGGGGAAACATTAAAAAGAAAATACAGTCAATCAACTGGTTGTTTCAATCTTACATATATCATTCTGTAATGATTTGGGTATGCTTTTTCATAAATGAACTAAAAAACTAGTTTATCACTTAGTGTTAAAATATCATTATTTTATTCATTTACATGTTCTAATTTTAAAATAGGGAATTCTACCTTTCTCTCTTTCTCCCTCTATCTCAACAAGCTATATTTGTATCTATGTCAGATATACATTGATCTAAATTTACATATTTATAAACCTACATTCCATATTAATACAAATGGATATAGTATAATAAATATATAAAGCTTCTTCAGGTCCCAAATTTCTATAGTTTTACTCTCAGTTCCCAGCACACATTCAATTCAATACACTTATTAATCAACCATTAGAAATGTGTTGCGATGTTGAAGCAGCCATGACCTTTGTTCCATGTCAGTCGAGTTGGCTAAGGCTGACACATAGCTGTAAGGCATGACGGACCAAAGTAATTAAAGTTCCAATCAGTTACCTCTCTATGTTCAATGTCAATTCAGCTAGTCTTCACCCTGAGTTCCTAGCATTTTAATATTACCAGATGTGTGTGTGTGTGCACGCTTGTGCGCACACACACCGCCTGTATGTGTGCTTGTAAATAATATAGAATTGTCATTACTTTTGCTCTATTTAAATAATTTGTCACCATTTTCATTTTAAAGTTTGTTTATATATTATTAAATTCATTATATATTATTAAATTCCTTCAGGATTAAGATTTTTTTTTTTAATCTCATCTTTCAGTGAATTTACATTTCACCCAAATTTGGGACTGTCTTTGTCCTGGTATGTAAGATGAGAACCATCAGTAGATAAAAGTCCATGTATAGAGTTATAGATGCCTGGTAAAAGTTTGCATGGTCCTCTGATCAATCTTTCTGCATTAAGTCGGATAAATATGAGTCCATAGATGAAAGTTGATTACATAATCAACTTCTTACAGATTTCTCAGATGAGGACATACTTTACAGTTTAAGTTTATATCTCCAAGAGCCAGCTTTTCTAATTCAAGAAGGTAAATATAAAAATAATTTGTTTAGGTTAAAGATTGAGTTTCCAACAGAAGTTCACTCATATCACATGATGTTCAATTTCGAATATTAGCCAAGTTGATGGACTCCAGTCAATCTTTCACATTACTATTTAATAGTTTCTCTTCTCTAGTGATAATATCTAAGACACTAGGCAGATTTACATCTTAATGTTACAATCAACACCACATTAACACTTACCATGGGAATCTATTCAATGACACCAACCAAAAATCTCCATCCCCATCCCTTGGTTTTGTACCTTGGCTTTATCTGGTTTGACCTTGTCCTAATATTGTTACCTTAACTTCCTAAAATATGGTAATAAAATTTTTAAAATATCTGTACTTATTCAGTTAGATGTCATTTGGCAAAAGTCTCCATAATTTTTTCTTTTTGATCTTTCTTATTCATCGTTTTTTGTTTAGTGGCAGCTTAGAAGGAAAGGAAGTATATTTCTAAAATATCTACTAAAAAAAAGAGCCTAAGTATTTTTCAATAGAAAAAAAATTTAGTCTATCTAATTATATGACTATTATTTGGAAAGAATATTAGATCAGTGGAATTACTACTTTTACAAAGTATATCAGTTAAAGAATTATATTCTTCACAGATTTATAGAAATAATAATGCAGCCATTGTTAGTATTTGATTAGTGTCAGGCATTAATTGCATTTTGTTGATTGATGGCTTTAGGATAATACATTTATTCCAAGTTCCTACATGAAACATTCTTTTGATCCTGAAAGTTATCCAGTTAGGATCTCCTGGCCTCTGGCATTCAGTTGCTAAAAGCAGCATGTTCATTTAGCTGTGGATGCCACAACATTTTAAAACAGCCTTCCATCAACACAACTCCGAGTCACGTGATAAATTAATACGGCAGGATTCTTTTCACAGAGGCGCTTTGCCTTTTTAAAGTCATTGAAAGATTGCCAAATGCATTATTTTTGTTGCTTTATTGCACAGAATTCACTACAAATTGCCTGGCTTTTTAGTTAGATTAACCTTTCTGGTCCATAAAGGGCAGCTGTAAAAGCTATATTTGTCAGACTTTTCATAAACCAATTGAATGTAGAGAGAAAAAATGGGGGACTGATAAATGGTTGAGTGTGTGCGTGTGTCTGTCTGTCTGTCTACACACATATATTCTCTATCTCTCCATCTATCTATCTCACTTTGTGAAGTGTGGATATAAAAACAAAATTAAAATTATCATCTGTCTTACTAACATTCAGAAAATCAAGAACATTTAAGAAAGATTAGAATAGACTTAATTTCAGAATAAAGTAACAGACTTTCTGAAACATTGACATTTGGCAAACATACTCAACAATATATTTTAGAATTTCTATATTTAAAAAGAAAAAGTCCAATGCTACAATATTGGTCTGGGTATAAATTTAACAGCACATCATTCTGTATTTGATAAAATAACAAGAAGATAACACATAAAAGTCTTAGTTTTTACAGATACCTCTTTCACCATTTTATATTAAAAGCATGGTCATCATTTAAAAAACTAGTCACATTTAAATTTTTGCAAAATGTTAAAAGCATTGTAAATTAACAATATTCTGGGCAATAAAAAAATAATCTAAGAAAAAGCCACCAGTGTGTCTCATCACAGTGGTTCTTTCACCTCTCCCCCTCTAGAACTTACATCTTTTATTTCTTTTTCAATGTTTTGTTATATTGACCAGAACAGCCAACACTGTATTGAATAGCAAAGTGATAATGAGGATCTTATTTTGCACACACAGATAAAATTCCTCTGGGATTTTTACTAGCAAATATAATGAAGCTCTTGGTTTAAAGTAAGGTATCTTCATCACCTAAAGAAGATTTCCATATATATATATTTTTTATTAGGAATAGTTGTTGAATTTTATCAAATGTCAGTTCCTTATGTATTAAAATGTTGTTATGATTTTAATCAATATGTTATAAATATATTAATATATTTTTTATATTAGATCATCTTCATATGCTCAGGTTAAACTTGGATGAAGTGTAATAAGATATTCTTAACATGGGAATCACTTTTCACTATCTTATTTAAGTCTAAAGCATTATTAATATTAGAGATTGGTCTATAGCTTTCTCTTGAATTTTTTTCTTAAATTTAAGAATTAAGATTATACTAATTTCATGGATTCCATAGGAGTGTTCCCCATCTTTTTATTCGCTTCTAAAGATAAAAACAAACTCCTCTCTTTCTCCATTATCCCAGTTTTAATCCCTGTAAAATAGAGAATGAAAAATAGAAATGTGTGATAATACAAAGTGAAGTTAAATCTGACTATAAGGAAGAAATCAAAGCCAATTTAACAAATTAAAACTTTCCCTTGTTGCACTTATATCAGCAATGAATATTCTGTACTGATAGTCTTCATGATTGCTTTATGGTGTTTGTTACTAAGAAATAACTAGCAACATCAATACATAACATGAGAGACTAATCTGGGAAATACTCCCAGATGACTTTCTTATTGGCACTCACCGTACCCTGGGAGTATGTCAATTCTTCTGAATATTCTCGTATATTTATTAGAAGCAAAATGACATTCATTTTTAAGTTCTGCACTGGCATTTGCATTTTCCATTTTAAAGATATAACGGTCCATATAGATTTGATATTCATTATCTCTGCTAACTTGTACCCATATATTGTATCTGCTAAATTTTACACTATTTTCAGAGCTAAACCTGCTTAAACATAACTTAAGGCCAATATTGGTTCTTAACCTTTTTTTTTGGTGAGGAAGATTTGTCCTAACCTAACATCTGTGCCAATCTTCCTCTATTTTTTTGTATGTGGGTTGCCACCAGAGCTTGGCTGATGAGTAGTGTAGGTCCACACCCAGGATCCAAACCCACGAACCTGGGCTGCTGAACGAGCATGCCGAGCTTAACCACTAAGCCATGGGGCTGGCCCTAACCTTTTGTTTAAATCACAGACACCACTGAGTATCTGATACAAGTTCTTGACCTTTCAACAGGAAAAATAAATCAAATCTACAATTGTACATTAAATGTCAAGGTTATCATCAATCCATTGTAACTCATTGAGGGGCCCCAAGTTAAGTACCTGTGACCTAAGAAGCATTAACTACTTAAATGATCTTCAGGTATTCTGGGTTTCAATTGGATTAAATGAGAAGAGAGATTAAAATTTTATGCCAAATAAACTTTTTGTGCTATAGGTAATTAATAGTATAGTTTTTCTATCAAGTAGATGAAAAGAAATTGTCAAAGAAAGTGGCATATTTCCATAAATAATACCTTTTGGATCTTGGAAATACAATAGAAATTCTCCTGAAATTGTAGAGAGGAAAAGAACTATTTCCTTTTTCCTAACGTGTGATTTTATACCTCACTCAATCTTCGAAGTATGCATGCATTTATATATGAATGTATGCATGAGTGTATGTATTTCTTTGTCATACTCCATCTACTTTAACAACTAGTTTGAAGTCACATTAAACCTGGTTATGTGAAGAAGTATTGCCTATATTTAGTTAGGCTTCTTTTTTTAATCTAAGAAAATGTAAAGGTTCTACAAATCTGATAGGCTTCTATCTTGACTGATTTCTAAATTTAGAAATTCAGAGTTTTACGTATATAATTTATGTCTATATCTCCCATAAAATAACAAATCACATCCCACTTCCAAATGCAGTTACCTCTGTCTCTATATATCTCATTTTCAACACTACATTTTAAACTTCTGGATAAGTAAGAAAGCATTTTTTATTTGTTTTCTATGTGATGAGAAATGTAATCCCTCTGAATTATCATCCACGACACTTCTTCCCTTAAACACATAGACACATACACACAGACATGCGCACACACACATAAATACTCACACACTATCTAGTCTCTCAAACTATTTTTTAGATCATACTGGAATAAACTTGATGCCAATGCATTGTTTACCAATTTTCCTCCATTTACTTGGCCATTCAGTACAAGAATATAAGTTTGGAAATCTATGGCAGTGTTTCTTCAAGTGTAATGACTATAAAAGGTACCATATAACTTGTAATTTCTGACATTTCCATGGAAATTTCTGTTGACAATTTTTAGCAGGTGCATGCTAATAAAGGTGTGAGTACAGCAGAATATTACCGAAGTTTGGAGAAGACAACGATTTTAGACTCTGGAGACTGAAGGTACCATAAAAGTATGCATATACACCTCAAAGCTATAGAAATCTGAGGGTTGGAGAACTTCAGACTTCACAAAACCATGGGTTTGGGAAACTGGGGATTTGAAACAATCTTATTTAGCTCTTTTGGGAAGGCGGGCTCCATTTGACTTGTAGGTTGTGAAGGAGGTATGCTTCATCTTGATGTATTTTTAGATGCAGGGAGTCAGTTGTTGGGTATGGACATTTGTGGGTTCTGTGCTATCTCTTGGTGTCTCTTACTGCATAAACTCTTTGCACATGCAGAATTTCAATAGGTATAACCACTTAAAACATCAGGTTTAATGTTAGAAATATAAACAATAAAAAGTAGTCATCAAGGAATATCTGGATAAGTCAATTTTTTTCAATACATTTACCAAAGTTATTTGTACATTTCAAAGAAGTGTGATTTTTCCATTATTAACTGGGATATAAACTCAATTTTTCATTACATTTTAAGTGCACTGAGCAAAGCATTTAAATAAATCCATATTATTTCAGTTTCTTATACTTTTATTTTTTTTCTCTGTATATTCTTAGGGGCTGAGATCTTCTGATATGCATAGACAATTGATTATTTGCTTCTTTAAAATGGTGGTTAACTGACTAATTCAAGAGCTAATGTTTTACTTGCATTATAATGCTGCCCAAATTATTTCATGCTTCAAAAGAAAGGCCACACTTTGGAAAATGGCCCTATGTAAATAAACCTGTGAAAATCTGACATCCTTCTGTGTATGCACAAATAACATATTAATTGCCAGGTTTTTTTCGAATTTCATGTAAAGAAAATTCAATATTATACATAAATATAACATATATTTAAAATAGATTCCAATATGTTATATACTCTTATATACTTCTAACTTATGTCACTCAATATTCCCATAGTGAAAAAAGAATATTTCTTAAACTAATTTCCCATCTCAAGGATATCAAAACTATAAAAGGAATAACGTTAACAAAATTATACTTAACACTACTAAATAGAGAGATGCAGGTAGCATCGTGAGGCATCTGGAACGTGCAATGGATGGCTATAGACCCTTCCTCACACAAGCACACAGACATTCCTTCTCTCTACAGGCAACAGAAAACATCTGTCTGGTGTTCTGAAATGCTGCCAAGTGTGCATTAGAGCAGGTAGCATCAGGTTAAACTGTGTAACCAAAAACAAGTGCTAATTGCATTTAACATATACACACTTTTTAATGACCATGATGTTTCATGTCAAAGGAACCTCTAAATATTGTTTTTCAAACATTAGAATTACAAGCATTTTGAACATCTTTGGAAGAAAAACATACAGATGAGAAAAACTACACTGAAATATTCAGAAAATTTTCACCAGTAATTACAACTTTCTTTAATTAGGTTCTCCAGCTTTTATATTTCATCCCCCTTATTTTCCCTTCACTTTTGAAAATCTAGTCTCTCAAACTATTTTTTAGATCATACCGGAATAAACTCGATGCCAATGCATTGTTTACCAATTTTCCTCCATTTACTTGGCCATTCAGTACAAGAATATAAGTTTGGAAATCTATGGCAGTGTTTCTTCAAGTGTAATGACTATAAAAGGTACCATATAACTTGTAAATAATTACTGTCAAGGAAAACTATGTAATTTAAAATGTTACAAATAAAATTAATGTATACCAAAATATTTGTCAGACTGCCAAAATGTGTAGGCACAAACTTATTTTTAAAAAGTATATTAATTTACAAGACTATACCACTATTACAAATAAAAAAAGATTCTGATTATATTATGTAAAGATTAAGGAGTTCTCTTAATTTTTTAAGATATCTGCATATATATATGAGTTTTTATATTTGTGGTTGAATCAGGATAATACATTTAAATTATTTGTACTTTTATTTCCTTTTACTTCACTAAACATCCAACTATATATAACATTGTGTTTAACCATTATCATCGTGAAGAGCCATAAAAATCCTATCAATAGTTATTATGTTATTGATCACATACTGTATTATTATTTTGATATACTTCAACATT
Source organism: Tapirus indicus (assembly GCA_031878705.1). Taxonomy (NCBI): domain Eukaryota; kingdom Metazoa; phylum Chordata; class Mammalia; order Perissodactyla; family Tapiridae; genus Tapirus; species Tapirus indicus. The sequence continues at coordinate 61,881,357 of CM062926.1, forward strand.
TTAGAAACAGAATTAGTCAGAAGTGGTCTGACATACCTTCTTTCATATTTTTATACTTAAAGATATTTTCTATCTATGATTATCTTTAAAATTTTCCAAATATATTTCCTAAACAAAGAAATTATCTTTCACAGTCTTCAAACTATTTGGAGGCACTTCTGGAACAGCAGCATGATAAGCCACACAGATTTCTCCCTAGTAAAACAACCATAACTGGTGAAAATTATATTAAGAAATATAAAAAAGCATTTAAAGACTCTGGAAATTGTCCTAATGTCATACTGGAAATGGAGAAATATTTATTCAGGATAAACTTCTAAATATCTATACAATTGAGAGTCTGTGGGATTTAAGGCACTGAGCCTCTCTCTTTCCCTCCTCCTTTACCCTACTCAGTGAGATGAAAGTTCTACTCCTGTTGGATGCAGCCAAGAATACAGAACTCCTTTTCCTTCCAGTCCCAGTCTAGGGCTATGGTATCTCTCTGGGAGGAGCAGGCTGCAAGTATTTCTCTTCCCTCAACCCTGCTCCATTTTGCAGAAGCCCTATTTTAAATAAAAGCAGCTGAGAGGTTTGGAACTCCTTTCCCTCACACGACCTCCATTTGAAGGTTGGAAGCTCTACCCCTGGGCAGCAAGACTAGAACTCCAATTATCTTCACCCTAGCTCACAGATGTTCCCCTTCAGAAGAGGCAACCTAAGAAGCCCACAGGCCAGTGCTCCTGCTCAGTGCCCTGTTAGTAAGTCAGGGGGACTTACTCCGAGAAAATCACGCCAAATTTTTAGTGAGATTGAGTAAGAAAAGAGAGAAGACTCAATATACTACGATCAGGGATCTAAGAGGAGATGTTACTACAATGTTACAGAAAACAAAAGGATTGTGAGAGTACTATACACAACTGTATACTAATCGGTTAGCTAACTTAGATAAAATGGACAAATTCTTATAAAGATACAAATGATGAAAACTGACTTAAGAAATAGAAAATATGAATAGGCTTGAAACAAGTAAAAATATTGAATTAGAAATATGAAAACTTCACATAAAGAGCCCTGGCCTAGAGGGCTTCACTGGTGAATTTTGCCAAATATTTAATGAAGAATTAATATCAATTCTTCACAAAATCTTTCAAAAAGTAGAAGAAACAAGTCTCATCTCATCTTTTAAGGTCAACATTACCCTGAAACTAAAACCAGGCAAAGACACCACAAGAAAAGAAGAATACAGACTAATATCCCTTATAGAAATAGATGCAAAAAATCTCAACAAAATACTAGCAAGTGAATCCAGCAACATGTAAAAATGATTATATACAATTTAACATAGGAATCCAAGATTGGTTTAATATCAGAAAATCAATTAATAATATACCATTTCAATAGAATAAAGGACAAAATTCACATTATCATCTCAATAGGTATAGAAAAAGCATTGATAAAATCCAACACACCCTCATGATGAAAACATTCAACAAACTAGGAATAAAAGGGAATTTCCTCAACTTGATAAAGGTCACATAGAAAAAATCCACAGCTAACGTTACCCTTAATGTTGAAAGATGGAATGCTTTTCCACTAAGATCAGGAGAAGACAGGGATTAGACAACTAGTCCATAAAAAATGACATATAGATTGGAAAGGCAGAAGTTAAATGATCTCTATTTGCAGTTGAACATGATGTATAGAAAATCCTAAGGAATCTTGTAAAAATCTATTAGAACTAATAATGTCATTCAGCAAGGTTGAAAGAAAGATGCAAGATCAATATACAAAAGTTAATTGCATTTCTATACACAAGCAATGCATAGTCCAAAATAAAATTAGGACATTTACAATATATTTATATATTTACAATAGCATAAAAATACAATATTTGAAGATACATTTAACAAAGCTGCAAAACGTGTATTCTGTAAACTACAAACATTGCTGATAGAAATTTTAAGTCCTAAATAAATGGAAAGGCATACCATGTTCACTCATGGGGAGACCTGATATTGTTAAGGGGATACTCCCCAAATTGATCTACAGATTCAACGCAAGCCATGACAAAGTCCCAGCTACTTGTTCGTAGAAATTGAAAAGCTGATCCTAAAACTCATATGGAGAAGCAAGGGGCTTCCTTCTTCCCCCCAAAATAATAATCTTGAAGCAGAAGAACAGAATTTGAGGACGCAAACTTACCAATTTCTAAATTTACTTCCCAGCTACATTAGATAAGAGAGTGTTGTACTGTCATAAGAATAGACGTATACATCAATGAAATACAACTGAGGGTCCAGAAATAAATTCTCATATTTACAATCAATTGATCTTCCCCAAAGCTGCCAAGAAATTTAGTGGGAGGAAGAATAGTGTTATCAACAAATGATGTTGGATAACCATATGCAAAATAATGATGTTGGACCCCCGCATCACACCACATATAAAAATTGACTCAAAATGGAACATGGATCTAAATGTAACAGCTAAAACTGTAAAATTCAGAAGAAAATGTGTGAATTAATCTCTATAACTTTGTGGTAGGCAAAGCTTTGTTAGATACAACATCAAAGGCATAAGCAACAAAAGAAAAAAGATAAATTAGATTTCATTAAAATTAAAAACATTTACGCTGCAAACAATACCATCCTGCAAACAAAGACAATCCAGAGAATGAGAAAAAACATTTAAGAATTTAAGATCCGGTACAGTACTTGTATCCAGAAGAAAATAACCCTTGCAACTCAAGGTTTAAAAGACAAAAAAGAACAATTACATAATGAAGAAGCAATTTGAATAAATATTTCTCCAAAAATATGCAAATAACCAATAAGTACATGGAAGGATGCTCAACATTTTTGTCAATTAGGGAAATGCAAATCAAAACCATAATGACATACCATTTCACACCCACTAGGATGGCTATAATCAAAAAGGCAGAAACAAACAAGTATTGACAAGGATATGGAGAATTTGAAATTTCATGCGTTGATGGTGGGAACGTATCATGAGCCAGCCACTTTGAAAAAGTTTGACAGTTCTTCAAAATATTAAATATGGAGCTACCTTATTACCCAGCAATTCTATTCCTAGTATATACCCAAGAGAAATGATAACCTGTGTTCACACAAAAAATGTGTATGCATATGTTCATGGCAGCATTATTCATAATAGCCAATAGTGGAGACAACCCAAGTGCCCATTTACTAATGAATATATAAATAAAATGCTATCTACATCTATATAATAGAATGTTATTTAGCAACAGAGAGGGATGGAGTATTGGTAGACCCTACAATATGGATGAACCTTGAAAATATTATGCTAAGTGAAAGAAGCCAGTTACAAAAGAATATATTTTGTATCACTCTACATGTGAAATATCCAGACTAGACACGTCCATAGATAGAAAATATATTAGTGTTTACAGCTGGCCAGAGAGGGGAGTTGAAGGTGACTGCTAAAGGGTACCAGATTTTTGGGAGAGGATAATGAAAATGTTCTCAAACTGTTTGTAGTGATGGTTGCACTCTAAGAAAATATTGTAATAAATATGGTTTGCACTATTTATAATGGTGCAGTGGAGTCTTTGTCTGTGAATTAATTTACTTTTTATTCATTATTATCCAAGACGAGGCCAGATTCTGTCATTGTTTTCATTGTTTCATAGTGGCACCCACTATGGTCTTGGTGATTGGAAAAATGCTTTGCATTTATTACTATGTGTAAACATTTTAAACCCTCTTCACAGATGAAGATACGGTGGCATCGTCTTGGTTTACTAGGACTGCTGTAACAAATCACCACAAATTTGGTGGCTTAAAAGAAAAGAAATTTATTCTCTCACAATTTGGAGGCCAGAGGACTGAAATCAAGGTGTTGGCAGGGACATGTTGTCTCTGATGCCTGCAGAGGGTGATCTTTCCTTGCCTCTTCCAGCATCTGGTGGCCCTTGGTATTCCATGGCTTGCGGCAGCGTAAGTCCAATTTCGGCCTCCATTTTCACACGACCTTCTACCTTGTCTCTCTGTGTCATCTCCTCTTCTTATAAAGACACCAGTCATTGGATTTAGGACCCATGATAAATCCAGAATGATTTCATATCTAGATTCCTAACTCTTTACAACTGTGAAGACCCTATTTCCACAAACAGTCACATTCTGAAGTTTCGGATGGACAGGAATTTGGGGGAAATTATTCAATCCACTACATGCATGAAAATTTAAGTAGTGGAAATTGCATAAGTCAGAATCCTTTTCCACCATTTACTGGCTGTGGGATTTGGGGCAAAATACTTACACCTGTGAATCCCAGGATTCTCACTGGAAGTTAAAAAAATAGTGATAATGATTCCTATCTCACAAGGTATATATGAAGATTAGAAATTATTCATATAAAGTGTCTAAATACTCTGACTTCAAAATAGGGAATATTTGATAAGTGGAAATTTGAAAAAAACTTGTCAAAAGTAAAATTTTAATAATAAGCAGTGGATAAAGGATAAAGGCATTAAATTCAAGCAAGTGTCCCTGACTCAAAAAACTCTTTCCCACAGATTTTATTCTCCTGGTACATGTAGAATTGCATTAAAATGTTAAGTCTACTAGGGGACTGTTCAAATGAGATGCTTTTAAGTAAAGTATGCTTATATGTTTATATTAATATTAGCTATGGTTTGTGGTTATTCCATTTAGGGTAAGTTGTTAATGGCCTCTGACTCAACTTTTGCATTAATAGGCAAAGTGCCTATCATATGTAATCCAGTTGGACGGCTTCCAGAACCACAAACCAGGAATGATTATAAGGAATCTCTTACAAGGAAACCATACAGTAAAATGGTGATTAAAAATAATAATTAAAACAAAAAGACAATTAACAAAATGGGTATGTGTACTATCCTATAACATCTTTGGTTAGGAAGTTTTAAAAACATATTTGTTCAGAGGGTTACAATTAGGGCAATTGGATTAGATATTAAATGGTCATATCTGAGACAATTGAATTCAATTAATTATTTTGGGACATTTGTGATGATTTCATTGATACGCTTCTGAATATGCATGTTTTATAATTTTGCTAAACAACTTCATAATTTCTTTTGCTTCTTTATTCTTACTTCATAGTCTCATTTTTTAAAGAACATATTTCTTGAACTTCAAGATTCAGTAAAAGAGACTTCATTTAATATTGTGCTTTTTCACACATTGAAATATTATATGGCTGTTAAAATGAGTTAAATCAACATGTATCAACATGAATAAGATTCAGAAACTAAAGCTGATTGACACAAACAAGTTGCAGAGGAATTATATACATTTAATAAGAAAACCACAGTAGTACATATTGCTTATGTTAACAAAACTTGTGTATTAAAAGTATGAAACATGAGGGGCCGGCCCCATGGCCTAGTGGTTGAGTTCGGTGTGCTCCTGTTGGCGGCCCAGGTTCGGTTCTACACCACTCTTCAGCAGCCATACTGTGGCAGCGACCCACATACAAAACAGAGGAAAATTGGCATAGATGTTAGCTCAGGGTGAATCTTCCTCAGCAAAACAAACAAACATGAATCAGATTGGGAACACCAATGTCATAGCAATAATTACCTCTGAGGAGGTCAGGTGGGGAAAGGACTGGGAGCGTATGTAGTTTCAGCTATTAATATCTTATTTGATAGAGAGAGAGAGATTTGAAGAAAATATGGCAACATATTAACTTCTTTCTGCTTTACTGTTTTCTGTATATTTTATATATATGATCATTTTTAAAGTGTAACATTGATTTGGCCATCAAATTAAGACAAATCTGCTGACAGAGTACCTGTCTAATGAAAACAAAACAAGCAAAAGCAAAGCACAAAAATAAAACAAGTGATAAGTACCAACCCAAACCAAAAGTATGTCTTTTTCTATTAAAAGATTACAAATACAATGAGCCAAAAACTGCTCTGCATTTTTAGAAAAAGAGAAAAATGCCACAAATTTTCATAAGGCTTTTGTTCCATCTTCCTCGTCCTTCTCCAGTCATGCAGTCCTACCCTTGTTTTGAGCCAAAGCTGACCTATTACAAGCCCAGCCACCAGCACCACTAATCTCAGACAGGGCCCTGACTCAAGGTGACAAGGAACTTTGCATTCAGAAGTTAGCGTGGTTAGTGGACTGACCTTTCCTCCCCTTGCTTCTACAGTGTGTGAGTGCGTGTTTACACAAACACTGCTGTAGAACTTCATCTGTGGACATGGGGCTACCTTAAAATGAAAGATTTTAGATTTTGTGGGAAAAAGTGATGAGATGCTGAGCTAAATAGGAAAGTGAAGAGGTTTTGCCAATTTGGGACTTGGGAAGTGTTATGGACTGAATGTTTGTGTCCCCCTAAATTCCTATGTTGAAATCCTACCCCCCAGTAAGATGGTATTAGGGGATGGGGTCTTTGGATATAATTAAGATTAGATGAGATCACAAGAGTGGAACTGTCATGTATGAGATTAGTACCCTTATAGGAAACAGGGAGAGTTTGCTTCCTTTCTCTGCTCCCTGCCATGTGAGGACACATTGAGAAGTCGGCAGTCTGCAACTTAGAAGAGGGATCTCAGCAAAATGCAACCATGCTGGCACCCTGATCTTGGACTTCCACCCTCCAGAATTGTGAGAAATAAATCTCTGTTGTTTATAAACCACCCCATCTATGGTATTTTTGTTATAGCAGCCCAAGCTGACTAAGACAGGAAGTATAGAGAATATAACTCTAACTATAATCTCTAAATAATAATCTCAAACAATTTCAATCAAATATCTCTCATTGCTACATAGAACTAAAGAATGAAGTTTATATTGTCTAAATCCATTTAGCTAGACTTGAGGAATTATGCTTGGAACAGAAACTATTAAAGAAAGGTAGATTATAGAATTCCTATTTGTTTAAATATCAAATAATAAATTACTGACCATATTAGAAGGTGTAACATCCACCTTCCTGTTACAAAATTTGGGCGGCAAAGCTAATAGAGGGCTCTGTCTTTTCACTTCTGCAATAATCTTGCAATTGGGAAGCTCATCCTAACTGCTGGGAATGTATATCTGAACTGTGATTTAATGGATTAAACAGCTAAGATTATTTGCAACTCTTGAATCTCTACTGTTAGTTTTGTGCATTACAAAGAAGAATTTGATCAAATTAAGGATATCAAAATTATTTTACACCACTTATTTAAAAATAATTGCCTGCATCTATTTTGGTATATTGATGCTACACAGAAACAGGTGCCCAAATTGTTTCTTTAATTACCTGCTCAGCTATACATATATATATGTATTTATATATGTATATATTTTGTTTATATAAATATACATAGTGTTAAATATAGATACATAGTTTATTTCTGCCTATTGTTGGATGATTTATTTGCTTTTGTAACTTTGTAATAATATGTTTCAAGAGTATAACAGTCTTGATTTATTAAAAACTTGATTTGATTAGTATTTGCATTAAAGTTCTAATCTCACTGAGTAGTTTTATATTGAAAAAAGAAACTATTGCTTAATAATTGAAATAAACCCAAGGATATTTAGAGACTAGTTACAATACCTGATTTAGAATGAACTTGGATCAATTAATTTGCACATTTTCTATGTCTGCTAAAAGTTTACCCCATCCTAAGTGAGTAGGAAGGAAAGTCGGGGAAAGCATAGAGTTATAGTTTGGCTACTTTGGGTCCTTAGGGAAATCTACTGAGCTAATGAAAATGTTTACCAAGCCAGCTCTAATTTCCTTTAGAATCGCTTTTAAAGATGTTTTCCTGAACTACTGCCTGTCAAACTTAACATTTTGGAAAACCATTTTAAGGCTATTTTCTGAGGATTTTAAAAATCACCCCCCACTATGCCTTCTTTTTGATCTAGCAAATATTATAACCTATTTAATACAAAATACACCTAACAAGCCTATGATTTCTAGATTACTGTTACTATAGTAATATTTTCTTTGAATTTTCCTTCTCTGAAGAATTTTTAGATGCACACATATACAAAATTTGATATTTTCAATGGATTTTTAACCCTTTTGCGTTATACTCCAAGATAGGCATTTTGATAACAAATACATTTAAATTTTATATTGCTTTCTTTTTAGGATCAAAAAATTAGCTTTAAAAATGAGACCTGGCTCTATGAAACAATAAATCATGTAATAGAATTATAATTGTACCACCAAAGGACTTTGAGACAAGTCAACAAGGCAGAAAGGAACTCAATCTACCTCCACACATTGACTGACTGACTGATACTGCTCTCACCTCCCCCACACTGCTTCTCACAGTTCCTCAAATACACCAACTCCTTCCAGTTTCAAGCATTTTGTGTTTGCTCTTCTCTCTGCCTGGAATACTCTTCACATGGCTCTACATTCAAATTAATCCATCTCCATCAACATTTATATCTCACTTAAAATGCCACACTTCTTTGGAGAAGACTTCCATGACCACCTGCCACTTGTCATGTCTGAAATTACTTACTTCTTCATCTGCTCATTGTATGCCTTTCCTTCCCCATCCAACCCCCTCTCCCATCCAACTAAAATAGACTTAAGGAAAGCAAGGATCCTGCCCCTTATTCACCACTCTATTTCTAGTAACTAAAACAATGCTTGGCACATACCAGGAGCTCAATAAATATTGTTGACTTATGGAATAATTTTTAAATAGCAATAGGTTATTATATTATTAAATGAACCTAAACATTACCTCTTTTGCTTTATTTACTCATAATACATTTTTTCCAGTTTGCTTCTATATTTTTCTTGTATATAAATGTAAATTTAAGCAGCCATTTAGAGACAACAAATGATCTTATATAGATTTGATTCTGCTTTATTTACATTATAGTCATGGAAACAAAAGACAAGATAGTACATTATATTTTCCTAAAGTTATGCCAGCTAAAAATCAAATATGAGACTAGAATTTGCTCTCCACCAGTCCTTTGTTGTTTTCATTAAATGCGTTCAAATCTGGTTAGAAAGCTAAATGAATCCTTCTACCTGTTTTGAAAAAAGAAAAGTCAAATAGTAAAAATGGCATTGGATTCAAAAGAAGTGACTTTCAATCTCTGCTGCATCTCTCACTAGTGGTTTTATCCCAAGATATTTAACTATTCTGAGATTCAGATGCTGTAGATGGAAATTATAGCATTGTTTCGAGGCTTAAGTAAGAAAATATATTCAAAGTGCCTAGCAGAGTCCCTGATAATGAATAGTCATTTTGCTGTCACCATTAACTAGTTAACTAGTGCGGTAATCAGTATCATTCTTATGATTCTAGCTGATTGGCGTCAAGAATTGCAACATTCTCTTTCCAAATCTCTTCTCTGTTACAAAAGCGGGAACATCACTTGTCACTGCCTCCGGTTATGCCATTTGAACGCTCATAGTTACCTTCGTGGCTTCATTATAGCGCCATGAAGTCCTTAAATTAAATAGAACTAGAAAGAATAAAGATTATCGTTCATTAATTACTTCAATTCTTGTTTATTAGCACTTTGTTTTTGCCTCATTAAATTTCAATCAAAACTACAACTGAAGAGAAGAAAAGGTAGTGGTTCCCATTCTATGGAAAACTGGGGAAGGTTACCTGAGCAAAGCCTCTTCTGGCTGCCTGAAAAAAGATGCTCACATTGTCAGTTCTTCTTCAATCTTCTCGACCTTTAAACCTCCATTAAATGCTGTTAAGTATCCAGTAAAACCTAAATCTTCTACAGAAAGAGTTATGAGAACATCATCACTTGATAAATTACTTCCTAATTATGCAATACTACTATTGTCTCTTTGTTGGACCAGTAAAATATATGGCTGAAATAGAGATGAATTAAAGTGCAGAATCAATGAATTTAAAAGGTGTGACGCTTAATATGAGCTTCAGAATTTCTGTATGAAGTAAATATTTTTACACTGTATACAAATACTTAGAAGGAAAGAGGAGGTTTTTATTTTTTCTGCTCAGATCCAATATATTCATAACCTTCTTCCTCTTAAATGCCCATATCTTTTTTTTTTGCTTATAGGATCATGTGTGATGTTCACAACTGGGAAGATCCACAGTACACTGGTAAACTGCCATTAGATGGTAAAGTACCTTTTCTCTGAATTCAAAGCTCATGGGGTAAGAGTTGTTTTAAGTTGGGGAAGGAAAGAATCAACCAAGCATAGTAGATAATGACTTAGTGCAACTTACCTGGAAAGTATGTAATAAATGGCGGCAGTGGTATAATTTTGCTTTTCGGATATTTAATGTGCAGACTTTGAAGTCTTCCAACTGCCCCTGAAGTGGAGCATCCAGCTGCTGGGCTGCAGCCAGGCAGCATTCAAAGACCACTGCTTCAATTAGCTCCCCCCTACTTAGAACAGGTACTTATTGCCCGTAGTGATAAGTTAATCAACTAATGAGTAGATTAAAGACGTAATTAAAGTGTAAAACAGCAGGAGGGGGGACTTGCTTTTAAAAGATGCTATAATACTTAAGGTTAAGTCAAATCAGCTTACTTACACTGAATCAGGTCTGTCTAAATAAAATCTTCATGTGTCTCTTCTAGCTGGTGAATTCTGCCAAATTAGTTGACATAATCATTATGGCTGTTTACTATTACCATAGAATCAGAGGAAAACTTAATCTTTTTTTTTTTTTTAATTCTCTATAAGGGCAGTCTGTGGGAATTAAAGGGTATGCAGGGAAAAAAACAGATTTAAAGTGTCCATTGTCACAATAATTGTGCCAAGATTATGTGGATCAATTGTTCAATTAACAAAATTTTCTTGTACCAATTGTGCAGAAGAATAAATGCACATAAACTATATTTTCACAATATCTGCATGCTCTCTGAATGATACTTAACTTTGATATTTATTATATCTCTGAGGCAATTCTTTTACTTGAACACAATTTTGAAATTATAATGGAAATCAATGGAACTATATGATTAAAGGCACAAGTACTCAGTCAGATGCACATTTTTCCAGAATGTATATTTGTGGTCACGTTGCTCAGCGTAGCTCATTACTACTTAGAGACTAGAGAAATTCTTATGTTAGTTCCAAAGATGTTTTAGACCAAGTGAAATTAATTCACATATTAGAAGAATCTCTTTCATTTTATGTCTTCATTAATTCCTGCAAGGAAAGTGTTATATATTGCCATCCCACTTTTCAGATTAAGAAATCTGGGGTACAGGGCAATCATGAAACTTTCTCAAGTTCACAGAATTTTTAACTGGCCTAGCAAGAGTTTATACACTGATTTCAAACTACTTGTATAGACTCTTAATCACTGGATATTGGTGTTAGCAAAACCTGAAGCTATTATTGTGAGGAAATTTTAACTTTTAAAAATATTGTCAGTACCTTGTAGTGAAGGGTAATTTTAATGAAGCAGAGAATGTACTCACCCCTTTCTCTCTAACTATAATAAAGAAACAGATGTGTTTGAAATTCCTCTACCATCTGATGTTATTTTAGTAGGCCTGGTGGCATATGTCAAGATTTCAGTCTCTTTCCTGGAGATCAATATTGAATGTATATAACATTTGGCTGCCATAGTGACTTTCCTTTTGGCACTGTCTCTCCCCTTAACTCTGATACACTTATTTCTATCTGTAAATCACTTTAGTGCCCAGGTGGTATTTTATACGTAATCACATATGCATACGGGGTAGTATATGTGACAATAACTAGACAAATCCCAGCGTGGTCCAGAGCAGTGGTTCTCAAATTTGAATCATTTGATGTGCTTGTTAAAATAGATTGCTGGGCTCACCTCCAGGGTTTATGAATTATTAGGTCTGGAATGGAGTGTAAGAATTTGCCTTTCTAACAAGTTGTCAGGTAGATGCTGATGCAGCTGAGTGGGAGACCCCACTTTGAGGAGCACTGGTGTGGAAGAAAGAGCAAATTCTTTGGAAATGGAATGTCCTGGGGGTAGATCCCATATTTGCTACTTCACTATATGTATAATTTGGGGCAAGATATTTTATTTCTATAAATTTCAGTAAATTTATTGTAAAAATCTAAACTTATGTCACAATCTTCTTGAGAAATTGATATAAGTCAATGTATAATACATAGCATTTCATACATATTCAGATATTCTCTTTTGGAGTGCTTTCTACGGTGACTTATAAAAATATTTTGTTCTATTAAGTATATCCATCATTTGTCCATTAGGCTGCATATTCTTTTTAAAATTTGTCATTCTTATTTTTTATTTTATTTTGTTAGCCTCTTTCAATATTAAAGATATTTTCATTGATAGTCAAAATCAAAATATTCACTAGAGTTTTTTTTCCTTTATGTGTTCACTGAAGAAAGCCTTTGCCTCAATATCAGATACATATCTCCTCATATTTTCTTCTAATCAATTTCTGTTTTGATATTTACTTTTTAATCAATCTGGTGGTATGTAGGTAATGTGGGGTGTGTGTGTGTGGAGAGAGAGAGACAACACAGATCCAAATCAACTCCTAACAAGATTGATTCAATGTCCCATATTAAACGTCTGACAGAAGAAGAGGTGTGCCCATTTCTGGCAAAAATAGTAGTTACCACAATCCTTACCATTTTTCTACAAATGATCTTCAGCATTCAATCAAAAAGGACAAGGCTCACCCCTTACAAAAAAGAGAGAGAGAGAAAGAAAAGAAAAATAATTTGCTGTCAAGAGATAAAGCAATCCATCTTATGAGTCTTAGTAATGGCCCAAATACTGAATCCATCACACAGGAATTTAAAAATAACTATGAAGGATATGTTTTAAAAGTCTAGTGGAAAAAGTAGAGAACATGAAGAGGTATTTCAGCAATTATACGAAACTGTTGAAAGAGCTAAATATAAATGTTAGCTATAAAGATCTCCATATCAAAGTCCATCAGAGAGCTCATCTACTGACAGGGCATGCCTGAAGGTGAATCAATAACTTGGAAGTAGGTCAAAAAATTATCTAAAGTGAAACATGAAGATAGTGAAGTGTTTAAAAAGGGTAACAATGCATCCAAGAACTGTGAGACATTATCAAACACTTGAAGATACATGTAATTGGAGTTACAGAAGAAGAAAAGAGAGAGATGCAAAGTAGAAGAAATATTTGAAGAAGTCATAGATGAGAATTTTCCAAAATTAATGAAAGAGAATAAACCATACACCCAAGAACTTTAGACAACCCTAAGCAGAATGAATTAAAAAATAGTAGCATCATAGTCAAACTGCTGAAAGGCAGCCAGAGAGAGTTAGGGGGATGGGAAACATTACATCCAGAGAAGCAATGATAAGAAAAAGAGAAAACTTCTTATCAAAATGATACAAGTAAGAAAACAGTGGAATGACATCTTTGATGTACTGAAAGAGAGAAAACTGTCAGCTCAGGATTTTATACCTAGCAAAAATATCATTCTAAAATGAAGTCAAATGAAATATTTTTTTTCAAATAAACAAAAGCTGAGTGTATATATTTCCAGCAGATTGCACTACAAAATATGCTAAAGAATGTTCTTAGTGCAGAAGTAGTATGATTTCAGATGAAAATCTTGATCTGTACAAAGAAATTAAGAGTGGTAGAAATAGTGAAAATGAAAGTAAATAGAAAAGACATAATTTCATTAATTTTTTGTTTCAAAAGATAATTTACTGTCTAATGCAAAAATAGTAGTAATGTACTGTGGGGTTTATACAGTATTTAGAATTAAAATATATAATAATAACATAAATTATTGGAGACTAAGAATAAGTTTTTAAGTTTACTATATGTAAAGTGGTATAACAGGTTTATATTTATATATTTATGTATACTTCTATATATTTGTATATAGAGAGAGTGTGTAGACCACATTTAACACGTATACCTATTCATGATATTAAAATCTATTGGATATTTATTTCCTTTTTCTGTTGAAATATTAATTTTCTGAAAGGTGTGTGTTAAATTCTTTATATGACATCTTATTACTTTTATTCAACTTTTTCAATTGATTTTATTCAATTTTCAATTGAAATTTTATTTCAAATTTTATTCCACTTCTTTTTTCTCTTTCTTTTTGGTTATTGAATAGGCCAATGTTTGACTGTTATGCATGCTATTTTTATTCTTTAGCTGGTTATATCTCAGACTTAAAAATTCATGCTTATTGTTTTCCATATCATTTTCTTAAGCATATGAGTATTTATGTCTTTCCTCAAATAAGCAAGAACTTTCTCTCATAATAACCTCTCTTTTCCTCCTTTTACTACTTCTACCACCAAAGGTTCATTCTAAAGTAGACGTTCTTTATTATTATGGTTAATTTCTTTTCATATTTTTAAAACCAATTCTTACTTCAATATCAATAAACTTTCTGAGTTAGTTATCCACCATTCTTCACTATATCTAATGCTCTTTATTAGGAGTACATTTTCTAAATTCTTTCAAAGAGGGTATTTGTGCAGAAACTTTTATCTAAGTATGTCCCTCAGAATGTATTTAACACTTGCCTTTTAGTGGTTATTTTTCTAGGTATAAAATCCTAGGTTCCAAGTTATTTTGCTTTAATATTTTGAAAATATTCCATTATTTCTGGCTTTTGTTACTGCTGTTTAGGAATCTGATTTCAGTAAGATTATTTCTCTATAGGAAATTCTTTCTTTGGAAATAATTTCCAAATTTTACCATAAGGGTCTGGTTGTGTTTTCTTTTCTTTCCTCATTTATCTTGCTTTATAGCCTATGAACCCTTTAAAGCTGATACCTCAATCTTTCTTCCATTTTATGACATTTTCAGTTAGAATTTATTCAATTATTTCCTATCCTTCTTTATTTTTTTTCTTTCACTCAGTAACTCTGGTTATACGTATTGGCATTTCTAATTCTAGTTTCTCTTTTAACGCTTTTATTTTCTTACAATTGAATTTCTTTCTGATCCGTTGAAATTGGCAAGTTCCTTGACTTAATTTTTCAGCTCAAACACTTTGCAATTTGGCTGTATATATTTGACTATTCAAACTAACTATTCAGTTCTTTATTTCAATAATTGTTTTTATTTTAATACCCAGATCTCTGCTTGTATCATCTTTGAAGTTACCTAATGCCGTTTTATGTTTTTCTTTTAGGATATTGTCTGTTTTAAATTTCTGTCTTTTCTGCACCATTAACTCTGCTTTTTCTGTGGTATGTTGTGCAGTGTGCTCTCCTACTTTTATTGTCTTTGCATCTTGAGACATCTTATTAATGCACTTTATGATTTCATGCTACCCTGGAACTATTAACTATATGCTTTGTGATACCAAATGTTGGGATATGGGCAAGAGGGCAGAACGTAAGCTTTGGATTAGTCCCTTCTAGGAGAGGTAAGGAAATAAATGGGGATGGAGAATTTCAAGGCAAAGACCTAGTGTTGTTAAAATGTGCATTTTACTTCTCTCTTACACTCCGCCAGGTAGCTGGGTTCCATGGGGAGCTCCCCAGTGCCTCTGCCTCAGCTGCAGGGATTTCTGAGTTCTTCTATGGGTTCTAATTATCTAGCATATCCTGCAGGAGGAGCTTTTGGAGGAGGAGGCACTCAAAGGCTGGCCCCTGCACATGTTCTTAATAACATCTCCCCCCACCCCCACCTGGGTTTCAGGAATGGGCAAATGCACTTTTAGCAATTCTGGACTAGCATGACTGCTTGGTCTATAGGAGAATGGAACTAGCAGCATCCAAATACTAAGGGGCAGACAAAAGGTCCCAAATAGTAAGCTCTTCTCCAGCTTATCTTCTGGAACACGTAGCTGCATTCTATTCCATGCCATTATTGCCACTGGCACACGGGAACCTACCTTACTTCTATGTTCCTAGAGAATTTTCACACTACCATGTGACTTGCATGTTAATGACTATTTCATACAAGTATTTTTGAAAACTCTGTTGTTGAGTTTTATATGTTTGCGCACTTTCTTAGTTTTATAATCTATGAAGAGAAACTTTCTTAATTTTCCAAAGAGAATGACAAAAGAAGAAAGATAAACATCATTTGTGGGATTTTTTCCAAACACACACAGGCACACACACAATTCTATTATCCTCACTGTGACAGTGGGCAATTGTGCTATGAAGCTTAAGTTGTAAACCTCAAGCGTTTTGCTGTAAGAAAATCATTAATAACTTCTGCTATGGACAAATGGAATCCCTAGATCATTTCCTTTTAAAATATTACAAAAAACATTGTTCAATTTAAATTAAGGGCTACATATTTAAAATCTTTAATTATTTTTGAGCTACCTAACTATAATTGTTAATTTAATTTTTAATGGACCTCTCAAGCTTTTAATCAAGATTCCCATTATTTTCAACATACAATATAAAATCATTCTATACCCTTAATAGTGCCTTTTGAAATTGTTGTCTTCTAATAATCAAAAAAGTTTTGTTATCAAAGCAAACTATATCAGATTTAGTATAAAAATCAGACTTAATTAGAGAATGAGATACCCTAAGATAGCCCTTAGCTTGACTGGGATACCATTGTTGTTTTAAACTCAACATAGTTGAGGTTTTGAATTTATTAACTCTTCAAAAGCTTTACATATATATATATGTGTGTGTGTGTGTGTGTGTGTGTGTATTGTTTTTAAATTATATCCCTGCGTGTGTTTAAAAGTACTCCATTTTAATATACAAAATATATTTTGGGACCAGCCTGGCGGCCTAGTGGGTAAGTTCAGTGCACTCCACTTTGGCAGCCTGGATACAGGTCCGGTGGCGTGGACATACACCACTCATCAGTGACTATGCTGTGGCGGCAACCCACATACAAAATAGAAGAAGACTGGCAACACACGTTAGCTCAGAGCGAATCTTCCTCAGCAAAAAATATATACATATACATATATATACATACACACACATATAACTTGTCCTAACTTATGAATACATGTTTATGTTCATGAAAATCATACTAGCACACTTTTTACCAAAAAAAGGATCCTTTTCTTGGATTTACAAATAACCATTGTTTGGACTTTCTTATGCTTTTTCCCAACTAATTTAAATAGTAATAAATAGGAAGAGTTGAGAAGAGGATTGACCTCTCTGATACTTAGAAAAGAGATGTATTACATCTTGTGGATGTGGCTTAGTTGTGACTGTTCTCTCAATGTGAAGGAAAATAGAGATGTGCTAAATGAAATGTGCTAAGAGATGTGGTAAAGAATGTGAAGAATTAAAATAATGCTGGGCTGTGAGTGTTTTCTTCCTACTTTTGTTTACTCTTCTTGAATTATGTTTGATATTGTTTGGATACCAAGTTTTCTTATGGGTTGCACTGAAGTCAAAATTTACACAATAAAAGAAAATACGGGAAAAAAGGCAGTGAAAACATGACTCAGGGATAATATCCTAAGCTTGCTTATTTGTGAGATTTGGGGCTTTGTAATTTAGCAAGCTCGTTGTGATGCATTAATTACCTGAAAACAGGAGCGCACTGTGCCCCAATGGTGCGCGTATTGCGAAGGTCCCCTGTGCTGGGAGGGCCTAAATAGGCAACTGTGTTGTGAAAACCACAATGAAAAGACTCAGGCAGAAAACAGCTTTCTGAAAATTGCACCTTTTGATGTGTCGGTGACATGAAATTGATGGAGTTAGGTGGAATAATGACTTTGAACATTAATCCTTTCTCTCCTCGGACAGGCAGTATCTTAAGGTGCTCATTAGGTCTCAGATGGAAAAAGAATTTAGCAAATTCCATTTTTTTACCTTTCACAAAACTGCTAAGTATTTTTGATATATTTGATTACTCTGCTTGGGAGTTATCTGGAGCTGGTGAATCTGGGGAGAAGCCGGTCAGAATCACACTGCTCAGACTCCAGGAGAATCTGTACCGTGAGGTGCTGCACCGTGCGTGGTACACACTACCTCAGATCTGACTGAGCCGACTGCATTAGTTTAATTTCAAAAGCAAGGCTTTGAGGTTTGATCCATCAGCCTTCTCTTCACTACCTTGCAGCCAAAAGCTTTCTTTTATAATGGCTGTGACTCTAGGTTCCTGGGGTGCTTCTGATGTCACGGCGTTTAGAGGAACACCACTGTAAATGTAATGCAGAGAAGTATGAAGACCATGCTTTCAACTTGTGTGCTGATATATTAGTCATTGCCAAGAGTTTTCAGATCAGCCTTAAGGAAAATTGATATTTGTTTATTTTTAATGTTTTCCCAGGGAATTAGATTTTCTTTTCTATTTGCAGCATTTATGAGAAAGCTATATATGTGCCAACAACCTTTCCTGGTCCAATAGAGATTGCATAGCTGTTAAGTGAGTCAACATACCATCAAAACCTCGATAATAAACAACTGAAAGGTTGAGTCTCATGACTTGCCTTATACTTTGGTTTTAACTAACATTGCAATAGATGTTTGAATAAGAAAACCACTTTTGAATGTGTTTGTGCATGTGTGTGTCTCTCTCTTAGTGTGTCTCTGTGTGTGTGTATGCACACACACACACATTTCACTTATGCATGATTCTCTAATAAAAGGGGGCATCATGCTGTATCATCTAGCAACTTAAAAACAGTCAAGAACACCAGGAGTTTATTTAGTGTTAAAATGTATGAAACTAGGTGGAAAGAGCTAAAGAGAAGGCTTTAAAAAGTTGGCTATCAAAATTTAAAAATACAAAAGTTTTACTATGGACTAGTTTTTATATTGTTGTTTGTGCTTCCAAAACACTAGTAGAATTTTCCTTGTCTCAGGCCTTGAAAGTGACCCTCCCCAGATAGAGTTTGGGAATGGAAGTTTCAGAAGTAATCTTTCAGTGAAGAAATGGCCTATCCGACCTAATTGTGGGGTCTTTCTCTCTCTTTTTCTCTTTCTCTTCTACCACTTGGAGAAATGCTGCGTGGGAAGCAAAAATTCCTCTTCTCACTATATTTTGCAGGTTGTCAGAATTTATTAACACAGTATTTTCAGAAGAATGACAGGGTTATTAGACATTTCATGGCAAAAACTCAAAAATAATTCTGCATCCTGTTTGGTCAAAACCTGTAAAATTTTCAAGAACCACAGAAGCAAAAGTGGTCTTCCAATGCATGTGTTAAATGCAAACCTGCCAAGATGATAGAACTTGAGACTGGGAGAGAAAACAGAAAGTCAAGTGCATAAAGTCATATTATGCATTAGCATGTCTGGAATAGATGCTATTATAACTTATGATAAACAAAGGCTCACAAAAATATATGAATACCGTCATTTAGAAGGCCTAACCTCTGGACACCCCATATGGAACATGATCTGTGTCTATACCATGCCAGAAAAATCAGTTAAATATTTTTTAAATAATGAAAATAATTTTTGAAAATGCAGTCAGTAAATTGATTGATGTTTTTTCTTTGGTTTGCAAAACATTGTTCTGACATTTTTTTTTCTAATTTTCACTGATCATTTCATTGAACTGATTTGATTGATATGTATATTGTTCACCCACATGAATACAAAATACAATCATTTATTGACACACTTGTAACATAAGTTAGAGTTGTCATAATCTAACAAAAGCTATTGCGCTTCTTCAACTGAAAGGCTACAGCTTGAGTTTACAGTTCAGTTTTTGTTTTGCTTTCGTTAGGTTGCGGTGTGCTCCTGGTGAAACATCTTTTATCTTCTAATCTCTGGTTTAAATTTGTTTTTGTCTTTTTTTTTTCAATCTATGAAAAAATTAATCTTAAGAACCATAAAACAAGTTTAAAATAGAAAAAAGGTGACTGTTCAGCTTGATTGTGAAAGAAGCAAATACTTGCAATATACATGTATATTTACATCCATGTTTACATATTTGCCCAGGTATTAATTAATTCGTGAAATATTTAGTAAGTACCTATTTGTCTTGACCACAAGGTCTAGACTTTGTGACAGATACTGGGAATGCAGAGATAAGTATGACTTAGTCTCTGTCATCAAGGGGTATGAGACAAAGAGAAGGAGGAAGATATAAAAGAAATTTGTGGAAAGGAGTCTTGACTATATGACATCAGTCTGTGTACATTAAAGTGGGGTACAAGGAAGGGTATGGCCAGATCCACTAGGGCTGGTAAGGGATGGAGATGGTCAAAGAAACTTCAATGATGGGAGATTTGGTTTGTTTGTTTTTGAGTTGAAATCTACAGAAGTGTATGACAGGCCAAGAGAAAGACACACCAGAGAAAGTCAAGTTAGTGTTACCATTATGATCTATATAGAATAAGAACGTACTTTCAACCATAGTATGAGAGAGTAAGAGAAATAAAGAGGTAAAATTCCAATTAATATAGAATGATTGTTAGCTGATATCTGCAGCCAAGACCGATCATATGACAAAATTATAAAATAATTGATTTTCTCTTGGTATCTAAACTACAGCTCTGCTAGTTATCCTCATCACGTATACTAGGTACCCAGAATTTCACGCTACCAACAGTGTTATACTCTGTTAGTGCCCTTCAGAATTGCTTGTGTTTTGGGTCTTACTTCGTCCCATCTCTTCTACTTTGTGCTCCATCGCTTCTCACTTAGTGGTTGATGAAAAGCAATCTGATAAGCTAATTCTTACTAAGGTTTAATTACTTAACAGCTCGATTATTAAACCTCTAAGGGTATTTGGATTTTGAATAGAGGACTCTTGGATGTTAAAAGTCTTAATTCAATAGAATTAATTAGTGGATGTTTTAGTGGGGAAGACATTTTTTTTTTGAGGCACAAAAGGCAACAGAGAGGAGTACTCCAGAAACACTGTGCATTTTTGAAGAACAGCAAGCTCTAGTAGAAACAGTGTTATACTTGGAGTTAAAATCTCATATGTGTGGGGCTGGCCCAGTGGTGTAGCACTTAATTTCACACATTCCACTTTGGCAGCCGGGGTTCATTGGTTTGGATCCTGGGCACAGACCGATGCATTGCTCATCAAGCCATGCTGAGGCGGCATCCCACATAGAGAAACAAGAAGGACTTACAGCTAGGATATACAACTATACAACTAGATACTGGAGCTTTGAGGAGAAAAAAGAAAAAGAGGAAGATTGGAAACAAATGTTAGCTCGGCGCCAATATTCCTCAAAAAAAAAAAAAAAACCCCACCTGATTGATATTTAAAAAAACAAACAAACAAAAATCCCACATGTGCCAACCATCTAAATTGTCACCTTGGGCAAATCACTTTTTGTCTTTGAGTCTCAGTTTTCTCATCTTTATAATAGAAATAATAATAGTTATGCTACCAAGGGTTGCTAGGATCAAATGAAAAGTAGGTAGAAGTTCTTTATAAAGTATAAATGCGCATTATTTATATCTCATTCAAAAATATTTAGGCTTACATGCATTAAAATCATTTTTTATTCCTACGTTTTTCTTAATTCAATCAAGTACCTGTAAGGACAGCCCCTCAAGAGATGGCTGAATTTGTATTTAATGAAGTTTATCTTGTGTGTGTGTATGTGTATATAAATATATATATATATAAAACATATGTATGAGCTCTCTGAATATATTGTTTGCATCTTAAAGTTTTTAAAAGAACATCAATAAAACATAGAAAGAGGAATCTGTGAGCAAGAACAAAATAAGAAATCAAAATATTATATGGATCTAAGTGGTTCTAGGAAGAATAAGGATGCAAATTAATGGATAATTATAAAAACACCAAAGGAAACAAAATGAGAATTTAAGATATTTACAGAATAAAAGATCAGGATAGATGTACATATATTACTTAGCATATATAGTATAAGTTATATATAACAATAGGGAAAGTATTTATTTAAATCCTATCTCCAAAGGTGGGACAAAAGGATACAATGTCAATACAGTATTATAGGTAAAATAAAGTGATACAATATATTTGGCAATTTGGGAGTAGGTATCAAAATTTAACATGTGTATATGACCCAATAGTTTATTTTTTATTTTTTCTACAAGTCTGTGAGTAAACAGGGCGGCTTTATTTTTAATAGTGATTATTTAGAGACAGCTGAGTATCTATCTGTAGAGAGATCTATCTATCTCGAAACTGAGAAGGAGAGAATGCGTCCGGTAAAGCGTGAAGCCTGAGAAAGGAGAATGAGGGTAAAAGATCAGCATCCAAAGAGCTCGTGGTCTCTGCTTGTGAGAGCACGGAAAGTGTATGCAATTAGAGAGTCTCCAAAAATAACATCTAGGAAATCATGGAAAATGGGAGATAAAACAAGAAAAAATTGGGTCAATGTTTTCATTTACATAAAAGGGGATTTGTGGATTCTAGAGTCAATAAGCATGAATATAAGGTCTATCCCACAAAATTGTGTCATGAGATTTCAGGTACGTGGGCTGTTAACATTTCAATATGTTACTAAGACATATTTGCTCAAACTAATGTGATTCGTTTTCTTGATCGATTTGTTACACTGGTCAATCAAAGAAATGCCACACACACCTTATATTTTCATTCAAGTAAGGCATTTGGCAAAATTTCTAAGATTCTTTGGGATCAGCAGAGGATCTTAGCAATCACCTAGTAAACTTCTTTGGAATGTGAACGTAGGACACAGAGAAAGAATCATTGCTACTAGAGTGGGCAGAATGTGAGCAACAGACAGAAAGCAGGCAGTGAGCTAGTGCCTAGACTTTGGAGTCAAACCTGAGTATGAGTCCAGGTTCAGAAATGTCCTACCTATTTGATCTTTGGTCAGTTGGGTGGTTTAACCTCTCCAAGCCTCAAGTTTTTTCTTATGTCATTTGAGAATTAAAATGATGCCTACACTAAGGTTGTTGGGAGAATTAAATAGGAACTAAATGAAAGGTGCTTAGTAAAATTGAAAGCATTAAGTATTAAAATAAATACACAAAAGATGTAATTAGTTAGAAGCCTTTAGGCAGAGAGTAAAGGAGAGTAATTTTTTAGCATCGGCAGTAGTAGCAGCAGAGATAGAAAACATTTGAGTTACCATAATATCTCATCCTACTGTAAGGAGGAAAGGATGCTCTTCCCCAAGAAGGATGATCAACACAAAGCATTCTCCTATTGGACTAAAGGATATTGTATCGAGACACTAAAACTGTTGAATATCTGCAGACACTTTCCTTTTTTTCTAAGAGGCTCACTATGTAACTTCTCAGGTACTTATCTATTTAGCATTTTCTTCAGGTATACTTAAAATAAACCTTCAATATCTAAGATAAGTTCAGAATACGCGTTCCTTGTCTCCTAAGAGAATCTAACATAATTACTGAACGAAAACTCAAAAAGATGAATTGTTCCAAACTAATAAAATAAATTAAAAAGGGCTAAATGTAATGCTGCCACATCTTTAAGCAGGTACTTAACTTCTTATATCTTCTCTTTTAATCTGTAGATAAAAGTAGGGCTACAGTGATTTTAAATAATACAATCAAGATAAAATGCTTAGTGTGGTTCTGGGCTGATAATGAACAATCATGAAGATATTATCATTATTATCAGATGCAGAAATTAGTAAACACCTAGTATTTGGAAGAGATTGGACTGGTTCATTAAAAAAAAAAAATCTAAATATACTCAATGGCAAGTGCAGTATGATCCAAAGGGATGAAAATATGATGAAACAGAAAATGGGATCTTATGTTGTGTTAAATAGAAGTATTGTGTTTTCATGAAAAGAAATAATTGTTTTACTTCACCCAGTTAAAATAGCATCTAGAGGACTTAGTTCTGGGAGTAATATTTTAAGAAGGACTTAAACTATAGAGATGGTGAAGAAGCTAGAGCAATTGACAACTTTTGATTTGAAAAAGAGAAATATCTAAAGA
Organism: Tapirus indicus; assembly: GCA_031878705.1. NCBI lineage: Eukaryota > Metazoa > Chordata > Mammalia > Perissodactyla > Tapiridae > Tapirus > Tapirus indicus. Next base: position 61,905,105 of record CM062926.1, read on the forward strand.
TGTTAGTCTTCAAAACCTAAAGAGTTTGCATGCTTAAAATGAGTAGCAGATTAGAATTCAGTGCAGAAAGTTATAGGAATCAGATTTTGAGCAAATATATGGACAAATACTAAGAAGTAGATCTGTCTGATAATTCAGTGTGATGTTTTAGGGATTGGAATCTTCATTTTTGACCAGCTTTTAGTGATCTTAAGTTTATACTAGATGAGCGGAGGCAGATACACAGCATGCTTACCACCAGGCTCCCATCCTGGAACCATGGCATATATTCTCAGCCAAGGGACCTTCCTCGTTGGACTAGTAGGTATCCTTTAATCTATAATCCTGATAGAATCCTTTAAATTGCATTTTAGAAAGTCACCGCCAATCAGTTAGTGTGCCATTCCTGTCTAGAGGATCTCTAAGGTCCTATAAATTTTAATACCTCATGATATTAATGTTAGAACTATATTTTATCATCTAGTCTACAGGGCATAATGTCCTCCATTTACTTATATAAACGTAAAGGGAGTAAAATTTTCAACCAACATTGTAATGTCTATTTCTAGCAATAAATGGTGTTGAGATAATCCTCAAATCTCAACAGAATCACCAGATGGTATGTTTTCTAGACAAGTCAAATTTATGACAATGTATTTTTACATTTTGCAGTACAACATAAAGCCTAATAATAAGATCTGAATTCTGCAAATACTAGACAAATCTGCAAGTATAACATTCTTCTTTCCTAGCGAACATCCTGTGAATTCATAAATATTTACATATTACAAGTTATAATTATGTAGCACTGGGGAAAAGGAAAAATGTAACTATATTTATATCTACAAGAATATAAAAGAACATTCATAAATTACAAATGTGCATTGTTCTAAGAAGGGTACCCACTGAGCTTTTGTATCTTAAGGCCAATACATGAGACAAGTCTCTACATCAGTGGAATAAAAAATTATAATTGTAAGTTTAAATGACTATTGATTGCTTATTATAGTTTCTATTAATAGTTGTAAATAATTATGTATGAACACATCACTGTAGGTATTTGATAATGTAGACGGGAAAGTTTGTATTGCTACAGGATAATCCTCCTTAAGAAACTGACAAGCATGATTATAAAAAATACTGCAAAGTATGTATTTGCTTTAAAACAATTACCTAAAATAGTACAGTTAAATGCTATCTTGTCATTGCTTTTCATATTAGTTGGCTTTTCACAGTAAATTCTATATCATGGATTAATCAGAACACTGATAAAGTTCTGCTAAATAAAATAGAATTTAAGTTTAGAAATCTGTTATGCGTATGTTACTTTTGAATTATCCCATTAAAAAGTGGAAACTGAAAAATGTTTCCAACAATTTTGCATTACTTTTTCCAAAGAAATTATCATTTACATTCATTTTTTATTATTTGCATACTTTCCTTTTCTTACTATTTTCACTAAAAAATATTCCAACAGTTTAATGACTTCATAACTACATTTGTATGCATATCTCTGCAGGTACATTTATACAGTAGAGTAAATTCAGCTCTTAAATAGTCTAATCGCTGAGGTTGACAGCCCTTATGTGGCAGTGACCTCCAGTCATCTGATGAAATTTTGGGTTACTTACTAGCGATAATCAAATATATTCTCAGCTCTTATTTGAACAAATCATACAGAAATTGAATACAATTTTTTATGAACACTAGCAATAGTTCACTTCTCTGATAATTTTGACATTAAAATTCCATCTTAATAATCCCATCCTTCAGGCTTTGCAGACTCTTAAGGTATTAAAGCAAAAATTATCCTAAGCAGTTAGATTATAATGTATTTAAAGATTAGACATTTCATGTTGAATATTAACTGCTCCACTTCCCAGGAAAAGAAAACTATGCTGATTTTCTTCTATAATTTATACTTTTCAAAGACCAGCTATCCAAGTTTCAAACCACGTTATAGGAAAATATACTTTAAAATGGACTTGAGTGCTACATAGAGTTTCAAAGGTATATGTAATGGCATATTTAGATAAATTAGAAATATTTAAACAATTATTTAATTTTATTTCAAAAAGACATACTATAGAGAGATTAAAAATTTAACTACAACAAATGCTTCACAGATACTGGAATAGTTAACTCCTCTATTGAAAATAGTGAATATGCACCCTCTTAACCCTTGGTAATAAGTAAGACATTTGTTGAGTATACCCTTTATTATGTGGAATAAGAGCAATTAAAGACAAATATGAATTAGCAGATGAGAAAATGACCTGATGTATTGTTTGTCAGGCTTAAACGGACAATAAGATATCATCTATTATATTTTTCTGCTGCTGGAAAGTCTACATGTGACCTGTTCAGAAAGATGAAAGCCTGTCCTATTTTAAATTTCTCCAAAGAACAAAATTTTGAGCCCATTCATACATTTCAAAAGTAATTATAAAATAATCAAAACTTTTTTTCTAGACCTCCTTTTGTTTTTATGGCCATGTTACTATAAGATATGATCCTTCAGTATGATGAACCTTTATTCATATACAATTTGAAAAAGAAAGTGCTATAGATTGAATGTTTTTGCCCCACCCTCAAAATTCATATACGAAACTTAATCCCCTGATGTGATGGTATTTGGAGGCGGGGCCTTTGGGATATGATTAAGTCATGAGGGTGGAGCCCTCATGAATGGGATTAGTGCCCTTATAGAAGAGGTTCCAGAGAGCTCCCTCACCCCTTCCACTATGTGAGGACACAGCTAGAAGGTGCTGTCTATGGACCAAGAAGTTGGCCCTCACCTGACCCTGAATCTGCCAGAACCTTGATCTTGGACAGCCTCCAGAATGTGAGAAATGTTTTTCCTTTGATTATAGGCCATCTAGTCTATGGCATTCTGCTATAGCAGCTCAAAGAACAGACTAAAACAGAAGGCTTGCAAATTAATAGAAAACATGTTTCCAATAGCCTAATCCTGCCTCTATCACTGCTGATCAAAGGAGATGAATAAGAATGATAACTAAAAATGGGTAGAAATATCTAGAATATCTACCCTTTTGCCCAGTATATGACGCCATTATCTTATTTTGTACTCATTAGCAAATAACTTCTACCCACCAAGCTCCATTTCCTATGGAAATAATAACGATCCCTCATGTTTTTGTGTATGTTTGTGTATGTGACAACTAGATAACGTGAAATTATTTTATTTTATATTGATTTGACTTTATTTTAACTGTTAATCATGTTGCCTGGTTTGGGGGTCTCCTGAAAGTAAATTCTAAGACTAGATTTAGCGTGCAGGTTGTTTATTTGGGAGATTATAACCAGAAGCACCTGCATGAGAGTGGGAACATGAGAGCGTGAGGAGAGGTGTTTTAGTTTTCTGCTATGTGTAGCAAATCACTCCAAGATCAATGACTTCCAAGGACAACCATTGATTATATCTCACAGTTCTGTGTGTTGACTGAGCTCAACTGCTTGGTTTTCATTTGGTCTCACTTGTGACTTTTCATGGGGCTGCCGTCAGTAGTGACTGGGATTGGGGTGGGTGTGGGGAGGCTGTCTGTCTGTCTCTCTCTGTACTCCCACATCCTGTTATTTTTCATGAGACCTCTCTACATGGTCTCTCAACATGATGTTTCCAGCAGTTGCATAATCAAATTTCTTACATGACATCTCAGGGTTTCCAAAAGTGCTAAAGAGGAAGCAGACAAGTAATTGTAGGCTTCCAACTGCACAGTGTCACTTCCATTATTCGAAAATAAGAGGAGGCTAGTCAAGGGCATGAACACTGGGAAGGTTAGTTCTTTGGGGGCTGTGTTTGGAGCCTAGTAGCTACAAGAAAAATGTTGATACATGTTAAGTAAATGAAGAGGTTTACTGTGGGTAACAGACTGAATCCTGCTGAAGATAGCTGGGATATGTATAGAAATACCTTACAATTTCCTCACTTGAGAGGTGTGGAAGCTGAGTTATATACCAATTTGGCATTGCTAAAGGGATGCTTTCTCAGGAATAAACTTCCTGGCACCTCAGGCCTGCCAGATATGTAGGTGGAGCACACAGCCCATGCCAGAGAAACTCCTCTCAGAAAGCCTTGCAGAAACTTTCAGTAAGAAATTAACAGAAGGCGTGGGAATACAGAGTCCTAAGGGGATATGGGATAATCGCATAAAACATATTTGTACAGCTTACAAACATAACAAAATGAACACTCAGCCCAAGGAATAAACTTTATCAGTATCTTAAAAGTCCTTGTGTTTTTCTCCAATTGTATATCCTCCCTACCCCCAACAGAATAGCCACTATGATAAATTTTGTTTTAATCATTTCTTTGCTTTAAAAAAATTGTTTTCCCTACAAAATTTGTATCTGTGAAAATTACACGGGTTAATTTTATCTATTTTGGGAATCTATATAAATGGAAATGTACTGTATATATCTTTCTGCAACTTGACAATTCATTACACGTTGTTTTTCACATTCACATGTTTTTGCTTGCAACTACAGTTTATTTTGCCCCCCACTTCCCTCTTTTTTGGTCTCTTTTGGACACTTTTTCTTCGTTCAATTTTCCCTTTACTTTTTAGAAGTTATATAGTCTATCTTTTATTTATTTGCCAGATATAATTAACCAAGTTTAAAACTAATCAATCTCTATACATGTTTATGTCAGGGTTCTCCAGAGAAACAGAACCAATAAGAGATATATAGATGGATGATATATATAATATGTGTATATATGATGTATATATCTGTATCTATAGTAAAGATTTATTATACAGAATTGGTTCACGTGATTAAAGAGGCTGAGAAGTCCCCAAATCTGCAGTCGGCAAGGTGGAAACCCAGGAGAGCCAATGGTATATCTCTAGTCTGAGTCCAGAATCCTAAGACTCAGGAAACCCAATGTTGTAAGTGCTGGTCTAAGTCCAAAGTCCTAAGAATCAGGAGAGCTGATGCTGTAGTTCCAGTTGAAGTCTGAGTCCAGAGGCAGGAGAAGACTAACGCCTCAGTTCAAAGACAGTCAGGCAGAGAGAACAAATTCAACCTTTGTTCTAGTCAGGCCTTCAACAGATTGGATGAGGCCCACCCACATTTGGAATGGCAATCTGCTTTACTCAGTCTACCAATTCAAATGATAATCTCATTCAGAAGCACTTTCACAGACACAAGCAGAAAAATGTTTAACCAAATATCTGGCACTTTGTGGCCCAGTCAAGTTGACACATAAAATTAACCACCATAATGCTATTACCTGAATGATATAAGGATCTTAGAATACTTTAACTAGAATTATCCAAACTCCAAAACATGTGTTCCTCTTGTCCATAAATCATCTGTATCCTTCTTTACCCTCAGATCAGACATTGTTATTATTGTTTACAGTACTCAAAGTTTGTTCCAGTTTACCCACACTTTTCCCAGTAGCTCCATGCATTCTTTCTTATTTCATCTGGATCATTCTTCTTTTGTCTGTGGTCACTCTTTTTAAAATCACTTTAATGAAATTCTTTTGATGGGCAACTCTTTTATTTTATGTTTTATACTTTTATTACACACTTATGTAATAAATGGCATATTATCTTGTGAAGTACTTGTCACCTAGGTTGAAATTGAGGTCTTTCATCCAAGATCACAGTATTTTCACAATGCCATTCCCTTGGGAGCGTCACTGTTTCAAGACCATTTTAAATTCAGTTATTTCCTTGAGATTTTTCAGACTGTAAATCATGAATTCAGAAGACAACCCTGCATGAGGGCCAGTTTAAGATGATGACTTCTAAGGAAATAGTGTTTTCCTCACAGCTCAGTGCCAAAGTGACAACAGACAATTTTTCTCGCTGACCTTCTCTCCAAGGTTGGATTATTTCTCACTCACCTTTCTTCTCCAAGTGTGACACTTGGGTGCCAGGTTTATTTTGGGGTATTCTATTAGATTTCCTTTCTCAATTGGCCCCTAAATTTTATATCCCATTCTCTGTTCCCTGAGTAACCGTCAAAGTGGAGCTAAGCTCTCTAGGGCTTGACAGAAGGCCTCAGGAAGAAATCTAACTTTGGCATTTATTTACCATGTGAGGTTCCTACATTCGCTTCATATTTTAGCTCTGTAGGTTCCTTTCTGTTGTGTTAGCTCATAGATGTATTGAAAAATCAAATTTGTATTCATTATACAGAAGCTGAGCTGTTTAAATGAGGGTGGGAGTGTTACCCACCAAAGTCAAGTAAAAAAAACTGGAACAACATCCCTTATTTCAATGGACAGAATTTAACATAAGAATTTGGTTGCACAGGGTCTGGAGTACAGAAAAGGCAAAATAAGAATACTGAGGTAACGTGGAGATGAAAATTTCAGGAAAGAGCTGCCACGCCTAGGACTGGGGAACAAAGAGAATATGGTGGAGTTATTAAAACTTAGAAATTTTGAGGAGTGGCCCTTCAGACCTGAGACTCATGTCTTGGAGGAAGGGAGACTGCCTGGCTGAAACCGTATCCTCAGAAACTCTAAATAAGGACACTAGGAAGTCAGAATCCCTAAAATGACCTCTAAAGAGAGGGTGCTGCAAGGAGAAGGTGCTGCATAGCTGGTTCTGGTGCATTAGAAGCCGCAGGGTGCCTCTTCTCAGAGCTGGAAATCAGATTTCTGAGAAGGGACTGCCAGCCAACTAGTGCTGATATTTTTGAGAGAGGGTAATAAGCCGGATCTGGGGATGTGACAGAAAAAATCCTGGAATCCAGCAGTGTCACTACCAATATAAAGAGTAATGGCTGTCATCCTGTTAACAGGAATAGGAAGCAACATAGAAAGAAACATCCCTCCTCCCTTGTCCAGGCTTCCAGCCCTTCTTTAGCACCCCTATTGAGAAAACCTAACAAGAGCCAACTAGGTTTGCAGAAATGGGTTTATAGAATCATGGTCCTAGCCCTAGTATATGGAAGTGTCAACATGAAGCTAGGAAATAAAAACCTGATAAATAGCACAAGAAATATTATTTCTATTTTGTTGGAAAAGAACATTTGTTGGTTGAGTTTCCCGTCATTGTTTTCTAAGGATATGGCCAAATAAAGTGATTAGATGAGTCTAATGGGGGGAAAAAAAAACAAATTAAAAAAATGTACATCAGTGAAATAATTTGGCAAATAAACATACAATTTATATATTTCCCAAGAATTTTAACTTGTAGTTCGCCATACCACTGTTTCCCACTCCCACAATATGGTTTTCTGGCATCACCAACAAGGAGAGAAAAATATCCAGAAGTGAAGGCACCTACTCTGCAGGGCTGAGTCAGAAGCATGCAGACTTTCTCCTCTACCCCAAGGCAGTTGTCCATAGTACCCTGCCGTCACAGATAAAAGTCTGGGAGATGTGGCCTTATACACTGCTGTTAGCTTGGTTAGTGTGTCTTGTTTATGATTCAGGCATACACACCCTCCAGGAGATCTTGAATAATCTGTAACACACTTACCTTTCTTCTCTTCTCTGCAAAAGTGCACCCTAACACAAAAGAACTTTATTTTTGTCTGACCTCAAATCTTTTTGTTGTTGTTATTAAATAATAAGGCTCTATTGATTATATAGAGAAAGGAAGTAATAAGATTTTTTGTTGTTGTAGTTCTTTGCAACTACATTTTTACTGTGATCAGAGATGATGTATTAGTACTTCCCCAAGATTGTGCATTGACGATACCATTCCTTTTGGTTTCCAGTAAAGCTCAAAGCCAAACATTTTCTGTAGTGGACAAAATGTTGCTTGACATTCACAAGAATATATCTCCTCTAGGATAGGAACTGTATTCTGTATCATTCTGTGTGTTGATCAGCACAGAGACACCCGAAATCCAGGTGTAGCTTTATGGACCCACCAGGAATAGTCATAAAGATTTATGAACAAATTGAAATTTATGGAAACCAGTACATACCTTAGATGCTTACCAATTAAAGGAGTTTTATGGAATTGTAAATACATATATTTGAAGCAAAAACTCATTTTATGCTGTGAATGGTTAGTACCAGTATAAAATTTTGGAGTTTTATTTATTTCAAGTTTAATGTAATACAAAAGCTATTTCTTATAAATGTGAAATCAATTAATTCAACATATATTCACAATGCAATCTACTTCGAACAGGTTTCACTAAGCAGGATGTGGCATTAAATATAAATTTATTTGAAGTAAAAAAATTCAGATTTAATGCATAATTAGGCCTTCAGAAATTGTGTGTCTTACTATAAGCCTTTTTTATATCATGCCATGTGTCAGGAAATAAGCAATTACCATTAAAATATTAGGTAATATTTTAAACTCTCAGTATTTCTATATACTAAGTCTCAAAGAGGAAGAATTGTCGAAACTATAACTACATAAAGGGATGATCACATTTTACTATAGGATTACTATTTAGATCTTTCCTAAGAAATGTCAATATTTCTGAAGACACATTTCATATTTTATTATATTGAATTTAATCCAAGATGATTAAACTGTATTATTTTCATGTTTATTTCATTTACATATATTGTTTTAGGCCATTCTACAATTCTTACTATGATTTAATCAGTAAATTTTCAACATAATTTTAGGTTGATATTTAAGAAAATGAAATTATTGTGTTTTATACAATTTACATTCTGTCCTATGAGCTCTTAGTAGATCTGGGCCACATCAAATCATAACTTTGGAAAGTTGTTTTCAAATATAATGGTTTAACTTAGAGCTTCTGATTTATTAGTAAACCTGCAACAAATAGCTTTGCAACCAATTTTATTACTATCACTAATTTTCAAAAGTTAAAATTCCAATTTTAAGGCTAAGACTATGCATTTTGTTATTTGTATCAACTTTCCTTTTGCCCTCTATAAAAATCAATTGTAAGAATTCAACTCAATTTATAATGTTACTTTATTTGCCTGAAAACATTTCTTCATTCATTGCCTATTTTATGAATGGTTGCTTTGTAAATTCTTTTAAAGCCCTGAACACGAAGTATCAGCCACCAGGATTTCTCTATTCATTCACTCATTCATTTTTATTCTTTCTTTCTATAGTTTCATTTTTCTACTGTGAGAGATTTTTTTTCCTGTTTTACTGTTTAGATTTTGCTTTTTTAAATGATTGTTTGAAAACTGGTGGGTCAGTCAGAAGAGTCTGATATTGACTCATTCATCACTTAGTACAAATGCTTCATCATTTTTGTCTCTATCTTGGGGAAAGAAGTCTTTTTCCATTCTAGCCTGTTGAGAGGCTTGGGATGTGGGTCAGATGGATGATTAGACTCCTTATTTATTTCCTCTCACCAAAAATGATAAGTGCCTTTTTCTATTTGACAGTGGTGCGTGATGATCTGGTACATGATGTTTGGTTAACTCCATCAAGAGTTTGTAACAAAAGTAGAATATGTCTTTCCTCCTGCGGACTGGGAAGGTATTTTCCACTTGTCCTCTACCTTCCTATTGTCTGGATAATGCAGGGGCTGTGCTTGCATGTGGGTATAATTGAAAGAGCTAAAGTGGTTTTCTCTAAAGATTTACTGGGTCACTTTCCTAGGGCAGAAGTTAGTAGCCCCTGTAGCTTTATGACTCAGGCACAATAACTTTCCAAGAGAATGTCAGTGATGGCTAACACTCACCTTTCCTCCATTTCTCGGCAAACGTGTGCCCTAACGCAAAAGAGGTTTATTTGTTCTTTATAGCACTAAAAATATTTTATTTCTTAGATAATGATCCTCTGTTTATTATACAGATGAAAGAAGAAAAGGAAGGTGAAAATGTTCCCAGGAATTCTGCTTTATGCTCTCATGTACATTATTTCACTTAATTTAAATCTCACAGCCATCTTGAATGAAATGATTTCCAAACCCATAGCCATAATTAAAATTTGTGGTGTGTGTATGACTTTTATATTTTTAATTTATATGGTGTTGACAGGAACTGATATTTTTAGGGTTGTCTGCTTTTCTAGTAGAAGAAACAATTATGGCCTTGTGCCCACATAACACATTCTTTCTTGGTTATAACTCACCATATAGTCTCCATTTCTGCATTGTTAATGCATATCTGATTTTAAACACACACACACACACACACAAAATAGTTTATGCGTTTTGGAATGTTCCTTTCATCCTTCTCCATTATTCGCCCACACAGTGACACTTTATAGAGATAAGAATAACTGCACATTGTGGTGTCAAGATATATGCCTTTTTTAGATCCTTAATAGATTCTAACTGCCCAATAACACTGAAATCACTGTGGTCGTAACACATTTTTCCCTTGGATTGCAGGAATATAAAGGACATTCCTCATA